>OY987333.1:86970814-88256414 GCA_963920685.1 Polydrusus tereticollis | reverse complement strand
ATAACTACCGTTATACATGGGCTGAATGGAAGAATATGCTTATACAAGCTTTTCCAGATCATCAGGATTTCCTCACGGCCATTAGAAAACTGATAAATCGAAAAAAATTAGCCGAAGAATCATGGACCGAATATTTTTCTGGCAAAATGCAGTTGATTAGACAATGCGAAATATCGGGCAAAAACGCAGTAGCTATACTAATTGATGGAATCCCTGATAGTACCTTACAGTCAGGCGCAAAAGTGGGTAGATACTTAACACCGGAAGACCTCTTTAGAGACTGCCTTTCTACTTTGTCATCCGTGCCAGTATCGGTTAAAGGACGCCTAGAACTGCCGAAAAAACAAGAGAAGCGGGTCGGTGATTACCGAGGTGATTACAATAAACCAGATCTAAGACAGAAGCTGAAGCATTTTAGGTGTTTCAATTGCAGAGAGTACGGCCACATAATCAAATATTGCACAAAACCAAGGAACCCGTGTGCAAATTGTAAACAAATTGGGCATCAGACAGCAAATTGCCGTAAAAACAAACAAAATGATTCTCATAAGGCCCTTTTGTGCGGGACCACACCGCATCTGAAAAACGCCGGCTATTACGTCACTTGCGAAGTTAATGGGCAGAGTTTGCAAGGATTTATTGATTCGGGGTGTGAAGTGGTTCTCAATAGAGAAACAGACGCGCGTAGAGTAGGCCTAACTTGGAATCAGAGCGATGTCACCTAAATGGTTATGGCGGTGCTGTTTGCAAGGTCTTGGGTACAGTCAAGATAAATCTTAGAGTAGATTTATTTGAAACGGAAGTTTTTATATTTGTTGTGCATGATAATTTGCAGACCATGCCGATTTTGATTGGTCGATCAGTGCTTGACAAAGATGATGCCGTCACTGTGGTGCGGAAAGGAACGGTTAGGCTTTGTAGCAGTGATCTTGCCGAGCTTCCAGAAATTACCGATCTTCCTGAGAAGAAGATAGTATTGGTGGTTACAGCTTCTACAGAAGTTCTTCCAAATCATGTTGGTTTTGTTAGTTGCAAGTCTAAATGTGACTATGATGGTGATGTTTTCGTCGAGTTACGAAATTGCCTTCGCCCTGGTACAGAATATGTTCTGCCTAGATGCATCATCTCTTCGAGTGAAGCAAAAGTTCCAGTGCTCAATCTCTCCAAGAAGCCTATATTGTTTAAGAAAAGTCAGATGGTGGCAAGAGGCGTTCCATGTGTTTCCGAATGCGAAAACGTAAGTACTTGTCAAAAAGTTAATATTGTTGAGGTACCAAAATTTTCCTTAAACGATGTTCTTGGTCATGTGGCAGATACATTATCTGAGAAGGACCTAAACAATCTTTTGTTACTTTTAAATAAATATCGAGACTGTTTCGCTGAAAACTTACAAGAGTTAGGTCAAATTGCAAGCGCAGAAATGAAAATTCGTTTGTCGGATGACAAACCGGTAACCTATCGGCCTTATAGACTTTCTGTGTGTGAAAGGGAGAATGTGCGAAAAATAGTGAATGAGTTGCTGGCTGCTAACATTATACGAGAGTCAAATTCACCATATTCGAGTCCAATCATTTTGGTAAAAAAGAAAAATGGCGAGACTAGGATGTGTGTTGATTACCGTGCTCTAAATGCGCGGACGGTGAAGGATTGCTATCCACTACCGCGGGTCGATGACCACTTGGAGGTCCTGAAGGGTTGCAAATATTTTACAACCTTGGATATGGCTAGCGGCTATCATCAAATATCAATGGCGAAAGATTCCACAGAGAAAACAGCTTTTGTAACACCCGACGGGCAGTACGAGTACCTCAGAATGCCATTTGGCTTGGTAAATGCACCGGCAATGTTCCAGAGGACGATTAATCACATCCTGGGTTCTATGAGATTTTCAACTGCGTTGGCATACATGGACGATATTCTGGTACCCTCTCCTAGTATTGCGTCTGGCTTATTGGCTCTTGCTGATGTCTTTGAGACTTTCAGAAGCGCTGGTGTAACATTGCGATTGTCAAAATGTAATTTTTTCCGAGATAACATTGACTACTTGGGACACGAGATTAGTGCAACCGGTATACGGCCTGGTGCTGCAAAAATCGCTGCCGTAAAGAAGTTCCCTGTTCCCAAAAATGTTCACCAGATACGTCAGTTCATCGGACTATGTAGCTATTTTCGAAAATATGTAAAAGGTTTCGCACAAATTGTTCGCCCTTTAACTTTTCTCACTAAAAAAGAAGTTGTTTTTACCTGGGGTGGGGCGGAGAATAGTGCTATTGAAAAGCTTAGAGAAGTTTTGATCAAAAGACCTATACTTGCCATATATGACCCTAAGTTAGAAACAGAAGTGCATACCGACGCTTCGAAAGTCGGACTCGGTGGGATTCTGTTGCAAAAGCAAAGTGATGACAGTTATAAACCCGTTTTCTACTTCAGTCGACAAACAACAAAACAGGAAGAGAAATACCATTCTTACGAGCTCGAAGCGTTAGCTGTTGTCAACTCTCTGCAAAGATTCCGAGTATATCTTCTAGGATTGTCGTTCAAAGTGGTAACTGATTGCAGTGCCTTGCGAACAGCTATGACGAAACGTGACCTCATCCCTCGAATCGGGAGATGGTGGTTAATTACGCGAGAGTTTAACTTTACTGTCGAGTATCGCCAAGGGGCAAAGATGGCTCATGTCGATGCACTAAGTCGGAATCCCATCGAAGATGAAATATCGCATGATAAATGGCAGCCGACCAATGTCTTCCAAGTAGATATTTCGCAAGACGATTGGATTTTGTCAACGCAAATTAAAGATAATCAGTGCAGACAATTAATCGAGACATTATCTAGAAAACCATCTAGCAATGATGAAAAACAAGTTCATAAGGACTATGTGCTCAAGAATAACCGATTGTATAGACAAACATCTGATGGCCTGAAATGGTATGTACCTAAAGTAGGCAGAAGAGCTGTGACCATGTTCCACCATGACAACATGGGTCATTTTGCTGCCGAAAAAACAATAAAGAATATTTGTAGTAAGTACTGGTTCCCAAGAATAAGAAAGTATGTTAGCCGTTATATATCATCTTGTTTGCCATGTGTGTATAACAAAGCTCCTGCAGGAAAGCAAGAAGGATTTCTTCACAGTATTGCGAAAGTGTCAACCCCAATGGACACACTCCACATTGATCATTTGGGACCATTTGTCAAGAGCACCAAAGGAAATTCGCATTTAATTGTGGCTGTAGATGCTTTTACGAAGTTTCTGCATGCTAAAGCGGTTTCAAGTACAAAAACAAAACCGGTACTAACTTTCTTAGATAATGTATTTTTAATGTACGGAACTCCGAGACGTATTATTTGCGATCGTGGAACGAGTTTCACTAGTTCTTCATTCGAGAAGTTTGCGAAGGACTTAGGTATTAAATTAATTTTCAATGCAACTGCCAATCCACGTGCAAACGGACAAGTGGAACGCTATAATAAAACTTTGTTAAATGCTATTTCGACTTCTCATGAGGATGAAAGGAAATGGGATGATTCACTAGGCGCAATTGTGTTCAGTATTAACTCAGCCGTGAGTTGTTCTACTGGGAAGAGTCCCTTTGAACTGTTATTTGGCTATAAACCAAGAGCAATGAGCGACTCGTTTCTAAGTGCAGTTGTGGTAGAGGACATAGTAGAGAGAGATCTCGATAAGTCGAGACAGGAAGCTGCCTCGAGAATTCAAGAGTCTCAAGCTAGGCAAAAGGCTTATTTTGATGCCAAGAGGAAGAAGTGTCGCGAATATAATGTAGGGGACCAAGTTGTTCTAAAGAGAACGAATGCTTTTAACGATGGCAAAAGTAAGAAGTTACTGCCAAAGTTTAGTGGTCCTTATAGAGTTAAACAAGTTCTGGATCATGATCGATATGTTGTAGAGGACCTACCCGGGTCAACACGTGCACGTAAAAAGTATGAGGGTGTCAGTTCAGCTGACAAAATGAAACCGTTCGAAGCTGCATTTGAGAGCAGTAGTGAAACGGGGTCTGAGAAAATCTTAGAAGATAAGCTTTCCACTTACTGAGTCGAGTCTCATTGTTGTGGTGGCGAAAGATTTTAGTTTCTCTTTAATACTGTTTGGGGTCAAGTGGTATTGTTTGTGACTGGCCATCATTAACAATGCCAGCTGGACGCTAAACATGTATATGCATTTAAATATTTAAACTAATGTAAATATATATTTCTTTTAGGTTTTCTAAGCTAATTTTCCGGGACGGAAAAGGGAGGTAGCTGTGGCCGACTGTAAACTATTCACCTGGTATATAAATGTTTATAGTCGTCAACTAATAAAGAAACAAACACTGAGTCAGGCATAGATGGAAAAAGCATAACAGGCTGGCTTCTATAGATTTAGTCATACACGGAGTATCGGAGATTACGGTATTGGCTAAAATATATAATTGGGGTTACATTTGTTTTGTTTAAAAAGGAGTCTTTTGTAATTTTGAATATAGTTTTGTGGAAATAAAGTAGAGTTTAATTAATAGACTTAATACATATTTTAAGCAACTTTTTAAGTAGATTTCAGTTCTGCAATTTAATTTTGAACACGACGTTTCAGTTATTTTATACCATCATCAGGTTCATTTTTTCTTATGGGCGCCATATTGTATTTTATACTTAAAAGGTAGCTTATGACGTCAGCTTTTCAACGATGTATTATTTGTTGGAAAATAAATGAAATTGACTTGAAAAATAAAGAAAATTAATTTTCGCAACACGTCAAATTTGACAACTGCACTATAACTCCCTAAGTTGAATACCAATTAAAAGGTTTACATTTTGTAGTATTCACAAAACACTGCTTGCATTGTTTCAATCAACAATATTACAATAACCTATGAATCAAAAATAAAATCCAGTAGCCTATGACCTTACAATAACCTATGAATCAAAAATAAAATCCATTAGCCTATGACCAACCACTACCGTTTGAAAATGAAACAAAAATATTACTTGTCAGAACGAGTAAAAGTATAATAGTTTTTATTATTATTATCTAATAATAACGATTTATTTGTGTATTCTGAATTTAAAAGAAAATGGCATTGCGTTTTTCTCACGAAGAAAAATTTGATTTGCTAGAATGTTACATTCATTGCAACAGAAATGCAAACCTTGCATTAGAAAGGTATTTTGAAAATTTTCCTGAAAGACCGCAGCCAAGTGTCAGACTTTTTCCAAAAATTATTATGAACCTGAGAAACCATGGAAGTTTTGAAAAACCGCGGCCCAAGAGTTACGAAAAAGCAGGTAATAACGAGCGTGACGAAAATGTCAGAGCCTATTTTAATGCCGCTCCGACATCATCTACAAGAGCGTCGGCAAGAGACTTACCAACCCCGCGAAGTACCATACAAAGAGTCCTTAAGAAAAATAAATATCGACCATACAAGCCAACTATAGTTCAGGGTTTACGAGAAATGGATTATCCAAGAAGAATGCAGTTTTCAAATTGGTATGTGAATCAATGCGAACAAAATCATGATTTCAGTCGTCTTGTAATTTGGACCGATGAATCACATTTTACCAACTGCGGGGTATTTAATAGACATAACCATCATTTTTGGGCAACAGAAAACCCTCACCAATTGGCTCAACGAAGACTGCAAACCCGATTTGGTTTTAATGTATGGTGTGGTATGTATGGTAAGTAATGTCACCTAGCTTGCTAAATACATAGCAGGTATTAAGTAACCCAGCTTTACTTTTCTCCTTACATTTTAGACAACAGACTTATAGGACCATTCTTTTATAATCATACGTTGAATGGCCAAAGATACTTGGAGCTGTTAGAAGATCAAATATTACCGGCAATTAGAGCAAGAGTTCCTCAAGATCAATTGAATAATATTTGGTTTCAACAAGACGGTTGTCCCGCACATAATGTTCGGGAAGTTCAAACTCTCTTAAGACAGATATTTGATGACAAATTAATTTCAAACGGCGGACCAGTTAATTGGCCTGCTAGATCCCCTGATATAACTCCTCTCGATTTTTATTTATGGGGTTATGTAAAAAATGAAGTATATGAGTTTGAACCCCCGGAATGTGTACAAGAATTAGAAGAGAGAGTGAGGAATGTGTTTACAAGCATAAATGGCAACACGCTTCGCAGGGTCATCAATACTGTGTTAAAAAAGTGTCAAAAATGTATTAATAAAAACGGCCAACATTTCGAATAAGTATAGTAAGTTAGATATTTTTTCTTATTTTCTTTTCAAAACAATAATTATTATTCATTGCGTTTTTAGTTTTCTTTATTTGAAATGTTAATATGAGATTTTTAACCATAAGGAAAAAATAAAATAATGTATTATAATATTATGATATTTTAAACAAATTTAACCCTGCCTAATGTGTTCTTCTCAAATTTGACGTGTTGCGAAAATAATTTTCTTTATTTTTCAAGTCAATTTCATTTATTTTCCAACAAATAATACATCGTTGAAAAGCTGACGTCATAAGCTACCTTTTAAGTATAAAATACAATATGGCGCCCATAAGAAAAAATGAACCTGATGATGGTATAAAATAACTGAAACGTCGTGTTCAAAATTAAATTGCAGAACTGAAATCAACTTAAAAAGTTGCTTTAAAAATGTTTTTACAGATTGCCAAAATACTGAATAATAAGAAATCTACAGCATATTTTCGAAAATACATCTTTTTGGTTTTTTCAACATATTTCAAAAACCAAAAAAGATAGGGCCGCGTACTAAACGGTTTTCAGTTAGAAATATAATTGTCAAAAACTTTCCCTATTTAACCGTTTCTCTATCTTCTATAGTTTCCAAGATCCCCATACATGTAGGCCCAATTTGGGCCACACTATACAGGGTGAGGATTTTAAAGTGTTACAACGCAATATCTGAAAAACGGCTATAAATATTTTAGTCAAATTTTGGGACGTGGATAGGGAGGTTGGGGGACAAATTTTAAAATATTTTTGATATTTACCCCCCCTCCAGATTTGATGTGGCTAGTGACAAATTTGAAATGTCAAATGGAAAGGTATTTTTTTTTTTTGATAATTCGATTCCTCGTCAATAACTACGTAAGTGAGCAGAAAATTGTTACATTTGCTCTACTAGTTGCTTAGTTACGAATTTTTCAATAAATAAAATAGGAATACTTAAAACTACACATTTTAAATCATGACACCTATGATTATTGTTTATGCAAACCTTTAATTATGTTGTATCCTAGGAAACCACTTTTGACTTTGACAAGTAGTGATAATCTGATAAAGTTCATTATTCAGTGCAATTATGGAACAATCTTATGACATTGAAATAGACATGTTGTTAATTCTGGGAGAATGTAGAAAAAACTACCGGGAAGCGGCGCAATTGTGGACTGTTAGGTTTCCCGCCATTCAAAAATCTCATATGGCATTTAAGCGATTAGAAGATCGAGGCCGCAGCACGGGAATCCTAAAAAATAAGAACAGAGTTAGAAGACAAACAAAAACTAATGACGATATGGCCGTTGGAGTGTTGGGTGTAATAGCTGTAAATCCTCATGTTGGTTCAAGGGAACTTGCTCGTGATTCAGGAATGTGCCAAAAATCGGTACTGGCTATTTTACACAAGCACAATTTTCACCCTTACCACATAACTATTCATCAGGAATTGTATGGCCAAGACTTTCAAAATAGGATTACATTTTGTACGTGGTTACAAACTTTAATTCACGAAAACAATGCATTTTTAAGAAAGATAGTATTTTCTGACGAAGCTACATTTACCAATTGTGGTCAGGTAATTATTTAAATCAATATGGATTAATGTAACTTTTAATAATCAAAAATATGTAATCCACTACTTGATGGGTGTACATAAATAAATACATATCTAAACACCCGTTAACGGGTGTTTAGAGAATATTCACATACATTTAGATTTATTTTTAATTTTATACTGATTCAATCAATTTTGCTTTTCTTAATTTAAGGTCAACCGGCACAATTTACACTATTGGGCACCTCAAAATCCTCACTGGATGAGATTTCTGCCAAACCAACATCCTTGGTCGGTTAATACCTGGTGTGGCATAGTCGGAGATAGAGTCATTGGACCACATTTTTTTGACCGTCACCTAAATGGAGAAATGTATAATAATTTTTTACAAACCGATTTGCCACAACTTCTGAATAATAATGGAAATCAACAAGAACTATGGTTTCAGCAAGATGGTGCTCCGCCACATTTTGCCCGACAAGCTCGAGATACACTAAATGAAATGTTTGGAAACAGATGGATTGGTCGTGGTGGTCCTGTAAATTGGCCTGCAAGGTCACCAGATTTAACCCCATTAGATTTTTTCTTGTGGGGATTTATAAAAGAGAAAGTTATGGCTACACCACCGACCACACCAGAAAACATGAAAGATCGTATTCAACAAGCATGTAATTTAGTAACGCCTCAAATGTTAACTCGCGTGCGCAACTCATGTCAAAAAAGAATTGCAAAATGTTTAGAACTGGATGGGGGTCATTTCGAACACCTTTTGAAGCATGATCGTCGTTAGATTTTTTAAGGAATTATCATTTTTAAGTATTCCTATTTTATTTATTGAAAAATTCGTAACTAAGCAACTAGTAGAGCAAATGTAACAATTTTCTGCTCACTTACGTAGTTATTGACGAGGAATCGAATTATCAAAAAAAAAAAATACCTTTCCATTTGACATTTCAAATTTGTCACTAGCCACATCAAATCTGGAGGGGGGGTAAATATCAAAAATATTTTAAAATTTGTCCCCCAACCTCCCTATCCACGTCCCAAAATTTGACTAAAATATTTATAGCCGTTTTTCAGATATTGCGTTGTAACACTTTAAAATCCTCACCCTGTATACAAAAAAGGCCAACTTCATATTATAGTTGGTTGCCAGTCTATCAGTATTTTTAATTAAGGCTAATTTTCAAATTAAATAGTAATAAAAATAGTCAGAGGGCACATACCGGATGATGCACCGCCAAACTGGCCACTGGAAATCACATGTAAATTTTGCTACCCTCAAATATTGGCTTCCCAATTTTTTGCCACAAAATTACATTCGACTTTTTTGAAGGTTCTCTTATTGACTACCACGAATTTAAGTATTGTCTAATTAATAACGAAATTAAAAGTTATTTAGAAAAAATTCTTAATGATAATGTCAAATGTTACTAGACGTTTAATTTTTTATTAGTTTGAACATGACGTTACCGATATGGCGAAGAGGAAAACGGGAAGGCAGTGAAATTATAAAGAGTTACTGGGCATCATAAATATCAAAAATTGTTAAAATTCAATATAGCATGCCTGATGCCTTAGTTATTTTCTTATATCATTTTACTTTTAGCTGACAATAATTAATACGTTTTATTTACATGTTACAACGAATTTTATTGATTGTGAAATTTCGATCTACGATGAGAATTGTGATTAAAAATTTGATAGCAAACAATAAAAGTTGAGAAACGCCGGGTTAAAAGTAATTAGATAATGCAAGGGAGAATACTTAAATTTGTATGTAAACTTATACCCTGACCAACAACCATAGAGAAAGGTAGGATATTCTATAAGCAAATTTCTTAAACCCAAAGTTTTTGTAATTTTATTTAAGTTAATTTTATTGTTTACAATTCGCTAATTTCTAAAAGACAATTGCACAAAGCAAATAACAACGAATTTTAATTTCTATTCGTTAAATTAATAATCCTTACTTTTTATTTGCTTCGACTAGACATGCAATAGGATATCTTAATCATTCTAGTGGCACCCAACTGCCTTTTTTTACTTTTCCCAATAGTTATACAGGGTGTCCCACGGTGGATGGCGTATTATACGTTTATGGAGAACTAAATAACGAATCATTTTGAAAATTTGGCAACTGGGATAAACGATCATGATCTACAGTTTAAAAATTATTTTGATCATGCGTTGTTGCCGCTTCTACTCTAAACCGGTGAAAACATCGCTATTTTAAATAGAACTCCCTGTATATTCTTCAATTTTTAAATTCCGAATATAATTATGAGCAACTTCTCTTAATATTTCCCTATACCTATCTGTGGCCGTTTTTCGGGAATCAATTAATTTCAATTTTTTTTTGACGAAAAAAAGAACTTCCAATAAATTTTAATATCTCCCTCCTATTAAACAATTTTGAGCTGAAATTTGGGTCATACCTGAACAATGCATCTAGGCATTTGATCTTTTGGTCACATCTTAGTTTAAGTATACAGGGCGGTACAGAAATTAATTTATGTCGGTAACTTACAAAAATGCCAGAAAAATTATACCTAATACCTAACTTCAAGTTTCCGATTTAATAGCGTTTATTCATAAAACTTCATAAATCGACAAACTGTCAACGGTTTTAAAAGTAGTGGGCTATGGAAACAAATTTTTTGTTACATAGTCACCATGGCAACTTGTTTTATAGAAATGTAATTTTTTAAATAATTGTGATTTGAGTACCTACGATGGCGGAAAATAATAATTACTCTAATATAGTTTTAATGAATTTATTTATTTTCCATGGACAGTGTGATCAAATAATTAGTAGAACCTGCAGAAAATTTAATGAAATGTATCCGAATTTGCCGCAGATGAATAACAAAAAATTTATTCGGCTTCAGAACAATTTTAGACAGTTTGGATCAATTTTAAAAGCACCAAGAAACTTGCCCAGACCCGTGACTTCTAATGAGGAGAATAAAATTAATGTTCTGGCATACTTTGTTGCATATCCTTACGCTTCCGTGCGCAGCGCCGAAGAAGGCTTAGACATTGCACATTCATCGGTAGAAACAATTCTAAGGAAACATGGAATGCATGATTATAAATTTACCAGAGTTCATAGCTCTTAGGCCTGAAGATAGTTAAAAGAGAGTAGAGTTTTGCGAAATGATGCTAGTGCATATCCAGGAAGATCCAAATTTCTTAAGTAAAATTATATAGACTGACGAATCCAAATTTTCGAGGGAGGGCATTTTCAATCGTCACAATCGCCACTTTTGGGCGAATGAGAATCCCCATGTCACAAGAGAGGCAGGTTTTCAAGATAAATTCAGTTTCAATGTATTCTGCTTAATAATGGATAATCAAGTGAGGTAGGTATGTGATTTACGATGAAAACCTAAACTCTGGAAAATATGTAGATATTTTAAACACAATAGTTGAAATCTTTACGGATAGTCTCTCACTTGAAGAGTACAGGAGGTGCTGGTATCAACTTAGCGGAGCTCCTGCACATTGTACCGCTGAAGTATCTGTGGAGTTTAGAAGGATATACGATGATTGATGGTTTCGACGCTTAGGACCATGGAATTGGCCACCAAGATCACCTGATATAACCCCTTTAGACTTTTACTTGTGGGGTGTATTGAAGGAGAAAATATAGAAAACACCTGTGAATACCAAAGAAGAACTGGAGCATTGAGTCATCCAAGCGTTCAACGACCGTGATGCGAATGAACTTTAAAGTGCTACAACGGATGGTGTCAATACCTGTTTATTAAAGTGTCTAGAAGTTAATGGCCAACATTTTGAACAATTGCTTAAAAAATAGTCCATTTATTTTTATTAATAGTCTATTTTACTTTTATCGTATTTGATTATCTAGTTCGATTTGTAATACTTTTTATTATTTTTGTTATTATTTGTTGCATTCAAAATTGATCCAAACAGTCTAAAATTGTTCTGAAGCCGAACAATTTTTTTGTTATTCATCTGCGGTAAATTCGGATACATTTCATTAAATTTTCTGCAGGTTTGCTAATTATTTTATCACACTGTCCATGGAAAATAAATAATTTCATTAAAACTGTATTAGAGTAATTATTATTTTCCGCCATCGTAGGTACTCAAATCACACTTATTTAAAAAATTACATTTCTATAAAACAAGTTGCCATGGTGACTATGTAACAAAAAATTTGTTTCCATAGCCCACTACTATTAAAACCGTTGACAGTTTGTCGATTTATGAAGTTTTAGGAATAAACGCTAATAAATCGGAAACTTGAACTTAGGTATTAGGCAAAGTATACATACTCTGAAAGCTAGTTTTATTGGCTTTTCAAATCCGTATTATTATACAGGGTGTTCCATTTAAAAAAATAATTTTTCTGGCATTTTTGTAAGTTACCGACATAAATTAATTTCTGTACCGCCCTGTTTACTTAGACTAAGATGTGACCAAAAGATCAAATGCCTAGATGCATTGTTCAGGTATGACCCTAATTTCAGCTCAAATTTTTTTAATAGGAGGGAGGTATTAAAATTTATTGGAAGTCCTTTTTTCGTAAAAAAAAATTGAAATTAATTTATTCCCGAAAAACGGCTACAGATAGGTATAGGAAAATATTAAGAGAAGTTGCTCATAATTATATTCGAAATTTGAAAATTGAAGAATATACAGGGTGTTCTATTTAAAATAGTAATGTTGTCACCGGTTTAGAGTAGAAGCGGCAACACCGCATATTCAAAAATATTTTTAAACTGTAGACCATGATCTTTTATCCCGGTTGCCTAATTTTCAAAATGATCCGTTATTTAGTTCTCCATAAACGCCTAATACGCCATCCACCGTGGGACACCCTGTATAATATATAATAAACTAAAGTGCATAAAATATGTTAAAGAAAATACTAAAACATTTTGTCATTTTACGTGGCGGTAGGGGTAAAAATAAAACCTTTTGTTTAAAGCCATTCACTATAATAATCAATAATAATTCACTTTACTTGTTAGAGCTTGATAATAGAAATTTAATAATTTTTTTTAAAAAAACATGTACTGTTTCTTGTTGTTTAAATTAAATTATATGTGGGATAACATTTTCATTAAGATACAAAACTTACCAGCAAAAAGATTGGGGTTTTCAGCTTAGAAAGCCTATTTATTAAAGGGGTGAGACACTTAAAAGACAAAATCGATGGAGGCAAATTAGGAACTCCCGTATTTCCGAAACGGCTTAAAATAAGTGTCAACAACTATATAGTTTTAGAATCGGATCGCCAAATGCAATCCAATCGTGTGGTTATTTTTAGGGGGGTTGCCATTTAAAAAAATTCAAAATGGCGTCGTATCTGTCACTTTTTGACGTCTGTCGGATTTGACTATAGCGTAGATCGCTTACTCACGGGAAATTATGTCACTGTGAAAAAAATTAGGGTGTTCACCTTAGAAGGTCTATTTATTAAAGGGGTGAGACACTTAAAAGACAAAATCGATGGAGGCAAATTAGGAACCCCCGTATTTCCGAAACGGCTTAAAATAAGTGTCAACAACTATATAGTTTTAGAATCGGATCGCCAAATGCAATCCAATCGTGTGGTTATTTATGGGGGCTGCCATTTAAAAAAATTCAAAATGGCGTCGTATCTGTCACTTTTTGACATCTGCCGGATTTGACTATAGCGCAGATCGCTTGCTCATGCGAAATTGTGTCACTGTGAAAAAAATTAGGGTGTTCACCTTAGAAGGTCTATTTATTAAAGGGGTGAGACACTTAAAAGACAAAATCGATGGAGGCAAATTAGGAACGCCCGTATTTCCGAAACGACTGAAAATAAATATCAACAACTATATAGTTTTAGAATCGGATCGCCAAATGCAATTAAATCGTCTAGTTATTTATGAGGGTTGCCATTTAAAAAAATTCAAAATGGCGTCGTATCTGTCACTTTTTGACGTCTGTCGGATTTGACTATAGCGTAGATCGCTTACTCACGGGAAAATATGTCACTGTGAAAAAAATTAGGGTGTTCACCTTAGAAGGTCTATTTATTAAAGGGGTGAGACACTTAAAAGACAAAATCGATGGAGGCAAATTAGGAACCCCCGTATTTCCGAAACGGCTGAAAATAAATATCAACAACTATATAGTTTTAGAATCGGATCGCCAAATGCAATTAAATCGTCTAGTTATTTATGAGGGTTGCCATTTAAAAAAATTCAAAATGGCGTCATATCTGTCACTTTTTGACGTCTGTCGGCTTTGAATATAGCGTAGATCGCTTGCTCACGGGAAATTATGTCACTGTGAAAAAAATTAGGGTGTTCACCTTAGAAGGTCTATTTATTAAAGGGGTGAGACACTTAAAAGACAAAATCGATGGAGGCAAATTAGGAACCCCCGTATTTCCGAAACGGCTGAAAATAAGTGTCAACAACTATATAGTTTTAGAATCGGATCGCCAAATGCAATTCAATCGTGTGGTTATTTATGGGGGTTGCCATTTAAAAAAATTCAAAATGGCGTCGTATCTGTCACTTTTTGACGTCTGTCGGCTTTGACTATAGCGTAGATCGCTTGCTCACGGGAAATTATGTCACTGTGAAAAAAATTAGGGTGTTCACCTTAGAAGGTCTATTTATTAAAGGGGTGAGACACTTAAAAGACAAAATCGATGGAGGCAAATTAGGAACCCCCGTATTTCCGAAACGGCTTAAAATAAGTGTCAACAACTATATAGTTTTAGAATCGGATCGCCAAATGCAATCCAATCGTGTGGTTATTTTTAGGGGGGTTGCCATTTAAAAAAATTCAAAATGGCGTCGTATCTGTCACTTTTTGACGTCTGTCGGATTTGACTATAGCGTAGATCGCTTACTCACGGGAAAATATGTCACTGTGAAAAAAATTAGGGTGTTCACCTTAGAAGGTCTATTTATTAAAGCGGTGAGACACTTAAAAGACAAAATCGATGGAGGCAAATTAGGAACCCCCGTATTTCCGAAACGGCTTAAAATAAGTGTCAACAACTATATAGTTTTAGAATCGGATCGCCAAATGCAATCCAATCGTGTGGTTATTTATGGGGGCTGCCATTTAAAAAAATTCAAAATGGCGTCGTATCTGTCACTTTTTGACATCTGCCGGATTTGACTATAGCGCAGATCGCTTGCTCATGCGAAATTGTGTCACTGTGAAAAAAATTAGGGTGTTCACCTTAGAAGGTCTATTTATTAAAGGGGTGAGACACTTAAAAGACAAAATCGATGGAGGCAAATTAGGAACGCCCGTATTTCCGAAACGGCTGAAAATAAATATCAACAACTATATAGTTTTAGAATCGGATCGCCAAATGCAATTAAATCGTCTAGTTATTTATGAGGGTTGCCATTTAAAAAAATTCAAAATGGCGTCGTATCTGTCACTTTTTGACGTCTGTCGGATTTGACTATAGCGTAGATCGCTTACTCACGGGAAAATATGTCACTGTGAAAAAAATTAGGGTGTTCACCTTAGAAGGTCTATTTATTAAAGGGGTGAGACACTTAAAAGACAAAATCGATGGAGGCAAATTAGGAACCCCCGTATTTCCGAAACGGCTGAAAATAAATATCAACAACTATATAGTTTTAGAATCGGATCGCCAAATGCAATTAAATCGTCTAGTTATTTATGAGGGTTGCCATTTAAAAAAATTCAAAATGGCGTCATATCTGTCACTTTTTGACGTCTGTCGGCTTTGAATATAGCGTAGATCGCTTGCTCACGGGAAATTATGTCACTGTGAAAAAAATTAGGGTGTTCACCTTAGAAGGTCTATTTATTAAAGGGGTGAGACACTTAAAAGACAAAATCGATGGAGGCAAATTAGGAACCCCCGTATTTCCGAAACGGCTGAAAATAAGTGTCAACAACTATATAGTTTTAGAATCGGATCGCCAAATGCAATTCAATCGTGTGGTTATTTATGGGGGTTGCCATTTAAAAAAATTCAAAATGGCGTCGTATCTGTCACTTTTTGACGTCTGTCGGCTTTGACTATAGCGTAGATCGCTTGCTCACGGGAAATTATGTCACTGTGAAAAAAATTAGGGTGTTCACCTTAGAAGGTCTATTTATTAAAGGGGTGAGACACTTAAAAGACAAAATCGATGGAGGCAAATTAGGAACCCCCGTATTTCCGAAACGGCTGAAAATAAGTGTCAACAACTATATAGTTTTAGAATCGGATCGCCAAATGCAATCCAATCGTCTAGTTATTTATGAGGGTTGCCATTTAAAAAAATTCAAGATGGCGTCGTATCTGTAACTTTTTGACATCTGTCGGATTTGACTATAGCGTAGATCGCTTGCTCACGCGAAATTGTGTCACTGTGAAAAAAATTAGGGTGTTCACCTTAGAAGGTCTATTTATTAAAGGGGTGAGACACTTAAAAGACAAAATCGATGGAGGCAAATTAGGAACGCCCGTATTTCCGAAACGGCTGAAAATAAATATCAACAACTATATAGTTTTAGAATCGGATCGCCAAATGCAATTAAATCGTCTAGTTATTTATGAGGGTTGCCATTTAAAAAAATTCAAAATTGCGTCATATCTGTCACTTTTTGACGTCTGTCGGCTTTGACTATAGCGTAGATCGCTTGCTCACGGGAAATTATGTCACTGTGAAAAAAATTAGGGTGTTCACCTTAGAAGGTCTATTTATTAAAGGGGTGAGACACTTAAAAGACAAAATCGATGGAGGCAAATTAGGAACCCCCGTATTTCCGAAACGGCTGAAAATAAGTGTCAACAACTATATAGTTTTAGAATCGGATCGCCAAATGCAATCCAATCGTCTAGTTATTTATGAGGGTTGCCATTTAAAAAAATTCAAGATGGCGTCGTATCTGTAACTTTTTGACATCTGTCGGATTTGACTATAGCGTAGATCGCTTGCTCACGCGAAATTGTGTCACTGTGAAAAAAATTAGGGTGTTCACCTTAGAAGGTCTATTTATTAAAGGGGTGAGACACTTAAAAGACAAAATCGATGGAGGCAAATTAGGAACGCCCGTATTTCCGAAACGGCTGAAAATAAGTGTCAACAACTATATAGTTTTAGAATCGGATCGCCAAATGCAATCCAATCGTGTGGTTATTTATGGGGGTTGCCATTTAAGAAAATTCAAAATGGCGTCTCATCTGTCAAATTTGTAAATCTATGTATTTTTTGACATTAAATTCGGCTTCCTTATCGAAAATCATTGAGAAATATGTGATTTGTTTTTTATGATAGTCAGCAGGAAAATCGCCAATCGGGTGAGACACTTAAAAAAATGTCCCTGTACATGCAGCAACTACTCTGCAATAATGTGCAGGTGAACTTTATAGTTCTCCTTCAGTTATTGTGTGAATTAAACAAGTTTTTATTTCTGCGTAAAAACATAAGACATTCGTAAGTATACAGAGCATACATCGTCATGATACCAATTGTTCTAAATACATTTCGACATGACTGATTAAAATCTTTTTTCTTACTTTCCGTTAGTGGCCTTTATTGTGATACAAAATATTTTGAATATTATGGCTGTGGAGACCCCAAAATAATATTACATATTAAAGAATCGACTCAAAGTTTAAAATATACAATCTTCCGGGTTTTATCATTCATATACTCACCGAGGACTCTCACTCAGTAGCAGATTGAGTTACACTTTCTTAATAATATGAAAAGACTAGTCCAGATTTTTGTTAATGTGAACACCAAGGAATTTTGTATTTTCCGAAACATTTAACCTATTATCTGCGGTTTCAAAATGTAAAATATTTTCTAAATTTGATCTTTTGTTCTATACAGCATTATATTTGTTTTATCTGAGTTAAGAATTAGACTATTACCTCTAAATTATTATTTTAGCTAAGTAAAAAAATGTTTACCTTTCTTCCATCCACTGAGGCATATATTTATCGCTAGTTATTAAGTTTGTATCATCCGCATAATTAATTATCATCTAAAAGTCATTGTTTAACACTTGTGATTTACCAAACTCGCCGTCTCTTGTTTGTGATGCCGACTATTTGTGTTATTACTTTAAGATAGGATTTTAAACATTTCAGAGCTTTTCCCGTTTTTCCATACATTTCCAACTGTGTTATTAGTAACTTCCTATTTAGAGAATAATACGCCTTAGTTAAATCTAACAATTTGTCTATCGCAGCGTGTTATAAAACTAATTAATCTTTTGCAGATGGCAAGGTGAAACAGTTTAGAAAAACCAGGCAATAAGCTTATAGGTCTATAGCTGTCCATTTGCTGAGGGTCACCCCTTTTTCAACAATGGCTTCATTAATGATAATTTGAATGTATCTGAAAATGTCTCAATTCTATATGAATTAATAATTACCAAACACACAATATGTTTTAATTCGTTTACCGAATTTTTAACAATACTTGTTTCGTCTATGCCACGTTTGTATTTATTTTTAATCTCCCTAGCTAACTCACAAATTTGCTTCAATTTGACAGGTTTAAATAATAATAATAGTACTTCTTTATTTCAAGTTATGCTGTACAAAATGAGATGACATCACAAAATGGAACAAGCTTACCATTCCTTGATTAACAAGTCAAACAAGTCTAATGAAAAGGGTTTACTCTCTATTAACACTTTTTTCAATGCTTTTTTAAATTTTGATATAGTAGTAATAGATTTTATATTATTTATCATTTTGTTGTAGAGCCTGATACACATGAATTAACTTTACTGAAGTCCAAAGTGTCTTTTTAAAAAGTTTTTATTTTACTAAAAAGGTTACAACATTGGTTTTTAATAAAAATTAGAATACAAAATTACGTGTTAATACTTTAGATATTATCAACTGACTGAATTGTTTTAATTAATAAAAGAATGAAGTAAAAATGAATAAATGCATTGGTAGCAGAATTAGATATTGTCCATTCATCTTGTTTAGGGGTTAGGTGGTCAGATAACTCCTCCCTCATCGGATTCAACTATAAGGCTTGACGGGGTAGTTGAATTGGTTCCATTTCTGGTCCATCTTCCTCGTCTAACTTTGGAGTGCTTTTTTTTGAAAGTTTCTTGTAAATCATGTAGATACCGCAAAGGGCCAGGAAAATGTATACTAATATTGTCCAAATATTGGGTTTCGATATTTTAGAAAATACTGTGTGTGGGTGATTTTCTAAAATTTGGTTCTTCAATGTGTGGAGGTCGTCCAGTTTTATTTCTTGTAGGTGCACACTTAAATTAAGTGTCGGTAATAATGTAGGCACTTGGTTGTAATCTGGAAATAGTATAGACTGGAAGTTGGTCTTAATCAACTTTTGTTCGTTGATTATCGTCTTTTGCTTTGTGGTAACTTGGCATCCTGTTGGTATATCCAAGAGGTAAGTTCCAAACAATTTTAGACTTTCGTCCTGTTTAAAACACTTGAGCTTAATTGTTTCTTCGCTTGGAAACACGAGTATCCATTGTCTTGCGTCATCCAATTGATTGGTTATGGGATGCGTAATGTGGACTTCTGTTTGCTTACAGGTGGAGGTATCTTTAATGGAGTCTAGCAGTTTGACTACGCATGGGCTGTCCTCTTGCATTTCTCTCAGTTCTTCCTTATCACAGATGTAGTGTTCGGGTAGAATCTCTTGACATGGTCGCCCTCGATATGTATAGTGAAATTTGTTTTTTAATAAATATTTATTTTGCGGTAAGACAACCTTAAACAGACTCTGATACCAAACGGGGATAGAATATAAATGATAATAATCAAAAGAACCAGAATAAGTTATTGGGATGCGTAACAAATATGTTATTTTATTCTTAAGCACAAAACATTCGAGATCAATTATTTTTTCGAAGAGCAGTGTATTTTCTAAGTTTACTTTTAAAGGCATTTGTTGAAATCCTATTCGTTTTTAAAGTTTATTTAATTCAAAAAAAAGGTCTTCAGTTTTTATTATGCTTGGGTGCATTATTTTAAGTTTTGAAAATGTCAGCGAATTTTCAATGTCTTGTAATATAGAATCTATTATTTCGTAAACATTTATAATTTGGTTAATAACATCTTTTATAACAAGTGCATTTTCTCTATAAGTGGTTTTTTGAACAGTAAAAGCAATTTGGTTAATTTTTGATTCGATAAGTTTTTCGTTGAGGCCTATTTGTTGGATTGTCGAATTAAATTTATTTATGACACTGATTGAAAGAGAGTTTTGTTTCAAAATACTTTCTTCTAATTTGTTTTGATTACTTTGCAATTCGTTAATAAGATTTTCGTAGCGCTCTCCGTCGGATGCATCTAGATTTCCGGTTACAGCTTTAAAAACAGATCCAAATACATTTATTAATCCGCGTTTTATTCTTTCAGGGTGAGGAATTATTTCTTTTATTTTGGTCTCAACTCTTTCTTGAATCAATTCTAATAATTTTAAATAACTACTGCTTTCCAAGAAGTATTCACTGTTGGTCCCTAATAATTGGGTAATATTTTTAGCTTTTAAATGTAATTTATTGATTTCCAATATTATAGGATTTAAATCGTAATAATGAATTAACGTGTGAGTGTATTCTTTAATTTTGGCATTTCCTAAATGAATTGGTAGTATTCCGGGGTTATCGTCAATTTTCCTTACGCTGATCTTATCTTGAGCTTCGCTCGCGGAGGTAATTCTGAAATATAATACGTTAATTACTATTGTGTGGGTGTTTTATTATCAAAACTATATTTACTTTTAAGAGGTCGCTTTAAATTGTCCATATGTATTTTGCCTTGATTTTCGGTTGTTATGGTTAGTGTGGTAGGTCTTGTAAACTTGTCGGCATGTTTTTGTCTAATATGTTTTTTTACGTATATTTTTTGATCTGGTTAGAATAGGTCAGGGTTATCGCGATTTTCATTAATTTTGCCTATCACCTTTTCTTTATTTGCAACTAGTTTTTCGTTAATTTTTGAATAAAGTAGTTTTGATTTTTCCTTATGATTAATTACGTAATCATTTAATAGTGAACATTCTATATTTAAATCAAAGGGGTCATTAGGACTTATGTGACCGTTTATAATGTCTATTGGTTTAAAACCAGTGACGGAGTGAATTGAATTATTATAAGCTAGTATAGCATATTTCATTTTTTGTTGCATTGGGGTGTCACGAAAATTTTGGTTGTTTAGTAAACGTATATGCTCGGCTAGTGTGGAATGTAATCTCTCTATAGCACCGTTTGATTGGGGGTGTTAAGGAGAACAAAAATGTACATTAATTTTATGAAGTTGTAAAAGTTCAGTGACAACGGCATTTTTAAATTCTGTACCATTGTCCATTACTATTTTTGTTGGTACGCCATGATGTGAAAAGAATGATATTAAATTATCTACGATTTCGGTAGCTGCTAAAGATTTTAAACTATCGATTATTGTTAGAAATTTATTTTGTTCTAAGGTGTAGGTATCAAGGTGTAAGATGTCGAAAGGCTTAGTAGCAGTAGGAGTAATATTCATCTCCATTTTGATTGGGTGACGTTCGTACTTACTTATTTGACATATTTCACACTGATTAATATATGTTTGGATTGAACTTTTAAGGTTGGGCCAATAATATTTAACTTTAATCTTTTGTTCTGTTTCGTCGATTCCGCGGTGATTGCTTTTGCTTTCGTGATAATTTTGAATTATTAAGGGAATTTCGTCTTTATCGACTACGTCAATAAGCTTTATCAAACATCTTTTAAATCTTAAAGAAGGCCATTTAAAGGTTCTTCTTACTACTTCAGAAAATGGTTCGTAGGAATTTGGGTTTTTAAAATATAAATAATAAAGTTTGCCGGGTATAATATGTTCTTTTATAAAATTTACTATATCGCTTTCAAAATTATTTTCAGAGATTTGTAGCAAGATTCGGCGTTTCTTTTCAAATAAAATTACCGTTTTTGTTTTAGCTGGGGAATGCAAGACTTGCGTTATTATGATTTGATTTGCACCGTAATTAACAGCTGTTTCAAGAATAGGTACGCCGACTACAGGGTCTTGTTCGTCATTTGTATGTACTGTGACGTCATCGTCACCTGTATCTTGTTGTTCTAGGTCTGGTTGAGCAATAACTGAAATGTCATCCATATTGTCTTCGAGATTATCGTTAGGTTTGTTGTTGTTGTCAAGCTCTAGTTCTTTGTTAAAATTGTCAATATAATTTTTTAAAGAAAATGGGTTTTTATTTGTTTCTTTTACGTGTAATTCAATACGACTAAGCGCGTCCGCGTTTGTATTTAGTTTGCCTTTCTTATAAATGATTTTATAGTCAAACTCTTCAAGTTTTATTCGCCAGCGCATAAGCTTGGAGTTAGGATCTTTTAAAGAAAATAACCACTGAAGTGGCTTATGGTCTGTTATGATATTAAATTGACGTCCATATAAATAGGGTCTAAAATATTTTGTTGCCCAGACTAAACATAAACATTCTTTTTCGATAGTTGAATAGTTCTGTTCTGAGTCATTTAAAGTGCGTGATGCGTACGCAATGGGCAGGTCTTTACCAATTTCGCCTTGTGAAAGGACGACACCAAGGGCGATATTACTCGCATCGCAGGTAAGGTTAAAGGGTTTAGAAAAATCGGGGTACTGAAGAATTGGATCGTTCATGAGAAGATTTTTACAGATCTCAAAACATTCTAAGAATTCCTGATTGTGCTCGATTTTGGCACCTTTTTTCAGACATTTGGTAAATGGTTTTGTAATTTTGGCAAAGTTGTTAATAAATTTACGATAATATCCCAAAAGTCCTAAAAAACCTTTTATTTGTTTTGTAGTTTTTGGAAGGGGGTACCTTTTTATCGCCGCGATTTTATCAGGGTTTGGCTTTACTCCTTCTGGTGTTACTACGTGACCTAAGTATGCAACTTCGTGTCTTTAAAATTCGCTTTTGTCTAATTGAACTTTAAAATTAGATTCGCGTAATCTTTGAAAAACTGCCGTTAGACGTTCAATATGTTCCTGAAGGGATGTTGAAAATATAATAATGTCGTCGAGGTAGACCAGCCATTTTTCGTTTTGAATACCGCGTAAAATATTATCCATTACCCGTTGGAATGTGGCAGGAGCATTCTTAAGCCCAAAAGGCATTCGTAAGTACTCATAATGACCATTCTCGGTATTGAAAGCAGTTTTCGGAATATCGGCTTCACTCATTTCTATCTGGTGAAACCCGCTCGCGAGGTCAAGTGTGCTAAAATATTGACATTTACCGAGTTTGTCTAATAGATCTGTGATGCTGGGAAGGGGATATCGATCAAAAACGCTTTTTTCGTTTAATTTTCGGTAGTCAACTACAACGCGCCATTTCTGCTTCCCTGAAGCGTCTAGCTTTTTGGGAACAGCCCATATAGGTGAAGACCAGGGTGAATTACTAGGCCTGATAATTTTTTGATCGAGCATTTTGCTTATTTGGTTTTCAACTTCCTTCTTATGTACAAATGGATACCTATAGGATTTTGTATATACAGGTACCTCGTCTGTCGTTTTTATATGATGTTTAATTTGACTGGTAAAAGTAAGAGGTGTATTTTCGTAGTAAAATATATCCGAATATTCATTACACAGATTTAAAATTTTTGCACGTTCTTCGGCGTTTAAATGTTTAAAAGTTATCGAGTCCCAGGAGACCATCGAAAATATTATGGAACTTGAATAAATAAAATTTTAAATTTTTATTATTAGGTAAATTAAAAATTTTAGACAGTGGTATTAAGGCACTATGCTGGTAAGCAGATTGTTGAAATACGGTTGATACGACAAATGGGTCGTTAAATATACGATTTGAATAGAATTTATTTGCGATATTTGGGTGAAGAAAAGATTTAGTGGAGCCTGAGTCGATTAAAATTTTAAGGTTATGTTCTGGGAATGTAATATATGACAGTTCGCTTGAATTTGTCATATTGAAGGAAATAATTTGGGGGTCTATGTTTTGGAATTGTCCGAAGTGGTTTCTTGAAAATTTTCATTTTCATTTTGGAGATATTGATCTTCGGTGCAGCAGGTATCGTTTTGATCGTACTCGTTTTGCATGTCATTTTGGACGTAGCTATTAGTTGCTTCATCGAATTGTATATTAGAAGCTTCGTATTGATAAAATTGGTAAGGAGTCTAATCGACTTCTGTATTATAGAGCTCTTCGGATACCCAATTTTTTTGCTGATGGTTGTTATAATTGTTTGGTAAATTTTGCCTGAAATTATTGGAAGTTTGGCGAGTACTTATACTCATTGGAGTCGGTTTGGGCAAGTGTTTATTTTGATTAGGTCTGAAAACGTTTGGCTGATTTGGGTTTCTAAATACTTGGGAATTTGTAAAAAATCTTTTAGGCTGATTATTGAAATTAGGCCTTATTGGAATTGGTTGTGACGGAAAAGTAGACCGGGGTGTGAACTGGTTATGCGACGTGTGCGCATTAAAATTATGATTGAAATTTGGTCTATATTGGGGCATTTGGGGAGAATTAAAATACGTAGGCTTAAAATTTTGGACAGGCTGTTTTTGCACGGGGGTTTTATTTAGACTTTGAAAGTAATTATTATTGTATTCTTGTGTAACATATTGTAAAGCTGTTGGGAGATCTTTTGGACGCATACAACGTATATTTGTACCGAGAGGTTCCTTTAATCCCGATAAAAATGTAGTTAATGCTAGATCATTATATAAATTTTTTTTAAGCAATTTTGCAGCAACTGAAGTTTCGTGAATATCAACATAAGCACCTAATAAATTTAAAATATGAAGAATCCGATCATAAAATTGATTGGGTTTTTCAGTAGGCTGTTGCCTGAGCATGACTAAGTCTCTGTTAAGGCAAGCCTCATCGCGTTGGTCTGCAAAATTCCTTTGGAGAATGTTTTTTACATCCTCCCACGTATTAACAGTTTGACATCCTAAAACTAATTTTGCGTTTCCCGCTAATTTACCTATCAAACAGTTTAGAAGGTAAGTATTTTGAAAATTGGTAGGGTCATCTACAAAATAAAAGCTGTTTATTAGACTTTGACATACTGCCAAATATCTGTTTAAATCGTTTGGGTTGCCATCAAATTGTGGCACACAATTTAAATATTCAGGTTTAAATGGGGCCATTTTAGAAGTTAAATATAAATTTATTACGTTATTATCTAAAGATTGATTATCTATTTTTGGTACTTCTGTTACAGAAGCAGAGTCAGTTGAAGGCGATAATTTTAAACTTAATAAATCGTCAATAATATTATCAATTTCCGACATAAGAAAATTGCACTTATAATACTAAGTAGACAGCGATGAACTTCATTCCTAGTATAAGAATCAGATTTTGGTTGGCAATATTGGTCCTTCCAAAAATCCTGGTCCTTGCGAAGCTGGACGATTTGGTTCTAGCTCCCGATGATTTGCTGATAGATGCGTAGCCACAGGTCCTCGATAGACTGGGGTTCTCGATTTTTGGAGATCCACTCTGCTTTAACACCTCCATCAAGCACTTCACCAAAAAATGTTCGTTTATCCGGTTAGTTCGTTACGAAGAAATTTATACGTTCGATACGCACAAATCCCGAATAAATCCTACCACGACTGCGCCAATTAACTTTACTGAAGTCCAAAGTGTCTTTTTAAAAAGTTTTTATATTACTAAAAAGGTTACAACATTGGTTTTTAATAAAAATTAGAATACAAAATTACGTGTTAATACTTTAGATATTATCAACTGACTGAATAATTGTTTTAATTAATAAAAGAATGAAGTAAAAATGAATAAATGCATTGGTAGCAGAATTAGATATTGTCCATTCAACTTGTTTAGGGGTTAGGTGGTCAGATAACTCATGTAATAAGGAATCTTTTCTGTAAAAGTTAAGCGGCGACGAGGATTATTTCTTCTTGCGTAATTACCATTAACATTCACATTTTAAAACTTGTTCCTATTTCTAAATAAAAACTTCAAACATTCAAACATATAAAGTCCGTACACTGTTAGAACATTTATTTCTTTAAACACTCCTCGACCAGAGCCCAGAAAGGTCATTTTATTGATTGCCCTTATTGTTCTTTCTTGTATTACAAAAACTCTTTGTAGGTCAGAGGTACTTCCCCAAAACAGTATGCCATAGCTCAGAGCGGATTCAAAATTTACATGGAATAGACTTTAAGGATAAGGTAAGGTGGGGCAAGTGCAACTTTGGGGCAAGAGCATCTATTTCCTTTGTAAATTCATAAGGCATTAAATGCTTCATTTTCTTGGCACCCTTACTTTCGTTGTACTCTTAGCAACAGCGCATTCTAGAATTTAACGCGCCAAATGCGTCTGCATTCAGTCTGTCGACAACGAACGTGCCGTGCTGTGTTTTTGCTACTGTGGTGAGTAAACAAATAATATATTGGTGGTAAGTGTTTGTGTGCATAAATTCTAAATAGCTGGTAGAAAAAAATCTCATATGAAACTTATATGTAATGGAATAACAGCATATATAATTGATTTGGATTTGCTTGCTGGATTTTAAGTTATGTTCGGGGTCGCACTTGCCCCATGAAAATACGCGACTGGGGCAAGTGCGACTTTTACCGGTGGGGTAAGTGCGTTCTTGTGGGCGCACTTGCCCCTTGTGGATTTTTTTTTCAAAAATATAGATAAGAAAACGGAAAGTATGCCATGGGGCAGAAGTCATAACAAGCCAAGAGGTATTGCAACGACTAAACGAAAAAGACCAATTGTTACTAAAGTCCAAAAATAAAAAAAATAAACCTAATCATCAAACCAAATCAGTATCCGATGATGATGACGAACTTCCGTTGATTCACATAAAACAAAAACTGGTTAATGAAAAGAAGAAGCCACCAAGAAAACCGAAGAAGAAGAAAAAACTTCAAACGGATTTATCATCAGAAGAAGACGAATCCGTTGGTGAACTTTTAACTGAAAGCGAAGATAACTTGGAGAGCTTTGACGATTTTGAGCAAGAAGAACAAGACTTACAAAATACATCAAAAAACATAAATGACATGATTATCAATGACTGGGTCCTAGTTAAATTTCCCGGGAAAAAAATAATTAAATATTATGTGGGTCAAGTAACTATATAATATGTCTGATTGCGAGATTACTGTAAATTTTGCCAGAAAAAGTATTTTTTTCAAGAGAAACTCTATGTTTATTTTCCCTGTTGTCCAAGATTGTTGGCCGGTTTCTAAGAATGACATTATTTCAGTCTTACCTAACCCGAAAATTAGTCGCAGAGGTGAAATAAGCTTTGAAGTATCATTTGATATGTACAATATCCAGTAAATAGGGGTTTGAAAAAATACTTTTTATCTACCTTAGAAGATTAGTTTTAGAATAATATGTTTTTGCACTAACTGTATTATTTAAAGTTACCTTAATATATTTTTTTTGGACAAAATAAAAAGTTTTTAAAAATTTATTTTTTGTGTCTACTCTTTACCCCTGATACCAAAGTATTTAACTTGCAAAAAATTAAAGATAATCCAGATTTGTAAAAAGTTTTAGAAAATTGTGCATAAAAGCTAAGTGCTCTTGCCCCGTGAATTAATTTAATATACTTAGATGGACCCGTGATCTACAAAGACGCACTTGCCCCATCACAAGGGGCAAGTGCGTTTTCACGACTAAACATTTTTTAAAATTTATAAAAATTTAAATTTTGCTCGTTTTTAATTGATCTTAAGTGGTTAGCTAGAAAACCCCCACAACGGATCAAGAAAAAAAAATGAAATTAAATGGCACAAAAATAGCTTTTTTATTAACTCATAAAGCGTTACTTATGTATTTTGGGGATGCACTTGCCCCACCTTACGTTACTTAAGTTCAGGCACCACTTTTATTTCGTAACCTATACTACCAAGTTTCAAAGACAAACTGTTAATATGATTGCCCCATGACAAGAATTTTTCTATTCTAATACGTAAAAACCTTGCATTATTTTTTAAAACAAAATCTTTGTCACCTAAAGTGATTTTATTAGGTTTTTCTAATTTATTTTGTTCAGTCCTGAAAATAATTAAGTTAGTTTTATCCTCATTTAAAATTAATTTGTTTTGGGAGAACCAGTTATTGGTTATAACAAAGCAGTTTCTGCATTGTAAATAGGATTCTCGGTATTTGATCCTGACACAAGGAGATTCGTGTCATCTGCATAGTTTGTTATTAAAAAATTTCCTCTCAATGCTACCACGATCATTTAAAAATATAATGAATGTTATAGACCCTAGTATACTACCCTGAGCTATATCAATACTGTTTTTATGTTGGTCAGATTTAATTTCTCTGTTACAATCCTGAAACACTACTCTTTGCTGTCTATCCAAAGAATAGGACCTTTTCCACGTATATGAATTTCCCCTAGTACCATATTTATTCAGTTTGTACAGTAATAAATCTGTATCTATACAATCAGAGGCTTTGCTTAGGTCCATAAACATGCCTAGAGCCAGATTTTTATTTTCTAGTTGATCTAAAATAGCGTTCATGAACTGAAAGATGGTAGTTGTGGTGGCCCTGCCTGTCAAATAGCCGTCCAGTGTATGCGAGAATAGCTGACATCAGTTCGTGAAATAAATCAATCGAGAGCACATTACAAGTTTAAAAATCTTTAAAAAACCGGGAAGTAAACTTATTGGTATAAAATTATTTAAATCTTTTAAACAGCCTTTTTTATACCGGGTGTTTCATCGTCGAGCAGGAAATCCCATGTAATTTTAAATGGGGTCAATTATTGGCTTCCCTAATTATTTTAGAGAAAAATTCTATTTAGGTTTATTAAAGAGCACTAAACCCCACATTCAAAAGAATAACTTTAGATATTTTTGATGAGCCCGTTTACGGGTTATCGCCGATTTCTTTTTAACTATTTCTCCTTTTTATGGCCCCGTATTTGCGGGCACCAGTCAAGGTAAAAGATGACTGTCAAATAAAGTTGTCATTTTGAAATGTGTGCTTTATTGTTATAAAAACTCGTACATCGAAAATATTAAAGGTGTATTTATGAGTACAAATTAATCTGAATAAAACTAAAATAAAGTATCCAATTACAAGGTTAATTATGACATTTTACATGTTTCAATATTTTACTAATTAATAGGTAGGTACTATTAAATTGTTAGAACTTTAGGATTTAAGAAGATGTTCAAATATTCCTCAAAATGACAACTTTATTTGACAGTCATCTTTTACCTTGACTGGTGCCCGCAAATACGGGGACATAAAAAGGAGAAATAGTTAAAAAGAAATCGGCGATAACCCGTAAACGGGCTCATCAAAAATATCTAAAGTTATTCTTTTGAATGTGGGTTTTAGTGCTCTTTAATAAACCTAAATAGAATTTTTCTCTAAAATAATTAGGGAAGCCAATAATTGACCCCATTTAAAATTACATGGGATTTCCTATGTCCCGCTCGACGATGCAACACCCGGTAGAGAGGTTTTATCTTCACAATTTTAAGTTCGTTAGGTGCATTACCATATTTCATTGAATTATTTATTAGGTGTTCCAGAACTGTAACAGTTTCAACAATCGAGAGCTTTACAATATTTGCGGGGATTTGTTTTTTAATTTTTGCGTTATATTTAATAGTTCATTACTAGTTATATGTTGCAAATACATTGATTCATCATTATCTGGTATATTACATTAAAAAGGTGTTGTAGGTAGTTTTTTTTCTCATTATTTCCGGAATTAT
The DNA here is from genome assembly GCA_963920685.1 of Polydrusus tereticollis. Classification (NCBI taxonomy): domain Eukaryota; kingdom Metazoa; phylum Arthropoda; class Insecta; order Coleoptera; family Curculionidae; genus Polydrusus; species Polydrusus tereticollis. Next base: position 88,226,942 of record OY987333.1, on the reverse strand, counting down.
ATTTAGCAGATAACTATTAAAATACCTAATTCACTTATGAGGACTATCAGCAAAATGTGGTTCATTTATTTTTTTATTTATTATTTATTTCATTAAAATTGGCCTATAAATATTTATTTTTATTTTCTGGGGTCCTAATCTTTTTTTTTCAATTTTTTTTTATTTTTTTTCTTTTAGACTCATTCTTTTTTTTTGGATTCGTTATAAACAGGCTATAAGTTATTATTTCTTGATAATATCAATAATGTATCCAACCGTTTTTTTACACTTTATAACATCGCTACTTCTTTTTGATATTTTTTTTTCATACATCAAAGTTTTAGGGAAACACTGATTAGAAATTCTTATATAAGTGTTAATAAATGTGTCCCACTGCAGATTAACGTTTTTCTTATTTATTTGAAAAACATTTTTATAATCCTGCACTTTTTGAGCTCTCATAAACTCGCGCTTATTCTCTTCTGAAAAACATTCTTTATGAATGAGATAGTTCTGGGATTGGTTCATCTCAAAAAATATTACTTGAGTCAGGTGATCAGATATATATGCTTCGACAACGTCAGTCTGATAAGTGCCCTCCAGATTGGTAAAAATATTATCCAAACAACTTTCAGTGTTATGGGTAATTATGGTGTTTTGACCCCTTATACTATAAAGATTTAAAACCGAAAAGAGATAGGTTTTATTTACATTTTCTTTCAGTATCTCAACATTAAAGTCCCCTGCAATATATACTAATGAATTATTATCAACCCTAGATAATATATCTTCCAGCTTATCATAAAAGAGCTCTCTACTACCTGAGGGCGGTCTGTATACAGATAGAATAACAATTTTTCTACCATTAATTAAGCACTCAATAGCGGCACACTCACATTCATTCTTTTTAAAATTCATTGATTTTTTATATACACTGCATTACTCCTATGCTTACCTTCCCGTCTGCAAAACCATGATGCTAATTTAAAACCCTTAATTCCTATCTTTGAGAACTGGACCGTGTTTTCCAATGTTCAATAAGCCACAAACAACAACATTTTGGCCTATCCTTAAGAAGCACTTCTATACGATCAACGCTATTTCCAATTTAATAGTTATCTGGTTTCCACGATTTGTACTTTCTCTATATTTTTTTAAGTTTTCCGATAAAAGCAGGGTACTTCGGGTATATGGCTGTATGTATACGATCTTTTAAATTCAAACGCTTGCAGTTTGAACAGTCCAACAGTGTGTTTTCTGTGCAGTGTTTTGAAACATGTCTAAATATGCAGCATGTGTTTTGATTTTTTATAAGCCATTTAAATACCGTAGGGACTATTTTAGTTACCCCTTTTTATCATTGGTAATAGTTAAAGTATCAAAATTAAATAGGTTTCCCGTTCTAAATTCAGTACCTTTTTGAGTAGTGCCGACCAGGACGGCCATCTTCCGACATTTGGTTCCTAGTGCCGATTGACGCGAGAAGTTGCTGCCTATTTTTGGGGATTTGAATAGTGTTTTGGGGTCCACTCCTCTTGGATGAAGGATTTTTTCATCCAAAAATAGTAGTGTTGGTGTTGTAGGGTATAGTTTTGTCACTAACCACAGCCTAGGGCTAGACATTAGAGCACTTCGGTCAGCCAAGGCGTAGGATCAGTCAAGTAAGTCATCCATGTCTTTTGTTTTGTGAGTTTTCGTTTTTTATTATCCCTGCTGAATAGTCATCATTATTACTGAATTACATGGGGATGCTTTTCCCTTTTTAGCATGATTATCGATCAACCAAGATGCATTTAACCTTGTAATCCATTATCTCATTCCTAAACTCTTCCTCTTCGTTCAAGACCTAGATCTACATCCACACGTGACAGTGTGTAAGTATTACAAGCTTTCTATAGCCACATATATTTGGCGGTATAAGTAACGGCTTTAACTGTAAATTCCAGGGCTGCTCCCGGGGGATATCCATCTAAATACCTTAAACCTTCAATATAGAGACTCTATCCTCTTCCATAGGCTATTCTGGTGACAGTTCAGTGCGGGTTGATCTATGCGGGACCCGATCGGATTATTATTTCTACTAAAGCTGCAGGGTTCTAAGTTCTAACTAAGTATTTAACCAGAAAGGTGTTTAGTTATTCAATCGTTTGATCTATGCCGGACTGTGTTGGACTATTTTTTCTATTTAATAATTTAATATTTAAGCTACAGGTTTCTAAGTATTTAACCACAATGGTATTTAGTTATTCAATGGTTTGATTTATGCAAGGCTGTGTTGGACTATTATTTCCATTTAATAATTTAATAATTAAGCTACAGGGTTCTAGGTATTTAACCACAATGGTAATTAGTTATTCAATCGTTTGATTCATGCAGTATCAATTTAATATTTAAAACACAGGGTTTTAAGTATTTAACCAAGAAGGCATTTAATTACTTATTCAGTAATTTGATTTATGCAAGTCCGTACTGGTCGGCTATTTTAAAGTTAAATTTATTTTGAAAGTTGAAATATATCCAAGTATTTACAGAGGGAGATATTTACTTATACAGTTGGTCTACGCAGGTCCGCATTAGGCTATTATGTAAAATTTAAATCTATTCTGAATTTGTGTGGTTGTTTATTTAAATAGGAAGGTATTTATTTATTTAATTGTATCTAGTATATATTTCTATCTGACACATAACTTTAATTAATTAGGCATACCTTATTGCTTTTGTTTTTGTTTTGAAGTTAATATAAGTTTGTCTCCGGTATGCCAATGACATACCGATATAATTTGCGAATTAGCCATTGCTAGAAATATTAACGATTACATTGCTGGTGTATATGAATGTTGGGCTGAATTGTATTTTTATGATTACTCATTTAATTACCAATAGTTTTCATTCTTCAAGGTTGAAGCCTATATAGCCTGGTGCGTGTAAACCGGCCGTGATCACGAAATGTACCTGATTCACTCTCAATTATTATAGTAATATAGCGAGGCATACCTGTAAATACTCCAGATGAATGTTTTGTATGTAGGTAGCCATGATTTATAAAATTTTGTTCTATAAATTTATACACAGGCTTGAATAAAATGGTTTTCATTTGTATTCCTTTTCTGTGTTATTAATTTCGGGGAATACCGAACATCGCTGCACCTCCTGGTAAATTGAGGGTATTTTGTAACCGAGTACTCGTCTACATTCCGGCACGGAGTGTTTGGCTTTAAATAGTTAGGTTACTGGCGCTCATAATTCTATTACCTTCTAAATTACCACACGACGACTCTCGGCTAGTGGCTAGCCCAGCTCTCCGTGTTGCTACACCTTACCGGTCTCTGACTACAAAGGGCTCTCACCATCCTGCAGTGCAGATAGGTGGGAAGTTTGGCGCCCAACGTGGGGCCCCTTTTGCAAACAGTGTTGCCATTTTTTTAAATTTCTCTAAATTTAGTGGACTTTTCTTTTGTCTTTTAGGAATGTTTATGGTGGTAGATGCTCCTCTGATACAATATCGGTTGGTTTTGATTCTGGATTCGAGTGTTTTGCCTATGTACTTTTGTTATTTCTACTGCCCGGTTACGCGGCTGTCCTGTTGATTTTATTTTCGAGGCCGTGCGTGCTTTACTAGAGTCTTTGTGAAGTTCTCGACTACCGGAGTACCGATATTTGTGATACTCTCATTAAAGTTTTTGTTATTAATTATTTAGGAAATAAGGTTGGGTGTGCATAGTGTTAAGGTACTATTATATACAGATGATATTATTAAGGTAGTGCTTATATTTAAAATAGGTCGAAAATTGTGTCTGGAATATTATAGTATTGTGGGAAAAAATAGAATAAGATAAACATGGCGATGACGAAGGAGATCAACTGTCTAGATTGAGATGAATTTGTGTACGAGTTAACCTTCAGGGGAATGAAGGTGGATAAAGAAGCTGCTCCTGAGGCAGACATGCGGAAGATCCTCCGCCAGTTACTTAAACTGGAGAAGGCTGGATCAACTTTCCTTTATCCGACCTATCCCTACGATTTTGTCAAAGATTATCAGGCCCTTACCGATAAGATTAAGGAGATTGAAGACCTGATCAAGAAATTTGCGGATACTGTATAGAGTGACAGTTTTCCAAGATTTCTATTAAGCTATTGCACGCTTATGAAAGCCATTCTTAGCAAACCAAAAGGAGATGCAGAAACGGGGCAACGTTCCTTATTGATAGTCTTACTTTTAAAATTTCATTCGGTTGGACTGCAGAAAGCGAGAAGATATAAACGTCTATCCCAAACTCATGGCCCTTTAGAGTTGGCTAATTTATTATCGTCGACCAGTTCGGACAATAAAGAGGACAATTATACTACTACAGAGGAGGAAAGCTCTGATGCTGAAGACAAAAAAGCGGAGTCAGTTGCGGCGTCTATGTTCTTGAATTCCCTTCTAGAGAGCGCCCATAAATTGAGTATTTCAAGAAATGTTTCTGAGCCTAAGTGCTTCTGCTTCGGATTCATTTACTGGAAAAGCCAAGATTTGGTATAATTGTATTACAGATCAAGTTAGAACTTGGTAAGATTGCCTAGAGGCAACAGTTTTCTCCAGCGACTATAATGAGCGTCTCTTTAAAGAGATTAAGCAAAGAACTCAAGGACCTAATGAGTCCATCGCACTATATATAGCCACTATGATTAAAATGTTGAATCGATTGATATGTCCGACCACAAAAAGTTAAACCTAGAAGTAATAATGGAAAACATTGCACTATTTTACTTATTTTATTTTTATAAGATGGTGGAGCCAGACTTAGTATACGTTTACAATGGTAGTGCTTCAACGAGTGGAACTAGTGAGGTAAATCTCTCTGAGATCACCTGCTGGTCATCGCGCATCAGAGTGCCGCGATAAAAAGAAAAGCATTGTTTCAGATGTGGTAATGCTGGCTATACATGATCAACTTCGACGGTCACGAATCACTTACCACTACTGTGCCGTTCTTGATTTCAACTTTTCTCATGCTGAGGGCGATGAGCGACCATACTTATTGGTGGACATATTGGGCTCAAAGTTGCTTGGCTTACGGGATAGTGGAGCCTCTTCCAGTGTTCTAGGCTGGCAGGATGGTCTCTAATAAAATCTCTGGGAATTCAACTTAATGAATATCATAAAATCACTTTTGTACCGTTGCTGATGGAAACACCTGTGAAAGCATTGGTTCTCTGACGCTGCCTATGGAGGTTGAGGGTCGTGTGAGAGCGATGCGACTACTTGTTTTACCAAGCTTGCGGCATCTACGTCATCTAGTTTTATTTTCTGTACAAATTATATTCTAAAATAGTTAAAAAAATTCGTACTAAATGTTGTCCTTAATTTGTTATACCAATATCTGACCCTAGTAGCAAATCAATATGTTTGCATATCGAATCTTGGAACGCAGCGATATTGGTGAAATATTGTGCTTATATATTGGTCAAACGTTTGAAACGTCAGACTTTTTTTTACCGGCCGAATATAGATTTACAATATGTAACCAATATTTTATTGAGCAAAGAGTAACCGGGGAAGTTTACTTAGACTTTTTGCAAAACCATTTACTTGACCTGATCGCTCAAATACCATATGAAACTCAAAATCAAATATGGTTTCTTCATGATGGAGCCCCAGTCCATTATACCCACGCTATTAGACCTTTTTTAAATGCAGCATATCCAGATCGTTGGATTGGAAGAGGAGGACCTGTTCAATGGCCGGCGAGATCGCCAGATCTCACTAAAATGGATTTTAGCATATGGGGATTTGCTAAAGACCAAGTCTATAAAATACCTTCTACAACAAGGGAAGACATGAAGATTAGAATTAGAAATTGCTTTCCAGATATTAGTGTTGAAATGTGTAGAAATTTAAGTAAAGAATTCGAGAGATGTGTTGAACTGTGTATTCAAGAGGATGGCAGACATTTTGAACCCCTAATTAGGTAGAGTTTTTTTTTTAATAAAGCATTTTTTTTTTTAATTTATTTGCATTTTTGTTTCTCATGGCTAACTAGAAAAAATAAGATTTTAACGCAATACGGAACTTGCACATATTTTTTTTATTGCATAAATATGTTCAGCCGCATCAAAAAGTACCATACGCCAAATTTTACATCTTAAATATCACTTCTTAATTTTTTAAATATTTTTTTTGTGTGGGGTTTTGATGATGTTAGCTTACACTTGGGAGTATTATTTTTCAAATTTAATTTTCATATAAGTTCCCTATTTTGAGGATTTAATTCATAAAAATGAATATAGCGCGGAAAATAGAAAAGATGGGTATAGGAAAACCTCAATGAAATTTATAGAGGACTAAAAACTATAAACGATAGAGTAGAGGTGTTACGGAACAGCTTTTTATTGTACCTAGTTGGACCTGTACCTGTTCCAAACACAAACCTTTTCCAAATACCTATTCCAGGTCCAAACTATTCCGTCTTAAATTTAAGCGTTGACGCTTTTCCGTCAGATGATTTTCGTTTCGACGGAGAGCTTGCTGTGGAACTGGTACAGGTACAGGTACAAGGGCGCGTCCGGCGCCGGCGATGGTTGGCGAAAATGGAAGAGACAAATCCCGGCAAGCATCTGATTTAAATGAAATGAACCTGTTGTTAATTCGTTTTGCGTTACATAGAATATAAAAGTACGTTTCGTGCTTCTTCCTAGAAATTTAAATTTATAAGTTTTTATTTAGAATATTACATTACCCTATATTTACTTAATTGATATGTACCATGATTACACGCACAAGCGTAGTGTGAAATTTTTTTCCCATTTCGGATGAGAAAAAAACACATTGCAAAATGCAATTTGTGCAAAACATCAATGTCCTATAAGAGCCCGGTGTCAAATTAAGAAAAAAAAACATTTAATAAGGAGACATCCTACAGTGCAATTATTTCACGAAAATGTAGACAACAGGAATGATGATGCCCCACCGTTAAATGATAATGATCCAGAAGAAAGTGCCTCTGTTATAGAACTGGTACCCGCTAAAGATACCACCCATCCATTACAGCTAGGCACTCACTAATCTGGAATGGTTGATTATTGAATCATTGTATATCTTATATTTAAATTTCGTAACTAGGACTGATATACTTCGTGTTGTGTTTTTTTTTGTATGTGTATATATACATAGTACATGTGCGTGCTTTTGGAGTTTGGGTACACTGAGCCATGCTATTAATTTTTTGATGATTTTTTTTTTGTATTTTTAAGGCTGCTTTTGATTTTCTTTCTTTTTCCTTTTGGGCAATTATATTATTTATACTAATTTATAGTTTAGTGTTAATTAGTATTAAGAAGCTTCTGGCTGTTTAGGAAGAATCGGTACCTTGTTACCTATCAACATACCTTTATTTACCATATTATTGCCGCATTTATTGTTAATTGTAACACTGTTATGGTAAATAAAAAATTGTTTATTATTATTATTATTATTATTATTATTATTATTATTATTATTATTATTATTATTATTATTATTATTATTATTATTATTATTATTATTATTATTATTATTATTATTATTATTATTATTATTATTATTATTATTATTATTATTATTATTATTATTATTATTATTATTATTATTATTATTATGATTTTCTGACAGGTCGCGAGACCTGTCATGCACTCCCTCTACGGGGAACATTCACTCATCCCAGATATCACCGATATCAAAAGGATTGAGCTCTGTGGGGGCCCTTTCCGTGTTATTGGGCCCGTGGGGTTCTTCTTTGATTACCCATATACTTTTTGACTGTTCGGCTTGTTGAAAGTAGCACTGCTTTCTGCATATCCTTGTAGAGATCTTGAGGTAAGTCTAGTGTTCTAAGGTTTTCCAAAAGCTTGTTTGGGATTACTCCTGTTGTTGAAACACTAATCGGCATGGTTTCGATGCTGTCCATATTCCACTGTGTTCTTATTTGCTCCTGGAGGTCTCGATACTTCGCTATTTTCTCAGCATGCTTCACTAGAAGGTTGTTGTTATTTGGTATAGCTACATCTATCAGAGTCGTTTTCCTGGCCCTCTTGTCTACCACTACAAGGTCCGGTCTGTTGTGGGCCACCGTCTGATCAGTAAGAATAGTCCGGTCCCAGTACATCTTATTATTATTATTATTATTATTATTATTATTATTATTATTATTATTATTATTATTTATTATTATTATTACTATTAGTAATATATTTTTTTATTTACACAATATGCAGAATTTGATCGAAAACTCAAAATTGAAAATCGGTTAAAATTGTGGCGTTTACATTAAAAAGCACGAAGTTACCATACATACTTACCTTGCTTTTTTCGATACATCCTATACACTTAAAATATCAGCAAGTGTTAAAGTAGATAGAGCCAAACAAGTTTTATTCAAAATATATTTTTCTAATTTTAAAACTAAAGAAGGTATTTCCATTTACAGAGTTATCTGGATCACCCTGTGCATCGCAAATTGAGATTTAAACTTTAATATTATAAAATTCGGTTTCTTTTAGTTTGATTTGGAAGGCGGTACCTCTACTTGCAAATGTAGTAATGAAGGTTTGAAAACAACATTCCAAACTCAAACAAGAATGTCTTCCTTTATCTCAAAAAAAAAATACTGTTTCGAAAAAGAAAATTGATGAGGCTCTTTTAATACTATTTTATAAAGATTCATAGCCATTTAGCGTAGTTGAAGACGAAGGGTTTCGTCAATATACGACAGCTTTAAATCCCTCATACGAAATTCCAAGTAGGCAAGTTATTTCCAGAACTTTTGTACGAAGCTTTTATGAAGAATGCTTTTTTAAATGCATAGAAGAAATAAAAATAGGCGACAGCAAAATTAACAACTTTTCAAGAAGGTACTGGCGCGAAAAACCCTAAGAAACTTCCCCAAGATGTTGTAACAAGGTGGAATTCGACATTTTTTATGATAAATAGATTTGTGGAATTAGAAGAGGCAGTTCGTTGTACCACCGAACAACAACTAACGATTAGAAGGATCACACTCGGCGGCATCCGAATATGAAATTTGGTTGAGTCACGGCGGATTTTAACGGGCTAGCTTGGCGCGTTTACACGGTGGCTCAGGCAGCTTTTTTGACTGCCTTCGAATATTGAGTACAGCTTGCTAGCTAAACATTTTCTATAGGGGGTTGTGCATTAAACGCAGGAATAAATTTTGTGCGTTGATTATTAAGCTGTTTTTTCTATACGTTTTTAAAAAAGAAAGATGCCTCCGGAATATGATAATTGTTCTGTTGATGGTTGTGCCAGTAAAAAAGGTGATTCGTCATTTTTTAGATGTCCTAAAGATGAAGTAAGGTAGGAAAATAGATTTAATTACCAATTTTCCAATGGAAATTAAATAAGAATATAAAAAATTCCAACTTCAAGGGATACAGAATATCTTTTGGTGACACAAAGAGACCTTATTTAAAGCTTTGTTATGCGTGAAATTTTTTTTTTAATTTAAAATTCAGTACGTGGCTAGATATATATTTACATAATTAGGTATATTACGTTTACACATGTCAAAGTTGGAAAAATGCGTTAGGCTATTAGCGCTCAATTAAAAAAGAAATTCACTAACTTTACTTTTACACGTCCATGTATGAATTTCCCATTAGATTATTTTTTGTCTTTTTTGCAAGAGCAGTGCGCATTTACTACACTCTCAAATTTGCAACTAGAGATATAAAAAATCATAAAATGAGAAAACCTAATCAAAAATTAACAATATTAAAAAATTTGTAATTTATGTCTTTATTTTTATCTTGTCATTTAAGTTTTTGTTTAGTGTTACGTATATTATAATTCATATTGTGTGTTTCTCCATTATTAAACGAGTTAAGGTATATATAATATCCACAATGATTCTTATTTTTTAGTTTTATAATTATATTTTGCAATGATTTTGTTCGTTGTGAAAATATAGTGATATTAAAATACACATTATTAGTTAATCCCTAATTTAATTATTTGTAAGACTACCTACAACAATTACTTATTTCACTTATAATGAAAATTGAAATAAAACTTCACACTTTTCAGGTGCACCCCGTTGTTTCGATCGTCCGACATTAACGAATGTCGAATAATTATAATTTCATATGGGACTCGTAGCCCACTTCGCGCCCGCGCCGAGGAGCTGCAAGAGCTCTTGAAATATTCGCGGCGAAACCTCCCTCAAAGGGCATCAAAGGCTGAAAGAAATTTGACACTTCTAATCGTAGTTATTGTTCGGTGGTAGTACTGTCGCCTTATTAAATACAGCCTTACCACAAATTATCTATCCTAATTTAAGTTTATTAGCCACAAAAAAGTTGTGCACTTTGGCTACGCCAGTGCCTTGTGAAAGTTTATTTTTAAAAGCAGGCGAAATCTTAAGTAATCGTCGACAAAGCCTTAAATTGAAACAGGTGCAAATGTTGTTATTTTTAAATTATAACGCCAAATTTTGTTAAAAATAATTTTTTATATTTTTTTATGATCTCTCTTCCGTTAAACCAAAATATTTTTTCGTTCCTACACTGAATTTTTTTATTACTATATTATTTTAGTATTGTTGGGGAAACGATCATCCAAATGCATTAAAAATAATATAATTAAATGCAACAAATGTTTTTAGAATCAATACTACTGTTAAATATCTGATTTCAATAAAATTTCAATAAAGGAGCAAAATGTATCAATGTTTGCGGAACGAATAGTGTTATCGCCGGGATAAACATGAAACTTGCAAATACCATCTTTTAAAATACATATAATATTTCCTAAATAATAAGCGGCTAGTCGACCGTTATTCCAGGAAAAAGCAATGTTCTACATTTAGATGTTAAGAGTATATTTTTTAGAATCTTGTACATCCGAAAACCCTTTGACGGTGTTTTAGTGCTCGAGAAAGGTGACACAGCGTGGTAAATTTGTTGATTACCGTCCAATTGGTTAGAAGAAAACATGGCGGCTGTGTAGCCTATCAGAATGCATTGTCAGTTAATCGTCATGACAACAGGGGCGTAACCTTGCTGTTAGCTAATATAGTTTTTCAGTTTGTATACTACTACACTTTTGGCTTCGATAAAGCAAGGTTGTATGTCAACAAACTGACGTGGTTTCTTTCCGTCAGATTGAAACAAAAAGCATTGCCTAAAAAAAGGCAACAACTGTCAGGGTAAGTCAATTTTATAATACGAAAATAATATTATTCAATATTGAAGTTAAACTCGCATCATAAAATCTAGGCTTTAACGAAGAACGGGTCACAAGAAGAGGGCTGGAAATTAATGGTGTTAATATGAACAAACCAATATCGATGCAGATATGATTTTGTAAACATTCTGTTTGGGACTTCACGAACAATTCGGGTGTTGGCTATATTATTTTATGCTGTAGGGTGCATAGGAAATAAAGGCCAAAATCGCTTATAACGTCTTTTTCATACCAGCTCCAGTAACGTTGCGTTGGTTCCCAGTTTCTTTTATAGGGTTATCATTATTGAATAGAACAAAGTCGTGTTAAGTACTCTAACGAATGTGTTGTGATCTGTTTTGTGGTTGTGGAAGTTAAAGGATAAGATCAGCAATAGCCTAGGTGAGTTTATCTCACGGGGTAGCCAATTTATAATATTTGTGCTTATTGTGGATTTGCTTATTTATTATAACTGTTTTCTTTTCTTTTACTCTTTCAACTGGTAAATGGGTTTACACATATATATATTAAATAACGGTTTGATAACCCAATATCTTTTGTTTTAAAAGAAATTTGAATTTAAAAAAACAAATAACATATTTCTGTAGTACGTCGCGAGTTGACCCTTCGTACTAAACTAGTTGAAAGGAGTGGATACTTTGCGAGTTGACCCTTAGTATCTTAGTGAAGGCCTATATATATTATACACTGTTATCATGATAATACTCCGGACTAGTAATGTTGAGTTCTTGGTATTTTGCGAGTTGACCCTTAATACCGACGACCCGAGAAATGCTTGACTTTTGTTGTAGGTTAATGTGTTATTTGTACAATTATAAAGTATATCATTTTATTTATTGGGTTTTAAAGATATGTGAACTATGGATTACGCTAGATTGACATATCGTACTTTTGGAGAGGTGAAACATACCTAGGACCCGAACGATTGTTTTGATATGTGATTTGGTAGGGTTCATGTGTTTATATGACACTTACTGTCTTGTTTGTGTTGGCAATCATGTTATTATCAAAATTCTGTATTGTTCTAAACTTATGATTTTAATTTCATAATTTGTAAATTGGCTACTCAGGTATTCTTTTCTATTTATTTCCAGGTGTGTCATCTCGAGCGCTTTTCCTGACAGACGCTAAATTTTTTTATTTAATGTTAAAGTAGAAATAGTAAGTTTACTCTGATACGGTAAATCTCACATTTACCATACCATCTTTAAATTTAAATATAAATTTCAAATTCAGTAATACTGCCGCCACCTGTTGAGACGGGATTGAATTTCAATTAGGGTATCTGCTGCAACCTTGCCACGGCAGATATGGCGGTACCGGTTTTATCTCTTTTTTAACTAAGATGGCACTGGTCAACCAGGGTGATCTCATTTTTAGTCCGGATCATGACTGTCTCTTTCTAACATTAAAAGTATTCATGTTTAGCATTTTTCGTCTCTTTTTTGGCACTGTTAAAATTTATACAGTCTATCGTGCCTTTAGTGGGTTTTATATCCACGTTTGTACGTACATAACCTGTTTTAATTTAATGAAATGCCATTCTAATGTAAAGATTGAGTTATAATTATTTTTGTTTAATAAATTAATAATTAAAATTAATGTTTTACCCGCGAGCGAATCGAGCAAGGTGTAGACTTTTTTGTGATGAGTGCGTGACCTATAAAGTGAACTGTAATTGGTCCACGTGAGGTCGCAGGGATATGTAGAGGGGATTTTTCTTCAGCAGGAGGACAGAAAGGTAATTTTTCTGGCTCTCTAGTGTTCAGGCTTTTGCACAGGCAAGTACTAAAATTCTTCTTTCTTAATTTTTTATTTTTTTTTGAGTTTCATCATAGAACCCCGAGCTTAGTTGTTTTATTTACTTTAAAATTATCTTTTAATGTTACCCTAAAAATTGATTAATCATTTTACCTACTTATCTTGTCCTAAAGGACATAAATTGTTTCTTTAAAGACTTACCTGGTCGCCATTTTGTGCATAGGCACATGGGCACCCCTATCTTTGGTTTTGAATTTTAGAGGTTCATTACCTATTTCATATTTTGAACAACTTTAAAAAAAAACTTCACTGCCCTGGTTTTTATTTTTTATAGATTTTGGAAAAGAGACTAATTGCTCTAAATATAAAGTCGGCGTATGCCACCTTTGTAGTTTCTTCTCAATAATTCTAATTTAGAGAACCGAGCATAAGTTTTAAGTTGCCATTATACATTACGCTATTTTTGGTGATTGATCACTGGGTACTGAGTTTTTTCTGATGTGTTAATATCTGAAGATTTGTCTCGGGGGTTCTAGGATGAAATCTCACTGCATATTTCTTTAAATTTTCATTTATCTCTTGCTAATTTAGTACCTGTTACCTTCCTTGCCTGTGCAGAAGTCTCTCCTAGAGCACAATTTAATTTTTTTGCTCTTATAGCTTTTAATTTTTTTGTTATAAAATTACTATTACCTACTTATCTTGTCTTAAAGGACATAAATTGTTTCTTTAAATACTTACCTGGTCGCCATTTTGTACAAAGGCACATGGGCATCCCTTTTTTTATAATATTACCATTGATTATTTTTATTTAAAACTAGTTCGGTGCAGGGGTTTCTCCTAGAGCACAATTTCATTTTGTGTTTCTATAAATTGTATAGCTACTATCTGTTTTTATAAAGTTACGATTGATTATTTTTATTTAAACCTGGTTCTGTTGAAATAGTTTGCAGCAGAAAACTATCTTATTTTATGCTCGTATAGCTTTTATCTTTTTTATAAAATTACTATCATTGTCAAGTTATTGATTATTTTATTTAAACCTGGTTCTGTTAAAAAGGAATATCACTGCAATTTGACAATTCAGTTTATTATTTCATTAATTAATTAATTAAAATTAAAATATATTTCTTTTTTTTGGTTCTGTAAATATTCCTTTTCAAGCAGAGCAAAGGAAACTGTAAGGTTTTATGTGGTGAGTCTAACACTTTGTCTTTTCTCGGTACCCAACTTCGGAACTTGATTATTGGAGCCGGACAACGCAGCTGACGTGACGTCACGACAGTGGCCCAAAGTCTGTTGAGCTCTACTCGCCTATACTTGTAGAGAGTCGATTCCTAAGCTTCACCCGAAGCTCTGACATAAACTGGTTATATCTCTACAAGGATCCGAAAACCACCATTGAAGAAAAGGGTAAAGGTAACTGACGCCTTGTGTGTGATTCACCATAAAATAAATAAAAAACCTGTCAAAAATCTTTATTTCACTTTTGTAAAATATTTTTGTCTAATTGGATATATCAACATTGAAATTACTAATTACTTCAAAGTCATTCATACTATTTTTAAATTTCCCTTTAAAAAAAAACTTTGTCAAACTACACTTATGTAAATAGACTATCAAACTTTGTCATACTACATTTATATAAATAGACTAATTGTGAAGTTGAACTGAAAGTGTTTTTATTTCATGCTGGAAGGGACTGTTAAAATTTAAATCGAACTTACCACGCCCTGCCCTGAGCTAGCAAAGCAACAAAAGGTAAGAAATTGGCACTCAACGACTAAATAAATTTTCATTACAATTTTCGGGATTTTCATTACAATTGAGCAACGCCTAAATTTTCATTACAACTCTTCGTATATTTTTCTTAGATTGTTTTATTTTTATGTTTGTTTTTATTTTCTATTTTTATTTCTTTTATTTAATTTTTTTTAAGAGGTTATTGCTCGGAATGTTTATTTCACCTGTTACAATTTTTCAGAAGTGGGATTACCACAAGGATAACCACAAGGATTACCACAAAATAATAATAATAGTAATAATAAATAATAATATATAAATTCAAGTTATTTAAAGGTATCAAATTTAATTTAAATTCTTTGCCCTCTTAATCGAGATGACACATCTAAATAGAACCGATTGTAATTATTCCTTTATTTTTATTAAGAAACTGTGAACAATGAGTACTCGGCGTGGACGTAAACGACAGCAGGCAAACATAGTCATTTTAAAGGCAATAGCAAACATTTTAAAAATGCTGCCACTTAATTTACAATATAATTGGTTTTACCTGTCAATACGTCAAACCAGTAACAAGAAAGAAATCGCAACCAGAACAAAAATGCTGAAAAACGTTGTCGGTTTTGCAGACATGTTGGACATTTGGAGGAACAATGTTTCCTTAAAAATTATTAGATTGTTTTATTTTTATGTTTGTTTTTATTTTCTAGTTTTATTTCTTTTATTAATTTTTTTTATGAGGTTATTGCTCGGAATGTTTATTTCACCTCTTACACCAGCAAATGTACTAAACAAATTTAGTGACTAGTTATGTGGTTGTAAAATCAGTAGTGAATATTTATGTTATATTATGTTATTGTAAAATCATGTACTAAAGAAGTGTTGTGTGATTTGGAAGATAAACGCCAAATTACCACATTGAAAAGCTTGTTTGATTCCTTCACTCAGTAAATAAAAGAATTAGTGAAATTAACCTACAATCGAGGAACATAAAAGCCTCATGAACTGTTGACGGAAGTTAAATAACAACACTTGGCTTGCTTAACATGGTCCTTCGAGCCGGATGAGTGAAAAGTGAGTTAGCGGCTTTTTGAATGCAAATTGATAAAATAAACATCAGTTAAAAAAAGAAGTAAGTTTTGTGAAAAACGTAAAAATAATAAATAAGACGATTTAAACAAAGTGAAAAGTTAAGTGAAGAAGTCCTGTGAGAGACTGTCAAACCAGGGAATTGTGAAAGTGGGTAAAAGTTAAAAGTCATTGGGGGGAATACAGTGTGTGTCAAGTGTCTACGCAAACGCCAAACAAGGCGTACTCACATCAGAGAGCAATTAACAAGGAAGGTAGAGTAATACTTGTTGTTATTGTTTATTGTCATTGTACTTTTGTAAATAAGATTGTTTGTTAGTAGTGTCAATATTTGATTTAGCATAATCATACTTTAGTAGCCAACGGTTTGATATAAGTTGCATTGAAAGTAGGTATTGTAGTAGCAAGTTTATTTCAAAGTCAGAACGATTGGTTTATACTTTATACTTTATACTTTGTACTTTATAAATTAAATAACAAAATTTTATAGGCAATATGGATCTTGAATCGTTGAAGAAAACACGGACTGTTGTAAAAGCCGCGATAACGCGGGTTGAAACGTGGATTGAACAAAATTTAAATGATAAAACGAGAGTAGAACAAGCTTCCGTGTGGGAAGAACTCTTAAAAAAAGCGTTTCAAAACTATATAGAGGCTCAAGATAAAATCGAGGTATTAAACCCCGACGATACCGAGCGAACTGACATTGAGAATAAATACTGTGCTCTTATAGTTAAAATTGAAAATTTAAGGGTAGCTAGTGTTGCAAACTTAGTATGTAGCGTGCAAAGTGTGCCGTCGGTACACGTCACATCGGGAATTAAATTACCAGACTTGAAAATTTCACCCTTTGACGGAAATGTAGCCGATTGGAGAGGTTATGTAGAATTGTTCACAGCATTAATTTTAAATAATACAAGTTTAGCATATATTCAGAGATTGATTTATCTAAAAACAACTTTAAAGGGAGAAGCGCTCAAGCTGGTCGATTCGTTAGAGATTATAAGTTCAAACTTTGAAATTGCGTTTAATATTTTAAAGAAAGGATATAAAAACATAACTTGTGTCATAAATACTTATCTAAATAATATTTTGGATACCCCTCAGCTTGCAAAGCCTGATGCGGGAAATTTAAGACAGCTTATTGCAAATCAAAGAAAAACAATTGAGTCATTAAAAAAGTTAAGCTTGTCAAGTAAAGATATTTTGGATTATTTACTGGTATTTATTTTGGAGAATAGATTAGATTTCGCGACAAAAAGACCATTTGAGTTAGATCGCGACCTAGATGAATTGCCGACGGCAAACAATTTCTTTGAGTTCCTAGAGCGAAGATGCATAGTGTTTGAAAACTTACCTAGTATGAATTTGCAGTCAAGCACTACCTCACAAGCAAGGGTGCTAGAAATAATAGAGTTGTGATATTTACGGAAAATCAACAAAATAATAAGTCTTGTGACATTTGTGGTGCGACGGCAGGTCACAAACTATACGCATGCGATGAATTCTTAAAGCTTTCGGTCCAGGAACGAAATAGAATGGTGCAGACCAAAAGATTGTGTTTTAACTGTTTCGGGAGACATAGTGTGGCGCAGTGTACGTCAATTTACACATGCAGAAATTGTGGAAGTAAACATAATTCGTTGTTGCATCAGAGCGGAGCGGTCGACTCAAATGGCGGGCGACAACATTCAAATAATGCAAATTATAATGTAATTATGAGAAGTATTAGTCAGTATTCACAAAACAGATCGACAAACAATTCGGGAAATTTATCAAACTGGCAAAATAACAATGCAAATATAAGGCCTACTACAACAGTAGAAAACCAAGTACAGAATCAACAGTCGAATTCTACTGTGACAGGTTCGGGTGAACGTAATTGTTCGCCAACAAATCAAACATATTCTTTGTCGGCAGTATCTGCAAGACAATGAAATGTTTTACTAGCAACTGCACAGGTAAAAATACTTAATAAATACGGGGAAATGATTTCTGTGAAAGCCTTGTTAGATAGCGGAAGCCAAAGCTCATTTATAACACAGTCACTGGTGAACCAGTTGCACTGTAAAGTATATAATCACGACATAAATATTTCAAGCATTTCACAACGAAGTTTTAAAACAAATAAATTGACAGATGTCACCGTACATTCCAAAACGCAAAATAAAATCATACCATGTCTTGTATAATATTGGACAATATAACATATAAGTTGCCGCAAGTACCAACAAAAATAGATAGTTTGAAAATACCAAATAGTATACAGGGTGAACTTGCAGATCCAACTTTTATGAGCCTTCCAGTATAGATCTTTTATTGGGAGCAAGTTTTTATTATGCAATTTTGGAGAAAGGATTTTATAGTTTGGGTAAACATTTGCCGAGTCTCGTAAGCACTGAATTCGGTTGGATTATAGCAGGTAATGTACCTTCTTTCTGCACTAAACCAGTGCAAAATCAACAAGACTGTTCACAGAATGAAGTTTTGTTTTTTTAGAAACACAAGAAATTGATAGTAAATTAACAACGTTTTGGGATATTGAGCAAATCCCATCAAAACAGGTAATGTCAACTGACGACAAGTAAACAGAACAAATATTTTGTAATAATACAAAGGTTCTAGAAGACGGAGCATATCAGGTATATATGCCATTTAAGCAGCCTCAAGAATATGGGAAATTCATATGCAATGGCAGAAAAACGTTTTCTGTTACTTCAAAGGAGATTTAAGAGCAACCCGGAATTATTTTCGGAATACAAAAAATTTATTGATGAGTATGTTGACCTAGTCATGCAAAGTATGTTCCGTTGGCTCTGACGAACGCGAATAACGGAAATAAATATTTTATACCACATCTATGTGTAATTAGAGATTCTAGTATCACAACAAAATATATGTTAAGATATGTAAAATCAGCAAGTAATCCTGCGGACATTTTGTCACGGGGAAACTTTTCAGCCGACATCATTGAGTCAGGAAATTGGTTTCGTGGGCCTGAATTTTTGTTGAAATCGGAAAGAAATAAAGACATTTTAGAATTAAAGCAAAATAAAATAATTTCAAGTAACCAGTTAAAAGGATTTAAAATTTTTCTGGATTCAGATCAACTAATACGAGTAGGAGGTAGGCTGGAAAATGCAAAGATTTCTTTCGATCAGAAACATCTGTATTTGTTGCCGTCACATGATAACGTAGTAAAAATAATGTTAAAACATGAACATACACGATTAGGACACGCTGGTGCGCAAACAGTGTTGTCAAATGTTAGATTACGGTACTGGCCTCTCAACGGTTTACGAGAAACCAAAGCGGTTATACGAAATTGTATCACGTGTGCAAGGTTTAGGATGGCTCCAGCTCAGCAAATAATGGCAGATCTGCCAAGAAATAGAGTTCAGAGTGCACGGCCTTTTGAGAGAGTAGGCATCGACTACGGCGGTCCATTTTTGATAAAATCATCACGATTGCGGAAAGCGCCGATGATAAAAGCGTATATAGCAATTTTTGTATGCATGACAACTAAAGCAATTCATATCGAGTTAGTGACTAGTTTGTCCATTGAAGCGTTTATTATGACGTTGAAACGTTTTATTTCACGAAGAGGTAACCCGTCCATCATCTACCGGATGTTGCATCGTCGAGCGGGACATTTTAAATGGGGTCAATTATTGGCTTCCCTAATTATTATTTTAGAGAAAAATTCTATTTAGGTTTATTAAAGAGCACTAAAACCCACATTCAAAAGAATAACTTTAGATATTTTTGATGAGCCCGTTTACGGGTTATCGCCGATTTCTTTTTAACTATTTCTCCTTTTTATGGCCCCGTATTTGCGGGCACCAGTCAAGGTAAAAGATGACTGCCAAATAAAGGTGTCATTTTGAAATGTGTGCTTTATTGTTATAAAAACTCGTACATCGAAAATATTAAAGGTGTATTTATGAGTACAAATTAATCTGAATAAAACTAAAATAAAGTATCCAATTACAAGGTTAATTATGACATTTTACATGTTTCAATATTTTACTAATTAATAGGTAGGTACTATTAAATTGTTAGAACTTTAGGATTTAAGAAGATGTTCAAATATTCCTCCATTGCATTGACTGCTGGACAATAACCGAGGCGATCATAAAATTCTCTTCTTACATTCGCTAGTTGGTAAACTGAAATTCTATTGCATTCGGCAGAAATAGCATTTTTTAACTCGTCTAGATTTGGGTATTTTTTATCTTTGTATATCCTGTTTTTTAAATGGCCCCAGAGAAAGAAATCATTTGGCGATAAATCAGGGGACCTGGCTGGCCAATTTACTGTATGATTTAAGCCAATACCATTTCCATTAAAAGCACGGTTTAAATATTCCCGGACAGCCAGGGTACTATGTGTCGGGCAGCCATCAATTTGGTACCAAACTTCCTGATTTTTCCTGGCGGCATCATGTAAAGTAGGTAAAATATGATCTTCAAGTAGTTCCAAAAAATATTCTGCATTTAAATTTCGTGTAAGAAATAATAGCCCGATAATATTTTCTCCGAAAATCCCAGCCCATACATTAACTTTTTGTGGATATTGCGTCCTTGTTTCCACAAACCTGTGTTGGTTTTCTTTGCTCCAATATCGATAATTTTGAACATTGGGTTCATTGTTTAAGGTAAATGTGCGTTCGTCAGTGAAACAAATGTTTTTTAAAAATTCCCTATCCATGTTTGCTCTTTCCATCATACCAAAACAAAACTCCTGTCGTCGTATTTCGTCCCTATCTCTTAGCTCTTGGTGCTTTTCATATTTGTATGAATAATATTTATGTCGTTTCAAAGCTCGTAACGCTGTGGTGTGATCTAATCCTATGTCATCCTCAAGTTTCCTTGTGCTGATCTTCCCCTCATTTTCTTCCACGCACAATAAAACTTGCAAGTTTCTATCATTTCTTGCATCTCTTCTTTGTTCCTGCCTTTCTTCACATCTGCAGTTATTTATTACAGTGCCTTTTGTCTCAAATTTCTTGATAGTCCTTTCGACTGTAGATTTTGCGTCTATTCGGATACAGAGCAGCAAACATGTCTGACACATTTTGATAACTATTTCCTTGATAATACCATTTAATCATCAATATTTTTTCTTCAGAAGTGTAATTCATGGCTAATATTTTCGATGTACGAGTTTTTATAACAATAAAGCACACATTTCAAAATTACAACTTTATTTGACAGTCATCTTTTACCTTGACTGGTGCCCGCAAATACGGGGCCATAAAAAGGAGAAATAGTTAAAAAGAAATCGGCGATAACCCGTAAACGGGCTCATCAAAAATATCTAAAGTTATTCTTTTGAATGTGGGTTTTGCTCCTTAATAAACCTACATAGAATTTTTCTCTAAAATAATTAGGGAAGCCAATAATTGACCCCATTTAAAATTACATGGGATTTCCTATGTCCCGCTCGACGATGCAACACCCGGTATAGCGCTAATGGTACAAATTTCCAAGGGGGAGCTAATCAGTTGCGAGATTTATACAAATTTCTAAAAAATTCACAAAATTATGAGCCTTTTGTTGACTATCTTTCGAAAAACAAAATTCAGTGGAAATTTATTCCTCCTCGGTCTCCACACTGGAGTGGGCTATGGGAAGCTGCGGTAAAACGCGCAAAGCATCACATGACCAGATTAATGGGAAATTCAAAATTTACATTTGAGGAATTTTATACTGTTCTAACGCAAATAGAATCAATTTTAAATTCAAGACCGTAGTGTGCGTGAAGAAACGATCCGTCTGACGTTAGTTGCTTAACGCCAGGGCATTTTTTAATCGGAAAAAGTTTAACTGCTTATCCTGAGAAGGATTTAACCAATGTCCCTCAAAATAGGCTAAAGTTTTGGCAACAACGCATAATAATACAACAAGGTTTTTGGAAGCGATGGTCTGTGGATTATCTCAATCGACTTCAGAATTGCCCAAAATGGCTAAAAAGTACTAAAAATATCAGTCCGAACTGTCTAACTGAGAGAGGATGACGTTCCGCGTACTGGAAGTTTATCCAGGAAAGGATGGTAAAGTAAGGGTGTTGAGCTTAAAGACCGCGACAAGTGTGTTAACTCGATCGATCACCAAGGTGTAGAGGCTCTATGACGACATAAATATAAATATGAACCGTAACCAAAACTAATGTTTTGGTAAAATTAGACAACACATTTTTGTCTCTCAATGTGTGTTGTAAAAAAGTTTTACAATGTGTGAGTAAGTTATTACAGCGGTAATAATTAAATTTTTATTTTTTGAAGTTTGAAGTTTTTTAAGCAATAGTTCAATCTCTTGTTTGGTTTGGTAGCTTGCCATAAAAGTTACTGGGACAGTAGCTGCGTCCCTGGGGAAACCCTAAAAAAGTAAATGATCTTGGGTTTTCCGTTATTTTTGTTAGCTCTTTGTCTTTCATTAGACATCGTAACGGTTGTGTAAGCGGAGGCGCTTAACAACTTTTCACCCTTGACCTACTAAGCACTAGAGGTGCTCCCAGTGTGTAAACTATAGAGTGCGGATGACCTGGCAGTATCGCACCGTCCTTGGCTAGCCGGTTCCTGGGAATCGGTCCCACCTTCGTCCTGCGGGGCATCTACGCCTTTTATTTCTTCCTCTTCCTTTTCATGCTCGTCTTTGTTTCCGCGCTGCATGGGCAAGAACAGCGTCAGCCTAAGTACCAGTGTCATCACTCTGGGTTGGGTGGGGATAAGGGGTTCTGTTGTTGCTCAGTCCAGGGGAATAAAGGGATTTTCTTTGGGTGGGAGTATTCGGGGTTTGCGGCTGCTCTGAGCAAGGGCTCCACAGACGTTAAAGTATTCTTCAAGATGGAGAATACTGCCCAACTATGGAGAAAGGTAGTATCTGCATGTCTTAAATTTTGTGGCAAATAGGCAAAAACTTTTGAACTTTGTATTTATTGGATTTTTGAAACATATTCTCTTTTTATTATTTGCGTCTATAAGAGGTTCAAACGTATGGTTTAAATAGATATAAAAAAGTATTTTTTTTTATTTGTTTACAAGAAAAGGCAGATACTGCTTTATCTTATTGGTTTTCCGATATTCATAAAATAGACAAATGGCAGCAAGTGGCATTTGCTGCTTTTTTCTATGTTATTTGATAGATACTGCTTATTTCTATTGCAAGAAAGGAAAAAACAACATAGTAAAACATAGTCTTTATTTATTTTATAAATAATATTATTGTTAGCATTATGTTCTAAACAAAAGAAAATACAAAATACGACACTAAATAATTATGGTGCAGTCGGCAAATTTAACCAAAAATCTTTTCTGCTGTCTTCCATTAAGACAATAAGATTTTTTGTTATGGTCGATTTTCTTTCATCTGACACACCACACGGTTCATTGTGAAAAACTGGTTCAGGGAACAATTTTTTCTTATAAACGTCGTTTTTTTAAAAATTTAGGGATTTCGTTTGTTCCGCTGCTAAACTACATTTATATTCTAATTCAAATGATCCTCGAATTGTCTTTACATAAACAATATCTGACAGCAATATTTTTTCCTGTCCTCTAGAGTTTCTTTTATTCGGCGCAGAGAAATCTTTAAAATAACAAAAATCAGAGGGATTTATACTCTTTGTTATTATTTTCTTGTTGTTTGCATTTTGAACTGCAGTAACAAAATCATTAAAGTCACACGTTTTCTTTTGGCGACGTAATGATAACTCTATTTGGTGGTGCACAGAATCGGCAGACATAAAAGTATGCCCAGGCTCAAAATAATAAAATTCTATGGATTTTGCTGCTACTTTGTTTGAGTTTACCAAGTATACTAAGAACGACATAAAAGCCCAATTTTTATTTTGAGCTGCGCAATTGTCCAGCCAAAAAATAAAATTTTCTGCATCCCGATTGTGCAGACAAAACTGATAAAATGTACTTATTAATTCTTCTTTTCCTCTTCCTCTGATTGCTTCGTGCCACAATACTGCAAAAGGCAACTTTATATTGTTCGCCTTAGTTCCAATCGGTACAAAAGTTTCATTGTAAACTACTAGTCGCGGTGTAAATAAAACCTTTTTAAAACATTCCATTCGTGGCAACATTATAACTTTTTCTAAGTCAGCAGATACACAAACGGTTTTGGAATCATGATCCATTTCTGCGTGACTGCGATAGCATTTTCTTGCAATGGTTGCCTTTTCAATGTGCTTAGTTCATTTTTGACATTGATTATATTGTGGATCAGGATTAAGTTTTCCGTGGTTTGCATTATGAATATCCATTATCTCGCAAGTTACGCATTCCTCGTGACCAAGTTTTGTGAATCTAATATTTTCCTGAAAAAGTATTTTTCTATAGGCTTCATAGCAGCACTTATTTTGAGGATATTTTTCCAAAAAGTCGTTATGCATAAAGACAATTGAAACATTATTTGGTAAATACCTAACGCGTGGCGCGTGTTCACGCCTGTAATGTGAAATATTGGGATGAAAAGTATCTACATGCTTCAAAACAGCTTCCCTGTTAATTTTATTTGCAGGAGAATCTTTTCCTCTCCCGTCATTTTCTGCTACAATTGCACCTGGCGCTGATTTATGCAAAACATGTGGATGACATAATTACTTGTGTACCAATAGATAAAATAGATACCCTGTTAAATATCTTTAATGATTTCCATCCAAGGCTACAATTTACGGTAGAAAAAGAACATAATAACTCTATCGCATTCTTAGATGTGTTACTTGTTAGAGACAATAACAATATAATAAAAACTGATTGGTACCAAAAACCGACATTCTCTGAAAGGTATATCAATTTTAACTCCCAACACTCATTTCAACAAAAAATTAATATAATTAACAACTTAAAAAACAGAGCACTAAAACTATCACATCCTGACTTCCACCAAAAAAATAATAAAAAAATTGGAACTTATCTTATAAAAAATAATTATCCCAAAAAATTAATAAACAGAATACTATTCAAACAAACAACCAACATCAATAGATCATCTCCAGTAATCTTACCAAAAAATACATCTGTGTATATGACAATACCCTATATAAAAAACCTTTCGGAAAAATTAGCGAAAGAACTGAGTACCGAATCAATTACAGTAACCTTCAAGAATGAAAATACACTTAACAGACTTTTCACAAGACAAAAGACAACAACACCACAGAGTCTTGAAAGTAATATCATTTACAAAATCCCATGCTCGGGGTGTGATGGTGTCTACATCGGACAAACCAGTCGTTATCTTAAAACAAGGATATCAGAACATGTTAGAAGTGTAAGGCCTATTAATCTTATAAGAAACACTAATAAAACGGCTCTTGCCGAACATTGTGACAGATTTCTACACCAATTCCAATTCGATGAAACAAAAATTTTAGCAAAGCAAAATAATTATAAAAAACGATTACTTAATGAGATGGTTGAAATTAAAAAAGACAAAAATAGTATAAATAAAAAACAAGATGTCGAACATCTAAGCAGTTCATATTTCAACATTCTTAAATATTTAACACCCAGTATATAAAAAATTCAATTAAAGTCATTCTACCTTCATCCTTGATATCTAATACAATAGACATATCGTTATCAGTTTTTTATATTGGTGAACATTGTTGGGAGAATAATACCTACCACAAAATTGATTTTATTGTTAACATTTGATTTGCTTTTCGTCGTTCGCCAAGTGTAGCATACCAACAGCTAAAAATAATCAAAAAAATCCAAGCATACCTACTGTTAATTAATTAATATAAGAAAAAAAAAAATTATAAAAAATATTTATAAAAAAAACCAGTCCAATCATGTGTTTCGTAATGAGCCATTTTTACGCAGAAGATCTAGATTTATGTAAGTGTATGACTGTTAACCTACATATACAATGTTGTTTTGCATTTATATATATATATGCAAGTTAAATGTTGATTTAAATTACTATATACTGAATGTTACTATATTATTTTAACCGTATATTGTTTTAACGGGCTCTATACAAGCCTAATACTTAAAGAAAATGTTTAAATATGTACCTTCACAATACCCTTTCTATATTTTAGAATCCTGAGGATGACCTAATATAGGTCGAAACGTCGATAAATAAATAATTTGATCTTCTAAGCCGTTTTTATTTTGACCATTATCCAACCAAACTACCATCATCTATACCTAACTGTGGTCACTAATATCAAACATAAATTAAATATAACTTTTTCATTTTTTTTGTGGAATCCCAAAGTCGTCAAAAAAAAATTTTGCACACATTTAATTGATTTCCATTCTCTTCTTTTAAACGAAAAATAAAAGTTGAGTTTCGTTGGGAATGCGTACCTGTGGTTCTTCTTTTTACGGAAACACGCGAACAAGCATTTAGGATAAAAGTTCTTTGTTCCAGCCAAGATAAGGACCAGTATTTCTCATGAATCACGGTTCGCTGCTTTTCAGGTATTAATTGTTTACATTTTTTGGTACATGATTCTGGGCATGCCTCCCTTAACGGATGTTTCGCATTAGATTTTATTTTAGCCCGTTCATTTCGGCTAATTCTGTTTTTTTTCTTTTTAATATTCCTTTTTATTTTTTGTTCGGAAAAAGGTAAAAAGTCGCTATCACTTTCGACATTTAAAGGTTGCTTATTTTCTTGCTTCATTTCATTCTCTGTGTCGGTATTTTCTCCTTCAGCAGTTTCACCACCAATTTCTTCATTAACAACAATCTTTTGAATTGCTGTTAGTTTTTCCCCTTCTGCAATCCCCGCAGTATCTTTAAAGGTTTCAGAGGCTGATGGCTTGTTTATTTCTTGCTTTGTGGTTGCGTCTTTAGTTGTTATTTCTATGTCGCTATTGTAATCCATTTTATCATCAAGAATTTTGCTACTATTACTTGTTTGAATAACTCTCAGGTCTTTATTATTATTTGGAGATACTTCAAAACTGTTTTTTTCCAAAGTGTTTTGTTTATTATGATTTGTGTTAAACGTTGAAGAATCCTGAATGTCGTCAATAATCACAGGTGTCAGTATTTCTAGAATATTAGTTGCAGCATATTCAAAATTTGTATCTGCTTAAAGGTAGACTTTCGATGGCCGCGACCAATGCGACCCTTGCGACTGATGCGGCTATGCGGCCGGTCGTGTGTGAACCGGTTTAATGCATTTACATATATCTCCTTTAAAGGCATCCGACCGCGGCAAGTGCGACAAATGCGATCAACGCGGCTGTACGACTCGACTGCTCTAGAAGCAGTCAGTTCGTGTTGGTCGTATTGATCGCACGTAGTTTTATACTATTTTTATATGATTAAGATTCAAAATTACTCCGTTTGCCAGCGAAGACGAAAGCAAAATAATTTTCAATTAGGATGTTATATAAACCTTTATGAGTACGTGGTATTGTTCCTTTATTGCTGCTTTCTTTGTTTCAGTCACCATTGTAAAACTAAATCGTCATCATCTCGTTCCTCCTCCAGTAATAACTTGCAGTACCTTAACTTTTTAGAATGCATTATAATATACTTTTAAAAATCAAGCCCTAGAAAGTCGTGAAAGAACAGATGTTTAAACCATAATCGTGCGGGTCGTGACCACACAAAGTCGCATATCTCGGAAAGGGGGTACAGATGCGACAGATCGCGTTGGTCGCCAGCCGCAGCCGCATTAGTTGCAGCTGCGTCCATCGAAAGTCTACCTTTAGAAGGCAATAAATAGTTTGATATTTCTATACCCGTTTCTGATATGGATACTGATGGATTATCTTGACCTTGGATGCCTTCATGTAAATGTGTAGTATTTTCTACAAAAACTTTGCTGATAATGCATCTGTCGCTGGTGGATAGTTTGGATTTATGTCTGAAAAAATAATTTGTTTAGTAGTACTTAATAATTTAGTGTACCTAATAAAATAGTTTAACAATTAAGTGTTTTTTTGGAGAATATCAGCAGTGGCGGCTCGTGACTTATTTAGATGGGGAGGCTAAGCATTTAGTAGAAACAAAATTGCGCCGCAGACAAAAAATTTTCGCGACCACGCCCAAAATCAAAAATTCACTCTGAAAAAAAGTTAAACTAAAAACTCAAATATCTACCTACATAAAAAGAGACGAGCAGGATAGTGTCGGGGGAAAATTTTTCGGGCTAACGCCCAAAATCAAAATTTCACTATAAAAAAAAACTGTTAAAAATAAGTTAAACTAAAAACTCAAATACCTACCTACAAAGAGACAAGCAGGATAGTGTCGGATACAACCCCGAAGGGGCTGCCTACCGACTAAACTCCCCTAAGTAATGTAATATTAATTATAAATACCAATACCTTTTAAAATACAAAGACAGTGATATCGAATGATGTTATCACATCTAGGCTGGGTAAAGAAATAATGATCAGTTAGTTAATAGTATTATTTAGTAAACTGGCAAAAAACATTTTTCTTTAGTGTTAAAAAAGAAATAATATAATCGATAGGTCCTTGCAATTGGTTTTTTGGCCCCCTCAGATAGCATAATGATAACTTATAAGTTAAAAATCTATACCTAGTAGGTATATAATTATATGCAATATTCATCATAGGAAATTTTTGGTGTTTTTGATCGTTTCTCCGTTTCTTTGAACTTGCCATTAAATGTATATATATTATGACACTATAAGTTGAAAAAGTCACTATCGGGATATTATGTCACTATCGGGATATTATGTCACTATCGAATATTAGGTCACTATCAGGATATTATGTCACAATAGGGTAATTTATCGATTTTCGGGTTTTAATTATGAAAAATTACTATTTATTAAAAGTAATTAAGAAGGTTTTTGGCGCTGGATTAATTGGTTTTTACCATGAACACACTGAGAATAAAAATCATTTAAAAATATATCCATAAAGTTAAGTTTAAACACTACTTTACATGGGTATGTCGCTTGAAAAAAGAACCAAATTTCAGAAACAAAGAATTTTAATAAATACCTACATACCTAAGTACCTACTTACGTTCTTTTCTTAACTTCTTTTATATAATAGTGCTATTCTTCGCTCTTTTGTACCTGCAAAATGGTCTAAAATTTTTTCGTAAAATGAGTTATCTAGTTTTAAACGTTTAATAAATTCTTTTTCTATTGATATTATACTAACATTGCATAAGCGAAGATCGCAAGATGACTCATGGTGTTCCGTAAATAAGTTTTTATTCTCTTAAGGGTCGAAAATTATCTTTCAACTGATGCTGAAGTAACAGGTATAGTAACAATCAAACAAAGCAGCTCATAAGTTTGTGGTAAAACTTGCTGTAGGTCATTATCAAACATGTATTTTATTGTATCAGCGTGATTCTCAAATTGACCTAACATATCCTTGTCTGAGTATATGACAGAAAGTTCATTTTTTAATATGTCTTTTTTTACAAAGTTGTACCTTAGACATAAACTATCCAAAAGATTATTTGGGAAATTTTCTGAAAAACTTAAAAAAGATTTTTATTCATTAAGTCAAAAAATTGTTATTCATGCAAATCTGAAAATCTTAGTTCAATCTGGCCTTTTGTAGTATCTAAAATGTCATTGAAAAGCTGCTTATAATGAAGTTTCTTATCTTCAAAATTATACGTTTTTCGTCTTTTTGCATCATGGCTTGTATTTTCAGTAAAAAAAGTATAAAACAGGGAATTAAAACAATTTTCATCATTGCGATAACTGGAAATTTTTTCTAGAAAAGATTTTAAACGGTTTCTTGAATAAACAATGTCAGTAATCTTATGCTGCAAAATTTGAAAAACAATATCTGTTTGCTCAAATATTAATTTAAAAATATTAAGAAAAAATAAAAACTCTTCGTTTTCTAAATACGATTTTAAGCCTGATGCGGCATTTATAGTAATTTTGTGTGTATTAAACTCATCGCTGTTTAGTATGTAATCAAATGCTTCTATCAATTTTTCTCTATATTGACAAATTGTAAAGACCGCCCGTGACGTAAAATTCCAGCTTGTTGGAGCATTGGTGGGTATTCTGCTCCCCACTATCTTATTTAGAACTTCTGAACGTTTTGTTGACTTTGAAAAAAATGTTGAAAAAGCTGACACATTTAAAAAAAAAATTCTAACTTCTTTAATAAAATTGCAAGCATTACTCAAAACTAAAATTATATTATGTGCGTAGCAGTGAGTAAAAATAGCTTGAGGCGCAACGAACTTTACTTTTGTTTGTAATCCACCGCCATTACAGATGCGCCGTCGTAAGTCTGAGCAACCAGTTTGTGCTCAATATCAAATTTTTGAAATTTTGTTTTTAAAAGATTAAACAAATCTTCGGCCGTTTTCCCCGAACTTACATCGTGAAAGCCCAAAAATCTTTCAATAATACCGCCGTTTTTAACATAACGACAAACAATAGATAATTGTGATTTACAAGTTATGTCTGTTGTTTCGTCAACTTGCCACGAAAATACAGGTACATTTAGTAATTCCTCGTCAATAAAATTTTGCAAAATGCAGTTAATTGAATATAATAGTTCATTCTGAATTGTCTTTGATGTCCCTGAAAACACCGAGGAACTAATCATAAAATCTCGCAGTTTATTATCGTACTTGCAAAACAAATCTATTAATTCTTTAAAATTACCCTTATTTAAAGATCCCTCAGATTCGTCGTGTCCTCGAAAACCTAAATCCTGACATGATAAATATAAAATAAAATCGATTAATTTTGTTAAGATTTCTCGATTTTCTTTAACCTTATTATTATGATTTTCTATCTCACGTAATCGAGCGGAATCAATAACATTTATAATATTTTGCTTTCCCAATAACTTAAATTTAACACTTGACAATATGTGTTCCTGTGATTTATCGTGTCTTTCAAGGCCGCGTGTTAAATTTTTTAAATCGTTATATCCTAATTTTCCCCAGTAGGACGATTGATCGGGAGAAAATAGTAAACAATACCAGCAAAATAATTTATTTCTTACCTCGGATCCAGTTAGCCATAAATAATTTTTATAATGGTCTGTTTTAAAACGACGATTTTGTTTTTCTTTACCTGTACTGCCTAGATCTCGTAATTCTGGCTGTGGGCGTCTATTTTTTACTATCAGTTTGTTATCGTAATTTAAGGAATTAAACGCGTTTGAGTCTGTTAGGAAATGTTCCACTAAATTACACTCTAAATTAAAGCTGGCCGCACTCATTTTTTACTATATTATAGATTATTCTATTATCCAAAGTATTACTAAAAACAAATGAAACATCTAACCGATGCAATTTTCACAAATCCGCCGAAAACTCGAATATTTAACTAAGCAAACAACGAAAATGCCAAAATGCGCGGGATTTCTAGACACTTACATCACATGAGGCGAGCAAGCGCTGAGATGATTCGGTCGAGGTCGCACGTGGAAGAGATCAATTTGTTATTGGTCGAGCTGTTTGCCTTTACATGTTGCCATTTTTACTGAATAAGTTAGAAATCGGTATGGGTTCTGGCACAATTTTGTTGCGTAGTACACGTCACTTAGGGAATCATGGTGGTAAATTCAAAAACAGCCTCATACCCTGTTGTCAGATTGTGAAGAAAATATTAAATCGTATGAAATTAGGGGATAATAGTGAAATTACAATCGCCCGTTGTAAATTAAAATATTTAAAAGTTATTGTTAATATTTAAGTACTCAAATATTTAGGAGGGCAAGAATGCTGAGGAGGCTTAGCCTCTCTGC
The DNA here is from genome assembly GCA_963920685.1 of Polydrusus tereticollis. Lineage (NCBI taxonomy): Eukaryota > Metazoa > Arthropoda > Insecta > Coleoptera > Curculionidae > Polydrusus > Polydrusus tereticollis. Next base: position 88,195,449 of record OY987333.1, on the reverse strand, counting down.
CTCCTTCAAGGAGCCGCCACTGAATATCAGTACCTTTATTTTTAATAAATTTTCTGTAAGTACTTTGCATTGTTACATAATTTGAGAAGTATTTTTTATACAAACTTTTATACAAAAACTATAAATATAATAGAAAAAAGAATCTTGGTTTCCTTTCTTCCTCAGTATTATTATTATACACCCAGAAACTTATTCATATTATTGTAGGTACCTTAATATTAAAAACTACCAACCGTTTTCTCCTAATATTATAAAATTTTGTGCCAAGGCTTCGTCAAGCTGATTTCTATATTGCTCGTCTCTGTCAGCGTTCGTGGAATTTGCCAGAGCCATCTCCACCATGAGTTTACTCCTTGTTGGCCTATATAACAATTAAAAGGTAATTAATTACATTAAAGTAACATTTTTAAATTAATCTTTATGTCCGCCTGGCTTGTCAATTTTCTTGGTTTCATATTTATTATGTTTATATTTGTGTTAATATTAAGCATCTTAGGTTCCTGAATATATAAGGAATAAACTCAGATAAAGGGCAATAAAATAATATTATGTAAATCAACCTAAAACGTTAAAAATAAAATTTTTAACTTTTCATTTCTATGGTTTTTTAAATTTAAGAGTAAGCCAATAAAATTATATTTTTGGCTCTTAGGATAAACCTGATGCATTGAGGAGCCTACGATATTATTAACACTAAATAATTTTTCAGATACCTCCACGTTGTGGTTAGCCGCTCTCATGTGTAACTTTCAGGTTACGTTGTGGCCAACACGCTTCTACTTCGGGAGGTGCAAGCTTACAACTTGTGCTTCCTCTTGCATTGGCGAATCCACGTTGTGTTTAGCTATACTATCATGTGAAAATAAGACAAGGCGCGTCAGATGCGAAATTGTTGTTCTTTGATTGTACCTACCATACTTGAGTACGGTGATAGGGAAAATTGATGATTATGTTATAGCAGGGTATCATATGTATCGCTACGGTTGTATTTAATGTATTATGTTAGATTTCAGCTCATAAGAGTATTTATACGAATTTGTTTTAAAAAATAGGTAACATATTGTTTTACACAAAGTAAAATGTATTGGTGTATGACTATTAAGAGTCCTAAACCATTTTTGGAAAAATGTTTTTTTTTTGTTATTAAAAAGTATAATGTTCAGGTGTGAAAGTTGTACTGTTGGATACCAAAGCAGGGTAAATTTAAGCAATAGTTTTGTACATAGTTTAGTAGGGGAGCTGCTGTTATTGGAATATCTGTTGAAGCATGAATGCTCCAACGCGGGGGAGAATGTTGGGGAAACGATCATCCAACTGCAATAAAAATAATATAATTAAATGCAACACATGTTTTTAGAATTAATACTACTGTTAAATATCTGATTTCAATAATATTTCAATAAAGGAGCAAAATGTATCAATGTTTGCGGAACGAATAGTATTATCGCAGGGATAAACATAAAACTTGCAAATATCATCTTTTAAAATACATATAATATTTCCTTAATAATAAACGGCTAGTCGACCGTTATTCCAGGAAAAAGCCATGTTCTACATTTAGATGTTAAGAGTTTATTTTTTAGAATCTTGTACATTCAAAAACTCTTTGACGGTGTTTTAGCGCTCGAGAAAGGTGACACAGCGTGGTACATCTGTTGATTACCGTCCAATTTATTAAAAGAAAACATGACGGCTGTGTGCTATCAGAATCCATTGTTAGTTAATCGTCATAACAACAGGGGCGTAAACTTGCTGTCAGATAATATAGTTTTCCATTTTGTATACTACTACACTTTTGGCTTCGATAAAGCAGGGTTTTATGTCAACAAACTCACGTGGTTTCTTTCCGTCGGATTGAAACAAATAGCATTGCCTGAAAAAAGGCACCCAGCAAATGTACTAAACAAATGTAGCGACTAGTTATGTGGTTGTAAAATCAGTAGTGAATATTTATGTTATAGTATGTTATTGTAAAATCATGTACTAAAGAAGTTTTATGTGATTTGGAGAAATAAACGCCAAATTACCACAGTGAAAAGCTCGTTTAATTCCTTCACTCAGTAAATAAAAGAATCAGTGAAATTAACCTACAATCGAGGAACATAAAAGCCTCATGAACTGTTGACGCAAGTTAAATAACAACACTTGGCTTGCTTAACAAGTATTTTTATAAATATTTATTTGTTTTATTGTAACCATTCCAAAGAGTACTTATGTATACCTATATAATATATTATGTTATATTTATTGTTAATTTATTCTTAGGAATAATGTTTGAGATTTTTTTTTTTTTTTATATTACTTATAAATATAAAATATCCCAACCCTATTTCTTTTTAATTTCTTTAGTGTCATAGTATAATATTTAATTGCGATTATAAAATAATAAGCTCCCTGTGCTAGAGGCTACCTTATTAATCTTCGGTTGCAATGGTTGCATACCCTTGAATCCCATTAAAAAGACCGTGATAAAGTAAGTAATAGGTATATTTTGATTATTTTGTTACCTAATAATTATTATATTTTTAGAAATGTTATTATAATTATTTATTATTTAATACTATTTCCTTTTTTTTATTTTGATTTTTTCGAATGTACCTACTTGCAATTTGTAATATAACTGAAAATTCGCATTTAAAATTAACTGTCGCCATAACAGTAATAGATAAATATCGTTTTAATCAAAAACCTATTTTAATTTTAATTACGGGCTAGTTTAGACTCTTTAGCAAACATTTATCTTCCTTTGTGTAAATTTTCATTATTATAATTGATGTGGATTGGAAATTATAGCAGGTATTAGAAGACCATGTTTTTTTAACGATATGAGGAATTATTTAAATAAGCTGGCAACATCGCAATAAAATGCAAAAATAATTGCGGCATCATATGGAGAATTTTTAGTGGAATACAAATATGTAAAAATATAAAGGGTGCCCTATTTAAAAAAAGGTAATTTCTTAGCGGCTCGCTTTTGTGAAACACCTTGTATAATTGAAAATATTTTAAAATTATAGACCTCTTTGCCTTATACAACCTACGGGCAAACTTTTTGTTTTAATTATCAAAAAAAATCTGACGTTTCCATCGTTGGGCCAATATATTAATATAATATTTTATCAACGTTCTTGTACTACTAGGGTACAAAGAATTTTCTAATAGATCCTTAACCCTATTTCTAAAGTCATTTATAGGCAAGGCTCTGATGTTTAGGGGATAATGGTTAAAAAATTTAATCTCCCAATACCCTGGGCCATCCTGGAATCTCCTTAATCGTCTGTATATAGGAACCAGATTTTGTCTATTTTGGGTATCGTAGCCATGAATATGCGATCGTCCCTGTATCCAAGCCCAGACATCAATCTCACAGTCTTCCTCTGCAGGCCGAATATTCGCCCCACTTAAGCTGAATGCCCCCGTGCAACAATCGCATAAGCAATGGGTGATTGAGATATTGCAAAATAAGATGTACGGAGCACCTCAGCTGAGACGCTTTGCGAGATATTAATTGCGGAGGACAGGACATAGGCCTTTTGTGACTTTTTAAATTAGTTGCCCCCACTGGAGTCTGGTATCCAGGGTTATTCCCAGGAACTTTATCTCGGTTATATCTTGGGCAGGTAAGTTCCTCATTGAAAAGATAATATTTTTGGTTTTTTTCGCATTCAGCTTAAGTTTGTTTGAGAGGAATCGCAGTTGAGCCGCATTCATTGCTGCCCTGGATACTTGCAGTGTCTTCCAGAGACTCACCATGCAGAGATGGAAATCCTCGTGTCATTAGCAAAGAGTGAATATCTGGCAAGTGTCTCGGAATTTGGGAGATCATTTATTAGAAACAAGATAGGCTCCAGAATAGAGCCCGCGGTAGCCCTACCATGATTTGACTCCTCGCTGACCTCACGCCGGCCATCTCCACCATCTGGTGCCTATTCCGCAGGTAAAAACGCAGCCGTTCAGTGGTGTGTGGGAAAAAGTTGTAGCGTTGCAGTTTCCGCAGGAGAATATCATGATAAACATAATCAAAAACCTTTCTAAGGTCGCAAAATGACACCGTACTGTAATGCATGTCATGAAAGGAATTCTAAATTTTAGGCATTGGATCCAGTAAGATGTAAAAATAAGCATGCCGGCGGGGTTCTCGCCCTGCTTTATTAATTATTTATTTATTTATATATTTTATTAGTTTTTTCAGTTTTCGAATAGTATATTGGCCGTACACATAAATATTAATTTGTGGAAATATAATAATATAGTTATTGTACTTTATTTAGTGTTGTTAACTGCTTATTTTAATTGAGTACGAATAATAGTTAAAAACGTATACCATGGAATTCAGGAACGAAAACCTAAAAAAACTAACCCTATTGGACGCTGCAGAAATATGTGTCACTTTAACGAAACTTCAAAATAAACTAATTTTAGGTATGTTAAACAAAATTGAAAAAGCCTAATTAAAAGAAATGAAATTATTGTATAGCGGCGAAAATATTTTCAAAAAATACGGGAGTTTCGGGAAAAGGGGAAATAATATTATTACACCGACGAAACATATTATATGGCTTAATGAAGGACACACAGTTGAAAAGTTATGGCAAGATCTAAATAATAAAAGTTCAAGGCAGGCATTTGTGGATGGATTTTCGTAAAGACTAAGAAATCCCAGTGGAAAAGGTCTTTTACAGGGTTATCTTTTTAAAACGTGACATAGGCTACCTTTTTTCTTGGAGAGATAGACCTATAGTACCTAAAGTCAAGTTTTAGAAATTAGTCCAACTAAGAAAAATATGTGAAGAAATAAATGAGCTGTTGCTAGATTTTGCACCAATTCAGAAAAACCTATTATCTTAAATGACACCACGGCATTTTTTTGACAAATTTTGTGATACATCTTGAGATTTTAGGCAAAACATAAGAAATGCAAGTTTTTGATTATAGTGGCAGTTTACGAGCTATTATTCTTTAAAATTTAATTTTTGTAAGTAATGTAAAAAATTGTTCATTGCGGAAAAGTAGGCTATGAATTGTTTTGTTTGTCCCTGCTGTCATAAGTGGACAATAAGTTTTGTGTAGTCCTGGACTAAAATGGATAGTATTACACCTTAAGAGAAAATTGAATTAGTTTTTTTGCATGTTATTAAGTTTACGAAAAGCATGCACTGAATTCCATGTTAGGCATCCCGACAGACCCCGTCCTAGACCAGAAATTTTAAGACAAAATTTGGTAAAGTTGTAAGCTACTGGAAGTGTGCATTAAACAATATTAGCTCGTAAATCGCCACTCTAATCAAAAACTTGCATTCTTTATGTTTATGTTATCTCAAGATGTATAAAAATTTGTCAAAAAAATGCGATGTTGCAATTTAACAAATAGGTTTTTTTAGAATAGCGCCCAATCTGGCAACAACTCGTTTATCTTGTCCACATATTTTTCTTAGTTGGACTAATTCCTCAAACATTGCTTTAGCAACTATTTGGAGGTCTATTTCTTCAAATAAAAAAGTTAGCCTATGTCAAGTTTTAAAAAAATTACCCAGTAGAATGAGGTTTACAAGGTTAATGAAATAAATTTAATTTATAAAGAATTATATGAAAATTTCATCATTTATTATTATTTGAAATGCCCACGCCATTAGAATTCATTCCCCTGACGTCGCACAACCCGGGGCTCTCTATATAATAGTGATGAGTCACTGACTTGAAAATTAGACTCGACTTGAAGCATTTATATTAATATAAAAACTATTTCAATTCGAAATGTATCTTAAAATTTGTACCTGCATCCGTTTCATCTGGCCAGCAGTATATATCTCACGGGGGTTGAATGGAGTTATTTGCAATTAATTGCCTTTACGGTGTTTACTTTCTTCAAAAACGGCTAATTTTGTCGAAACAAATCTAGATTATTTTTTTCAAAGAAGATAATAACCAGGGTATTTTAAAAATGAGTTCTCAGCTCTGACTGACACCTGTCAAAATTTTGGCCCAACAAGTGTGGTGGCAAGTCCGTTCCTGACTTCCCTGACGACGTAAAACATCTACTGCAACATGGTTTTATGAGTTTTTATGGTCATACATAAAATATTTATTATAAAATTTTAATAAATTATACATTTCGGTTCAAAAGTCGCTTTGGGGCTTTGAATCCTCGTTAAGGGGCACTTTAGGAATTTTTTTTTATGAAAAATTAAGATTACCTTGACCTCCCCTATACGCTCCCGAGAATATGCCACATACTTAACGGACACTCTGTATATTAAATATAGGTATATATAGGGCTCTAAAATGGAAATTGTTACAGAGGTAATGTATTTGGGATTTTATATCGACAATAAATTAACGTTCAAAAGCCACTTTTACTATATTAAGAATAAAATACAAGCTAATTTATCCATTTCTTAATTTTGTGCTTAAAAATGAACTAATCTGTAGAGTCTCTATCTTCCAATATTAAAGAAGTTGCAAACGCTGTAGAAGCAAATTTGCTACTGAATGAGTTAAAGGCGGCGTTTAAAATGGTTCACATGAATTTGCAGAATTGGTGCGAAGTGAAGAAAATGTGTTTTTTTTTGGGAAACATTAATGTATGTGTGTCGATATGTGTATATTATGTATCATGTATGACCAAACTTATTTTAGCACTATAGTATTAAAAATAGCCACTTTCGACAATGAAAATAAATGTACAGGGTTATCCAACCAAGACTAGACAAGGCGATTTTTTGACTTTTCCTGTACTTTTATAAAAAAACTGAAATAGCCATCTTAAGTCATTTTCTCCCGCGAATTCGAATATCTTCAGCAAAAAACAATTGAACATCAAACAAAAGTACTAGGGGTCACTTTGATATTTTTTTAAATGGGATGCCGTATTTTTAATGAGCTTATCCGATTTCTCATATAAATTTTGATGTAAAATGTTGGATTTTTAATTCAAAAACGCCTTTTTTCTTCAGTTTTAAATTCGGAAAATGTTCGTCTACCGTAAGATTAATACCTGATAGATGGATACCCGTTTCACCTGTTCACCCTTTAACCTGCTTTAAAGCGTCCGTCAGTTAGACAAAATAATCAAGTTTCAAATTTCTATATATTTTTCACGAATTAATTACAAATTTAGTAGTTTTTGCAAATCTATTATTGCTTACGTATAAAAAAAGTATGACATATTAGAAAAAACTATAAACTAAAGTGAATAACTTTAATCTCAATAATATAATTGTTCTATGTGTCCTCCATTATTTTCAAAACATGACCGATGCCCCCTTTTCAATCTCTCCAAAGAATCTCTTACAATATTTTGGTCCTGGTTAAGTCTATTAATTTCATTTATAATTTTTTGCTGAATGTCCTCCAGACTTCTGTTGGGTCGTTGATAAACTACATTTTTTAAATGACCCCATAAAAATGTATCCATTGGCGTGATATCGGGGCTATTTGGTGGCCAATGAATTGTTCCGTTACGGCCAATCCACTGATTGTAACGCTCGTTTAGGTATGTTACCACTTCTCGAACTGCATGAGGCGCAGCACCATCCTGCTGCCAAAAGATATTGTTGTAGGCTTGCAATGGCAACCTTTCCAAGAAATCCTCGATATCGTTATGAAGAAAATGGAGGTATCTTTGGCCTGTTAAAGAGCCACGATAAAATAGTGGTCCAATAATTCGATTTTCTAACATCCCACACCAAACATTAAGTGAGCTCCAACCTTGAAACTTTATCATTTCATATCTATGAGGGTTAACTGCTGCCCAGTATCTTGTATTTTTCCGATTGTATACCCCCGATGTTGTAAATGACGCTTCGTCACTCCATAGAATTTTATTATATAAATTATAATCCTCGTCTTGCTCTCTCATCAGCATTGAAGCAACAAATCGAAATCGCAGTTCTTTTTGAAGCTGTGTTAAGTATTGAACGGGAAGGATGCAATATGGTTTTAGACCACATTTTTTTAAAGTTCTGTGAACTGTTCCATAGCTTACTCTCCGGAGCCCTGGACCATACCTTACTTCTCGTACCGCTTGCGGAATAGAACTCTTCGGATTTATAGTAAAATATTGAACAATAGCTCAATCCCTTATATTCCGTCTTTTCATCTTTCTTGGCTTATCTTTCAATGTCTTACATTCTTCAAATAGGGTCTTAATTCTGAGAATTGTATCCACTGAAATGTGTCTCTGGAAACTCTCAAAAAATGTTCTTTGTGTTTGTCGAGCATTCTCTCCACTTTTGTAATATAATTTTATTACATTTAGCCGTTCTTCTAAAGAATATTTCATTATTTGTAATTAATTCGTGAAAAATATATAGAAATTTGAAACTTGATTATTTTGTCTAACTGACGGACGCTTTAAAGCAGGTTAAAGGGTGAACAGGTGAAACGGGTATCCATCTATCAGATATTAATCTTACGGTAGACGAACATTTTCCGAATTTAAAACTGAAGAAAAAAGGCGTTTTTGAATTAAAAATCCAACATTTTAGATCAAAATTTATATGAGAAATCGGATAAGCTCATTAAAAATACGGCATCCCATTTAAAAAAATATCAAAGTGACCCCTAGTACTTTTGTTTGATGTTCAATTGTTTTTTGCTGAAGGTATTCGAATTCGCGGGAGAAAATGACTTAAGATGGCTATTTCAGTTTTTTTATAAAAGTACAGGAAAAGTCAAAAAATCGCCTTGTCCAGTCTTGGTTGGATAACCCTGTACACAACATGATATTTTGTAACTAAATTACCAATTACTGTAGGTCTTCTAATATTAAGACAGTTCCCTTCTGTCATTTAGAGGGAGTAGACGTAATATATTTTTATTCGCTACTTTCGATATTTATCGTTACACATAGACTTCTGACTGTTTTTTGGGCTTATCCCTTTTGGGGCAATAGTATAACTCCTTAAGGGACGCAAGCGATGGAGAAATCTCTCCACCAGCGCCAGATTATCCCGATTTAAATGACGATTCGTCTATGGATTCAGAAGATATTTTTACTGAGAGTGAGAAATTTCGGGAAGAACGTTACAAGAAGCTACTATCCGAAAGTGAACAGAAGTGGTGAAGACGCCTAAAGGAGATTTCCCATTCATATGAGATCAAACTAAAGGAATTAGAATGTGTAATTCTAATTCAGAAATCCTATTTGGACAGGTACGTGAGTCAGCTCTCGTCTCCTTCAAATGTCTCAAATACTAATACTAGCATTTCACTAACTACTCAAATCACATCAAACACAAACACAAATACGACCCAACACAATAATACACAGGATACTACTTCAATTTCAGACACTGAGATTCTATCCGTTGAAGACACCGCTGAGAACTCATTATTTTAACTCGCTAAACCAAACCGAAATCGTTCTAACAACACTATTACTACAGTTAACGCTAAGGAACTACGACATGTCCTAATTTACCTGTTACTAAGAATAAGAGGTTCTTCAAGAACAGTTTGTTAATAACATCTGTAATTCATCAGGTACGCCTAATTCGGGCCCTGCTGTAGCAACGCTTAGTGTCACTCCAGAAACCCCTAATAATAATAGCAATGCTACAGATGGAACCTCAAAAAAAAATTGCGGTTTCCCCACGTGGTTTCGCGAAATAAATCAAAATTTAATGAAGTGACAAGCCATCTCAAAGTGAACAAAGTTGACTTTGGGAAAGCCATTACTGTTGAGGACGGAGTAAAACTCCACCCTTCTACATTAAACGATTATTTTAAAATCGTAAAATTTTTCGACGGCCAGAAAATACCGTACAACTCCTTCCGCTTTCCGGAAGTGAAGGATTTGCAAGCAGTAATACGGGGCATCATAGAGGCCTGGTCCGAGGACAATGTCAAGAAAGATTTAGAAGAGTTGGGTTTCCACCCGTCCAGAGTTATTAGGTGGAACAAGCGAGAGGGAGCTCCACTGCCTCTTATGCTGGTAATAATGCCAAAGTCTGAAAAAGTATTTTTGATCTAACAGAATTGGATTGCCTAATAGTTAGAGTTGAAACTCAGAGATCAAAATCGAATATTTCACAGTGCCACAGATGTCAGCGCTATGGACACTCGCGGTTCAAATATACGTCCCCGATTAAATGCCTTAAATGTGCTAAGAATAATTTTTCTTTTGAGTGCACGGATTTCTCTCCTGAACAACTAAAATGTGCAAATTGCGGCGGGGATCACCCTGCCAACTTTCAGGGTTGCCCCCAGGCACCCACGCAACTTGTACATTAGTAATAATTGAAATAATAACACTAATACCCCAATTACCGTTAGACCGAACATACCTTCACCCACGTTCAAATGGGGCTCCCAAACAAATTCTATATTGAGCGATAAGCCCTCAATAGGAAAATCAGCATTAGAGACACTGGATACAGCGTTACAGGCAGTTGCAATCGTATTTGGGCGAATTTTTCAAAATGATGCAGCAACAAATACAGCTGCAAATTCAAAATATGTTGTCGTTGTTTACTTTAACTCACAAGTGATGGCTTTGCAGTACGAGGTTGCCTACTTTAAGTTGGCTACGATAAATATTAACGGAAGAAACTTGAAATTATTGACTTTGTTGAGCGAAACGAGATTGATATTCTGCTTGTACAAGAGACATGGTTTAAAGGGGAGCGCCTTTTACGTTCCTCAATTTCACGATATTTAGGAATAATAGGCCATTAAGTTAAAAAGGGGGAACCATGGTTCTTGTAAAGAAGAATATCATTGTTGAGGCCGTGCCAGGCTCGTGCAACTGTCCGCACATTGAGGGCACATTCATACAAGTGAAAATAAAAATAAATGGGTTCACCTGGGCTCTGTAGGCAAGGTTTTTGATAATAATGAAATGATAATTATAGGTGGAGAGTTGAATGCTAAACATCGCAGCTGGAGATATCGAAACCAGAATAAGAATTCAATCTACTAACTGGGCCATTTCTAGGCGATTATTCGAAACGAAAGAACCGTTGCCGCCAATTCAGGCGGACGCGGACGTAGACTTTGCAGTGATTCATGCCACTGATGGCACTAACACCTCTATCGTCAGTGCCTCCATCACAAAAGTGTCCAGATTTTCCAAGTACGGAGTCTTAATAAACGAAATCAAAGAGCAAATCAAAGTCAAAAATAGACTTATGAAGCGGCTGTATCGCACTGGTGACTCGCATGTAAAGGCAGAGTCGAATAGAGCTTGTTCGTAATCCCCTTAAAGCTTAAGAATCCTCTCTGTGGGAGGACAGAGTGGCTGATCCTTGTATTGAAGACAACAGCTTATTTAAAATGACCAATTCACTGACGAGGGGTGGCAAAAAAACAATATCTTTTATCAGAAACCCTATTAACAACGCTCTTAACTCCGATCCTAGGGAAGAAGTTGAACTGTTCGCGGACATTCTGCGAACAGTTTAATGACAATCCGACTACGGATCTTGAGAGGGATTCACGGGTCTCCAAAACCATGCAGAATATCCGCAATATTCATATGGATAAAGTAAAAAACGTTATTTAATTCACTAAACCTAAAAAGGCTCCGGGTGTCGACGGTATAGAGGCTAAAGCGTTAAAGAGCTTGCCCGAGAACGTCATATCAGATGTAGTAAACATTTTTAAGGCCATTATCGAAAAAGGCTATTTTTCCCAGGTTTGGAAGAAAGCCAAAGTGGTTCTAATTCCAAAATCAAAACAAGATCAAACATTGGTAGTCAGTTACAGGCCCATCAGCCTACTGTTGTGAGTCCTGTCTTAGCAAGGTTGTTAAGAAACTTATACTTCATCGTATTGACGATTTCGTACTACATAACAACATTTTACCGCCAGAGCAGTTTGGTTTTCGATCTGCTCATTGCACGGTGCGCCAAACGACTAGACTGGCTTCTAATCAAAGAGGATAGGACCTTCTAATATACGAAGCGGCTTTAACAGACGATTCAGCACGGGAGCGGTTTTTTCGATGTCAGTATGGCGTTTGATAAGGTTTAGCACGACGGACTCATTTTAAAGTTAATAAGGTCAAGAATGCCGAACTACCTAATAAAGGTTATTCATTTTTTCTTGACGGATAGGATTTTTGCGGTTTCGTCAGAGAGTGCGACACTTCAGAGTCGGAGTACCGCAGGGATATCCTCTTGCCGGGTGGCCAAATAAGAATGGACGCCGGCCATATCTCAGGAATCGTGTATCACAGAGTTTTTAAATAAAAAAATTTGTTATAAAATCGACCAAAAGAAATTGCTGAAAATTATTTTCAAGTTTCTAAATTGACCGCTAAAGGGAGCTCAGCCAATGACAAGGAAGATAATAGGTTTTTTATCGATAATATGCCAAATAAAGTTATGTCAAAAATTAAGTGTTTTATTCTTTGAAGTATTTGGAATACCTTTGCTTTCAGACATTTTGCTCAGACTCGCAAAATAGATTAAGGAGAGGAGGGGGAATCTCTTTTGACAGAAATACCCATAACTCCGGTTTGCCTTAACTAAATTTAATAAATTTCATTTCGTTTGAAAGAGCTTATCTCATAGTGCCATTTAAAATTTTATATTACTATTTTCTGTTATATCAGTCGCAACTAGAGGGTGCTATTTGCACAATCGACATATTTTTCAGTTTTTCATAAACATTTTAAATGTAACCTTATATAAATAATAATTTATATAAAGAAAATATTAAAAACTGATAGATTTGGTGAAAGCCGCATATCAATACCTTGGTTTAAATCAGAGATACAAGATAAAGTATTGTGAAATCTACCACAGGTAACTGATACTTTACAAAATACGTATCGCAGACACAAAAATATGATTAAAAACAATTATTATAATTATTATCCATAACAAAATTTCCAGCTAGGAGGAATTTTGCCACAAAATAATAAATTAAGAAAGTAAACATCCGGATACTTCCTCGTTTAGCTCCTGATCAAGTATTAATTTTGGAGATGTTATTCAACAATAAGATTTATTATATATTTGCCAAACTAAAGTTAACACAATGTTAAAATATTATGAGATAATTACTATTTAACAGACACAGATAAAAAAAGAACAATTAAAATTTTTAAAGAAGGCAACAAGTTTTATAAAGTAGGTAAATATAAACTAATTTCAAGAAATAATATCCGCCTACTAGTTAATGTCTACCTAAATGCTCAAAAGCTTTCCATCATTTTCTATACAGCTTATTAATTTTTCCATAGTTGCGAACAAGACAGACTCGATTTCAGCTGGAGAAATGCTGTTTATGGCATTTCTAATTCTATTTATCATATCTTCCTAGGTGGTAGATCCTGCTTGAAAAACTAAATTTTTTAATCTTCCCTACAAATAAAAATCCAAGCAAGTTAAGTCTAGTGACCTAGCTGGCCATGGAAATAGGCTTCCCCTACGGATCCACCTGTTCGGAAACTGCCGATCCAAAAACTCCCGCACATTTACAGCATAATGCGCTGGGCAGCCATCATGCTGAAAATACATTATTTGCCTTGTTCGTAACATAACATCTTCAAGCAAACAAGGTAATACGCACTACTAAATGTTGCTTCGTCTGTAAAAAGAATGTTATTTAAAAGGTCTGCGTCATCTCCCAATCATATTTAACATCCAGTAACAAAAATCCAGCCTTCTGTCGAAATCTTCATTATTTAGTTCTTGATGAAGTACCAAATGGTATGGATGTATCCTATCATAATACGAAAATAAAACTCATGTTACCGTAAAACTGGGACACGAATGAATCATAAAATTAGTACTAACCTGAAACCTCTTATAATATTTTGAACTGTGGCTCTTCTAACCCCCAAGTCCAATGAAATTTGGCGTTCTCCTATATGGAGATTGATGCCAATATATGCTAGCACATTAATAACATCTTCTTCTGTTCGACCTCGGCAAAGCCTTCTATATACGGGGCATTGGATACTTCCTGTTTCTCGCAATCTGGTGGCCAGTCTAACGAAAGAATATTTACTAAAATATCTTCTTTCAGGATACTTTATTCTATAGGCCCTGACAGCAATTATTGCATTTTGGAAGCATTTAAAATACACTGCTAGCACATCAAATGTTTCAGCATTTGGAATTAACATTTTTGGGCACAAAAAAGCTTAAAAAAAAATTAAAAACTCGATGAATGTGTCAAATAGGTATAAACTTTTTATACAACTAATTTGATTAGCAAATGGTTTCAAGTGTTTTTCTCAGTGACAGCTTTTGATGCTTTTATTTCAAAGCCTACTGTGTAAAATGTAAGACCTTGTTTAATTTTATTACTAGGCTGCAACCCTATCATTTTGGTGCTGATCAGGGATTACATGGGTGATATGTTGCCTGATGTAAGTAATTTTTGTAGCAAGATTCTTCCTAGCTGTAAATTTTGTTATGGATAATAATAAAATTATAATAATCGTTTTAAATCATATTTTTATGTTTCTAAAGTTTACGATAAGTACGTATTTTGTAAAATATCAGTTACCTACCTACGGTCGATTTTACAATACTTTATCTTGTATCTCTGGTTTAAACCAAGGTATTGACATTCGGTTTTCACCAAATTTATCAGTTTCTAATCTATTTTTTATATAAATTATTATTTATATAAGGTTACATTTAAAATTTTTGAGAAAACTGGATAATGTGTCAATTGTGCAAATAGCGCCCTCTAGCTGCGACTGATATAACAGAAAATAGTAATGTAAAATTGTAGATGGTACTATGGGATAAGCTCTTTCAAACGGAACAAAGTTTGTTAAATTTGGTTAAGGCAACCGGAGTTATGGGTATTTCTGTCAAAAGAGATACCCACTCCTTCCCTTAGTCTGTTTTGCGAGTCGGAGCAAAATGTATGAAAGCAAAGGTATTCCAAATACTCCAAAGAATAAAGCACTTAATTTTTGACATAACTTTTTGGGCATATTATCGATAAAAATCCGATTATCTTCCTTGTCATTGGTTGAGCGCCCTCTAGCGGTCAATTTAGAAACTTGAAAACAATTTTCAGCAATTTCTTTTACTCTATTTTATAACAATTTTTTTTTATTTGAAAACTCTGTGATAAAATTTTTAATTGGCCACCCGGTACAATATCTATACCTAAAATCAACGGAACAATATCTGTTTGCTGCCGATACCTCAACCAACGCCATCGCCAAGCAGCCAAGGTTGGTAGTCTCAAAACTACAACGACACATCAAACTTATGGGAAATTCGCCTCAATGACGCCAAAACCCAAGCCATTTACTTTTCGAGAGTCAGAAGCAAATTACCCCTAACCAGATTGCAACTCAGAAACACCAGACTAGAATAGCGTAATAATGCTAAATATGTATGTCGTTGGATAAGCGGCTGACTTGAACAGATAACGTAGACCAACGCTTAAAGCTAGCGAATTGTCAACTTGGTGCCATCTCTCGCTTATCAACAGTAGAAGTAGACTAAATTTACGTACAAAGACTTTGTTGTACAAGACATTTATTCGACCTGTACTTACTTACGGTGTTACTACTTGGTGCACCGTAAATAAGTTAACGTTTATACTTTACATAATGACGTACAACTATTGATAATCACTGAACATATAGACAAACTAACTATTGACCACTAAAAACGGACGGACGTTTTGCTAAATCCCCTTACCATACGTTCACACAAACCCACTCAAACCATATAGAATACCGAGAGACTGGCTCTCCTCCCCAGCTTCCGCCTCGGTCTCCATAGTTTTGATCCAGCAATAGCCAAAATAACGATTGCAAAGTAACCTCTTCCTCGCTGTCCCCCCTCCTTTACCTCAATAAAATGTAAATTTAGAAGTTTGAAAATCAACCCCTCTATTCAAGATCCGCTCCGCAGCAACTCGGTTTAAAAATGGGAATTGAGGTCAAAGACCAATTTAAGAAACGAACATTATCCTAATACTAAGATATTCTATAAAACTTCAAACATCTAGCTTAACTTTAATTATTTTATTTTATTATTTATGGCAATGTCTAATATAATTTAAAATCTAAAATTCCATAAATAAAATTCCTCGTGCTTTATGCTCCTCTCATGTTGTACAAACTTATCTTGAATTGTAAAAGAACAATAAGATAGATTGCGATGGTTGCAATACTCTGAAACAAAGAAAAATATCTAGATTTAGCATAAACTTGAACTATGATATTTATAAAATGTAGAAATTTGGAAATATTCCGAAGGCGTCTTAAAAGTTAAAATACTTTTTGGACCGTAATATCATTTAACGGTTTTTATAAAGCATAATTTTGGTGCACGCGTCCATGTTAGAAAACGAGCCGCTTGCTGGGACGAGTGCGCTAATAGCTTTATAAAACATGTAATTTATAGTATTTTTTATATTTTGAATTTTTTTTAAATACAAACTTCACGTTAAAAAGAAAATATGATATACAAATTGTGTCAATTTTTATGCCTAAATTTGATGTTGGCTACTATCAAATGACTGGTCTTCTATCGATGTCAGCAAATAATTTTATTGCCCGTGGTTATGCAACCAAATATACCCAATTGATAAAAGAGATTTTATTATTGGTCACAACTTTCCTTGACTAGTACAGCTGGAAAATGTTAATTTCATAAAGGTGAGCATCGTGTAACTCTTTTGCGTTTCATAAAGTACCTAGTCATTATAAAATTCAAATAGAAAAATATAGTTTTACCGTCTTCCGCGCATAGTGATTGGTTTTGGGCCTGCAAAATAAGTATGATACACAAGGAGGAGATATATGAAGGAAAAAAAAAGAAAAATCTCAAACTTAAAATTTTTGCACGGGATTTCGTATATATACGTCATTAAATTTAAATCATACTATTTTTAATCTCCCCTCGCATTTCCACAGTTATAATTATACACATTGTCGCGAATACGAGAGGAGATACTTTAATAGTAGACGAATGTCGATGTTGAAATAAATGGCATATCAAACATGCATCACTCACACAACACACTTCCTTTTAGAAATATCTCTGATATGTTTCGATTGTCTCAAAAACATAACCGTTCATATCAATATTTCTAAAATATTTTAGATTCATTACACCCAAAACGACAGTTGACACGTACACCCTGCCTTTGAAACTTGATAAACCAGATGCAGAAAACCAGTCTGTTCCCCTCACGGGTTCCCCTTACTTTATGTTTTGTTTGTGTAATGTTCAATTAACAATATTTATTATTAGGGATTGTTATTTGTGGGCGTGAACTGTGCTACTACCAAATAATTAGATTATGGATAATAAAACTGAGATAAGTCTCTATTTTAATAATAGGTATATCTATTAATAATTTTAGGTTAGGTTCATTTTATGATTTTCCCTGCCTTAGTAGGCATATTTATTAAACTTAAGTTGTTACTGTTGTGAATTAGAATATTGAACAGTAAAGGGACAGAAGAAGAATGAAACATTTTTAAATTACAAAAACATTAATAGAATAATAAAAGATGCAGTAACGCATCATCTTCCTCCGTGACAGAACTAGAGGTACAAGAAATTGTTGCGCTGTGGCGGTTGCAGTGCAAGATTCGTTTGTACCGTAAATTGTAAGAACTTTGACATATAAGTTGATAACAAATTTTGGCTAAACTTTCGTTTTTTTGTAATGGAATTTGTAGTTTTAATAGTGTTTATGTATCAAACATTGATATACGCAGCGCCCTTGATATATTAAAGATTGCTATTTTTCTACCAAGGACCTACATTATAAACGTCGATTTGAAAAACTTCTTTTCGCCATCGCTTCTGCTCGTTGTCACCGTTCCCGCTCTTCGTTACTGTTGTAACATTGTTCGGTGGTGGCAAAATACAACTGATGTTTTATTAAAAAGTGTTATAGATTGTGAGGCCACCACTTGCCTCATCTAGCTCAATTGCTCGGGGCAGTTGCAGTTCGGGGTGGTTCTTATTAATTGGGTCCCTGCCTTGGTCAACAACAGTCTGCACGTGTGTGACCCCCAAAGGATGCTGCCGTGCAAGCCCAGATCCAAGATGGAAATTGGGGCGCCACTCACAGTGTCTTATAGCTCTGGCCTGACACAACAACACCTATTCCTGTGAGCGAGACAATGGGGTCCACACACAGTGCCAAAACAAAACAAAATTCAATGTGTAATGATTTAATTTGAAATACTTGAAATATCTGACAGTTAGTTAGCTTTTATTAATATATCTCGTAGCTTGATAGTAGAAGTTAAAGTTGGCCAAAGTGTTTATTTACTATTACAGCGCAGCAGTTGCAACCACTTTACAATACCGCTCTATAATAATTATAAGTGAATTTTAATGAGATAAATTACGTGTATGGCTAACTAGGCAAAATTGCTTATGGCTCTCTCAATTTAAACTAATAAAAATCAGTACTGTCTATTACTACATCATGGTACTTATCACTGATCCCCGTGGCTGCTTAACTTGTATGAATTCCGGCCCTCAAGTGGCTTTACAGTGGCCTTTGATATTCCTACCTCTATCTAGATGGCTGGGTTGAACAATGTACTTGATTTCGGATACTTGACGGTAATAAAACTTGAAGTAAAAACTTCAAACCAAACTCAAATCCAAAAGTTGGATCAGCTGAATCAAAACTGTATTAGCTCATATCAAAATATGTATTAGCTCATATCAAAATTCATATCAAAGCTGTATTAAACCATATTAAAACTGGCCCTACAAGAAAAACATGGAGTTTTAGGTTATGTGCCAAGAATCTCTCAAAAATATTTATGAATGAGGAAAATATGTGTTGCAAACTTACCCTATATGTGCCCCGATCTAAATTTAGGGTGGAAAATACAAAGATGGGTAACGATTTCCCAGGTTTTTCCACTAGGCAATAAAAGTTCGGCCAACTAGCAGAATCAGTTGACTAAAAGTGACTCTGATGACAGTCATCAGTCAAAACCAAGCCGCCACCGAAAGGTCACCGAGAAACCTTAAAATCGAAAATCGTTCTGTGCACGAAGGTAGATCCACAGAGTTGCGATTCTACGGCGCAAGATAATACAAACAGAACGACCTAATAGTAACAACGTTACACTGCCCTCCTCCAAAAAAAGGAAACGACAAATTTTCGTAATAGAAGCAATTTCAGCCAAAGACATACATAGATCTGATCTTCGTCAGAAACTATGGATACAAAAATTAAAGTTAAAGTAAAAAGGTTGTAGCATCAACACCTGTATACAGTGTCCAAATTATTTAATTATGCGCAGCACCGAAAAAAAACCCAAATACAAATCATAGGCGGGGTACCAAGAAGAACCATCCAACTAAGGTGGTAAAATGGTGGATCGTTGGTTTCTTTTGGCACCAAAAAAACGAAAAATAAAACCTTTCATTAGAGGTTTCCGAAACAACAGCAAAATTTCCTCACATCTGAGAGCAACAAAACTCCCCGCCCATAACAGTCCTGTAGGAATCCCACAGCTTAACACACAACAAATAAGTGGCCAAAGGGTCTAAACAGAATTATCAAAAACGTTAATAATATATTTAAGAAAACAAAACAATTTGTACTTGCGCCCGGGACATGACCAATGCCCTGGCATTTTTGTAGCGAAACGCCGCGCTTAAACATATACTAAATATATGGGATGTGAAAATGAAAACGAAATGGGATACTCCGTGATTAGACACTGTTGACAACCTACCGAACTGTGACAATTGGGAGCGTACATAATACCCAGGTCGCTTATGCCTTCATGGTCTTTCACATGTTTTAACATAACGTTGCCCTATACGAGGCTTCCATCGCCACTGCTTGGCCGCAATGAACTCACAGTTCGAAATCTGTCAACACCTGGCAAAAAACAGTCCCGAAAGAATTTAAACAAAAGTAAAACGTAGAACGTACCTCTCGGTACTAAACGACTTCCAAAAGCTGCTGTTAACTAAATGCAGACCAAATAAACATTTGTTAAAGTTTAACGTTAAGAATTAACGCTAACGTAATAGGCTATAACCCCTAGTAGGTCCAAATAAAACCGACTTGCGGCCAATAAACACAAACGCAAATATTCTACGTTAAAAGACAAAACTGAAATCTTTAAGTAGGCAACTCAATGTTTTAAACATTCATGAACTTACCGAGACTCAAGTCTAAATTTTAAAAAATTGTTCTTATTACATTTGAAATAAAGCTGCAGTGAAACTGTACCGAGCAAAATTGCAAAAACAACACTCTGTGTCTCTCGAACCGTCAACCGCACACCCCCAATACGTTTCACGCCGCCCGGAAGTGAGCAATTGTCATCCTCGAAACCGAGTAGTAAATTACAACCTGCTAAATCTCGATTAGACATTAAAGTGTAGGTGCAGAGCAATAATATAAGAAAAAATACACTCTATTTCTTAAACAGCCAACTGTACACCCTCGAAACGTTTTACGCCGCCCGACAGTGCACACCTGCCCTCTTCAAAACCGAGTAATATAATCTAATTATTAACATCAGAATGATCCGACAATACAACAGATAAATTCAGTCAGTCATTAAACGTAGAACTGGAAAAATTGTCATTAACACGAGTCAAATCTGACAGAGAACAAACAGTAAGATGTTGACTGCTCACAGAATCAGCGGTGTTCATTTGCTCGCCTCCTACGATTAGGTTGATACAAACAAACCTCTGAGCCAATTCTTCGACCGGAGCTCAGACGGCCGACAACTCTAACATAGCGACACTGTAGTCTGTCACATGTCCAAATAAGCCATACTAAATTTCCTGAGTAGAAAAGGTGTTATGAGTTTAAACTATTATTTACAGGCTGTCAGAGACAGGAAAGTCAGGCTTTAAAATGGAAGACTACTCCCTCAATTTACCTTAAACTAATTTCATATCAATATTGATACATACCGATACATATACATATATTAATATATTACACCATGGCCATGGCTAACCTAATCATACTATACAAAAGTCCTAAACCTACAATATATCAACAGTGTTGACTAAAGCGAATAAGAGATGATGGTAAAATCATCAAATCTTCTTGAACTAGATCGATCTGTACATATTTACAAGAGCTCTTTTTACAAAACTAAGTCTACTTAACGTACCTAGAGGTTTTCAAAACCCGAAAAATCATCTTCATGATAAAAAAAAATAACGCGCCAAAATGGCCGCGAAAAACGAAAAATATGACCACATAGGTCACCAAAAATTCGACATGTGAAATAATGTCTAGAAATCACTTTAGTTATAATCCCAAGTAATGCTTTATTCAGCTAAAAAATTAAATTGTTTTATGTCCAAAGAATAAAAAAAAATCTCACAGGCGTATATTCACGCAAAACTAGCGCTCTGACAAATCAGAATTGGACCCCAAATATGGCTTTAATTTGGACACATGCCAAACCCCAGCATCGGTACCGTCCAAGTTGTCAAGTTCGTATACGATGTTTGAACGCACTTTTCTTATTTTACATAAAACAAATCGGTCTGCCAGTTTAGCTGAGAAGTCATTGGCTGCATTAGACAAAACAAAATTCCTTTTCCAAACTTTGTCACCTACTTGATAAACATGATCACGTCGCCTTAGATTATATTGATGACAGTTTTTTTCATATGCATTATCAAGTTTCTTTTGGATTTCCTCATATAGTTGTGGAAATTTTTTTAATTCTTGAGCATACGCCTCACGGTCACAAGAGTTTAGGTAAATATTACCTGAATCCACCTCGTCATAGAAATCCCCAGAGACTGGTACCTTTCTCCCGAACACTAGGTAATTCGGACTATACCCAGTAACTTCAGACACAGCACTTCGGAAAGCTGATGCTATCTCCTGTATATGAAGGTCCCATTCTTTGTGTGAATCTTTAATATAGGAACGAATGGCTGCACCAATCGTTCGATTTATTCTTTCAACTGGGTTGACCTGTGGGTGGTATCGGCAATTAAACCAAACTTTATTGATTTTATATTTTTGAAACAGATTTTTAAAGACACCAGTGTGAGCCGGCGCGTTGTCAAGGACTAAAATACGAGGAACACCATAAGTTAGAAAAATATCTTCCAAAAAGTTAGATATTGATTGAGCCGTTGCTTGACGCACCGGTTTAACAGGGGTAAATTTGGAAAAGTAATCCGCAGCAACAACTAAAAAGGCATTTTGTCTGGGACTACGAGGGAATGGACCCATTACATCCACTGCTAATAATTCAAACGGAAACGAAACTTTTTTCTGTACACCCATAGTACCAAAACGCGAAAAATTAGGCATTTTTCGGCTATGACAAGTTTCACAGCGACGAACATACTTTAGTACATCCGACCTTAAATTTGGCCAATAATAAGATTCTTGAATTCTCTTCAAGGTTTTAAAATAACCTAAATGCGCCTCTGTAGGAATATCATGGCAAGAAAACAAGATGTTTTTTCTCTCAGCTTGCGGCACAACAAGTTTCCACTCAGAAACATTAGTCTTTAAAGGCAATCTGTTGGACGTTTGTTTGTAAATATACTCATCTTTAACAGTCCAGTGAGGATAGTTGTCTGGATCCTTCAAAATCTTTTCTCTTAGACTGATAAACCAATTGTCTAAATCCTTCAAAGAAACGTCCAAAATGTCAACATTGCTAGTCGGCTGCAATCTCGATAGAAAATCTGGCACAACATGCTCCTTTCCAGGACGATACTTAACTTCAAAATCATATTGCTGAATAGTTGTCAACCATCTCGCTAATTTACCTTGAGGATTCTCCATATTACGAAGCCACTGAAGACTCGCGTGGTCAGTCCTTACCTGAAACTTTTGACCTTCCACGTAACACCTAAATTGTTTGAGACCAAAAAGTAAAGCAAGAAGTTCTCTGTTGGTAGTCGACAAATTTCTCTCTGGACGAGTAAGACTCCTACTAGCATATGCTATTACCTTTTCATCTCTGTCCTGTCCTTGAAGTAAAACAGCACCAAGTCCATACAGACTTGCGTCACAGTCAATAGTAAAAGGAAGTGAAAAATCTGGTGAAGTAAGAATCGGAGCAGAAACCAATCTCTCCTTAATTTCCTTAAAAGCATCTTCTGCTGCTGTTGTCCAGACAATAGGCTGATTTTTCCCACGACCTTTCAATAGGTCATTTAAAGGAGCAACTAGAGTGCTAAAATGACTAATAAATCTCCTATACCAGGAACACATAGAAACAAAACTCTTGACCTGCGTGGTAGTTTTGGGAGGTGATGTCTCAATCATCGCTCTAACCTTGGATGGATCTGTTCTTAAACCAGAACCATCAACTACAAAAATAAGATATTTCAGGGAATCACGAAAAAATTGACATTTCTCAAAGTTTACCGTGAGATTTGCATTAAGCAAACGGCGATGGACTTCCTTTAAAACCGAAATATGATCCTCAAAACTGCTACCAAGAACAATCAAATCATCTAAATAACAGAAAACCTTCGGTTGCAATTCAGGACCAAAAATATAATCCATCAACCTCTGTTGATTCTGCGCAGCATTAGTCAGTCCAAAAGGTAAAACAACAAATTGAAATAAACCTCGAGAAGCTTCGGACAAAGCAGTCTTTTCCTTTGAACTCTCAGACAAGGGAATCTGCCAAAAACTGTGCCGAAGATCGATGCTGGAAATATACTTAGCATCTCTTAACATAGCAAGAATGTCGTCGATCCTAGGCAAAGGATAACTGTCCTTCTTTGTCAGTAAATTAAGACCTCTACTGTCTAAACAACACCGGTAGCTACCATTTTTCTTCGGAGTCATAAGAATGGGTGAATTCCACGGACTTTTAGAAGGTTCAATTACTCCCAACCTAAGCATCTCGTCAATTTTCTTATTAAGGTGTCCCATCATGAAGGGCGACAAACGATACTGCCTCTTTTTAAAAGGCTTGGCATCACCAGTATTGATATCAACAACCAATTTGTCAGTACGACCCAATCTATCATCAGACGATAAACCCTTAAACATATCTACAACACCATCAGCAACACGTTCTTGTTCAGGCGCTACAAATGTACTAAGACCAACATCATCGTCACCCCATACCTGATCAGAATTTGAGACCAAAGAAACTTACAAATCATTATGATCAGACAAAATATTCCAAGTATTGTCCTTGAAATTTACATTTAATGAGAATTTTCTGCAAAAATCACTTCCTAAAATAAGACCGTATTTCAATGAAGGTACTACTAAAACTTCTAAAATTTTACAAACATTGCCTAAACATAATGGAATTTGACAAATTCCTGTATTGTCTTGTTTTCTACCATCAGCTACTGTTACAGTTCTAGGTAGTGAGTAATCAGTTGATATTTTATATTTGTCGAGTAGTTTAAGACCAAGTTTGCCGATGCAAGTTTGATTAGCACCGCTGTCTAAAAGTGCAGTTACATTCTCATCATACAAAGTGACTGATATGTATGGTCGGTTGTCTAATGGTTTATTAACAAAAACGGGCGCTGTGTGTTAAAAAAAATCTCTAACTAACAATTTCCAAGAATTCCAATCTTTAAGGTCAGTAGTAGGATGTACAGAAAATCTAGAATTATTTTTACTTAAATGACTAATACCAAGTTTACTATTAAAAAATAACCGACTATGTATTTTGACTCTAGGAGCTTGATGGCGGTTCACAACAAACTCTTTAACTAGTTTTTTGGTCTACATTTAGGGCAAGAATTAACTGCCACATTATCTAAACCACACTTAAAACAAAATTTCTTACGTGGGTCAGTGCAGTCCCTAAAAGTATGCCCGTCTTTTTTGCAGTTGTGACATATGACAGCAACTTTATTTTCAGGTCTCGAGAAATTTTTATTAGAAAAACTAGATGTTGCACTACAAGAATTTTCTTTAAAAATTAGATCACTTTCCAAACAATTCGCAGCACTCGACTGCACATAACGTGATTTAGCTTGCGATGCTTCATCTATCAACTTACACAAGTCAAGAAGTTGAGTTAATTACTTAATATCTTGCAATACTAGTGCATTCACGTATTTAGGCAGAATATTTCTACGAACTATCTTTAATTGATCCACTAAACTGGGCTGAATTGAAAGTCCAGAAAATAAGTTCTGCATACAAGCAACAAAAAGATTTACAGGCTCAGTCTTACCCTAAAATCGACCCTTAATCTGGTCTAATAAAATCTCATCATAGTCTGATGGCAAAAAATCCTTCAACAGACGTGCCTCGATATCATTTCAGGATTTAAAACTATCACGGTTTGCTCTAAACCAAGTTAAAGCAGGACCCTCAAATAAATCAATGCTAAACTGAAACAATTGATCGTCCGAAACCGATCTAGCCTTAGCAAGTTCTGCAACTCGCTCTAAAAAGGCTTTGACACTAGTGCCACCCGAAAAAGTAACAGACCATCTACACACAGGAGTAGAAGAAACTACAGGTATCGAAATTGGAATGACAGTTGGGGTCTGATTGACACCAGTAGGGATAGTGACAGGAACAATGCCAGGATTTGTATACCTAGCTCCAGGCTTCATATGAGGAGATACTTTAAAAAGAAGTGTCGTATTCAGCTCCAAACATTTACATGTCCAATCACAAACTAAATCTTGGTATTCCTCTTGTTCATCAACAGGAACCTGAAAGCGTTTAATTCTGAAAAGCAATGACATCAACCGAGCTCTCAAAGATCTACAGAGTACATCAGACTCTGTGCCATTAAAGTCAGTAATTAACATCTCTAGAGCTGTCAAGGTATTCCTAATAAAATCTGTTTGAATCTGAAGGTGAAAGTCCTCATCAGTTAAACTTTCAAAGTCCTGTCTTTTGACCAAGTATCCTGCCACGATTTTACGTCGAGCTTCCAAGTCTCTTTGAGATCGTGTCGATAGTTTAATACGACGTATATCTAACTCATAATTTAATTCAGCTTCAGTCAAAAGCCAGGGGTCAATTTCACCTATGATATCACACATAATGAAACACTAAAGTCACTTAAGCAAAAATATCAAAACTCAAAAAAATACTTTTGAATTAATTTAACAGGGAATAATATACCTTACAAGGTAAAATAAACTTAGGCTCTAGTTAAGAACCGAAATTATTTAAATCTGAAATAATTTGAAATCAAATTCAAAGACCAAAACCCAAAATACTAAAAGCTCAATAAACTTTTCAAAATCAAAAAGGTTTTAGACAAATGTTACCTATAAACCAAAAAAAAATCAAAGTCTAGTATGCCAAACTGAAGAGCCAAATGCATTAATATATAACAATGTCAGAACAAATTAAATGTCTCAAAAAGTTTTGGACACCCTGTACACACTGAGGTTTACCAGGCAAGTGGACACCCGAAAAGCAAAATAAAAAATTTCTAAAATTTAATCTTAACAAAACTCGAGCCCCACACGTTGCGGTGCCACTGTAACATTGTTCGGTGGTGGCAAAATACAACTGATGTTTTATTAAAAAGTGTTATAGATTGTGAGGCCACCACCTGCCTTATCTAGCTCAATTGCTCGGGGCAGTTGCAGTTCGGGGTGGTTCTTATTAATTGGGTCCCTGCCTTGGTCAACAACAGTCTGCACGTGTGTGACCCCCAAAGGATGCTGCCGTGCAAGCCCAGATCCAAGATGGAAATTGGGGCGCCACTCACAGTGTCTTATAGCTCTGGCCTGGCACAACAACACCTATTCCTGTGAGCGAGACAATGGGGTCCACACACAGTGCCAAAACAAAACAAAATTCAATTTGTAATGATTTAATTTGAAATACTTGAAATATCTGACAGTTAGTTAGCTTTTATTAATATATCTCGTAGCTTGATAGTAGAAGTAAAAGTTGGCCAAAGTGTTTATTCACTATTTCAGCGCAGCAGTTGCAACCACATTACAATACCGCTCTATAATCATAAGTGAATTTTAATGAGATAAATTACGTGTATGGCTATCTAGGCAAAATTGCTTATGGCTCTCTCGATTTAAACTAATAAAAATCAGTACTGTCTATTCCTACATAATGGTACTTATCACTGATCCCCGTGGCTGCTTAACTTGTATAAATTCCGGCCCTCAAGTGGCTTTACAGTGGCCTTTGATATTCCTACCTCTATCTAGATGGCTGGGTTGGACAATGTACTTGATTTCGGATACTTGACGGTAATAAAACTTGAAGTAAAAACTTCAAACCAAACTCAAATCCAAAAGTTGGATCAGCTGAATCAAAACTGTATTAGCTCATATCAAAATCTGTATTAGCTCAGTTCTCTTCTATCATTCAGAGGGAGTAGACGGGATATTTTTTTGTGCTGTCAGTGTCAAGAAAAAAATTACAAATTTTAGAAATATTCGCTACTTTCGATATTTATCGATACAGTTCGAGTTCTGAGTGTTTCCTTTTTGGGCTTATCCCCTTTGGGGCAACAGTATCCCTCCATGGGGGACGCAAGTGATGGAGAAATCTCTCCACCAGCCCCAGATTATCCCGATTTAAACGACGATTCGTCCATGGATTCGCAAATTATTTTTACTGAGAGTGAAAAATCTCTGGAAGAACCATACCAGAAGCTACTATCCGAAAGTGAACAGAAGTGGGAGAGACGTCTCAAGGAGATTTCCCATTCATATGAGATCAAGTTAAAGGAATTGGAATGTGTAATTCTAATTCAGAAATCCGATTTTGACAGGTACGTGAGTCAGCTCTCGTCTCCTTCAAATGTCTCAAATACTAATGCTAACATTTCACCAACTACTAAAATCACATCAAACACAAATACAACCCAACATAATAATACACAGGACACCACTTCAATTTCAGATACTGAGATGCTATCCGTCGAAGACACCGCTGAAAACTCATCATTTCAACTCGTTAAACCAAACCGAAAACGTTCTAACAACACTATTTCTGCAGTTAACGCTAAAAAACAGCTGGTAGAAACTACGGCATGGCCTAATTTACCTGTTACTAACAATAAGCTTCTTCTAGAACATTTTGTCAATAAAATAGGCGATTCTTCAGGTACCCCTATTCCAGCCCTGCTGTAGCAACGCCTAGTGCCACTTCAAAAACTCCAAATAATAATAGCAATGCTACAGACGGAACCTCAAAAAAGCTGCGGGTTCCCCCCTTGGTTTTGCGAAATAAATCAAAATTTAATGAAGTTACAAGCTATCTCAAAGTCAACAAGATTGACTGTGGGAAAGCCATTACTGTTGAGGAAGGAGTAAAACTCCACCCTTCTACACCAAACGATTATTTTAAAATCATAAAATTTTTCGACGGCCAGAAAATACCGTACCACTCCTTCCGCTTTCCGGAGGAGAAGGACTTGCATGTAGTAATACGGGGCGTCATAGAGACCTGGTCCGAGGACAAGGTCAAGAAAGATTTAGAAGAGTTGGGTTTCCACTCGTCCAGAGTGATTATGTGAAACAAGCGAGACGGCGCTACACTGCCTCTTATGCTGGTAATAATGCCAAAGTCTGAAAAAGGTATTTTCGATCTAACAGTGTTGGATTGCCTAAAAATTAGAGTTGAAACTCAGAGATCGAAATCGAATATTTCGCAGTGCCACAGATGTCAGCTCTATGGCCACTCGCAGTTCAAATGTACGGCCCCAGCCCCAATTAAATGCCTTAAATGTGCTAAGAATCATTTTTCCTTTGAGTGCAAAGATTTCTCTCCTGAACAACTAAAATGTGCAAATTGCGGCGGGGATCACCCTGCCAACTTTCAGGGTTGCCCCAGGCACCCACGCAACTTGAACATTAGTAATAATAGAAATAATAACACTAACAATCCAAGTACCGTTAGACCGAACATACCTTCACCCACATTCAAATGGGGCTCCCAAACAAACTCTAAATTGAGCGATATGCCCTCAATAGAAAAACCAGCATCAGGGGCACTGGAGACAGCGTTACAAGCCACTTTGCAATCGTATTTGGGCGAATTTTCCAAAATGATGCAGCAACAAATGCAGCTGCAGATTTAAAACATGTTGTCGTCATTTACTTTAACTAACAAGTAATGACTTTGCAGTGCGAGGTTGCCTACTTTAAGTTGGCTACGAAAAATATTAACGGTTTTAAAGGTAAGAAACTTGAAATTATTGACTTTGTTGAGCGAAACGAAATCGATATTCTACTTGTACAAGAGACATGGTTTAAAGGGGAGCGCCTTACGTTCCCCAATTTCACGATATTTAAGAATGATAGGCCATTAAGGCAAAAAGAAGGAACCATGGCCCTTGTAAAGAAGAATATTATTTTTCAGGCCGTGCCAGGCCCGTGCAACTGTCCGCACATTGAGGGCACATTCATACGAGTGAAAACAAAAACCAAATGGGTTCACCTGGGCTTTGTTTACTGCAGTCCGGCGGTCGATTTCGACGGCGTATGTCTAGGCAAGATTTTTGATAATAAGGAAACGATAATTATAGGTGGAGACTTGAATGCTAAATATCGCAGTTGGGGATGTCGAAACCAGAACAAGAAAGGTCGCATCTTGTACTACAAGTCTCCAGACTATAACTACCACATTATGCTGCCGAGGGAGCACACACATTCCTCACCGAATGGGCTCCCGGAGATTCTGGATATCTTTGTGATAAAAAAACACCGACCTTTTATCCCAACCCGTGGCTCTCTGCGACCTCTCATTCGACCATCTTCCGGTCGTAGTAGAGTACGGTAATCCCCAGGAAAAGGGGCAGGGGTCTATTTCAATTACTTCTACTAACTGGGCCATTTTTGGCGACTATTGGAAACGACTGAACCGCTGCCGCCAATTCAGGCGGACGCGGACATAGACTCTGCAGTGATTCATGTCACTAATGCCATTAACATCTCCATGGTTAGTGCCTCCACTACAAAGGTGTCCAGATTTTCCAAGTACGGAGTCTTAACAAACGAAATTAAAGAGCAAATTAGAGTCAAAAATAGACTTATGAACCGGGCGTATCGCACTGGTGACCCGCGTATAAAGGCAGAGACGAATAGAGCCGTTCAGCTTGTTCGTGATCTCCTTAAAGCTCAAGAGTCCTCTCTGTGGGAGAATAGAGTGGCTGGTCTTAATATTGAAGACAACAGTTTATTTAAAATGACCAATTCACTGACGAGGGGCGGCAAGAAACCAATGTCTTTTGTCAGAAACCCTATTAACAACGCTCTAATCTCCGATCCTAGGGAAAAAGTTGAACTATTCGCAGATAGCCTCTGCGAACAGTTTAATGACAACCCGACTACGGATCCTGAGAGGGATGCACGGGTCTCCAGAACAATGCGAATTTATAAGTCTATCGAGCACCTCATACAGAATATCCGCAATATTCATATGGATGAAGTAAAAAACGTTATTAAATTCACTAAACCTAAAAAGGCTCCGGGCTTCGACGGTATAAAAATTAAAGCGTTAAAAAACTTGCCCGACAACGTGATATCGGATGTAGTAAACATTGCACAGGCTATTATCGAAAAAGGTCATTTCCCCCAAGTTTGGAAGAAAGCCAAAGTGGTTTCAATTCCAAAACCTAAACAAGATCAAACCTTGGTAGTCAGTTACAGGCCCATCAGCCTATTGTCGTGTCTTGGCAAGGTTGTTGAGAAACTTATACTTCATCGTATTAACGATTTCGTACTAGACAACAACATTTTACCACCAGAGCAGTTCGGTTTTCGATTTGCTCATTGCACGGTGCGCCAAACGACTAGACTGGCTTCTAATATACGAAGTGGCTTTAATAGACGATTCAGCACGGGAGCGGTCTTTTTCGACGTCAGCAAAGCGTTTGATAAGGTCTGGCACGACGGACTCATTTTAAAGTTAATAAGGTCAGGAATGCCAAACTACCTAATAAAGGTTATTCATTCTTTTTTGACGGACAGGATTTTCGCGGTTTCGTCAGAGAATGCGATATCGACTGTGCGACTTGTCAGAGCCGGAGTACCGCAGGGATCCCCCTTTGCGCCGGTTCTGTACAATATCTATACCAGCGATATTCCCAAATTCACTCAAACGGAACTATATCTGTTTGCTGACGATACCGCGATCACCGTCACCGCCAAACAGCCAAGGTTGGTAGTCTCAAAGCTACAACGCCACATAAAACTTATCGAGGCGTGGCTAGATAAGTGGAAAATTCGCCTCAATGACGCCAAAACCCAAGCTATCTACTTCTCGAGAGCCAGAAGCAAATTACCCCAAACCAGATTGCAAGTCAGAAATACCAGACTAGACTGGTGTAATAATGTTAAATATCTGGGTCTGTCGTTTGATAAGCGGCTGGCTTGGACAGATAACGTAGACCAACGCTTAAAAAAAGCGAACGGTCAACTAGGTGCCATCTACTCACTTATCAACAGTAGAAGTAGACTAAATTTACGAACAAAGACTTTGTTGTACAAGACAATTATTCGGCCCGTACTTACTTACGGTGTTGCCACTTGGCGCACCGTAAATAAAACAACGTTTAAAAAAATTCAGACGTTTCAAAATAAAGTGCTCCGAATTATGACAAATGCTCCACGCTTTACGATGATTCATACTTTACATAATGACCTACAAATACCGACAAACACTGAACATATAGACAAACTAATTATTGACTACTGCAAACGGACGAACGCTTCTCAGAATCCCCTTATCACACGATCACACGTTTACTCAAACCCACTCAAACCATACAGAATACCGAGAGACTGGCTCACTCCTCCCCAGCTCCGGCCTCCGCCACCATAGTTTTGATCCAGCAATGACCAGACTAACGATTTAAAAGTAACCTATTCCTCGCTGCCCCCCTCTCCTCCTCTACCTCAATAAAGTGTGAATTTAGAAATTTTAAATCAACCCCTCTGTTCAAGATCCGCCCAAAAGCAACTCTGTTTAAAAATTGGAATAAAGGTCGAGGACCGATTCAAGAAACGAACATGATCCTATATGTCTTAGCTTATATCAAAATTCATATCAAAGCTGTATTAAACCATATGAAAACTGTCCCTACAAGAAAAACATGGAGTTTTAGGTTATGTGCCAAAAATCCCTCAAAAATATTTATGAATGAGGAAAATATGTGTTGCAAACTTACCCTATGTGCCCCGATCTAAATTTAGGGTGGAAAATACAAAGATGGGTAACGATTTCCCAGGTTTTTCCACTAGGCAATAAAAGTTCGGCCAATTAGCAGAATCAGTTGACTAAAAGTGACTCTGATGACAGTCATCCGTCAAAACCAAGCCGCCACCGAAAGGTCACCGAGAAACCTTAAAATCGAAAATCGGTCTGTGCACGAAGGTAGATCCACAGAGTTGCGATTCTACGGCGCAAGATAATACAAACAGAACAACCTGAGAGTAACAACGTTACACTGTTCTTAGGGTATTTATAAAACACGAACTGCACCGTTATAAATTCGCGAGAGCAGTTACGTATTTTGCTGTTAGAATATTAATTTTCTTTGAAAAAGTTGATAATGTGACCAGGATTTAATATTATTAAACTATGAGATAAGTTAAGCTCTGTGTATTGTCTATAAATGCTGAAATCGTAGGAATATGGAAAATATTTCTATGTTTTTATCAAATTATCAAATTTCTTCTCGAATTTTTTTCTTCCCATTGGCTATAGCATGAACGGCGAACAGCACAAGGTCAGCGAAATAAAAATTGGTTATGTTGGAACGGCTAGCGAGACCGGTGGCGGCTTTTATAAATGCATACATTATTCCCCTTTAGGTTAAGTTGCGACCGAGGGGTGCGACAAATTTTGTACACCTATTTATATATACTTTTAAATAAATCAAATAAATCACGTATTAATGAATTTAAACGTATTTGTTCTATATATGTGGATTGTGCATGAAATAACAATTATTTTTTGATCAGTGCATTATAAGTGTAAACCTAATAGTTTCCGAGATGTCGACTTTTAAAAAATGACATTTTTGAACTTTGACAGCTTCTAGCTTTCTAACGGCACGTCTTAGAGTGAAACGGCATGTCCCTATCTTACTTTTTTATTATCTTCCCAAAAACATCAACTTCCGGTTAAATCGGAAGTACTGTATTTCCTACTTTTGAGTTACATCCGGATTAACCGGAAGTTGACACTTTTAAGAAGATAATAAGAAACTAAGATAGGGATATGTAAGCCGTTTTACTCTAAGACGTACCGTTAGAAAGCTAGAAGCTGTAATTTTTCAAAAGTCGATATCTCGGAAACTATTAGGTTTAAACTTATAATGCATGTATTAAAAATAATTGTTATTTTATGTAAAATCCAAAAATATTCTAAGATATAGGGTGTGCCGTTTAAAAAAAAGTAACTTTGTTTCCCTACGGTTTTCTGACTCATCCTGTATACTTATTTTTTTTTAATTCTCAGAGACCTTTAGAAACCCTGAAACTTTTGTGTTAAATATTTTTTCTAACGGTTTTACTTTAAGAAATAATCGACCGGTTTCCATACATACCAGCGACCCTGTATGTATTTACATGCAATTAAATGCATGCAAGTGGATTTAATGTATTTAAATGTATTTCGATGTATTTAAAAGTATTTAAGTGTATTTCAAAGTATCTAAAAGTATTTAAATGTAATTAAAACATTTAATTTTATTTATATTTGGTTGGAATTATACATCTAATATACAGTTTTTAAAATTATAAACCCAGTATCTACCTATGATACAAACCAAGCCATTGAAAATAGAAGAATGATCGAATTATGAAATGTTTATCTTGTAAAATTGTTTGCTTGCTGCTTTTAGATATTTTTTTGACACCTCTTACCCTAATGTTTGTATCGGTGCGCAGCAAGCAGCACAGTTATGAGCTTTCCTGTTTTAAGTTCAACTTGTAAGCATGATGAATTTACAAAATTTTCAATGTCGCGATTGCATACCTTTAGGTTAAGCTCTTCTTGGGATGCGTAAATGCTATCCATCATGTTAATAATAATTCTTATTTAAACGCATCCCATGCATGAATTTGTTTCTATTTATGTGTATTTATTTGCATTTGTTTGTATTTATTTATCTTTATTTGTATTCATCTGTATTCATTTGTATTCACTTGTATTAATTTGTATTCAAATGGATTTAACTGTATTTAACTAAATACATTTTGACAATTTGTACATCTATCGCACCCCTCGGTTGTGATATGGGCGGGAGCGGTGACGAAGAGTTTTAGAAATATAAATGTACCTTTATGCGCGTGTAAAATTATTAATTTTTAAATTTCTACTTTCAGTGCCCTGTAGAACGACGAATTTCAGAGATAAGTAAGCATCATATTTTGTGTATTCATATTTATTACTTAATAACAGTTTGTATGTTTTTTTAATAAATATGTTTTTGATATTGAATCATATGTATAGGTATTATTCCATTTTATAGAATTTCAGAAATATTACAAGAAATTTTGAAATATTTCTAAAACGTATTTGCCTCTAGATTGAAATATTTCAGAAATGCAATTACTTATGTAATGTTTCAGAAACATGAAATAAAATTCTACTTTTATGGGACATTTTTGGGTTTCTGAAAGATATCATACTATATCATGAATGTTTTGAAATATTTATGGAATATTCAAAATCTTTCGGAGAAACTAATATGACATATTTCTGAAACAAGATTGTGCTGTGTGGGGAAGAATGCATTTCAATTATACCCTAGAAGCAAGTTTTGTGCTGTGTGGGGAAGAATGCATTTCAATTACACCCTGTAGCAAGTTAAGTGATTTTCTTATGAAACATTGTTCCATTCAGGACGTGAGAACGTGGATATATTCTAGAATTAGGCAAACGATCATATTTAGAAAAGTTATATGCAAATCTAACCTAAACCGTATTTTTGAAAATAAAAATGATTATTCAAAAGATAGGAGAACACGTTCTCTTGGAAAAGTATAGTCTAAGAGAACGGGATCTTATCATTTTCGTTGATAATCATGCGGGCTTCGTTAAGAAAACATACGATGTAAGCTAATGATGTAAGTAGTCACTTGCCATCACTTCTCGTAATTTAAAATATAGATATTCAGAAGTCAAAGGACTTTTAAAAAACATAACTAAACTAATTGAAGATTAGTGGGAAGAAGTCCAATATCTCCGTTATAATTTACAACATTAACATCTCAAGTATAGTAAATAAACGAAAGCGACAAAAATCAGAAAATGAGACCAACCTACAATTATTATTTTACCTATTATTAAAATACTTCAGTTTAATTATCCATAATATAATTATTTGGTAATAGCACTGTTCACCCACAAATAATAATGTCTAATAACAATTTTTGTTAGTTGAACATTACACAAACATAAAATAAGAATAAAATAAGGGGAACCTGTGAGGGGAACAGGTTGGTATTTTTGCATCTGGTCTATCGTCCGTCAAGGGTTAATGGAAAGGTGTGTCAACTGTCTGAAATATTTTATAAATATTCTCGATGAAATATTACATGCAATAGTTCATAATTATTTCGTAAAATATTTCAGAAATATTGATATGAAATATTACGTTCTTGAGACATTTGAAATATATCAGAGATATTCCTAAAAAGAGGTCTGCTGTATAGGAAATGGACCCCTTATATATTATTACGTCACTTTATAGACAATTTCAACATCTTTAATAAATATGCAATTATAAATAATGCTCTAAAACGTAACGTTCCTTTAATGTTTCATGTTTTATTTCGAGAATATAAATACATCGGCACTTTTAATAAGTTGCAGGCCATGAGTTAAACAAAAAAACATTAAAAAATAACAACTAAATAAAATAAACTATAATAAATGTTTGACATATGACCTCCATTAACATGCCTCTAGCGTTCCTGAAATGATCTACCAACTTCATCTAAATACATAGTTATTGATATTCCGAAAAACTTTGTGTGATGCGGTTCTTCATATCAACTAATTCGCCTGTAGAAAAATTCATAGCGTTTGAACAAAAACAAATTTTGATCTACGATAATATTTTTTTTTAAACCTCATAAAGATTTTAGACAAAATGTGTCAGAAATCTAAACTAATTATGACAGTACGAATTGTTGATTTTTGTTCACCTCATATCCAACTTATTAAAAGTGTCGATATTTTTACATTTTTTAAATAAAATAATAAATTTGAAGAAGTAGCCCATACTTGCAGTGGAGTGTAGGTAATGTAAATTAAAACAACACTTCTGTCTTCCTCCACCAATAATATATTTTTTAAATTATATATTTCAGCGATTGTCCCTACATGTTTTGACCACATATATAGTCAACCTCAGGGGAACTAAAAGGAATGTATGAAAGTACAACAAAAACAGGCACCATAAGGTCCATAAGGGACTTACCTAAATCGGGTGTAGTTTAAGTTATAGTAATTGCCTCAAATTAATGAGTACAACTTTATTTATAATATCAAGTTAAATTTTTTTAGTTGAAGACTAACTTGAGTTAGCGCTGTGGATTTGTAGATAGGCACATTTTTAAATTATTTTATATTTTATATTTATTAGTTAAAGCAAGAAAATTTAGTTATATGTATTAAACATGATATTAATCAAAACCTGATGATTACCATATGAATAGTTTTTAAATATGATATGGTTGATGTGGATAAATCAAAAAAGAAAAAAATGTGTTTTTTTTATTTTTTATTATTTTAAAATTGTTAAAACCCTTTATTACATTACATTGCATTACATTCTTCGCACATTAACCACACTTTTCTTTAAAATTCTTTTCACGTTGTATGTGGTAGTGGTTAGCACTAAACTTAATTCTCTCGAATTTTTTCAAAGATCATTAACATCAAAATGCTTATCTATTTAAGCTCAATAGGGGCTGAGCCCCCATCCAACTAAAATTAGTTTGATAATTTCTTAAACATGAAATTTCAAGGGTTTTAACTAAATAAAAGAATAAAAAATAAAAAAAAAAACACATTTTTTCTTTTTTGACTTCTCCACATCAACCATATCATATTTAAAAACTATTCGTTCTATTCTTGTGCGAAATGGGCGCGTCAATTTCAGCACACGTAAAGAATGTGCTTTTCTCGTACTAGTCGTACCTTTCTGGAAATTCTGGAACTAATCTACACGGGTTACCATAAAAATGAAGAAGTAATATAAAACTAACCTAACATTTTAGTAGGCTCGTGTAGTGTTAAGAAAGTAGTTGTCTTTTATGATTGCCGTTGTGTCGTGAGCGTTGGCAATAAACTTTTGAGTTATGTGATTTGTGATTTGTGCTATATTTTTTTAGGTACCGAGAAGAGATGAAGCTTTCTTGCTCTGGAGTTAAAACAGACTTATAGAAATATAAAAGATTCCTGTCCCCTAAGTAGGTATACCAAGAAATGATCAGAATATCCAAGAATTTTACAGTAAACTGAGGAAGGTCTGCTGAGGATGCTCTGTTGGATGTTACTTACGAAGAATAATTTTAAAATAATGGTAATTTAATACTAAAATAAAAATAAGCTCCTCCAATAAGATTTCAAAGGGAGATTTCGTTTATAATATAGTTTTTTTTAGATCATGAAAATAAATCAGATTGGGGGGAATAGCCTGCCCCGAACTATTACAAAAATGTTGTACAATAAGGTTCTTCCAAATGAACAGGTGGCCCAAAATTATTCTTGGGGTGGCGCAAGCAAGAAAAAAATGCTTCTAGAAATTGTGGCTGTCGAATCCTATATTAGGTTCCTAGGCAATGAAAATGTTATAGCAATTCCAACTAATTTAAATTTAATTGCATTCCTGTTTTAAATATCTGATAAGTAAGTCCTCGATTTAACCATTTTAGATTCAGTAAAGATTCAATACAGAGAGAGAAGGTACCTACCGAAACAGACATTATAAATAAATAAGTTCACATAAAAATTTGGTTGGTAACAGCCAAAGAAAGATAAAGGGAAAATCAAGAGGTACCTAAGGGTTTGAAATAATGCTACTTCTAATTTAATCTTCTGAACTAGATTTGTAAAAACATTATTTGTTTCAGACTTCTACAGAAAATGCCGAAGCAGTATTACGGAATAAACGGAACGCTTAAAATAGAATTTTAGTTAGAAAGCTGCTTTTTTGGTGGAAGGTACATATTAATGTTTAAAAATACACTTCACTGTTATTTTGTGTCCAGCTCTTGCACGAGAGCTAAAAACCCTTCAATTGAGGTTGAAAATATATTGTTGGGTTATAACTTTTAAACGAAAAATAATATTAAAAAAAGTTTTTCCCAAATATTGTAGAGCATTAAATTTTACACAAAAAAGGTTATTACTACTTTTTTCTAATCTATAAATTTAAAAGCCATAAGAGGTTCGAAAATTTCAAAAAGAATTTTTGGTCAGGTCTTTAATAAAAGGGAACTAAATATCGATATGGCATCACTGGCGTCTTTGGAAAAGAGTTGCAGCGTCTAGTGCAGTATTTATCGGGTTTTTAGATGCCGAATGATTTTTTGCGGATACAGGGTGCGCAAATAACATTTATCTCTATATTTTAGTTGTTTGTGAAATTTGGTTAGTAGATAGCTAATACCTCGGAACAGCACATAGGGTAGTTTTCATTTCGAAAATTTTAAAAACAAAAAATATTACTTTACTTTAGAATTAGGACTATGAAAGAGAATATTAAAATCTGAGTAAGTGATAAATTTCACTGCACAGTTATTAAGTACTTCATACTATTTTTTATATAGGTGATACCTATTATAGGAGTGTATATTAAACTGGTACACCATCAATTATTGGCACCCAAAAATTTGCGGCGAAATCATCCTGGAAAAGTGGTAACGTTATATGAGGTTGGCAAATTATTTGGTGTTGCCTTTCAGCGAGCGGCAACAATTCAAAATGCAATTAGTGCCTTCAAAAATACCGGAATCTGCCCATTTAACCCGCATATATTTCCCGAGGATTTATTTTGTCCAGCAGAAACTACAGATCAGGTTAATATCAGGAATAATATGGCACCTACACCTACAACACATGAATCATCACAAAGACATCAACATACACCATCACCCATGAAGCAAATATCACAAACACAAACAAATAATGAGTCGTCGCCACAACCAGGATGTTCTAAAGACAAAATACCACCAAGACCTGGACATGAACCGGACAAGCAATATTTTTCTCCTTATGACATTTTGGCTCTACCAAAGGCTAGTCCGAACAGTGGCGTAGCCAGCATTTTGGGGCGGGAGGGGCGAACTATCGTAGGGGCGCAGACTGCGGAGCTAAAGCGCCGCAGACAAAAATTTTTGAGACCACGCCCAAATTTCGTAGGAATTAATTCACCTTCTTCATGCTCCCTAGGAAACAGGGGTCTGGCCCCAAATGAAGTTAAAATCCGCTATATAAAAAGAAATAAATTAAATATGATGGGACGCTCTCAAAACCGGTTTTATTAAGTTTATTCCGATCGCGCTCTTCTTTACTAAAAATAAAATAAGATCGATATTGTTTTTTAAGAATTATTTTTTAAGTAGTAAAGGGGCGCCAGGCCAAGAGGGGCGGCCCCCTGTGGCTACGCCACTGAGTCCGAACTTAAGGAAAAATTGCAAACGTGGAAGAAGCATGATTTTGACATCAACACCTAATATAGAAGAAATGAAACAGGCAGTTGCCGATAAATCGGCTGTGGAATCAGAGCGAGTTAATTTGGAAACATAAAGTGTTATAAAAACAAAGCAATTCATCTATCTCGATTAAAGACTTGTGTGATGATTCGTCTGAATTCGATTTTGATGGATCAGATAATAAATCAGTAAAGGATAGTAAATTAACGATACAGGCAGTTAAGTTCAATGAGTTAAAAATAAACGATTTTCTGTTAGTTGAATTAAAGGAAGAAACACGAAATATCAAAAAAATATTTGTTGCCCAGTGATAAGCTCAGACAGCAAGGGTGAAACAAAAGTCAAGTTGATGAGAGAATATCGCCAATGTAGAGATATTTTTGTATTTCCCGAAGTGCAAGACGAAAGTTTAATATATCAAAATGAGTAGGCAAATTAACATCATTTAATAAATTACGTTACGGAAAAGTTAAATTCTTTTGAGCAACGATATTTTTCCATATTGCCCCATATGTATTTTCATTTTACCCCTTATATGGGGCAAAATGAAAAAATTGCATTAAGTTTGAAAATACTTTCATATGAGTATTATTTAACAATAATTATTATACTTTAAACTTGTTTGTGTTCTTTTTATGTTTCTTAACAGTAATAAAAACATTTCATGTCGTTATCGGCGTTTTATTTTTTTTACCCAGAGATAAAGCTTAGGTTTAGGTATACCATTTTGCCCCACACTCCCCTACATACCTTTCACAGGGTGATTCAAACAATATTTCACAAAAATGTTTCACTCATAAAAACCTCAAAACAGTACAAAAATAACATACTCTAATAAATTAACGTACGAAAACCTTTTTTCAGACACCCGTATAGAGTCTCAGCCAGACGATGGGCAGTGTTGCCAAGTTGAAGATTTAATGCGTATGTGAAATTTCGAAGACGCCGACCAACCCTCAAAGTTCACATGATTTTAAGGCCACAACTATTAGAGATATCGTAAAAATGATCATAATCATTTTTTCTAGTTTTTTGTTTTAAAGCTACGGGTCAAAAAACATTTTAAAGTAATTTTCCATCCCTTAGCATGGGTTGAATACAAAATAATACCGAAGTGTTTTTCCAAACATTAAAATGTACCTTCCACCAAGAAAGCAGCTTTCTAACCAAAATTCCTATTTAAGCGTTCCGTTTATTGGACTATATGTTTAGTGCTAGGTAATCTAGTTTTACTTTGTTAACATAGAAAATAAATACATGTAAGAAATTTCTGAATGATAAACGTGCAAAAATATTTAAAACGTAGCAGTAGATATTAAACTTTAATAAAACAAAATATATTGTATGTTTACGAATTAATGCTTTTATGGTTTCTTGTTTGCTTTTTTTTTGGGTTTCATCATCAGGTCATTATTGAGGAATGTTGGTTTCCAAGTTTAAATTGAATAAAGTATTATAGTTCATTATTTAAATAATATTTAAAAGAACAATCCATGTAGGTAATGAATATATGAAATTTTCGTGAATAAGGTCTTAAGCTCTTAAGAACTTTAAGTATTTAGTAATTTCAGTTGTTAATCCAAATTAGTTTTGTAGTGCAAGTGTAACTGACTGAAATAACCTGCGCGCTGCAAGGCTGTTAGTGTTTATTTTTATAAAGTGATTTATATTCAAATTTGTTAATACAAGGCGAGTTCGGTTATTTTTTTATCTATGAGCATTTCGATTATACAAATGACAGAGGCTCCCATGAGTACTTATAATATATTCAGTGAGTAGTCACGTGCTCACCTGTCATTGTTGTCTTCTAAACGCTCGTATATGAAAAACTGAACTAGCCTACAATAGTGGAACCAAGATTCCTGAGGTAACTTGTTAATGAATAGCAAGTGTATGGCATATTATTATCATATCATATATTATTATCATATATCAATCATATTTGTAAAGTAGTAGATATACATGTTTTACATGTAACATGTAAAGAATATGCTAGGAATATTACCTAAAAGCTACTTTTCTCGTAAAATATTCTCAGAAGGTTTTAAAAATATTTTACATGGCATGTCACTTCTGGAAGGTGTTCAGAATCTAATTGGAATATTCTCAAACACATGAATATCACCTCTAGGTCACATGAATACGGTAGAACGTACGCTATTCCTAAAACGTTCGTCACACGTATGCAATGAAAATAGAGAACATTCCTGTCATATGCTGCATGCCTTAAATAATATTCTTATTATATGATAAGGATATAAAAATGCTATCTGATATAATTTAAAAAATATATTATTTGTGGAGGAAGACAGAAGTGCTGTTTTAATTTAAAATATTAAATGTTTGATGGCGCACTGGGTTAATTCCCTAGTGGATATATTAATTTATACTACGTGGTCAATAGGGGTGCTTACTAGTTCGTTAATTTCCTGTTACCTTTGATTAAAAGAATTGTTTACTTAACACTTGTGGTGTTATTCCTTAATGCAGGTTATGGTATCATGTTGCAAGGATTCATGACAAATACACTGGTTGACACTTAATGTTCACATTAATAACTTCCTTTTTATATTGTCTTCCTAACTATCACTACTTGAAAGTACATCACAAAACCGCTCCGGTATCGTAGGGAGTTTAGCTTTGTACCTCAGATAACGCGGAATCGCTAACTGCGTAGTTCTACTTAAAAATGAACCATTAACTGCCCAAAAAAGACCTTACAAACGTGTAACGCGTAACAGCACTTGCGTCACCGAACCATCTTAGAGGACTGCTCTCTTTTGACCGTTGCGCCGTGCCGTCTCATCTCTCTACAGCCGCGCGATACGATCTGACCACATATTTCACCCAATAGGAAGCTCGCGCCTCGACGCTGACGTTTTACACGTCCCGTCGCGAAGCGCGTTTGACTAGCTACGTGACTGAATGACAATCACTGCGTCAATTTACAAAAAAAAAATCGTAGAGATTGAAGTCGCACGCACACATCATTTACTAACCTATTCTATTTGACGTGTTGACACACGTTTTCCAACAATATTAACAGAACCTTGCGTATTAGAGCACTTATTATAATTGCATATTTAAAGAGATTGAAGTTATCTATAATGTGACGTTATAATATACAAGGGGTCTATTTGAAAAATTGGACTAATATTTATTGAAAGATTGCTACATGTGTACCGATTAACCCTGGAGTGATCGTGTGGGATACATATTATGTATCCCACTTGCCTGCCAAACGCACTTGCGCGGCAATATAAAGTGCGTCGGCAACGGGCCGTTAGGTATGCTTGCTTAACAGTTCGCTTAAAGCAGTGACGGAGTGTAGTTGCGTTTATTTGATTTAAAGTTGTTTTTGGCGCCCGTTTTTTTTTGTTTGGGATACGGGTATATCCCGCGCGACCCACAAAATTAAATATTTTTTATTTGACGTCGGAAAGTTTTGGCTTACATTTTAGCTGTTCATTTGTTGAAAATGGCAAGTAAGGATACAGAGAATTGAATGCAATGGTTACAAGAGGTAGAATAAGAAGAGGTATTAGGTGAAGCAGATCCTAATGAGGACGATGGTGATCTTTGTACAAAAAGTATCCACGATTTAGTCACAACAAGATGCAGATACACAGGATGAAGAGGAAAACATAGGATGGTATAGCGATGATAACATACCTTGTTACATTGGAAGAGACCAGTCAACGCAATGGAAAAACATTGTCCACTGAAAACAAGAACCAAGGCACACAACATTTTTGAGAAAAGCTCGGGCCAATAAATAACGATGTGCGCGCTAAAACTGGTTTTTTTGACTGATAATATTATAGAAATTATAACTAATCCACAAACATTTACATTGCTTATCTACAATCAAAGTACCAGCTGGAAAGAGATTCCAGACTAACCGATACTTGGGAAATAAAAGCTCTCTTTGGTATACTATATCTCTTAGGAGTCAACAGATC
The DNA here is from genome assembly GCA_963920685.1 of Polydrusus tereticollis. NCBI lineage: Eukaryota > Metazoa > Arthropoda > Insecta > Coleoptera > Curculionidae > Polydrusus > Polydrusus tereticollis. Next base: position 88,151,954 of record OY987333.1, on the reverse strand, counting down.
AGGTAGACAAAATATGATTGACTTCTGGAGAACAGACGGCACTGGTATGGATGCTATTTATTGGACTATGTCTTATAATCGACTTCGCTTTCTTCTACGCTGCCTACGCTTCGACGATAAAAACACTCGCGACGAGCGACGACAAGCCGATGAGCTAGCGCCATTAAGGGAAGTTATTGAGTTATTTCTAGTAAACTGTCAAAAATCAGTAGTACCTGGACCAGAACTAACACTTGATGACCAATTGGTGGCATTCAGAGGAGGATGCTCTTCTAGGCAGTATATTTCCTCAAAACCATCTAAATATAGTATAACAATCTTCGCATTAGTCGATTCCAGTAACATGTATACTTTGAATTTGGAGATATATGCAGGTAAGCATCCCGAAGGTAATTTCTTGTTATCTAATAGTCCAGGGGATGTTGTAAAGCGATTTGTAGGGGCGGTGAAAGGAACATTTCGTAATGTTACTATGGATAACTGGTTCACTAGTTTTTCACTCGCATTTGAACTCAAAACTGAATATAAACTTAGAATGCTCGGAACTATAAAGAAAAATAAAAGGTAATTACATGCGAACTTTGAGAATACTGCAGACCGAACAGAAAAAAGTAGTCAGTTTGCTTCTCATAAGGATTGCACTTTAGTTTCCTATGAGTCAAAAAAGTAAAAGAACGTGCTTCTAATATCCACGACTCATTCAAACGATAGCATTGATAACAATACCGGTAAACCCATAATGATAATAGACTATAACCACACAAGTATGAAGTTGATATCGTAGATCAAATGTGTGCAACTTATAACGTTGCTAGAACCAGCAGAAGATGGCCTCTTACTATTTGCTTCGATGTAATGAACATAGCCGCCATAAATGCACTAGTTCTTTACCATCTAAATCATTCGGTTTTGAAGACTATTCGGAGTGATTTTTTGCGAACATTAGCTTTGGATCTAATCAAACCGCAAATTAGTAGAAGATTGCACCTTCAAGGAATTTCAGAACAGATAAAGGAAAAATGTCGGCTTGAGGTGAAAGGACCTCCTGACATAACTAACGCACCAGATGCCAAGAGACCAAAAAGCGGCGATGAACGATACTATATATGTCCTAGAAAAATGGACAAGAGGACTAGAAATTACTGCGATAGCTGCAACAACTGAGTTTGTAAGGAACATCAGAGAAATTCGTCAGTTATTTGTAATAAATGTGATGAACGCACAGGCGAATAAAAATGTTTCAATTGCTGTATTGTTTTAAACATTACTTTCTGTCCTTGTTTAATAAAGATATTTTGTACCCATAATAGTTCATGTTCTTTTTTAATGTTCTTGGCGGGATTTTACAGTGAATCATTTGGATTGCAGATGTATCCCACGCGACCGCTCCTGTAACAAACCGCCGCGCGACTAGTCGAGGATTAAAAACACCCTGTATAAGATATTGATGTTGTGCTTTAACAGAATGTTTTCAGATAACTATAAGGTTTATGAATACATAACATTTTCATTTTTAGTTAGTTACATTCGTAATATTTTAAAATTATTATCTCGATATGATGTTTTCCGAGAAAATTTTAGGAAAATTTAAATAATCTGGCAACGTCGTATAAACCGCCTTTATTCGAACCTTTATATTTAATAATTTTCGATATTTCTAACAACAACGGAGATATTCCTCGCACTAATCAACCGGCGGCAAATGATTGGGCATTGCTTAAAGTTTATTTAATCGACAATCTTATTGTCGTTTCTATCATCAAGGAGAATCATATTACTTGAGGATGATCATACGGATGTTAAAAAGTTTTTTTGGATTTCATCATTTGTGGTTGTTGAGCTAAACACTGATTTCAAATGTTCTTAGAACGAAGTTAAAATTGTTGTATAAGGACATATAAATAATATCAATAAAAATATTATAAATAAAATAAAATATAAACTATAAACTAAAAGAGAAAATAAAATTACTAGGTCACATTTAAAAAAAATTTTTTTTTTTGTTAAAATATTTTGTCGAAAAGTCCTGACTTAAATGTGCAGAATTATTAAGTAAAATAGGTTAGGATCTCTGCCAGCATTTACTCTAAATAAATGTGTATAATGTGAGAAACTTTGTTCCTTAGTCATTTAGTGATACCTTTTATAATAAGAATTAAACAAATAATGCTAAAACAGTTATTCTCTGTGCTGTCCCATCGAGCATTCAAAGCAAAATTTGCATATCTTATCCAACAGAGTTCAGGCACCTAATTAATTGTGTTTTAAGTTTAAACGGTCTTTATCGGAGGTCCCCAAGCCGCCCCTCCAGTGATGCGTGAAATATATTTAAGAGGACATAAAAATATAGTCAAAAAGGCAAAAAACAATTAACTTAAAAAACTATTGATTATTGACTTTAAATCATTAATCCTTTTAATTTAAATATGATCGCGGGCGCGAACGTTTTGCGACCACAGTAGAGGGCGCTTTAAATACAAGTCTGGGAATTACCGCTCTATATCATAGACTTAATTCAATAATAATTTTGGACTTACTGAACTCAGTAACTCTCTGCTAACGACTGTAAATCCTCTTAGTGATACCTTAGGTGGGTTCAATTGAATAGCGTTTAAAAATAGTTGAATCTGAAAATTAAAGTTCTTGTTAGCAACGACACTTTTTGAGTCATATTTTAACATGTATGTAATATTATCTATTGTTACATAATACAAATAAAATATAATATAAGTAAAAAAATTCGCGATCCCAAAGATCAAAATAAGAAAATGTAACATATAACATTGGTACATGACAATGAATTGTACGACCAATTTTTGACAATTATTTATATTTAGAAGACCATTAACCACGTTAAATTGAAAAAAATCGTTTTTCTTAAATTAGTTTCAGATTGTTATATCTGTCCTGGCAGCGCGTTTTTTTTTAACTCGAACCATGGGAGTTTATGTGCTAAATTTGTAACCCCTTGTTGGAGGTTCTTCTCCACTGTATCGATACTTGTGAAACTTGATACAAATAAAGTTCAGGATTCTTAAATTAATTCAGCTCAATTTTAAAACCTGGTTTTATTTTATTTTTTTTGATCGAAAGCACTACATTATCCGGCAGGGAATGATTAATCTGTCGCAGACTTATCCCATCTTGTTTATTAAACTTATGTCATTTATTCCATGAAACTACGTTTTTTTTTTAATCTTACCGTCAAGTTTGAAGACCTGAACTAAGATGAATATGCTTACGTGATAATGTCTGCCAGTTTAGAAATATTAACAGATATGACTTAATAGGTATACGCCGACGCACGAGTCTACAGCTACAAAAGAGATTTAAGGAATGTGGTCAAAAAATAAATATTGCGGCCGTAATACATTTCCATAAAATATTAACTTGTGTGCAAATGAAAATGGAATTATGCAAATTACATAAAGCAATTAGTCGTATGCATATCCCTGTATATTGTAACATACGTCTCGTTTATTTTGGTAAATTTGGCAACCCACGTCTAGTACAGCGAATTCCTGGGTCACAAATTATCATCTGTGCCTTTTGTCTCTTTCTATCGTATATAATATTGAATTGTTGGGAATGTGTTTGTCATCATGACATCTTCACAAATTTTGTAGGCATTTGCGGAGTTTAGAAATATATTATTGGATTTATAATTAATAATTATTATATTTAAAGATATTATGTAGTTGTTTGTTAAATTACTACATATACATACCTACAGGGTCCTGCAATAGTGTGTCAGGTATCCATAGCTTTATACCAATCAAGTTAGGAATTTCGTTCGACCTACACTGTATACAGCGTCTCTTCGAAAGTTCTTACCAAATGGGAAACTTTTTAATTATTAACTCTACGAAAAAAAGTGCCTCTTCTTTAAGTCCTGCTTGGTGAGAAAATAAATTTGCACAAGAATATTTGTATGTTGGACATACAGAATGGCTTCAAAAAGTACCGGGTTTAAAATTTATAAAAGACGTCGGCTATATCTCCAAAACTAATAGTCGTAAAGATTTGCGGTAAAAGAATTCTAGGCCAGAGGGCGCTTTTTGCGGAAGACCCAGTTTTGGAAATGAGTATTTCTGGATAAGTAGGCTTTGAAACAATTGATTGTTGTTGGTAACAGAATAGGCGTTTTAGCAGCGACAGTGACAGTTTGGCAATTATATCATAATGTGAACTTTTTGTTAAAAAAAGGTTTTCCCGTTTCTTAGTTACTTTAAACAATAATAGTGATGATTAAACTGACTGTTGATGAAAAAATAGAAATAGTTCTTATTATTGGCGATAATTATAAGACGCATCGCGAGGCTGCCAAGATTTTTAATACTAGACACCCAAATAGACATATTAGTCACGTTACTGTCAGCAATGTCGTCAATAAATGTAAGAATACTGGCTCTGCCAAAAATAATTTCAAGGAAAAACATGCAGTTCGAACACTTACTGAAGAAAATCAATTACAAGTATTGCAAGCGGTTGTGGAAAATCCAAAAATTTCATTGGAAGGAATAAAGAACACAGTTCAAGGTAACGTGTCAAGAGCTTCTGCTAGTAAGATACTTAGAATAAATAAATTTTATCCGTATAAGTGTACATCTACACGAGCGAGGAAATCGCGACGACACACTCGCGACGATAAACTTGCGACGATTTGAACGCCCGGCAAAAACATGAAACGAGCGCGAGAGAATCGCAACAGTCAAAGTAGGTACATTCGGAACAATAATTTAATTAATAAAATAGATGTAGTTCAAATTGGTTCTGTTGCTGCATTATGCATTTACCGGTACAGAAACCTCTGAAGAAATCGTCGTGTTTGGGTACATCCAATGCTGCAAAGCAGATTAATTACTGGATAGTTTCATTTAAAATATCATGAGCAAAAAAAGCACCCTGACAATTTTTTTTCACACTACCGTATGTTCAAGTTCATACAAAGTTTTGATGAGCTGTTGTCTAATTTCTGATAAAATTTCAAAAAAGTTATGAATATGCGTCTGTGTACCTGTGAAAAGGTTGATTATAACTTTAAGGTAAGAAACAACCAAAATGTATTAAGTCCGACGAAGTAAAGCACAGCATTATATTCCAATAGTCTTTATTTAAGAAAATTATAATGTTCGCTTTCATGACGTTCATGTTTATTAGCACCAATGCATGCGGAATATTGTTTTACGGCAATCGATGTTGGGTCCTATGAAAGAGAAGGTGATAGTAACATTTTTACTAAGAGTGTTCTAGGGAAACAATTATCAATGAAACAATTGAACATACCACCATCTCATTCTCCCGTTTGTAATACTTAGTGGGTGATGAGGCATCGGGTCTAGCGGAAAATTTATTAGGATCATATCAACGGCAAAATCTTACTTCAAGGTTCAGTGCCTTGGCAATATAAAAAAATATAAACATGCTGCATCATTTGACGAAACATATATAATGTGATAAACATTTATGTCCACAAGAAGGGGCTAACAAATCTAATAATGAATTTTAATTTTAAAATTTGTTAATAAAGTGGTTTCAATCTTACTACTTTTGTTTAATTTAAATCATCAGGAGATACAATTGAAGTTTTGTAACTTGCATTAAAATGCCAATAATCGCCATATCGCCGATCGTACAGCATTAAAAAGTATTGCAATAATCTTATTCACCCCAATTATCATACAATATCATGGCTATTCCTTCCCATAATTTCAGTTTGATGTCTCAATTGCTATATTCTTTCAACTTTATACTGTACTGATCGATTTTCCACAGCACCTATAAACTTGTCTGTATCGAACATGACTGTACGGTACGGCGTTTCTTCTCCGCCCGTCTAGAAGGCACCATATGAACTAATGAATTGCATTTACCTACGGCGAGGAAATCGTCGCGAGAATCGCCGGCCAACGTCGGCAATTGCGTGGGACTCGCTCACGCCGACGATGGCTGGCGCTATCGAGACGAGTTTCACGCCCGTATAGACTCGCTTATTAGAATGAATGCTTTAGATTTAAGCGTGTAAATCGTCGCGAGTCTATCGTCGCGATTTCCTCGCTCGTGTAGATGTACACTAAGCCAAAATTTGTACGCACGCTCAAACCTGGAGATATGGAATCGCGTTTCATGTTCTGTGCTTGGTTCCAAGGAGAAGTTGAAGACGAAATTTTTTTCTTTTTAAGGAGAATTTTATTCAGTGACGAGGCAACATTTACTTCTAATGGTGTCGTATGTTCCCAGAATTGTCGTTGGTGGAGCGATGTGAACCCCAATTTCGTAATCGAATGCCGTGACCAAACGTATTATAAAACGAATGTTTGGTGCGGTATTTTAAATAATCAAATAGTGGGTCCATATTTTTTCCATCAAAATATTAATAGTGAGATTTACTTAAATTTCGTAAGAACCGAAATTTTTATATCTATTAATGGCCTGCCATTAAACGCGCGACAGGCTGTTTGGTATCAGCATGATGAAGCTCCTTGTCACAGCGCAGCCAGGGTCAACGAATACTTGGATAGAACTTTTCCATAAAGATGGATAGGACGCCGTTCAGATTTTCAAGATTTTTTCTTGTGGGGTCATTTGACGCAATTAGTCTACAAGCACAGACCATTTCGTGATATTGATCACCTGGAAGAAACTATAAGGCAGTGTATCCGGCTAGTTACTCATCATATGATCAGAAACGCTGTGTCAGAGTTTTCTAGAAGGACAATCATTTGTATGCAAAAAGACGGGGCCATGTGGAGACCTAGATTATTTTTGCAGTCATTTAGTTTTATTTGTTATTGGGAAATTAGAAATTGGTCACCTCATAGAAATTAGTGCACTAAAATTGTAATACTATTTTCATCCACCATAAAAGTAGTTCTCTTAAGTAATGTTTTTATTGTGTTATTGTTAACTGTTCTTGGTATAGTCTGTTGGCCTTTAAACACTCTCCAAGTTTTTAGTTTTGGTGATATAGCCGACGTCTTTTTTAAATTATAAACCCGGCACTTTTTGAAGCCACTCTGTATGTCCAACATACAAATATTCTTGTGCAAATTTATTTTCTCACCAAGCAGGACTTTTTAGGAAGAGAGTAGTAGAGTTAATAATTAAAAAGTTTCCCATTTGGTAAGAACTTCCGAAGACATATGAGTGTATTCCGTGGAAATATTTTCGCATATACGGAATGGTGCAAAAAAGTATGATGACAATTTTTGTTATTTATTTTGTATTTGTATGTATTTTTTTATTTTATGTAATTTTATTTATTTTGTATTGTTTTTTCAATTTGTAAAGGGGCGAATAGCGTTCCCTCTCCAACATTGTTACAAAATATCGTTGATAAATTAGTCATATTAATCCAACAAAACTATGACCCCTTTAACACTATAAGAAAATTTACTCAACCCACGTCAAACAACGTAACCGCAAAAATACGCCTCAATTACCCAGACGTGGTCGTAAAAATTCACAAAAGTGTGAGTCCTATCCAATGACACAACAAATTATCGATTTTAAACAGCTGATTCACAACAGCTAAAATATTTGACCTATATCTTATATACAAGGTTAAAAATTTATATCTATTGTTAGCTTGAAAAGTTGATCAATTAGTAACTAATTAAAATAAGGATTTGAAGTAAAGCCTGTCTACAAGTAGTATGAAACAAAAGATCAGAAAACAATTAACTTGGCTATGTCCTACATTCTTGGAACATAATGATTATTTACAAAGGTTTCAAACCGATTTCAGTGAAACTATTGGCTATTAAAAGGTAACTAAATTAGTAATTAATGTTTAAGGTGAGAGTCTACATAGGTACTTTAAAAATTTAAAACCGAAAACTTAACATAGATAACCAAACTATGACACCGCAATTTTCAAACTGTAACTGTTATAACTTTAGGGTATGATTCTTGGGATCATTTTAAGAAAATAACTTTTCATAAACGATCTTAACTTCTAAACTACAGGGTGTTAAAATTTTAAGATTTTTTTTACAATAATTACTTTGTTACAACCCTAGATAATTTTCTATAAACTAAAAATTTCGTATATACCTTGTGTGTATCAAGAGTTATTTTCAAATGGATATTTTTTTAATTTCTACCTAAGGCGTTCGTGTGGGTGAAGAAAAAAATGGTAATGATTTTTACACCCTGCGCTTTCCTAAGATAATATAGTTATTTTTAATTCTCATTAAGTGATGATAAAATCCCGTCTTTTGATTTTCTTATGTCCGATACGCACGTTTTACGGGTGAACCAATAAAACCATTTTTCTGCATGGCGGACATATCGCGCATATCTGATACGATAATTTCTACTAAGTCGTAAATATTATCATATCAGTACGTAACACTATGAATACAGAGTGTTTTAAACAAAATTGGCAAAGGACCCGGGGCAGATTTCCCTGATTTAAAAATACATTTATTTTTCTTATAAAAATGTTCGATTCAGTTTCGATTCAGCTACAGAGCGTTCTGGATACCCTGTACATTGCACGAATTAACCTGCACGAATTTTGGATTCATTAATTTTAAGAAATTTATTTCTTTGGTTTTTTTAAATCAGATCCTGTTGTAATACGGGTACCCAATTATAACAAAACTGCTTATCTTCTGCACAAAACATAACTATGTAAGCACTACGTAATCTTACAGGATATAACATTACTACCTAATACATAACCTTACCTCTTTTACTGTGTTTTGATCAACTGTAGCCAAATTTATTTCCATTAAAGCAAAAGTTACTCTGTCTGAAATGTATGCTGATGCTTTGTGAGAACAGTCACAAAAAATAAATAAAAGTACAAAACAGTAGAGGGCATCAACCAGAAGACCCATTTCTTTAAAAGTAAATTTTACTCCATGGTCAACAACTTCGGATGTGAAGCCGTAAATCTACAATTCAAATTTGTAAGGTTTATAAGTACTGCAGGACTGTAAATTTACGAACATTTTAAAACAAGCAGCAAAAATGTAGTACCTATAGTTTTCTGATTTAGGTACTGCTATTTAAAAATTAAACATTGGGTGCGTTTGGGGAGATGAGCTGCTAATAAAAAGCACTGTTTTCGATTATTTGCAGCAGTTGGCCGTTCGTTAAACCAATCAATTTATCTTCATTGAGAAGAGGGGCTAGGGGTTATACCCACACCAACATAGAGGCCCCCTAATTTTTTTATAAGGTACTAACCTGAACGAAGGCTTATTTTTACTTTTCCTGTACTTTTGAAACAATTCAAAATAGCCAATCGATGTAAAAAAATCGAATTACAAAATCCTATTAAAAAAAATATTGAACCAAAAACAAAAGCCTTTCGCCAAGGATGTAGGATTTTTTAAAATAAAACACCCAGTTTTAATATGATTTTTGAAAAAGTCTTACTTGCTTTTTGTTTATGTTGAAACTTAGTTTAATCGTTAAAGCTCAGCGCACACTACGATTTTTAATCGCGCGATCATTTTGTTGCAGAAATAATCTATAGAAATGTTTTGCAGTAGGTAAGCGCACATATAATAAAAAAAATCGTAAGTAACAACATAGATTACCGCGATTTAAAAATTATGCTGTAAAAAATCGTGCGATTAAAAATCGTAGTCTTAAGCTATATTGATGCAATATTGAAATAAAATTTCCATTTATTTAAAAACGTTTTTTTTCTTCTTGCAAACCGTTCATTTTACATATATTCCCCATAATTAAGATTAATACTACACAAACGTCCTTGCCTACTATAGTCCGCATTACGGTTCTGTGGCTATGGATGGAACGCGAATAAAAAAAAAAGTGATGTACCGGGTTTGTTAAGTTTACCAACAAATTTTAAATAAAAATAACCTAATTTTATGATGATAAGACCGCGTATTTCCAGTCGATGAAATAATTGATGTGAACACATGAATCAAATAATGCCTAAAAAATGTGTGTTCCACTGCGTTCTTTTTTTACCTGTTGCCGCTGAGAGTGGATAGTGGTGTGGTTTAATTATTAAAATAAGAGGAAGTAAATTTAGTTTATTAGCTTATAAAATATTAATATGATACGGGGCACCGCACGCCTATGCCTCTACAGTTAACCCTGACTTTTTTATGCCTTTTACCCCCCTGTCTCCTCAGCCGTTGTAGCCACAGACTTGTAAGGCGGACTATAGGCATACTGTACACAAACATAAAAAATCATATGCTGCATACCATTCTATATGTGTAGCAAGCGTTGGCTCTTAGTCTGGCCGCGTGCTTCGATCTCAAATCGTGCGAAAATTTTGTCACAAAAATATGGTACATAAAAATTGATTGCACTGCGCGTACATACGTTAAAAAATTGTGCCAACTACATTATAGGTGACCGCGATTTAAAAGTCGTGAAGTAAAAAACGCGCGATAAAAAATCGTGGTGCGCGCTTAGTCTTAGTCAATTAATGATCACGTTCATCAGAACGTAGCGCTCGAGAAGCGCTACTTCATTCGGGTGGTTGTTATTCCCACTCACTGATGAGCGATTACTGCGTGAGTGGGGGCAATAACCACCCGATAACATGATGTAGCGAAAGACCAAAGCCGAGACCAAATTATAACTAATAGACTAAATGTTTCATTTAAAATTCTTATAAAGGTATGAACTATTATTTTTTTAAAATAACTGGCAAGTGCGAGGGAGAAAGGAGGATCTCTTAGACCCGATTGGCAACATTGTAAATCGTCTCTTGATTTTGATCGCCAGTGGTGTAGAGGTTAAAACCTAACAATAATGCATATAAAAGGAATATCTTTTTTGTATCAGAACTTTTTCCTAGGAACTGAAATAATGTTTTTCAATTTCTAATTTGTTATATAAACTTTTGTTTACATACGCAGGGGCGGATCCAGAATTTAGGAATGGGGGGGGGGGCTAGCAGGTGTAGATCCAGAAATTATTTTGGGGGGGGGAGGTTAAGGAGCGTTGAAATCGCAAAAATAGCGCCGCAGGCGAAAATTTTTTTTGACCACACCCAAATTTCGATTTTGTCGACTATTCTAATATTTATACAAAAAGAGTTTTGTTTTAAGTAGTCCGTCATCATCGTCATTAAAGCTAGGTTTGAGTAATTAATTATTATGATACGAAATATCTATTTAATGACAGATCAAAAACTAAAGTCTAAGTTGTCCAGTCTGACGTTAGCAACCTCCGTGGTCGTATCAGGCAAATAACATCATCAATGTTCACTTCTTGTGTATTATGGATGTCCATTTAATCTTTCTTGTTCCATTGTAGACCGGATATAAGATTTGAGAAGTTTTAAAGCAGAAAAACTTCTTTCACCAGTGGCAGTTGTGACAGGTAATGTGGCAAAAATTCGATTCAAAGTTTGTATATTTGGAAAACACATTGTGGAATAATTCTATAGGGCATCGGTGCAAGTTTTGGGTTTGGTATTAGAATCGATTCATTTTTCTCTCCAAAGGCCCAATTCTGCCTTCAATTTTAAAACAGAACCCGACAAATTTTGTTCGTAATTTTTGGCAGTTCTTATAATTTCGTCGTCTGTATATTTATCTAAATGAAATAGAATTATTCCTTCGAGTGGTAATACTTTACTTAAATAATAGTGGCACTAAAAGTCATTGCTTTGCCAGAAGTTTCAGAGTCTTTAGCATGTTCTTAATTTTCCAATTATGTTGTTGTTGTCAATGGGGAGGGGCTTGAGACCCGTAAGCCGCCCCCCCCCCCCCCCCCGTAGACCCGCCCCTGGTACATACGTACTTTTCAATATTAGAATTATACACAATCTCGGAAGGTTCATCAGTATCTCGAGCAGCATCATCTGATTTAACAGATACATCATCGAGGCATAGTTGGTAAGAATAAATAATATGATCTTTTAATTGTTATTCAAACGATTTTATTATAAATGATACCTACTACAAACCAAAAATTTTATTTAATTTTATTATTAAGAGACATTACTTACGCCAATGTTTTTTTTGGGGCCGGTATTGTTCCAGAAACAGCGCAACTAAAAAGCAAACCAGGACATTTAATATTTTAAATAATTCTAATAGGCAAACCAAAACTTGACACCTCGCAATCTTACCTGTTAACTCCCCTGTAAGATAGGTCATCAAAAAATAATATGCCTTCACAACGACGTGGCGTCGCTCCCTTTCTGATATATTAAGCACCATTTGCCCATACTAAAATATTCTGAGGAAAAGAATGATCCAACCACAACTCTGGATTTTTTCATAAAGGTTGATTATTCAAAATCCCTACTAAAGAAACCCATAGTTCTCTTTTCTCAGGATCTTGAGGAAACCTAAATAGAATGTTTGTGTGCTTATAAAACATCTTAATCGATAGATATGTATAGGTACCTACTTAAATTTAGGAATTTATAGATTTTAATTTCACAGTATTTTACTGGTCATTCCTTTTTACTCTTTTACTATTTAGTAGCTACCATGAGTTATTTTTAATTGTTTCTAAGTATAACAAAACTTTTTCCATTGTACATAAAAGTTTTAATTTAAATGTCGCTACTAAACGCACAAGTACGCTACACCATTCATAAGAAAACAATAACCTAACCATACTTACCGATAAAACAATAAATTTGGTTTAAAATGATCCACTTCTTTACACACTACATATGCATGCGCCATGATTGTCTATTTTCACACTAATGGTCACCCAAATACGAAAAAAAAATCAAAAATAAACTGCAAAAACGGCACAAAAGATGACAAAAACACAAAAGGCTTGTTAGACCGAATCGCCAACGTCGTAATCTCTACCGCTAACTACCGCCATCTGTCCGGTTGTATAATCGTATTGCAATGTTGCCGTAGTGCTTTATATTTTTATAATCTTAATAATTTTCAAAGTTTTTAACAGTTTTTAATAAAGTTTCCGCATGACATTACGAACAATAATGCATAATTTGATTACACACACCCTAATTCCTTTGCATATTATGTGCTTGAGGTTACTATAATTATCTAATTGAATCGTCTTAAATACATTTTCTTAGAATTTGTAATAAAGAGATAAAGCCGGCTAAGGTGCAACTTCGAGGGAAAGAGATGAAAAATAAAGAGGAAATGATGATTTGCCCCATGAAAATGTAAACAGTTTGGTCTATTAGTTATAATGTCTTTGGATATAGCACTACTTGAGCGCTACGTTCTGGTAAGTTCTGATGAACTCAACCATTGTTATTGACTATTATTGACCAAACACAAAAAGCTTTTAGGTTTAAATTCTGTTAAAGTCATAAAAAACCAAAGTCATTAATAAGCATGAAATAACTTCGGTGGCCATCTTGTTGATAAGCTGAAAGTAAGTATAAGCGCATTTTAAAAAAGCGATTCTGATTAGATCAGCAGTTTAGCTACTTATTTAACTATATACAGGGTGTTCATTTAAAAACTTCCCACCACGGATTTATCGAAAACTACTGATTAAAAGAAAAAACGCCGAGATACGGCAAAAGATTTGCCAAAGGGGACAACTTTTTAACTAAAAACTACTTCACCCCCTTTAACCCTCTGCCCCCCGGGGTCATCCCCTTAAAAATTTTAAATGACAAGGGGTATCAAGTAATAGCTTGTTTGAAAGGTATTTCAAAGTGCTTTATTTTGACGTCTGATTTTTTAAAATCGGTCGATTCGTTTTCGAGAAAAGTAGAAAAATCTTTATTTATCTTAATTTGTTCAGATAGAAAAAAAAACACACGAAAATATCACTTTTTATTTCAATAAGTGTTCAAAAACCAACATAAACAGCAATTCGGAAGATTAGACGTGGCAGCAACCAAATAACAACCCGACTTTTTTTCAGCCATCTATTTATAAACACAGATAACATGGGCGAACTGTATTTATTCTTATACCTGTTTAGTTTTTTATAGTTGCTAAGGATAAGAAAGAATTTAATTTGCTGTCAGTTACCTTTGTGACAATCTTGGGATAGTGAAAATTAATTTATTGATTCAGATTTTACTTCCAAAATGGTTTACACACTAGCCGAAAGAGTGGAAATGATTCTAATTTATGGTGCCCAAAATCAATGTGCTCGGCAAACTGCCGTCACATTTAACGCCAGACACCCGGAAAAGATAACTTCGCATAGGTATGTTTTGGACCTTGTTACTGAATTTACTCAAACTGGATCTGTTGCAAATAAAAAACGTAATCATCGTAGAGTTTTGGATGAAGCCGCTCAAGTTGAAGTTTTGGGTCATTTTGGCATAAATCCTAATACTTCATTACGCAAAATTGTTGATGCGACTGGTATTTCATTAGGCTCTGTACACACAGTTACTAAATTACATAAATTTCATCCATTCAAAATGAAAATATTGCAAGAGTTAACCGAAGATGATTTCGATAGGCGAGTTGAGTTTTGTGAATAAATGACTGCAGCGATTAATGATAATACCATTCATGTAAAGAATATCTGCTTCAGTGATGAATGCACATTTTATCTAAATGGATTTGTTAATAAGCATAACTGCAGGTATTGGAGCAATGAAAATCCTCATGCTTTTGTAGAAGGGCATACTCAGTACCCCCAAAAAATTAATGTATGGGCAGGCATTTTGGGAAACAAAGTGATTGGGCCATTGTTTATTAATGGGAATTTAAATGGAGGCATTTATTTAGATATGTTGGAAAATACCATCAATCCGCTTATCACTGAAACAATTGAAAACCAAATCGAAGACGATGAAAACCCTATACTTGATGAGGCTGAAATATATTTCCAGCAAGACGGCGCTCCTCCTCACTATGTTCTTCCGGTTTGGCAATGGCTAGACGACGAGTTTCCAGATAAATGGATAGGGCGAAGAGGGCCTATAGAATGGCCTGCTAGGTCTCCTGACTTGACGCCATTAGACTTTTTTCTATGGGGCCATTTGAAATCTGTTGTGTTCTCTCCCCAACCTGAAAGTTTGGATGAACTTCGTCAACGCATCATCGAAAGCTGCCATGATCTCGCACAACATGTTTTTGAAAATGTCCGTCAGGAATTTGAACATCGCCTATATCATTGTTTTGCCAATAACGGGCAACATTTTGAACACTTATTGAAATAAAAAGTAATATTTTCGTGTGTTTTTTTTTTCTATCTGAACAAATTAGGATAAATAAAGATTTTTTTACTTCTCTCGAAAACGAATCGACCGATTTTAAAAAATTAAACGTCAGAATAAAGCACTTTGAAAGACCTTTCAAACAAGCTATTACTTGATACCCCTTGTAATTTAAAATTTTTAAGGGGATGACCCCGGGGGGCAGAGGGTAAAAGGGGGTGAAGTAGCTTTTGGTTAAAAAGTTGTCGCCTTTGGCAAATCTTTTGACGTGTGTCGGCTTTTTTTCTTTTAACCAGTGGTTTTCGATAAATCCGTGGTGGGAAGTTTTCAAATGAACACCCTGTATATTAGCTTAACAACAAAACCTGTAGCGAGTACATTACAATTTACTACCTACATAGGAAAAATAAAATTAATTAAATGTTTGAAGTATAAAAAGTAGGTATAATATTTCAATAATAAAGCAGCTAAAGTGAATAACTAAATATCGTTAATCAGATTATTAATGTATGGCTCCTTTGGCGAAATAAAATCACTTTTTTAATATAAATTTTTGCCGTTTTTTTATAATAATTAGTAGATTAAAACTAATAAAAAAGTTGTTCATTTCCGGACTACAAACTCATGCAAAAAATGCTTTACAGAACGTCTTAGTGTTGACTTGTACTCTGAAAATTATATGACACGGTCCACATCAAGATACCACCCCCGAGTGGTGACAACGCACAGCGCCGGCGTCCGCAACGCTTCTGCCGGGTTAAAGGACCCCCGCCACACCGGCACCGGCGCGAAACTTTCGCTGCAGCAACGGATGCGAATTCGCGGAAGAACCATAAGCAAGGCGGCTTAAGGACGTACTTTTACACTACTAGACTGTGTTTCGCAACGAGTTCGGCATTACAGCGTTTATTTCGTGTGACGCTACATGCACGGTTATTTCCGCTGACGCCGACGCTGTAATTTCGCGTGGATAGAAATCGCGTTGACAGAAAAACTTATCGAAATAGTTAAACTTCATCCCATTATTCATGACCTAAATAAAGAAAATTATAAAAATATACCCAAAAAGAACAAACATTGGAATAGATAGGTTCACAATTAGGAGAAAACGGCAATTTTTTTAAAAATATATTTATTAGGGACTTAAAATTCAAAAAAATTACGTCACCGTACTTTGTAGAGTTTAGGTTAGTTATGAAAAGCAGAGCTTCCTCTTCATCGGAGGATGCCATTGTATTAGGTATATTTATAAGTCACTGATGGAATGCCTAATTGTTTTCTTTGAAAGAAAGATTCGTTTGTGTCGCGAAACATTCGCGTTCCGTTGCCGTGCCGCCCGCGGAAGTTCTGCTGCGTCGCAAAAGTTTCGCGCCGGTGCGATGTGGGGGGATTCCTTAAGCAACCATATAAGTTCGGAAATGTACTTTTCCTCCATTTGTCCCAAACCCAGTACTTTCCCAATTTTTTTTTTTTTTGCCTAAATAAATTAGTTTTTTTCTTTAAGTTTCATTGCAAATCTGAATTAAATGTGTTCATTTAATTAAATATTATTTTTTGTATTTTCATAAATGTGTTCAGTTTTAATTTTTGTTGTCAAGCGTATTGCTTTTGATACAAAAAATAGTTTGGTCTCATTATAGGATTATCGAATAATAATAATGGCAATTAGTTTTTTTAGCGAATTGAACAATAGGTACATCAAAAAATAGAATACTTACCGAAATTGTAATATTAGCCATCATAAGCAAGGAATACGTGGAATATGTTCGTGCATAGGCATTGCCAAGTTTCTGTAATATTTCGCTAAGTTCCAGCCATAAAATTCTGTAGTGTTTTATAATATATGCTGCGCAATAATTTTCAATGTCCTAAAATATTAATTTAAAAATATAATTTGGTAATTACCCTGTCATTATCTTTTATGATGCGAAATAAATACGACTGAAATATTGCCTTAAGAAATCTGATATTTGTATGAATCATCCAAAAACAGTATATTATTAACCAAGGTTAAGATAGACGCAATCATGGCCAAGGTGTCAATTTTAAATGAAGAAATGTATCTTTCTAAATGGTGGGCCACAAAAATTCTGTATGTGTTCATTTTGGTCTACAAACTTTTTTGATTTGCTAAATTTTCGTCAATGAAATTTTTTGGGTTGGAGATGGCATCTTGTACTGGAAAGTTCATTATCATACCACCTGACAATCAGCCGTATGATCAAACACACAAGTCAACTTTTAACGTACCGTTTCCATGACAACAACCGAAAAAAGCCTACTTGTTAATTTTTCACTGTGGTTGAAAAACAGTTATATTTGAAGTTAGCGTCTAGAGTTAACTTATGTGTTTGATCATAGGGCTGAATAGCACTTAGCAACAATGACACCTTTACCATATTCCACACTGAGTGAAAAATAGTGACATCTTTGATATTGAAGTGCTCTTTTCCATCTCTAGGTACTGATTTGGCCCGGCGTTTCTATTAAAATTACATTTTTCTTAAAATATTCGCATCATCAATTATATATTATTAAAACAGATAAATCAGCCCTATGATCAAACATACAAGTTAACTTTTACCATACCGTTTCAATGACAACAACCGAAAAAATCTACTTGTTAATTTTTCACTGTGGTTGAAAAACAGGTAATTTTACATTTAAAAAGCGTTGGAGGTATTAAACTAAAGCTGTTTCTGAACTGAGTCAATGAGTTTATGTATTTTGAATGTTATCATGTTAAATATGATATAAAGCTGACGTAGGGTGTCTAAAAATATAAGTATTTTGGTTACTCGAGAAATGCCTGAAAGGACATTTTTGAAATGAAATACTCCGTAAATTATTACTGATTTGAAAAGCTGCTAGAATTGGTTCTGCGGTTATAAAGAGTGTCCGGATAAGGATACAGAGCGGCCATATCTCGGAAACGTGTCCAACAGATTTGTAAAAAAGCTACCAGTATTAAAATTGGCAAGAAAAAGTCATTAAAAATAATATCGTTTCGAAAATTGACACAAGAGAGCGTAACGGCTCGTTTAATTTTAAAAGTTTATTTTACGGCAAAAAATGCCACTTAACTGTAGGAGCACAAATAAATAATTAAAATCAGTGTATCGTTCACTACAACTTTAATTATTGGAATTTTTTCGAATCTCGGCTAACAAAAGGACATTTTAAATAAACTGTTATTATGTCGTTATCCTTCAACGTATTTTCTTGAACCTTATATTGTTTAAAAGCAAGTACAATTTTAAGATGGCGCTGTTATTAATTAAACTTATTTCTTGATATTTCTCGGTATTCTTAAATTGGATGGTACCTTTCTTTGGTAATATGCGAGACAATTTATATTGAAAAAAACTCGTCTAAACTGCAAATTATTATCACCAACGGCTTAGGAGTTATTTTAATATTTCTTTAAAAATTGATTCAGTTTTTACATACCGGTTCCCGGTACACCCGCAATATGCGAGATAACAACTAATTTCTTTACCTACCGACAAACAAACATCAATAAGACTAAATAAAATATGAATATAAAAATATGCACAAATCTTAGAAATAGAAATAATTAGCAATTAAAAAACCACAAATGTTCAAAATGTTTTCAATCATTTTCTAAGCAATTTTGTTTCCCTGGTCGGCTCGTCCACCGGATCTTACTTCTCTGGATTTTTACCTATAGGGTAGATTAAAAGATTTGGTTTTCTAAGAGAGATCAACAACCAGGGAAATCATGATGGACAGGATAAGAAATATCGTTAGAAGCTTATTAACGGCTGAACTTAAGACATCCCGGCATCCGTGTTTTCTAACGAAAGAAGAATAGCTATGTGGTTAAAAAATGAAACGAATTGAACATTTGTGATTTTCTTGTTGCTTAATTGCTAATTATTTGTTGTTCTAAGATATGTGCATATTTTCATATTTATATTCAGCACCATCTAAATTGTATAGGAAACTTGTGACAATTCCTGAATAATTTATTTGAACTCCCAGGCATCCCCTTTTAAATAAGTCTAAGTTCGAGAAAATCCGTTGAATGATAACGACGCAATGATAGTTTATTTAAAATGTAATAAAAGCTTCCTCCACTCCTTTATTAGGCGATATTCGAAAAAATTCTCGTAATAAAAGTTGTATCAAACGATCTCCCGATCTTAATTATTTATTTGTTTTTCTACGGTGGCACTTTTTGACCTAAAATAAACTTTTAAAATTAAATGAGCAGTTACGTCCTCTTGTTGCAATTTTCGAAATTTGAAATTATTTTTAAGATTTTTTCTTGGCAATTTTTAAAATGGTAGCTTTTCTTTTCTGTGAGAATTATCATTTCCGAGATTTGGTCGCCCCGTATCCTTATCCGGGCACCCTGTACTACCCTTCCTATATTACTTCTAGTCAAGTTTCTGAGTTGTAAGCATTTATTTGAGAAAGTTTCTTGAAAATGATATTCCACTAGGATTTTAGCGAGGTTTTTAGTCAATGTACATAGCAGTGTCATGCCGCTGAAATCACCTGATCTTAATGAATTATTTGGACACAACCTCATTTCTAAGAATTAATCCGCCATGTTGTATTGGCTATGTTGTTTTTGAGAGTTTTGATTTCAGATTTGCAATCAGTAACCGCAAAAACAAAAAGGATACCTATTGGATTTTGTTTTAATTCAATTACCTTTTTAAAAAAATGTCCGCTACATTTGATCCGCCATATTGTTTTTGAGTGTGCATTAAAATAATCAGATTAATCTGCATTTTTCGAAAAATCTTTATTTTTTTTCATAAAATAATATGTTGTGATAAGTTTGCC
The DNA here is from genome assembly GCA_963920685.1 of Polydrusus tereticollis. Lineage (NCBI taxonomy): Eukaryota > Metazoa > Arthropoda > Insecta > Coleoptera > Curculionidae > Polydrusus > Polydrusus tereticollis. The sequence continues at coordinate 88,132,057 of OY987333.1, read as the reverse complement.
CCAAATACAAAACGAACTTATGTCCTTTTTTTTTTAAACACACTGACATGAAAAATTATTTAGTAACTTTTGTGCTCTTTTTTCAATTATTTATGATAGGGTTCGTACCCTTTTAAGGCTGTCCGCAACACCAGTGCTTGCATTTCCAATAGCTCTGCAATTAATATACCATAAAGCACAATTCATATTTATCATTGTTATGATATGTAAATAGCCCGTGGTGTGATATAGTGTGAATCCCTCCATGAGAGCACTCAGCGTTAGTAAAAATCCCATCGCTAGGAACAGACATCCAAGGCTAATGACACCAATCAGGGTACTTAGGAGAGGAAACTCCAAATCTCTTCCTAAAAATTAAATCATCAAATTTAAAAGTTTGTAGTCCCAGAGTCGTCCGCCAAATTTTCTATGTATGTAGGTATACATTAAGTGACCAATGACCATACTCCCGTTCTTAACGGGACAGTACCTTTTTAAGCTGCTTGTCACATTTTGCCCAAAGGGTCAGACGGGACACAAAAAAGTTCAGTTTTACAAGAAGTTATGTCACAGTGGAAAATTATTGGGTGGAACTATTTAATCATTTCCAGAACAACAGTTTAAATAATTTGCATTCTTGTATGATAATTATTTCTGTCAACCTTATTCCAGTTCCAGTAAGTCAGGCATTTAGCCGCGGCGTGAAAATATCATACACGATAAGGGCTTTAAACGCTGTTTAGAATGGAATCACATTTTTGTTTAAATGCGTGATCAAGTATCTTCAAATTAATTTTAATAATAGTAATTTTGTTTAAAAAATAATAACAAATTGTTATCGGAATGTACTACTTTTAAATATGTCCCGTTTGAAAACCAACTTAACCTAGACTTAAATTGTTCGCAGCAGTTTAACTAGCGGAGTTAGTAAATAAAATAAATTCTGTTCCTGATATTGTCACAATTGGGTTTTGTGACTTAGACTTTTTATTTAGTATCTGCAATCAAGAAGCCAATCTTAAAAAAGAGGAAGAACGTAAAAAGAAAATCAACATTTAGCAACAAATAAACATTTACTTTAAAACAACACAAGTCAAAATTTGACCTTGAAGTTACAATGGAAACTAGAGGATTTTACATTATGGTTACAGAATTAATTTAAAGGTTCACGCATATGTTGGCATTAAAATATAGGGCGCAGCACTGGTCAACGTTACTTCATCACTGTCGGAACTGGACTCCCCCTCCCCGATCGCTGATACGCTGCTCTAAGTCTGAATCTGCATGCATCTGTGATTACGCATCCGTTATCACGTGATCATCAGTAGCCAATTAAATATCTGTTTAGGGAGCTGACAGCTCGCTAAGGTCATCACGGAAAAAAGTTGGTTAATTCTAACTTTCTACGCGGCCGCCGCTTGCGGCTGTCGCATTGCGGCCGGACGGCCATGTTGTTCCTTACAAACGGCCGCCGGTATGTTTTATTTAAAAGTATGCGTCATTTAACAAGCTCATAAGCGCATATCGGCGCATCGGAAAGGAGAAAACCCGCCATTTACTCTGTTTGTACACGTAGTCTGAATCCATATAAATGTATCCGTGATCACGGACAGGTAAAATTGGCATCATCGAAATGGATATGCGTAATACGGACGTAACTGATGAGTTAATACAAACTTAAAAACTAGTAAAATAAAAATGCCAGATAGTCGCACCTATTCGTAAAATCAATTTTTTTGCATAAACTAACCAAAATAAGCACCTTAGGGTGCGGACACGCTTGCAAGCGATTTATCGTGAGAGATAAATGGTTCACGACAATGTAGCGGGCGACAGGCGAGAACCTGTCCACAGGAAAGCGACTTATAAATCAGTTTTCGTCATGCGTCTCACACGAGCGCGTCGAATTGCCCTTCTTTTGGAATATGATCCATTTATAGACCCCTTTTTAATACGCAAAAGAAAATATGGTGTTCATCCTATAAATAGATATAGAAAAGCACATGGGGAATTTCATCACTTGTACAAACAGTTGAGAAAATACCCAGACAGGTTTTTCGAGTACACTAGAATGAGCATAAACACATTTGACTTACTGCTAAATAAGATTAGAACGAGTCTTGTAAAAAAAACTACCAACTTTGGTAAACCAATTTCAGTTGAAGAAAGATTAGTGGTCACAATAAGGTAAGTAACAAAACGATTTATTTATTATAATTCTTAGGGGAGACCAGATCCATATATTTTTAAAATAGTAATCTATATAAAAAACAAATTGAAGCATTGTTTTTATTATCATTTATCTAAATATTAGCTATTATCAACAAATGTCGCTAACAAAAGTCGCTAGAAAATCAAACCGAATTGAAAACAGAACGACACGCTTAGCCGCTAAGCGATTTCTCGCTGAGCGATTTTGTAGGTATGGCCATTACAATGAAATTCAATGGGTTTGAAATATTTTTTTGTCGTTCAGTCGTGAACGATTTATCTCTCACGATAAATCGCTCGCAAGCGTGTCCGCACCCTTAAGGTATGTTTCCTTCCACGCGTCCGCCGCATTGCGGCGACCGCAATCTACTGCTTCCCGTGTTTCGTGATGTACCCGTTTCCTCTACGTGGCGCCGGCCAGCGGCCGTTTGTAAGAAACAACACGGACGTCCGGCCGCAATACGACAGCCGCATGCGGCGGCCGCGTGGAAGGAAACATACCTTAAGCTGCTTATTTTGGTGAGTTTATGCAAAAAATTTGATTTTACGAATACCTAGGTGCGACTATCTGGCATTTCTATTTTACTTGTTTTCAAGTTTTTATTAACTCATTAGTTACGTTGGTATCACTCATTTCCAATCTGATGATTTCAATGTCACCTGTCCCTGATCACTGATCACAGATGCATATGGATTCAGTCAGACGAAGTGTACAAACACAGTAAATGGCGGGTTTTCTGCTTTCCGATAACCAGCGCCGATGCGCGCTTATGAGCTTGTTAAATAACGCATGCTTTTAAATATAACATATCGGCGGGCGTTTGTCAAGAACAACACGGGCGTCCGGCCGCATGCCACGGCCGCGTGGAAAGAAACATACCTTAAAGGTGTTTATTTTGGTGAGTTTATGCAAAAAATTTGATTTTACGAATGGGTGCGACTATGTGGCATATTTATTTTACTAGTTTTTAAGTTTGCATTAACTCATCAGTTACGTCCGTATCACGCATCTATATTCAAATGATGCCAATTTTACTTGTCCGTGACCACGGATGCATATGGACTCAGACTACGTGTACAGTAAATGGCGGGTTTTCTGCTTTCCAATAACCAGCACCGATGCGCGCTTATGAGCTTGTTAAATAACGCATGCTTTTAAACATAACAAAGTGAAAATAGTCTGAGACTTGTCAGCGCCGGATATCGGCGCCGTAACTTTACCGGAACAAAAATTTATCTCTTGCTTGCTGGTGTGGAAGCATACGGAAAAAAAGTATGCTTTAGTCAAATCAATTTGCATTCATCAAAGATATTTAGTGATTCTTATATAACGAAGAAAATATGTTCTTTTACTATAGCATATTTTATTCCTGTTTATTTTGTTTCACCGAAAGAAAGCCACAGGTTTCATCCAAGACATTTTCGTATTCGTAAATAAAGAATTTCTCTTTTAAGATAAAACTTCACTCAAGAATATTTTATTATTATTAATATTATATTTCAAAATTCTTCAATTAAGACAGTCGTGGTTGTTTCAGTTAAGCAACTATTTTATTAAAAGTAAACTTAAGAAAGTGTTAAAATTATCCAGTTAAGACTGAATATAGACTTTCTTCATTCAATAAATGTATTTTACTTGATTGTAAAATAGGGGGATCGGAAAATGCGTTTAGAAACTTGGAGGGATGATTGTACGTAGTAAGGTAAAAATAGAAAGTCATGTAACAACAAAAAATCGAAATCTTAATATTTTCCTAGTTACAGATTAGATAAAGATTTGAACTTTGATAGGCTGTAACTCGGAAATTATTAAAATTTCAATTTTTTTGTACATTTATTTTACTACGTAGAATCATACCTCAAAGTTTAACAGCGCATTTTCCGAATAACCTGTATACTGTGATTCCACGGAACGATTAGATTAATACATCAATGAACACAATATTGAATGTGAATAATAAAACTCAGTAACAAGACCATATATGCGAACTTTGTTAATTTGACGTGTCTTTAACCCTTCACCTCATCAGCAATACTAAACGCCCAAAACAAATTACGGTGCCAACGTCGCTGGATCGCTCAGAACTATTTCTAAAATTATTTTGATTTAGGAATAGTATGCCACATTCTCAGTTTTGGCAAGAATATAATTCGGTAATAATAATATGCTAGTCTTCGCTAAAGAATAATTATTATACTATTTTTACAAATTTACAAATCTAAAATAAAAAAGTGACATTTTCTATATTGAAGGATGCTACATATTTGTGCCATGAATACATGTTTGATTCAAAAATATATTTCAAGAATATTTAAGTTTTAGAGAAAGTCAATATTATTTCTTTCGCTAAGAATATATTTTTGATAAAAAACAATCAGCTTTCATTCAAGACATTTTTTTCAAGAAGTCATTGTCAATTTGCAAGAATTTTATCTTTTCTATGTAGGTGAATGTAATTTCTTAATAATAATATAAATAATAGTAGATATTTGTTGATTATTAACAATATCATAATACCAAAACTCATCAAAAAGAAATGTGGATACCGATATCCCGATTGCAGCCGTGCTTAAAGAACCCCTCAAAAATTTTAAAGTAAAAAAGTAAATACGAAAACTTATTTTGTTGTCTCCGAATTTCCACCTCAAAGTAAAATAATAAGCCTTTCCTCTGAAGAAATAGCCTGCCAATGTAGATTTAACCAATTTTTAGTTAAACGGTGTTCTACTTTTTGTAAAATGTAGTCAAATATCTCTTGCTCATTCTAGGGTATTGAAAGTATCATTTACTATCTTTCCATACATTTTTAAATATGTGGTGATACTCTCGATGATCTGCTCTATCGCGAGGTAAGGGATGCGCTCCCACTCTTTTCCTTTTTGAATTTAGTTAACAGAGAAACGAAAGCTAACACGTCGTCATTAGATAAAGACTACATCTCTCTAATGAGAATCTCTAAATTAATCTGACGAGAGATTTTCCGCAAAGCTGTTTTTATAGGTTTTTACTGTGTGTTCCCAAGGCGCTGAACGTCGGCACCCACCGGCGTCGGCTATCGGAAAGTAGAAAGCCAGCATTAAAATTTACTATGATTGCACACTATCGCCACCGTCCAACTATCGCCTTGTATAAGTTCCTGAATAGTCAGCAAATGCTTACCTACACCTGTAAGATCAGTCGGTATAAAGGATGTGAGGCAATAAACGATTAAAATAGAATATTGTCTTTTGGATCGCGACAATATAGATATCTTAGAAACGATTATTTTACTGATTCTACTGGCTTGCTTGATTAAAACTGAACCTTGTAACTTAAGGGGCTCTATTGTAGTGAATCGAGTACGAAACAAAATGGAATAAATATTGTATATTGGTAACACGAAAGCAGCAAAGATAACGCAGCGGATATAATCTCACGCGTGTTAGATCCAAAATACTTAATCGACAACAAGAAGTGGCTTAACGGTTCTATCTTCCTATAGAATAATACGAAGACATATTATTCCCAGAGTAATATTATATTAAATTTATAAAATTTGCCAGAAGCCCAAATTCTTGGATAAAAGGCAGCGAATAAGATACAGTGGTTATAAAAATCATATTTTATATAAAACAAGATGCTGGCTATTTATAATCAAAAAAGGCAAGTAGACTCTGCCAATCAACTACCGAACACTAAGGTTGCTTTCGGCTTTATCAATAGTTGTGAAGAAGGTTATTAACCAAAAACTGTAGTACCTGGCACGCTTCACCATTATTTTCAAGGTCTTTGATAGAGCCTGGCATGGGACGCTCTTAACTAAAGTGAAAGCATACGGTATGCCGGCTAAAGTTTGTTCATTGCTCTCTACGAGTAGCAATGGGCGGATTTCTTGCAGACACATTTACCATCAACGCCAAAATCCCACAAGGTCTTTCACCCTGTTTTCACGACCTTTTAGAGATATCAGCAAAGTAAACTACTAGAAATTTTTAAAAGTATGAATATTTAGTCCAACCTGAACTAACCTAAACATTAAATGAATTAAATAGCAAAAATCAATTTGATAACCAGTTTAGTAAGAGTGTCAATATTCAGAGTCTCCACTGCTTTTCAATGCTAATAGTGAAGCGATATTTTAAGATGCGCGGTCATACCTGTCAATGGGGAAATTCATAATAAATTTGCTTTTGCGGATGATATAGTTACATGCGCCATAATGCGCAACACAATGAATATGGCTTATAGATTAACATATTAAAAATGAAGTTTATGGTTATTAATAAATTAATTATTTTGAACGCTCGACTAACCATCGAAATCCGAAACATTGAATAAGTAAATGGGTATTTGGATACATAGATAACATCAAACATAGGCCAAACCAAAAGAAATACAAACACGCATTAAGGTGGAACGTTTATCTTTTAACAGACTTTAAACATTTTTTTGTTTTCGAAATATAAGTTTGACAATATGCTTGGGAATAATTCTCTGCTACGTACTGCCCTTTACGCTTAGAGCTTTAAACCCTAAAGAACACATTTAAATAAACTGGCAGCCTTTGAACTTTGCTGTTAATCAGCCCTATGATCAAACACACAAGTTAACTCTGGAAGCTAACTTCAAAATTACCTGTTTTTCAACCACAGTGAAAAATTAACAAGTAGGCTTTTTTCGGTTGTTGTCATGGAAACGATTCGTTAAAAGTTAACTTGTGTGTTTGATTATAGGGTGATTATAAGAGAATGCTGCGAATATCGTGGGAAGAAACAGTGATCAATGTGCTTGAAGTCATTGGAGTGGGAAATTACTGGAGGTCTTACTACTGATCAAAAAAAGGGAGCTTGGCAACATGGGCATAGAACGAGAGGGCAGAAGTACGTTGTTACAATTAATAATACAAAGTAGGACCCGAGGGAAGCGAAGTGTTAGAGGGCGAAAAATATCCTGGATCAGAAAGTTTAAGAGAATGTTTTGGATGCAGTAGTATTTAGTTATTTGGAGTAGCGGTCCACAAACACCTTATAGCCATAATATTTTCTAACCTTGAATAGAAGATGGAACCCTTAGAAGAAGAAAAAACAAAAAATTTAATATACAGTGTGTCTACTTAAGTTGGAACCATATGGAAAACTTTTTAATTATTCATTTTATCAAGAAAGTTCTGCATGAAAACCTAAAATGAAATAATCAGATATCAAACTTTGGCAGTCGTATACGAGGTTTGTCAAAAAATATGAATTTTGCTCAAGCGTAAAGTACTTTTATTTTTGATAAAATTGAAAATTGTTTTAAAAAAAATTGATCAGAATTAAAGACTACATGCAGATATGAAATTATACCTATCTACCATAAAAAATCAGGTTCTGTTATTTTTTACTAGTTTTCTACATACTATTTCTACTTGAAAACATAAACTTAATTTAGTTTTCTAAAGATCAATACAGCGCATTTATCTCTAGTGTTTATTAAAATTTAAATTCCTAATAAATGCATAAGAATAAGTTATTTTGAAAATAGTAAAATACATACAAATGATAAGTTGCGTTCTTTTCATTCCACCAATGCTTCGACACATCCACCCTCTCTCTCTCTCTCTCTCTCTATCTCTCTCAAAATATTTAGTCGTTCTATTGTGAAATTCCCGTAATATATTCCTTCAACATCTTCAAACAATCCTTTCAAGTGGTGTTAAATCAGGAGATCTAGCAGGCCAGAAAAGATCTGAATATCGGTGAATCAATTTTTTATTGAAAATACTTTTAAGATAATATACTCTAAGTGAATGTCAAAATATGCTTTATTGTCTAAAAGAAATATCCTTATTGACAAAACTTTTAGAAATTTTAACAAATAATAAAATATATTGTAATAAAATTCGAAATATTGAAATAAAAAATGCAAATAATTATGACAGATTATCACTCAAATATTAATCTATTTTCATTCATCAACTGGAAGATAATTGAACATTTTTTCGGACTCATAATTATTAATAGATTTTTTCACAAGACTTGAAGAAGGAATGGGTAAACATACAGGGTGTTTTAGAATAAGATGCTGATCCTTAACGGTGTGAATCCTTAGGTGATTTTAAGAACAAAAGTTCAAATTAACATATATCCTTAACCTATCAACTTTCGAACTACAGGGCGTTAAAGTTTTAAGAAAAAAATCGTTTTTCTACCATAACGTTAACAACTTTCTAGCTATTTTTATGAATTTTTAACACATGCCCTCTAAGCATCAATAGCCATTTTTTGGTGTAGAAAAATTTTAAAATTTTTTAATCAGTGGCGTCCTGAAAGGGTTTGGACTAGACATTTTGGAAAAATATTATTTACGCCACTGCTTTTTCTCAAGATAAAAATTATTTTTAAAATACTCATTCATTTAGGCCTATGGTTTATTATTTAATTGGGCCTTATTTTTTACCAGCCAGATTGAACGGAATCAATTAACGCCAATTTCTTGAACACACTTTACCAAATTTGCTAGACGACGTCCATATTTTAACCCGACATCGTATGTGGTTTATGCACGATGGTGCACCTGCCCATTTCAGTCTCTTAGCACGAGAGTTTTTAAATCAACATTATAGTAATCGATGGATAGGGCGCAGAGGAACACAATCGTGGCCACCTAGATCCCCTGATCTAAACAGTCTAGATTTTTTTCTGTGGGGACATCTGAAAACGTTGGTTTACAGCATCTCAATAAATACTGAAGAGGAGTTGAGAAATCGCATAATAGTTTGTTTCGACACTATCAGGAATACTCCACGAATTTTTCAAAGGGTACGAGACTCAATGAGGAGAAGAGCTGAAGCATGCATTCTTGCAGGTGGTGGCCACTTTCAACAGCTTATCTAAATTATTTTCGTTTTTGTTCACACGTTATTTAATGTTGGTTGTTTTAATTTAATGTTAAAAAATAAACCATAGGCACATAGCGAATGCGCATTTAATGCTTTTTATTTTTTTTGTCGGAAACTGTTTGTCGGCCGATAAAAAGGCAATATATTAAATTTGGCCTAAAATGAATGAGTATTTTAAAAATAATTTTTATCTTGCGAAAAAGCAGTGGCGTACATAATATTTTTCAAAATGTCTAGTCCAAGGGGCGTCCTCCCTGGTTAAAAAATTTTAAAATCTTTCTACACCAAAAAATGGCCATTGATGCGTAGAGGGCATGTGTGAAAAATTTATAAAAATAGCTAGAAAGTTGTTAACGTTATGATAGAAAAACGATTTTTTTCTTAAAACTTTAACGCCCTGTAGTTCGAAAGTTGATATGTTAAGGATATATGTTAATTTGAACTTTTCTTCTTAAAATAACCTAAGGATTCACACCGTTAAGGATCAGCATCTTATTCTGAAACACCCTGTATATTAAAGTATTCTCTTATATTATATGTAGGTAAATTAATATTATTTCTATGTTTCTTTTGAATCAAACAAACGGTTTCCAATATAAATATTAAAGTTAGTGTTAAAATTTTTTGTGAGATATACAGGGTGTTATGGAAATGACTTATTATTTTTTAACCCGTAAATATATAGGTCGAGACGAATTGGGGAAAAATTGCTATAAATAGCGCTCGAAGCTAGAAATTCGAGAAAAATGCCTTCAAAAATTTAGGTCCAAAACACCTACGCGCCAATGACCCAAACAGCTGATTTGGGTAATTGTTTACTTTAGTGCAAATGTTGAATTTTTCGCTAAAATTTCGTATATAGGCTAATTAAGGGTAGCTGATCACAATTTTCCTTTTGCGTTTAGGCGGCAAATGCACTGGTTTTGAGAAAAAAAATGTTAAAGTTTTTCTAACTCACCGGTATGTTATTTTGCATGTAATCCTAAAATGTTGCTATTTTCAATAAAATATTACTTGTCGGAGTCATAGTATACACTTCTGAGTTGAAATAAACGAAATATGCCACAAGGAAACTCTGAAAAACGGGATAACTTGTAAGCGAACAGAAAACTCTACGTTATCTGGAAAAAGACGGGAGACAGCTCACTGACAGCTGGCCAAAAAAGCAGAAGCAAACTGCACGACCCATGTTGTCAGATTGTTAGTGTATTATAAATTGCCTATACTTTCAATTCATTTTTATTAATTGAATGAATCCTATTGGCTCGAGCTAGCATATCATTCTCCTGGATGGAAGCCATTAATAATTACAAGAAAAAGAAGAACAATCTGGCAACGTGAGTGCAATGAATCTGAAAAGAGACGTTTCTACTTTGTCGGCGTATTAACAACGAATTTAATTAAATTTGTGCCTTTTCCATTGTTTTTTTGCTAAAATGTTGTTCTTATTTTATGAACAGATAGTTTGGTGAAAGTTTTATCACATATTTTGAAGGGAAAACCATAAAATCTAGGAAATTGAAAGGAAAGTGAAACGCGACACCCAAAGAATACCCTAACCTGTAAGTGAAAAACTTTAACATTTTTTTTTCTCAAACCCAGTGCATTTGCCGTAAAAACGCAAAAGGAAAATTGTGATCAGCTACCCTCAATTAGTCTATATACGAAATTTTAGCACAAAATTCAACATTAATTGCACTAAACTAAACAATTACCATTCCAGCAGTTTGTCTTGTCAAAAACACATGTGTTCAGGGGCATTGAACTATCATGGAAGGCGCACATAGTCCGGTTTTAAGGTATTTTACAAAATTCAAAATACTTCCGATTTTAGAAAAAAAAAACTATCAAGTGTAACTCTAGACCACCTCAGGAGTGGCCCCTTAAAATATAATAAGTCATTTCCATAACACCCTGTATAAAGGTTTACAAGAATCTCTAGATTTTGTTTTGCACAAATACCTGATAGCTCTTTATTGTAAAATGAAAATAGAATTAAGAAGATATTAACATCAATTTCCCCAAAATCAAACTCCATATCTCAAAAGCTATTCTATTAAAGCAAAATAAACATTTCAAAGAACTTTTACTTCATGAGAAAGTACTCTCAGGGCATAACAATCTGATGCCAGCTAGTTCTTTACATAACTTCTCTATATGTTCATTAAAATAAAGGTTTTCAGTAATGTAAATTCCAAAACATTTTATGAATTTGGGGTTGTTAATTATTAGATTGTCAAAAATTATATCGTTAGGTGAACATTTAAAAGTTAATATGTTGGTTTTAGTAATGTTAAAAGAAAGAAGATTAGAGTCACACCACTCTTAAATTTTTATTAAATCTTTATTGACTATTTTAATTGATTCAGTACAATATTTACTATTCCAAAGTATTGTTGTGTCATCAGGGAACATGGTAAATTTACCATTTATAAGAATTGATGTAAGGTCACTTAATAGATTAAAAATAGCAAAGAACCAAGAACTGAACCTTGATGTACTCCACAATCAAATTTATTACTTTTTTATTAAGAGCTAGTGTACTGAAACATGGGGCACCGTCTTGGTGGAACAAAATGTGGCTTGAATAGATTCAGTTTATCTCTTTTTTAAATGTTTGCCATGATATTTTTGAACTTTCTACGCCAATTCTATGTATTTCCACGGGTTTTGATGTTCACTGTCAACTATTTAAGAACAGATCATGTAACTACAAATAAATTTTCGTTGTTATTGCAGAGATAAGTTTCGAAAAAGATAAGAGAAACTAATTTTTTAACTCAAGTGACTAACTTCATATTTGAATGTAGATTACAATTCTTATCAACTTTTTTTTTAACAATCTTTAATACTTTTTACTAAAAGGATGGGGAATAACACAAAGTCTCGAGCTCGTTAAAATTACGTGCTGATCTTTATAAGGTGACACGTGTTTCGACTTTAATAGGCATCATCAGACCTACAATGTAAAGCAATTAACAATAATTACTAGATATTAGTAAAGGCAATATTACCCAACTTACAAAATTTAACGTCTCTGTAGTTTTTAAAACCAAAAACACTTTAAAACAACACTTGGTGAAGATTAAGGACAAAGTGGATCGAATGTCGAAATCGGAAGTTTATGCCTGGAACTGTGGAGATTGCCCTGCGGTGTACGTCGGCCAGTCTGGAAGGAAATTTTCCACAAGGGTGAAGCAACATTTAAGTTTCTTTAACAAATATAAAAACTCCGATATAACTGAAACCAACCAAATCAGCGTTCGCAAATCATTTACTAACCTCAAAGCATCAGTTTTCTCCATCTAAAAATGTAGAAATTTTACACGAATGCCCCAAGGGTGTTAGATTAAATCTGTTAGTGAAGATGGAAATTACGAAAGCAAAGAAAAGTTCGGTACTCGCTTGTGTGAATGATGTTTTTGATTTCGAGCCCAATCTAATATTCAACAATATAAACAAATAATTGTATGGTTAGGTTCTCCCTCCCGGTACTATCCTGTTTTATTTTATTTTATTGTGTTTAATTCCAAGTGTTTTACAACTTGGGCTAAAGTACTTGTCCACGTGTTTGCTTCAACGTATCTACTGCAGTGTGTGATTCAATTTCGTCCTTATTCTCTTTTTATGTTTTGTCCCCCATTATATAAAATGACACTTATGTGTGTGTTTTGAGCTTGTATGTTTTTATGAAATTCAATGTTATAGACCTTAAGTTCGGTAATATTGCCTTTATTAATATCTAGTAATTATTGTTAATTGGGTTACATTGTAGGTTTGATGATGCCTATTAAAGGCGAAACACGTGTCATCTTATAAAGATCAACACGTAATTTTAACGAGACCGAGACTTTGTGTTGTTTCCTTTTAGTCGATTGTATGTAAGGTCTCTTAGACGATGGACGATTTCAACAAATCTTTAATACTGTCAAAAATAAAGGTAATTTATTCTTAAGCAAAATTCATGTTTAATCTTTTACATTGAGGTATACAATAGGCGGCAGAAATGTCAGATTTCAACAAAAACCTTGAATAAATTGTGTCTAGGTGTTAGTTCAGGTTCCAATTCTTAAACAGATTCTTAAAAAAGTTTTAAGACATGACACAAGACATTTATATAAATAAGCACATTTTCGGAAATTTCGGTATAATTAATTAGTAGGGCAGGTTTAACTACCTCAGGTTATTGTAAAGATAAAAAATACGATTTCAAGGCATCCCATGATCCTTCAGTAGCAGTGTGACAGGTTGGTAACGCTGAACCGCGGAATGGCGATACATTTATACTATAATATCTATTATCAATGAAAATTTATTGTCTTTGATATAACTAACATTCAACGCCACCCTGCAGTGGCTGTGCGAAATTTCAAATGGTAGGAAAATATTTTACCGGAAGTAGTGACAATGTGATTTGAGATTGAATGAAACTAACCTACCTGGCAATTTTTTTAAATTGGTTGGACAATGATTCTTTTATCACAATATGACAATACTAGAAAAAAGAGAAAGGAGGACCTAACGTCTTAAAAAAGAATTGTCTTCCCGAAAGGAGGATACTCGGCAACCCTAGTTGGAAATGAGTTTTCTACGGTAACTTTTATATTTTGCTAAGCCTGGTAAAGCACAAAAAATAAATATAATAATATCCTTGAACCAGAGTAATAAGAAACTTAGAAAATGTTATTGTTTGCAAACGGCAATTATATTATTGTTTACTCCTATATTAATTTAGACGCTTTAGCGTCGGCGTTATAATTAAGGTTCTGCAAATAAAAGTATTGCAAATAATGAAATACGTGGTATTTTTACTGTGTTTTTACTTGGAACATTAAAAAAATAATTGGCGAGTAGAAGTGGAGAGACGGCAAAATGACCATCCAATCAATAAAATTTAAACGTTACAGTTTTTTTTATGGTGAGCCAGTAATATGGAAATCGTTCTTTATTTGCGCTTTTGGTTAGTTCAGGTGAGTTATGATATTGTGCTGTCAAAATATTTAAATGTTGTAAAAAATAAATATGAAAAGATAACAGAGTTTTTTTTATACCGCTGTAGCTGTGAAACTATCAACTTCCTTATTGTTTTATATTATTAAAATCACCTCTTCTTGAATAACCAAAACTGAACTAAATTATAGGATCAAGTGAGAATGTAGCAGTGGGCAGGCGTGGTATGTAAATCACTTTGATACCTTTTCCCTTTCATCGAACTCTAGTCTCACTGACGAGCCGTGATACGGCAAAACGCGTCTGAAGTGGCTTTGACGAAAGGGAAAAGACTCATGTTAGGAAATGTATTTACGTTCCTAAACTATTTGTTAATGTATAGAAGTTTGTATTTACAAAATTGGTCGATGATGGCAGATCAACCAAATACACTAGTCTGCTTATTTAATTCTGTATCACAAAAGGCGCCATTCAAAATTATAATAGCATTTTTTCAAAACTGAACTGTATTTTGAGTTACTAAATTTATTTAAAGTTGCAGACTCGCATTATATAGTTATTACGAGTCCTACAGAAAAAAAACAATTATCTACAAACATTTTGGAGACTATAAAATATAAATCCAAAACTGCACATTAGGTAAACACTTTTAAAACATAAAATAAACCAAAAATTAGCTTTTCTTTCTTTAGTAACCACATTTTTTTATAATGCGCTCTTAATTTTATTGGCTAACGCACCCTCAGTTACTTATGTCTATAATCTAGCCAGCCATTCCTGTCTCATCGTTCTTCGTAAATTTTTTTTTACACTTTTAAGTTCGCTAAACCTCCTTTCTCCCAAAGCCACAGCCACATTGTATAGGAAAATGATAATGTCAAATTATTTCGAAAAATGTACCTATGTTAGTCATTATGGGGGAATACCTACTTTGTGGAGTAGCATAACGTATCTCTAGGAGATCTTCGTATTATAGTGTGTTTTTTATGATCAGGTACGAGTAAAAATAGGAAATATTAACATGTAGGGTATGTAAAATACATTTTTCATACAACCGATTGCAAAGTACAATTTTGCGCTTCGAATAGAAAGTAGAAAGTAGCAATTTTCCAAGGAGCGAGCGTTTTGTTCATTTTGCTGCTCGCCCAGCGACAAAGTAACCAAGAGGCTCGCTCGCCTGATTACCTTGACAACCATCATAAAACATCTGGTGTTCCTCATGTTTGCCCCAATTTTGATAGTAGGCGTTGGGGGGTGTTGTCGACAATTTTGTGACCAGTAATGCAATTTCTAATTTTTATTTTGCAGTAAATACATTTTAACAAACATTTTCGCTGTTGAAGAAATAATGTGTGTAATTCAAATGCAATGTGACCTTGACGCTTTCGCGAGATAGCCGCGTTCCGCTACGCGTCGTGCGTCAAACTTCTTGCTCAGAGCGGCAATGTATTACTTTCCGCTCTTAATACACAAACAGGCCCGGCGTCAGAAAGGGGGGGGGGGTCGGGGATGATTCCCCCCGGGCCCGGAGATTTTGAGAGGGTCCGGATCTCGTTCAACACCGGTGCTCCAGATATTTATAGTGAAAGTATAAAATAAATTGTGTTGTACTAGTATTTGTATTTCAATTTCTTGATACTAATAACTAAATAACTTCATCTCTCCTAATAGTTACTTAGTAATCTACCCCTACTACAAATTTGTAACTGTGTGGTACGAAGAAACAGGTGCAGGGGGGCCCATAGATTTACTACCCCCGGGCCCCGATTTTCTCTCGACGGCCCTGTACACAAATAGCTATTTATCAAACATTTTGTGTGTGTAATTCGAGTGCAAAGTGACATTGCCGCTCTCGTAAGAACGCATGCAAAATATGTGCAATCTAGATAATAATTTAGTAAAAGATATTATTTTCTCTGATGAAGCTACGTTCTGTTTAAATAGTAATGTGAACAGACAAAATTGTCATTATTGGGCAACAGAAAATCCAAATTGGATGATGGAGGTTCAGAGTCAGTACCCTCAAAAACAAATGTGTATTGTAGTATAGTGCGCGGAAGAGTAATTGGTCCCTTTTCTGTGAACAGTCTTTAACTGGACAAGCATATCTCGAATTTCTCCAGCATTAGTGGCTCTATTTCCGAATCCATTAGACCCAGACTCACCCGACAAAGAACTGATGTTCCATCAAGATGGTGCTCCTCCACACTATGCTTCTACTGGCCGTTCAGTTTTGGATGGAACCTTTCCCAATCGGTGGATAGGAAGGAGAGTACCTATCGAATAGCCTGCTAGGTCGCTAGACCTAACTCCCTGGACATATTTTTGTGGGGTTACCTCAAATCGAAAGTATTTGTTGACAGGTCAAACAATCTGCAGGAGTGGAAAAAGAAAATCCGAAGTGAAATGCGTGCCAAAACTCAAAAAATGGTTGAAAACGTGCAAAGAGAGTTTATTGATTGTCTTGGATATTTTCAAGCCATAAATGGTGTACATTATCAACACTTATTTTGATTTGTTGTTCTGTTCTTCTTAAATAAACAGGTCTTACTTATTGATATGTTCATGTTCAATCGTAAATATTTCGATAACTGTTGAGTTTAGGTATAGGACGTGGTACATGAAACATACTTAGAGTTCGATCCAAAGTTTAAAAATGGAATAAGAAATGGATGTTTTAATTTGAAAAAAAGTTGGTGGTCGTAAATTATTTTTGAGCTACCCTGTATATATGAGCTTGCCATCAAGAAAACCACATTAAGAAATAAAAATCGACGGGTCCGAGCATTTTTCCAAAAAACACCGCTGAATTTTAAAACGAAAACACCGGCTGAATTTTAAAATGAATTCAGTCATTACTTCTGGGACTCACTGTATACCTACCGTACGTTGTACAAGGTGTCCCAAAAACATACCGAAAAACTTTAATGGGTGGTAGAGGACATCAAAACAAACTTCTTTTGTTAGCTAAACATATGTCCGCAAGTAAGGCTGTAAAGCAATAAAATCTTTTAAATCATATCCAAATAATTAGATTAATTCTTGATTTAGTTGGGCACCACTGTCTTTTGTTCAACAATTTTTGCTTCAACTACGTTTGTTGTTGGGGAGCACAAACATCTGTTGATCGCAATAAACATTCCAAAGGTGCCAATTTTAAGACCATATTATTATTTGTGACTTATTTATTGTAACATTAGCTTTGTTGATTGTTAATTCAAAATTTGTATTGAAAATGGACGATAATTTCTCATTTGAAGAACATGTCGATATGCACCTTGCTTATGGTGCAGAAAATTGTAATGAAAGAGAAGCTGCACGCTTGCATGAACACATATATCCGGAACGTTGCCAATCTCATTATACAACCATCCATCGTCGCCTTAGAGAAAGTGAGAACCTCAAGCGTCTTGATGGTGGTTGTCGTCCAAGAACAACTCGTACGGTTGAATTTGAAGGAGTTCCACACCGAATGGAGGAAAGTCTATCCACAAGTGTTCGCGCTATTGCACACCATATGGGATCCTTCATGTCGACGGTACAGCGAACAACTTCTCTACCCCTACCATTTACAATGCGTACAACATTTAAATCCTAAAGATTATCCACATTGATTGGCTTCTTGTCAATGGTTTTTGAGTCACAATTTAGTAAAACCTCATTTCTATTGTCTACTGTCCCTTTAGACATTAGAAATATCACACGGTTTCAACATGACGGGAGACCAGCGATTTTCCCGCCGATAGTTTTATTTGCTCTTAGCTATTTTGAAGCAGTGCAGCAGAACGTGTCATAAATCCAACAGTTGAACTGTCTAATTGGGATCAAAGTATAAAAGGGTTTACACTTTGTCTGTGATAATAGTAATTTTATATAAATTGTTTTCTGTACGTACCAGTTAATTTATAATAGTTGACTTGAAATGTACCCCATCCATTTTTATAGTCACATACTTCAAAAGCTACAGACCATCCGACAAATGGTATAAAAAAGTGTGGAATAAGATATACAATAAATATAATAGCGTAGATGTATTCGTCGAATTTTTTGCTCTTGTTCAATAAAATGTCCAGTCTTTCGTAGCCCACTAAAAATTACATTCCATTAAGAACAAATCGCATAATATAATAATTTCTCGAAATCATATTTATTTGTGCTAAAAATCGCTGTGTTAGAGAATTCGGTCGATTTATTGTGGTTGTTAATATAAATATGGGTATTAAATTAAATTTAAAAAATACCTTATTTCACTTATTATCCAATCATAAACACTAAAAGAGAAAAATCGTACAAAGAATAGACATACAGGGTGTCCGGTCTAAGTACCTCCTAATTTCTGGAGAGCATACAGAGGAGGTCAAAATAGGCTTAATTTGTCTTAGAAAAGAGAATCCTAAAGTGCTCCTTAACGAAGATATAGAGCACCAAAGGGATTTACTTTTTTGACTCTAACTTCTGAACCGACTTGTATAATTTAATAAAATTTTAATATTTTATGTAGGCCATAAAGACTCATAAAACCATACTATAGTAGATGTTTTACATCGACATGCCGCCACATTCGTTGGGCCAAAATTTTGACCGGTGTCATTCGACAGAGCTAAAAACTGATTTTTTTAATAGTGTGGTTATTCCTCTTTAGAAAGGGTTTATTTCAATAAAACTGGCGGTTTTTGAGATAAATAGGTTGTTATGCGAAACACTCATAAGCTACTAATGCTAAACAGAAACAGGTAAAAATCAGGTTGTTATTATTAATACCTACATAAAGAATTACTAGTGACGGAACTTGTCAAAACCCCCTTAAAGTAAAAATAATTTAGAAAAATGGAAGAATATTTTTACGCAGAATATGTTGCTATGTATTTAATTTATGGTTAAGCGCTGTCCAACTCTTTGAAGGCAAGTAGACTTTATTCTGAACAATTTCCAGCCCGAACATTGCCAAGTCAAAAAAACCTTTTAAATACTTGATCGGCGCCTAAGGGAAACAACTAAAAGATTATTAGAAATTAATTATTAGAGATAACGAATTAATTTTTTAAATTTTTTAGTCAGGGTAATTTTGGCCGCGACGTGGCGGTGAGGCTCTTCCCAGGAGAGCACGAGACCCTCACGTAGAGGAATAAATTTTGCAGGATATTGCTGACAACCCTTTAAATAGCATAACAAAAGATCGCGACACAAAACGATGTTACAAAACGGGTTGTACATTAAGCTCTAAAAGATCAGTTACTTCACCCGTACCATGTTCAAAAAGTACACACTATATTTCCGGATGATTATCCAGCAAGACTTCAACCAGTTTATACAGTAACATAACGTAAATCTAAATTTTTCTAACCTTATTTTGTTTACCCATGAAGCCGGTTTTACAAGAGATGGAATAATAAACTAACACAATTTACAGTTTTGGGCTGATGAAAATCCGCACGCTATAATTCAAACCAAACACCAACAATAGGAAATATACAGGGTGTCCGGAAACTTCGTCCGTATATTTTAAGGGGATATTCTACATATGAAAATATGAAAAAAAAGTTTATATGAATGTAGGTCCTTAAATGTCTTATAAGGAAGCTATGGCCGTCCAAAGGTGACCTCTAAAGATTAGTTTCTCTTTCATATCTTTGCAACCGCTTGAGGTACCGATGTGCTTTTTGGCACACAAACTAATATTAACAATTAATTGCTAATTTATGATATTGAGAGTTAGTATGAAATTTAGTCAGGGACGTTATTACTTAGTTTATTTATTCCTAATTTTTGTACACGACACATTTAAAAAAATTTACCCAAAAATTATAATTCCAGTGATTTTTCTACACAAAAAAGGTATTCTTAAAAAAAACTATTGGGCCAATGATTTAGGAGAAAAATCGATTTATTTAAATCATTGCATAAAGTATTATCGAATTGTGTTTAAACTAAAACATCAAAGTAGTCTTATGACAAATACATATTTGAAGTCAAAAAAACATCTCGAGAGCTCGCAGATTGTATCAAGAATATTTTCCAAACCGTCAAATTCCTTGTAAGAAATTATTCATTAATTTACATCAACGATTAAGAGAAACTGGAACTTTTAGGCCAAATAAGAATGAAACTGGCAGAAGCCGTACAACTAGGACTCCACAAGCAGATGAAAGAGTTCTCGAATGCGTTGCAGCTAATCCGGGTATAAGCACAAAAATAATTGCCTTACAAGAGGGTATCCCTAAGAGTACAACATGGGAAAATTTGCATGAACAACTTCTTTATCTATACCATATAGGTACAAAGAGTTCAGGCGCTTAAGCCTTAAGACCTACTTCCTCGTGCACAGTTTTGTTAGTGGATGCAGAGAAAATGTCATCAAGACCGTTTTTTACTACATAAAGTCTTGTTTACTGACGAAGCAGGGTTTACCCGTGAAGGCATCGTAAATTTCCATAATAACCATGTATGGGCAGAAGAAAATCCCTATGCAATTTTCGAAAGTCGATTTCAAAATAAATTTTCAATTAATGTTTGGGCAGATATATTGGGCGATCGATTAATAGGACCATACATTATGCCTCAACGTTTAGATGGGCCTGCATATTTAGATTTTTCACAAGACTCTTTGCCTGTTCTACTTGAAAATGTGCCTACCAGCAAAGACTTACAAACTATTTTATGCATGATGGGGCTCCACCTCATTTTAGTAGATTGGTTCGAGATTATTTAAATCAAACATATCCAGACCGATAGATAGGCCGAGGTGGGCCCATTGTCTGGCCTTCCTGTTCACCTGATCTCAATCCATTGGATTACTTTTTTTGGGGATATCTGAAGTCTCTGGTATATTCAGTACCTGTCGAAAATGTACAACAATTGAAACAGCGTGTTATTTATTGTTGCGAGGAAATTCGTAGTAAGGAAGGAGTTTTCGCAAGAGAACGAACATCAATGAGAAATCGTTTAATTGGTTGTATTGATATGAATGGAAACCATTTTCAACATTTGTTGTAACTTTTCTACTTTTTTCAGTTCATTATTGTTAAACCAATAACTCTTAATTTGTTTTCTTTAAAAATAACAATAAAACAACGTTTTGACTTAATTATTGTCATTGTCAATTTATTTTAACCCTAACCATGGGCTTCTTGATGTTTTTTTGACTTCAAATTTGTATTTGTCATAAGACTACTTTGATGTTTTAGTTTAAACACAATTCGATAATACTTTATGCAATGATTTAAATAAATCGATTTTTCTCCTAAATCATTGGCCCAATAATTTTTTTTAAGAATACCTTTTTTGTGTAGAAAAATCACTGGAATTATAATTTTTGTGTAAAATTTTTTAAATGTGTCGTGTAAAAAAATTAGGAATACATAAACTAAGCCACCCCCTTCCTCCCTTAAGAACGTCCCTGACTAAATTTCATACTAACTCTCAATATCATAAATTAGCAATTGTTAAAATTAGTTTGTGTGCCAAAAAGCACATCGATACCTCAAGCGGTCGCAAAGATATACTTAAAAGAGAAACAAATCTTTAGAGGTCACCTTTGTACGGCCATAGCTTCCTTATAAGACATTTAAGGACCTACATTCATATGAACTTTTTTTCATATTTTCATATGTAGAATATCCCCATAAAATATACGAACGAAGTTTCCGGACACCCTGTATATATTTTTTTTAACGAGATGGCACAGCACTGCAGGATTAATCCTTTATTGCGAGTGGTGCGTGTGCGCAGGAAACGATTGACGTTGGTCTTGAATCTTTGGAGATTATACTCGTTGGGGAACACGATTTCAGGGAGGTCGTTCCAGAGTGATGACGTTCTCCAGATGAAAGAATTTTTAACAGTGTCGTTCGAGGGACACTAAGCTGAACCACGTACGGGTCGACTGCAGTGGCTTGCCGTGTATTTCTACCATGTACTGCTCTGCGTGGAATCAAGCGGGCAACCTCAGTTGAGCACTTGCCATGAAAATATTTGTATAATATACTCAAGTCGCCAACCTGCCTTCGATGTTCAAGGCTTTCCAGGTTGTTTGTCAGATCATGGTCACCGATCAAGCGAATGGCTCTTCTTTGAATGGAATCTAGCAATCTCAGGGTATATTTAGGAGCAGAGCCCCAAATATGCGAACAGTACTCCAGCGATGGTCGAATTTTTGCTTTATTGAGCATCAAAAAATATTGAGGTGTATAGAGGTGTAAGACCTCTTGCTGCCTATAGAGATGTGCATTGGCAGCCGATATTCAAGCATCCAAAGTAAAAGATGAAACAAGTGTGCTGTTATCAGCTAAGCTATATATAGGATTTATAGTTTTTTTCCAAAAGATCGTTAGTGTATAGTAACAAGAGGGTGGGCGATAATATAGAACCTTGAGGGACTCTGGCGTTGATGTTAAATGTGTATGAAAGAAATCTCTCTATCGCCACTCGCAGGGACCGGTTTTTAAGAAACCTTTACAGCCATGAACAAAATTGAACCGGCATTCCGTATGGTCTCACTTTAGTTAGGAGCCCCTCATGCCATACTTGGTCAAAGACCTTGGAAATGTCCAGTGCTACCGCTCGGGACTCCCCATGATGTTCTATTGCGTTGTTCCAAACATAAGTAACATAAGCGAGAATATCTCCTGTTAATCTATACTTACGGAATCCATACTGGCGGTCTCTAATAATGTTGAAGCCTTCCAGGCACTTTAATAAATAAATTAATAAATTTTTTGATTAAACCACTCGTTCGCAACTTTTGGTAAACCAAAGCTTGCCGTTAGAAAGGCACTTTTTTGAGAGAGGGATTAAAGCTTCCATGCCAGCTAGAATAACCTTCGATACTTCTTTTGCACAGATGGATGGATCATCAGATGTAAAGCAAACGTTCCGCCAAGGAAAGGTTCGAAAATGGTCCTTTAGGTCATCCCACTTAGCTGATGTATAATGCCAGATCTTGCGTGGTTTAGAAGGCTGTTTGGTACTAATTCGTAGTTTTCCCAGTGCCGAAATAAGGTTGTGGTCAAACTTTCCTAATAGAGGCTTCACGGTGACAGTGTACAAGTTGGGATTTAAAGTTAAGAAAGGATCCAAGAAACTAGCAAAATCACCATCTTGGTCTGGAATCCGAGTTGGTTCGCCCACGAGTTGGGTGAGGCTAGAGCTGATGGCAAAGGATTCGGCTTCTCGACCTTGCTCGTCGATTATATTTGAGAATCTGAGCCAGTTTACATTATGAACGTTTAAGTCGCCAAGGGTGACAACTTCGGAATTGGGATGGTGGGTTTGCAAAAAGTCAATAGTATCAGCAAGAGAGGAGAACAAGTCTCTATAATGGGTATTGCTTGGCTTGACCGGTAAAGGCAGCAGATGAATTGATTAATTCTCTGCGTTGATGTTTTAAACCATATTACATCAAAGTCGTTAGGCTTGGGTATCTCTTCTCGTTGACAAGAAATATCACTGCGGACAAAGAAACAAAGGCCAAAATTGCGCTTAAGTCGGTGATGTAAGTCGTACCCGGGATATAAATAGCTGACCATACTAATCGATGATCTGACCTTTGTTTCAGTTAGTGCGAGTACATGAGGTTTGGTAGATTGTAGATGTTGATGGACTGCGTTGATGTTCGAGTTCAGTCCTCTTATATTACAGAAATCAATGTGGAAGGTGCTACTTTCGGGCCTTCAGTTGTCCCACCGTTTCCATTTTGAATATTCGAAGGACCTGCCTGACTACTGGAGATGGTTTACTGTTTTGGAATGATGAGATTTACAAGGCGTGCCCCTTGATATAATAATACAAATGTGGTACATGCATGCTGGTGCTCCACCTCATTATAACCGTATAGTACCTCAACACTTAACAAGCGTTTCTGACCCTCGATGGATTGGTCGAAGTGGGCCTGTTTTATGGCCACCAAGGTCTCCAGATCTAAATCCCTTAAACTTTTACTTCTGCGGACATCTAAAAAAACTAGCTTATTGAAGAAAAGTTATTAGAGGCGAACTACTAGCGAAAATAACACAGCATTCTAATGAAGTTCGTAAGAATATTGGAATATTATTTGCAGTGCAGCAGGAAAATATTCGAAGGCTAAAAAAATGTATTGAAGTATGTGGATATTGAACATTTACCAAAATAATATTTAAACGTTTTCATTATTCTTGTATTTTAATAACATTGTAAATTAATTAAGCTCGGATTAACCCTTTAAAAGGTTCTTGGACTTGACAATGTCTGAGCTGGAAATCTTTCAGCATATTGGCTTGCCTTCGTAGAGTTGGAAAACGCTTACCAAAAATTAAATTCACATCAGCATACCCTGCGTATTCTATTTTTACTATTTTGCGTTTAGCATAAGAGTGCTTCGCATATAAACCGATTTATCTCGAAAACCGTCAGTTTTATCGAAATAAATTAAGAGTACCGTTTTTGAAGAGGAATGACCATAGTATATAAAAAAATCAGTTTTCGGCTCTGTCAAATGACACCGGTCAAAATTTTGGAGTAACGAATGTGGAAGCAAGTCCATCCCTGGGTAAAGAGATAGTGTAATAACTAGTCATAATATGTATGTTATCATATTAATTGTAGAACAATTTGTATATAAGTAAAATTTTAATTATAAATGTAAAATTTTATTTAATAAAAAAATAATCAGTTCACTTCACATTTATAATTAAAATTTTGCTTATATAAAATTTTTTCTATAATTAATGTGATAACATAGGTACATATTATGACTGGTAGTTACACTGTCTTCAGTTTTATATTCCTTATCTCTGTTAAGTTGTATTCGTTAATTTGAGACAACTATACATTCAAATTTGACTCAACTCGATGTTAGAATCCCCTGAGAATGAACGTCTAGACGTTCCAGACATGTAGGGAACTATATTTTAAGTATATTAAATTGTGCAGTAAGACTGGATTGTTTAACTTACATCACTTTAACTCCACTGAAAGGATGGACTATTTCTTTAATTAAAGTAAATGTTCCCATTACTTTAAATTGAACTGTTATTTCAACCGTCAACTGAACCTCCACTTTTTAAGCTTTTAAATCATTCGGTGTAAAAAGTACGATATTAATTTAATGAAATGTTATAAATCAGTGATTATTTTAAATAATATAACTTTTTGTGTATTCTTATCATCTTATCTGCCTTTTCAAAATTATATTTTTTTTTTCTTGCCATAGTCTACTGAGAGAAAATATAGGTGAGCCTAAAAACCATTGGAAGTTTATACAGGTAACATAGAATAAGGTTTTTCAGTATATAAATGGAATCTAATAACGAAAAATAGAAATGGAGGGAGGCACGAAAATGTCTTGAGCCCGTTGTTACGCGTTTGTTAGTGGTAAAGTCAGATTGACAAAGTTGAACCGAAAGTTGGAACCGAATATCTAAATATACAGTAGGATACTTAATTTTAAATCCAGTATAGATAAAAGCATAAGCAGACGAAATTGTGCTTGTAGCATAGAATGAAAAGTCATGAAATTAAATATATGAGTAACTCAGACAACTGAAACATTTTAAATCTAATAGTAAATAAAGAAAAAACAAAGGCAATGATTGTTTCCTATAAAGGCCTTAAAAATTAGGTTTGAGGCAGATATCTTAGAACAAGTTAAATCATTTTAACACTTAGCCACAGTTATAAAAATATAGGTACACCGTATGCAAAAATTGGAAATAGAATACAAGCTGCCACATGAAGTTTTTAACCACATAAGAAGTGACAGATAACACGAAGATATTACATTACGTCGTATAGGTGATAAATGAAAGGCAGGGGAAAAAAACTCAAAATGTAGAAATGTGACATTTGAGAAAAGTGGCTGGGATAAAAATCACAAATTGGAAACAATTTAAAGTAACTGTGAAGCAGTTAACTGCAGCGGCGGTATTAGAATAAAACAATATCCCGCAAAATAATTATTAACCGTTTCATAGCTTCGATGCCAAGAGGTTTTAATGTGTTTCTCATTAGCAGGGTAGATCAAAGCGGGAATTAGATGTCGTTATTCTTGATTAGAATGTAATTTTGTAAATTTAATTACTCAAAAAATTACAATCTTTTTTATTTCATATTTTTCTAAGTCAACAACAACTTTGCTTCCTAACAATAGAAAAATTAAACAACTTCGAATTCTCCTCAAATTTAGATCTTATTTTAGCACATCGATTTTATGCATTTTAAGTAAATATGAATCCGAGAAAAGTTATTATGATTTCGAAGGCTTTGGGTGATCAATTTGAGAAATTTAATTCATATTCCAGTGTGTAACACTAGCAATTTTGAATGTCATCTTTTTACTCTAACTCATTTGACAATTTAACAATTTGTAGGTTAGTAGCTAAACTAAGCAACAATTAAAATTAAACAAAACGGATTCAGGTATGAGGCTTCGTAACTAAACAGGCTTTGATGACTTATAGAAAAATCTAGCATATATTATGGTCAAAATTCCACAATAATTGTTCCGAGGAAAGGCTTTGCCCCTAAAATGGCAAGCAATTAAAAAGATATTACATTTGAAACTGTACTAGCAAAATTTCAGATGCGCATTAGTATAGATATTCATACTTACCTACTTCTTATCCCTTTAGGAAGAATAGTTAAAGTAAACATTAAATCTTTACGTGGAATACCGCTCGTATAGTTAACACGATATTTCTTCTTCAGGACATCTATTCTCGACTTAGGTGAATGATCATATTATCAAAAGAAGTGATAGGTATGCAAATCTTACCTAAACCGTCTTCTTGAAAGTGAAAATGATTATTCACTGCTTTAAGCGTTAGAAGAACCCGTTCTCTCATAATTTTTACGAGAAGGAGAATGGATTTATATCATGAGAAGTGCGTAGAGAATCATGCGTGTTTATAGTCCGTCGGATATAATAGCTTCGCCTACGATTCACAAAAAAAGGTATAACCAAATTAGACCTTTATCATTTAAAAAGGTATATTTTTTTATATCGGAAATGGAAATTGACGACTAAAGACCGGATTATATGCAACCAAAAACCTTAAGAATATGCGCATATATATGCATATATTTTTTTAAATTTATGCAGGATATATGCAAAAAAGACGTAAATATGCAATGAATATGCGGTAATAAAACAACTAAATTTTGATATTTAAATTAAATTTTCATTTAATTAGGGGATTGAGTATTAAATAAAGATAAATTCAAGTTATAATATAGTTAGTTTATTAAATCAGTTAACACCTAATACAGTTTTTTATATTAACCTTATACTGATATTAATTTGAAAAATTATAAAACGCACCAGTTATTATAATGTGTGCTTCAAGGTTTTGAACTAAACAATTGTGGCGTCTATCACTAAGGGCATGTTTGTAAAAAGAAAACGATATTTCTACATCTACTGAAGTTATAGGCCAAAATTTTAATTTCGGAACTAAGGCAGGTTCAATAGCTAAATTATTTACAGTTTACCTTGATATTATGTTTACGACCTGCCCTAAAATCTTGAAAACTGTGTTTTTTCTATTAAATTTTCTAATTTTGCCACTACTGTTTTTCCTACCTCACCTCGTATTTGTTTGCAATTTTGTACACATGTTTCTGTTATATCCATCGACTCTGGTAGACTTGTATACGATTCCTTTATTTGCAAAATACTGTCTGCTATAAATGCATAGTTACACTTAATATACATTAACTGTTGGTCCATTTTAGCGCTTTGAAATATTTCTTTAGAGTTTAGGATGCACTGTGAATCATCACCAGACATTTGTGAAATTAAGTTTTTCAATTTTTGGAAATTATCTGAATAAAATATTGTCGCACGAATCCAGGTGCCCCATCTGGTCACGACAGGCTCAGGTGGTAATGGTACTCCGGGAAGATTCTTCTTGTAAAATTGTACTCTTAATGGGATCTTTATGAATATCTTTTTACATTTGCTATTAGGACATTGACCAACGGAAAGGAAACTCTAATAGTTTCGCAACCCTATTTAATCCGTGAGCTAGGCAAGTGACATGAATCAAATTTTCATAAAATATTTTTAACAGGACAAGAATTTTATTTGGAGGAACTGAATTCGGCAAAAAGAAATGTGTTAAGGTTTCTTTAATAAAACGTGTACCTGTGAGGTTGTTTTTTTTTTCTATTTCTTTTATGGATATAAGGTAAGCTTTTTCAGGTTATTCTTCTGTGAGTTTTCCGATCATTAAATTAACTATATAACGACCACACGAATCAGTTGTTTCGTCGACGACAATATACATATAGTTACCTCCAATTTCTTTCTTTATTTCATCTAGCACGGTACCAAATACCTTTCCAACGACATTTTTTCTTAATGTTGATTCATCTGGAGCATTATATTTTGTATATTTTTGCAAAAAGGCCTTAACCTGCGGGTTGGTTATCTTGTTTAAAGGAATATTAGCAGCCAAGAACGTTTAACATAAATCTTCGTTAAATTCTGACTGGTCATGGTTTCCGTTTTTAAAAATCTCAAATGACTGCTTCAGCGTTGACTGTATGGGATCAGACTTCATCTTGCTAACCGTTGCAATGTGAGACGGCGTCTTAATGTGTTGGTCAATTTGAAATTTCTTTGAGCAGGAAACAATTTTTGAACAAGACTTGCAAAAAACATGGTCGCCGTCCAAAGCAAGTTCTGGGTAAGGCTTAATCCACAAAATACATCGTATTTTCTACATAATCGCCGCTCTAACTTTCACTTTGCTTGCGTTTACAATACTAACTGCGGCTACGACAAACGACAACCTCAATAATACTAATAAACTGTAACAAATGTGAGCAAATATATAATTATAGAAGGTGTAGATAAAGAAATTCTAGTTAAAGCATGGTCAGAAATATCCACCCACTAATGGAATTTCTCAATAGAAGAATAATAAATTATTTTATTAGTTTATTACTTTATTGATTAGCCTATTTATTGCCCTTTTATCTTCAGACCCCGACAGCACAGACAACACGGCGGCGTGCGATCATAAAACGTAAGATAAGAACACAGAAATCCCAAAACATTCTTAGATGTACAATAGTTCTTAAAATATGCATTTTTTCCTTTAAAATCACAAAATATGCAAAAAGCATATATGAAAAATGCATAAAATCCGGTCTTTACTGACGACACTCTTCATTGCTCGACTAAAGAAATAGGCAAAAAACAGAAAAAAAAACAATACAAAAATTTTAAATTTAAAACTGCATAACTTTTGTTTCAAAAAAGATAGAAACAATGTTCTTTCTTAGTCTATTTCTCATTTAGGTCCCTTTCTCTTGGTATATGATTTATTGAAAGAAACTTGGTAAATAATATAAGAAAAACGGCACTATTAAAAAAAAATTGTCTATACTTTTTTCAACTCTCCTCGCCCTAACTTTCTAAAGGGGCCTACAGACACGTGTACATCTCTGTGGATTACTTTACTCTACACACATGGATACTTTTGCACGAACATGTGTGTCAGTCTTTTACGCGTTGCGGTTGTATTTTGTCAACATGCCAAGTGAAGGCGAGTTAAATTCAGTGGCGTGCGTTTGTGCTATAAAAAAAATCAATTGATTAAAATACTTTGGCCACAAAGAAAATGGGTAAAGGAATGACTTTTGAAGAGGCAATTAATATTCTCATATCAATTTACTTGAAGAGCTAGGATTAGAACCTGATGATTGGCGAGACTATCTTCGGATGGATTCCCTTTTAAAACTTTAACAATGTTTTTGCTTTTTTTCGTACCCAGATGGAATAACAAAATTCTTTAAAACAAAAAAAAATTTTGCTTGCTGAAAAAGGCGCTGCAATTAAAGTACATGTTAAAGATTTACAAACAAAGTAGAGTTTTCAAGAAGACAAAATTAACTTGATAACCTTTGCTAATATCTCATATCGATTAAAAAAAATCGATTACTTCCGAAGATATCGCGAAGTATGTATAAAAATGTACTTTCCGTCATAAAAATAATAAATGTTGGACCTTCCAAAAAATGTTGTAATTGATCATTTTAGATAGCCTAGAACCTAGTCAATCATTCTGTCATGGTCCCACGTAGTTGTACCTAAAAATTTTTAAGAAGGAAGCGACTTTTTCCTCGTTTTTGTTAATACTACTTATGCATGACACTGACAAAGTCATAGAACAAGCAAAATAATCTTGAAACCTTCATACATACATGCACATTTATGTACGTGCGTACATAAATTCAAGCAGGATCAGTAGACATGTACATCGGTCTTCTAACGGAAAATTTGTCTACACACTGTCGAACATCGACGCGCGTTCATGTATTACTACTTGTACGCGTGTCTGTAGACCCCTTTATGCAAGAAGCTATTCAATTTTTTTTCTACTAAAAATTACGCAATTTAATATACTTCAGTCTATATTAGAGAAGAGAGTAGAAAAGCGGCGGTGGCCTCGCCAGTCGTCCCCTCGTACCCACCCGGCCACCGCGACATGCGGTTTTAGCTATTACCCAGCGTAAATGTACGTAAAAAATTCCACAAAAACTGTGATTTGATTATTGTGAATTCGAAAAAAATATTTTTGATGGTTACGAAATTCTTACTGTTTTGTTGTGTATTTTAATATCTTCCATAAAGTGTCTGAGGATATAACATTAGGGGCTTAATTATCAAAACCACTATTTGCCATACCTTCACTAACTCGAGGAGGCTCCGGACATATTGCTGGCTTTTTATACACATTATGTTTTTAGTTTTATGAATACCAAAAGAATCAAGCTTGGTTAATGAACGCTTGGAAAGACGATCTTTATGTTCTTTACGCCTGACTGCTTGATATACATATTCTGATTCGTAAAGGCTTAAGTAAGTCTTAGCTGAACTGTTTTTAAAATTATTTAAAATAGCGTAACTGGTAGCAATACCACATATATCCATATCCAACTCTTCTATAATAGAGTCAGAAAAACTATAAGCGTTTTAATCCCGAGAAATAAATCTATTTAATGAATCTGGTATAGACTTATGATGAATTATCAGAATTATTTTTTAATTGTTCAACAATACTTGTTTTGAAAATTGCAGGTGCTTTACAAAGCATAATTAAATCATTTTCACGAGTTGAAAGATCCTCGATTTATTCATTTTTTCAGAACTAGACAATTCGCTAATATTTTCCAAATAATTGTCACTTTGCTTGCCTTCCTCTTTTTCTCCATTAGACGGCGACGCCGTCGGTTTGTATAGTTTATTTTGCACGGACTTAATGTAGTTCTTGATAATGTATTTTGCGTAACATGATTTATGATATTTTGCATCAGCTGGACAAGTTGTATTCTGCTTTGCATTTCAGGCAGGATCATATATTCTTTTTCTTGTTTCAGCACCTGCTCCTGTACAAATTGGAACAAGAGCTTTTTTCTTTAGTATGTTGTGTCAAGTTTACCACAAATTAAGCAATTCTTAAATTATATATAATAATAAACTGAGGTTTAGAATTTTTATTAAAACTGCAAAAGACTTCCTGCAATAATAAAGATAAGGATACCAGGTAGCACTGGACATTTCCAAGGCCTTTGACCGAGTATGGCATGAGGGGCTCCTAACTAAAGTGAGAGCATACGGAATGCCGGTTCAATTTTGTTCATGGCTGCCAAGCTTTCTTAAAAACCGTTCTCTGCGAGTGGCGATGGACGGATTTTTTTCAGACACATTTAGTATCAACGCCGGAGTCCTTCAGGTTCTATATTGTCGGTGTCG
Source organism: Polydrusus tereticollis (assembly GCA_963920685.1). NCBI lineage: Eukaryota > Metazoa > Arthropoda > Insecta > Coleoptera > Curculionidae > Polydrusus > Polydrusus tereticollis. The sequence goes on along the minus strand of OY987333.1, from coordinate 88,100,323 downwards.
CCCACCCTCTTTCTACTATACATTAAAGATCTCTCTCTCTCTCTCTCTCTCTCTCTCTCTCTCTTTTTTAACTTATGAGCCGTAGAGCAACTAGAGACACCTGATATCAAACTAGATCGATTAAGTCATATAAGTTTTTTCAAAATGTTACTCGTTCTACAAATACAGTTGGAAGTGAAGGTTTATTTTCGAAAATAAGCCATAACTTCAAAACGGTCCAATGAATCGAATTGAAAGATGGCAGAATTATGTTCTTATGAGTAAGCAATAAAAATTTGTAAAAATTTTTAAGTTTCACACTAGAGGACGCTCGTTACATACACTGGGTTTCATAACTCTATGATTTTTTTTCTTACCTGTGATATAAGTGTTTGAATTAAAGTTTCTCAAAGAAGGGCAATTTCTAAGCTAAAAAGGTACACTCGCTTGATCTTAATATCTCTAACCGTTTTCGAGATATTTCCGTTCAAACATCACAAAGCATGAAAAAAAAAACAAAGTAATTAAACTCATATTTTAATTATCACAACGCCATAAATTAGAAACAATGCGACAATAACAAGAAGCTCACTTTAGTAAATGTTGAAAGTGGCAACCGTTGAGTTCGAACGTTATTTAAGTTTTATACTAGAAATAAGAAGTGTTTAAGATAATTGTGTATTATTACTTCATCACATGCCATATTTTTAAAAAACACCAATTGACGAGGTTGGCTGTGCACTACAAAATCAATTGAAACAATTGATTATTGGTTGTGACTTTTGCCTGGCAACGAAATACACCGTTGACCTCAATATACTTTATTAAACTTTTAACTTAAACATCTCACTTTTGGGAAAGTGTCTTGCTTGTTTTTAATCACATTAGTGGCTTCCCCAATTTTCTGTAAAAGTTCATCGCGTGTATTAATCTCGTCCTTATAAACTAATGACTTCATGTGTCCTCACAAATAGAAATCAAGCGACTTAATATCTGGACTACGAGTGAGCCAAGGAAAATCACTACCGCGACCAATCCACCGATATGGAAAGCGTTGATTCAGGTGATTTTGAACTACAAGTGAAAAGTGAGGTGGTGCCTCATCTTGCATAAACCACATATTTAGTCTTATGTTTAAAGGTACATCATCTAATAAATTAAATAAGTCGTTTTCTAAGAACTGCAAATATGCATCATCAGTAAGTCTTTGTGGAAGTTCAAATGGGCCTATCAAATAATTGCCAATGATACCGCACCAAACATCTACTGAAGATTCTTGCTGAAAATGTTTTTCTCTTACCAGTTGTGGATTCTCAAGAGCATAATGATGGTTATTTCTCCAGTTGAAGATTTCACGTCTTGTGAACGTCGCCTCATCAGTAAATAATATGGTTTTTAGGAATGACAGGTTTTTATTTTTTTTTATTTAATAATAACTGACACAATTCCTTTCTGGATGATAAATCATGTTCCAGTAAATTTTGCACAGGCGTAAAATAGTAAGGGTACAATTTTTCAGTGTGGATAATTCGTGACACAGATGATTTACTTATTATAGTAGCATCTTTCAAGCGTCTAGTGCTCAAAGAGGGATCGTCCGCAACACGAACCAAAATCTCTTCTTCTTGCGCAACAGTTATAGTTTTTGGTTGCAACCAGGATTCTTATTATAAAAGCTACCCCTGTCGCCTAAATCAGTGTAAATACGTTAAAATATTTTTCGATTCGGTTAAATTCTGTTTGAATATAATCCTAAATATCTTCTCGCAGCAGCAGCATCATTATAATTTTCTTGAGCATAGACGCAGATCATATCTCTTAATTCTCTGTTAGCATATTGATGATGCCGCGGCATATTCGAAAAAAATTAACTTAGTATATGAAATAACATATAACTCTTTATAAACTTTTGCTAACATTCGTTTGACATAAATTATTTCGTTGCCAGGCAAAAGTCACAACCAATAATTAATTGTTTCAATTGATTTTGTAGTGCACAGCCAACCTCGTCAATTAGTGTTTTTCAAAAAATATGGCATGTGATGAAGTAATAATACACAATTATCTTAAACACTTCTTATTTCTAGTATAAAACCTAAATAACGTTCGAAGTCAACGGTTGCCACTTTCAACATTTACTAAAGTGAGCTTCTTGTTATTGCTGCATTGTTTATAATGTATTGCGTTGTGCGTTAACTTGGCATAGTCACGTTGCGGCTATTGCTAAGGCAGCCTCGCAGAAGCTTGAAATAATTTTCCAAATTAAGGACTTCTATACGCCCCAACAACTTTTGATGCTCTATAAAGCCCAAATTCGACCATCGCTGGAGTACTGTTCGCATATTTGGGGCTCTGCTCCTACACATATACCCTGAGATTGCTAGATTCTATTCAAAGAAGAGCCATTCGCTTGATCGGTGACCATGATCTAACAAGGAAACTGGAAAGCCTTGTACATCGAAGGCGGGTTGGCGACTTGAGTCTATTTTACAAATATTTTCATGGCAAGTACTTAACTGAGGTTGTCCGCTTGATTCCACCCAGAGCGGTGTATGGTAGAAATGCACGACGAGCTGCTGCAGCCCACCCGTACGTGGTTCAGCTTGGTGTCCCTCGAACGACACTGTTTAAAGATTCTTTCATCTGCAGAACGTCATCACTCTGGAACGACCTTCCTGAGGCCGTGTTCCCCAACGAGTATAATCTCCAGAGATTCGAGACCAACGTGAATAGTTCCCTGTGCACACGCACCGCTCGCAGAGCGCCATAAAGGATTAATCCTGCAGTGCTGTGCGTTAATATAAAAAAAGAGGTAGGATGGGCAAGTAATCATGCTCACTAGCTCTACTATTTTTTAAAAGAACATAATTTTTTTCATTATCGCTTTTTATTGTCGTTTGAAAGCCAGACATAGTGAGTTTTTTTACCATTAAAGTTTCGCTAGGTCCAGCATCCATGCAAAACAAACAAATATTTTTCTCCACTGTTAAAAAAGTAACGTCCCAGAATAATTTAATAAGGCTTGCATTTACAATACCAAGTTGTATGAAAAAATACTATAGGTATGACTAATAATATTAAAATTGTTATCGAAATGCAGTTAGATACATAATTGCCCATCACCAAATATTTAAATTATTTTTAATAAAACCACTACCAATAAAAAGAAAAAAAAAACAATAACAAACCGTTCTAACCTTTGGTTCTAACTCTATCAGACAATGGATTCTAGGATTGCCGCGGGTGGCGCGGCGGTACGCAGAGAACGACCGTCGAGCCTCTCGCGGCAGCGCGGCGCCTCTACATTCTAAAGCCTCTACCGGGTTTATTATAAAATACAGACCCAATTTTAATCGATACACATTTAAGCCTATTATCATATCAGTTTTTCGTTAAATATATAAATAGATAGCTTCTTGCATAAGAAAGTTACAGCAAGGCGAGTTTAAAAACATATTGAAAATGTGTTGTATTTTTTTAAATATCGCAATTTTTAACATTGAAAATGTTTATATTATCGCACGGGCACGTAAGTATTCGTACCGAATTCGAAATTCTTGTGTTGCATTTGTCCCTGACGTCACACCGCATTGAAATGATCGGGATCAGACCAAGTCGGGAGTAAACGTATGGTTTCGCTGGAGCAGTCAGCGGGCGTTCGCGATCGAACGTAGAGCGTGTAGCAATCGGCTGAATCGGCCGTCGTCGCAGGGTGGTTTGGTTGGCGCGGCTGGAGCAGCGCTCTTCCGATCATATCCGTATTTCGTAGTGCAAGCGCTTATGAATGATTAATAATGAACGCCGATAACATTAGTTGCATGCTGTTGTTGGAGGAAGAAGATGAAGAGGAGATGTTAGCCCAAATTCCTCCATTTCGACAAGCGTCATATTAACACTTGAATTTATACTATACCATATTTAAATAAGAGCTGCAGCATACCAAGTAAATAAATCAATTTGGATAAAACGTTAAAGTATCAAAACATTTTAAAATTGTATCATTAGTTGGTATATCCGGAAAAAATATCAAAATTAGAAAAAAGTCAGTGGCGTACATTTTTTGTCAATAATATCTGTTGAAGTGTTTCCCGGGACGCCACTGGACTTAATAAATTTAATCTTGTTAGTGCTAATTAAGCCTCTTATCATTATGAATGACGGTACCAAATTGCAATAAGATCGGGAAAAGGATATTTACAAAAATAATAAAAAAAACGATTTTTTTAAAAATCTTACGCACCCTGTACATCAAAAACGGGGCAACTCCGGATACATGTTCAGGTTTGTTCAGGTTTGTTCAGGTTAGTACTTCTGAAACACCCTGTATACATTCAAATACAACGGTCAAAAACACAAATATTTATATCAAAATATTGACAACAAACAATAACACCAAACGATACAATGCAATAATGCGAAAATCACAGGTAATCTAATTACAACCCTGTCGCCCAGGGCCTTTTAGTTTTATTGCCACTTGACCAATCGAAATAGAGTTACGGTTGTCATTAAGTACTGATCAATGTGTCCTTCGTATGCATAATCTTGGATTTGAATATGGTATAGGGTAGACTGGGGCAAGTGTAAAACTGGGGTAAGTGGAAAATCAGAGCGCCAATCAGGCAATATTGAAAGTAAGTTTACTTGTCTGTTCCGAGGCAACTAACTATACATTAGCGCTGTTGAATTATGCACTCCCGGCGAGTTACCAGGTGTTTTTTTCTTTCTGAGTAGTCATTTGTAAGAGAATCTCCGAATCGGTCCGTTGAATAGTGTGTGATATCTCCATAAAAAATTGGTCAAAGGTAAAAACTTATAATATACTTTTAGTTTTATTGCATTTTCTTATGTTTAGTCAATTGTTGTAGCTTTAAAATTCTATATATACCGACCAAATCTAAAAGCGGTTTTTACTCACAAACAGGTTTGCACTTCCCCCATAAAAAACATAATGTGGGGCATGTGTGAAAATTGTAATGGGGCAAGTGTAAAGGTTAGTTTACACTTGCCCCATTTTCCTGGGAATGCTACAGTTCGTTGGCACTGATACTTAAAGCTTTTATTCTTTACAGAGAGTTGGCGTCATGGTACGAAATTATAAAAGAAAGTCCGATAGGGCTGCCTATGGGGAGGAGCAATTAAATGCTGCAGTAAATGCTGTCAATTAAGGTCAATTAACCATGTTGATGGCTAGTACCGAATTCACAATCCCATACATTACAATCTACTGTAGAGTAACTGGCCGCCGTGGCGAAAAAAGCAAGACACAGGGCCGACCTCCAATACTTTCTTGGCAAGATGACTTTGTAACTTTAAATAATATTTCCAATCATTTTAAGAACAATATGTCAGGCACAGACTGGCTAATAAAATTTAAACAACGGCACTTTTTGAGTATGAAAAAAACCACAAAGCTTAGAGTACTGCAGAAAGGAATCTACGGACCCATTCGTAATAGACCAATATTATGTTTTATTGGAAAAGGCTATATTGGGGTTGGGTCTTCAGGATCGTCCTGAATGGATTTACAATTTAGATGAGACTTCACTGTGTAGAGATCTTTCTCGTCTTAAAATTGTTGGCGCGAAAGGCAAACCCTCTTCAAGAATTATTGCTGGATCGGGCAGAGAATATATAACCGTCCTGGCAGGAGCAAGTGGTAGTGGTAGAAAATTGCCACCATTGATAATATTTAAAGGCAATAATGTATGGAGTTCCTGGAATTCAGAAAGAAATAGAGACCTCTTCAAAGACACCGTATATGCAGCCAGCGCCAATGGATGGATGACCTCCGAAATATTTAGAAATTACTTTCTAAAGACTTTTATTCCTTTGGTTCGTGATCAGGCACCAATTATTATTATATAGAATGGGCATGTCTCGCATGTGGATTGCTTATTAATTCAAGCCGCAAGAGAAGAAACTATTCATATACTTAAACTGCCAGCCCATACAAGTCATTTACTTCAACCTTTTGATTTAAGTGTGTTTAGATCCTTTAAGGCAATATGGGAGAGGGAAGTAATAACATGGCAAAGACGTCATCAGGGACAACGACTACCAAAAAGGGAATTCGCCACATTGCTAGTGAAAACCTGGGTTGAAGTAGATTCCAGAATCATAAAAACAGGATTCAGAAAGGGTGGTATTGTTCCATTTAATAGACATGTTATTCCTAAAGAGAAGTATGACATCGATGCCCTAAAAAGATAGGAGGAACACTTGAAAAATCAAAGATCTGTAACAGATTTACAACCGAGGCCAGGACGCATTGATATTGAAAGGAATGCTGTAGCACCGAATGTAACAGAAAAAACCGCTACTTTCGAACAATTAATGTTAAAAACAGTAAAGCCTTCTACATCTGGCGCCTCACTTAAAAGGAAACTAGCATCTAATGCAGAATTACTTGCAGCTCCTTCATCAGCATCTAATAGTGCCACCAATCTCAAAGTAATTGTCAGCTCTGATCAAAATGAACAAAATATACTCAATAATCATCAGGATCCTATAACTAAAGCTGTATTACCAGCTACAACCGAAAATCGGCAAGAAAAAAAGACAAGTTTTGATGATCTACTACTTGATTCGCTCCGACAGTCCTTCTTCTAATCCAAGGAAACGAAAGCGCTTAATTCAACGTGGCCAAACCATTGCAGGTATTATCGCAAGTAGTCAGTAAAAACTCTCTACAAGTTCATCTACAATATCTAAACCAGCTATGAAAATTGACCGAAAGAGTAAACAAAGTCGGCCAAGTCCGTATCAATTTGAATCCAGCTCCAGTGAATCAGATAATTAAAGTGTACCTTTTATGGAATCGGATCAAAGTTTCACTTTAGAATCGCATTGCGAAGATCAGATTCGTGAAATAAACAAAGACAATATTTCCATTGGAGACTGGGTACTGGTAAAATACACATTACCAAAAGCAAACAAACATTTCATTGGCCAGGTAAATACTGTTGACAACGGCTTTGAAATCAAGTTTACTAGAAAATTAAAAGACAATTTTTTATGGCCACTCACCAATGATGTCAATGTAGTACAGCTAGACGATATAGTGACTCGTTTACCTGAACCGGTAGTAACACGCCAAGGGGGTTTTAATTTTAATGTGAAATTTGCGGGATACAATATTTAACAAGTTCCATAAAATTATTCGAATTTTTAAACTTTAAGTTTCTTTTCTGTTTTAGTTTCACCTTGGGAATAATTCCTACTGTTTTAGAGATTAAAGCCAAACATTGGGTTTTGAACGGATAAATACGTTTATAAAAATATTATTCTTGTTATTAGGACTTTTTTGAGTGTTATTTTGGATTACTTATTATTTTTCAGAATAAATAATCAAAAAAAAAATCATTCAAATCTCAAGATCTCAAAAATAATTCATGTGTGCCCTATGCAGTATGAAAAGTAAACATATTAAACTATTACTTTCTTACAAAGACATTTTTATAAATATTGTATATTTAAAGTAGGAAGGAAATAAACTTGAACTATTAAAAAGGGCTTCGCACTTGCCCCAGTCTACCCTAATTATAAACTTTGTAATGTAATGCTGAAAAATAAACAAAATGGTTTTGTACACTTTACCGTTCTTCCCTACACTTGCTGCCACTTTTTTTCATGCATTTTCTTTCATTACAATATTTTTGTAATTTTCGTTCTCGTAGTTGTATAAAGGGGACTACTTTTGCACCTCCTCTATCAAACACTCGTCAGCAATTGCCGAGAACGGTGGCAATCTGCTGAACGATCGGTGCTGGACTGGTCTCTCTAGCAGTCCGAACGCAGCCGCTGCAATTGACGGCGAACGCTGTGTCGCTGAGCTGCGGCAGTGAAACCGTGTACATACAAATCGCATTAAACCAGTAACGAGCTACCAATCGCGAACGCCAGCCGCGGCCGCTGACTGCTCCAGCGAAACCATACCTTAGAGGCGCGTTAGAGTTTATAACCTTTATTTTACTATTTTTTATATTATGAATCAATAAAACTTATATCAACTACCTAAATATTACATTCAAATCTATAAGTTTTCGCAGATCTCAAATCTCACAATAGTCACAAGCGTTGCACTCTGCTTCGGCATTTTCAATGTCTTCCCCGGTTGCATCTTTGTAAAGTACTGTAAATTTTTTTATATCATTTACTATATTTTTGCAATGAAACATACATGAAAATAAAGATAATTGAATAAAAAATATAACAAAAAAAAATCGTTCTATCTTTTTAGGAGCAAAAGATTATATGGGTTCAAAGTTAAAATTTTCCCTTTGTTTTGTTTTTAAGTTAAGTTTTTTGCCTATATCTTCTGTCTCGACCAATGGAGAGTGGCGCCAATTTCCATTTTCCATGTAAATAAATATGCCTTTTCAAATGGCTAAAGTCCCGTTTGGTTATACCTCCGTTTTTTACAAGGCTTTTCGCGCTCTATCAGACAGACTATTACACATTTTGACATTTTACAACGACACTTCAATAAAATGTCAATTTATCGATGGAAAAGTATATAAAAAGTATTATTGATATTGTCTTAATTATTGTAGTCCATATGATAGACTACCTATAGGGACATTAGATCAACTTACGATTTAATTTTTAAGTCGATCTGAACAGTAGGTAGTTTAAGAGATATCGTGTGAAGCAGCTGCAAAAAAGCTTTTTTGAGATAACAAATATGTTTGAAGTAAAGTTTATGAAGGCATACAAGTATTGCGTCCTTGCGATTTATTATTTTTATTTTTCTAAGTTTCACCAAAAAAATTATAACTACGCAACAGAACTCTGAAGAGCATAGGAAAAAAGCGAACGTGCGAAAACTCTCTTTCTCGTTCTACAAAATCCTCGAAGAGTAAGCATAAACAGATTCTATATTATTTTTATAGTGTCGTCATATCGTCCTAACCGCCTCGAAATTTGATTCTGGTGAAAATATATAATATTTTAGTTAATCGCATTAATAGATATTTGAAAGGTTTCGACCGGCGCCGGCGGCGCACTTTTTAGGTTTAGGTGAATCAAAGACGTTTACTGTCAACGTTTTTATTTTAGTATTTATTTGAGGTAAATTGGAGACAGCGGCCAGTTGTAGAACATAGTTTAAAAAAAGCCGAATATTTTATTGGGATCCTATACGCATTTCCTTACTTTCTTAGTTTTCTCTCTGTAATATGGCTATAAGCAGTGGTTCAGCAGGCAAAAATGCGAGCATTTTAATAGTACCTAGTGTGTATTACAATAGGGTTGGCTCACAACTTTTTTTTTTTTTTTTTTATAGAACATTATTATAATGTAATGGCTTTGTCTATTCCATATTTCCTGAATAAGATTGTTACATCTACAACCTTACGATGTTCTTCTATAATTTTCAGCTTTTATAATGTGCTGAACACTTTTTTTTATATTGGCCATTTTCAAATTCACAATTAACAAAGTACAAACGATCACAGCTATTTGCTACGGCAAATAATCTACGAATGGTAAATCATGGTTTTTGCAGGTAAATAGAAGTTATTTTTTAACACTGTTTACATTATTTAAAGTGTCGCCTGTTCACAATACACAGTATTAATGGGCATATTTTATTGATTGCTCATGTTATTAAGTAGTTCCATAGACATAATATGTCTATGAGTAGTTCACATAAGCGGAAGTTCACATAAACGCGAGCCTAATGTATCATTATTATTATTATAATAATTATATTACTGTTTTGAAAAAAGCATCCTTAAATAAGCTTTCATTTCATATACCACTAAGCAAATCTAATATCAGCCATTTTTCTGGAATATCAATTCAAACTTCCTTAATTTCATCATTTATGATATTAAGCAATAATTGAAAAAAGTTACTACAAAATTTTTTCCAAAAACTGATTTCATTATATTTAATCATCATCAATAATTAAAACATTAAACAGCACCCTATAAAAGTGCTTACTCTCAGGGTGTAGGCAAACTCTGCTAACAATTTTCTAAATAAAATTTGAATCGAGGGATATCGTATATACAAGAAATCAAAATGTTCTTTTTTTTATTGAAAGTCACTGATTATTTCCCGCTTGATGCAGTATTTTACTTTTAAAATCAATATAATATGTATTTTCAGAACACCTTATTAAACCTTTTATTTACAACATTTCTATTAAGTACTAAAAAAGGACAATAACAAGAAAGAAATCATAAGAAATAGAACTCTGCTCAAATTTTGTAAAGAATAATAATAATAGGTAAACCCTGCCGCTACCCAAAAAATAAGAATTATTGCTCTTTAAAAAAATATTCTATAGCTGAAAAATGTCAAAATCGATTAAATATAATGAAATCAGTTTTTGGAACATGATGTAATAGATATTTACGTTATAAGTCCGGTAAATCAACTTTTACAGTATGAGTGAAATGTTTCGAGACGAGGCGACGAAGGAGCCGAGTCTGGAATTTTGAAACGAATACTGTAAAGAATTTGCCGGGCGAATGACGTACAATATTTTATTTCATACTGTTCTGTTAAAAATTATAATTATGTTTTGAAATTATACCTAATGAAGTTTTATTCTGCGTCGTATATTTGAAAAGTGCTTATCTTTACTGGTGGAAACATTGTGTGTTTGACATTGATTAAACTAAAACTTACAAATTTCAGTCCGGTAAAGAAATTTTACAGGACTAGTCCGGTAAAAAAATTTTACCGGACTTATTGCTGTAAAACCTTATTTTCTGGACTAAATTCAAATATGTAAAGGTGTGTTTTACGATACAGTATGAAATAAAAAATTGTACAGTATTTTTTTTACGTGCCAATGCAATTATTGCATAATATCATAAATGATGTAATGAAGCAAGTTTGAATTGACATTCCAGAAAATCGGACGATATTAGACATACCTACTCAGTGGTATATTTAACTATATACAGGGTGTCTCACGGTCGATGGTAGGTTAGACGTTTACGGAAAACGGGACATAGAAAATTACTGAAATTTTGGCAACTTAGGTAATTGGCTTTGCTCTATCGATCTAAGATATTTTCAACAACGTTGCCGCTTATACAAAAAAATAGCAACATATTTGATATTGTAAATGGAACACTCTGTATATAATTGCATTTTCCGCTTCATTATTGATTTCTTATTATTTTTATATAATACGTTCCTATACCTATCTTTAGCGGTTTTCAAGAAATTAATTAATTTCCATATTTTTTGTTCAAAACAAGCTCTAATTAAATGTTTATTACTGCGGTATTTGGATTCGTAGACAGCTGAAATTTTGGATGTAGTTTACCTTGTCCTGTGTATTAGTTATGCACAAAGAAATTTGTTCTGTGTTACACAGGGTCGTTCAAAATTCGTCATTTTACCGCTTGATACAAAAATGGTGAGAAGTTCATTTTTTCAAATAGGACACCCTGTATATTATTATATATCCTGCAAGAAAATTAATGTCCCTTCCAAATAATATATCATGTTCCTATATCCAAATAGTTTAGATGTCGAAATAAAAGCAAGTTTTTGTAAAAATCGGATTATTTTGGCATATTTATTTTGTCTTAGACAGCCATGAAATCCCAAGATGGAACATATCTTTATGAAAATCTTATCAATAATAACAAATTTGCTAGTTTTTAACTTTTAGTAAAGAAAGCGACCTAAAAAGTTTTAAAATGGAGGGAAATAATTATTCAAATGAAATTTTGATATTGTTTATTCTTCATGGACAATGTAACCAAATTATAGCAAGAACATGCAAAAGGTTCAACGAAATGTTTCCCGATCAACAACTACTCAACGAGAGAAAGTTTGTAGGATTACAAAATAATTTTGTTAATTATGGGGCAAAACTCAAAACAAAACTAATTTCAGTAGGGACAAATAACATGAATACAGACAAATAGCAAATAACAATACAAGACAAAAGCATATCATAAAAGGGTTCAAGATTTTTTTAATAAATGTTCAAAATGACGACCGTTGACTTCCAAACATTTTTCAATCCGTATACTCGGAGATTCAGTTGTGGCCTTCCTTATTTCATTGGCATCAAGCTGTTCAATGTAAGTGATCACTCGTTGGCGAAGGTCTTGTTTGCTCTGTACTGGTGTCCTGTATACTTTTCTTTTCAAATCACCCCACAAGTAGAAATCAAGTGGCGTGAGATCGGGCGATCTAGCAGGCCAATCCCACGGTCCCAAATGTCTTAGCCAACGATCGTCGAAGATTTGAAACAACTCTCTTGTTACTGTCCCAGTGCAATGGGCTGGTGCCCCGTCCAGTTGAAACCAACAGGTACGATACTCTTCTAATAATAAATTGTCCAGAAACTCGTTCACAACTGATTTTAGAATTTGAAGGTATCTTTCGGAATTTAGAGATTCCTCGTAAATGTGATACTCTATTTTGTCATCTTTTAGGAGGCAAAAAACGTTAAAACTGAACCTTTCCTGAAATCCCATTTCCTTAACAACATGTGGATTTTGGTCGGCCCAGAAATGCTCGTTCCTTCTATTGAAAATGCCCTCCCTGGAAAATTTAGCTTCATCCGTCCAAATTATTTTCTTTAGAAAGTTAGGATCTTCTTGGATGCGGATCAGCATTGCTTCACAAAATTTTACTCTACGTTGGTAATCTTCCAGTTTCAGGGCTTGAACTTTTGTGAACTTGTATGGGTGCATGTTATGATTATCAAGGATCCTTTGAACAGAGGGACGAGTAATGCCTAAATCTTCTTCTGCACTTCTAGTGGAATCTTGAGGAAAAGCGTGAAAATAGGCTAAGACATTTATGATGTTGTCTTCATCAGAAGTTACAGGCTTCGGTAAATGTCTTTCCGATTTCAGTTTCGACCCATAATTAACAAAATTATTTTGTAATCGTACAAACTTTCTCTCGTTGATTGGTTGTTGATCGGGAAACATTTCGTTGAACCTTCTGCATGTTCTTGCTATAATTTGGTTACATTGTCCATGAAGAATAAACAATTTCATCAAAATTTCATTTGAATAGTTATTTACCTCCATTTTAATACTTTTTAGGTCGCTTTCTTTACTAAAAGTTAAAAACTACCAAGTTTTTTATTATTGATGCACTAACTGTCAAATTTTCACAAAGATATGTTCGATCTTGGGATTTCATGGCTATCTAAGACAAATATGCCAAAATATTTACTTCCCTTAACATTTCTGTTCAAATAACAGCAAAAGAATGTATTAGTAAAGGTTACGCATAAAAATCTTGGTAGGCTTTGAAATACGATAGGGATTCCATTTTTATTAGGATTTAACAAGTTTAATTAATTCAAAAAAGTTGTCATTTAAGGCTAATAGTACTTAGCGCTTAAGTATAATGATTTTTGTACTTGGCAAGGGCGAAAAAAATTTTTTGTTAGCAAGTAGAGTTTACGCGTCACGTTATCCAGAGAGAAGGCAGCCTGACGAAAGAAGTTTTAAAAGATTATTATTAAGATTTGTTGAAACTGAAAATGTCGTTTACACAAAAGAAAAAAGAACAAAACCTGTCACCAACGAGGAAAAAGGATTCGAAGTATTATTAACAATTACTGAAGATCCACACATAAGCCAAAACAAAATAGGGAAACCAGTAGATATTAGCGAAAGATCTGTACAACGAATTTTAAAAAAGCATCGTTTTCATGCCTACTACATTCAATTCCATCAAGCTCTTAGCGATAGAGATTTTCACAATCGACTTGAATTCTGTGCCTGGACAAGAATGAAATTTCAAGAAGATCCTATGTTTTTCAATTATGTTTTATTCTTTGATGAAGCTACATTTCATAACACCGGTTGTGTAAATAGGCATAACTTTCACTATAATTCCACAGAAAATCCGCGATATATGAGACAAATCGATCAGCAGCACCAGTGGTCTTTGAATGTGTGGGGCGGAATTATTGGTGATAACTGTGATAGGTCCATATTTTTTTAATGGTCATCTTAATGGGCCCATGTATTTAAACTTTTTACGAAATTATTTATCAGGTTTACTGGCAGACGTTGCTCCATATATAAGAAATAGGATGTGGTTTCAGCAAGACGGAGTTCACGGGATGTAAGAAATTACCTTGATGATACCATTCGCAACCAATGGATTGGTAGAAACGGACCTACACACTGGCCTGCTAGATTGCCGAATCTAACAACGCTTGACTTTTTTTTATGGGTCATGTAAAGTAAATTGTTTATAATAATCCGCCGACAACTGCCATTAATATGCAGCAAAGAATTAGAGACGTGTTTGGTAGTATACCACCTGAAATGTTAAAGAAAGTAAATAGATCTTTTCAAGAGCATATTAATTTATGCACAGATCGAAATGGAAGACGTTTTGAACATTTATTGTTGTTTATAATATTAATTTAGGCATATATTATGTTTAATTGATAAAATAAACGTTCTTCTTACATTTTTACACAACAGAATTTACGAAATTTGCAATTATTTTATAAATATTTATAAAGGATAATGATACAAACCAAAATATGCAAGAAAATACGGGGTGTCCCATTTAAAAAAATTCAACATTAGGCTACCACACTTTTTGGGCAACCCTGTGTATGCAAAAATATTTTCCTGAAATACACTCTATGATAGAGTATGGGCCAGCATATGAATAAATTTGTAACTTAATTTGTTTAGGAGATATGAAAGAACGACGCACTGTTGCAGAACCCTGTATATCAAACAGAAACAAATGTTTGGCAACATGGTACTGACCATGGACTCGATTGGGTAACCGTGGCGCCGTGGTGGGGGGGGGGGGCAAATTATGGGGGGTCTAGAGTCTAGACTGTGGAGGTAACAAAAATTTTTTGAGACCACGCTCAAACTTCAAAGAAATTCACCTTTCTTATGCTCCCTTGGAAACGGGGGTTTGGCCCCAAATAAGGTGAAAATCCGCTCTACGATCTTTTACGGAAATAAATTCCTCCACGGCTTTTTCTTCAAATCATTTATTTCATGTACTGAATTTGTGTTTATAGATATCATAGCTAGAGCATTTAGTCAGCCATTTCCACAGAAATGGTTTATATGTTTAAGGGTAAAAGTTCTATATTGTGGTTTTAGTAACTTATATCAGGTTTATATCTTGCTTGCTCAATACATTAATTTTTAATTTATCTTCTATTTGACGACTAACAAAATTACGATTTAGTTTATTACTAATATAGCGTTCATGACAACTACGTAATGAATAACGCGACAATACCTACTTTTTCCCGTTGTCAAGGTTGCCACATAAAAAAAACATCCTAATACATTGTATGGATCTTTGATAGCATAGCTATTCAAACCACTGTTGTACGCCTAAAGTATTTAATGTGACAGCATGTACAGGGACATTTTTTTAACTGTCTCGCCCAAAAGATAGATCTATTGAGAGAAGTATAAATAAGGTGTGAGCCACAATAGATCATTCGGTCGCAGGGAAGGGTTAATTGTAACCCACTCACTTTCAACCTAACCTAACCTAACTGTCCCACCCGATTGGCGATTTTCCTGCTGACTATAATAAAAAACAAATCACATATTTCTCAATGATTTTTGAATTGAATTTTCTTAAATGGCAACCCCCATAAATTAATAACTAGACGATTGAATTGCATATAGCCATCCGATTCTAAAACTATATAGTTGTTGATATTTATTTCAGCCGTTTCGGAATTACCGGGGTTCCTAATTTGCCTCCATCGATTTTGTCTTTTAAGTTTCTCACCCCTTTAATAAATAGACCTTTTTTTTTAATAATAATTTATTATTGACCTCAAAACAGTTTACAATAAAACTGGCACCGAGGCCTACAAATTGTATGGTATGATTGTTAACATTCAAATAAAGTTATTCCGAAAGGCAAACAAATGTAGTTTATATTTATTTATCCTGCCACTTAAATGTCTATACTCTATTTTCCTTTATATAGTAGAGTATTCTTTGTGGAATCCTATTATATTCCTGTATACTTCTATGAATTGGTGAGTCCTGTCCCTTTTTAGTTCGAGCATATGAATTTCTAAATTCATGGTTTGTTCTTGTGTTGTATGTGTAGAATTGTCTGTTATTTTGTAGTTTTACACTTGTTTTAAGTTTATTGTTTTGTATATCATGTATTAGTTTGGTTTGTTCTAATACTTTCAATTGATTTATTTTCAGGTGTGTCACTTTTTTATATATTTCCTCACTGGGCGTGTAGTAATCATCCCGAATATTACTTTAATCGCTTTGTTTTGTAGTCTTTGGAGCTGATCCAACTGTCTAGTACATGTATTCTCCCAACAGGGCATTAGGTATCGCATATGTGGCTCTATAAAACTGTGGTAGAGAAGCTGTATAGATTTTTTATTGAGTTGGTGAGCACATCTTCTAATAGAGCCCAACATAGGAACTATTTTTTTATCACACCATTTAGTAGTTTTTCCAGGATAAATTATCTGTGATAGTTTGTCAAAGGTATTTATATTCAGTATTTTTTTTTTATTAATTTATTAGCACTGTGTCATCTGCAAATTTGAAATATTTTGCTGTCAGGTTGGAGAATTTTAGATTGTGCACATATAACAAGTATAACAGTGGTTCGAGAACAGATCCCTGTGGGACACCTGTATTTAGTATCTGTTCTTCGCTATGTTCACCATTTATTACAGTGTAGTGTTTTCTACCGCTTGAGTATGTTTTCAGTAGTCTATGGCATGTACCTCGAAAGCCCATTTTATATAGCTTGTTCATCAAAAGTTCAATATTCACTGTGTCAAATGCCTTCTGTAGATCAACAAATACTTATTTGTCTTTGTCCATTTCACTCGTTATATGTTCTAGTAGGTCCACTGTTGCCCCTTGAGTACTACTTTTTTTTTGAAATCCATATTGTTGATGTTCAAACTTAAATGTTGCTTCTATGAATGTTACTAGTCTTTCCTTGATAATTTTTTCTATAACTTTTGAAAAGGTGCTTATTAGTGAAATTGGCCTGTAGTTGTTCATGTCTTCATGTGTTCCTTTTTTGTAGATTGGTATGCTTTTAGCTGTTTTTAGTTCTTTGGGATAGTTTCCGGTTTGCAGTATGTTATTTGTCAGCTTGACAAAAGTAGGTCCGATGGTATTGATCAGCATTAGTAAGTCTTTTTTTGTAATTTTGTCTGTGCCTGGGGTGCAGTTATTTTTCAATTCATTTATTTTGGCTGTTATATCCTTTATGTTTGTTGGCTCTAGGTTTATGCTTTGTGCATTTTCTTCCTCAATAACCTGTGTTTGTTGATTATGTTTTATTTTTTTGCCAGTGCTTCCCCTACTTTTGCAAAATGTCTGTTAAACTCTGTTGCTATATCTTTACTTTTTTCTATTGATTTTCCTCTTTCGTTTTTTATTTTGATTATATTTTTCTGTTTGCTTCTGTTACGGTTGCATATCTCGTCTATTACTGCCCAGGTGTTCTTAGAGTCTCCCTTGACGTGTTCAAATTTCATTTCTGCGTATGTTTTTTGTAGTCTTTTTCTTAGATTGTTTAGTGTATTTCTAGCTTTTTTATATTCTTTTTCACTTCGTTCGTTTTGTATTCTCTTCCATCTAATGTATAGTTTGTCTTTTTCTTTTAGTTTAGTCAGATATTCTTTTGTGATACAGTAGTTATTTTGTTTTATTTTAAGTGATTTCTCTTTTGTACTTTAGTCTCTTTAGTGGTGTTGATTATTTGTAAGTTCTTGAAAAGTTTCTATTTTACATTTTTCCATTTTTACTTTTATTGTATCCAGCCAGGCTTGCTCCACAAGATATGGTTCTTTTATTATTTCTTTTTTCTTTATACATATATTCTTCTTTACTTCTATATACATTATTTTGTGATCTGAGAGGTGGTGATCTTGCAGTTTTATGTTACAAGTTAAACTTTTATTTCTTATCACATGATCAATGATAGATGCTGTGTTAATTGTTGTTCTAGTTGCATTCTGTGGCATTTTTCTATTTTGCATTTTAAAACCATTCATCTCAATTAGGTTGGTGTAAGACCTTCTAAGTGGAACACCCTAATTTTTTTCACAGTAACATAATTTCCCGTGAGCAAGCGATCTACGCTATAGTCAAATCCGACAGATGTCAAAAGGTGACAGATACGACGCCATTTTGAATTTTTTTAAATGGCAACTCTCATAAATAACTAGACGATTCAATAGCATTTGGCGATCCGATTCGAAAAGTATATAGTTGATACTTGTTTTCGGCCGTTTCGGAAATACGGGGGTTCCTAATTTGCCTCCATCGATTTTGTCTTTCAAGTGTCTCATCCCTTTAATAAATAGATCCTCTAAGCTGAACACACTAATTTTTTTTCCAGTGACATAATTACCCGGGAGCAAGCGATCTACGCTATAGTCAAATCCGACAGATGTCAAAAAGTGACAGATACGACGCCATTTTCAATTTTTTTTAATGGCAACCCTCATAAATAACTAGAAGATTCAATTGCATTTGGCGATCCGATTCTAAAAGTATATAGTTGTTGATACTTATTTTCAGCCGTTTCGGAAATACGGGGGTTCCTAATTTGCCTCCATCGACTTTGTCTTTTAAGTGTCTCACCCCTTTAATAAATATACTTTCAAAATAAATACCAACAACTATAATATAGTTTTAGAATCGGATCGCCAAATGCAATTCAATCGTCTAGTTATTTATGAGGGCTGCCATATAAAAAATTCAAAATGGCGACGTATCTGTCACTTTTTGATATCTGTCGGATTTGACTATAGCGTAGATCGCTTGCTCACGGGAAATTATGTCACTGTGAAAAAAAATGAAGGTGTTTAGCTTAGAAGGTCTATTTATTAAAGGGGTGAGACACATAAAAGACAAAATCGATGGAGGCAAATTAGGAACCCCCGTATTTCCGAAGCGACTGAAAATAAGTATCAACAACTATATACTTTTAGAATCGGATCGCCAAATGCAATTAAATCGTCTAGTTATTTATGAGAGTTGCCATTTAAAGAAATTCAAAATGGCGTCGTATCTGTCACTTTTTGAAATCTGTCGGATTTGACTATAGCGTAGATCGCTTGCACACGCGAAATTATGTCACTGTGAAAAAAAATTAAGGTGTTCAGCTTAGAAGGTCTATTTATTAAAGGGGTGAGACACTTAAAAGACAAAATCGATGGAGGCAAATTAGGAACGCCCGTATTTCCGAAACGGCTGAAAATAAGTGTCATCAACTATATAGTTTTAGAATCAGATCGCCAAATGCAATCCAATCGTGTGGTTATTTATGGGGGTTGCCATTTAAGAAAATTCAAAATGGCGTCTCATCTGTCAAATTTGTAAATCTATGTATTTTTTGACATTAGATTCGGCTTCCTTATCGAAAATCATTCAGAAGTATGTAATTTGTTTTTTATGATAGTCAGCAGGAAAATCGCCAATCGGGTGAGACACTTAAAAAAAGTCCCTGTACATATTATAATAATAAACTTATCTTTTACAAGTAAAATTTCCATATTAGAAAATACCGATAGGGCTGGCACGAGGCCAGGGGCGGGGAGGGGGGCGATTGCCCTCCCTGGCCCCCTATACGCTACGCCACTGCTGCTGATTCCAGCCGAGCTCTTTTTGTGGGGGCAATTTGCTGTCACGCTTCCAGAATTCTGTTTCGTAGCTATATTTTCTGTGATTTTACACTCACAACGGATTCGCTCGATCCGAAAACGCACCGTCACACGTGAGTGTTGACCTGAAATAAATTCCGCGCGGCGCGTCGTTTACAGTCTTATCATTTCGGTTACTTTATAGCCAGCTATTGCTTCCAACTTTTGGGAATATATTCTTAAAACTGAACATTCAAAGCTTTTTTTATTTGAGAAAACCGGAATCCCCCCTGAAATAAAAACAACCTGTCTATAATTAATAATAATAATAATAGCAATTAAGTATGTAGGTATAAGGAGAATCATTTAATCGCCAAAGGTTATGAGGCATTAATAATTAAACGTGGCCTAAACTTTTCTTGATTTCTGTTCAATTAATTGTTGCTTAGCTTATTCTATATATATATATTTATACCTAAGACAACCAGAACTGTTGTTATAACATAAAATCCATACGCATATAACATCGGTCTAGAAAACCATCCAAAAATAATTTTGCCAGCTTCTCGTTTAACCGGCATAACACCCATATACTAAAATAATCAAAACTTAATGTCTAAAGATTATCCTCAAATTAAGGTGCCAAACTTACAGGGCGTAGTCTACGAGCCAAAATAATCATATATTTTTTTATAAACAACAAGCTACGGCTTTTCAAATATAGGGATTGTAACCAAGCCTAAACTGAAGATTATCGCAAAAGCTGTTCAATACAAATACTTGAAATTCTAGTATGGTAAGAGTAAGCTTTATGTGCTTAATCCACAGAACTTCCACTAGTAGAAAACCAAAGCTCACTGTCGAGCAATCTAAAAATGTCCCTATTGTGCACCTTGAATATTCCTTTTGCGGATTGACGTTAATCTTGTCCAGAGCCGGTCGTCTCCTTATTCTTTATTTACACAGTGTTTATCGTGTGTATTGTGAGATATGTGCGCGTTATTTCAGTTCTTATTGTACTTTGTGAAACTTTCGTTAAAAACTGGTTACTAGATTGAACTTTTATAGTTTAGGTTATAGTGCAGTGGCTTTTAGTGTAAGTTCGTAATGAGAAATAAGTGCATGGTATCTGCAACAATTGTTGGCCAACGACAAAAATTCAATTTTTCCGGTAAGTACCCGACTACTTAAAATAATTTTAAAATTGTATCCCCTTTTAGCATTTACTTTGCTGCTCTAACCTAAATGGTTTTTCTGTTATGGTATTGTCCTGAGAGCACACCTTGTTTTGATTTGTCTTGATTTTTACCGATTTTACAGAGCTCAAGTCTAAGGCTAAGGGAAGTATCGCATTCTTGACTGTATTAACTGGTGAAGAAATAGTTAAGTGCTTATTCCTTTAGAGTAAGTTAATCCACTAAACGGTTCAAAATTTAAAACATGCAAGATATTATTATAAAAGTAAATATCGACAGGTTTCGTTAACACTTTTTTACATTTTTATTTCCAATCTTTAATCTCTATATAAAAGCTCGCAATGTCAGTAATGTAACTCCCCGTGTAGCTCAAAAGTTTCTTCGATAGAAAAGTTATTTCTCTTGGCGGTTATTTTGTCCTGTTATTCAGTTTTGGAAAGTTGGTCACCGTAACCATAACGTTCAAGTACTTTGCAATAATTTACCCAATCTACCAAGAGATTTGATTAGTTGAACCACTCGAAGGATCAATCATTATATCTTGCGTCGTGCGTCTTGCGTGGGTTATCGTGTTATGGTAAAGAATTCTTCATTGCCCAAAAATAAAATAAGTAACTACCTTCCTAAACATTATTGCTTGTCGAAACTAGATCATTTTAATTGTCCTCCTAAAATGCAACGTAAAACAATTTGCGCTGCACGTCATCAATCAGCTGATAATTGTGAACCCGTAAGAAAACATAATTAAATTAAATTCGGGCAAAAAATATTTAAATTTCATGTGATATTGAATGTACTAAAAACTTGAAGTATTCTTCTTTGAAACGAACCCACCTTTAGCAAATTTTTCTTTACTTTAAACTTGTAAAAATTAATACAGTTTTTCGTGTTACTCTTGTTGTGGGTGTATTTTTTAACAAAATCTCCAGATTTTTTCATAAATAGCATTAAAAATCTGTTCTTTTAAGAACAACAAGAAGTCCACTTATTATTTGGTTAATATATTCGATTTTCCAAGCCAAGAAAAAGTAAGAATATTATTAACATGGATTTTGCAATTATTATGTGTTTCAATTTTTTCATAAATATGAACTAATCTGTGACGCTGTTTTTGGCATCAACCCCAAACAGGACACAAGAAAAGCAAAGAAAAAATATTTTTTTGGTCACATCCACAAAGATAATCATTTTTAGAGTACATAGTCCTATTCAATTTCCTTACACGACTATTGAAAATCGACGAACTAGCAGCATCATTCAGCTTTTTTGATAATTCCAAATCTGGAAGAGGTATTTCCAGTTCCTTTATTCAAAATTATTCCTCGAGGTATATGTAGAGAAAGACTTCACTAATAAATTGCTTATTTATTGTCTTTACATGAAACTACCTTACTTTCACTTTCCACACAAGTTGAAACTTGAAAAACTGGAAATACGAAGACCACGCATACTCAGATAGCTTTCTCAAAAGGCAAATGAATACGTAAATTAAATAGACGACGCGCCGAGCCAATCGATCAGTGGTCCGAAATTCAATGTACCATCTCTACCACCGCCTGCGATTTCGTCACCTCATTTTAAGCTTTCTGTATGGCATTAAAGTAAAAGCCAGTTAAGTCTTTAAACATATTTGCCAACTGGTGATTTTGGACTCCTTAATTCAAAAAGCTCTTGCGAACACACGCAATTGCTGCGTTGATAAAAGATGAATGACCATATATTTACAAGTACGCGACGAACATAAATAATCCGTTTCGTCGGAAAAGCACCAACAGGTGAAATATCTGCTGCACCTCACTTAGAATGTCGTGTGGATAGGTATCTTTTTCTTACGCCTTTGTCGGACTTTGTGAATCTGTAAGTGTTTATATTTATTAAAAAATAAGTAAAGATACTTTTTTTTAACCATTATGTATTACACAAATATTATCCGAAAATTAATTAATTTTATGGGAATCTATGTTTTGCGCCGATAATTATAAATTTACACGAGGTTATAGTGCCGAGATAAACTTATACCGTGCGGGCAAAAATTATTATCATCAAAGTGTGCTTCGCATCTAACTCCTTACTGCTTAGCGGTAGAGCTTAATACCTGTTGGGTGTCAGTAAATAACAGCATTATCAGTCTATCAGTTATTCCGTCATCTTTAACAGTCGTATCAAGTAATTTGGTTCATCGCTAATTTTCCCGAAATAGCGCAAAAATTCACTGTTGAAGCATATTTTCGAGACGGGGTTAGAGTTAATGTTGAGTGGCAATGCAATCAGCGTTTGTGCATGGACGATTTTCGCGAAAGTTAAATTCTAACGTTGCTTTTACTGCTGGGGATTTTTATCATTGCCTGAGAAGAACCGTGGCTCTGTTGAGGGCAACAGGTTCTGTACAACATAAGAAAGGAGCTAGAAGACCATCTGTAAGAATAGAAGAACTTGTTGCAAACGTTCCTGAAATAATGCGGAATATGCCAACATAATGTGTAACACGCCTGTCTCAAGAAGTGGGAAGATCTTATGAAACCTGCAGGGCTATTCTTAAAAAATGGTTAAATTTATTTCCTTATAAATTCCAAGAAATACGAGCTGCAGATTTTGAAAGACGCAGCAGGAATTACTGGCAGTGTTTACTCAAAATTTATTGGAAATAAATGATTTATTAGACCTGACATTTTTTTCTGAAGAAGCCTGGCACCACCTCACTGGTTATGTTAATTTTTTTTTTTTTTTTTTTTTATGATAAGGCACAGCACTACAGGATAAATCCTTTATGGCGCTCTAGGAGCGGTGCGTGTGCGCAGGAAACGATTCACGTTGGTCTTGAATCTTTGGAGACTATACTCGTTGGGGAAGACGATCTCAGGGAGGTCGTTCCAGAGTGATGACGTTCTCCAGATGAAAGAGTTTTGAAACAGTGTCGTTCGAGGGACACTAAGCTGAACCACGTACTGGTGGGCTGCAGTGGCTCATCGTGTATTTCTACCATGCACCGCTCTGGGTGGTATTAAGCGGGCAACCTCAGTTGAACACTTGCCATGAAAATATTTGTAAAATAGACTCAAGTCGCCAACCTGCCTTCGATGTTCAAGGCTTTCCAGGTTGTTTGTCAGACTATGGTCACCGATCAAGCGAATGGCTCTTCTTTGAATGGAATCTAGCAATCTCAGGGTATGTTTAGGAGCAGAGCCCCAAATATGCGAACAGTACTCTAGTGATGGTCGAATTTGGGCTTTATAGAGCATCAAAAGTTGTTGGGGTGTATAGAGGTTCTTTGTTCGGAAAAGTACTCCAAGCTTTTGCGAGGCTGCCTTAGCAATGGCCGCAACGTGGCCATGCCAAGACATATGACTATCCAGATTTACGCCCAATAAATGAATTGATGAAGCCAAGGGAATTGAGTGTCCCGCCATAACTATATCCGGTTCTTCAACATTAACTTTTTTAGAAAAAACTGCCGCCTGGGTCTTTTTAGCGTTAAATTCTACTTGGTTACTGTCACCCCAAGACAAAATTTCTTCCAGGTCTTTGTTGAGATGTGAGACCTCTTGCTGCCTATAGAGATGTGCATTAGCAGCCGATGTCCGAGCATCCAAAGTAAAAGTTGAAACAAGTGTGCTGTCATCAGCGAAGCTATATATAGGATTTTTAGTTTTTTCCAAAAGATCGTTAATGTATAGTAAGAAAAGGGTGGGCGACAATATAGAACCTTGAGGGACTCCGGCGTTGATGTTAAATGTGTCTGAAAGAAATCCGTCCATCGCCACTCGCAGAGAACGGTCTTTAAGAAAGCTCGACAGCCATGAACAAAATTGAACCGGCATTCCGTATGCTCTCACTTTAGTTAGGAGCCCCTCATGCCATACTCGGTCAAAAGCCTTGGAAATGTCCAGTGCTACCGCCCGGGACTCCCCATGGTGTTCTATTGCGTTGTTCCAAACATGAGTAACATAAGCGAGAAGGTCTCCTGTTGATCTAGACTTACGGAATCCATACTGGCGGTCACTAATAATGTTGAAGCCTTCCAGGTATTTTAGTAATTTTTCGTTGATAGCCTTCTCCATAACTTTTGATATAACCGAGAGCAATGCGACTGGACGATAGTTGTTTGGCAAGGTCTTCTTGCCTTTTTTGGGTATGGGCTGGACTCTCGCAGTTTTCCAGCAAGAAGGAAATATTCCTTTTTTGTAGGATAAGTTAAAAAGCCTACAAAATACCGGTGTCAGTTCGTCAGCGCATTTCTTAAATTACAATGACTGGAATATCGTCAGGACCAGAAGCCTTTTTAGTGTCGAGACTCCTCAAGATTCGCTTAATATGGCGGTGGCGAAAGACAATCTCGGGCATTCTCGATTCTACAGGGGTAATGTTCGGTGGAGTACTTCCCTGAAAATTTACCGTTGAATGTGAAGAGAATAGTTCCGCCAGTAAGTTTGCTTTTTCCTGTGCTTTGGTCGCAATGGTGCCATCAGAACGTGTTAGAGGTGGAATGGTTGACTTGGTAAAGTTCTGACTGACGGCCTTAGCTACCGACCAAAATGATTTTGAGCCGCTAGGACATTCAAGAAGTTTGTCTCTGATCCTCTGGTTGTGTGCTTCTTTGCTTTGGTTTATCGTTTGCTTGCATTGGTTTCGAGCGTTAACAAAGATGGTACGATTTTCGGCGGTAGGATTTTTACGCCATTGTCGGTAGAAATAATTTTTTGATTTAACAGCTCGTTCGCAATTTTTGGTAAACCAAGGCTTGCCGTTAGAAGGGCACTTTTTTGAGAAAGGGATGAAGGCTTCCATACCAGTAAGGATAACCTCCGATATTTCTGTTGCACAGATGGATGGATCATCAGAGGTAAAACAAACGTCCCGCCAAGGAAAGGTTCGAAAATGGTCCCTTAGGTCCTCCCACTTAGCTGATGTATAATGCCATATCTTGCGTGGTTTAGGAGGCTCTTCAGCACTAATTGGTAGTTTGCTCAGTGCCGAAATAAGGTTGTGGTCAGATGTTCCTAACGGCGGCTTCACGGTGACAGTGTACAAGTCGGGGTTTGAAGTTAAGAAAAGATCCAACAAACTAGCAAAATCACCATTTCGGTCTGGAATCCGAGTTGGTTCACCCACCAGCTGGGTGAGGCCAGAGCTGATGGCAAAGGATTCGGCTTCACGACCTTGTTCGTCAGTCATGTTTGAGTATTTGAGCCAGTTGACATTATGAATGTTGAAGTCGCCAAGGATGACAACTTCGGAATTGGGATGGTGGGTTTGCAAAAAGTCGATAGTATTAGCAAGAGAGAAGAACAAGTCTCTATAATGGGTATCGCTTGGCGGCCGGTAAAGGCAGCAGATGAATTTAGTAATTTTCTGCGTTGATATTTTAAACCACATTACATCAAAGTCGTTAGGCTCGAGTGTCTCCTCTCGTTGACAAGAAATATCACTCCGGACAAAGAGACAAAGGCCAGAATTCCGCCTAAATCGGTGATGAAAGTCGTACCCAGGATATAAATAGCTGACCGTACTAATCGATGATCTGACTTTGGTTTCGGTTAGTGCAAGTACATGAGGTTTGGTAGATTGTAGATGTTGATGGACTGCATTGATGTTGGAGTTCAGTCCTCTTATATTGCAGAAGTCAATTTGGAAGTTGCTAATCTCGGGTCTTTTAACAACTCCAGTTTTCACACCATTTCCATTTAGAATATTGTTCGAAGGACCCGCATGGCTACTGGACATGGTGGATGATTGGATAATCTCGCTTGATAACAGAACACACGCATGTGAAGTAGTGAAAATCCCCATTTTCTTGTAGACTTCACATCAAAAAATTGGTGTCTGGTTGGCTGTTTCCCGAAGAAGAATTGTTGGTCCTATTTTTTTCTATGATACAGTTACAGCACAATGGTAGAGGAACAATATATTGAATGCATTTATGGAGCCATTACTTGACGATGATACTTGACTAAGTTGTGGTTATTTTCAACAGGACGGTGCAACCACCTATACATCCGTCGGAACTATTAACTACTTACGCAATTTTGTCGGCGACAGATTCATCAGTTTTCGAACAGACATTGAATTCCCACCCAGATCACCCTGTTTGAGTGTTATGGACTAATTCATTTGTTTTTCATTTGATGAACAATATTTTTAAAATACCAGTTGAAAATTTAAAACAGTTACAAGAACGGATTATTATGTGATTTAAACCAAGCCCTACGTTTTTCTGTCCAAACCTTCTGGGATAAAAATAATTTTTGCTCGCCCGGTATTAGCACATTTTGGTTCGTAATATAAGCCTCAAATTACATGATTCCAGAAAAAAATGACATTACTTTTGGTTTGGTATGGTAATGGTATGTTCACTTTTTATTAACATTTTTATTCGTCATTCGCCTTTTATCACAAATTTCAGACAATTAATCATTGTGACAAACTAGACGTATTCAATCAAAAATAGAGTGTCATATGCTACTGTAAGTTTAAATTATTTTTGCACCAATGTTAATAATACATTATGTATTGTGTCATTAACTCCTTGCTGTGAATTTCTATATGGCTTTCTTATTTTTTAAAATTTTATTTGCCTGCAAGTATTACTATTAATTGTCTTTTCATAGAAAAACAAGGAGCTACAGCAACGCTCCATTGTCACTTAATGGAGAGCTGGAGAGAGAAGTTTTTGATAATACAGAAATTAGTTCTAATTCGTAACTGTCTAAGTCCGGTGCGCACCAAATTTAAGCTTTGTAAAAATAGTGTTACCAGAAATGACATAATATGGCGTCGGCCGCCATTTAAAACTTACCTGGCATATACTTTATAAAACGGCGGGTAAACGCGCGCTTGGCTCGGATTAGAGTCTAGAGTCTAGGCATAATTTTGTAGAATGAATATGGTATAAGGGTTCCCCCTACACCATATAAAGGGGGTAAAGTTTTAAGCAGAGATAATAATGAATCTACACAGTCAAACAATCTGTATTCCTAATGTAAATTGAAGAAATTTTTAAACGTGATGGCATTGTATAAAAAGTTACGATGATGCCTAAATTATGGTCGTACTTTTTTAAATTGTACAATGGAGAAAACAAATTAAAGTCAGAAAGCCTTGCCAATATCTTTAGGAAATTAGAGTATATTTAAAAAAACCCAGGCCTTTTGGAAAGAAGTTTCTCCAAATATTAATTTCGTTGCAAATAGATCGGAAGAAAATTGTGACTTGAGAATTAATTGGCGACGTTCTAAGATTTAAAAATGGAGTCAACACATCAAAGAACTTAATCAGAGTCTAATTTTTATTAATAAATTCTTTAAAAGATGCTCCTTCTGAGACCTTGAAAGCGTTTATCTTTTGATAAGAGGCCTTGATACATTAGGTATCTTCCTCATCTTCTATATCGCTAATTTATTTGATTTATTATAATTTCCTTATCGTCAACCAAATCCACTTTCATAATAGGTAAACCATTTATTTTTCTATGTAAATAAACAACTTCTCACATAAAATGCCGTAAAACCTAATTTAAATTTTTTGTTTTTCTCTAAACATGCCTGCTTGTGTGCTTGTCAATGCACTTACGCTATGATCCTGTTCTCGTAGAATATAACGCGTTCTCCTAACTCTTGACGAAAGTAAATAGTAACTTATTTTTTGTTTCAAGAATACTGTTAAAACATTTTTAAGAGAGATAAGGATACATTTCTCTTGATATGTTTAATTGGAATATAGACGTCCAGATGTTTAAAAAACAAAAAAAGGGGATATGTGTGTGTGTATCTGAGTTTTTTGGCACTGGTTTAAACCAACTGGCCAGCTTTGAAAAAGGGGATATGTATTTCACAATATTCGTAAATTCTTTTCTTAGCCACGACTAGAATAATTTCTACTAAATTCAGCTAAATTCAATTTGATTTACCTTTAGGATGCATTTTCGATATACCTGTATTAGACAATAAAAATAATTATTTTTTAACATGGACTACGCCCTGCAAGTATGACATCTTAATTTCGAGACACAACCTGACTACTATACAGGGTGTTAGTGAATAAGTGCGACAAACTTCAGGGAGTGATTCTACATGAAAAAATAATGATAGTTTGGTATATAACTTTTGTCCGCAAATGCTTTGATTTCCGAGATACAGGGTGTTAAAGTTTTTATTAAAAAGTGACGATTTATTTATTGCTCTGAAACCCATCGAGATATGCAAATGAAATTTGGTAGGTTTTAAGAGGTAGTTATTGCGCATTTTCTGACATGCAATTAAGAATTTTATGTTTATCATTGGCGCGCATAAGGGTAATAATCTCAATTTTTTTAAAGAAAAAAATGATACGCCACTGAGATATCTCAAACTAAAAACAATTTTTAAATTTCTCATTCAATTTGTGACAAAAAATCTCTCTTCCCTTTTTTTCGTATTGGGCGCCGTTTTTATGCAAAAAAATAAAACATCTTAACGCGTATTTTCATTTCTTTAATACATCATCTAGTAGGCTACTGTCAACATTCTGTTAAATACGAATATTTCAACGAAATGTCAAATTATTAGAGTTTCTTCATTTTTAAGCTTTTAGTTTGGTATAGCATTAATGTTAATAAGTAATTAATTTTTCTTTTATCGAAAAGAATGGAAAATTATACAAATGCGGAATTGTCAGACATGCATTTTGTCTATGATCGAAGTAATGGAAATGGTCGGCAAGGTCGACAATTGTATGCTGAGTTGTATCCAGGACGTAGAGTACTCCATCACACAATATTTGCTCGTCTGCACCAACGATTGCGCGAAAATGGTACATTTAAGAAACAAACGGCTGACTGCGGACGCCCTCGAGAAGTAGGAACTGTGCAACTAGAGGAAGCAGTTCTCGAGTTGATTGCGGAGTCACCTGAAACAAGTACTCGAAAAATTGCCAACATATTGAATGTAAGCAACTTCACTGTATTTAAAATTCTTAAAGAACAGCAATTGTATCCGTTTCACATTCAACGTGTGCAAGCTCTACTACCTAGAGACTTTTTTCCGCGCCTAGTTTTTTGCCATTTGATTCTTCATCAAATCGCTCAAATTCCTAATTTTTTAAATTGCGTTTTGTTTACTGACGAGGCTAATTTTGGACGACAGTGTATACGAAATTTCCATTACAATCACTTATGGGCTGAGAAAAATCCACATGGAATCTGTGAAGCTTATTTTCAGTATCAGTTTTCAGTAAATGTATGGCTTGGGATAATTGATGATCATTTAGTAGGTCCATATTTCCTCCCACAACGACTAACAGGCGACTCTTACCTTAATTTCCTACAGGAAGAGCTACCTGCTCTTTTAGAAGAAATCCCTCTACAGCTGAGACAACACTTCTGGTTCATGCATGATGGCGCACCAGCTCATTTTAGCATTAATGCACGTAATCACTTAGATACAGTATATTCAAATCGTTGGATAGGTAGGGGAGGTACGGAAAATTGGCCTGCTCGATCGCCGGTTTTAAATTCTCTAGATTTTTGCATTTGGGGTTTTCTTAAGTCGTTAGTTTATTCCACTTCCGTCGAAAATGTTGAAGACCTGAGGAATCGAATTATAGCCGTCTGTGAGACAATAAGAAATACACCAGGAATATTTGCGCGAATACGACAATCAATGAGGCGAAGAGTTGAATCTTGTATCACGTCTGAGGGAGGTCATTTTCAACATTTGTTGTAGCTTTGCGCCTATTTATTTATTAGTGTTATTTTCTGTTATTGTTCTGGTTTAATGTTATTGTATTAGATAGTTTTTAATAATGTATTAAATAAATGAAAAATACGCGTTAAGATGTTTTATTTTTTTACATAAAAACTACGTCCAATACGAAAAAAAGGCAAGAGAGATTTTTTGTCACAAATTGAATAAGAAATTCAATTTTTTTCTTTAAAAAAATTGAGATTATTACCCTTATGCGCGCCAATAACAAACATAAAATTCTTAATTGCATGTCAGAAAATGCGCAATAACTGCTTCTTAAAACCTACCAAATTTCATTTGCATATCTCGATGGGTTTCAGAGCAATAAATAAATCGTCACTTTTTAATAAAAACTTTAACACCCTGTATCTCGGGAATCAAAGCATTTGCGGACAAAAGTTATATAGCAAACTATCATTATTTCTTCATGTAAAATCACCCCCTGAAGTTTGTCGCACTTATTCACTAACACCCTGTATACATTGGAAATAGAAATAGTGGTAGGTTCATAAAGAAACGAAATATTTTTAAATATTGAAATTTCACACTGGCTAAAAATGTATGAGAAAAGGATTACGAACATAGCATGTTACTGTTTTGTATCCAATTAAATCTAAAGGTGCGTCTAGACTTATAACGAAACCGCGTGTCGTGACCGTGCCGCGTACATTTTCCTGACGAGGCGAACTTTGACGCGTGTCCTCATCGCGTGTGATCGTCGCGTATCATTGTCATGAACATATATGGGTTCCGCTAATTTTAATAAAAAATATCAACATCCATTGATAGATCAAAACGCTCCGATGATAAGCCATCTCAGCGTGGTATACCTTTGATGCGACGCCAAGAAGCCGACAAGACATGGGGATAATATAATGACACGCGGTTAACGCGGCGATGTCACGTGTTGTGGTTACGGAGTACCGTTCAGACTACACACGACGAGGTTCTCGACTGTGTCATGATACAGGGTTTTGTCACAAGTCTGGACGCAGCTTAATATTACAGGGTTTTTGCTTACTTGACGTTTAGGTCAACTATTTTCTTAACAGGATCTAACTGATTATAACTTCTAACTTCTAAACCAATGAAACAAGGAAAAAAATGTAAATAATAATTTTACGTTAGCTATGACAAAGCATAATATTGCTGAATAGTTCAATTATTATTAGAAACCTAAAAGCCAGTCGTTTCCTTTCATCAGACTCATCCATCATCCGTCAGTAAGGGTAGGGCCTGACGGAAGGAAATGACACCGAAGAGCGTATATGGACATAGGAGATAGATGCCTAACGGTTGATGTAACGCAAAGCGACATCTAGTGACAATCAAATGAATCAATTTCACCACTGAAGTAATAATGTGACAGATATTCTGAATCAGCTATTCAAAACTCTCTTTCGAAAAAGGGAATCCTCGTGGTGAGGTCGTGTCAGGTAGAATGTGGAAAACACTATAGGCACGAATCACATTTATATTGGCACTTACCAACATCAGCTGAGGCCAGATACCCTACTATTAAAATGGCTTACCCTAAAAAGAATCAATAAAAGTTTGTGATCCCTATAAAATTGATCGTGTTCGTCAATAATCTGTCCATCGTCCTGGTCAAGAGTAAAACGTCGTGCTATCTCTTGCGCTCTGGGACTTCCCGAGGATCTAGGCAATGTTCTAATATTTAGTTCTTCGCCATAAAGATCGGCTAGATCCTTAATTTCTATTTGAGGGATTGTTGGTCGATTTCTATTCATTTTACTGGTTGATTATCACAACTTGTGACAAATGGTAGAAATAAAACCATAAACTAAAAGAAAAAAAGATCTATTATTGTCTGTGATAAAGAATACTTCTTTTTAGTTTTGTTTTGCTCAAGGTCTCCCTCGTATGGCCGTAATTTGTTATGGGGTTGTTTAATCTGGTCAAATTACGTTTTTAGTCAAAGTCTGTGACGGAAATCTTAATAAGAAATAAAAAACAAACGTACGTTTGGTGCGCAAAAATTCGGTTTTTAGTGATATTATTTTTCTGAAATCTATTAAAATGTCAATTTTCTTGTAGCACTTGCAGGTCCCAAAACACCCTGTTCTATTATAGTGGAATTAGAAGGTAATCGTATTGTGTCTTTCCGTTTGTACTTTGTTGCTAATAATTTGACCCATTTTATATCATTCTATATACATAAAGGAAGCAAGATTCACTGGCCGTCCGAAAATCGTAGTGTGCAGGGGTTGGTAGGGGGTGGTTATTATAGTAAAAATTTTTTTGTGCGTTTTTTAGAACTCTACCACTTGGTCATCGAACTGCCTTAATCTTATTTGAAAATTTTAATTAGAAACATTTTTTTCTTAATTTTAAAAACATTCCGTGCCAATCTTTTATATGGAGCGCTTTAATAAATAACCGCTCATACTGAAAATACACAATTGTATTATAGGGAAAGAAAGTCAAAAAGTCTTTTTCCACTAATTTTATTAGTTTTATATTTATTAAATTAGATAACTTTCAGCTCGTTATAACTTTAAAATCCATTGTTTAAGATGGTTGTAGATCAAACATTAGGCATTACAGTGCTTTTTTTACATTATCAGTCCGATGACAAGTTTCATGAAAAAATTCAAAAATGTGCACCCATGCCACCGCAAGCGCGGTCGATCATGGAAATGCGATTAAGGTTCACATTGCCATGCCCAGCTAGTCGATCAACGAGCTTGTCCAGCTTTTTGTGCATAGGGTGTTTACAAAATATGGTATAGTTTTAATTTTTTTATTAAACAAATCCAGAAAACCGGGTTTATACATTCAGTATATTTCTAAGATAATTAGTGTCATATGCAGGTGCCTAGAAACACGCAGTGGGTATAGCAACATTGTTGCTCATTAGGGATGGAGAGTAACCTCAGAAATATATTGTTCTTGATTGCTGTATTCAGCGGGTTGCTGGATTCCTATTATAATAATCGGAATATTTAATAAAAATAGAGATAAAGGGAGATACAGAAGATTTTTATCTTACCTGTTTACAAAAACATGTAGGTACCTACAGAAATCGGAAAATGGTCAAATTCCCTTTACAAAATAATAAATAGATATTGCATGTAAATGCCTGGGGTAGTCTTCCGTCTGAAGAACCAACCCTAATTAATAATAATTATTCCAAAAGCAAACATTTTTACAGTACAGCATTTACTCAGAATCTAAACTCGCTTTACTATCAGATGCAACATTTTTAAGGGACAATATACGACGAGTTTGCTTTAGTCATGCATTTGCAGGAGTCATTGCAATTAATTTTTTTTTCTCTTAAGGCAGCGTTACAGTTGGCAAGTTTCTATTTCTCAAGAAATTTTTTATTGCAGCAGTTTTTACTTGCAGTAATGAAAATTGCCAATCGCTTTAAATCGTGCAATTATTGAACACTTTTCGTTTTAATTGTGTACACGCTGCCAACTTAATAAAATAGAATGGCAGATAACCTAATTTTTCGAATTGTTTTGAGCATGTACGGTTCGTTATTTATAGGAATTAAAATGGATAAATCTCATGTAAATGGTGACAATAACACCCGACCAATGACGCGTTACGAGATGAGACAGTCTCAAGGACGATACATATTTATAAAACAATCAATCACCCGTTTCAGGCCTTTTCCGAAGTCACCTTAAACGAGGTTAAGTCCCTAATAAGCGTTTTGAATATTAAAAAAGCCTCGGGTTTTGACGGTTTAAAAAATGCGGCGTTGCGAAATCTACCTGACAAAGCTTTGGGGAACATAGTAAGCATATCCCAGGCTATAATCAAAGGAGGTCACTTCCCGGCTGCATGGAAACACGCAAAGATTATTCTGATTTAAAAAAAGGTGAGGACCCTACAGCGCCGGCTAGCTATAGGCCGATTAGTCTGCTGTCGAGCCTAGGGAAAATCACTGAAAAGCTAATCTTGAGTAGAATCAATGACTTTGTGCTTACACGAAACGTTCTGCCTGCCGAACAGTTTGGGTTCCGGTCAAAGGTTTCAATAAAATGGCGCATACGGGAGCGGTTTTCTTTGACGTAAGCAAAGCATTCGACAAGGTCTGGCACAATGGTCTCTTGTTAAACTTGATAAGGCTCGGAATTTCGAACTACTTAATCAAGGTGGTAGCTTCTTTTTTGGAGAATAGAAGTTTTGCGGTCTCGTCAGAGAACGCACTTTCTTCGAATAAACAAATCAGGGCGGGAGTGCCGCAAGGCTCACCTCTCTCTCCAATGTTGTATAATATTTATACTCATGATATTCCGCGAGATAGATTTACGCAGCTCTATCTTTTTGCTGACGATACAGCAATTACTTCGACTTCTAAATCACCGCGCATTGTCGTCAGTCGGACGCAGCGTCATGTAATCAAGCTGGAAAAATGGCTTTCGGCTTGGAAGATTCGCCTATATCCC
The DNA here is from genome assembly GCA_963920685.1 of Polydrusus tereticollis. Lineage (NCBI taxonomy): Eukaryota > Metazoa > Arthropoda > Insecta > Coleoptera > Curculionidae > Polydrusus > Polydrusus tereticollis. The sequence continues at coordinate 88,065,411 of OY987333.1, read as the reverse complement.
GCAAAACGAAAGTCATCTTTTTTTCAAAAAGCACCGTGCGTAGGCCTAAAACAAGGCTTCGGGTTAATGGAGTTCAAGTGAACTGGTGCCAGGAGGTGAAATACCTGGGACTTATATTTGACCGAAGGCTTAACTAGAGGCTCAAATCAATTAATAGAGTAAAGCTTGCATTGCGTCAATTGGGCTCTATCTACCCCCTGCTTCACAGGCGGAGTAGACTTTCAAATAGGGCTAAGGTCAACCTCTACAAGGTATTGATCAGGCCGGTTCTCACCTTCGTGGTGCAGCATAAGCAGAACGGAGCTTAATAAGTTCCAGGTAATTCAGAACAGGGCGTTAAAAACTATCGCGGACGTACCTAGATATATATCCAACAGAGTACTTCACCGTGACTTTCCAATGCAGACGATAAACGAGTTTTTATTGAAAATTATTAAAGACTATTACCGACGCACAGACGTATCGACAAACCCACTTATCACAGACTCATATACGAGATCTAGACAAGACACGACATACAAACTACCAAAAGACTGGCTCTCTGTTGGTCCCAATCCAAATCCATAGTAGAGAGGCACTATATGAAATATAATAGAAAAAGCCGCCAAAACTTTGCAGACAAAAACTTTTAAAAGAAAACGCACGAACCAAAATTATTTAAGGCAAGAGCCGATATCAAAATTTCTGTAAACGACAATACCCAAACAGTACACAATGAATAACAGATGTCAAAGGATCAAATCCTGACGTAAAAATACATTCAAGAACCCGAGTGACAATAACAACAAAAACAAACCACAATATAAAAATGATAGAAATCTAGGTTTGAATGGAAGAACTAAAAATAATAATACTTTTTCAGGATAGTGGCACTGAAATTACCAAATAATTTCCCAGACTTGCGCTTGCAACTGCAATAAAAATAGGTCCGGATGAATATTGCATGTAGACCCCAGGATGCCTTGTTAAGTCCTACAACTGGTTGATTATATTTGACAGTTTGAAACTGTCAGAGACTGATGGTTGGAACAGACCTTATACTTGTTTCTGTAAACAGGCACGATAAAAATTTTCTATATCCCTTATTTTTCTCCATTTTTGTTAACTGGCACCCCGATAATAATTATAATGGTACTGTTATTTTCAGGTATCCAGCAACTCGCTGAATTCAACAATCAAAAACAATATAATACTGAGGTTACTCTCCATCAGAACCTCTACCGAGCAACAATGTTGCTATACCTACTGCGTGTTCCTAGACACAAAAATATTATTAATTGTCTTAAAAACCTACTATAGAAATATCCTGAAAGTAGAAACCCTGCTTTTTGGACTTCTTTAATGAAACAATTAACAGTACCATTTTTTGTAAAAAAATAATTTTTTTCTTTAAAACTTTTTTTTTATAATAACTTGTTACCTAATTAATATTAGGCATTATTAAAAAAATTAAGAGAAACTCGAATTAATTTAAGGTTAAATTACTCAAAACAACTCACAATCAAACCATCATTAACCTTTTCAAGATATTTATCATTCGTAACTCAATTTTATACAAGAAATTCATAAAATATGATTGAGGGCGAAGGAAAAATGAACTAACACTCGCGTGGGACTTTCGTTTCTCGGCTGGCTAGACATGACGATGGGAACCTTCATCGCATCTCCATGGTCGACCGCACTTGCGGTGAAATGGGTTTACATTTTCAATTTTTTGACAAGACTGTTCATCGGACTAATAATTTTAAAAAAGCATTGTAATGCCTAATGTTTTATCTACAATGTTTGTGGTAAGCATTTTTTTGATTAGTCAAAGAATTCTAGAGTTATAACGAGTTGAAAGTTAATACAATTGTGTGTTTTCAGGGCGTGCGGTTAATTATTAAAGTGCTCCATACAAAAGCATGACGCGAGATGTTTCTAAAATTAAGAAAGAAATTTTTGTAATTAAGATTTTAAAGTAAGATTAAGGGAGTTTGATGATCACGTGGCACAGTAGTAAAAAACGCAAAAAAAAATGTTTACTAATTTCTTAAAAACCACCTCCTACCAACCCCTGCACAGTACGATTTTTGGACGACCAGTCAATTTTGCTTCCTTAGGGTCCATAGAATGATATAAAATTGTTCTTACATTTTAGCAGAAAAGTGCAAACGAAAATCTTTCTTAGAAGGTATTCTCGAGCTGGTAAACTATGCTACTAAGTTCGTTCGTTGCTGAGTAGCAATCAAGAAACGGTATAAAGAAGTTACTTTGGAGGCCTAAGCCGGCAAAGTACCGTGCACCTGTGCAGACTTTCTTTCTTTTTATTTTATTATTCATTCTCTTTCATTTTTGATTTCGGAAAATGGGCACATCGTATTAAAATCATATCCTCGGCCAGGTATATAGTCTTACACAAAAAGTTAATAGAATTTTAATTAAAACATTGAAAAAAAATGTGTAAAATTAGGTGCCGTCAATAAATCCTTGTCCTTTTAACACAAATGTAAGAAATGAGAAAAAATGATTAATAGAACATTCGCGTTTCCCAAAGCTCTTAAAAGCCGATTTAATATATAAAAAGGTACCAAAAATAGTTTCTTACAAATTCATTATGTTTTCAGATTTCCAGGGTCTAGTTTGGAGTTTCCCGACTTCTATATGTTGAAACTAGGTCCAATATACGGGGTGACCATAAGATCACTTTTCGGCTGCCATTCCTTTAGATTTTATTCGAAACAAGATAAAACTTGGCAGGAGTCATAGGCTAATATAAAGACACTTTTTAAGGTACTTTTCAAATTTTAACGATTACCGGCTTAGTTTTAATGCTGAGCCGAGCTATGCACGCAAACTCTTGTTGTAATTTTACGTTATTCCGTTTAACAATTATTTTCGAAAAACTGATAGTTTTGACACAATCTCAACAAACTGAATTCCATTATAAAATTAATCGCAAGTCAACTGCGGCCTGCGCCACTCTGGCCGATTTAACAGGGACCAGGTAGAATTATTAATTTTTAATTATTAATTATTAATTGTATCTTGTTTTACATAACAGAAGTAGAGAGAACGACACTGCATGCTATGTCAAAGAGAAAGCAACCGGCGTTGGTAATAGGGCGAAGGTGCGCGGTGGAAGCTGTCTTTGCTGCGTGAAGCTCACAATCTCATTCAGCGCCATTAAAGTCGATTTTCTTTAAATATAAATGAAATCCCATAGAAATGCCAGTTTTAAATTTTATCAAATGGACATTGGACAGTGCTACTGAAGGTATACATTTTAAAAATATATATGTACCGGGACTTTCTTTTAAGTGTCTTACCCGATTGGCAATTTTCCTGCTGATTATAATAAAGAACAAATTACATTTTCCTCAATGATTTTCCGCAAGGAAACCAAATTTAATGTCACAAATACATATATTATTGACAAATTTAACAGATACGACGCCATCTTGAATTTCTTTAAATGGCAACCCTCATCAATAACTACATGAGTGAGTTGCATTTCGCGATTCTATTACAAAAACTTATAGTTTATCGATTTTATGTTTTAAATGCCTCACCCCTTTAATAAATGAACCTTTTAAGTTAAAAGCCCCAATCTTATTCAAGTTAACATTATTTACCGTGGCCAAGCTTTACGCTATAATCAAATACAACAGATGTCAAAAAGTGGCAGATACGGGGCCATTTTAAATTTTTTTAAATGGCAACCCTCAGCAATTATCACACGAATGAATTTCGCGATCCGATTTCAAAAATATACAGTTGTTGATATTTATTTTTAGCCGTTTCGGAAATACAGGGGTTCCGAAATCGTCATCATCCATTTTGTCTTTTAAGTGTCTTGCCCCTTTAATAAAAAGACCTTTAAAAGTGAAAACATCAATTTTTTACACGGTAAAGTTGCCAATCGGGTAAGACACTTAAAAAAATGTCCCTGTACATCAAATCATGTTAGTGTTGTTATTTAAAAAAATATACACTAACTATTTCACTACAATAATGACTGGTAATAAGATCTGTTTAAGTTGGCGAATAGACAGGGGTGAATTTAGCGCCCCTCATAAGGACTCTTAATTGAAAGATTAATAAAATTAAAAACCATTCTAAAATTTTGAAATGTTATTTTATTTTCAATAGCGTTTATGTTGTCTTACGAAAACACGAAATTGTATATTTAAATCTATTTTTAGCAATATGAAGGCTTAGCCTTATTTTAAAAGAATTAAAATATTTTTGGTCGATATCAATTTAGAGAATAAATTTCACCAGATGTACCTAAAGTTAATAAACCCCACAAAAAAATTAAGGCCAGACAAGAGAGACCTTGAGTAAAACAGAAAGTGCGTTACAGAGAAAAGGGTTTTAAATTTTTAATGAGAATGAATTGTTAATGCTCCCTTTTTGTAGACAACGGTAAATTTGAAGAAATGTAATATATTTAACGATACGAATACGTATTTATAGCTTTTTTTTTTAAGTTGGTGCTTACTCTTGGCAGTCTGAAATATAAAAGGATTTATTCGTAAAAGCAGAAGTCTTGTTAAAAAATCGTTATTAAATCGGATTAAAAAAGACTCGTTAATAAAAAGATAATTAACTAAAGGAAACATGATTACCAAAATTTAAACTCAATATAAAACAAGATCAACGCAAATCGAAAAAATAATGCAGTTGATCGAATAATTTTTTGGTAAAAAAAAACAGTTGTAAATTGTAAACTAGACAAACATAATAGTATATTATGTTACAAGGACGAAAAATGCAGTATTTCGGACGGATTGCGGGAGATTACTGGACGAGGCAAAGCCGAGGCCAGTAACCCGCATAGTCCGAAATACATTTTTCGTCCGTATAACATACGTTATTTTTTATCCGATTGTGTTTTTGCTCGGATTATAAAATAATGTAAAAATTAAGAAAACCAATATATTTCATCTTGCATTGTAATTTTTTGTCCCTTGAATGTTTGAACAATGAAACCTGTAATATGCGTATCCATGGATCTAACAAATAATTAAATTAATATTATCAACTGACGTTTTATCAATCAGGCGATAGTTTTAACTAATCTTTCGTGTTCTGCTAGTTTTAAAACCTGAAAAACACAATTAAAAATGGAAATAGACGATGATCTTATAGAAGGTACACCACCTGACATTCAAGAAACTGCCAAGGAAGTAATGTTACATTTGTTGCCACAAAAATCTAAGGAAATATATGAAAGAGCTTATAAAAAATTTATGAATTACCGGCAAGAAAAAAATATACAGTCGTTCTCCGAAAACGTCTTCTTGGTCTATATGGCGGAATTATCGAAAACTATGAAGTCATCTACTCTGTGGTCGCAGTATTCTATGCTACGTGCAGTGGTAAATGTAAAACAGAATATTGATATATCAAAATACATGAGATTACGAGCATTGTTGAAACAAAAAAGTGTTGGATATTGTCCAAAGAAATCGAGGATCCTAACTAGAGAAGAGGTTCACAAATTCCTTTGCCATGCTCCAGATGACAAATACTTAATGTTGAAGGTAAATGTAACTATATAATAGTATTTTAAATTTCTGACTAACAATTTTCTTAATTACAGGTTGCTTTTATTTTTGGAATCGCGGGCGCATGTCGTCGAGAAGAACTGGCTCATATGAAAATTGATGACATACAAGATTTGGGAACGGCTTTGTTAATAAAAATTCCCTATAATAAAACAAACAAACCGAGATCATTTACGGTGACTGGAGAATATCTAAAGTATTATAGAAATTATCTGGCTTTACGTCCAACAAATATGAGTGATGGGCGATTTTTTGTGTCTTATCGCAATGGAAAATGCCATAAGCAAGTTGTCGGTATACACAAATTTGGCTCTATACCTCAGGAAATAGCATCTTACTTAAAACTGCCGAATGCCAAGGAATTCACGGGACATTGTTTCAGAAGAACATCGGCCACATTACTTGTAGATGCGGGAGCAGACATAACATCTCTAAAACGGCATGGAGGCTGGAAGTCTTCGGGAGTAGCCGAGGGCTATATAGATGATTCCTTAAGTAATAAGTTAGAGCTGACCAAGAAAATATTCAACATTCCACAATCTGACCTGCAGTCAGTCTCGACTCAGGTGTCGCAATCCGTCTCCCAATCGAGTTCAACATTGGAGAATAATATTATAACGGAGACCAAAAATAATAACACATCCTCAAAATTAAATTTACATCACCCCGTTCTTGTTCAAAATTGTTCTAATTGTACATTTAATATAAATATTGTAAATAATTGAATAAAATAAACTGTTGAAAATATTTTAGCGTCCGACAAAATGTTTTTCGGACTAGGACGACAAAGGTTGCCTAGCTACCAGCGCAATAATCAATACCTTATTGAAAATGTTACCTTTTCGTCCAAATATCTGATCTATAAAACGTCATTTTTTGACACAATCGGATAAAATAGTATATTAAAGTACATGTTTTATAAAGCATCATCTTATAGCACGCGTCCATGTTAAAAAACGAGCCGCTTGCGGCGAGTTTTTTAACGGGACAAGTGCTCTAACTGCTTTATAAAACACGTACTTTATACTATTTTTTCTATTTTGTATTTTTTTCAATAAGAAAATACATATTTAAAAAGAAAATCAACCCTTCAAATTTTGTAAATTTGTGTGTCTAAATTCTATGTTGGTAATACTCTAAATTTCTTTTTATCTAGTAGCCTTGACAATAAATAATATTTTCTTTGTGTCATTGTCACGAAATTTGTGATTTAATATTTCATAGAGTTGTTCATAATTATAATTAAAAAAATATGGAGCATGATAATCTAAGTTTAACTCCCCCTGAGTTAAGGGATATTGCTAATAAAACGATAAATCAACTTTTACCAGAGAAATCCCGAAAACTTTCTTTTCTCATGGATAACAATAACAGGAAACGTCAGACGTCAACAGAATAAAACATTTAAATATAACCAATGCCAACTTTTAAAAAATAAAATTCGGAGTTCGAAATGGATATATTTCGAACTCGCTAGCGCGTTCGAAATATCTATTTTTCGAGACAAAATTAGAAAAAATATGTTTTTCTACTACTAACTTGATAAATCGCCATTATTTACTCCGTTCCTCTAATGAGAAGTAATATTTCTCTACCTAGGTAAATAACGACAATAAATAATCACCTAGGTAAATAATGAAAAACTTTCTGTGTAATGAGATTAAGTTTTACACGATTTTAGCATTCTCACTCGCCGTTTCTTTAACATATTATTGGCTTTAAGCCTTTAATATAACCGGAATTTTCATCATAAATTGTAAGATATGATATCAAAAGGAAACTTATCATATTCAAAAATGTCAACACGAGTGACACGCTGACACTGACACAAACTGACCTAAGCATAGATTTAACAGATTACAGAATCGTCCCTTGCTATCGGTAACAGTTTTATAGTTGCCAAATTTGCCTCTTTTACGTATAATGTAGAGTAGCATAAGTTCTTGTTAACCGGTAATTTATTTCTATAATATAATGATCTAAACGAATTAAATATGTATTGTTTTAGTATTAGTAGTAGAAAAAAATCTATAAATACCTCAGAGAGAGAAAGCCATTATACTACAGTGCGTAAATAATGTATGGAATAAATTCGATTAAAATTCAGATAGTATACCCGGAGAAAAACGCTGAAACACGTCTAGTAGTCTATATAAATGCGCTTTCTTCGACATTTATAACATTCATACAGAATATCGCGTTTAGAAGATAATAATATGATTGTATGGATAATTTTATTTAAGAAAGCCCTGTATGTTACTTCAAATTTCGATTCCTTGAAAGGAGCCGCTTCCAAAAACATAATACACTTAAGATCTAATATTCGTAGTTTAAAAACCTGAGCCACTTAATGAAAAAATCCCTAATTTATTTTAACGAAATCACAAAAAATCTAAAAAAAGTTAAAATCAAATAACTAATTAATTATGTTGAAATTTTTTTCCTTCTTGCGCCTGACAATATCCTAATCGATCAATAAATTCTCGTTGCACATTACTTATAGTCTCTTCAGATATTGTGGCATATCGGACTTATCCTACTTTTTAAATCTTCGATGCTAGCTGGTCTACGTTTGTATACCACATTTTTCAAATGACCCCACAGAAAATAGTACATGGGAGTAAGATCTGGGGACCTGGGTGGCCACCCAATGGTACACGCTTTCCAATCTACTTGTGACTGCATAATGTGTACTTGCGCCATCTTGTTGATACCATACATTTTCACAGTGAACCTCAGGTTCATTTCTACTTGGAAATAAATTAACCACTTTAGGTATAAGAAAGTCTTGCAAAAACTGAAGATACTTCGGCCCGTTTACGTTACCGTCAAAAAAGTATGGCCCCAAAATAGTTTCTGAAAATACTCGAGTTTTCTTTCGTCCAGTATCTGCAATTTTGTTTTTTTACTTCACCGTTTAATTTGAAAGTAGAGTCATCCAAAAATATTATATTTTTTACCGAAAACGGGTTACTATTGCACATATCCATTAATGTTTGACATAATTCCATTCTTCTATCAGGATCGTCATGCGATATCTCTTGAACAAGATTTACTTTAAAGGGGTGTCATTTTTCTATCCTCATTAAATTATGCACTGACATAAAAGATGCCTCTTGTTATAGACCAACCTGACGTGTGTTGTTATGAGGGGTTCCTTCAAAGGTTAATAAAATATTTAATTTGGTTTCCTCATCAAGCGCTGGGCGTTCTGTCTTTTGTCGATCTTCTACAGAACCAGTTTCTCGGAACTTTCTTTCTATTTTGCTTACAACTGATTGAGTTATGGACCTTTCTGTTGTGTCCGAACTCTATCACTATACCAAATCATCATGAGTATTTCAATACCTTGCATCACAGACAAACGCATTGAATTTTTCGCATATAAAATAATCTACAACTGAAATTAATTTCAAAAAACACAAACTTATAACAAGTTCGTGCATAGAATTGTCCCTTATCCTTTCCGTCAGACCCAATCCTTGGACGCGTTTCGCCGTTTACGGCTCCTCAGCAAGGCTCCGGGTCTGACGAAAAGGTAAGGGACCTCAAAGTGTTTTCACACAGAAATGTAAATAACCAAATGAGAGTTGCAGCACGTGGTGTTGCCACGAGATGTAGCCACGTGCTGCAACTCTCATTTGGTTATGAAATTAATTTGATTCGGTAAACTTTGAACAGAACAAAAAAAGGAATGTCACTGTCAAAACACCACAACAAGTTCATAACTGGAAAGTACACATACAAGTTACCTGATTAAAAATAATTTAATTATAGATTTAATAATAAAAATAAATTAGGAATTTTTGCATTAAGTGACTTTGGTTTCTTACGAATGTTGGACATTAAGTGTATTAGGTTCTTGAAAGCATCTCCTTTTAAAGAATCGAAATTTGAAGTAATACACTTTTCATTAAAAAAAAATCATCCATACAATCATATCTTCCAAACGCAACACCCTGTATGTAGAATATCATAAGGAATCACCCCCTTAAGTTACGTACCGTACTTCTAAAACACCCTATATAATAGCTCACTTCTCAACCTAGATATATAATGTACAGGGTGTCCATTTTTCGATTTAATTGCGGGGTATCTCGGTAACTAATAAATATCTCTATCTTGCGGTTTCTACATTACTATGCTATGTTTTCGTGAAACAAAAGATGCCGCAAGTAGAATTATCATAGCCTTCTTAGTCTCTAAGCTACATGGCGTTCACGATAATGTTTGCTTTTTGACCACACCCTGTATTTGACCTAACTTATGAAAAAAATGAAACTGTTTCTAAGAGAGTTTTTTAAGTTATTATTTAGTTATTATTAACAATAAACGCACAGATCGAGAAATTTAGAAAATTTGGATACTAGGCCATTAAACCATTGACACAAGCAAAAGAATATGTAATTACTGCTAAAATAAATATTATGTAAAAATACACTAATATTACATTTACCTGGGGGACCCATATCTTTAATAATTTGTTAGACAATATTTTATAACTCCGAGATCTTTTCCAATGACTTTGCACGGACTTCTATTGCCTCTACAAGAGCCATAACGTTTATCTCGTCCCTTTTGCGATTCTCTTTGTTTTATATGATTCAGGTCTTGACTTTATAAACGATCGATTCCTTATTAAATTAACTTTTAAACTTGAAAATGTTACTTGATTGGGTTGCCTTTTGTCTGGATATCTATGAAGGTAGGAACTCTATAAGTTAGATATTTAAATTACAAGATTGTAAGCTTATCTATTTTTATAGCACTCTATAAAGCATTCATACAAACGTGCCGTATTTTTTAAAATTTTCATACTACTACAATTTCGTCATTTTTTTAAACTTTAGTGAAATGGTGACATGTATTTTAACACAACGTTATTTTTGCCTATACATTTTGACACATAGGCATGCGTGGCATTTGGTTTGTTTTAATGGTTTCATGGCCTATACTACCTAAATTTTCTAAATTTATTTTTTTGTTCGTTTATTGTTAATAACAAATATCAACTATTATATATTCGTGAAAAGCCTAAAAATAGCCCAATCAAATAAGAAAAAAATATACAGGGTGTCCTATTTAAAAAATCATATGTTTGACTTAGATCCATAAGTTAGGCACCCAGAAAAAAAGTAAGCACGCCACTGAATTTTACTCAAAAAAATTTCTAAGGAACAGCTTTCATTTTTTTGATAAGTTAATGGATAACCGAAATACAGGGGGCGGTCGAAAATCATTCACGTCACATTTTCGTCAACAACCTCTAACATAAAAACTAAGAACGCTAGGGCAATTCTGTTTGCGGCATCTTTTGTTTCACGAAAAAGTAGCGAGTAATTTGAGAACCGCAAGTCTCTATCTTTATTAGTTACCAAGATACCCTGCAATTACATCGAAAAATGGACACGTGGTACTATTATTAACGGAATTAACTTGACTCTTGGGTGTTCATGCCAGGTAACCAAAAGAGAGCCAATTCAGCAGTATTTATAAAAATCCGAAAAAGTTATAAAGAATAGTTTTTGGTACTAAGTTTCGTGCAAAAATAATTGTTTTATTGCCTTTATTTTTTTCATATATTGATTTTATGAGCCTGAACCCATTACTTATACGTAAAGCACACTAAAAAATACGAACGAATTTATGAAAATGATTTTACCACTAAGCACATATTTTTACTTAAAAATCATCCAACGCCTTTGGAGTAAACTTTTGAATTTCCAAAGACATTTTAAGGTTGTGCTCATTTTCTTGTCCAAAACTGTAAGTTTAGTAATAACGGCTAATTAATAAAATTGCATAATCTTAAACGCCATATTTTAGTCAAATATATTTTTAGTTCAAACTATTTATTATCCCCAAAGAAAATAATCAAAAAATCTAAATTCTTGCATCAAACGTGCCAAAAACAGTTTTTTTAAAATGTTACAAATTAAAAAAAATCCCGTGTGGTGCGTTTTTTCGCGATACTGAGTATTTATAGATACGCCAGAATATATAATCCTATTTTTCACTTCTTGCTTTGAAAATAGCCCAAGTAAGATTTCAAGTATAAATATAAAATGCTATTTTCAATTTACTCTAGCTTTCTTTGACTGGCCTTAAACATAATTACTAGCATAACAAGCTGTTGCAATTTTATATTGGCTCTCTCTAGTGACCTAAATATAAAATCAATCCTCTCTAAATTGAAAAATAATGACTGTCAATATTTATTTTTGATTTCCTATTTTATATCAGCTCTATAGGGAGCATAATATACAGAAATATGATGGGTTAATTTTTTTTGTCACAATAAACTGATTATGATGGGTATAAAATTCGAATGAAAAGAGACCAATCTAGAATTTCGATTTTATATTCATATGCCGATATTTAGTAAAACTTTCACTTTACACGTGGTAAATGTCCCAATGATCAACGGACTAACATACAATAATAATTACAGTTTCTCATTGTTCTATAAAAGTAACAAAACCAGTTTTTTTTTTGATTTTTTTTATGCGCTAGGGAGAGGTATAGAAAGTACTATACTTATCTCATTGTGAAAAAATATTAAATATAGTTTTGTTAAATTAATAGAACCCTACACTCATATGTCTCATATGGATATCACATCACCCTAATGATTAGCGCAAGAAGCATTGATTCTCTTTTAGTTGAAAAATGTTCCATATTAGTTAATATCTACAATTCTAAAAAAATAACATAATAACATAAGAAATATTGTATATCTTTGCAAAAATCACCAATTCTGAGCTACACTCCATAATACTATATAAAAATAAAGGGTGCAACATAATATCGGCACTCCCGAAATAATCTTGCACCTTTAGAACTGAAACACTTTGTTTCGTTTTTTTTTTACGGTTGAAAATTGATGAACCCATTACGGTCGTACAATATTTCTCGCAAAGGAAGATTTCCTTTGCTAAGCTCTGACGCCGCCATTTTGTGAAACATGATTAACTAAAATATTGTAAACATTTTGTTGTGCAATTGTTCAGAAAACTGCAATATATTCAGAAAATTTAACTTATTTGAAACAAATTAACTATTAGTTGGAATTAAAGTTGACAACGCGACTAGGATATTCGAGAGTTTCTAAACCACCAACATTTTGCAGTTAGCTGTTAAATTTGACGTACGGGAGGGAAATCTAACCTATTAAAAATAAAATCGATATCCCGATATCATGGCACGACCCTATATCCAGCAGAACCGTGAGCTCGATGGTTTTTATGCCACTTACTTGACAAGTTGCTTGTAGTTAATTTAGGATATGATAAGCGCTGGTTAAACAATTCTTAACCACTATGTTAACCAGATGCTGTTAACTACGCACTCATGACCTTATGATATCTTGTAAACGTAGGTACATGTCGCTTACCGGCCATGATAGTCGCACATCTCAAAAATTGCAAAACTGAAACTAATTGTTGTATCAAACGCTAAATTTAATAGTCTTTCTTGCAACAAGAGTGGCACATATTTAGTTATCACAGATTCCGCGAGAAGGCGAATGTGCATCATTACAAGTTATGCTCTTAAGTTGGACCAATATTATAGTGGCACTTTTGTGTTATGCCGGTACAGTGCGAGTTTAATATGTTGATTTAGTTTTGATGTACTTAAATAATAGTGACATATTATGAAAAATGCCAGTATAGATTAAACACTTAAATTAATTTTTTCTGTTGTGTCTGTATTGACTGTACTTTTAGTTTCGTGTTTTGACTTTTTTTTTGTACCAAAATAGAGCAAGCTTTTGCTTTCAATTCCTTATTTGTGCCAATATATACTGTCAGGTTTTTTATTTTTTTGCTTATTACGCTTAAACAATTACAGTGTTATTCTTAATATGAATATACTCTATTGCTTAATGGGAGAGATTAATAGAATGTAAATTTACAATGACAGGACCCATAAAGCAGAGTGGACAACTTAAAGGTTGCATTGTAAATTTTATGTAAATTGCAATGATAGTTTTTAATTCCGTATTTTAGACCTACACACCCCAAATTGGTTCTAAATTAGGGTCACCCTAGTTTGGATATAAAAGGAAGACGAGTTTGGTGAATGAAGGTATTGTTACAGCGGCGTTATTACAGAGAGTTTATTAGAATAAAAGTATAATAATAATTATGCTTGATTATAATTATAGAGATGCCATATTTTACCAACGGTATACCCTTCATTCAACAACGTTTCGTCCATTTAATAGATATTCCTATTTTCCCTTGGAAACTGCCTAACTGCCCTCAGATATCATCGTCGCCAGCAAATGATTTTCTCTTTCTATATTAAGAGTAATTTTCTGTTTTGAATTTTTTCATAACAAAAATTAATTTTCTTCAAAGTTTTCCATAGTTTCTTCTTACTCGTGGGTGGAATGTAATCATTCTTTTTCATTTCAGACAATATTTTGTTCAAGGTAGGTATTTTTTTTTAAGTAAAACGCTAGTATGATTCTTCTGATGGCAGTCTGTTCATCCTCTTTATTACAGTTTCTTTTCTTCCTGTACTTCTCTTTGGTGGCCTAATGGGGCCGTGTTTATCCTCTTGCACAAGTCGGTATATTGTTGACTGTCCGACTCCAGTCATATTCCAACACATTTCTTTTATTATGGCAACTCCGAATGCCATATGAAATAATAATTAGACTACGCCTATGAAATACGGCGAAAACCATTGGGTTTTAGAGTTTAATAATGATAATGATAAGCAAGGCAGTCGTAGTCAAAAGATTTTATCCGTGGTAGGACTTTTCTGGAAAATTTGTTGCAGGGAAACATGCGAATCACAAGGAAGTTTCTAGGGAGATTAAATATGATGTGCGCTCGTATATTTCATCAATTCCAACTATGGAAAGCCACTATACACGTGCTGATTGTGAAAACGTATATATCAAAGAAAGTAAGACAATGTTCAACTACATTGGGATTATAGATCAGAGTGTGAAGCTCAAGGCAAACCCTATGCTAACCTAACGTTGTATAGAAAAATCTTTAACTATAAAAACAATGTAGCCCTTTTTTATAGAAGGATCAATGCCAAACATGCGTTTCTTACCAAAACTCCAACGAAGACGAGAAAAAAGGGTTAGAAATAAGTAATGAATGTGTGATAGAATCAGCATCCTTCAAATTTTTAGATCTAAAAAATCTGAGCGAAACGGATACAATTTTGACAAAAATGTTTTAAGTGAAAACTTCAGGATCTCTAATGTTTCCGTACTGAAAGTAGATAAAGGGAACTTGGGCCGCTTTTTATAGAAGACTTCCTTTAAGGACACTGATTATAAGGTAGTACTTTATTAATGAAAGGCACACAAGGACGCCAATACTTAGAGCTTTGTTAGGATTTGAATTTAAAAAAGCATAAGCTAGAGTTATAATTGTTATATAGTTGAATGCTGTAAAACATGGCAAAGTGCTTATATTATATGTGTAGTTTGTGGAAAAGTCTTCCATAAGTCCTGTGCTATAAGAGATTTTTCCGCAAAAGTGAAAATCATTGATGAAACAAGGTTAACATGCTGTGGTGAAAATGTAACTAATTCAGGCAGACAAAATTGCGAAACAAGAAGAAAAAAATCAAACATCTGAAGCAAACATTGGCAGAAATGGGTGACAAAGTTAATATCCTTAAGAAAAGTCACAGAAAACTACAAGATAGCGAGAGAAATTGGGATGGAAAACTAGAAATTGAGTTGCAGTATCTGAAGAAGCTTGTCGAAGAAACAGCAGACAAAAATCAAATTTTAAAGGAAAATAACCGTTTTTTGCTGGAGAGAATACATGTGTTGGAGCAGAATGATGGAACACGAAGCCTTGGTGGAAACCTGCACCGTAACAAAAAAACAGTTTCGCAGAGAATTCAAGTAAATAATTGTCCTCAAATTCAGAAGGAGGTACAGCAGGATAGCGACGCTGAAGTTCCCCGCCATTCCGAGATGATAAACAACAGTAAAGTTGTTCATAACCCAGAAAAAATGCCATTAGGTAACTGGGCAGAAACTCCTGTAGCACCAAATCACGAGGCAATTGGACCAGTTCGCGAAAGTGGACAAAACTGCAAACCAAATAAAGAAGGCTACTTAGCACATAACCTTAAAAATGGAAATGTCAACAAGGAAAACAAAGAAAAGGAAGGGCAGTGTACCGAAGTTCCACGACAGCCACGGGAAAATTATCCCAAGTTTTCTGGACCTGCTCCAGTAAGAGGAGAAAAGGACATAGCGGAGAGCAGCCTACAGGTAGCCACCAGAAAGTCTTGGTTCTTTATGTCCGGTATATCTCCATTAACAACCTCAGAAACCGTATCGACTTACATAAAAACAAACATGAAAATAGATACTATTTGCGAAAAAATCCGCACAAAAAAGGATCACATAAAGAGCAGCTTTCGTGTGGGAGTTGATATGGAATTTGAAGATATCTTTCCAGCAGCAGAATCGTGGCCGAAAGGCGTGGTTCTAAACTATTTTATGAACCTCAGACGTCGCCAGCAATAAATGAAGTACATCATGTGAAAGATGTACTTGCTATACAGGAATGTTTGACGTCCTCACATCAAACAATTAGACTTTTTTACCAAAATGTTAGGTCAATAAGAAATAAACAGGATGAGTTTCACCTTTTTGTGGCTGACAGGGCGTAAGACATAATATGTATATGCGAACACTGGCTAAGCCATGAAGAGGCTGCAGAATTCCTTGTTCCGGATTTTAATTTGGGCTCTGTATGCTGCCGTGATGGGATGAGGGGAGGTGGAACAGCGATCCTTACGAACCTGGCACTTGAATTTAATACCATCACTAAGGTCAAGGAATATGCAATCTAAAGGAGCATTGAACTATGCTGTGTATTTGTAAAATCCTTTAATCTATTTATTATATGTATTTACAGATCTCCACTGGGAGACTTCAACACCTTTATGACACAGCTTGTTCGGGCTATCGATAGCGTGGGGCATCGGAAGAGAATAATTTTGGTGGGTGATTTCAATGTACATTTTGGAACAGACCAGTGTGAAGCGATATCTTTACTTAATTTGTTGGAATCTTTTGGGTTTCATGCACAGGTGGGAGTTGCAACGCGCCACCAAAACTGCCTAGATAATGTATTTGTCAACTTTGATAACATATCAGATTAATGTGGTTGTTGTAGAAAATAATTTGTCAGATCATAGCGCTATAGAATTTTACTTTTCAATTCCTGATTTAACTAGCAATAATAGAACAACATCAAAAATATTTAGGCCCTTAACTGAAGAAGGTAAATTTAGATTTTATAATTTAGTAGAATGCTACCAGTGGTCATTTTTGTCAGATAATGAAAAGCATATTAATGTAAAGTGTCAGCTATTTTGTAAAATAATTCAAGAAGCATTTGAATGCTATTTTCCTGAAAAAAACTATAAAATAAAACAATCATAGAATATGTTACCTTGGTTTACTGTGCAACTACGGGAAATGAGGGAGCAATTGAACTTGTTACATGATTTCTATAAACAATATCCTTCCCCAGAACTTTTAGATCAAAAGCGTGCCTATAGAAAGCACTATAAAATTGCAATAAAAGAAACCAAAAAACGGTACCATGATAGGTTTATTTTAAACTTTACTAATAAAGCACAAAGTGTCTGGAAAATAATAAATAACAATAGATCTTGTTCAAAAAAAGATGACATTACTACTAATGTAAGCCCAGATCAGTTTAATGATTTCTTTGTTGATGCAGCAAACATTTTGCTTCAAGGTAAAGGGTGCTCAGTTGGGGACATTCCATTTCAGCCCCGCTGGGGGCCTCAATCTTTCCCGTTCAAAAGTGTTACTATAAATCAAGTTAGGGAAGTTATTATGGGACCGCTAACAAAGATAATAAACTTGTGTTTTGTAGAGGGCATTTTCCCAACATGTCTTAAAGAAGCCATCGTCATCCCCATCTTCAAGAAGGGCGATAGAACAGAGATTTCAAATTACAGGCCAATATCTTTGCTACCGATATTCTCAAAAATAATCGAGAAGTGTATGTCTTCGCAGATTTTGGGGTTTCTGGGGGAGCACTCGATGCTGAGCGTGCATCAATTCGGGTTTCGCGAAGGGCAAAGCACTGCTCTGGCTGTTTTGGACCTGATGTCCTTTATAATGGACGATTTCGAGGGCAAGGAGCATACTTGAGCAGTGTTTTGCGATTTGAGTAAGGCGTTTCACTGTGTCTCGCACGAGTTGCTCCTCAAGAAATTGTCGTACTATAATTTTAGCGGGGAAAGCATCAAGTTAGTTAAATCCTATATGTTTAATAGAGTTCAAAGGGTCACAGTAAATGGGGTGTCATCACAAACAAGAACTGTAGATATAGGTATTCCACAGGGGTCTGTAATGTTTAGTTAGGACATAAAGTCTGGAAAACTACCTTTTGCAAGTAAACGAAGCACCTGAATAAAAAACGCTCGGACACGTCGATTTTATTTAATTGTCTTCTATCATCTAAGATTTCTGAGATATATACAGGGTGCTTCAAGAAAGCTGGGCAGTTGTTAACTTCTTTTTTTTTAATGAAACACCCTGTATATTATTGCATTTTTGGATTCTACGGACAATTCTAAGTATATTTCATATAGGATGTCCTATACCTAAATTCAATTGTTTTTAAAATAAAATACACCTTACTAGTTTACTGAATTTTTAATGACAATAACTTAAATGACACATTTTGACGTAACAAATGCTGAAACTGTTGTCCGTTAACTTCCTGGCAATATCCTAAACTCGATGAACTCTTGTTGCACGTTTCGAATAAAAAAAGGTGGGATTTGTCGAATTTCATCTCTTATACGATTTTTCAGCGCATCGATATTAGGAGGTCTGTTGAAATAAACTTTGGTTTTTAAATATCCCCACAGCAAATAATCTAGGAGAGTCAAATCCGGAGACCTGGCCGGCCATTCTACGGGGCCACGACGTCCTATCCACCTGTTAGGAAATATCTCATTGAGATACTGCCGAACAGTAAGCGCGTAGTGAGGTGGTGCTCCATCTTGTTGAAACCACATAGTTGGAGTTGGTATATCAGGCTCATTACCTGGATACAGTTGAACTAAGGCAGGAATCAACTCTAGTTGCAGAAAGTCAAGATAAATTTCGCCGTTTAAGTTAACGTCGAAAAAATACGGACCTATAATCCTGTCTTGAAATATTCCAGCCCAAACATTGATTTTTTCGGGATGTTGCGTATAAGCCACTTGAGCCCAATGAGTATTCTCTGTGGACCAGTATCTACAGTTTTATCGGTTGACAGTACCATTAAGAAAAAAGGTAGCTTCATCGGAAAATAAAATATTTCTATAAAAAAATGGATCTATATTGCACCGCTCTTGCATATTTTCGCAAAACTGAATTCGGCGGTCATAGTCGTCTTCATTTAATTCATGTACTAATCTTATTTTGTATGGATGATACTTTGCCTTTTTTAAAATATTTTTTACCGATGTTTGACCAATGGACAAATCTGATGCTGCTTGACTTGTAGGTAAATGTGGATTTTCGTTATAACTGAGTAAAACATCCAATTTCTTATTATCATCTAGTTTCGGCCTACCTGTCCTGGGAAGATCTTTTACACAACCATGTTCACGGAATGTTTTGACAATTTTGCTGACTGTAGATATGGTAATTTCTTGTCCGCGCTCTGGATATGTGTTATTAAAAAGTTCACAAACTTCGCCCAAATGTCTTTGGCGATCTCCCCAGCCAAACATCATCAGAATTTTCATTCTTTCTCGCTCTGAGAGCATTTTTAATAACTTGACAGTAACAGAACTGTCCTACAGTATGTTAAAACTTGGCACAGTTGTCATAGTGACAACGAGTCAAAGTGACATCAAGTTACTACATTTCTCCTAGATTTTACGTTGTATCATGGTTTTTCTCTTAATGAAAAAATGTATAATTTCAACTGGCAATATTTTAAAAACAATTGAATTTAGGTATAGGACATCATATATGAAATATACTTAGAATTGTCCGTAGAATCAAAAAATGCAATAATATATAGGGTATTCTATTAAAAAAAATAAGTTAACAGCTGCCCAACTTTCTTGAAGCACCCTGTATATATCTCAGAAATCTGAGAAGATAGAAGACAATTAAATAAAATCGACGTGTCCGAGCGTTTTTTATTCAGGTGCTTCGTTTACTTGCAAAAGGTAGTTTTCCAGACTTTATGTCCTCACCGTATATCAACAACTTACCAGACATTAGTATTAATGAACATTATGTTATGTTTGCCGATGACACCACAATATCTGTACGAGCGGAAAGCGTGGAGAATTTAATGGACACCGCGGATCGGGCAGAATGGAGAGCAAAAAATTGGTTTCACCATAATAGCTTGGTGTTAAATGATAGTAAAACAAATCGTATGTTGTTCTCTCTCAGGGAAGCCCCAGCCTGCCCATTCTCTCGGGGCGCGACTAAATTTCTGGGAGTTTATGTTGATGATGGTCTGAGATGGGATGTCCATGTAGAGCATTTGGCTAAGAAGTTGAACAGTATAGTGTTTGTATTGCGAAACTTATTAGGTGCGGTGGCGGATGGCGTGTTGCGTACTGCATGTTTTGCGCTATTTCATTCTGTGATGTCCTACGCTGTTGTGGTTTGGGGACATGCTCCGCGGTGGCGTAGGGTGTTTACTCTGCAACGTAGGGCCCTGAGAATCGTTGCTGGTCTGGGGTATAGAGAGGACTGCCAACAAAAGTTTGTTGAAAATAAAATTCTAACATTTCCATGTCTATATATATTGGAAAACCTCAAATATATTAAAAATAATTTGGGCAATTACCCAACTAATGATCAGCGACATTCTCATGGCACTCGCCTGCGGGAACAGCTCTCTATTCCACTCCAAAGGCTGGAGAGGTGTAGGAATGGACCGAACTACTGGGCAGTTAAGTTCTACAATGAACTGCCAGATAATTTGAAAGGTCTTTCAATATCACTATTTAAGTGTAGGGTTCGGGACTTGCTGTTACAAAACCCCCTATATGGCAAGGAGGAGTTTTTTATGTTGTGTCAAGGATTAAATGGTTTGTCATAAAATGTATGTATTTTGGTAGTGTAATTCTAAGTAATTTGTGATGTATTTTAAACTATATTTTAATTTTGTTTAATTTATCTAATTTGATTGTATGTATTAATATTACCTATTCTTACTGTTTTATGATCATACCTATTTTAAATATTGTATTTTAAACATTGTGTTTTGACTTGTGTAAGCCTTTATGGCACTAACATTAATAAAATTTGAATTTGAATTTGAAAAACAATTAAAGAAAAACGAGGATGTTATGTTTTTATTACGAACGAATGCCATTACCAAAAATCACAGTCACATTTATAAAAATTTAAAGTTACTAATTGAAAATAAAATATTCAAAAATTTTTTTTTTTTAAATATCACAGAAGTTAATCTTTATTTTTAAGAATAAAATGCATGTTTTCTGATTTTGTATTTTTATAAATACAGCGAATGTTCTACTAGCTACATGGTATTAGTTCAAGGATTTTTGTATATTAAAATGTGGCTGTTCTTGTAACATCCAAATATTAGAAATTTTAATGTAATAATTACTTTAAAACTTCAATCTGTGGTCTCATCAATAGTGGCAATCTTGCAAAACTTAACTCTCAAAAAGGAGACGAGTAAAACATATATTTTTAATGAAGTACAAAAACTAAACAATAATCGAAATCAAACTTAAAATTCCTTTCTAAACCCTGTCGATATTGATGCAAGTGAAATTAACAACTCAAATTTCTTCAATATTACTATTTTTGAGATAAGCCACTATTGACGCCGGCAAGCGATATGTATATTAGGCTGCCTATATTGCAGATAGCTCGCTAGCTCGCTCGCACAAAAAGTCCTATAAACTGTTTTTGGATTTTATTTACTCTGTTATCATAAAATATTGTTATAACTATTCTATTTATTTCTTGTTGCAAGGGTCGTATTACAACTCAGAGGATCACTTAAAATACATTTTAAAAACTCTCTCTATTAAAAGCAATAATAATAAGATATTTAAAATATTGCATTAATATGGACGAATATTTTTCTAATTATTTTTCAAAAATATGATATTCTACCTACTTCATAAAAAAACTTTTATTTTCATGGTCTCTAACAGTAATATGTATAGAATTAAGAAATATTATATCAACAACAATATGAACTGGTTTCCAACCTATTTTATAACCTTATAAATAATTTACAAATAAGCGCATACTGTTACGCTGAATCTTACATTCAATTTAATACAAAGAAAAATAAGCAATAAAACACAGCTACAACATATAATACATAAATACCTTAGAGTCAGTTAAATTAGGCGAGTTTTATCAGCTCAGCAGGTCGAAAATAATCCATGGATGTAGCTACAAATTACACATGCAAATTTTGCTTCTACAATTCTTTCCAAAATATTCGCTTCCAGCTGAATATCTAAGTTAAACATTTGTTCAATTAAAAGGATATTGAGTTCACGCATAAGCCGTTCAAAGCTTAATAATTACGTTCGGAATAAATGCCTCTTAAAATATTTACTTGAAAAATACCGTCAAAAGGTTTTAAATTATAAAATAATGCATGTGTAAACGGTGTTTTGCTTCTACAAAATTAATGACCATAATTAGGAGTTACGATCAGCCTTACTTTTAGGCAATATTGAAGGATTATAATATGGAACAACAAAAATATACAGCACGGCTAAATGTTCTGGATCTGGTCAATAACTCCAATTTAGAAGTTGAGGTCATACTTTATTACATATGTCACTTTCTAGTTATTTTCATGTTGAATGTACGTGTAACCAACAAAGGCAACTTTAAATAATGAAAAATAAGTTAACTGCTTCTAGAATTGTGCATGTCGAAAATATTAATCGGTTAAATTACCATGTTTACTTCATTTCTTCTTCCAGAGTCACACAGAACACAGTAATCGTGATCCGGAATTTTCTAATTTTCACACTAACTATAATATGACACAATGAAACTGGCTCAAACACCTTCAAAAGTAATAAAAAAATGCCTCGAAAATCGCGTAATGCTACCATATGGAATCAATCGATGTGACAGTTTGGTGACAAACAATTAACGAAATAAATAAAACACGCCCGAACACGATTATGTTTATAACATTAGTTTCTTTTGATTCTTGGGTTGCATTTTTAAGTAACTAGAAAGTGACATATGTCATACAACTCTAACATCAACAAACTTATTTCTAAGCTAAAAAATACTATATTATTCATTAAAAGATTGGATGAACATTTTCGTATCTAGTTGTCTCTTTTTGAAGCGTATTAGCGAAAGAGATCAACAGATGATCCACTAACCCGTGAATTTTACAACACACAACACCTTCCGCTTTCCGATTTATTTTTGTTTAAAATGGTGGCTGAGGCTAGGGTTGCCAACTCTTTTTTGGTTAAACATAGTATATTTCAAAATAAGCAAAAAAAATAAATAGTACACGTCAAAAATATATAGTATTTTTTGTTACTGTTGTTACTGATGTACCTGAACTTGGTAAACTTTCGTTATTACTATCACTACCACTAGTACTAGTGGTGGTAGTGGAAACCAGTAGTCTACTAGTTTCCATAACTGATTGATAAAATAACTTCACCTTTTCGAAACAAAATTAGGAACCGTCGAAACTGGCCAAACAACAAAAGAACGTAACCTAAAAGTAAAACTTAACAGGTGATTGACGGATGACGATTATCGATTGACAGTATTTGACAGTCAAGCACAGGTAAGTAGTATGTTCGGATTTGTATCAGTAAAGTCTAAAAAGTGCGTTCCTAAATTTATTGTGTTGCGAAATACCAAAAAAATCTTTTGACGGAAATATAGTATTTTTGAGTACTATATATTTCTTCAACAGTATATAGTATGCCTATTTAAAATATAGTAAAATACTATATATTATAGTACGGTTGGCAACCCTAGCTGAGGCTGACGTTTCCTTTCTCTGTTTTTATTTATTAATTTCCAATTTTCTGCAGAAAGTGGATCATTTTTGTCGCATGTTAGTCATTTCAATCCTTTACTGTTTATGGTTTAAGATTGCTCAAATATTACTATTATATTAAAATAAATCGCTCAAAAGGGTTCAGGTTGACCTCTGAAACCGTTGAAAATTTCTAAACATCATTTTTCCTTCTCAATTTCTATCCACTGTTTTTATTTTAGAGCTTATTTTAAATGATATATAATAAATTTTGCCATATTTCTTCACGTAACAGGATAGTGACAATTTCAATACAATATAAATTAGGTATGTACTTCGGAGAAGTTGTAAAATAGGTAATTACCCGCTGAATTACTTCTCGACAACTATGCACACTATCAAAGAAAATCATAGCTACGCAATAGAAGTGTAATCCTTATGGGCGGCTTAGAACCGCGAGAGGCGCTATACTAGCTTAATAAACACACGATTTTGGGACAAACTTGAATTGTGCGTCCCGTGTTCAACTTGATGGAAGCGGTAAGAGATATCCTGTATGGTCAAAGAAAAAACAAAGTGAGTTTTGTTATCGTTCAAAGAACTTTAAATCGACATAGATTAATTCCGTTTTGAATTCACGCTATACAACACCTGACGGCCAACCAAAACGAAATTTGGTTTCAATTTGTTACACAAATGATTATAAGAGAACAAGGCAGGGATACTGACTTGTTCAAAAAAGTATTGTGAACAGACGAAGCGAAATTCTCAACAGGAATGTATAATCGACACTATTAATAATCAAATTAAAGCGTCTTTAATGTATGGTGTGGTATAGTTAACAATAGAAAAATTGGTCCAATTCTCTTTAGTGGGTCATTAACTGGTCAACGATATCTACAATTTCTTCAAAATGAAGTTGAAAATCTCTTAACTAAATTTTTACTATAAGTACCTTCTTTTTCTGTACTGTTGGTGTCTTAATTTAGCCTTTCTTGGCTTGTACTTCTATTTGCCGCAGACTTTTCTTTGCGAATACTTTTTTGAAGCTCTTTGTTTGTTCTTTTATCGTTGCTGTTTTCCTTTTTAATTTTTCTTTCTCTTGAAAGTCGTTGTTCTTTTCCAGTTTTTTAATGTTGATTTTTTGATATTTTTCATGATAATTCAGCATTCAGGGTGGGAGCCAGTCTTTCGGCATTATGTGTGCTGTGGCTGTGACCTTATGTATTAATATATTATTAGATTATTTGTTGATACGTCTGTCCGTCTGTGGTAGTTCGTAATTGTCTGTGTCATGTATTGTTCAATCATTTCAATTGTCATTTCGTCATGTAGTATTCTTACTGGTTCGTGTCATTGTACGTTTGGTGCGATTCTTATTGTCCAGTTTTGTAAGGTTTGTAGTTTTTTGAGTTTTGTCTTGTTTGCTGTACACCATGATGGTATTCCGTATGTTAGTACTGATACTTGTCCTGTGTATTGCCATTTTCATTTTCTTTGTGATATTCCTGTTCTTACAAATTTACGGGTACACTGCACCCAATTGTCTCTGTGCCTTTGCGACTCTTTCGTCAACGTTTCCTTATTTCGGCGGTTGCCTTGTTTGCCTGAACTTTGACGCGCAGGTCGCTAGTCCTGTATGCTTGCCTCAGTAGCTTATTTTTATCTTTGATTCGTTGAGCGAGTTCGCCTCCAATGACGTCCCACTTCAAAAATCTAGATCATCGAGGATTTAGTAATTGCTGAGTCTATATTCGCTGTGACTTTTCTAACGGCTTCTTTCACTTCTAAGTCAGACTGAATTGGCACTATGCTTTCGCATTCTTCGAGCTATCGCCTAAGGACCAACCAATTTGTTCTGGTCTTAGAAGTAAAGCCATGGCTTCTTTCGGCCTGATTACCGTACTTAACAATAACTGGCCTGTGATCAGAGGTTAACTCTGACAGCACAATTGGCTGTGAGAGCTGACCCGTGTTCTTAATTACAAAAATATCCATGAATTCCAGCAATGAACCTGTTTGAGGGTGTGTGGGTTCTTTCGGCGGCAAAATATGGTAGTTTAAATTAAGTGAATTGTTGAATAGGTGAAGACCTCTTTTATTTTGAGCCCCACAGCCCCAAATTTTATGTTTTGCGTTGAGGTCCCCCTTATTATTAATATTGGATAATTATGCTCAAAAATTTTTGCCAGACAGCCTTGGTCAAAATTGACTGCCGGACCACAGTAAACCGAACCCAATTTTATTTACTTATGTCTGGTTTTAATTCTTATGAACGTACCTTCTATGTGAGTATAGCTTGACAGGCATGGCACGGCTCTGCAATGATATTTTTCTTGACAAGAACCATGGTTCCGCCTAAATTTCGGCCTTGTCCATCATCTCTAAAGATGTTGCAGTTAGGGAATGTAAGCCGTTCCCCTTTAAGTCATGTTCCTTGTACGAAAAGTGTTATACCTTTGTACAAAATCAATAATTTCAAGCTTTTTTCCTTTAATCCCGTTCCAAGCTGAAGAAAGCGATTTCAGTTTGCGTTGTCATTAATGAATATTATTCATTAAAGTCGACATCATGTTTTGTACTTAATCCGGCATTTTAACTTGAAATTGAGAAAGCAAGGACTGCATGGATTTCTGCATTATTGTTTGCCGTGCCTCTGTACCTTTCATGTTTAAATTCGAGTTTTGATTTTGATTGTTATTTTGATTTTTATTTTTAGAGAGTTGTTATTTTGAGTGCCCCATGTAAAAGTTGATTGGTGTGCTTCAATAAAATAGGCTTTATTATTAAATTTTTCTTTAATTTGATCTGGATGATCCTTACATTCCCTTGAGATTGAGGGGTGGGCTTCGCCGCAGTTCGGGCACTCTGGCGACATATGATTTTTCGCCCATTTCATACACTTAAAGGGTGCATTACATTTATACTGGGAGTGTCCGAACAGCTGGCACCTATGGCATTGTGTTTGTTGGATCAACACAATAAAAAACATACCTAAGGATTGCCTAGATGGGCGCTTAAAATAGCAGAATTCAATTTTACAGCGGAATACAAAAAGACAACAGCGCATAAAGATGCAGATGAAATATCTAGAAATCCAGTGATAAAAGCAAAGGGTAATGAATCCGAAGACTTAGAGGATATACATACATTTTCGGTAACGGAAGAAACGCTAGAGAAACGTCAAGACAAGGATCCCGAAAAAAAAACAGTTAAAAGACATCATAAACATAATAAAAAAATCCGAGCAATCAAGTGCCCCAATTGCCATAGAAAAAAGAGTAAAAGGATACGGACTAGTGTAGAACATTCTATACAAAGCGATAACAACTGTGATAGGTCTACAAAATGAACTAGTGATACCATAAACACGTTAGAAGAGATCCTTTGGGAACTTCACGTAGCACCTACAAGTGGACATATAGGTATGACAAAAATAATGGACAAAATTAAAGCTAGATATTATCGGTCTAACATGGATAAAGATAAAGAAAATTACACAAAGTGGTGGCCGGACTGCCAGGCAGGTCATCCATATTTAAAGACTCCAGAACTATTGCAACCAATACAAGTAGGATAAATCTTATATAAAATAGGAATAGACTTGTTGGGTCCTTTTAGGAGAAGTAAGGCCGGAAAAGCCATTATGTAGTCGCAACAGACTATGCATCTCGGTACGCCATAATGGCGGCACTACCAAATGGCAAGGCTGAACCAATAGCGAAGTTCTTATTAGAAAAAATATTTTTAATCCATGGTATGCCATGGACATTGCTTAGCGACAGAGGAAAAACCTTTCAATTAGACTTGGTACAAGAAATCACAAAGTTTATGGGAGTACGAAACCAGTTCACAACAGCTTATCCTCCCAAGCTGCAACTGATTAACAGAAATATTGAACAAGACAATCGCAGATATACTTGCAATATCCAGCAAAGAGACTGGTTCAGCTACATTCCTTTCATAACATTCGCATACAATACGGCCATTCAGGACACTACAAGGTTCAGTCCCTTCATGCTTACTTACGCACAGGAACCTGTTCTACATTGTTATTCTGTCATTGTCCATATGAGTCGGATACTACTATACAACATACAACGATCCATGGACAGCGCAAGATGCTATAGAAGAAGATGAAGAAGACATAGAAGAAGATAAAGAAGAGGAAGATGAAGAAAACGAAGATGAAAAAGAAGAAGAAGAATCCTAGAGGAGAAACCTGTATGCGCACAAACGAATCCAAAAACTAAAATACGCTACTACTACCACAGACAGCACAAAGCCAACCAGTAGAAATATCCGTTAGAGCCAACTAGAAACCCTTGCCGGATACCATAGTCTATTGAAAGATCAAGCCCTCTGATGTACCAGATGAAATGGACAGAGACAAAATGACAGGCAAGTGCGTATACACAATTGCCAAAAGTAGTAGAATATAGGATAATATAGGAGTTAATTTAACCGGGTCAATTGTTCAGGGTCTGAAATATATTAATTTTAGGCACCAATCTAAAAGATAACATTTAATAATATTTTTTTTTACATTACTTACAAACAACGTCGAACATTATTAATTTTGTCTAATTACTTTCAAGCAAAAGGAAAAGACTAATCGAAAATGAAAAACTCCTACAATTTAAGAGTACTTTGCCAAAAAAAAGCAATATTTTTTTTACTGATACGAGCAATAAAAATTCGGAACATTATTAACAATGGGGCAAAATACTATAAAATTCCAGCACAGTGGGGCCAATTAATAATAAATATAAGAAAGCAATATTGGATAGCATAAGGTAACACATAAGAGGGAATATACTTAATCATGGGATTAGAATAAGAACCATTATATGGGTTAAAAGATACTGCATAAGGTTTTTCTTTCGTTTCGTGTAACATCCTCGGCTCCACCAGTTGGCAAGAAGAAATTGACAGCATCAACCTCGGGTCAAAAAACAAGGTACATAGCATACAGGTCGGAATCAAGAGCGAAGCTAGTAACCAAATACAATATTAATAAAAACGGACAGGGCCGGCTCAAAGTCCAGCGAAATGATGGAACGAGATAAAAAGCAAATAAAGAAGCAAATAAGCAAAAGAAAGAAGATCAAATAGATAATTAAGGGAACAATTGTAAATCGTAATGAAAAGAAAGTTTGGCATGTTTGTAAGCAACGTTTCACTAGTTTTTGAAGCTAAAATTCAAGTCAGATATGTGATATAAGGTACTATGATTAAGCCAGTTCTAATAATTTATAAGTGACAAAATTGAACTGTCACAATACCTATAAAGAATTTAAATAAAAGTGTGTATTTGTTTTTTAGCTGTGCGTTTCAACCCCCGAGACAGCTAGGACAAAACGGCACTCAAGTTGTGACAATATTTAACAATCTGAAATAGTTACTTGGACTCAGAAAAAAAATTTTTAATAAAAAATTGAATAGTAATGAAAGAGAGACCGGTAATAGTATAGTACAGCGTTTCCCAAATATTTTCTTTGTTCTGGCCCGCGGTAACATTTATGCCTTACTTCCGTGACCCACCAAAATTTTTTTAAGATCTTCTAGTGTATAAATAAGTATTTATTATTATTTATTCATTATTATAATAACTACTATAATAATCATAATAAAATAAAATATTCTAATTATTACAAGATAGCCACCAATTTAGATTAAGTTAACAGAAGTTTGTCAACATTGTTTTCGGTCCGATTTTGTACAGTCCGTTCTTGCGCAGCCTGAGCATTTGAAGGAGACAATGCTGTGACCTGGTATTATATTTCCGTGGCCTGGTACCAGATAGCGACCCACCATTTGGGAAACGCAGGTACTGTACATACCAAGAGTGGTAAGAAGCCTATTACACACGATTTAAATTTAAATTTCAAATTTTACCGCCAGGAAATAATACCAACAATATGTCAATGGTACTCCCTGCACACAATAGCATGCATGGTACATGTTTTTTACATCATCAAGGTTAGTTCCCTCTAGTAAAATGGACGCTTTTAAAGTTTTTAAAATCATTATGTAATTTACATCGGCCTTTAGGCCCCAAATTTTTAATGTTTTAAGTTTTATACATATACTTGTATGTTGTGTTTTGTGGTTGGTTATTTTTTGACAAAGTAAGTAACGAGAAATTGGTGAGAATTTTTACATTGACTTTTATCTAAGATTTTCAATTAACTTTAACTATCAAAGATTCGTAAAATTTCACAATTGTTGATTTCTTTTTTTTTTTTCCTTTCTTGCTTTGTAGGTAGTACTGATGATGGCGTAACTGCCGAAAGCGCTCTACGGATTTTATTCAATAAACTTGCACTAAGTACAAAATTAAAGAAATTCTTTCTTCTACTAATAAAGGCAAAATAATATCCAAGTTACAGATGTGGATGTTTAAAATTGCCTTTGTTAATTGTCAAGGCGATGACGACGCGATGCATTGCACAGCCAACTTTGCGCAAAATCTATCGAAAATTTTCAGGATTTTGGCGGCTCGCGTCCAATGTGATTGTGGAACTGTTACGTAATATATATATCACGTAACCATTCTTACGTACAACTTGACTTCTAACAGTATAGTGCGTGTAATTAAAGTTTTACTGATAAAGTAGACAGTGGGTAAGTAGGTAAGTTCCTACTAATATAAGAGTAGAAAAAGTATTTTACTGGTCCCTCTTTTCACTTTCCGGTCAAAGAAAATATGGTTATTGCTAAGCTTAAGAATCGTAATTGCCAAATGCGGAGACCGACTTTAATGTAAATATATATTCTACTTATAACTGATATGTGATGGGCTACATGCTTGGTGAAATGGATCACAATATATTTTAGTTTCCTGACACGTGTTTCAACCCTTGCGGGCCATTATCAAAGACATTATAAGAAAGACAGTTAAAAATTCTACATGTCATTAAAATAAAAATAAAAATTGACAGATGAGATAGGTTATTTTGGTCCTTAATTTACAGGTATTGGCCAAAGGTACAACTAAATTACAGGTGTGATTATAGAGGTATTTACATCTAAGTAATAAAATTACGAAAATGATACTGTGTATAATAATTATGGGTTTTTTCGTTGGTAATTATAGACAGTGTTTATTGCATATTTATCTTAAGTAATTAAGCAAGGGTTAAAACACGTGTCAGGAAACTGAAATATATTGTGAAATATAACAAGTACTACTTTAATTTCCTCTACTATATTCTACTTAACTATATTTTCTCCGTATGGGACTTTATTTACGTAAGGTGACGGCCTGGTCGCGTGGCAGCATTCTCGCTTTCCATGCTACAGGTACCTGGTTCAAGCCCGGGCTGGCCCAGCAGACTTTTTTCAGTTTGCAGGGCCCAGGTCACCATACTACGTAGTGTTGCGTATGCAACACACACCGACAAATTCTCAACGGCACTTCAGTCTAGTAGGAGTAGGTACTCTAGAAACGGCATGTTGCCAAAGGAGGGACCCTTGAGCCAAATCAAGGATGATCGGTGGGGCGCATGGTGTATGTCGGACACTGCCTGATATTCGTATGGTTGAGGTAAGAACCTTGACCTAAGAATTGGCGGCGGAGTCTCGAGTGCACGGGTCTGATGCTGTTCCGGATGGTTCGAGGGTCCCCGCGACATACATAACTCTCTTAGCTGCACACAAGGACGTTTAAGGGCCGGCTCGTCGAGGTTTGTGGTGAGCGGAGAGACGTTAATAATAACAAGACCGTAAAAATACTGTGCCGTGAATAACATCTGTCGGTTATATTGTGGTTCGGAACCCACGTTAAACTGTAGGTCCCGTCTGGCTGACATTACCCAGACGTTAAAACGGGGTTGGCAAAAAGGGTCAAAACTGGCCTATTTGCTTGGCGTCAAAGCCCCCCCGTCCACTACTACTACTACTACTTATTGACGTAAATAATTGTAAAATACAATTTTTTGTGCAAAGATACGTTTTTCTTTATGCTTTTCCTTAATTACGACACAATTTTTCAAATCAAGCATAACTAAACTGAAGCTATTTATTGAATTTAAATTAAACTGCATTTTATCGCAATTTTGGTTGTTTGAGTTCACATAGTTTAGGATGGCAAATTTAATCTACGAAGAAGCCCCAAAATGATGACCACGTATTAGCACGACTTGACTATCAATTATACAAATTACCTGATGTTTGTTGACTCCAATTCTGTTGTTGTTTAAGCCATTCTCTCTAGAGACGTTAAGCAAAGACATTACATTAAATCCAGGTTGGCCGATTCATTACATTCTTTTACTGTCTTCAGAATCGGTCACATCATAACGATGGCCCAGGACAAGGTCCAAGTACCGAAAGAGACTCGAGCAATGTTTACATCTGGTTTTATAGAATGATTTTTAGCAGCCATACCATCACAAGAATGGAGGTTACTTAAAATACACCTAGCCAAGAACCAGGAAAATCTTACATAATATTAAATTGGTCTACTAAAAAAATGAATACAAATCAAGGAGTATCTCTGATTGCCCAACCTCAGTCATCGAATATTAATTAAACAAATCCACGCTGACGATTCTGTGAACGAACTCCAGTGGCGTGTGTCTTATTATCACTTTTAATTTCCCAACCTCCAATGGCATAGGGATCTTTATAGATAAAAAAAATTAAAAACAATAATTTTAACATAAACGCAAATTATGACATTGAAACAAGTATGTCCAAATGCTTGTTACAATTAATGATATTCAGATTTGTCCTGACCTGCTAGATCTCCTGACTTAAAACTCATTAGTGCCCAGATTAAGTTTTTCTGTTCAGTTTATATTTCAATATAGGTATTATTGATATTGGACCATAAAAATATATATTCATAAAAATTTTGAAAAATAAGTTCAAAATCCGCCATATTTGAATGGGTCGTTAAGGGCTCTTGGGCTTGAGGAAACATAAAAAATGCAAATGAAAATGTATCAAATGATTTATTACAAATAGGAAAATTAACATATTTATAGATTTATAGTCAAGAAAAGAAAATTAACCTAAGAATTGCGATAGTTAAAAAAACATTTGTCGTGATGGGGAACATTACAAGCTTTACACCATTTATTTGTTTTGCTCTTGCAATTTTCGCATCGTCTTCGTATATGTCTCGGACAATTACAAGGTATCTTCCAGAAGAAGTGGCAGGATATCTGATACTACGCCTTTTCTTCCAGCAACAAGAGATCTTTGACCATATTTTGACAGAAGTTCACGTACAATGTCTCGCCAAATAGAAAGCTTAGTACAACCGTACTGATACGCTATGTTCCATGTCTTTACAGCCCACACGTCATTTGCCCAGTATATAAGAGGTATGTACCATTTTTTACCTCTCATTGCTATCCTATAATTTAAAATATGGTTATCCAACTGACCGACTTCTCTCATACATTGATTATATTGCTTTATTAGAAATGGCTGATCAAAATCTACTCTTTTTTTTCTTTTGCTGAATACCTTGTGTATTATTGTACAGGGCTAATTCCATAGCAGTTTGACAAAATGGATACCATCTTTCCATCGAACATCTACTATTCTGGTATTTTCATCAACTGCGACGTCCATCGCGCCTCTTTCCATCTTTTTCATAACGTTACTGCTGTTCAGTGGACATTTACTCATTCTGTTTTTCCTCACGGTACCCGTAGGTCCGCAACTAATTTTTTCTAAATTGCATAAGACGTGAAAAAATTGTTAAAGTAAAACGAAAATGTAGTCCTGGGAAATGGCCTTGTAATAAAGTAGCAAAATTCATGACAACTGATTCACCCAGTCCCATCACTTGTTTTTCTGGAGACTTCCTTCTACCCTGATAAATTTTGAATTGCAAACAGTAGCCTGATTTCAATGCTGCCACCCAAGCTTTATACCCGAGACGGATAGGTTTCCCTTTCATGAATTGCTTACATCCATGTCTCCGGTAATAGGGTATCATTGCTTCATCTATTGAAACATTTGGCTCGATGGGTGCATACCTAAGAAAAGTTTTATTTAGTTCATCTATAAATGGGCGAATTTTTCCTATCTTGTCGCCTTGTGGAAGGTTGTCGTTATCAGCGGCATGAAGAATGGTATAAATTTCTTTAAATCGATTCCGTCTCATTGATTTTGATACAAGGGTATTGTGAATATCTTCGTTTTCTTCCCAGAACATTCGCTTTCAATAAAAACATACATTCTGTCATCCGAAACCTCAAAATTTTGTTTATTTTATTTGGCAGCATAGGCGTTCGAATATTTTACAAGATCTGAGATAGTTTTTGGTGACATTATAAGTTAAAAAAAAATTTAAGGGCGAGCTTTCTGAACTTAGTGTAATGGGTGGAGGTAAACCAATAAAATTATTTTTTTTTTTTTTGTGGTTGCATTAGAGCTAAAATCCCCTTTTGTCCACCAAATATTAATTTCTTTAGCACGTTTAACAAAGTTGGAAAGAGGAAGATAATCTTCATCATCCCATTCGTCAGGTATACCGGAGACTAACTCTGTACTTGGTAAATCATGTTCTGTTCTGTTATCCTCAAAATATACTTCAGCTTCGGCAGAAAGTTGGTTGTGGTTAAAATGATCAGGATTGTTGGATTCTTCGTATTCAGAGTAACAGTCAGTATTGTCAGAAAAGTCATCTGGAGCTGTAATAACAATTTCGTCAGGAATGTCATTTGGGTCATCTGTGTTTTCGATTACTTCTAAACGTTCTGCGGTAGTTAGTGGGCGTTTCCTAAGATAAAAACAGGTATTAAAAAAAACCGAATAATGAACCGCTAAATCCCAAGGGGTCGATATCGACCCAAAAGATTTTTAGGTTATGTATAAAATTGGTTCGGACAAATTATGATTTTTTACATATGTCAAGCAAGAGAAATTCATTTTTTTTTAATGTTAATCTATTATTGAATTAATAAATTTAACACACATTTTGTACTTACCAGTAATTTAGTGAAGCCATGTTGAACGTGTAAGTTTAGAAAAAAATGAAGTAGTCATAACAAGGTCAAATGCTAACACAACGAAGCTGCCAATTTAAAACTAAAGAGGTCTGTGTTCCAAGAACGTATTCCAATGCATTGTGTACAAAATAAATTATGTGAGTCGCTATCGACCCCTTGGGCATTAATGGGTTAATTCCTCTTGATTATTTCTTGTGGGGTCACTTAAAACAGAAGGTTTTCCAGCAAGAGCCGGTTTAAGATTTTGATTATTTTATATTTCAGAAGCATGCATGAAATTACTTCAGATATGATAAGGAATATATTATAGTTATATATATTTATTATTATTATAATTATATGTTTTGAGAGAGAGGGTGGATATGTCGAGGCAATACTGGAATGAGTTAAAATTTAATTTAATTTACTTCTGTTCTTGTTTGTTATAGGGGATGTTTCAGAAGTACGGTACGTAACTTAAGGGGCCGATTCCTTATGATACTCTAAGAGAAAAAGTTCATATGAACGTGTGTCCGGAGTTATGTATAAACATCGGGCTAATCAATGATGATTTACCATATTCCTTATAACATCTTTATTTAGTAAAAAATCTTGAAATATTAACTATGACATATATCGACAATTACTATCTGACAGTCTATTAAAAAGAGAATGAATTACTACCTGTCTGGAGATTTGTAGGTTAAATCTTACGTCTAAACATGCCGCCCACCTTGATATATGTATGTATTTTTTTTATAATTTTTTTAAATATCCTTTTTTTAATTTTATTGAAATTTGGTACCATTATTCAAATAATAAGGAACTTAATTAGCCCTATAAATTTATTAAGTCCGGTGGCGTCCCGGGGAGCACCTTAACGAATATTATTGACAAAAAATTGTACGCCACTGATTTTTTCTAATTTTGATATATTTTTTCGGATTAATCAATTAATAATACAACTTTTTTGTTCCTTGAATTGCTTTCGTATCTTGCTTCGTTTTCGAGGGCAAAAAAAAACACTTTATTGCATGTACAAAAAAGTACCTATGTATTTCAAACTTAATTAAAACATTCAAATTAAACATAACATATTTTTTTAAAATATGATTATGAATAACGGTACCAAGTTTCAATAAAATCGAGAAAAGGATATTTAAAAAAATTATAAAAAACCGAATAAAAAAAAAAACTTTAACACCCTGTACATCAAAAATGGAGCAACTCTGGACACGTGTTTATATAAATTTTTTCTCTTAGAATATCATATGGAATTACTTTCTTAAGTTACGTAGCGTACCTACTTCTGAAAGACCCTGTATACTTGCACAACTTATTATTTGCATCTATTTTCCTATTTTAAAAATACATTAATATAACGCATTTATTAGGCATTATTTTAATAAATAAATCAGATAAAT
Source organism: Polydrusus tereticollis (assembly GCA_963920685.1). NCBI lineage: Eukaryota > Metazoa > Arthropoda > Insecta > Coleoptera > Curculionidae > Polydrusus > Polydrusus tereticollis. The sequence continues at coordinate 88,029,457 of OY987333.1, read as the reverse complement.
AGACAATATTTAAATTTACAATATTAAAAATAATTTTATGTTTTCAAATAAAAACAATTTTATGTAGCAAAATTTGAAGAAAATAAGAAAACGTGATTTTTCACGGTAGATGGATAAATTTTTTTCGCAAGGTTTTCTTGCCTTTTTTGGGTATGAACTGAACTCGCGCAGTTTTCCAGCAAGAAGGAGATATTCCTTTTTTGTAAGATAAGTTAAAAAGTCTAAAAAACACCAGTGTCAATTCATCAGCGTATATCTTAATTATGACGACTACAATATCGTCAGGAGCAGAAACTTTTTTAGTGTCAAGACCCCCCAAGATTCGTTTAACATGGCAGTGCCGAAAAACAATCTCGGGCATTCTCGATTCTACAGGGAGAATGTTCGGTGGAGTTTTTCCCTGAAAATTAACCGCTGAATGTGAAGAGAATAGTACCGCCAGTAAGTTTACGTTTTCCTGTGCCTTGGTCGCAATGGCGCCATCAGAACGTGTTAGAGGTGGAATGTTTGACTTGGTAAAGTTCTGACAGACGGTCTTAGCTACCGACCAAAATGATCTCGATCCGTTATGACATTCAAGAAGTTTGTCTTTGATCTTATGATTGAGTGCTTCTTTGCTTTAGTTTATCGTTTGCTTGCATTGATTTTGAGCGTTAACAAGGATTGTACGATTTCGGCGGTAGAGTTCTGACGCCCTTGTCGATAGAAATAATTTCTTGATTTTACAGCTCGTTTGCAATTATTTTTGGTAAACCAAGACTTGCCGTTAGAAGGGCACTTTTTTTTAGCAAGGGATAAAGGCTTCCATGCCAGTAAGGATAACCTCCGACTATTCTTTAGCACACATGAATGGATCGTCAGAGGTAAAACAAACGTTTCGCCAAGCAATGGTTCGACAATGGTCCTTTAGGTCATTCCACTTGGCTGATGTATAATGCCAGATCTTGCGTGGTTAAGGAGGCTGTTCAGCACTAATTGGTAGTTTGTTCAGTGCTCAAATAAGGTTGTGGTCAGACTTTCCTACTGGAGGCTTCACGGTGACAATGTTAAAATCGGGGTTTAAAGTTAAGAAACGCAAGTTGGTTCACCCACGAGTTGGGTGAGGCCAGAACTGATTGCAAGGAATTTGGCTTCGCGACCTTGCTCGTCGGTTGTATTTGAGTATTTGAGCCAGTTGACATAATGAACGTTGAAGTCGCCAAGGATGACAACTTCGGAAGTGGGATGGTGGGTTTGCAAAAAGTCGATAGAATTAGCAAGTGAGGAGAACAAGTCTTTATAATGGGTATCCCTTGGCGATCGGTAAGGGCAGCAGATTCATTTAGTAATTCTCTGCGTTGATACTTTAAACCACGTTACCTCAAAGTTGTTAGGCTCGAGTGTCTCCTCTCGTTGACAATAAATATCACACCGAACAAAGAGACAAAGGCCAAAATCGGTGATGGAAGTCATACTCATGATATAAATAGCTGACAATACTAGTCGATGATCTGACCTTTGTTTCGGTTAGTGCGAGTACATGAGGTTTGGTAGATTGGCCTTGGAAATGTCCAGTGCTATATTCCTATTTGGTAAGATAAGTTATAAAGCCCACCAAATGCCGGTGTAAATTCGTTAGCCCATGCCTTAATTACGATGACTGGAATATCGTCATGACCAGGATTGTAGATTATGATGGACTGCATTGATTTTCGAGTTCAGTCCTCTTATATTGCAGAGGTAAATTTGAAAGTTGCTAATTTTGGGTCTTTTAACAACTTCAGTTGTCATACCATTTCGATTTTGAATGTTGTTCCAAGGACCCGCCTGAAGATCCGATCGAGGGGCGAGTTTAACTAAAGAGCATTTTGATCTTGAAACCATCATAGCATTTTTCACATATTTCCTATATTTCCCACCCTGGAAACTGGATACATCGGCACAGCGACGAAACGTTAGCTCAAAGAGCTTCTTCACGCCACCTAAGCATGCGCGATGGTATTTCACCGGGCGATGTCGGGTGAGCCAACATCTACTATCTCATCATCATCATCATCATCAATCAGCTCATCTGCGTCCACTGCTGGACATAAGCCTCCCGCAATCGATTCCATCCATGCCGTTCTTGAGCAGCACTTATCCAATTTGTCCGGAGTCTCTTGATATCGTCGGACCATCTTGTTGGTGGGCGTCCATTACTACGATATGCATCCTGCCGCGGTCTCCATTCCAAGATCTTTCGGGTCCACCGCCCGTCCGTAAATCTAGCTACATGACCAGCCCAGTTCCATTTCAAAATGGCTATACGTTCTATGGCATCAGTTATACCCGACATCAGCCGCAATTGTTCATTTGGTACCCTATCTCTGAGAGAAAGGTTCAACATTGATCTTTCCATCCCTCTTTGGGCGACGCGTATTTTGTTCACGGATTGCTTTGTGAGGGTGAGAGTTTCTGCTCCATAGGTGAGTACAGGCAATACGCACTGGTTAAAAACCTTTCTCTTTAGACATACTGGGATGTTTGATTTCCAAATATATTTTAACTTGCCGAAGGCTGCCCATGTTAGGCCGATTCTGCGTTTTATCTCACAAGTTTGGTTGTCCCGTCCAATGCAAATCTCGTGGCCCAAATATTTATACGAGCTTGCCTGCTTAATAGGGTTTCCTTCTGCTGTTATTTCTTCGCTCACTACGAGATTTGTCAAATATTCGGTCTTGTTGAAGTTTATTTTCAGTCCTACAGTTTTCGATGTTCGTTGTAGTCTATGCAACATTTCCTTAGCTTCATCGATGCGGTCCGCGATAATGACGATGTCGTCAGCAAATCTTAGGTGGCTTAATTTTTCGCCATTTATGTTTATACCCATTTCGTCGAAACCTATCTTTTTAAACATATACTCCAAGAGGGTTGTAAATAGTTTTGGAGATAGTACATCCCCCTGCCGTACTCCCCTTTCAATAGGGAAATCCTGTGTGTTCTCGTGGATTTTGACTCTGGCTGTGGCCTTTTCATATATGTTTTTGATGATAGCCGTATATCTGTAGTCGACTCGGCATTCTGTAAGAGCTTGTAACATTTTACTTTGGCTTATAGTGTCGAATGCCTTCTCGTAGTCCACAAATATAAGGAAAAGGGGTTTGTTATATTCGACACATTTTTCAATGAGGGTTTTTATAACTTGTAGGTGATCGTTAGTGCCGTATCTTGTTCGGAAGCCCGCTTGTTCGCAGGGCTGGTAGAGGTCTAGCTTGTTGGTGATCCTCTTTGTAATTATTCTCATGAATAGCTTGTACATGTGCGACAGAAGACTTATATATAAAATATAACAATATAATATAAGATATAAAAATATAATATAAAATATGACAATATAATATAAAACATAACAATATAATATAAAATATATAAAACACAAAAGTATAAGTAAGCAGAATGGGCAGTGTTACAAATTCAAAGTAATTTTCGCTTCTCAAAATTTTGCAGAGAAGGATTGTTCTGTCAACTTTAACCGATCCATATAGATAGATTTGGGGGTTTCTTTAGCAAATTTTTAGATACGTTTTAGCTATGAGAGGCTCATTACATTTTTATACTTGGTCACTCAACAAAGAGACAAGTTTAACACTATTTGATGCCTATGTTATGCGTGTATGTTCTATGATGCTTTTTAAGACAGATTTTGCCCTCTTATTATGTTATCGTGATGGTATTTTTTATACAACTTTTGTTTTTCTTGTCACGATTTGCAGGTATTTTCTAGGTAATTATTGGATATATTCATCAATAAAAAAAAATAATTTCAGATTTTCCCGATTTTTATTTTGACGTTGGCGACTTGACAATCTCTTGGCATCTATCGTCGCATATATTTTTGGGCCTTAGATCTACCAATCTGAGCTTTTTTGCCATTTTTCTATTTTTGGAAAGAGTGGGAAAAAAGAGTTTTATATGCGATGTAATGTTAAAAGGTTTTATGCGAAACAATATACATAAAGGTAACCGCTGTCTGAACACGTTATCACCTTGTGCAGTTCCAAAGCTTATACAGGGTGTAATTTAATTGAGTGCCGATACTTAAGGGTGATAATCTATGAATGATTCTAAGATAAAAAGTTCATATGGACATATGTCCTAAACCTCTTCATTTTTGAGCTACAGGGTGTTAACATTTTAAGAAAAATATAACCTTTTTATATAAATCACTCTTAGATATTTTTATGAAATTTTGTACATACCTTTTAATCAATAAGGAGCATTTTTTGACCTAACAGATTTATAAAAATTTTTACCAGTGACGTCCGTACGGGGTTTGAACTGAATATTTTTAAAGAAAAAATGGATACGCCACTGCTTTTTCTAAAAACGAAACTTACTTTTGAAATTCTCATTTATCTTAAAGCAAATTTCGTTTATAGACTTACTTTTGTACGACGCACCGTTTTCGCGTAAAAAATAAAAACAAAAAAAAATAAAAAATTTTATTTCAAAAATCGCGATTAATTTAAAAGGAAAAATTCCAAACCTTAAATCGAAAGCGAAATGACAAGAGAAGATAAACAGAATAAAGAACCCACATTATTTACAGTAGTTGTTCGAAGTGTCGTCCACCCACACGTATGCAAGCATGGACTCTTCTTCCCATAGACTGACGCACATTTTCGAAGATTTCCGAGGTGTTTCTTATGGTTTGGCAGCATACTAATATACGATTTCGTAACTCTTCTTCGGTATGAATCGGCACTTGGTACACTAAGCTTTTCAGATGCCCCCAGAAAAAATAGTCTAAACTGTTAAGGTCCGGAGATCTAGGTGGCCATGGCTGCGTTCCTCCGCGACCTATCCACCGATTGCGATAGGTGTGATTTAAAAATTCACGCACTCGTAAGCTAAAATGTGGAGGCGCACCATCGTGCATTAGCCACATCTAGTTTCTTAATAATAATGGAAGGTCTTCAAGCATTGGCGGCAGATCTTCTTCAAGAAAGTGTAAATATGATTGTCCATCAAGTCTTCTTGGGAGAAAAAATGGGCCTATCAAATAATCATCAATAATGCCAGCCCAAACATTTATTGAGAACTGTTCTTGATGATTTGATTCTACAATTGCATAAGGGTTTTCATCCGCCCATAAATGGTTATTATGGAAATTTCTTATTGAGTTTCGAGAAAAATTAGCTTCGTCGGTAAAAAGAATGTGCCTGTCAAATAACGGATTTTCCATCAGGTTTTGAAGAAACCACACACAGAAATTAATGCGCATCGGGAAATCTCTAGGGAGTAATGCCTGGACTCTTTGAATGTGATATGGGTATAATAAATTTTCGATGAGAATTTTCCAAACAAGAAAATGTGAAACATTAAATGTTGCCGCGATTTTCCTCGTGCTACTTTCGGGGTTCTCCTCAATTTCGTGTAAAATTCCTTCTTCAAGTTCCGGTGTTCTTACTGTTTGATGGACTCCTTTAGCACTGTGGTCTACTTTTAAAGTTCCGGTCTCGTGGAGACGTCTATGAATCCTAGAAAATGTTCTCGGATCGGGTAGTACGCGATTTGGATACCGCTCTTGGTATATCCGCCTGGCTTCGTATGCATTACCGTCTGCAAGCCCATAAATAAAATGCATGTCAGTTAATTCACTGTTTGTAAAATTTACCATTCTTTTATTATAATTTAACGTCTTACTGTAATAATAATTATTTAATAATGCAAAATCAATGCCAGGCCTTTTGTCTTTATGAAAAGAAACGTCAAAATTGATGTAGCTTTACCCAGCCTACTGATTTTTATTTGATTTGCTTTAAGAGGGCATTTAATATGGTTACCGTTTTTTTCTTTTCAAACGTTCAGTTGAATGTCACTGGTGAGTAGAAAATAAATTGTTGTCCCAAAAAAAGTGTTTCCACTCATGGTGGGTGCCAACCAAATTCAACAAAATAAATAAAAGCAGTCTCAATGAACCGAAGAAAAAAATGTTTTTTTTGTTTTTATTTTTTTACGCGAAAACGGTGCGTCGTACAAAAGTAAGTCCATAAACGAAATTTGCTTTAAAATAAATGGGAATTTCAAAAGTAAGTTTCGTTTTTAGAAAAAGCAGTGGCGTATCCATTTTTTCTTTAAAAATATTCAGTTCAAACCCCGTACGGACGTCACTGGTAAAAATTTTTATAAATCTGTTAGGTCAAAAAATGCTCCTTATTGATTAAAAGGTATGTACAAAATTTCATAAAAATATCTAAGAGTGATTTATATAAAAAGGTTATATTTTTCTTAAAATGTTAACACCCTGTAGCTCAAAAATGAAGAGGTTTAGGACATATGTCCATATGAACTTTTTATCTTAGAATCATTCATAGATTATCACCCTTAAGTATCGGCACTCAATTAAATTACACCCTGTATATCTGTTTTTGGTTCGCGCTCGGTTTGAGGAAGTTTATATAATATAACAGAACAAAAAAAAAGTTAAGAAAACGTCCTATATTAGCCGGAGAGGTTAAACAGCATGGCATTCTGATTTTTCGATATCTTCATCAAACTTCGGTAGTGAACCTTAAAGAAACACATAATAAGACGTTTCTTTAACATTAAATATCCGGCACAACAGTAGAAAATCGGTCGCAAACAGCACCTATATAGGCAATGTTATACATATTACACATTTACTTAATACTACAATACATGTAAGTTACTCAGTTACTTAATTGTTTAATCCCTTCAACAAAAGAACTAAAAAACACAAAAGATTTTTTTGCATTCATCCATCTTAAATGAGTGTTAAAAATACCTACCTCTAAACTCGTACACCGAAGATGGAGCATTAAAAAAAAGAAAAAGAGGACTTGGTTTCTGTTAGTCAAATAAATTTACATGATTTTTAGAGAAAAGGTAAAATTCGTATGTAAACACCCATAGAGATAAATCTATTATACCATTACCTATTAGGCTGCGCAACTGCTAGCTACAATAGCGAACAAATAAAGCAAGCTTCATATAACGATGACACAGCAGTTGTCAGTGTAAACAATCAATCTTGTATTTGAATTGAATGGTGGTTGAACTATAAAAAAGTATAGGTACAATTCTAGTATTGATGGGTCAATGTGCGCTATTTTGTTTGGTGTGAAATACGTACGTGAGTAATTTGTTTTTATGAAAGACTATTATGGATGCAGGTTTGTTTGTCGAAGACGAATGACAACTAGGATGAATTATCGAAATTTGATTAAGATAGAAAGTTAGATTTGAAAGAGCCCCATGGGTACTTGGTTTAAATAGTTTATGTGATTATACGATTTTTTTTGTAATTTTTGCTTAGTTCAATAGTGTTTATGGCTATTGTTTGGTGTGGCTATGTTCAAATGTCTGTTCCTTCCACGTCTATCGGAAGAAATAATTATAGAACTATATTTTTATATTACTATACCTCATATTACTATATTTAAAGTTCGGGAGAAATAAGAAAATTATTGGGATTTACATGTAGAATTAATATATAGATTATAAGAACAACTGCAGCAACAAACACACAATAATGTTTTTATATGTAAATTGCAGGGAATTCCCAGAGCTGCAATTTTCCATAGATCTATTTTTCTCCTTGGTGTAGTAATCGAGAAAATTGATAATACAACTTTTGACCTCCTTTTTTAAATGTTTATAATAGCGGTATAGTTTGCTAAATATTTCAACAATATCGAAAAATTCGGGAGAACAAAGTTTTAGCAGTATTTGCCTTAAAAGATTTTCGATAAATTAAACAAAAAGGGTCAGTTATTTAAAAAAAAAACGACCTCATCTTTAAATTTATGATGATAGCTGACGCAGGCGGGTGGAAGTGATTCGAACTAAAAAATCTCGTAGTTGACCCATCCAACGATGGTCAAAATATACAAAAAGGTATAACATTTTCTTCTATATCCCTGTTGCAGGTTAAATCAAAACTACTTCCCGTCGCCGACTTAGTCTTAGGAAGTGATATCACAACATGAGACTTAATAGTTTTTTATGGTATAAGTGTTAAGCTGGATTTATAAACTCGAAAAGTTGGTAAGGTTCCAGTTATGTTCAAGTTGCTGAGGTCCAATATTCGACAGTTTAGAATGTGGTATTTATAAAGTCAGTAGCAAAGTTCGAAAAGTTGTGTGATTGGTTGAAGTTTGTGTCCAATAGAATTAATTAAAATATTTCCTAATTTTGAATAAAGTTGAGTAACAAGAAATTAGTGTCATCACTCTTCATTACTATCCATTTTTCTTTTCCAATTTTCCGGCACAAAACAAAAAACTAACCTTACAGCAAAAAAAGAAAATCCAAATACAAATGGCGACCTAAACAACGAACCACATGACTTTAAAATAGCGTTTATTGGTTCATTGGTTGGAACATAAAAATTGGTTACTCGAACTACGCGGGAACTTTTCGAAATATTGAACTTTGCACGAGCTGAGTTTATAAATGGAACTCAGTGTTCCGTTTAGTTTAAATTTAATTTTCATTTCCAATGCCAACTGAACTTCAGCTTTGCGAGCTTTTTGAGTTTACAAATCCAGCTTTAAAAGTACATTTTTAAGGCATGCATTTAAAAGTTTGCAGAATGAGCGAGGAGAACTCTGTAACTCAAATTAGTGCCTTAAAAATACTCTTAACACAAATATCATACAATATTTTTTCTACAAACGGCAATAAAAAGCAAAAGCACAGTCACAAATTAAATTTTTAGAATGTTTAATAAATTGGAAGCAGATCGTATATAACGCATCGTATATAAAGTTATGCGGTTGTTTCTGTTCGTCCTCTTCAACCACGGAGAGTAATAGAACTGTGGAAGAAATTTATTTTTGAAGTTGTTTAAATTGTACTATTAATACTAATGTTAATAAATAAAATAAAAACATTTTTTGAGGTTTACTTTCACAATTGATATTTGAATTTTAACAGTGGTGCCTTAGAGTAACATTTTTAAGGCTACTGAGGGTGTTAAAAATAGCATTTTCTAAACGTTTGTAGAAAAATAAAAATTAAGAGCTATAAAAACTGAACAAAAAAATTAGTTATTATTTTAGAAAAGTGAAACAATACTACGATACAAATATTATAATTAGACGTTTCGCACAGGTAGCATACGAGAAATCTATATAGAGACCTATCGCTTCCTGCAAATATGTAGACTTTGTATTAAAAGCAAGAATGCGATTTACATTTTTATGAAATTGGATTATTAGATTACTTTTCCATTTAAAATTGTTATTACGTTGGAGAGTGCCCTTCCTTCATTTTAAATAATTAGATTTAACACAAGCGGCATCTACCTATCAAGGTCTTTCACTGATGTACTTTTGCGTATTAGTCAGATACAGTGTAAAGTCAGGGTCGGCCCTAGCATGCTTGTAAGGTGGCGACTGTTAACCAATTTCTTATTCAGTGACGTATGCTATGCTTGGAGTTGGGGGATTAAGAAAAATTGTGCGGTAAATTTAAATGAAACTATAATAAAAATAACTTCACGAGCTATGAAGTGAACGGCAGTGAGTTTTAAAATGTGTGGCCATATAAAAAAGTCGCACGGCGTGAGATCGCAGGAGCAGGGTGGCGACCTATCTAGCAAACAAAAAAAATTCGATCTATAAAAAAAATGAATGAATCAGAATAAACACTCGGACTATCATGAAGGTTGTTGGGTTTTGGTATTAAGATGAGATAATTTCATCTAACTAACTTGAATTAATTTAATAAAATTTAACAATGCACAGTTAGGAATCATTGTATATTTCGGTGATATTATTGATATTTATTACATTGTATGTACTGATTGTAGAGTTATAATCAATAAAATATAGTATCTCCTAGTGTGCACACATAGACACACAATATCTATATTGCATGTACTATTTTTACTGTAGCTATGTATTTTTTGCGTTATGTTTATTACATGAATAAGTAAATAGAAAAAAAGCTACTTCCAATTGTACTTTTCTGTAGTCAGGGTAAGGTGCTAAAATGATGTCAATATTTACCTTTAAATCTGATGTGATCTCGAAAACTAATTAAAAAAAAAACCACAAACCATAATAATATCATTTTTCATATCTCTGATGGGAAATATATAACAAAATATGTTCTCTCATAAAAAAGAACATAAGATTGAGTGTTGAGTCTCGTTCTACTGAAACAATATAGCCTAAGCTTGGAACAGGTAAAGTTTAAGGTCCTTAAAATCTACTTTTCCGATATAGAAAATTGTACTTTTTGTGCGCCTCGTACTCTCTGTCTTTCCACTTCACAGCAGGTAGAGATGTGAGAGGAGATTATTCTCGAGAACGAGAATATTCTCGAGAATATTCTCTGTAAGAAAATTCTCCCGAGAATATTCTCTAGAGAAGTTTTTCTACATAATCTACTCTGAAAAATTTTGCAATGATTTTTAAAATTTTGAGCTTTTCAAACCTTTTCTATAACTAGAAATAGAAGCGCGATCGTATACTCGTATACAGCTGTGAGAATTGTAAATGATGTGGTGAGACTTGTTTTATTTTGGCGTTCCGCTCGGCTCAGTTTAGACCGTCTATAAGTATAAAAACATGGAGCAAAATAAATTAAGGGGTATCACACAACCAAAAAGTAATGTTTGGAAATATTTTAATACAAAAAATGTACTGTAGTGTAATGTAATAAATTTATTTCCTATTATTGCCATTTCTAGCGATTTTCTTACCATTTCTTACCAATTCTCTAACTTGAGAATATTCTCGAGAATATTCTCAGAATATTTTCCAAAAGATTATTACCGAGAATTTTACATCTCTAACAGCAGGTGACGTACTATCATTAGTTTTGTAAGAGGCCTCGCCTACCGTAATAACGATAAATCGAGGTACACTTTGGTGGTGAAACCAAAGGAAAAAATTAATACATCCTTTCGGGAATAGATTAGACTACGGGTACTCCACTAAAAATAAAAAAAAAATAAAAAAAATTTAAAAAGAACATTACTTAATTTTTTTTTAAATCGTTACAATATTAACCCCTGTGGAATATATTTTCGGGTGTAATACCACGAGTGCTTCAAAATTACCGATAATTTTTTACGAATGCGTGTTTTCTTTAATTTTACGAGTCCGAAGGACGAGTGAAATTTGTAAAGAAAACACGTATAAGTGAAAAATTATCCGGTTAGTTTTAAAGCACGCATGGCATTTAAAGGAATATTTCTCTCATGTGTAAAAACTACCATATGAAGCGGGAAATTTTCGACGAAAATTGCCCAGTAGGTGCGAAAATGTCCCGTCGAAAATTTCCCTATAGTCCGTATCTAAGTAACAATAATTAATATTTACAATAGCACCTTGTAGGTGTATTATTATTATTGTTATTATTTCCACTGCGATTCATGCAATTTTTAATTTGTTTATTTTCATATAATTAAATATAACTTTTAAATAAAAATATTAATTTTTGTGCTTTCATTTCACGTACTCGAGAAATATTCTACCGAATTACATTCGTGCATCAAAATAGACCTGATAATTTTTCATTCAAGCATGTTGTCAGTAAAAAACTGGATTCGGTTATTTTCATATTTTGTTTAAAGAGCCCTTCACCTTCGGTGTCGGGCTCTTTTGCCAAAATATGAAAATAAAATCTTCCAGTTTTTAGACAACATGCTTTCATAAAAAAATTATCGGTAATTTTGATGCACTTATGTAATTACTTACGAATATTTCACGAATCCAAAAACATTCATTTTGTCAACTTTGAAATAATAAATAGAAATTTGTCAACAAAGTGACACTGACAAGTGGTATTTTCGTTTTGGTGTTTTCGATTTTGTATATCCGCTGTAAGTTTTCGAAAATACCACTGTCCTTATGGGATTTTTTATACGTGAGTGAAATATTCTGTAGTAATATATTAAGGGATAGAGAAATTATCGAAAATCATCCCGAAGATTTTTTGCCGTGGAAATCGCTCGAGGGCTTGCCCGAGAGCGATTTCCTAATGGCAAAAAATCTTAGAATGATTTTCTGATTATTTCCCAATCCCGAAATGTATTTTGAAGATTATTTACCAAATAAAAAACTAACGATTTCTGACGGGTGAGATTTTCACTTTTGACAAGGGTGATTTTCACCGGAGAGCGGGAGATTATCGCTGAATAATCAGGTGAAAATCAACCCGCTTTTATAATGGAAGAGGTAAATAATCTGACAAATTTTCTTTATAAAGTTTTTCAATATTAGTTCGGTTTCTCGTTCAAACTTATCCTACCCTCAAAGTGACTTCGGACCGTACATTTTGATCAAATTATTCATATCTCGGCAGTTTTCTGACCGCTGGCATAGTTCAAAGAATATTATATTCTTTAGACTATGCCGTTGGCAACAGCGCTAGTGCTGCATCATTTTGTAGTGTAGTTTGTTATTTAAATACTTTAAAATGTGCATCAAATTCCTTATTAACTCTCAACCATTTGAGTTGTCGGAAATTAAATTGCCCATGAGACTCGTCGAGCTTCCCTTTCTGCATTTTTTTTTAAAGCTTCTTGCCTCATTGTTTTAACAACGAACCTATTGTTTTGGGCAGCAATAGGCACTAGCTGATACCAATCACGCGGAATATGAATGGAAAATGGACTTCTTCTTTTTTCAATAAAGGCGTGATCGGAGTCACACTCCATATGTGTGTGACCAGGAGGTAGACACTTATGTTTTATTATTTCCAAATTTTGGATGTCACTGAGGACATACATAAACATTGTAATAACATTGTAACATCATTGCATAAAGTTCAGAGGCGTTGTTGTGGTAAAAATATGCTCCTGGTGAATTCGCCTTTTTTCCCAGTATATAATTTAAAACTAAATTTAAAATTGGCACCAATTTGTGCGTGCAAATTCCGAGTATCTGTGTGTGTTTTTATATTTTCAAAAAGTTTAAATCCGGCTTAACATCAAGAAAAATCTGCTTTTCTCCCACAAATGGGAAATGTGTTTGTTGATAAAAAAAAAGTGTTAGGAATTCCTACATGCACTGCTGTTTACAAACATTGGGCTATTGTTGTTGAATGGCATTTAAAAGGTAGATAAGGATTCAGATCCGGACCGACTGTTTTTGATTTCTATGATGAATAGTCAATTTAAATTTTGCCTCAAGCCCTTTAATAATTTAGTTTGCGTGAGATGTCTCAACGTTTTTCACACCAGCTGCCTAGAAAGGAAGAAGGGTCACATCAATTAACTGGACATAAGGTCTACTGCTCCTCAGAATGTGAGGCGGAAGATTGCAAAAATGGAAATAGAGTGATTACCGAGGTGACTACCTATAAGAAAGAATTAGAAATGTTAAAGTTAGATCTAATCCAGAAGGACACATATATTCGAAGGCAAAGAAAGTTATCGTTGGATTTGGAGAACAGTGCAAGCAAAATCGAAAGTGATTATGAAAAACAGATAAGGGCGTGTCACCAAAATGTCTCTGACTTAAAGCAAATATTGATTAAACTAAGGGATGACAATAAGTCACTAGAAGAATCCTTGGAAAAATTATGTAGGGACCTGGAAGAGGCAAACAAAAAATTAAAGGATCTGGATAAAAGCAATAAGTGCATGTTAACAACAATACAAACGATGGATGCAGAAAAAGAAGTACTCTCTTTTGAAATCCTGGATCTAAAAACTATTCTCAAAAATTCTGAAAATTCCCATATTTTAAAACAACTGGTTGACAAATGCACTCTAACTGAAGTCTCTAAATGTGCATTATTGAGTAATATTATTAGGACTGAGGAAAGAAGTTTGAATATTAATCATCAACAACTTGATGACGTATGCATTCAAAGGGAGATACTTACTTCTCCAATATCAAGGACGGCAGCAAGAGATAAATGCATTTCAAACAATGTGTTGACGTTGACTGATGGATATCGAAAATTTATGTGTATGATTCACTAAGGAAGGACATTGTTGACTCTGCTTCTCTGCGTACAGTGTGTAAGCCGGGAGCATCCTTCAGAGAAATTCCAGAAGTTCGGAGTGTTACCTAAACGATCTTTTAGAGAATGACTTTGTCATTATAATTGTTAATCCTGAAAATCTCCCAGTCTCTTTGCATGATGTCACATACCTGGCAAATAAATGTTTTTATGTTAAGTTAATTGTATGTACTTCTCCTACTGGTTATAATATTTCAAAATCAGGTAAAGCCGGATTTAATGATCTAGTAGGAGGGAATAATGATGTAATTCGTTATGTTGCCAATTTAAAGAGATTAAAAACACATATTGACATTGTTGATTTAAGCAGAAATTTTAAGCCTCCTGATTTTGTAAACAATACTTTATACTTAAGAAATAGAGGTTTACTTAAACAAGGAAAAATGCTAAAAAACGCAATAATTGATTTTAAATTTACTGCTAAGAAGTACTGTAGTTAAGTGCATGTCCCACGAAACTCAAGTTCTGAATTATCAGAGAGCTCGCGATCGGAGACTAATTCTCCCAACAAGCAATCGGTAAGTGATTATTTTTTAGTAATGGGCCTGTCGCCTTTCCAAAACAAAATACAGTTAAATTAAAACATAAAAATACGTTATCTCTGTTGTGAAATAATTTAGCTGCTACACCCCTGAACTAAAATACCTCCCCGCGAATATTTGTATAACCTACCGCCTCTACGAAAGTAGCCGAAACTTTCCGACCAGCGCGTGGGGTGAGAGACCGCAGCTTCCCGGCACCCCTGCATCGCCAAAAAAAAAAACGAGAGAACATCGTCAACCCGAGAGCAGTACGCAAGTGACTCATTATTATTTTTCATACTTTTGTAAAGTAGTTATTATTGTGTTTTATTTTGAATAAAAATATTTATTTATGTGAAATTCTCAAAATACTTTACTTGTTCACAACATTTGGTCCTTCGAGCGCCGGATACCTTTGAGCTTAGTGAAAAGAATTCCAAGACAATTTCGATATTATACGTTTGATTATGAAAATGGGCGACGTCCTTGACAAGTGTTTTATCCTGGTGCAGCTGTAACAAACTTCGGAGCTATAATACAGGTCAGTGCGTTCCTTTCATTTGCCTTTCCAGTCTCCTTACATATTTTTTCAAGCTTTTAATTGATCAAATCACAATTTATACTGTTTCATTTTTAACAAATAATTGGATATCGATTGGATCGACCTTTTATATGGATTGGAATTTAGCCATTGGTTAAAATCAAACCTACTACACGTTTCTGTTTGTGGTTTTAAATCATTTGTACGTTTCACTTGCGTACCAAATTTTATTTAAACTTTTACACCTTCTATAGGTTTTCATTACTGCCTTTAAGCATTATTAGTTCATACACGAATACACTAATTTACACTTTTACACACCTTTTATAGGTTTTACTGCTGCTTTATGCATTTTTTAACATTAGTGTATTATTGTGACAAACTGATAATTGTATAGGAACTACCATTTTTGGTAATACTTTAGCGTACTTTTAAACTTATTTGGATTTTTGATTGCTGTTTAAACGTTAGATTACTTTATACTACCGCTTTTCTTTGAGCGAATAATTTAACTTAAGTATTATCTCCATACTTAAAACAAAAACTTCTTTAGTAGATAGTTGTTTCATTATTTTGTACAATGTCTGACCCCAACAAAATTAAGCGTACATGCGCTAAAAGTTCTCTTACACGCTTTAAAAATTATTTTGACAAAAACAAAGTTAACCAAACGATTGACTTAATCGATTTGGAAAATCGGTTGTGTAAGGCCGAGGAACTTTTAGAAGCATTTAATGACGCTCAGTTGCGAATCGAGACTGCTGATCCTAATTGTGAGGCCAATTACGAGGCTGTTCACGCAATTGAGCGACTAAACTTCGAAGAAAACTATTTTCAAATAATTTCTAGTGTTAAAAATTTTCTAGCGACATACAATAGGGAACAGTCGATTCTTTTCGCTGATCAAAACTCGATTGTAGCTGAGCCTATTTTAAGCAATATTAAGCTGCCTCCTTTGAATTTACCTACGTTTGATGGGTCTCTTGACCAATGGTTGTTTTTTCATGACAGTTTTAACTCGATTATACATGAAAATAATACTCTTAATGACGTACAAAAATTTCATTATTTGCGACTATCTTTACAAGGCACTGCAGCCGACACAATAAAATCTTTACAAGTTTGTGATGCAAATTATATTATTGCCTGGCAACTTCTTACTGAACGCTTTGAAAATAAGCCTTTACTTGTTAACAATCATATCAGAGAACTTTTTAATTTACCCGCGATTACAAGGGAATCGCACAAAGGTCTCAGACAGCTTCTTGATGATGCGCAAAAGCATTTACGAGCCTTGGAAGTTTTGAAGCGCCCAACCAAACACTGGGATGATCTTGTTATTTACTTACTTACAACAAAGCTTGATATCAATTCAAGACGTGCTTGGGAATCCCAAAATAGTTCAAATAATTTACCAGAACTGGGAGACTTATTAAAATTCTTAAAAGAGCGATGTCGCATACTGGAATCCTTGGGCAACTTCAATGACGCTGCAAAACAGCAGCACCAGCAACAGCAAAAAAGTTCGTCACGCCCTTCACATGGAAATAATTATCATAAATCTTTTCATTCTAAAACCACCCCTGTAAAATGTTGCTTATGTTCCCAAGAACACACAATATATATTTGTCCTGAATTTGTGAAACTTAAACCTGTTAATAGGTTGAATGCCGCGAAACGATTACGCATATGCGTAAATTGTCTTTGTGAAGGACATCCTACTAAGGATTGCAGATCGCCAGGGTGTCGAAAGTGTGGCAAAATTCATCACACTATGCTGCATTTCGAAAACACTACAAATTCACAAACTTCTAACCATTCCCCTCGCCATTCCCTGGTCCATAGCTCTAATCCAGCTGCCATTTCTCCTACAAATACGTCGCAGAACGACACTACTAGTATTAGTACTCAATCAACTACGTTAACTGCACATCATCACCTCACTAATAATATGATGCCTGATTGCACCTTAAAACCACAGGTATTACTTTCTACAGCCATTGTCAAAGTGTTTGACAAATTTGGCCGCCAACATGATTGTAGAATACTTCTTGATAACGGAAGTCAATCAAACTTTATATCTGAAAAATTGTGTAACATTTTGCAGCTACCTAAACAAAAAATTGACATTACCGTGTCTAGTGTTAATCAAATAAGTCATGATATAAAATCCATGGTTGCAGTCTCTTTTAAATCTGCAATAAACAATTTCGAAAGAAGTATTTCATGCTTAGTTTTACCAAGTATTACAGGTAACTTACCCTACATCTATGTTGATCGCTCGGCACTTAAAATTCCAAAAAATTTGTTATTGGCTGATAATAATTTTGAAAAACCTGCTCCTATTGACTTGCTTCTAGGAGCTGATACATTCTGGGATATCCTGAGTATAGGACAAATTAAACTTGGCCCAGGATTACCTATTTTACATAAAACTACTCTTGGCTGGATAATTTCTGGACCTATTCTCGTTTCTAATGAAAAACAAGTTCAACACTGTTATTTTACAACTAATCTTCAACTTGATTCGCAACGTACAAAGTTCTGGGAACTGGAAGAGTGCCCGAAAACAAAATTTCTCTCTAAAGAAGAAATTTACTGTGAAAACCACTTTAAGCAAAATATTACTCGGAATGAAAATGGTCGTTTTATTGCTACTATTCCACTTAAGGAATCGCCATCTATTTTGGGTGATTCTAAATTTTTGGCTACAAAACGTTTCCTAAATTTGGAACAAAAACTTTTAAAAAATCCTGCTTTAAAACTTCGATATCATGACTTCATGAATGAATATATTGATCTTGGACACATGTCTCTTTCAGACACTCCAAGTAACGATTCAGAGTTTTTTCTTCCACACCACTGTGTTTTTAAGGAAACATCTACTACTACAAAATTAAGGGTAGTATTCGACGGATCTGCAAAATCCACTACAGGTTACTCAGTAAACGATATTATGATGATTGGGCCTAATATACAAGATAACTTATTCTTCATTTTACTAAGATTCCGTGAACATAGCTTTGTCCTGAGCGCAGATATTGCCAAAATGTACCGCCAAGTCCTAATTATACCAAAACAACGTAATTTACAAAAAATCCTTTGGCGTTCTGACCCGAAAGACGACATATCTGAATACAACTTGAATACTGTAACCTATGGCACAGCTTCAGCTGCATTTCTTGCTATTAGATCGCTCCATGAGATTGCCTATCGTCACATAGACGAACATCCAAAACTCGCTTCCATAATCTTACATGACTTCTATGTTGATGACCTTCTTACTGGTTGCAATACATTAGAGGAACTCGAAGAAATTCGAACAGGCATTTCTAAGCTTTTACTTCTATATGGATTTCCGCTTAGAAAATGGATTACAAATGGTAAAATGGATTACTATGAAAGCAGATCTGGTACTGAAATTTTACAGATTGGTAGTGAGGAACACAATAAAACTTTAGGCTTACTTTGGAACTCTTGCCACGATTGTTTGCAATACTCTATCAACGTTTCTGATCCATGCACTAAGACGACGAAAAGACAAATTCTTTCATGTGTCGCCCAAATTTTTGACCCGTTAGGTATTCTTTCACCAGTAATTGTTACAGCTAAAATTATATTAAAGGAACTGTGGCGATTGAAAATTGATTGGGACGAATCAATCCCAGCTGATCTTTACACTTTTTGGTGTAACTACTATTCTGAACTAGTGCAACTCAATGCATTAAAGATACCTAGGCATATACTGTGTTCAAATTCAGTTTCGGTGCAACTGCATGGTTTCTCTGACGCTTCCCAAGCTGCTTATGGAGCATGCGTTTATATTTGCTCTTCTGACCGCCTAGGAAATTGCACATCCAATCTTTACTGTGCGAAATCCAGAGTTGCACCTATGAAGCTCACAACAATTCCAAAACTCGAACTCTGTGGTGCATTATTACTTACTGAACTAGTCGAAAAAATTGTTTTATGTACTACATTGAGTTTTACAAATATTACTTATTGGAGTGATTCTAACATTGTTATTGCTTGGATTAATACTTCACCACATTTACTTAAACTCTTCTTTGCCAACAGGATTTCTCAAATTCAAAACTTGTCCAAGCCTGAGTCCTGGAAGTATATTAATACTGCAGATAATCCTGCAGACTTACTCTCAAGGGGTGTCAGTCCATCACTTCTTATTAGTTCTGATATTTGGTTTCAAGGCCCTTATTGGCTTACACTTTCTAAAGATGAATGGCCCTCTTATACACAAGATACCAAAATTATTGAGACTACTGAACTTCCAGAAATACGTACTAAAACCTCTGTGTTTCTCAATGCGACAAATGATTTTGAGATTCTACAAAAATACTCTAATTTAAGTAAATTGGTGCGTGTTTTTGCTTATATCTTACGATTCAAAAACAATATTTCCCAAACTGAGAACTTAAAATACACTGGGCCTTTAACGGTCGATGAACTGAAAACTTCACTGTTAAGATTGATCCAAATTGTGCAGTGCCAATCGTTTCCTTATGAATATCATGCACTTTCTAATTCTAGAAAAATAGACAAGAAAAGCAAACTTCTTAACCTAAATCCTTTTTTTGATGGCGAAACTAAAATAATTAGAGTTGGAGGTAGACTTCACAATTCAAGTTATAATTTTGCCAAAAAACATCCAGCTGTTCTGCCTGCAAACAATCACTTTTCAACCCTAATTGCTCGTCACGAGCACATCGAACTGTTACACGCTGGCCCACAGGCTCTGCTTGCCTCCATAAGAGAGAAATATTGGCCAATTTCTGGTCGAAACCTTGTGAAAAAAACAGTACGCGAATGTGTAAAATGTTTTAGATTTTCTCAAAACTCAGAAAAATATTTAATGGGAAATCTTCCTAGTTCCCGTCTTACACCTTCACGCCCTTTTTCCGTCTCGGGTGTTGATTACGCCGGCCCGTTTCTTTTACGCGACAGAAAGACTCGCAACTACAAAACTACCAAGGCTTATATTGCACTGTTCATTTGCTTTGCCAGTAAAGCGATTCATCTCGAAGTTGTCAGCGATCTTACTGCTGAACACTTTTTAGCCGCTTTACGTCGTTTTATGGCAAGGCGTGGCAAATGCGTCCAAATATTTTCCGATAACGGTTCCACATTTATAGGCGCTAATAATGAAATCAAACAATTTTTTGATAAACATAATGACAACATTACTGAAGGCCTATCAAATGATGGAATCAAATGGAATTTTATTCCACCACGTGCCCCCCATTTTGGTGGACTTTGGGAGTCAGGCGTTAAGTCCGTAAAGCACCACCTGAAACGTGTAATAGGTAACGCAGTTGTTACTTACGAAGAATTTTGTACCATTTTATGTCAAATAGAGGCTTGCCTCAATTCACGACCACTGTATCCACTTTCCAATGACCCCAATGATATTAATCCTCTCACTCCCGCACACCTATTGATTGGAGCACCATTAACAAGCATACCAGATCACGACTTCATGGGCATACAGGAGAATCGTCTCTCTAGGCTTCAACGAATGCAGCAACTAATACAACACTTTTGGTCAAGATGGAGCAAAGAATATGTCTCAAACCTCCAACAAAGGGTCAAATGGAAAGAAAATTCTCAACAGTTACTAAAACCTGGTCTTATGGTCTAGGTTAAAGAAGACGGACTTCCTCCATTAAAGTGGCTGTTAGGACGCGTACTCACCCTTCATAGTGGAAATGATAATATTACGAGAGCAGTGACCGTCAAAACTATGAATGGTGTTATTAAACGCCCAGTTATAAAACTTTGTGTCCTACCAGTTATTGCAGACTAATAGTAATAAGTGAACTAGTGTGCAGAACCGTATTATTGTGTATATCTGTACATAGAACATTTGCTTGAAACCCTCCCTATAGGTTTTCAAGGCGGGGACTATGTTGTGAAATAATTTAGCTGCTACACCCCTGAACTAAAATACCTCCCCGCGAATATTTGTATAACCTACCGCCTCTACGAAAGTAGCCGAAACTTTCCGACCAGCGCGTGGGGTGAGAGACCGCAGCTTCCCGGCACCCCTGCATCGCCAAAAAAAAAACGAGAGAACATCGTCAACCCGAGAGCAGTACGCAAGTGACTCATTATTATTTTTCATACTTTTGTAAAGTAGTTATTATTGTGTTTTATTTTGAATAAAAATATTTATTTATGTGAAATTCTCAAAATACTTTACTTGTTCACAACAATCTCTCCTTTTAATTAACATTCAGTCAATTAGAAATAAAACAGACAAATTCTCTATATTTTTTGAGGACCAAGGTGAACCAGAAATCTTATTGATTACTGAACATTGGTTAAAGCCGGGATCCGGAAGATTCTTCGATCACAATTCTTCGACCACAATAATTCTTCTCCCACAATTTTTCGACCACAGTTTTTCGACAGGACAATTCATCGATTACACAGTTATTAGTCCACACTTTTTCGAGAGAAATATTTTTCGACGGGAAAGATAAAATAAGTTGTGTGTGTGATTGTGGTAAATATTAGTCATAAAATACTAACAATAATAAATTATAATTATGTTAGGTACTAATCCTTAAATTTTAACCTACCGTGTCCTGCCTACTCACATTAGGGGTACTTCAAATTTTAATTAAAATTGATGCTACCTCTGTGAAAATTAAGCCTTGTAGTAAACATTGGTCATAAAATACTATTATTAAAGATTAGGTACTAATCCTTAAATTTTAAATATTTAAATATGTACTAAATTTCTGATTACCAATTATTTACAATTATCTTTTGGGCACCCTTATTAATTGTTGCGAAAAGGGTATTATACCTACCATGCATAAGTATCCAAGATTTTATGAAAGAAATATCAGTTTGAATTAGAGTGTGCTATATTGTGCTTGTATCCTATATATTCGTATCCGAAAATGTCCTTAGAGTTTATACAATCCGAGAAAGGAAATAAAAAATTACTTCTGAACGGACATCTGTTTTATAAAGATAAGAAAATAGACGTAAAAATTCACTGGAAATGTCAACAGTTTTTAAAAACAAAGTGTCCAGCAAGGGTAACCACCCTTAATGATACAGTTTTTAAAGTGGGGAAGCATCATAACCATGTTGCCGACGTAGCTGGAGTGGAAGCTTCAAAAGTTCTTGATCTTATTCGTACGAAAGCTAAAAGGACTAGTGAAGCTCCACAAACCATACTAACCAGTGTTGCAAGTGGAATCAATCAAGCATCTGCCCCCAAACTGCCACGTGTGGATACAATGAAGAGGACTATTAGAAATATTAGGCAAAAACATATATCTGGACCAGCACTACCCACCCACCGACAAGATATCCAATTTCTGGAAGGGTATACAAAAACATATAATGGAGAAGATTTTTTGTTGTTTGATTCGGGCCCAGAGGCGAACAGAATTCTAATTTTTTCAACACGGAGAAATCTACAACTCTTATCGCAAAGCTTACATTGGTATGCTGATGGAACCTTTAAAACAGTTCCACTACTATTTCACCAGCTCTATACTGTCCATGGGTTAAAAGAAACTGCATCTGTGCCCCTGGGTTTTGCACTGTTGGCAAATAAATTGGAAGAAACGTACGTATGCCTTTTCCAAGAACTCAAAAATTTAGAACTACTTCTATCGCCGAAAACAATAACAACCGACTTTGAAAAAGCTATGATCAACGCCGTCAAAAAAGAATTTCCCAATGCAAGACAGAGGGGTTGCTTTTTCCACTTCACCCAGTGTATTTTTCGTGTCATCCAAAGCCACGGTTTAAAGCAGAGGTACGAAAATGATGCTGCATTTGCCTTAACTATGAAGATGTTCTCAGCTATTGCTTTTGTACCAGCACCTTTGGTAATAGAAGTTTTTGAGACATTTTGCGATAGTGACGTTTTACCTCCAGAAGCACAACAAGTGATAGACTATTTTGAGGACACATGGATTGGTCGCCTACAGAGACGTCAACGGCGACCACCGCAATTTCCTAACGAACTATGGAATTTGCACGAAACCGTGTTAGAAGGTTTACCTAAAACCAATAACTCCGTGGACGGCTGGCATCGCGGATTTCAAGAGCAAGTTGCTGCGATGCATCCAAACATTTGGAAATTTATAAATTGCATAGAAAAACAGCAAAGCTTAAATGAAGTAAGAATTGAACAATATTTTAGTGGTGTTGGTCCGCAACAACCAAAGAAGAAATACCGTGACTCTGCACAACGTGTTAGGACAATAGTAAGCCAATTTGATCCCAACAATGTAATTGATTTTTTAAGGGGAATAGCTCATAATATATCATACTAAAGGAACGTTATCATTTTTGAATTTTAAATTAGCTCTGTATTTAAACATTTTAGATTTAATTATTAGTACCTAATATATTATTTTCATTTATAATTGTAAGTATTTTACAACTAACTCCAAATAAAATTTTGAAAATCAACTATATTGCGTTTTACTGCAACCAATACAAGTCGGAAAATATTCCGGACGAAAAATTGTGGACCAACAATTGTGTAATCGATGAATTGTACGTCAAAGAATTGTGGTCGAAAAATTGTGGAAGAAGAATTGTTGTCGAAGAATTGTGGTCGAAAATTTTTCCTAGATCCGCTAAAGCCTAATGAGTCATGTAACATTCCTGGTTACTTTACAATATCTATCTTTAACCGTAAAAAATCAATGCAGTACTGCGATTCTAGTTAAAAAAAATATCTGTGATAATTATATCGTTAGTCCAGTAACCCAATATAACGCGTTGTTGGTCGAAAAGAATTAGAGTTTTCTATACTTCATGTAAAAAAAGTAATATGTATGTGTTATGATCTGACTATATTTTTTTCGAAGACTTGACAATCTTTTGTGCAGCTTGCCCATTCATTCTAGACTAGCGTTGGGCGGTGACCTTAATATTAATGTTAGTGATAAATCGTTTCTACCTTGTAAAATAATCATGCAAGAAATTTGTAAATCTCAAATTGGTTGGTTGGGATGACCACCTTGATGATGTAATATTTAAAAGGTGGACCCTATATTGTTCAAAAAACTATGTTTTGAAATCTCTTAAGATCCCTCGATTTTTGCTTACCGGCAGTCAAATAGTATTTTTAGAGCTCCATGGATTTTCAGATGCCAGTCAAAAGGCGTATGGAGCTTGCATTTACATACGAGCTTCCTATGCTAATAAGTCAGTCACGTGTAATTTGATTACACCAAAAAGTAGAGTGTCACATATAAAGGAAATAACTATACCTCGGTTAGAACTTTGTGGGGCATTATTGCCATCTAACTTGTTGTTCTAACGTGTTGTTCAAATATTCAAAGATGGATTTTCATTTAGAAGTGTTTATGCGAACTCACTCCTGTCTCTCTCTTACTGCAACAACTGCTTACTTTTTCACTGACGTAACATTTTCCCTTTTTGCATTGGTTTTATACCAATAAACACTTTAATTTTATTACTGTTATTTCACTTTGTAGGCAACTCACTTTTTATTTTTATTTAAACACCTCAATTTCTGTGTTTTTTCTGCTCAACTCCAATTAAAACATCCGCTGCTCAAAGGACCATTAATGTCCAAATCCAATTAAAACATCCGCGCTCGAAGGACCAAATAATGTGCGGACACGTTTGTAACAATGAACGACACAAAAAACTTTAACCTGTATCTCCACAAGTCGACTGGTTCAAAACTATGCTTTACTTGGAAAATAAAATTTCTTTTGAATTTTATTGCATTATTATTTATTAGCAGATCAATCACTTCATCATTTTAGCATGGGTATGACATACTAACACATTTCTAACTTAGACTCGTCAAACAACCACTTAACTACTTTTAAATACTTTTAACCATTTTTACGTGGAGGATTTGCCGTTCCACGGAGCGCAACCTATCTCTGTAGAAATCAGCGTGACACTACTATGTTGACAAAACATTGTCCGTCTCGTACTGTATACCGACACCTTGACCAATCAGGTGCTAATACGTCACAATCCAAGATGGTTTAATTCACGTCAAAATACTGTTGCCAACCAATGAGAAAATACATCCACTATTACTATGCAAGCGGCCTTTATCGTATTTACATTTCTTCTTCTTAGGACGCCGTCTCCCTACGAAGGTTGGCGATCCAACTGGCTATAATAGTGCGTGAAACCGCGCCTCTGAAAATCTCTATAGATGTCCGTCCGAACCATCGACGCAGATCCTTCAGCCATGAGTTCTGTCGTCTGCCCACAGATCGTTTACCCTCTATCTTTCCTTCGATGATGAGTCGGAGAAACTCGAGTCGTACCGTTCCCCCCTCATAACATGCCCGACGTACTGGAGCTTTCGTTCTTTGATGGTTGTCAGCAGTTCTCTGTCTTTACCCATTCTCCTTAGCACTTCCTCGTTGGTTATCCTGTCCACCCAGGATATACGCAGTATACGGCGATACAAGTACATCTCGAAGGCGTCGATGCGGTTCTCCATTGATTGG
This sequence comes from Polydrusus tereticollis, assembly GCA_963920685.1. NCBI lineage: Eukaryota > Metazoa > Arthropoda > Insecta > Coleoptera > Curculionidae > Polydrusus > Polydrusus tereticollis. Next base: position 88,003,925 of record OY987333.1, on the reverse strand, counting down.
CAGAGTGTCCAGGTCTCGGAGCCATATAGTAGTACTGGGAAGATGTAACATCGCAATATACGTACGCGGAGCTGCAGATCTAGGTCTCTACTGGTGAAGAGGTTTTTCATGGAGATGAAAGTCCTTCTGGCCTGTTCTATTCTTGCTCTGATTTCCATTTTAGGGTCACTATTCTCGTTGACGAGATATTTAATGGACGGCACTTGTTCCACGACCTGATTGTTAATTTGAAGAATCGTCTGTCTTGGTGCCTTGGAGAATACAACCAGCTTGGTCTTGGCGACGTTTATGTGTAGACCATACTGTGTGCTGTATTCAACGATGAGATCCATCATATTCTGGAGGTGCGGGAGGCTGTCGGCTACCACGACCGTGTCGTCGGCGAATCGTATGTTATTAATAAGGGTGCCGTTGATTATAATGCCCTCCTTCGCATTCTCCAGTGCCTCCCGGAACACTGCCTCCGAGTATATATTAAAAAGGAGAGGAGACAGGACACACCCCTGTCTAACACCCCTTCTGATTTCTGTTTCTTCCGAAGTTATGCCCTCTATCCTAATCTCTGCAGTTTTATGCCAGTATAGCTGTGTGATGATGTTCAGATCTCCCGCATCGACTCCGGTGTGTTTTAGGATCTCAATGAGTTTCTGGTGCGAGACACAGTCGAAAGCTTTTCTGTAGTCAATAAAGCAGGCGTAGATATCGACGTTCATATCTCTGCATCGCTGTGTGAGTACGTTCAGAGAGAAGAGAGCCTCGCGCGTGCCCACTCCGTTCTTGAATCCAAATTGTGTTTCCCCAGCCTGTTCTTCACATCTGGCGTATATGCGAGTGTGTACGATGCGGAGAAATACCTTAAGGGCATGAGACATCAGGCTTATCATTCGGTGATCGTCGCACTGAGAAGCGTTCGGTTTTTTTGGTAGAGCGATGAACGTCGACCTCAACCAGTCCGTTGGTATTTTCCCAGTTTCATATATTGAGTTGAACAACGATGTAGGGAGTTTAAGGCCTCTATCCTCTGCATTGACAATCAATTTCAAGGTTTTCGCGTGAATATTGTCTGGTCCTACAGCCTTGTCGTTTTTCTGTAGTTTTATGGCGCGTCTCACTTCCTCTGTCGTGATGACAGGGCTGGGCTCGTTGATATCATCATAGTCTCTAGGTGGTTGGTGGGGTCGTGTGTCGTGGAAGAGGGCCTCGACGTACTCCTTCCATCTTTTAAGCTTCTCTTCAACGCTCGTTAAGATCTTGTTGTTAGTGTCTTTCAATATGCCGTGGATCTGCTTGCGTTGTGTGTTTGTAAATTCCTTGACCTTTTTGTGGAGATTAAATAAGTCGTGTTTTTTTTCTAGTGTCTCCATTTTACTGCATTTTTCAGCTAGTCATCCTTCCTTTGCCTTTCTGCATTCTGATCTCACTGTCCTGTTCAGCTCCCTATACCGGTTATTGTCTGTGGCTTTGTATTTCCTTCTCTCGTTCATAAGTTGGAGAATTTCGTCTGTCATCCACTGTTGTTTTTTGGAGGCTCGTGTGTATCCAATGTCACCCTCCTGGGTTTCCAAAAGTGCCTTCTTCAGGACAGTCCACTGAGGTTCTATGTCGTCGTTGCTGCAAAGGTTAGTTGTTTGTAGGCGTGCCTCGAGATTCTCGGTTGCTTTGGCTGGTATTTCGGGATCAAGAAGTCTCTTGACATCCACTCGTTTAGGTTTATTTGGACGTTCAATTTTAGTGAAGTAGCGAATCTGTAGAGTTATTACTACGGGATTGTGGTCGCTGTTAGCGTCGGCACCAGGGTATTTTGTTGCTGATTTGACGTACTTCATTAAAAGGCTCTTGATGAGAATGAAATCTATTTGATTTCTCACTATGTGGTTATCACGATCGGCTGGGGATTTCCACGTATATAGGCGTCTGGGATGTTGTTTGAAGAAGGTGTTGGCAGCAGATAGGCGGTGCTCTGTACAGAATTGTACTAGACGATCTCCTCTGGTGTTGCGTGTTCCTAGACCGTGATCTCCGCAGACCTCGCCGTCAGTACCCTTTCCGATTTTGGCGTTAAAATCACCAAGAACAATTGTCACCTCTCCTTGTTTTGTTGTTTTCATAGCTTCTTCTAAAGCAGAGTAAAACTCTTCAACCGCTTCATCAGGTTTGTCCCCAGTTGGAGCATACGCTTGAATTATGTTCATAACTCTATGGGTAGTGAGGAGTCTCAATAGCATAACTCGGTCTCCGAGTGGGATAAAATCAATTACCGACTTTTCTAGTTCAGAGGAGATGAGTATACCTACGCCATACTGGTGTTTGCGGTCGTCGCCACCAGAATAGTAGAGAACGCCGTTTCTAGTCTTGCAAGTCCCAGTGCCCGTCCACCGAACCTCGCTCAGCCCCAAGATCGTGATCCCCAATCTGTACATCTCCGCATCCACATTGGCGAGCTTTCCCGCCATACATAGGCTACGTACATTCCACGTTGCAATTCTGGTTTCTTTTCAATATACTTGTAATCGGTTAATTTTCATGGACGGGGGGATTCTTCGCACCCTCTCCCCACTTAAGGGGTGCCCCGGACTGAGGGCCGTGTTTTTATTTGTTTCAGCCATGTTGAATAAAATGGAATGATAGTGTAGTGGGACTTCCGTTTCCCTTCTGCACCGCAGCGTGGAAGCCGTTGAAACTGCTACAGTGTCGCCTCCCACTTCCGTGTGACGCTGTGTGTGAAGTACCTCTTCGGCACCGCCACATGGTACTGTTGCTGCTGCTGCCCGGCAACAGGTTTTCGCCATATCTGGCTATCCTCACTTTACATTTACGTGTTAGGAAATGATACAGAATCGCCGACCGTGTTTTTTATACATAAGGTTTTGATTTAACTTGTATTTTTATGGATTTGTACAACGTTGCCATTACTTTAATATGCGGTATTGCCAATTATATTGCATGTAAATATAATGTACTTTCCTCATTTTTTTAGCATTTAGTAGTTACATAAAAACATAGTAACTTAGCACAAATGCAGCGTTGCCGCTTAGATTAGTATTACGGTACATTACATTTCCTAGAATTGAGTTCCACGCTTTTACTTTAACTTTGTACTGGGTCACGGCAGAAATATGACGTGTGTCTCAAACATTCTCCCCCGCGTTGAAGCGCTCCGGCTTCAAACCATCAACATTACACATACATAAAAACGTATCTATACAACTTACTACTACTTATACTTATTATGACAACACAATACTACTACAATCTTCTAATACACATTGTCAATAATATACTATTTTACAATATTAAGAAACAAAAGAACATGTAACATATCTCAAGTGTTGCACCTGCTCTACAAAAGCGAATCACCCAAACTACATAGAACTCCTGCTGAGATCCACTGCAATATGCTCAGCGTGAGCATGCAAGCTTATTTAAATAAGACCAAACAAAAGAATATCCAATTTATACTGAAAACATTACGCGAAAAACACAAGAACCTTTCCGTGAGTTACCTGTTAGTTGATGCCCATCAATCTAACGCGCATTTGAACGCCCCCTTGTGGAAATAACCCTTACTTAATCATCATATGAGGCACAAGTCGTAAATTTGCATCCCACATTTATACGCATGGTGATATAGAAACCACCCCTAACATCATAGGTATACATGGCACAAAGCTGCCCCTAAATTCGTAAATATGCATGGCATAAAACTGCCCCTAAATTAGTAAATCTAAACCTACCCCAAATGTATGCGTCGACGGGTTACCTGTTGTTTGGTACTCACCAATCCAACGAGCGCGTGAACGCCCCCCTTGTGGAAGTAACCACGCCTCCCAACCCGGAAGAAGACCCTTTAATTCCCCTGAACTGAGTGCAAAAAACAAACATCTTTCTGAACCCAACCCAACCGAGAGGAATGACACTGGTAACGAGGCTAACACTACACGTGCCCATGTAGTACGGAAACAAATTAGCGTGAAAGAAGAAGGGAAGAAATGAAAAGATGTTAGGAACCCCGTAAGGCGAAAGTTGCACCATCCCAATCCTGGAACCGGTGCGACAGGGACGGAGCGATACTGCCCGGGTAGATGGCTACCGTTTTTTATACACCAGGTTTGCGATTGGTGTGTCCACATAGACCGTTGAAAAAGATTGCCAAACGTTAGTTTGCGCGCTTCTGTTACCATGCTTGATTAGAGCAAAGGACCAACAAAAAGAACAAAAAACTGCAAAAGATCATTTAATTTTTAAGGGTGCCCCAGGGACTCAGGTCATCAGCCCCAGTAACTTTTGTGGCAAGCTACCAAACTGAAACAGGCAGGAAACCCGGAATAGAAATTAAACCAACAAAAAATGATGTTTGCTCACAAACATACTCAATTAGCCCGAAGGCGTTAAACCAGTAAAATAAACTTTCAGTTGTCACGTTGAGTACCCTCGGTACTTATATTTACATTATCATACAATAATGGAGATATTTTGGCAATGGATCGAGTGAAAACACTTGTAGCAGTTTTCAATTTCACCACCCTAACTTTGCCGTCTTTTCCGGGATAAAATTTCAAAATTCGCGCTATTGGCCACTGCAACGGAGGCACATTATCCTCCAGTAACAACACTATATCGTTCAACTCAATATTCCTTGTTGGTTTTAGCCATTTTGGACAGTTTTGAAGTCTATTAAGATAGTCAACAGACCACCTTTTCCAAAATATCTGTTGAATTTTTATGCAATGTTACCAAAATTTTAACCGATTGTCCGGTGTTTCAGACAAGTCCTTTTCAGGATACGCAGTCAGACTCTCTCCTATCAAGAAGTGACCGGGTGTTAAAGAACTGAAATCTGAAGGATCATTAGTTAATGGACACAACAACCGTGAATTTAAAACTGCCTCTATCTGCGTTAAAATTGTATAAAATTCCTCGAAAGTGAATTTTGAATTTCCCATTAGTCGATTGATGTGATGTTTAGCACTCTTGACCGCAGCTTCCCACAATCCGCCCCAGTGCGGAGACCTGGGAGGTATAAACTTTCATTGTATTTTATTTTTTGAAAGATATTCCAGAAATTGTTCATAATATTTTGCATTTTTAAAAAACTGATAAACATCATACAACTGATTACTCGTTCCCTAAAAATTTGTTGCGTTATCGCTATAAATTATTGTAGGATTTCCTCGTCGGGAGACAGACCGTTTTAAAGTCATAATAAAAGCCTCTGTTGATAAACTTGTCACCAACTCAATATGGATGGCCTTAGTCGCCATACAAACGAAAATCGCGATATAAGCCTTAATCAAAGGAGCTTTTCGTAAACGTGATGATTTATTTAAGAATGGACCGCCATAATCGATCCCTACTCTTTGAAATGGCCGTGCCATCTGGACTCTCTCCGTCGGGAGATCCCCCATTATTTGTTGCGCCGGAAAGGGCTATAAAACGTGTGCAAGTAACGCAATTTCTTATTACTTTTTTAATCTCTCGTAAACCGTTCAAAGGCCAAAATCGTAATCTAATATTTGACAGTACAGATTGAGATCCTGCATGTCCTAACCTCAAATGTTCGTAATTTAACATTAATTGTACAGTATTGTTGTGAGAAGGCAACAAATACGGATGCTTTTGGTCGAATGACACATCAGCATTTTCAAGCCTTCCTCCCACTCTAATTAAACTATTCGAATCCAAAAAAAGTTTGAGCTGTCGCAACTGTTTGTTAGAAATAAATTTATTTGTTTTTAACTCCGAAATTTCCCTTGCAAAAAATTGTGTTTGTAATTGTTTTACCACAAACAGTTGAGCCAATCTCGTTTACTGTTATAATTTTATCTTGAACTTTATCTTTACTTCTACAGTTACCTATAAATCGGAGAATAAATGCTATTGAGTGCAACAACCATGAAAAATTAGAAAATCGTAAAAAGTAATTTAACCAAAATTCTGCAGGCTCTGCTCTTACATTAGCAGCAAGCAGTATTTTCTTCGGCTCTGGAATATTTGTAACATGTATCTGCTCATTGCACAAACTCAAATTTAAATTATTATGTCGCAAGAATTCTGGCCCATGAAACCAGAACCCAGAATGTATTACTTCCTTTGAAAATTGCCCACGCGACAGAATGTCCGCTGGATTGTCTGATGACTTCACGTATCGTATTTTACATTTTTCAGTGAGGCTTTGAATTTGTGACACCCTGTGTGACACAAATGTAGACCATCTGTTTGGGTGATCGTTACACCATGCTATAACAATTTTTGCATCTGTCCATAAATTTATTGATGAAAATTCTACTATACCTTGAAATATTTGTACCACTTTCTCTGTTAGTTTTGATAAAATTACCAAAGCGCACAGTTCAAGTCTTGGCACCGTTATCGTTTTGATGGGAGCGACTCTTGATTTTGAAGAAATGAAGTTAGTCGACACTGAATTATCGCTATATATTACTCTCAAATACACGCATGCGCCGTAGGCTAATGTACTGGCGTCTGAAAACCCGTGCAACTCTATTTTTTGAACATCTTTATTCTCCCGTAATTGTCTTGGAATTTCCAAATACTTAAGTAAAGAAACCATATTTAAAAATTCGCTCCAATCGTTTAACAAATCAATATCCTTTATCTCCGCATCCCAATCTAATTTCCGTATCCATAATTTTTGCATCAGAATTTTTCCCTTTACTATCACGGGGTTCACTAGCCCCAATGGATCATTGTGCTAAAGTAGAGAGAATAAATCTTTTTGTTATTTTGTTATCTGTCGTATCACTGGGAAGTGAAATTTTAAACGTGTCATCCGCAGGGAGCCATTTTAATCCTAAAATTTTGTTCGGCGCGCTGTCAAAATTAAGATCATACTCGACAGTTTGATTCTCAGAAATAGAACTTAAAAATGTTTGCGAATTTGAACACCACTTATGCAATGAGAATCCGTACTTATTTAATAGAGCATTTAACTCTGCGTACAACTGTGATAGTTGCTCAAAAGTATCACATCCTGCTAATATATCGTCGACATAACACTGTGAACGTAATGCGTGTGCCGCCCCTGGAAATTCCGACACTCCCAGGGTTGCTATTTCTTGAATTGTTCGCGTCGCTGCGAACGGGGCGAAATTCATACCATATGTAATCGTTTGCAGTTCCAGACATTGCAACTCATCCCGTGGGTCATTACGCCACAAAATATTCTGTAAGAAATTATTATCCGGATTGATCTTAATTTGTCGGTACATTTTTTAATGTCCGATACCAACACAAAATGTGCATATCTAAATCTACATTAAATGTCAAATACCTCAGGCTGCACCTGATACCCCTTCAAAGTGACGTCGTTCAACGAATAGCCTGAAGATGACTTCGCTGACGCGTCAAACACAACTCGTAATTTTGTTGTTGCGCTTGCTTCACGAATTACACACAAATGTGGTATAAAATATTTGTTATTGTTGTTATCATTTTTTAACCGTAGAGGCACTTGCTTGGCGTGGCCAAGATCCACATATTCGTCTATAAATCTCTTATACTCTATAAATAAACTCGGGTCGCTCTGGAATCGCTTTTCCAACGACAGAAATCTTTTTTCAACTATATTATAAGAGTTTCCTAACTTTTCGTACTCCTGCGGAGTTTTAAAAGGCATGTTTACTTGGAAACACCCTTCCTCTAATACTTTAGTACCTTGCGTGAAAATCTGTTCAGTTAGCTGATCCTCAGGTAATAATTCTGACTTTGAAGTCACCTCTCCCAATTCCCAAAATTTTGATATTAACCCGTCTATCTCTTGCGTTTGTACAAACATCGACACTTTATTCTGTAACTTGGATGTCTGACAACCCGATCATATATCATTACATTGCGCAGGTACCGTTCCTGCGATTATCGATCCTAGAGTAGGTGGTGTATACTAACGTAGGTTTATTTTTACCCAAAGAATGACATCCCTCACTTAAAGTTGAGTAATAAATATCTGCTCCCAGCAGCATGTCTATATCCGAAGGTGCATTGAAAGTTGGGTCCGCCAACGATACTAATAAATGGTTTGGGGTATCTAAAGCATCAACATCGATTGGAATTTGAGGCATTTTATATGTAATGCTATCCAAGACTATACATGAGGACACCAAATATTTGTTATCTTGATGCTTAGAATATATTACCACATTTGCCATTTTATTTGATTTAAAACTGTGCTGAGAGATACCTGAAACATTAAGGTTATGTCTAAACACATCACTTTGTAATTTATCCGCTAATGATTGTGTCATAAATCAACTCTGACTACCGCTGTCTAGCAACACTTTTGCTTAAATCCATCTACCACTTTTATCCTGCAAGTTTACTTGTGCTGTAGCTAGTAACACATTAGATTGTTTTTGTGACATAGCTGAAAGAGAAATTATTCTGTTTGTACCGGCTGCAGTGTTCTCACTCGATTGCCCTTGTCTGTCTGTCGTGTGTACGTTATCTGTCACTGTACTTTGCGCATTAGAATTCTGTACATTTGCATTGTTACTCGAAACTGCGGCCGCTGATGGCATAGGAGGCCTATTATTGGTATTACTCTGACGTGAATTATTACTGAATCTATTTGCATTTTGTACACCTGGTACCCGTTGTGAATTTCCCTGTGAACTGTACCTGTTGTACGCCGTATTCAAACTATTAGACGCGTGCTCATTAGCACCCTGTTGACTTCCATTCGAATTCGAAAAAGATTGACCGTGCAATAATGTATGATGCGACCTACCACAATCTCTACACCTGCTACGCGACTGACATTGCCCTACCAGATGCGTCCCTAAACAGTTATAGCATAGACGTTTAGTTTGTACTAATCTGTACCTCTATGTCACCGAAAGTTGTAAAAAATGTTGACATCCGTGTACTCTATGATCTGTCACTCCACAAATTGCGCAATCTTGCCCACCACTGCTAGTAAACAAAGAAACCCGGTTGTGACCTCGCTGAGGTTGTGTGTTTGGTTGAGAACCATTACTTGACAAATTCTCAAACACTATGAATCTTTGCTTCAGAAACTCGAAAAAATCCCCCAATAGTGGCAAATCATCCACGTCTCTTTCCATTTCGAATGCCTTTTTTGTAGAATAATCGAGTTTATTCTCCATAATATAAACCAACAAATATTCGTAAATTTGCGATTGTGTCAGGGGCAACTTCTTTAAAGATTCGATTATTTTTTTATTACTTGCAATAAATTCTCTCAGGCTGACAGAGTTCGATCTAGTTAGCGCTTGTGCATCAAGAATACCTTTAAAATAACTATTTACGGCACAAGTTACATTCTCAAATCTCTTTTTTAAAATACTAAACGTGATATCAAAATTAGAACCGATAATTTCGAGCGAGTCTACCAGCTTTAAAGCCTCCCTTGTATTGATGACTTCAGATATATAAGACGTTGTACGTCCGACAAATTCCCGTTATCGACTATTAAAGCGTTAAAAATTTCAGCAAACGATCTCCACTCCGCAATATTGCCGTCAAATGGTGGAATTTTTAAGTCTGGCAGTTTCACACCTGATGTTACATGACTACGTTGAACATTACCACTTACATTATAATCCAAACTGTGTGACTGTGCACTGTCACTTGCCGGTTCTTGTACAACTCTTGACATTGTCTCACTAAAATCTACTAACATTGCATAATACCTATTCTGTATGTCTACTCTGTCTGTATCAGCCGAATCGGCATCTTCTATCTTTGCCTGAATATCAGAATACGCAATAAAAGTTTGTCGCAAAGACAGTTCCCTGTGTGGGATTTGTTTCATTTCTTTTTCATTATTTTTGTTCTCATTGAACCAATTTTGTGTGCGAGTAATCGCTGCTTTTACCCTACCACGCTGCTTTATTAAATCAGCCAAAGCAATTGGTGCTTCCATTTTTTTTCCTTTTTACAAATATATAAAAATACCTTTTAGCTAAATCACCTAGATGTGCAGTCGGCACAGCCCAATAAAATAATACTTTGTAACTAATTGTTTCCCCAACAACAACTTAGAAATACACACTAGGTATATTACAAACCAATACCCTCAAAAACCCTGTATAAACATATGAAGTTAATCTAACTTTAACAATACAATGTTTTATTTTAAACACAAATCCCAAACTGACATCCCTACGTGACCCAGCAACCTTCACTCAATTCTTTATTAAGATAACACCCCTAACCTTTGTACCTACAAATGCTTACACCTATGTAAAATCATAAACATCGACTGTGTCAAAATGTTATCAACAATAGTACAATTCAACTATTCTACTACAATAACTTTTTATTCACTTACTGCTTTCGTGCAGACTTTACTACCTTATCCAGGTAGCTCACCTGTTTCACTACACTGTAATCACTAGGTAGTCTCGAACTCACTCCTGTCTCTCTCTTACTGCAACAACTGCTTACTTTTTCACTGACGTAACATTTTCCCTTTTTGCATTGGTTTTATACCAATAAACACTTTAATTTTATTACTGTTATTTCACTTTGTAGGCAACTCACTTTTTATTTTTATTTAAACACCTCAATTTCTGTGTTTTTTCTGCTCAACTCCAATTAAAACATCCGCTGCTCAAAGGACCATTAATGTCCAAATCCAATTAAAACATCCGCGCTCGAAGGACCAAATAATGTGCGGACACGTTTGTAACAATGAACGACACAAAAAACTTTAACCTGTATCTCCACAAGTCGACTGGTTCAAAACTATGCTTTACTTGGAAAATAAAATTTCTTTTGAATTTTATTGCATTATTATTTATTAGCAGATCAATCACTTCATCATTTTATACCCTAGCATGGGTATGACATACTAACACATTTCTAACTTAGACTCGTCAAACAACCACTTAACTACTTTTAAATACTTTTAACCATTTTTACGTGAAGGATTTGCCGTTCCACGGAGCGCAACCTATCTCTGCAGAAATCAGCGTGACACTACTTTGTTGACATAACATTGTCCGTCTCGTACTGTATACCGACACCTTGACCAATCAGGTGCTAATACGTCACAATCCAAGATGGTTTAATTCACGTCAAAATACTGTTGCCAACCAATGAGAAAAGACATCCACTGTTACTATGCAAGCGGCCTTTATCGTATTTACATTTACGTGTTAGGAAATGATACAGAATCGCCGACCGTATTTTTTATACATAAGGTTTTGATTTAACTTGTATTTTTGTGGATTTGTACAACGTTGCCATTACTTTAATATGCGGTATTGCCAATTATATTGCATGTAAATAATGTACTTTCCTCATTTTTTTAGCATTTAGTAGTTACATAAAAACATAGTAATTTAGCACAAATGCGGCGTTGCCGCTTAGATTAGTATTACGGTACATTACATTTCCTAGAATTGAGTTCCACGCTTTTACATTAACTTTGTACTGGGTCATGACAGAAATATGACGTGTGTCTCAAACAGTGTTAATTTTTGGAGCGACTCAGAGATAGTTTTGGCTTGGATAAAGTCTCATCCCTCAAAATATAATATTTTTGTGGCTTATAGAATATCCCAGATTCAAAATTTAACAGCAAAGTTTAAATGGCACCACGTTAAATCTGCTGACAATCCAGCAGATAGTTTGTCTCGCGGATTAACTCCTGAAGAAATCGTAGACTTTCCATTATAGTGGCATGGACCCCAGTTTCTTTCCAGCTATAACACAGATTTAAATCGTTTTTTATATAAATCCCATTGCAGCAAATTAGGAGATGAAAGCAAATCCAGTGTTACTTGCAACAAAAATTGATGAATGGCAGTCATTTTTTAATAAGTTTTCTTCTTACACTCATTTGCACAGAACAATGGCCTTTATTCTTAGATTTATCTAGAATTGCAAACCAAATTCAGCCTGAACTAACAACTTGGTCCCCTTACAATAGAAGAATATAAAAATGCTCAAGTAGTAATTTTAAAGAGTTTGCAAAAGAAACATTTTTCCAAGAAATTTGTGGAAATGTCTTCAAATCAGACTGACAAAATTCTCAAGTTAAACCCTTTTAAAGATTCAGATGGACTATTAAAAGTGGGTGGTCGTCTCTCAAACGCCCAAAAGTTCCCTTTGATCACAAACACCCAGTTCTATTACCCTCTAAAAATCATGTCGTGTCTTTACTGTTGAAAAAAGAGCATTTAAGACTTGGCCATGCTGGCCCTTAATCGGTGTTGTCAAATGTTCGTTTAAGGTATTGGCCTCTCAGCGGATTGAAAGACATAAAACCCATAATTATAAATTGCCATATTTGTGATAGATTTAAAGCCAAATCGTATCAACAAATTATGGCAGATTTGCCTAAAGACAGAGTCACTCCCTCTCGACCTTTTTCAAAAACTAGAGTCGACTTTGCTGGCCCCTTCTTATTGAAATCCTCAAACCTACGACGCCCTACTGTAGATAAAGCCTCTTTTGCCATATTCGTTTGTATGAGTACAACTTCGAATTGGTATCTAGTCTTTCAATACCATCTTTCTTAGCATGATTAAAGCGATTTGTATCTCGTCGAGGATACCCTTCTGCTATTTATAGTGACAATGGCTCCAATTTTCTTAGTGCTAGAACCTCATTGGGGTGGAATCCGCCGTTAAAAGTGTTAAGCACCATTTACGAAGAATAATTGATGATCACGTTGATTAACGTTTGAGGAATTTACTACTATCCTTACCCAGATTGAAGTCATTTTAAATTTAGGACCTCTTTGTCCCCTTTCTTCAGACCCTTTAGATATAACTTGCTTGATCCCCGGTCACTTCTTAATAGGTGACATATTGACATCATTTTCTGCACAGGACATATCTGACGTTCCTGAAAATCGTTCAAAACGTTGGCAACAGTGCACTCAGATCCAACAGAACTTTTGAAAAAGACAATAGAGTAACTAAACCAACTTCAAAACCGTTCTAAATGGTATACCTTAATAAAGATTTGTCAGTTAATGATGATGTGTTGCTCAAAGAAAATAATACTCAACCTTTTAATTGGCCTTTGGCAAGAATACTAGAGATTTTTCCTGGCAAAGATAAAAGAGTTCGTTCAGTTAAGGTTTTAACCAGAAATGGAAAATTTGTACGAAATATTACCAACTTATGTCCCTTATCCTATCATAGTCATTAATGTTAAAGTTATATTATGTATAGATAGTATGAGTAAAGATGTAAGTTTTCAGCCCGGTATATTATTCATTGGCATAGTAACCAACACATTGTTTCGGTTTCCACGGTAACTTAACAAAAATAGTAGTGCCAGCCAGTACGAAAGAGAAGAAGTTTGTTTGTTGTTCCCTGTTTTGTATCCCGTCTTTTATAGAAAACTAACCCCCTGTTGTAACCCTAATGTGGAATTGTCCAGGCCCCCCATACTGTAGATATTGTTGAATTGCGGCTAATCCAATAGTGCTGGTAAATGCGACATTCAAGGTAGTCAACCGTAACATTTAAAGCCTCTACACACGACCCCATATGCAGGGTCCAATTTGCAGGGTATATAGGAAAGGGAAAATTGGGTGCTGCTCTCCACGCCACCCGATCTCGCAGTGTGCCCAGAAAACAGAAACAAAGTCCGTGTATTTCGAATCTTGAGTCGTAAAGGTCAAAATCACAGAACATAAAGGTTAGTTGTCAAAATGGCTCTTAGTAAATGTCAAAAAATCGGAATTGCGCTGACTTTGCTATTAGATAATAATTCGCGAAGAAAGAAAAGAAAATGCTGAGTTAAGATGTGGCTATTAGAGAGGAAAAAGTTTAGCCATATAAATATTTGTAAAGAATTAAGACCAATTGACTTGAAAAACTTTTTGAGAATAAATACCGAGACATTTGAGGAACTGCTGTCCCTATTTAAATAATAGGCGTTGGAAATATCCCACAGGCAGGGCATTTCCCTATAAAGCTCAAAAATCTCTCTCCAAGCTTGCATCTCCTTTTCACACATTTTTGATTCAAAATACAAAAAAATTGTGGAAAATCTGTCAGAATTAATACATGGCGTGCTCCGTCAAATATGGATGAAATCGATCCAACCATGCTCAATCAACCGTCCGATCTGGATTTTGTCGGTCCGACATGCCTACACACTACCCAACTTGCAGGATCTCTGCAGATTGGACCCTGCAGATTGGGTCGTGTGTAGAGGCTTTAAGGCAGATTTTTGGCATTGACTGTCATGGGCATGACATGATGTCATGCCACACATGACCACCTGATAAAGAGAAGCTGGCCGTCGAACAGAGTTTTTTTGTTTATAAAGTACAGGTTTAAGTAACTTAGTTACATTTATGATAATTAAATAAAAGTTGGTATAGTTTCACATTCTTTTTACCTGGGTTTTTTCATGCACTGTATACTTCGGAATTGTTGCAATTTATAATAGTTTTTTTCTGCGACTTTCGGTAAATTGTAGTTATAGTTTGTGTGGATAGATTTTAGATTGTGCTATTAAGTGACCATAATTAATTTTAGTATCAGTTTGTGATTAGATTTAAGTTGTTCTATAACAAAAAATAAAATATGTTCGCAAATTCACACTAACGCCTTTTCTAGTATATAATTAATTTTTAAAGTTTTAGTAATTCAGCGACATAACGCTTGTTGCTGCATTTTAACGCAAAATGCAGCAACGTTTTGTAAAGAAAAGATTCTGTTAACCGGGTGTCCTAAAATATATGAGAGTTTAGTAAAAGTCATCAAAGTAATAAAAAAAAAATGAAGAACTGTCTTTTTTTAAATATATTATTTTAAAACGACAATTTATTGGTAGAAAAGGGCCGATTCTGTTGAAATACGAAAATTTATAAAATGCTGGATGTCCCAAAAAGGCGTTCCTTGTAGGCCAAGGTCTACGGGTGTGAAAAGTTTATTTTTCTTACAATCCTTTAATATTTTCGTCTCTTTTTGGTGTGTTGATTTTATACAGGTTTAAAAAAAAGTCATGTAAGTATTAAATATTTAGTCAAGTTTTCATAATAATGAAACACTCTAGCGATGTTATTTTAATATTTGGTCGGGGATTTAAGGATTTTTAGTTTATTTGGGCAAATTGTTTTCGTTTTAATTAAGATATCTATTAATGTATAGATATCTAGTACACCTAGTAAGTGCTCAACTGAGGTTGCCCGCTTGATTCCATCCAGAGCGGTACATGGTAGAAATACACGACGAGCCACTGGAACCCACCCGTGCGTGGTTCAGCTTAGTGTCCCTCGAAAGACACTGTTTAAAAATTCTTTGATCTGGAGAACGTCATCACTCTGGAACAAACTCCCTGAGGCCGTGTTCCTGAATAATTATAATCTCTAACGATTCAAGACCAACGTAAATCATTTCCTGTGTACAAGCACCGCTTGCAGAATGCCATAGAGGATTAATCCTGCAGTGCTGTGCCTTATCATAAAAAAAAGGAAATAAAA
Source organism: Polydrusus tereticollis (assembly GCA_963920685.1). Lineage (NCBI taxonomy): Eukaryota > Metazoa > Arthropoda > Insecta > Coleoptera > Curculionidae > Polydrusus > Polydrusus tereticollis. The sequence goes on along the minus strand of OY987333.1, from coordinate 87,988,492 downwards.
ATTCATGTTTTTCTGGTAATTATTAAATAGTTATTAAAATTCAGGATTATTTAAAATAAGATTTGATACATAAGAAATTATGTGATGAAGATTTTTTGTTGTGTAGGCTTTTTATAGTTTTCTTTAATCTTTTTACCCATTACTGTGTTGACCCCGTAAAAGAAAGTAATGTAAAAATATAACACTATATTTTGTTGCCTTCCAGTATAGAGCGATGTTAGTTAATATTTTTTAACGTCTTTGTCAGTTTTTAGTGCACAGGGTGTCCGAAATTATATTGGAGTTTAGCAAAATTCATCAAATAAATTGAGTTGAGCTACATGGCTATTAAGAATGGAAAAATATGATTAGCTGTTAATTGTTAACCTTTTAAAGCATAAAATTTAAGATTACATGGTGTTGTCAATAACCACAAGTAGTACCCCTGGTAGTTTTTAACAGTTTCTGCCTTGATAAGAATTTAAAAAATTCTCCTAAATGAAAAAAAATGTGTTTCTAGATGAAATTAATGAAATGTTCTCATCTAAAATAAATGAAAAATATACCTATATGTTGCGTACGAAAACAAAAAACTTTGATTTGAAATTGATTAAGTATAATGCTTAAAATAGTAAATAATAGACATCCAGACTTTCAACAATTACATATCCAAACTGTTCGTGGCCATAGGCACCGCACGATTAAGCAAAAACAGAATAGGTTTTTAACTTTAATAAATCAGAAATATTCTTGAAATTTTAAAAACTTTGACTATATCGTCGGGTTACAAGCAAAATGCACTAAGGCAATTTTTTTCAATTTTGACTTATTTATGCCATCAGGTCACATTTCCCATATTCTTGTTATAGCAAAATCCACTTAGTCACTCAAAAATTACTTAGGGTTTCATCAAAAAATAAATATTTTGAAAATTTAAATTAAATTGATTATCTAGTTATTAGGTACTCCAGAGACATGTAAAAAATATTATGAAACAATGCATAAAATACCAAACCCATTTTAAGTCATGTTTATAAAAAAAAGAAATTCTAAAGAATCGTTCTAGCCAAATTACTCAAAAGCGTATATTTTGACTTAGTGTCTTTTGCTTGTAACCCGACGATATAAATTATTTTTTTTGCACTTTTTTGTTTCAACAATTTGAAAAATATCCGCATGCAAGAATAACGTAAAAAGTGCATGGCTGTAGGCCTCACACAGTTATTCCAGATAAGTAATAGGCTACGCAGAAAAAAAAACAATCTTTACTTGACTAAAAGCCCGATTGTCTCCAAACCATAGTCCGTAGGAGTGCTTTGACACTTATGTTAGTAATGTTTTATTTTATTTATTAAATTAACAATGTTTATTTTATTTGAATTTGGAAACCCGATTGTATCTACTAGTTAAATTAACCCTCTATATGCACCAACTTACCGAACTATCCAAGAAATCCACCTAAACTCAAAAAGTGGCAGACTCAAACTGAACAGACAATAGGAATCTTTAGTATTTCAAAACGCACGTACACGCCTACTACCACGCGCTTTGACCTAAGCCTTATACGTGCTGTATAAACGTCAAAAATGGTAACATTCATTTTGATATCTCGTCTGTATTTTTATTTTACATGCATTTAGTTTTTGGCGAAACAGTATATAAGGTTATTATACAAAGAATTTTGTTGTGAATGCCTGGCTACTAATTTGATTGATACACTGTATACCCATCCTGTGTGTAGAAATGGAGTTAGAAGAATTCACAACTAACACAAAATTTACATTCCCGAGCATTTTATTAAGAATTAAATCATTCCTCAATTTTCATCTTCATTATCCCATATTTATTTACCCACTCCTTTTAAAAATTATTAAGATCCATTATTTTCCTTGTAAGTTTAAAGCTTTATTTATGAGAGGGAATAAAAAAAACTCAACGGCTCACATCAGTTTGCGCCTTTGAATGAATTAATGGCTTTTTGCATTTTATAGTGCGCTAATATTTAAACGTTGGATTTATGTCAAAATGTTTATCATTTTTGAATAAGTGTTTTAACTTCGAGAATATAAAGTGTTCTAACAGCATATTTATTTATGACTAAGTACACAGAAGATCGTGACAAAATTGCAAATGCGATGTTTAAGGACCTTAATGTTTAACACAGTTGTTGGTCTACTTAGGGTCATTCTTGGTGATGGAACTCAATAGTTGGTTTGGACGCCTTTTTTGCCTAAGAAAAATCTTGCAGCAAATATATGACGCACGCAAAGGATTGTTAAGCGAATTATGGCCAAGTTCATATAAAAAGTAATTATTTACCAGTGATTTCCTTAGAACCCACTAGTTTAGAATTTTGTGGTGTCAATGAAGGTTGAACTTATTAAAGGAAGGAAAAATAGAAACTATATTGTCTTTATAAGTGTATATTTAACCATTTATACATATTTGTTGATTAAAGTTTAAAATTTGAAAATCGGAATGGTAAATTTTTTAAAAAATGATACGTAAGATTTTTGAAATATTATATTAAGGTAGTATTTCAGTTTTTTCTTATGAACAGGTATAAGCATTGCAGGAAAAGTCTTCCGTGATGCTCTGCGAGCGATGCGTGCATAAAGGGAGCGAATCACGTCTTACCCGTGAAGTTTTTAATGGGTGTGAAACACGAAATCAGAAAGGTTGAAGGTTATAAAGCTATCCAAATAAAGAAATTCTTAAACAGTGTAAACGCAACTAGCAATTTTGGTCGCCTCCACGTAATGTTTACTACACGAAGAACTTTAAGGTTGCTGTTACTGGTGTCGGAAACCGTTTCTTCACCACGTTGTTACCAATATGGGGAATGATTATGCGGTAACGTTTACGTACCTTCATCGTCCCCGGAACTATAATTTTTAAGTGCCACCACCGTTTCGAGAACGCTTCAAAACCTTGAATGTGTGGTAATTCCAACCAAAATGGGACTTTTCCATCATGCAATGCCTTGAAAATATATTGATCTCTCCCTTTTAAAGAAAATCATATATAATATGTTTCCGTCTATCCAAATAACCTTATTAACTTCACAAAATGTCAGTTTTATATTTTATTTACCTAATACAATATGAATATAGGTACCTACATAATAATATAATTATGAATATTTTAGAGTTTAGACTTTATTTTTGAAATGCAAGGTGGTAAAACCCAAACGCATGAAACGTTCTTGTGAAAAATAAGGATATTAGACCTAAAAATAAGAACTCGCTCTCAAAATAAAGCCTTTTGCGGAAAAACATAAATAAAATCGGAAAGATATTTGGATTTAAGAAATGTATATTTACAGGATATAGCAGTTTTATACAATCCTTAATAATAAGAAATAATAAAAAAATTAACTTTATTACTCTAAAAAGTTAATAAGAGCTAGGGCGAATGTTTTGTAACAAAAGTTCGGATTTTTCTAAAAATGGCGTCGCCATTTCTCTATTAAAAATGGTGTATCTTATTCAACGCCACGTTAAAGTTACCTCTGATACGGTAAAGTAGAATTTACTTATGTATAAGTTGCGGGTTTCAAAAATATATCACTGCAAAGTTTATTTTACTTAAAGGTAGAATTTGTTACTTAAAACCTTAGATTTTTCGTTACTTCGTAGTAACAAAAAGGTCTACTAGACATTTTGTTTCATAAATGTTCCTATATAGAACGTTAAAGTAATCTCTATGGTAATAATTCCTTAGTTTTGGAACCGCCTAGTTATTTTTGCTACTTTAAACGCCCGCTTTGAACTTTAACCTAAAAATAAATTATTTTATTTCAACTGTTGAACTATATCCATTGCATATTATTCCATTAACCATAATATCATTAAGTTCCTTGATATATTGCGAGAAAAACTCTTGTAAAGGTCGTTTGCTTTGTCCACAATAAATAGCTACGATAATTGGCATTAGATTATCCATATTTGCAATTTTTAATAGAATAGGTAAAAATTCTATAGAAGCGCTGCTAAATAGTGGTAAACCATCTACGTTAAAAGTTAACGAGACCACTAAAGGTTCTTCTATATTTCTAAAGGCTTTTAGTAAGCTATTTCTAATACCATTATACAAAAATTGTCCATTACCCATTATTACAATCTTTACTAATTTTGGTGTCTTTAAAAGAGTTCTGCTATCAGCTGGAAACTGATGTCCTTGTAACCCTAATATAAGCAGTAGATTATTAATTGCCTGGTGGGATATTTTCTCGGTTAAACACCATTCTCTAATACTTTCCCTAAATGAAAGTGGAAGAGCAAATATTACTTTCTCTTTCCTCATCAGAGTCATTATTTTCGGGAACAAAATAATCAGGGTCATCATATTCATTTGTTAAACTGTCATGCTCCGGCACCATAATGCCAGATTTATTAGCATTACTAAAAACACAAACATTTGACGTACACGTTTCAAAACCCACTGATGAACTTTTATTTCAGAAATTGGAGTTAAAATAGAAGAAGCATCACTTTTAGTTTTATTTAGTTCTATTTTCACTTTTCTATAAAATGTGAAAGAATGACGATATTTTCGTCATTAAATTACTTTTCGTTTAGCCTCTATTACACTTCACTTTTTCACCTACTGCTATCGAGAACAATAACTCTAGCCTACAAAATTAAGGAAATTCACGCTATGAGATTCATGGTAAAAATTAATTTAGTAATTTTGTCTTGTAACCATGATTATTGATTATACCGTAATATCTAAATAGTTTAAAAGGTCAAAATGACTGACAAGTAAGATAACATGGAAACGCTTACTAAACAGTGAGGTATAGTCGAGCAAAGAAAACATAACAAGATGTTTTACATAATTTTAGATTTATTTTAAACAGTATCAAAATTAACAACCTTTTTATTAAACTCTGACATTGACACCGTTGTCAGGACAAACAGTTGACAACGCCTTCCATGACTAGCTACTTATAAGCTAAAGCCTAATATACATTAAATGTAATATACTACAATATACCCCACCTATAAATCTAATCGCACAGGCGCTTTAATTTTTCTTCTTGGGCGCTCACTAACATTTAAGCTTGAACTTTTAATCTGCTTGATATTACTCTGTACAGAAACATCCCTTTCTAGAGGTGTAACATAATCTTTGCTAATGTCACCATCGCCCTGAATCTCAGCATCACAGTCCCCATCTAGATCGATTTTCACTATTTCACTATCACTTTTAGTTTCACTACCTGATCCAAATGACGGAACATAAATTTTATTTGGTGCAACTAACCTAAACTTATCAGTACTAAGACCAGGAACGTCACCAAAGTTTGGGTTACTTGTTTCATTATAAACTTCTGGCTTTAAGTTGCTTCTCAAAATTTGGTTAACGTGCCTTTTCCAAATAAAATCTTCATTTAACAGTTTACATAAATAAATTCTATCGCCTAACACTTCATCAATCCTAGCCTCAACCCAAGCCTTCTTAGGTTTTCTATAATCCCTACATAACACAATATCCCCTTCCATAAATACTTGATTTCTTTTCCCATTATAATTTAAAATATTTTTATTTTTTTTTATATTGTGCTGAGTAAGCAAATTAAATCTATTTCTAATTTTATGTTTAAAAGCTAAGCGGCTCGGAGTGACACCAGTAGTGATGTGTACCGAATTTCTGTAATGAAATAAATGTCGGTTTACTATAGTCTCAAATGAAACACCACGATTTGTATCATCCTTAAACGCTTTTAAAATGCTAGTTTTGAAATTTTTAACAGCATTCTCTGCTAAGCCATTTGTCGATGGGTGATACGGAGGAGCTGGTTGGTGCTTTATCCCATTAAAATTCAAAAATCTTGAAAACTGTTCGGAGCAAAATTGTGGACCATTGTCCGTAACTACAACTTTAGGTAAACCAAAACGTGCAAAACATTCGCGAAACTTTTCAACTGTACTTATTGCATCAGTACTTCTCATAATAAATGCTTCCGGCCACTTAGAATAGGTGTCAATTATAATTAAAACCATTTTTCCGTTAATCGGGCCCAAAAAATCAGCATGTATTCTCTCATAAAAATAACTTGATTTAACACACGAAATTAGTGTTGCCTTATTAGGTTCTGGTCTAGAAGTAGAACATACTCGACATTCAGAAACAATTCTCTCAATATCTTTATCAAGTGAAGGCCACCAAAAATATGATCTAGCATTCGCTTTCATCTTACTCACACCTTCATGCGTACTGTGTAATTCTGACAAAAGTTGTAATCTCAATTTAACAGCAACAATAACTCTATATCCCCACATAATAATCTCATTCTCAATAGATAATTCTGACTTCCTAACAAAATATGGTTTTAATAGCTCATTATCTGTATGATTTGGAAAACCATGTCTAATGAAATTAAAGATTTGACCAAGCGATGCATCTCGCCTTGTCTCTGACCTTATTTTGTTAGTGTCAATTGCAGTAACAGTTTCTAAGAAATTTAGATAATCATACTCACTCTGTTCATCAGTCTCAGATACCGGTAACGGTAATCTACTTAAAGCGTCAGCTTGTACATTATCTTTACCTTTTATATAACGTATCGTATAATCAAAACCGCTCAAAAATAAAGACCATCTCTGAAGTCTTCCTGCTGCCATCTTTGGTAAGCTCTTATGTTTACCAAACAGCGTTTGCAACGGTTTGTGATCAGTCACAATCTCAAATTTACGACCTGCTAAATATTCATAAAATTTTTTTATTGCCCAATAAATACTCAATGCTTCTTTGTGCACCATGCTGTAATTTCTCTCAGCCTTGGACAAAACTCTGGAAATAAAACTTATAGGTCTATCTGTACCGTCAGGCATAAAATGCGAAAGGACGGCACCAATACCGTACTCACTACTATCACATGCTAATCGTATTGGTTTATTTTGACTAAAATGTATAAGAACACAATCAGATACAATATTCTTTTTTGCAAACTCCAAGGATTGATCGCAAGCTTTATTCCAATAAAAATCTCTATCCTTCTCTAACAACCTGTACAACGGTTTCAAATGCTGTGCCAAATTAGGAATAAATTTCGAATAATAATTTACCATACCTACAAAAGCACGAACCTCCGTCTTATCACTTGGACGTGGAGTCTTTATAATAGCTTCAATCTTCTTATTATCCTTCTCCAATCCTTGAGCTGAAATTGTGTGCCCTAAATAAAAAATCTTGTCCTGAAAAAACACACATTTTTTTTCATTCAACCTAAATCCGGCTGTATCCAATCTAGTTAAAACCTCGGTTAAATTCTCCAAATGCTCAGCTTCATTTCTGCCTGTAACAACAATATCGTCAAGATAATTTACAGTACCCTTACAACCAAGCAAAACCTTCTCAACCACACATTGGAAAATAGAACAGCTGGTTTAGTACCATAAGGTAATCTGTTCACCTTGTAAATACCATTTTGCGTACTCCAAGCTAAAAGCTTTGAAGTTTCTTCGTCCAGAACCAGCTGATTATAAGCATTTAAAAAGTCTAATTTTGTGAACTGTTGTCCACCCTGTAATGCTACAAAAATGTCCTCAATTCTAGGAAGTGGATGGTTAACCTCTTTTAAATATTTGTTAATTGTTATCTTATAGTTGGCACACACTCTAATATCTACACCATTCGCCTTCACAACAGGTACCAAGGGTGTTCCAAAACTAGAATTTTGGATTTTCTCAATAACCCCTTCTCCCTCTAATCTTTGCAATTCTTTTTGAACCTTTTCCTTAAAAGCGTAAGGAATAGGCGCTGGCTTCCTAAAAATAGGTGTAACCCCCTCAATTATTTCTAATTTTATCTTTTCATTTTTATAAGTACCCAACTCATTTTTAAATAAATTGGAAAATCTGCTTAAAATATTTTCTAGCTTCCCATTTGTACTTATTTGACAAACTACTGCTGTACCTGACACTCTTTCACCATTTAAAAGAACTTCACTCTTTTCATTCAACGTTAAAGAAAACATTTTCCATATATCACGACCTATCAATGCCTTTGTGGCTCCATCCACTACCAAAAATGTACACCTCTTTGTCACCTTATTAATACAAACATCAACCTCAATTTGACCTTTGGGTGCAACTACCGGTCCATGATATACTTTAATCATTACCTTACTTGGTTTAAGTTTAATCGTTGATAAAAATTTTTCATAAGTGTCGAAAGGTAAGCACGACAGACCTGCCCCCGTATCAACCTCTAAACTAAGTTGTACGTCATTTATAAAAGCGTTCAAAGTAACTGGAGCAATAAAATTACTGTCTACATTAAAAATATCAACATCAACATTAAAAAAATCAACCTCCTCATTATTTTGATCTAAAAAATGGTTTCTATCTAACTGAACCTTACATGCAATTGCAATATGACCTTTCCTATTACATTTTGAGCAGGTATAGCCTTTAAATTTATAACTTTTAAATACATGATTATCTTTACCACAAGCAAAACATAAAAGCTTTTTATCACTAACCTTGTGTTGCACTTTTACCTTGTCTTTTGGTTTATCTGCCATACCATTTTTAAGATTCACGGAACGGTTTGAATCATAACCACGACTGTCAAATTTCTTTTGGTCACTGCGTATATGGTAAACATTCGACACTGGTTGTCTAATCTCCTTCAAAGTCGCTTCCTTTACCAGCGCAATCTCAACAATGTCCTTTAAATTTCTGGAAATGCTCTCTTCACATAAACGATCCAATATCGACCCTGGCTTTAAACCAACTACAAACTTGTCCAATACCCTGGATTCTAATGAAGTACCAAACTCACATTCTGAGGCTGCTTTTTTTACTTTAACGAACCATTCATTTATCGTCTCTTCCTTCTGTCGAAGCGTATCAAAAACAACTCGCTTTCTATAAACTGATACTTTCGGCTTAAATTGTCCCGATAGTAATTCAATAAGATCTTTATAGCTTTTTGAACTTGGCTTCTCAGGATGACAAACATTTCTTAAAATGATATAAACGTCTTCACTTACTGAAGTCAATAAAACAGAAACTTTTCTATCATCTTCCACTCTATTGGCCAAAAAAAACTGATCAAGCCTTTCTCCAAAATTTCCCAATCATCTCCAAGTTTAAAAATGGATAAATTTGCTATATTGCCGGTGTTTACAACCGTAACATTTGCTGTGATTTCCTTTTTTCCTTCGCTCGCCATCTAAAAAAAAACTTACTTGGAACGTACTTTTCCAAATAAAATCATCCAACACATCAGAACTACTTCCGAAAAATGAAAAAGACTTTCCTCTCCATAAACTTTATTCTCGTCGCCAAAATGAGGTATAGTCGAGCAAAGAAAACATAACAAGATGTTTTACATAATTTTAGATTTATTTTAAACAGTATCAAAATTAACAACCTTTTTATTAAACTCTGACATTGACACCGTTGTCAGGACAAACAGTTGACAACGCCTTCCATGACTGGCTACTTATAAGCTAAAGCATTTAATATACATTAAATGTAATATACTACAAACAGTCACCTTAAAATACTACTTAGAAGTTGCGAACTATGTGGTATTTTTATTGTCCCTCTGTAGTTGTAGTTACTTTTAAATGCGCTTAATAGTCAGGCATACTTAAAAGTTACCTTTTTGTCGTTACAGCGACAAATATTTTTTACTTTAAAGTTTTGGTGTTATATAAGTAGGTTAACGTTGTCGCGCTACGGTTTTAGCAACCCTGAAATTTATCACAAATTAATGACACTTTATAGTCAGTATATCAGGTAATTATTACGTAAAATCTATCAATTTTTCTGCCTTAGTAAAGTTCAAATTTCATAGTAAGTTATTTGGTATCAATTATCAATATTTTACCTAAAGATAGTAGCAGTGACAATTAGCGACGGTTTCTGTAACTTTGATGCTAGTTGAGAAGTACGGTTCTTGGTGGAATCAAGCAGGCAATCAGACCTATGATCAAACTCAGAAGTTAACGCGAGCCGTTAATTTAAAAACTAAAGTAAGTGGGTTAAATCCAATGCTATTTTCCATTTTGGTATGATGCAACTACAGTTAACGGTCGTGTTAATTCTCGATCTCGTCATCCTAAACAGGAGTGACGCAATCCTTAAAGTTAGTACTTTAGCATATTTGAGCCAATCAGGGACGAGTTCGGTTATCAATCGCGGAAATTTTGAAGATTGTTTGGAAATGTCAAGTTGTCAAGCGGTCAATGAACTTTTGCGAGCGGTTGACGGCCACAGCTGGGTTTTATTCACATATTTGTTGATTTTGGGCGATTTTTGCTTCAAAAATTAGTAATCGAATAGTTTTTGGTGAAAAATGCAACGTTTGTTAGATGTATTAGCTCGTTTTTTATAAAGAAATGGAAATATATTAATAACGGTAAGTTAAAAACACAATTGTAAGTATAGATATATTGTTGGTATAGATTTTTACAAAGAATTTTACTTTCAGATTATTTTACTTTAAAAATCTTGAAATTACTGAACAAAGTTGATTTGATTTGATTTACAACTCCCTTATAGTGACTTTTATACCTTTTAGATCATAACAAAACATGAGAGGAGAGAATTTCGAGGAGATTTCCTTCTATTTACCTAAATCCGTACCAGCTACTGAATTACACGTAGAAGTGAATAAAATATAAGAATTATTCCATTTTCTAATATTTATTGAAGCCTTCAAATAGTTTCCTATAATTTACAAGCTGAAAAATACATGATGTTACAGTTTAATTCAGCTTTGGCAACAATTTATACCTAATAGAGGTAAGTTTTTAAACTAGGTAGCTAGATACCTACTAGATAATTATTAAAACCTGGATCAACCAAGTATTGTTTCGTACAAATTACACAACTTGTGTTGTATTTATAGATCTTTTAGTAGGTTCCTAATGTTTATAAAAAATTGAACCACTAGGGTCACAATTCAAAAGCCCAGGTAGGAATACAAAAGTGAGAGTAAGGGCTTTGTCCCTTGGTATTCGTTGGGCTTTGATCCATTTTTCTAAAATATTTACAACAGTTTTAAAGTTAGAAATAGAATAGAGAGTAGATATTTTTGTTGTTTACTTACCTAAGTGCTTGTAAAAATATCTCATAAGGTAAGGATTCAGGTTAGTTATCCTATCTATCCTATGCAGAGCATTCCTTTGTTTATTTTTAATAAAAATATCAACATTCTATCTTATTAAACCTTTTTTTTACCATTTTATTAATAATTTGATTAGATCGAGATGTCTACTAGTATTAAAAAAACATTCAGTCCTATTTTTATACCTACCAGTATCCTAACAAAGAACATATGCACCTGTAAAATTCAGAAACTAAAATATTACTATCGAGGAATGGTAGCCTAGAGCAAAGTTAATACTAAAAATATTTAAATAAGTTCGAATGTTATTTTACTATTTTTTGTTTGTAGGCAAATAAGGCAGAAGCAGCTGGATGCAATACGAAGAACTAGTATAGAATGGGCAAGATTAGAAATTGAGATGTAGAAGGAAAGAATGCCAATGAAGTTGAATTTAAAAATAGTACCTGAAATGTTCTGAGGTGCAAAAATTATTAAAGCAATTAGTGTCAGAAACATGGACAATGGATAAACTTTAGACTGCAGTAAAGTCGCGACAGGAACAGGGTACAGCCCCATATTTATAATAAAAATATTAAATTATAGAAATTACTATTAGATAACTTTAGGTATACTAAAATTCTAAAAGAATCGCTTAACATAACAGCATTGTTTAAAAACATGACTCTTTTTATATTTCCTGTATGAAGGTATCTCTGAGACTTCCTTAAAATTTTATCGCAAAAACAGTAGGTATAGTATCTTTCGGTTTAGAAAGAAGTTAGTTGAGGTTACATTTTTATGGCATGTATCACATTCTAGTTACTTTTATTTTAGGTGGGGATATATGTTGATTTAGGACCGGATTTAATATATATTTTTTTTATATTAATTAAAATGCGACGAGGTCAGTAACGAACAAGGTCAACTCTAAATTATTAAAGACATGTTAAGGGGTTTTAAAATATTAATTGGTTAAATTACCACGTTTTTCCGGAGGTACAGGGAACAGTATACTTATGATTTCCTGATCGAACATTTTCTAGTTTTCACACTAATTTTAATACTACATAAAGAAGCTGTCTCAAAACATCACCAAAAGGATTAAACAATCAAGGTTACAGTTTTATAATAATTATCAAATAATAAATAAAATACTCTCGAATACGATTTTGTTTTGAACAAGTTTCTTTTGAGTTTTGGGTTACTTTTTTTAGTAAGCAGAAAGTGACACATATAAAATTCTAACGTTTACTAACTTCTTTTTAAACTGAAAAATATTATAGCTTTGTCGTGAAACCAAAATCCAAAAAAAATTTAACAAGTTCTTGATACGATATTATTTTAGTCTTGACAATCGTGTTGAATATTATTAGCAGTACCTACCTACCAGATTTTGTAAAAATTGTAAATGTGATTTTGCTCGCTAATAAATAAATAAGTAACAACGAAAATAGTTTATATAATGGTTTTACTAAATTAATATCTAAAATTACAGGAGTAACTTAATTGTTAAACAAAATTTACATTTTATAACGTAAAATTACAACTGGAAGCAGCAAACTAGTGTCATGTCTCATGGCTTTGTGTTTCATGTGGTGGGGTTTTCTCTATCTACTGCAACTAGATATTCCAAAAACCTAAAATTGTTAACAGCTTTTTACAAATTAATTTTTTACCTAGCTACAGGGCATCCTGGAATGTCACTCTTGAAGTTTCCCATTTGACAAACCTACTTTTATGATTGCTCAAAAAAGGTTTGTTGAATGAGAATTTTGGAATGAAATTCAAAAATAAATCAAGTTTATTTTAACATATTTTTAAATTGTATAGTAATTATCCCCATGGCAGAAAGCAAAAACTAAAATGTCTACACATTACTAACGTCGAATAATATACTATGTAGTTTATAGTAGATGAAAGCGAGACCTTTTATGTAGGGTTGACTACAGCCAATTATTAATGATAAGCCTTAGCACTTTTTTTTTATCAATTTTAAGTTTACACTTGCAAACGATTAGGTCAGGTTAGTCAACCGAAACGTTGTGTTCAAATCAAAATAAAACGAATAGGGATTAGACAAATTTCGACCTTTGTCATTTCATCTTTAAAATAATCTTCAAGATTTTACCTATTTCTAAATGACTGCAAAATAATATTGTCAAATGCTGCCTGCTAAAGGACACAAATAGACATCCAAATACGAACAGTTTAAAACGTAGTGTTCAAAAATTCGACAAGCAGTTTAAAATGTAAAGTTAAAAACTCTTTCACACTATTATACAGAGTTATAGATGAGCAGCGAGGTAACACTATTTTTAAACCCATAAAGTGGTAGTTGTTTTATATTGTTAGGCAACTTGTTAAAAATTTGGATGACAGTAGAATCTGGTCTTCTTTGACACTTCCTCAGTCAGCAATATGTTGGAACCAACGCATCTCTGCTCCTGGTTTCATACTCATGCACGTCTCTATGTCTTGTAAGATATTGTTCATTCTTTTTGACATGTAACAGGCACTTTAATATGTACTGAGATAGAAAAGTGGGAATTTTTAGCTGTATAAATGTCTATCTGCAGTTTTTTCTCCAGCCTAGGCCTAGAGTTATTCAAACTACTATCCTCTGCAGACCAAAAACTTGCCCTGACTGGCTTGCACAGCCTCATGTCAGGATTGCATAGGACATCACTGAGTGGAAAATGGCAAATATATACCATCCTCATTGTAACCTCTGACACACAATTTTTGGCCATGGTTTTTATATATAAGTTATTAAATGGTCTTCTCCCATCTTACCTTGGTGGATTTATTGCCCATAACAGTGATGTACATAATTACCCTACTCGAAATAGAAATGATTTTTATATCAAGAGGACTAATTCCAGGAGAGCTATGAATTCTTTATTTTTCAAAGGTCTTAAAGAGTACAATGATCTACCGAGATATGTCAAGGAGTGTTCATCGATTAATAGTTTTAAAAGAGAGCTTAGGACATTTTTTAGAAGTTAAGATAGGCTTTTCCGATATGATGATGTTTTGTAGCCTGAAATATAGATTTTATTTGAGTTTCTAGTGTTATATCTGAAGTATATTAAAACTTGTAGGAGTGTTTTTTAACAAACATCAGTGCACTAAGAATCAGAATACCTGGAAGTGCGAGAATCTAATGCTGCCGAAAGGTTTCTTTGCATGACTCAAGTGGGCTTAAGGAGTAGATTTTACGAATAATTTTTTTTTGAAGAATAAATAATCTTTGAAGTTCTGAGTAGTTTGTCCTCAGTAAAGCACAAAAAGAGTTAAGTGGCTGTGGGCCAAATAATAATATATATTTAACAATTGTTGTTTGGGGTTCATAAAGGTTTTTAAGTTGACAAAGGCATAATAAGCAGTTTAGTTTTACAGCAACATTGTCTACATGGGCTGTTTACTTTAATTGTGAGTCTAGGTGAAGACCCAGAAACTTGCATTGTTCTACTCTTGTAATACAATTATTATTCAATTTTAAGTATAAATCAGGAACCTGCTGCTTTTTATAGAATGCCTTGTAATGGGTTCTATTTGTGTTAACAACTAGATGATTTGTTTGGCACCAAACAGAAAATCTAAGCAGAATTGTATAAGTTATTTCAAGTAGTTGATTAAGTGTAGAAGCAGGTATGACTACTGTTGCATCATTTTTTCAAATCGTTTATAAATAATGCAAAAAGCAAGGGAGAGATTACGCCTCTTTAGGGAACGCCCTATATGATATTTAGTTTCTCCGAATAGGAGCCCTAAAGTTTTACTCTTATTTGGCGATTAGAGAAAAATGATTCCAGCCAGTCAGAAATATTACCACGTATTCCCATAGCATGCAACTTTCTGAGCAAGATGGCAGTGTCGACGCAGTCAAACGCTGGGCTAAGATATGGAGTGATATTTTGGGGTAGTTCAACGGAAATACACAGAATTATAGTAATGCAAAAAAGGTGCATCCGAAATATTTTTAGGATGAAACAGCAGGAAAGTTGTAGGTCTGTTTTTGTAGAAAAAAATATTCTGACGGTAATAGGAATGTACATTTTGGACTGTGTAATATTTGTATGTGATAATAGGGATCTTTTCCTCGATTTTAATGTGAAACATGATTATGACACTCGCCATAAAAGTAATTTTGTTCCAGAAAATTATAACTATACTTACATACCTCCAAAAAAATGTAAAATACTGCATCATAAAAATTTTTAATTGTTTCTCAGACGAAATTAGAAACCTGCCAAAGAATAAACTAAAATATACCTTAACAAAATATCTAGTCAGTAAGGCCTTCTACAACCTTAATGAATTCTTTGATGATCCTGATAAAGGAATAATTCAGTGTTAAATTTTAAATGTTTGTTACAATTTTAAGCATGTGTAATTTTATCAAAATTGTCATTGTCTAAATGTAATGTAATTACAAATTTAAAATGGTTATTTACAAAAATCTCTCCAGACATTGTTCAACAGCCCCTATTGGTTTTTTTTTATTATGTTTATAGTAAATGTAAGCATCTTATTATTGAACAAATAAATACTATTGTATTGTATTGTATTGTATTAAATCGAAAAATAGAGCTATAGTATAGTAATTAGAATCTATTATTTTATAAATATATTCCAAGAGATCGTAAGCAGCTGTGCTAGTAGAGAAGTTTGAGCAATACTAATAAAAAATTAGGTAGGTAGTATATTTTAAGACGGGACCTACCTTCACATTATTAGATAATGATCCTTTTATTAGTGAATAAAATTGAATCGAGTTTAATCACATTGGAATCTTCTTGTGTCCTGATATGTGCTGGTAATTTTAGGTTGGTCATATCCTATAACATCACATTATATCACTGAGAAAAAGGCTAAAATAAAAAAAAAACTAAAATTATACAATACATACTTTGCTTTCACTGCGAATAATCTCTTGAGTTATCTGTCTAGTTGAAAAGCATCTCATACCATAATCTCTTTTTTTCTAAGTGAGTTTTCTGACACAAGTTGTTCTCAATTTCTGTTAAGCAGATAAATTATTGAGTACCTACTTTAATTTTCATGCAGCAACCACATTCTACTGATGTTAATACATAAGTGTAAGCCGGACTACAAATACAAATACTAATAATCTTTATTCCCACTAGGAACCCTAAAGTAATTAAAAGTATATTTAATATGAAGTACCTAGTAGGTAAATACATATAATTGTTTAGTATCTTACCTCTTTACGTATCAAATATTTTCTTTTACCATTTTCTTGGTGAAAACTTGTCACAGTTACCAATTGAAATAAACTTTGTCTTGTGTCTGTGTTCTTTACTGGTTAATACTTTGATTCCAATCCATATTCTAAAAAAAAACGCTGTAATAATGTAAATATGTAAACAAGCATTCAATTGAAATATATAAATAGGTACTTACGACATCCCGAACGCACACTATAAAACTTTCTCTCTAAAATCTAAAATCTATACTATTTTTAGGTTAAGAATTCTGACACTTAAATCTGACAATCACATCCGATAACTTTAACGGCTCAGCTGTTTCTCCACCACAGTGAAAAATCAACAAGTAGGCTGTTTTCGGTTGTTGTCATGGAAACACTCACGTTAAAAGTTAAAGTGAGCATTTGATCATAGGGCTGATTATTATCAATAGTAATATGTTAAGTGCATGTAAAATTGCTGAAAATCATGCATGAAGGTTTGTTGCCCTAGAAACAGCTTGAATGCACTTTTATTGTTATTTACCAAAAAGTGCCCGACCGAAGGGAGGGCACTTTTTAAGGTAAATAACAATAAAAATGCATGAAAGCTGTTTCTTTAGGGCAACAAATCTGAGTGCATGATTATCAAGCCATTTTACATGCACGAAATATATTTTTTAGACTATTTCCTGAATTATTTTGATAAATTGACGCGAAATTGTCAAAGCAGAAATTTGAACTTGTTGTGACAGTGACGGTTATTCTCGTAGGTAACCAACAATGAAAAACCAGAAGAGTGCAATTTTCAGCTCAATCGCGACCGAGGGCTGATTTTCACCGAAAATCAAGTGAAAAGCGCATTGTAGTTACAGTATATGAGGGAAATAGTCAGTTGAATATTCGCTATGAAAATATATGTAAAAGAAGGTTGAATCCTTAACATGTCTTTGGTGTCTGGGGCTATCACAATAAATTGCTTGTCAGTTTGTAATCGCCGATATCTTCTTTAATGGAATCCAGTAGTCTTAAAGTATGTTAAGCAGTGGAGCACCATATATGTGAGCAGATGGACGAATTTGGACTTTATAGGGCATCAAACCTATTGAGAAGTATAGAGGTTCCTTTTTTTTTAAGATAAGGCACAGCACTGCAGGATAAATCCTTTATGGTGCTCTGGGAGCGGTGCGTATGCGCAGAAAATGGTTCACGTTGGTCTTGAATCTTTAAAGATTATACTCGTTGGGAACACGATCTCAGGGAAGTCGTTCCAGAGTGATGACGTTCTCCAGATGAAGGAGTTTTGAAACAGTGTCGCTCGAGGGACACTAAGCTGAACCACGTACTGGTGGACTGCAGTGGCTCGTCGTGTATTTCTATAATGCACCGCTCTGGCTGGTATCAAGCGGGCAACCTCAGTTGTGCACTTGCCATGAAAATGTTTGTAATATAGACTCAAGTCGCCAACCCGCCTTCGATGTTCAGGGCTTGCCAGGTTGTTTTGTCAGACTATGGTCACCGATTAAGGGAATGGCTCTTCTTTGAATGAAATCTAGCAATCTCAGGGTATGTTTAGGAGAAGAGCCCGAAATATGCGAACAGTACTCCAGCGATGGTCAAATGGGGGCTTTATAAAGCATCAAAAGTTGTTGGGGTGTATAGAGGTTTTTAGTTCGGAAAAGTATGGCCGCAACGTGACTATGCCAAGACATATGACTCTCCAAATTAAATTAATTACTTTTTCGTTGATAGCCTTCTCTATAACTTATGATATCACTAAAAGCAATGCGACTGGACGGTGGTTGTTTGGCAAGGTCTTCTTGCCTTTTTTGGGTATGGGCTGGACTCGTGCAGCTTTCCAGCAAGAAGGAAATATTCCTTTGTTGTAGGATAAGTTGAAAAGCCTACAAGACACCGGTGTCAGTGCGTCACCACATGTTTTAATTACAATGACTGGAATGACGTCAGGACCAGAAGCCTTTTTAGTGTCAAAACTCCTCAAGATTCGTTTAACATAGCGGTGACGGAAAACAATCTCGGGCATTCTCGATTCTACAGGGGGAATGTTCGGTGGAGTACTTTCCTGAAAATCAACTGTTGAATGTGAAGAGAATAGTTCCGCCAGTAGTAGATTCTTGATTCAAAAAATACTTCTGAGAGGTTGTCTTGGCATAGCTGTAACGCGACTATGTCAAGACATGAGTATTACCACATAATAAATTGATTGATAAAGCCAAAGAGTGTGGATTTTTAATTGCATATATGTAAGTGATAAGAACATCGCACTATTTAGGGTAAAATATATGTCTTCTCTCCTTGGCAGGAAAAATCATCGGCTGAATTGATGTTCGGCTTATATTATAGAAGTAAATTATTTGAAGGTTGAAAATGTTAGGTGCCACTATATTTCATTTTAGCATGGAACCTTTGTCATCACTTTTCTACATTCCTAATTGAACACACGTATACAAATAATGTTACAGGCTCTATCAGTTATACAGGCACTTTAACCAAAATTGATCATTGGTATGTTTCTTAATATCAATATTTTATAGACACTAAACACTTATAAATAGTAAAGCCACAATTGAACGTTATGGTCTCAGATATCTAATTTAAGTAAGGTTTAATAAAATAGTTAAACCGTATACGGAAGGTCAAAATAACCCTAATTTATCATAGAAAAAGATTCCTAAGGTTAATTGAGATACAGAGCCCCAAAGGCGTACCTAGCGAATTACCTTTTCGTCTCTAACGTTTGAACCGACATGTATAATTTAATGAAATATTAATATTTTATAGAGGCCACAAAGAGTCATTAAAACATACTACAGCTGGTATTTAACATCATCAGCGAAGTCAGGAACGGACTTGCCACCCCACTCGCTGGGCCAGAATTTTGACAGGTGTCATCTTACAGGGCTCAAAACTGATTATTGTAATACTCTGGTCCATCCCTTTTAATAAAGGCACTCTACACTTGCTTCGATAAAATTGGCCGTTTTCGAAGAAAATATTTTTTTTTGTATATTCTATATGCACGTTTTTAAGCATTGACTTTCGAAATTTATTTAATAATAAAGTTTATTAACATAAGTTATTTAAACACAGTAACTAATCGAATGAAAACAACAACTAGTAATTCTTGTCATTATTACGTGTCATCAATGCCCACATTCGTCTAACCTATGGACAAGTACTCGGCCATTGTGTGGATGCAAGAAGAATTTATTCTGATACATTTCTAAATCGAAGTGCCCTTCATAAAGGAACCATTGCAGACCCGGTAGCCCTCTTCAGTCGGTGGAGACTTGCTCTGAATATGTATTTTTCTCTCTTCAGTCTATTAATTTTATTACTTATTTTGATCTTAATTTCTTCAATATTTTGGCTTCTATGACGGTCGACAACATTTTTTAAATGCCCTCATAGAAATTAATTAAATTGTTAATTCCCAACTAACTATTACAGTTCGTTACAGGGGATATAATGCAAATGCAGACTACTATTAACTAAAATGATGGACAAAATAATATTAAAATAATAATTTCACAATAAAGTATTTATTTTACAAACTTTTAACAAAATCATTCGTAGAGGATTATTTTTGTTAGTTTATTTTTAAATTTTTTCATCACTTGAATATCTTTAAAAAATGTTGGTAATTGATTATAAATATTAATTCCTTCAGAATATTGATATTTCAAGAGAAAAAATTCATATGAACATGTGTCCGGAGTTGCCCCGTCTTTGATATACAGGGTGTTAAAGTTTTAAAAAAGAAAATAGGTTGCAATCGTGCGTTTTATCAGAAGGTGACTATTTTCATTATTTGCTCTGATTAACTGTTGCATTTTTTTTGTATCATTATTTAAAACAAAATATCTTATTTTTAAATTAGATGTTTACATAGGTATTTTTTTTTGTACATGCAATAAAGTGGTTACAATTTTTTCTCTCCGCGATGAAGCAAGATACAAGAACAATTTAGGGAACAAAATAATTATATTATTAGTTGGTAAATCCCAAAAAAAAAAATATCAAAATTATAAAAAAGTCAGTGGCGTACATTTTCTTGTCAATTATATTCGTAAATGTGCTCCCCGGGATGCCATTGGACTTATTAAATTTAATTTGGTTAAGGCTAACTAAGTCCCTTATCCTGATGAATACCGGTACTAAATTTCTTTAAAATCGGGAAAAGGATAAAAAAATGAAAAAAAAACAATTTTCTGTATATCAAAAACGGGGCGCAACTCCGGACACATTCTCATATGAACTTTTTCTCTTAGAATATCATAAGGAATCACCCTCTTAAGTTACGTACCATACTTCTGAAACACCCTGCATAAAATTCCTATTAATGGAGATATATTATATAAATGTATCCATTATTGTGATATCGGGGCTATTTGGTAGCCACCTTATGATCCTATGATAACCAACGTATCGATAGTTTAAAAAAATTTACAACATAATGAGCTGCATAAGGTGGATCTCTATATTATTGGTGCCAAATAAGATTTTGATATCAGATTAGCGGTAGTTCGATTTTCAAATTTATTTTGAGAGAATTGTAGATATCGTTGAAATTAAAGACCCTCATTATTATATAGACAAACGTATTATCGACCATTACAAATGAATGGACGTTTGCATTAATCTATTTACCACTCGGTTCCGCATTCACTCAATTCCGTTTGATTAATATTTAAATAAATAAACTCAAACATGGTAGGTAGTAACCCAAATTTAAATAGGATATCTTTTAACATAACGCTATACAGGGTGTTATTTAATAAGTGTTCGATATTTTACAGAACGATTCCTCAGTTATTTATAAGGTGAAAAGTTTATATAAGCATAGCCCTTCATTTTTGAGATACAGGGTGTCAAAAATTTATTTTTAATTTTGTTAATCGTAAATAATTTTTAAAACAATGTCTATATTTGGACGGAAATTAGTATTTGGGGATTTTCTAGTATGAGAAATTCACATTTCATTTTAGTTTGGCACTTAATTGTAGGGGGCGCTACCTACAACTCCTTTTCTCTTTTGAGGAGTCACAACTTTTTCGTGCATGTATCTATTACATTTTCTAGACGAAAAATCGATTCCTTTGTCTTTTTTACGTGAAAATGGTATGCTTGTCAAAAGTCTCTACAAGCAGCCGTTTTCGAGATATTTTGATTTAGATTAATCGATTTTAAAAACTTTTTTTTTAATCAACATAGAAACATTTTAATATAATTATGTATTAACATTGAAAATGTTTATATTATCGCACGAGCACGTAAGTATGGGTACCGAATTCGAAATTCTTGTGTTGCATTTGTCCCTGACGTCACATCACATTAAAGTGATCGGGATCAGACCAAGTCGGGAGTAATCGTATGGTTTCGCTGGAGCAGTCAGCGGGTGCGTTTGGCGTTCGCGATCGAGCGTAGAAATTGGCCGTCGTCGCAGGGTGGTTTGGCTGGCGTAGCTGGAGCAGCGCGCTTAAGATCATATTCGTATTTCGTAGTGCAAGCGCTTATGTATGATTTATAATGAACGCCGATAACATTAGTTGCATGCTGTTGTTGGAGGAAGAAGATGAAGAGGAGATGTTAGCCCAAATTCCTCCATTTCGACAAGCGTCATATTAACACTTGAATTTATACTATACCATATTTAAATAAGAGCTGCAGCATACCAAGTAAACAAATCAATTTGGATAAAACGTCAAAGTATCAAAACATTTTAAAATTGTATCATTAGTTGGTATATCCGGAAAAAATATCAAAATTAGAAAAAAATCAGTGGCGTACATTTTTTGTCAATAATATCTGTTGAAGTGTTTCCCGGGACGCCACTGGACTTAATAAATTTAATCTAGTTAGGGCTAATTAAGCCTCTTATCATTATGAATGACGGTACCAAATTGCAATAAAATCGGGAAAAGGATATTTAAAAAAATAATAAAAAAAACGATTTTTTTAAAAATCTTACGCACCCTGTACATCAAAAACGGGGCAACGCCGGACACATGTTCAGGTTAGTTCAGGTTAGTACTTCTGAAACATCCTGTACACATTCAAATACATGGTCAAAGACACAAATATTTATATAAAAATATTGACAACAAACAATAACACCAAACGATACAATGCAATAATGCGAAAATCACCGGTAAACTAATTACAACCCTGTCGCCCAGGGCCTTTTAGTTTTATTGCCGCTTGACCAATCGAAATAGAGTTACGGTTGTCATTAAGTACTGATCAATGTGTCCTTCGTATGCATAATGTTGGATTTGAATATGGTATAGGGTAGACTGGGGCAAGTGTAAAACTGGGGTAAGTGGAAAATCAGAGCGCCAATCAGGCAATATTGAAAGTTTACTTGTCTGTGTGGTCCGAGGCAACTAACTATACATTAGCACTGTTGAATTATCCACTCCCGGCGAGTTACCAGGTGTTTTTTTTCTTTCTGAGTAGTCATTTGTAACATAATCTCCGAATCGGTTTGTTGAATAGTGTGTGATATCTCCATAAAAAATTGGTCAAAGGTAAAAACTTATAATATACTTTTAGTTTTATTGCATTTTCTTGTGTTTAGTCAATTGTTGTAGCTTTAAAATCCTATATACCGACCAAATCTAAAAGCGGTTTTTACTCACGAACAGGTTTGCAATTTCCCCATAAAAAACATAATGTGGGGCATATGTGAAAATTGTAATGAGGTAAGTGTAAAGGTTAGTTTACACTTGCCCCATTTTCCTGGGAATGCTAAAGTTCGTTGGCACTGACACCTAAAGCTTTTATTCTTTACAGAGAGTTGGCGTCATGGTACGAAATTATAAAAGAAAGTCCGATAGGGCTGCCTATGGGGAGGAGCAATTAAATGCTGCAGTAAATGCCGTCAATCAAGGTCAATTAACCATGTCGATGGCTAGTACCGAATTCAGAATCCCATACATTACAATCTACTGTAGAGTAACTGGCCGCCATGGCGAAAAAAGCAAGACACAGGGCCGACCTCCAATACTTTCTTGGCAAGATGACTTTGTAACTTTAAATAATATTTCCAATCCTTTTAAGAACAATATGCCAGGCACAGACTGACTAATAAAGTTTAAACAACGGCACTTTTTGAGTATGAAAAAAACCACAAAGCTTAGAGTACTGCAGAAAGAAATCTACGGACCCATTCATAATAGACCAATATTTTGTTTTATTGGAAAAGGCTATATTGGAGTTGGGTCTTTAGGATCGTCCTGAATGGATTTACAATTTAGATGAGACTTCACTGTGTAGAGATCCTTCTCGTCTTAAAATTTTTGGCGCGAAAGGCAAACCCTCTTCAAGAATTATTGCTGAATCGGGCAGAGAATATATAACCGTCCTGGCAGGAGCAAGTGCTAGTGGTAGGAAATTGCCACCATTGATAATATTTAAAGGCAATAATGTATGGAGTTCCTGGAATTCAGAAAGAAATGAAGACCTCTTAAAAGACACCGTATATGCAGCCAGCGCCAATGGATGGATGACCTCCGAAATATTTAGAAATTACTTTCTAAAGACTTTTATTCCTTTGGTTCGTGATCAGGAACCAATTATTGTTATATATGATGGGCATGTCTCGCATGTGGATTGCTTATTAATTCAAGCCGCAAGAAAAGAAAATATTCATATACTTAAACTGCCAGTCCATACAAGTCATTTACTTCAACCTCTCGATTTGAGTGTGTTTAGATCCTTTAAGGCAATATGGGAGAGGGAAGTAATAACATGGCAAAGACGTCATCAGGGACAACGACTACCAAAAAGGGAATTCGCACATTGCTAGTGAAAACCTGGGCTGAAGTAGATTCCAGAATCATAAAAACAGGATTCAGAAAGGGTGGTATTGTTCCATTTAATAGACATGTTATTCCTAAAGAGAAGTATGACATCGATGCTTTAAAAAGATGGGAGGAACACTTGTAAAATTAAGGATCTGCAACAGATTTATAACCGAGGCCAGGACGCATTGATATTGAAAGAAATGCTGTAGCACCGAATGTAACAGAAAAAACCGCTACTTTCGAACAGTCGATGTTAAAAACAGTAAAGCCTTCTACATCTGGCGCCTCACTTAAAAGGAAACTAGCATCTAATGCAGAATTACTTACAGCTCCTTCATCAGCATCTAATAGTGCCACCAATCTCAAAGTAATTGTCAGCTCTGATCAAAATGAACAAAGTATACTCAATAATCATCAGGATCCTATAACTGAAGCTGTATTACCAGCTACAACCGAAAATCGGCAAGAAAAAAAGACAAGTTTTGATGATCTACTACTTGATTCGCTCGGACAGACTCCTTCTTCTAATCCAAGGAAACGAAAGCGCTTAATTCAAGGTGGCCAAACCATTGCAGGTACTATCGCAAGTAGTCAGTAAAAACTCTCTACAAGTTCATCTACTATATCTAAACCAGCTATGAAAATTGACCGAAAGAGTAAACAAAGTCGGCCAAGTCCATATCAATTTGAATCCAGCTCCAGTGAATCAGATGAAAGTGTACCTTTTATGGAATCGGATCAAAGTTTCACTTTAGAATCGCATTGCGAAGATCAGATTCCTGAAATAAACAAAGACAATATTTCCATTGGAGACTGGGTACTGGTTAAATACACATTACCAAAAGCAAACAAACATTTCATTGGCCAGGTAAATACTGTTGACAACGGCTTTGAAATCAAGTTTACTAGAAAATTAAAAGATAATTTTTTATGGCCACTCACCAATGATGTCAATGTAGTACAGCTAGACGATATAGTGACTCGTTTACCTGAACCGGTAGTAACACGCCGAGGAGGTTTTCATTTTAATGTGAAATTTGCGGGATACAATATTTAACAAGTTCCATAAAATTATTCGAATTTTTAAACTTTAAGTTTCTTTTCTGTTTTAGTTTCTCCTTGGGAATAATTCCTACTGTTTTAGAGATTAAAGCCAAACATTGGGTTTTGAACGGATAAATACGTTTATAAAAATATTATTCTTGTTATTAGGACTTTTTTGAGTGTTATTTTGGATTATTTTTCAGAATAAATAATCAAAAAAAAAATAATCATTCAAATCTCAAGATCTCAAAAATAATTCATGTGTGCCCTATGCAGTATGAAAAGTAAACATATTAAACTATTACTTTCTTACAAAGACATTTTTATAAATATTGTATATTTAAAGTAGGAAGGAAATAAACTTGAACTATTAAAAAGGGCTTCGCACTTGCCCCAGTCTACCCTAATTATATACTTTGTAATGTAATGCTGAAAAATAAACAAAATGGTTTTGTACACTTTACCATTCTTCCCTACACTTGCTGCCACTTTTTTTCATGCATTTTCTTTCATTACAACATTTTTGTAATTTTCGTTCTCGTAGTTGTATAAAGGGGACTACTTTTGCACCTCCTCTATCAAACACTCGTCAGCAATTGCCGAGAACGGTGGCATTCTGCTGAACGATCGGCGCTGGATTGGTCTCTCTAGCAGTCCGAACGCAGCCGCTGCAATTGGCGGCGAACGCTGTGTCGCTGAGCTACGGCAGTGAAACCGTGTACATACAAATCGCATTAAACCAGTAACGAGCTTCCAATCGCGAACGCCAGCCGCGGCCGCTGACTGCTCCAGCGAAACCCATACCTTAGAGGCGCGTTCGAGTTTATAACCTTTATTTTACTATTTTTTATATTATGAATCAATAAAACTTATATCAACTACCTAAATATTACATTCAAATGTATTAGTTTTCGCAGATCTCAAATCTCACAATAGTCACAAGCGTTGCACTCTGCTTCGGCATTTTCAATGTCTTCCCCGGTTGCATCTTTGTAAAGGACTGTAAATTTTTTAGTATAATATGGTGCTTTGTACAGGACTTTACAGATACTTTCGGTCATATCTACAGGGTTCCCTATAAGAGATACAGGAAAACTTTAAATGTGGGGTTGTGGGGTTTATCTGAACCGTCAAAAAATAAAAAAGAAAAAAATTAACAAAAGAAGACCTGAAAGCTAAGGAGAATTAACAAATTTGTTTTTTTTTTAATGGAACACTATTTATTAAAGACCGTTCTTTCCTCATTCCAAAAATATACAGTTTGGCTATATTTTATTTGCAGAAACTGAAATTAAATTATTTTCGATTAATTATTGTAAACGGCACAATACAATAATAATCAAGAGTGCCTTGGAAAACAGTTGCCTGGCAGAGTTTAGTTCTCAATGATATGGATCAATATAAAAGTAAAATTAAAAAGGTTATAGAAACAACATTCTGTACTAAAAATATTAATCATCTACAAACTGTAGCATTTCAGAAAAAATACAAACAAGTAAATTAATACATAAATATAAACTAAATTAACTAACAGCTCCTCCATTTCTAATACATTTCTGAATATTTTCCCTTAATTTACAATTAAAGACATATGTTGTAGTATTCGGATAATATCTGTTTAAAATTCAGATTTCATCCTGAATTTTGTCCTCGAGAACTTATATATTTCGCGTCCTATTAGATAGAGTAAATGCTGTTTTTTAAATAGCCCCACAAAAATATGTAGAGGAGTGAAATTTCGAGGCTATTTTCCGGCCTTTGAGTAAGACTTCCTATCCATAGATTATACCTGCCATTAAGGTAATTGGTTACAGGTATAACATTATGAGCCGGTGCGCCATCCTGCTGCCAAATAAGACTGTAACAATCATAAATTGGAAGTTCCTCTGAAAGATGTTCTGTATCATTTTCCAGAAAATTAAGATACCGTGCCTCAGTTGAACTACCTCGAAAAACAAGTGGGTCAATAGTTCTGCCAGCAAGCAGACCGCACCAAAGATTTGTACTACTGGGACTTTCAATTTTTACTTTTTGGATTTTATGCGAATTTGTGGATGACCAAAAGTGTTTATTTTTGCGATTAAGCATGCCGTTTGTTGTAAATGTGGCTTCATCTGTCCGAGTCCTCTAGGGAGGAATACACCAGAAAGCAAAAGGAGAAGAAAAAGAGAAAAGCTGCAAGCAAGGGAGCCAGGGAACTGGCTTCCCAGAACTCCGCAAAGGATCTTGCTGGCTCCGCACTACCGTTCCCGAAACATGTCGGGAGTAAGGAAGCGGGGCGAAGCTGATCGAGGGAACGAGTGAAGGAGTTGTCGAACCTCGTGGTCCTATCGGCAAAAGGTTTAAACGGGCTGTCGAAAGGCGGCCGGCTGACCTTCTCGGAGCTATCGCATCTGTTCGTGATCCCCCAGAACTCGCCCGGCAGTTGGGGGTGCTGGGAGCAAGAGGTACAGAGGAAGCCGCCAGACCTGAGGGGAGCAACACTATTGTTCCCCACTGCTAAGGGACGTAGTAAGACTGAGACGTCTTCGTAGAGGCAAGAAGGGCTTTTAAAAGGGAACTTTGCCGCAGGAAGAGGGAGTCGTGGACGACTTTCTGTGGAGAACTCGATTCCCTGCCGGAGGCCGCCCGACGGGCTAAAATCCTCCGCTGCGACAGGATCCTTAAAAATACAGGACGGGACATGAATCAGTTCCAGTGAGGAGTTATTTAGACACCTATTGGGCGTTCACTTCCCTGGTGGCGGACCGATACCGGCTGCTGAGGAGGTCGCACCACCGGGGGACGATTGGTGGGTGGCCGACAAAATAGTGACCATTGCCGCGATAACCTGGGCGGTGAAAGAGTTCAGTCCGTACAAGGCAGCAGGACCACATGGCGTGTTTCCAGATCTGCTTCAAAAAGGT
This sequence comes from Polydrusus tereticollis, assembly GCA_963920685.1. Classification (NCBI taxonomy): domain Eukaryota; kingdom Metazoa; phylum Arthropoda; class Insecta; order Coleoptera; family Curculionidae; genus Polydrusus; species Polydrusus tereticollis. Next base: position 87,960,452 of record OY987333.1, on the reverse strand, counting down.
CTAAAGATTCTGCTCCCTTATCTAGAGAGTGTTTTCCGGGCCAGAATTGCTTTGCAATACACGCTAAAAGCCTAACGCTCAGTAAGGGTCACCTTCATTCCTAGAAATGGTAGAACTGACTACTCGGTCGCCAAGGCTTTTAATTCAATAGGCTTAACCTCTTTTCTGATGAAGACACTAGAAAAGATTATCGATAAGTATATGGTAGAGGTTGTGCAAGAAGCGCATCTTTTATACGTTGGTCAACATGCCTACCGGCGTGGAAGGTCAACAGAGACAGCAATCCACGCCGTGGTAGCAAAGGTACAGAGGGCCCTACACAACAAGAACGTCACTCTGGCGATATTCTTCGATGTGGAAGGTGCTTTTGATAAAGCTAAACCGTAGACCATTTGCGATTTTCTGAAAACGAGGGAAGCGCCGTCGGCAGTTATATAATGGGTCGGATCTGCACTTAAGGAGCGCCACCATCAGGGACGTTCGACTGCAGATTGGGGCTGCCTATCGCCTCACCCACCTATATTGTCTGGTTATGGACGGCCTGATGAGGAGGCTCGCTGAAGATGGATGATGGCCTCGTCCTTGTGACGGGCAGTTTCTGGGTGTGGTGTCTGATAGGATGCAGACAGCTTGAAGGATACTGATGGAATGGTGTGAGGAGACGGGGCTATCGGCCAGTCCGGACAAGAACCAATTGATCCTGTTCACAAAAAGGAGGAACATAAATGAGTTTAAGGTGCCTCAATTGTATGGGAAATCTCTAACATTGACGCCGAAAGTTAAATACTTAGAAGTCACTATTGACCAGAAGCTGACGTGGAGAGCGCATGTCGAGAATGTGGCAAGCAAGCCGATAGCGACTTTCTGGCAACTCCGACGTGCGGTGGGTGCTAGCTGGGATTTAAACCCCTGTATCATGCGCTGGCTCTACATGGCGGTCATCAGACCGAGAGTCGCCTATAGCTTTGTAGTTTGGTAGCCTGGAGTGAAAGAGGTCACCGTGCGCGCCAGACTGGCAAAAGTGCAGAGTGAGGCTTTCAGGCCTGAGCACAACCGGAGCCATGAGAATTACGCACACTACTGCATTGGATGTCCTGCTGGGGCTATCGAGCCTTCTTATCTGGATTCAGAACGAGGCAACGGCGGCATACCTAAGAATGCGGGCCACTGGATACTGGAAAGGAGTGGACGACTTAGGTCACACTAGGAGAGCTCCAAGGGTGGAAAGGGATTCCCAATATTTCCTTTCAGAGCAATACCAGTTGAAGAAGTGCTGAGGCTGAACAGGAAATTCACTCTCACGATCCCTAATAGGAAGCAGTGGGAGGAACAGCAAGTCAAGTTCCCTGACGGTGCTTTAGTATGCAACACCAATGGGTCGCGCATGGCTGGAACTGAATCATCAGTGTCAGGAGTATACTTGGAAAACATCAATAACAGAAGAAGCTACTCACTGGGAAGGTTCGCGCGGGTTTCTCAAGAATATGAGGGAGGTCATGGACTGTCAAAAGCGGACAGTATATATATCTGTTCTGATAGCCAAGCCGCCCTCAAGGCAGTCTGCCAGCCCAGGAGCAGTTCGACGCTTATGCAGGAGTGTGCGGACGTACTTGGGAGGCTCGCAGAACGGAAACAGGTATTCATGGTTTGGGTCCCTGGACATTGCGAAGTGCATGGCATTTCTCTAAAAAATAATAATCAAATTATTTACCCTATATATTTATAAAAAATAAGTTAAAATTAACCTACAAAAAATAGTAAGACATCTAAACCTCCTTTGACATTTCTTATAAATTATATTTTTTTCTCCGTGCGAGACGGTGGCTCAACTGAAATCATATCCGATTTTTCTTCGGTTTAATAACCAATTTTAAAAAATAATGAAATGTTTTAGTATGTATAGTTTCAAATTGTACATTGACAGTTACCTGTTGAAACCTAAACTCTGTGAGGCAATTGGTTTCCACGTCACTCTACTCATAATAATTATTATTGTTTCGTGCCGTTTACAACAATTAATCAAAAATAATAATTTAATGACGGTTTCAGGTTCCTGCACAAAAAGTATATACTTTTGGAATTAGAGTACTCTTTTATAAAAGTAAAAAAATATACAGGCTGCTTCATTAAAAACAAACAAACTTGTTAATTTTTCTTAGCGCTCAGATCGTCTTTCGTTTATTTTTTTAAATAAATTTTGGCATTTCAGATAAAACCATATCATTACTGTATTAAAAGTTTGTGGTACCTCTTATAGGGAACCCTGTAGATATGGCTGAAAATATCTCTGAAAACCCTGTACAATGATTTCGTTGACACCCTGTAAAATTCAGAAAATAGTAAAATTAACCGTATTTTCTAGTAACTTTGCAACACCATTCTTAAACCTTATATCTATGCAATGCCTTATTGACTACCATTATATTTCCGAAAATATAGGTTCTTCCCACGATTTTTTTTTCTCTTTAAATTGTGAAATTCCGTCATTTACCTACATTTAATTTACCGGACCCCTAATTAGCCTTTCCTACTCCAATGTATAATAATAATAATGTAATATTAAATTTATTTCAATTTTTAATTAATATTTAATATTAAATTTTAATAGCTTGATATACTATATTGGAGCTTACTTGAGACGAAAAATGCACGGTATGTCAATCCCTGATATTGTCAATGTCGCTTCGTCTATCTACAGACCGACCGCCTTGAAGAGGACCGGATCCATGTCTTATTCTCTTATGCAACAAATTGTACGTTCCTTTTGCTCTGCCGTCAGTTATTGCGTAGGGTGAATTCGAAATGTAATTGATTTAAAGTTCTTTACAAAAATACTAAGACTCACCTTGTTCTTATTGGACAATAGAGGATCTATTCTAAACGAAATACAATGAAGTAACGAGCTTTCTCGAAGTTAACAAGATTGACTTCGGGAAAGCTATAACTGTTAATAGAAACGTGAAACTCCACTCCGGCAATCTTAACGACTATTTCAAGATAATTTAAACCTTTGGCGATTTCTGGGATGCCGTAACCAGAATAAGAAACGCCGCCTCTTATACTACAAGTCTCCAGACTATAATAATTGTCATATTATGCCGCCGATGGTGCACACCTATTCGTCTTTAAATGGGCTCCAGGAAATTCCCAATATTTTGATGGAAAAGAATACAGATCTCTGGTCTCAACCTATGGCTCCTTGCGATATGCCCTCAGATCATTTTCCAGTCGTAGTAAAGTACGGGAATCGACAAAAAAAGGGACAGAGATCCATCTCCGTTGCATCTGTCAATTAAGCCATGTTTAGGCACTTCTTGGAACAAAAAGATCAATTTTCCGCCAACGTAGACAGACGCCGACATAGATTCGCCAGTGATCCAAATCACTGACGCTATTAACACGTCATCAATGGCCAGTACTTCTATTACAAACTATCTAGGTTCTTTCCAAGTACGCAGTCTTACCCAATAATATTAAAAAGCAAATTAGAGTCAGAAATAGGCGCATGAACCGGGCATATCGCCCTGGAGATCCACAAAGCTCTAGATTCTTCTTATTGGGACAATAGAGTGGCTGCTCTCCGTATTAACGACAATAGCATATATAAAATAACCAAATCACTGACAAAGGGTGTCAAAAAACAATATCATTTGTCAGAATTTCTGTAAATAATGCTCTAGTCTCCGAATCTAAGCAAAAATTTGACTTGTTCGCAGATAGTACCTATGATCAATTCAACGACAACCCGACGACGGATTCAGAGAGGGACTCGAGAATCGCGAATTTATAAGTCTATCGAACACGGCATACACAATATCCGTAACATTCATATGGAAGGAGTAGAAGACGTCATACTTGGGATATCGTTTTTTTTTTTAAATTAGGAATGCTCCTGCGACTTCATTTGAATCTTCGCAAACTGTTTAGGTTTTATCACTTGTAGAAATTTTGAAATTGACTTTTGCCTTGATTGTTCGTATTTCTGCCTGTTTGCTGAATTGAAGGAAACGAGTTTGTCCGCGAGCAATTCAGCTTTATCTTTGGTATCGATTAAAACAACATCTGTTTCCTGGTTTGTCAGGTGAGACATGAGTAGAATAGCAGTACCAATTCTAACCCAAACCCCATAAGAAATAACATGGAGCCGAAAACCTGCATTTTTGGTGCTATTTTAGGGCGTGGCACTTTTCCTGGAAGCCACCATCCTCTCTTAACCTAAGTGGAACCCAGCTACTATCGCCACCTAGTGAGTGACGTCATAACTGCTCGATGCCGGTAATATAGGACCCTATTCGCCTGTGTGGAACCCTCCACTGCTGCCACCTAACCCCCCACCCATTATTCTAACCTAACTTTTGCCCCAACGGAACCCAGATCACGTGTTACCCCGATTATATAGTAATATCATATCAACCCTCATTATTTCAAGATTCTAACTCAACTTTATGACCCATGGTCACGTGTTATTACATTTATAGCGGAGGAGAGATGACGTATCACGTTCTCAATAGTACCCAAACCCAAGTACCTAACCTGAACATCTATCTAAATAATCAATATTGAACAACATAATGAATAAATAATAACAGAAAAAAAGTTTGTGCAGTCTGCGGGAATTGAACCATAAACCTCTGGGGCCGAACCTCAAAGCCTTGCAAAATACGCTACGAGAGCATATAGATTAAAACTGCTAAACAATGTTTGACAACGTGAAACCACGGAGGCACATCTGATTAGATTGCTGGAACAAAAGGTCCTTAAGTGGGGTTATGGTGGTGTTTTATAATGTACAAAATTAGGGTAAACCAGGCTGGGCCCTCCAATGTTAATTTCGGAGGGATTTTTATGACTCATATCTCCGGAACCAATGGGCCTAGGATATTGCGCATGCGTAGTTGGGGTCTATGAAATGGGTTCTTGCGCATGACCCGAAAATGACACCTGTCACCTGTCAATTAAGAACTGTCACCTGTCAGATGTCACCTGGCAAATGTCAAAATCGACAGCTGATGTATGTCACGTGTTTAGGATGACGTCATGAGTCGTTTAAAAAAAGAACGGGGTTGATCGGGCCAATAGGGCCAAAGTTAGTATAGCTAATGCCCTAACGGCAGGGGGTGAAAGATTGCAAAAACACGTATAAAAGATATGCGACAATGATAAGAAACAAAAATAATATCCCAGACGTTATAGCTCCATAAGCCACACTAATATTGTATCAAGAATATTATTCGATATACAAGATAATAATAAACCAAAACAGCTATATTAGAATAATTTAAGATCAAGGACAAACTTATTACCAACCTCGTATGTATTATAATATTAAGTTTACATCTATGATAAATAGTACGGAATTTAAAACGCTAATGGACTTAAAAACTAAGAAAAAAGATATATACAATAAAAGCAATACCCTTGTATATTAAATACTTCTGATCGATTATTATTAAGAACACATCAACGGGGTGATTAGATAAATGTAAAATTTAGTCTAATAATGCCAAAACGCAGCTAATATACTTCCCGAGAGCCAGAAGTAAATTTCGTCAAACCAGACTGCAAGCCAAAAATCTAAACCTCAGCTGGACCAGACTGCGATATTTGATATTAGAGGACATCACGCAACTCTTTTTACCATTACACAAGATATCCAAGACAGTGCGTTTTTGGTTTTCAAGAGACGTACTGACAAAAATAATCTACATCGTAAAACTAAAATTTACCACATGATTACAAAAACATGCTTATTTACAAAATATGAATAAAAGATAAATGCAAAATCATATACAAGGTATTAGTTGACATAATAATCATTTTAACTACAATATAATTCACATCAATCAAAGATATTTAAATAATATGGTATATTTTATTTTAGAATACAACAAGGAATGCTGAAAATTTTTTTAATTAACACAACATTTGGTATACACATACAATAAATTCAAATTAGGTTCTCAAAAGGTAAGAACCACGTATAATATATTATAAAGTTTATAGAAAATATTATAGAAAAAAAAAGCTCAGCCAACACTAAAAATACCCGAAAATAAAAAATAAACAAGGCCATCAATTTTACCCAAAGGTACTTATATTTACTCTGTATACAGCATTTATAACAGGCTCGTGTAGACACTCGGCATACTAATTAATTACTAGAGATGCATAAATGATATCACACATGGTACTTGTATCTTATATATCTATAACATTAGTAGAAATATCAGTTTGTTGACTTCGATGTAGTTAACCTTGATATTAAATATGCAGGAATTAGCAATGCCGTAATTATCATTATAGGTCAGGCGTTGAAAACAATGTTTAAAGTTATTTACAATTGTCCAAAAAAACAAAGCAGCTTGCTTCTACAAATAATAATATGTATACAAGGTAAACCGAAAAGTCGGGTATAAATATAAACTAATAATAAAAGTTATAGGTACATTGTTTCCTAATTATACCGGTTGGCCTGACTGATTTTAATTTTTCTTATAAGGATGTATTTATTTGTAACATCAATGCAAACAAGTAAGATCCGGGAACTTCATAAAAATAAATTAATATACATTAGATGACCTTTCAAAATTCTGAGAATTGTTGCAACATTGAAATACCTTATATTATGCAGTTCACTGCACATTTTATTCCTCGAATAATATTTAAAAATACCAAGAGTCGTTGGGTAACTCCGTAATTGTATATAACATTTAACCCGGCACAATGCCAAGGTTACACCGGTAACCGTGAAAAGAGGCATACATCAAAGCATAATTAAAAGTATCAAGAACAGAATAGCACACAAAACATCAAGAACCAGTAAAACAAAGTATAGAAGAAAATAAGTTAAGTTTTGATTTGATCATATCAAGAAAATGTATAGCAGAAGGAGATCAAGAAGAATATTTGAAGAAAGAAAAATCAAGAAAACATGACACAGCTAGACTAAGAAAAACATTATTATACGAAACCAATAAACCAATAGAAAAGAAAGGATAAAAATTACATGAGGTGCGATTACAAACAAAGATCCGTAGAATCGTACAACAAACGGTGTCTACCAGTTGTATTTTTCGAAGATTGTAATAGTTTTAAATACCGAATGATACACTGTCAAATTCGAAAAGTTCAGGCATGACCAATCACAATATACTACACCTCTACTATACTTCTCATTAGTCCTAAATCGATGGGGATTATAGAGAGATCGTCACAACTAAAGAACTCAAAATAGCGGTGTGCCAGGGAGTTGAGCTGGATTTGCAAAAAATCTTTGTATCTGCTGATATAAAATAAATTGACATAAAATTGTTTAAAAATTAGACCCCGTTTCCTTTATACTAAAAGACTCGGGAAAAATTAGAGAAAACATTAGAAGACACTTAAGTTGACTTTAATCTAATAGATTGATATAGAGAATCGATATATCTAGGTATGTACTCATAAATATAGAAATGGTAAAATCAAGAGCCAGGAAAGGCCTTTTAGATCGCTCCTGTTAATATTAATACCAAAAGTTAGTGATAGCGTAGGAAAACTGCCATTGACTAAAAACAAAAGATTGCTACCCCCATTATGCCCCAAATGTTTATTGTCCCCTCAACAATTCCTGTTATAAACTCCCAACACCCCACCGTCTCTATAAACTATCTCTATAAATAAAACATTATATTCACTTGCACATGAATAACAGTCTTTAAATGGATAGCTAAAATATTGGAGATAAGTCAGGTATCTTGGAGAGTACAAAGGTTTTCTGTGAGCATAAAAAATAGAAATAAGCAATACATTACAAATAAAGAAGGCTATATTTTATAGTCTGCATATGAGGGAAAATAAAAGTTCACATAAAAAAGACAGTTATCACTAACCTCGTATATATACTACATTTGGATATAAAAAACCAGTGCAAAAAATAAAATGGCATATCGTCAAGTTCAAAAGACCCTGTATATAATAATATTTGGAGTACAGTGTACTACTTAAATATATAAAACAAAAAATATTTTCAGATTAAAAATTATAAAATAAGCCATTCATTTTCCTGCAATTATAAATTTGAAGACCGGTAAATCCTGAGAAGGTCAAAAGCAGCATACACGAGTCAAAGGTCAAAGCAGTACCATTTTACTAATTCATCAACAGTAATCTGATATACTTACTTACAAAGTCAATTTTTAGGATTACTGTTCTGTTAGTCGTCTCTTTTGGGAACCCTGTATGGAAATTGAAATAAATAATTAGGATCCGTCTATTTAATAAATAAACAAGTTCTCATTAATAAATAATTACGCACAAAATATTATACTAAACCTTTACCTATATAGGCACAATCTAGCTATGAGTTAAGTGTCCAAGTTTCCCCATTTTAAAAATGTATTAAAATATAAATAATTGCATTTTTATCCGCTTTATTACAGATATTAAACATGAAAATATTGTTAAAAGAAAAACCACATATTGAAAGGTCAAAAATTAACATGAATAAAGCATTATCTAAACAAGACTCGTAGGTAACTGACGATCTGCATGATGATGTTACATTTTTAATTATTATAAACAATTTTAAATTATTTCTTCTTCTTATACAGAGCCAGAGAAAAGCACTTGTCTATCTAAGAAATAAAATAAATTAAAAATATGTTGGAAACACTACATTAGGAATATACCATGAAAAATATATATCTATCTTAAAAAATAAAAAATGTTCCCCATAAGCGTCCATGAAAAATAATACTCACAAATCAACTTGTAGGGTTGCAGATCCCGTGTTCATTTTAAACTTTCCAATATAGCTTAAGTGGTGTATCAAAGCAGTAAAAAGGGCATAGCCAAAGATTACTTAAATTTCAACTGACTGAATGTGCTTGGTATGTACCTAAATTGATTGATGTAAATTAGGATTTGAACAACAGAAGCTTGATAAGGAATGATCGTCTATAGATGTACTATGTCATTGCCCTTACATAAGACACCCTCAGCATGCTGTTGGTCGATGAACCAGGAGGTTTGACTTCATGAACATCAGAAGTAAATCAAACTTACTTACAAATATAATAAAATTTACAGGATTATCGTTCAGTCAGTACTCCCTTACGGAGTCGCTACCTGATGCATTGTAAAAAAAAGTCAACGTTTTAAAAAAATTCAGGCTCTTTAGGATAAAAATAAAAATGTTTAATAATTATAGCAAAATTATCATGATTTATAGTGATTCATACTTTACACCAAGACTTACGAATGTTCAAGAATACGTAAAAAAGTAATTCAGATTAAATTATTTATTATCAAGGAACATATTGCAATGTGACAAAATGTAAGGTAAAAGTCTAAAAATATAGTACTTTGCAAAAATTATACAGTAAGCAATGAAAGTATCATTCAAAATTTTCAATAAACATTCAAGGATATCCAAGTATGTATATTATTTATTAACACAGTTGTATGTAATAATATCAAAAAAACTAAGGTTTACTAGAGCACACTGTATACAGCATGATAGAAATACTTTGCATATTTCATATTCTAATTTAATAAAAGAATAAAACATAATTATAGTTTAAAGCCAAGCCTATAAATATTATTCTCAAAAGAAAAGGTACCTTGCTCTGTACGAAAAGTAATTAGAAGTGCTAATATTCAATCAAGAAAATACTATGGTAAGTTATGGATACTGATATAGGTTCATAAAAATAAATAATAAAAAAAGACAACAGGCTGTAATTTTAAGTTATATAAAGATGTAGAATATTTCCCCAAAGAGAAAGCTCTTGTAAATTTTTCACAAGAAGCAATAGACAATTTAATAAAATGTAGGCACCTGAATAAATTAGGAAAAAAATTGAACTAAAAATATGTATCGATAATAAACGCATTTTAAAAAATGTGTGTGTAATAAGATAAGATACCTATCTATAGCGAACAAATATTGAACGTTTCGAACCCCACAACTAACCCTGTATATACATTTACAAACATCGAAAATTAAGCAGGTTAAATAAACTAAAAATATACCTTGTGGGAATTAAAAGTACTGTAGAGAAACAGTAGAAATCAAATTCAACGCATGGAAAGTGGTCATTTTAAAATATATTCTGCACTTTGCATATAATTAAGTCGATTATGACATTTGTAAAAATACCCGATCCTCCTAAACTTTTGCATAAAATAGATTATCTAATTTTAGGTAGCCTTGATATTAAAATGCATATAGTTTGAATACCGAAACAGTAGAAATTTTAGAGTAACGAGAAATATTATAAACATATTTAAATTATGTGTAGATCAGAGAGAAATGTATGTATCTACCAAAGACGAAATTGTATTAATTTATTCTATAAAAGACAACGTGCATACGGGGGAAGCTAATAAAAAAGTCATTTTTATTTTATTACATTTTTCCAAAAACTATTTAGCTAAATTATTAAAATTTAATACACAATGATGTCTAATTATGTTGATACATTGTTAACAAAACTGGTGTTTTTCTAGTCACCCGTTTCTGATATAGGTACATTTTGATATTTGATTATTAGTAATTATATAAAACGATAGGTAAAGTCGATACAAGCACGGCTTTTTAAAACGAAGAGGGTTAAACATTTAATATTTATCAAATGTAAGATACAAAAAAAAAATCAAAGTTCTACTTACAACCTAGAATATAAAGCTAAAAAGCCGAATTTTTATCAGATAAACGCTACGTTAAGGTACCGTCCAAATGAAGGAAATGAAAAGTTCGCCAATTTTGCAGAAATTTTATATCTACGAAAACATGGTTCGGGGAAGCTTCTGAAAAAAACTTTGGAACAGAGCTGTTCCGGGGGAACGGGTCTGTTCAGGGAACAGGTCTGTTCAGGGAACAGGTCTGTTCAGGGAACAGGTCTGTTCAACAGGTCTGTTCCGGGGGAACGGGTCTGTTCAACAGGTCTGTTTCGGGGGAACGGGTCTGTTCCGAGGGAACGGGTCTGTTCCGGGGGAACAGGTCTGTTCAACAGGTCTGTTCCGTTCGTCTGTTGAACAGACCTGTTCCCCCGGAACAGACCCGTTCCCTCGGAACAGACCCGTTCCCCCGAAACAGACCTGTTGAACAGACCCGTTCCCCCGGAACAGCTCTGTTCCAAAGTTTTTTTCAGAAGCTTCCCCGAACTATGTTTTTGTAGATATAAAATTTCTGCAAAATTGGCGAACTTTTCATTTCCTTCATTTGGACGGTACCTTAACGTAGCGTTTATCTGATAAAAATTCGGCTTTTTAGCTTTATATTCTAGGTTGTAAGTAGAACTTTGATTTTTTTTTGTATCTTACATTTGATAAATATTAAATGTTTAACCCTCTTCGTTTTAAAAAGCCGTGCTTGTATCGACTTTACCTATCGTTTTATATAATTACTAATAATCAAATATCAAAATGTACCTATATCAGAAACGGGTGACTAGAAAAACACCAGTTTTGTTAACAATGTATCAACATAATTAGACATCATTGTGTATTAAATTTTAATAATTTAGCTAAATAGTTTTTGGAAAAATGTAATAAAATAAAAATGACTTTTTTATTAGCTTCCCCCGTATGCACGTAGTCTTTTATAGAATAAATTAATACAATTTCGTCTTTGGTAGATACATACATTTCTCTCTGATCTACACATAATTTAAATATGTTTATAATATTTCTCGTTACTCTAAAATTTCTACTGTTTCGGTATTCAAACTATATGCATTTTAATATCAAGGCTACCTAAAATTAGATAATCTATTTTATGCAAAAGTTTAGGAGTATCGGGTATTTTTACAAATGTCATAATCGACTTAATTATATGCAAAGTGCAGAATATATTTTAAAATGACCACTTTCCATGCGTTGAATTGGATTTTTACTGTTTCTCTACAGTACTTTTAATTCCCACAAGGTATATTTTTAGTTTATTTAACCTGCTTAATTTTCGATGTTTGTAAATGTATATACAGGGTTAGTTGTGGGGTTCGAAACGTTCAATATTTGTTCGCTATAGATAGGTATCTTATCTTATTACACACACATTTTTTAAAATGCGTTTATTATCGATACATATTTTTAGTTCAATTTTTTTCCTAATTTATTCAGGTGCCTACATTTTATTAAATTGTCTATTGCTTCTTGTGAAAAATTTACAAGAGCTTTCTCTTTGGGGAAATATTCTACATCTTTATATAACTTAAAATAACAGCCTGTTGTCTTTTTTTATTATTTATTTTTATGAACCTATATCAGTATCCATAACTTACCATAGTATTTTCTTGATTGAATATTAGCACTTCTAATTACTTTTCGTACAGAGCAAGGTACCTTTTCTTTTGAGAATAATATTTATAGGCTTGGCTTTAAACTATAATTATGTTTTATTCTTTTATTAAATTAGAATATGAAATATGCAAAGTATTTCTATCATGCTGTATATAGTGTGCTCTAGTAAACCTTAGTTTTTTTGATATTATTACATACAACTGTGTTAATAAATAATATACATACTTGGATATCCTTGAATGTTTATTGAAAATTTTGAATGATACTTTCATTGCTTACTGTATAATTTTTGCAAAGTACTATATTTTTAGACTTTTACCTTACATTTTGTCACATTGCAATATGTTCCTTGATAATAAATAATTTAATCTGAATTACTTTTTTACGTATTCTTGAACATTCGTAAGTCTTGGTGTAAAGTATGAATCACTATAAATCATGATAATTTTGCTATAATTATTAAACATTTTTATTTTTATCCTAAAGAGCCTGAATTTTTTTAAAACGTTGACTTTTTTTTACAATGCATCAGGTAGCGACTCCGTAAGGGAGTACTGACTGAACGATAATCCTGTAAATTTTATTATATTTGTAAGTAAGTTTGATTTACTTCTGATGTTCATGAAGTCAAACCTCCTGGTTCATCGACCAACAGCATGCTGAGGGTGTCTTATGTAAGGGCAATGACATAGTACATCTATAGACGATCATTCCTTATCGAGCTTCTGTTGTTCAAATCCTAATTTACATCAATCAATTTAGGTACATACCAAGCACATTCAGTCAGTTGAAATTTAAGTAATCTTTGGCTATGCCCTTTTTACTGCTTTGATACACCACTTAAGCTATATTGGAAAGTTTAAAATGAACACGGGATCTGCAACCCTACAAGTTGATTTGTGAGTATTATTTTTCATGGACGCTTATGGGGAACATTTTTTATTTTTTAAGATAGATATATATTTTTCATGGTATATTCCTAATGTAGTGTTTCCAACATATTTTTAATTTATTTTATTTCTTAGATAGACAAGTGCTTTTCTCTGGCTCTGTATAAGAAGAAGAAATAATTTAAAATTGTTTATAATAATTAAAAATGTAACATCATCATGCAGATCGTCAGTTACCTACGAGTCTTGTTTAGATAATGCTTTATTCATGTTAATTTTTGACCTTTCAATATGTGGTTTTTCTTTTAACAATATTTTCATGTTTAATATCTGTAATAAAGCGGATAAAAATGCAATTATTTATATTTTAATACATTTTTAAAATGGGGAAACTTGGACACTTAACTCATAGCTAGATTGTGCCTATATAGGTAAAGGTTTAGTATAATATTTTGTGCGTAATTATTTATTAATGAGAACTTGTTTATTTATTAAATAGACGGATCCTAATTATTTATTTCAATTTCCATACAGGGTTCCCAAAAGAGACGACTAACAGAACAGTAATCCTAAAAATTGACTTTGTAAGTAAGTATATCAGATTACTGTTGATGAATTAGTAAAATGGTACTGCTTTGACCTTTGACTCGTGTATGCTGCTTTTGACCTTCTCAGGATTTACCGGTCTTCAAATTTATAATTGCAGGAAAATGAATGGCTTATTTTATAATTTTTAATCTGAAAATATTTTTTGTTTTATATATTTAAGTAGTACACTGTACTCCAAATATTATTATATACAGGGTCTTTTGAACTTGACGATATGCCATTTTATTTTTTGCACTGGTTTTTTATATCCAAATGTAGTATATATACGAGGTTAGTGATAACTGTCTTTTTTATGTGAACTTTTATTTTCCCTCATATGCAGACTATAAAATATAGCCTTCTTTATTTGTAATGTATTGCTTATTTCTATTTTTTATGCTCACAGAAAACCTTTGTACTCTCCAAGATACCTGACTTATCTCCAATATTTTAGCTATCCATTTAAAGACTGTTATTCATGTGCAAGTGAATATAATGTTTTATTTATAGAGATAGTTTATAGAGACGGTGGGGTGTTGGGAGTTTATAACAGGAATTGTTGAGGGGACAATAAACATTTGGGGCATAATGGGGGTAGCAATCTTTTGTTTTTAGTCAATGGCAGTTTTCCTACGCTATCACTAACTTTTGGTATTAATATTAACAGGAGCGATCTAAAAGGCCTTTCCTGGCTCTTGATTTTACCATTTCTATATTTATGAGTACATACCTAGATATATCGATTCTCTATATCAATCTATTAGATTAAAGTCAACTTAAGTGTCTTCTAATGTTTTCTCTAATTTTTCCCGAGTCTTTTAGTATAAAGGAAACGGGGTCTAATTTTTAAACAATTTTATGTCAATTTATTTTATATCAGCAGATACAAAGATTTTTTGCAAATCCAGCTCAACTCCCTGGCACACCGCTATTTTGAGTTCTTTAGTTGTGACGATCTCTCTATAATCCCCATCGATTTAGGACTAATGAGAAGTATAGTAGAGGTGTAGTATATTGTGATTGGTCATGCCTGAACTTTTCGAATTTGACAGTGTATCATTCGGTATTTAAAACTATTACAATCTTCGAAAAATACAACTGGTAGACACCGTTTGTTGTACGATTCTACGGATCTTTGTTTGTAATCGCACCTCATGTAATTTTTATCCTTTCTTTTCTATTGGTTTATTGGTTTCGTATAATAATGTTTTTCTTAGTCTAGCTGTGTCATGTTTTCTTGATTTTTCTTTCTTCAAATATTCTTCTTGATCTCCTTCTGCTATACATTTTCTTGATATGATCAAATCAAAACTTAACTTATTTTCTTCTATACTTTGTTTTACTGGTTCTTGATGTTTTGTGTGCTATTCTGTTCTTGATACTTTTAATTATGCTTTGATGTATGCCTCTTTTCACGGTTACCGGTGTAACCTTGGCATTGTGCCGGGTTAAATGTTATATACAATTACGGAGTTACCCAACGACTCTTGGTATTTTTAAATATTATTCGAGGAATAAAATGTGCAGTGAACTGCATAATATAAGGTATTTCAATGTTGCAACAATTCTCAGAATTTTGAAAGGTCATCTAATGTATATTAATTTATTTTTATGAAGTTCCCGGATCTTACTTGTTTGCATTGATGTTACAAATAAATACATCCTTATAAGAAAAATTAAAATCAGTCAGGCCAACCGGTATAATTAGGAAACAATGTACCTATAACTTTTATTATTAGTTTATATTTATACCCGACTTTTCGGTTTACCTTGTATACATATTATTATTTGTAGAAGCAAGCTGCTTTGTTTTTTTGGACAATTGTAAATAACTTTAAACATTGTTTTCAACGCCTGACCTATAATGATAATTACGGCATTGCTAATTACCTGCATATTTAATATCAAGGTTAACTACATCGAAGTCAACAAACTGATATTTCTACTAATGTTATAGATATATAAGATACAAGTACCATGTGTGATATCATTTGTGCATCTCTAGTAATTAATTAGTATGCCGAGTGTCTACACGAGCCTGTTATAAATGCTGTATACAGAGTAAATATAAGTACCTTTGGGTAAAATTGATGGCCTTGTTTATTTTTTATTTTCGGGTATTTTTAGTGTTGGCTGAGCTTTTTTTTTCTATAATATTTTCTATAAACTTTATAATATATTATACGTGGTTCTTACCTTTTGAGAACCTAATTTGAATTTATTGTATGTGTATACCAAATGTTGTGTTAATTAAAAAAATTTTCAGCATTCCTTGTTGTATTCTAAAATAAAATATACCATATTATTTAAATATCTTTGATTGATGTGAATTATATTGTAGTTAAAATGATTATTATGTCAACTAATACCTTGTATATGATTTTGCATTTATCTTTTATTCATATTTTGTAAATAAGCATGTTTTTGTAATCATGTGGTAAATTTTAGTTTTACGATGTAGATTATTTTTGTCAGTACGTCTCTTGAAAACCAAAAACGCACTGTCTTGGATATCTTGTGTAATGGTAAAAAGAGTTGCGTGATGTCCTCTAATATCAAATATCGCAGTCTGGTCCAGCTGAGGTTTAGATTTTTGGCTTGCAGTCTGGTTTGACGAAATTTACTTCTGGCTCTCGGGAAGTATATTAGCTGCGTTTTGGCATTATTAGACTAAATTTTACATTTATCTAATCACCCCGTTGATGTGTTCTTAATAATAATCGATCAGAAGTATTTAATATACAAGGGTATTGCTTTTATTGTATATATCTTTTTTCTTAGTTTTTAAGTCCATTAGCGTTTTAAATTCCGTACTATTTATCATAGATGTAAACTTAATATTATAATACATACGAGGTTGGTAATAAGTTTGTCCTTGATCTTAAATTATTCTAATATAGCTGTTTTGGTTTATTATTATCTTGTATATCGAATAATATTCTTGATACAATATTAGTGTGGCTTATGGAGCTATAACGTCTGGGATATTATTTTTGTTTCTTATCATTGTCGCATATCTTTTATACGTGTTTTTGCAATCTTTCACCCCCTGCCGTTAGGGCATTAGCTATACTAACTTTGGCCCTATTGGCCCGATCAACCCCGTTCTTTTTTTAAACGACTCATGACGTCATCTTAAACACGTGACATACATCAGCTGTCGATTTTGACATTTGCCAGGTGACATCTGACAGTTCTTAATTGACAGGTGACAGGTGTCATTTTCGGGTCATGCGCAAGAACCCATTTCATAGACCCCAACTACGCATGCGCAATATCCTAGGCCCATTGGTTCCGGAGATATGAGTCATAAAAATCCCTCCGAAATTAACATTGGAGGGCCCAGCCTGGTTTACCCTAATTTTGTACATTATAAAACACCACCATAACCCCACTTAAGGACCTTTTGTTCCAGCAATCTAATCAGATGTGCCTCCGTGGTTTCACGTTGTCAAACATTGTTTAGCAGTTTTAATCTATATGCTCTCGTAGCGTATTTTGCAAGGCTTTGAGGTTCGGCCCCAGAGGTTTATGGTTCAATTCCCGCAGACTGCACAAACTTTTTTTCTGTTATTATTTATTCATTATGTTGTTCAATATTGATTATTTAGATAGATGTTCAGGTTAGGTACTTGGGTTTGGGTACTATTGAGAACGTGCTACGTCATCTCTCCTCCGCTATAAATGTAATAACACGTGACCATGGGTCATAAAGTTGGGTTAGAATCTTGAAATAATGAGGGTTGATATGATATTACTATATAATCGGGGTAACACGTGATCTGGGTTCCGTTGGGGCAAAAGTTAGGTTAGAATAATGGGTGGGGGGTTAGGTGGCAGCAGTGGAGGGTTCCACACAGGCGAATAGGGTCCTATATTACCGGCATCGAGTAGTTATGACGTCACTCACTAGGTGGCGATAGTAGCTGGGTTCCACTTAGGTTAAGAGAGGATGGTGGCTTCCAGGAAAAGTGCCACGCCCTAAAATGGCACCAAAAATGCAGGTTTTCGGCTCCATGTTATTTCTTATGGGGTTTTGGGTTAGAATTGGTACTGCTATTCTACTGACATGGGTGCTCGTGCGCCCCTGGTCAAAGTCCTCGTCATTCTATAGATAGAATTATCCTCTATAGATAGACTTTGGACCTTGTTGTCTCAAAGGTTCGACTGCAGTTCGATGGCTGAAGCTTTGCAATAATAAGACAGCGTCTTCTGGAAAACAGCACTCTGAAATTATAAGATACATTTCAGCAAAACCGATCAATTGAAATGTCACAATTACATTCACAATGTTTTACTGCTTCCCAGAGTCTGATTAACTCGGTGTCAATACAAAATAGCATATCAAATCAGAATCAGTCCGATTTGCATGAAGAAACCCTACTAGCTGCAGTATCTAAAGTTCAAAAGTGCTACTTTTGCGGAGGAAACAGACACCCTAGATACCATTGTCCAGCAGCTGATGTTATTTGCAAGAATTGCAGCAAGAAAGGCCATTTTGCTAAAGTATGTCGAAGCAAGAAACCTAGTGGCAGAACTGTAGCAAAAACTGAAATTACAGCTGCCAGCTGCTTTATGTGCGCAGCTTTCGAAAGAAATTTAAACAAATCTACAATACTTATAAAAGCGAACGGGAATCCAGCTAAAGCTTTAATTGATACTGGAAGTACTTCAAGTTTCGTCAACAAGCATTTTGCAATCAATCATCGAATACAAATAGAGCCTTCTTGTGAAGAAGTTAACATGGTCTTTGACATCACAAGTTGAAGGAAATTTTATGGTTTCTATTGAAATGATCAATCATACATATAAAAATATAAAATTGTTAGTTATGAAAGATCTTTGCTCTGATATTATCTTAGGTCATGATATTTTTCAAAATTATTCTAAATTAGAAGTATCTTATTATGGATATCTATCCTCACTTCAAATATGTGTACTTACCCAACAATTCGGAATACGGAGTCTACCTCTAGGTCTGAACTTGGTTTTGATATTTTAATTGAGTTTATATTGATTTGTTTGCTATAATATAATTTGCGAACAATGGCCGCGTCTTTGTTGGTTGTTGGTAAAGCGTTTGTTTTGTCATAAATCGAGTCTATTTCTGCGTTTAAAATTAAATGTGATTTTTGTGAAATTTTGTGTCATTGTTTTTTTGTGATTTGTATCTATCGACATCCTCTTATGGTATTCCTTAGCTCATGCAATTCAATAGAGTTCTTACTGCCTTCCTCCTTCATCATCCTCATCTTATTTAACCATTCCGCGTTGTTATCATCCATCGCCTTCCTCCATTTGGCCTCCAAACGTTTTTCACATTCTGCAAATATTTCCTCTGTAGACAGCAGGACCTTAGCTGGGGCCATTACGTCATCGTCTGAAGCTGGTAGGTTGGTATTAATGGAGGGCAGCATATCCCCCGCTTCGTAGTGTCGATATATGTAGCAATTTGCAATATTTTATTGTACTGTTGGTAACATTGTCCTGTGTATGTGTGAACGTGTCTTAAGCATGTCAAAGTTATCAAAAGTAAAAAAAGAGATAGAGTCAAGTAACTTTTAATCGTCGTAAAAGTGCATGAAACAAAAAGCTGTTAGTTGTTTAATTAAAGAATAATTAAAGCAAAACGTGTTTCTAAGAGTATTATTTACTGTAGAAGTAAACAGGTTATGGGCCCAGTATAGCCAGAATAGTGCTTGGAGAAGATAACCACGTCGGTTTGCAGTAAAGCTTAATGTTCTGGATTGTAGTTTTGGTGAATTGGCTAACAACGTGACGACGCCGACTGTCGAACAAGGGAAAAGCAAAATGGCTGTAACACAAAACAATATAATAGCCTTTTGACGGAAATGGGTATTCCAACTGGGAATTCAGAATAAAGTTATTGCTGGAACACCACCGTGTACTGGAAATTATTAGTACTGATCCGCTTGTTGAAAGCGAGACAACCGCATTGGCCACATTCAAAAAGAATAATATAAAAGCTAAAAATCTTATAATTAATAGTCTTGCAGATAATGTATTGGAGATGGTTAAAGGTTAAAGTACAGCTAAAGAAATCATTGAAGTCCTAAGAGGTACTTACCTGCAGTCTGGAGTCACTTTTCAAGTGCAGCTACAGAGAAAGTTGCGTAATCCAAAGTACAGCAGTAAAAACTCTCTCAATGATTTTCTTGTGGATTTTGAAAAGACTGTGTATGAGTTACGTAACTGTGAAGGTCTGATTCAAGATTCTGAGGTTATTTCACAAATATTGGCGACAATGCCAAATGCCTAGCAAAGTGTAACTACAGCACTAGATATATTGTTTTGTCAAGGAAATGAATCTTTATTACAAAAAGGCTACAATGTATTTATATCCTCTAACTTCACTACATGCAAAGGTCTAATTAGGGGAGTGGACATTAACATGAGTTTAGAAGAAATACAGAGCCGTTGCACATCATCCGTAAATGTTTTAGATATGACTAGACTAAATAGAAAAGTTTTAAGCGGCCCCAGCAAAATACCCGAATATATACCAACTAACACTGTTCTACTTACCTTTGAAGGAACTATTTTATCAAGAGATGTTAGTATCTATCGATTACCCATGCTGGTAACGCCATATGTTGCCCCTGTAATGCAATGTTTTCAATGTTTCTATTTTGGTCATACAAAAAAACTTTGCAAAAGCAAGAATAAATGTTTTAATTGTGGAGAAGAAGATAAAAACCACAAAATCGACGGAAAGGAAGGAGAAACTCCCCAATATGAATGCCAAACATTTTGTATTCACTGTAAAAGTGACGAACACAGGTCAACAAATAAAAAATGCCCAGAATTCCTTCGCCAACAAAGCATTAAAAGACTAATGGCTTTTGAAAATTTAACTTATTATGATGCAAGTTTTGCTTGCAAAAAAACCTATTCAAATAGTTCTGATTATACACCCCACCCTTTAGATTTTCCAGCCCTTAAAAACAAAAACAATGTGAATCAGGATAAAATAGATGTTTCCCAAAGAAGAGTTGTTGAAACAAACACAAGACAAAAACGGTCGTATCAACAAGCAGCAGCCCAACCCCAAAAAAAAAGAGCAACAACACAAATAGGTTATGACAAAAAAGCACATGATGATGCCCTATACTTCCCCAATTCCAGACCAACATGGTCCCAATCATCACATCATAACACCAACAGAAATATTTCAACCCGAACTTCAAACCCATCTACTTCTTCAACATCGTCACAATACACTACGCCGTTTCGTGCCCAGGAAAACAATTTAAATAATATCAATGAACCAATATTAGAAAAATTAGAAAACTTATTAACAAGACTTTCAGATAAAGGCTGGAATCAGTTCAATAATTTTATACTCCCCACCATAAATAGACCACGCCATAATATGGATGTGGACTACGATTCATTCTAGTTACTTGTCATCAATGCCAAATCCAAAATTTATTAAATTACTGCAATGGAATATTAGAAGTACAAAAGCAAATAGAAGCGAGTTAATATCAATCATAAGAGAAACTAAACCTCACGTTGTATTATTAAATGAAACATGGCTAAATAATCAACAAAGATTTTTTTATAAAAAGTTATAAAATTGTTGGACAAGATAGACAAGATGGATACGGTGGGATTGCTACATGCATAAAGGATAATCTTAAATTCTCAATTATAAATAACTCAATTAATGCAGCTTGGAATAATATAGAGTACATCACCATAAAAAGTGGCAATATAAACATCATAAATGCATACTCACCACCACAAACCAACATCACTAAAGAAATATTATTTGATATATTTAGCCCTCTAACTGGTTCCAAAATTCTTATGGGAGATATAAATGCTCTACACTCTTCTTGTGGAAGTTCTACGACAAACCAAAGTGGTATAGCCTTAGTGGATTTTTTAAATACCAGTGATTACATTTTGTTAAGTGATGGCACATTGACTAGACTTGTCACCCCCAATAGTACGTCAAACCCATTAGATATAACAATAGTGGACCCCTCCTTGGGCACAATATCTAACTGGAAAGTTTTTCCAGACTGTGGAAACAGCGACCACTTCCAACAATCTGCGAAATCAATTGCAGAAATACAAACAATATGTTCTTCCCAACATACCAGATTAAAGACTTTTCAAAAGCAGACTGGAATCAATTTTATGATAGAATGGTAGTGGAGTCAATGAACCTGGAGAGCGATGCCCCATTCAAAACAATCCAGGATATAATGGATTCGGCATCAGTAGCCGCCATCCCGCATAAATTTAAAAACACTACATTACAGCTTGGCAATCCCTGGTGGGACAATGAGTGTACTTTAATGTTGAGACGAAGAAGAAGCGCCCTACAACAATTCAAAGATTTCCCGAACATGGACAATTACATTAATGCAAAACATATGATTGCACAATCAAAAAGATTTTTTAAACAAAGGAAAAAAGAAAAATTCATCAAATTCTGTGCTTCCTTAAACCGAAACTATAACCTAACCTACGTTTGGGATAAAGTTAAAAAATTTTCAGGCTTAAGCTTAAACAATAATTTTTTTAGAGTTAGCGATGACATACGTTTAGATATGATGAAGAAAATGGCAGTAATAAGAGCCCGACACCCAGAATTTCACCAGCTTCCAACACCAGATGGCATGGAATTATTCACTGTTAGTGAACTGAAGGTCAGCATACAGGATAAAAGAACCTCGGCACCTGGGTTGGATGAGGTTACATATACAATGCTTCAGAACACACCTGATAAGGTTCTAGAAACTTTAGTCAACATATATAATAGATGTCTAGTAAATGAATCGCTTCCTGTTTCGTGGAAGAGATATAATATTATATGCTTACTCAAACCCAACAGAAACCCAAACACAGTAGATAGTTATAGACCCATTGTTTTGTCTTCATGTTACGTAAAAACGCTAGAAATTATGATCAAGGACAAATTAGAATGGCTAATGGAGAACAAAGAAGTTTTCCCATGGTTTCAAACGGGTTTCAGAAAAGGACAAGCGACATATAACGCTCTAGCTTTACTTACTTCAGATATCTACCTGGCCTTTGGTCAAAACTATTCAGTTCTTGCGGTATTCTTGGATATTAAATCAGCTTATGACCATGTCGACATATACCTATTGTACAATAAATTAATTAATCTTCAAACTCCAATCGAGTTGGCAAACCTTATCTTCAAGATACTAAAAAACAGACTCATATATTCAAAAAACGATAACGGCGAAATTCTAGGCCCTTTATTGGCAAATTCAGGTCTTCCACAGGGTTCTCCTTTTAGCATCCTTTTATTCAACATCTACCTGAGTGATATTTATGATATCCTTCCTGAAGATTTAAATTTTATTGTTTATGCTGATGATATAGTAGTATATGTAAAAGGGAATGACATTAATGAAATGCACAATAAAATTAATCTGCCTATCAATAATATCGTCAAATGGCTAGAAGAAAACCACCTATTTTTATCAGCCGATAAATGTGAGGCAGTATTTTTTTCGAAAAATTGTGGAATAATACAAACACCTGCAATTAGGCTTGGAAACGACATTAAAAGGAATAAAAATGAAGTAAAATACTTGGGCATGATTTTGAATAGGAACCTAAAATGGGATAAACATATAGAAATTATTCTGAACAAAGCTCAGAAAGGTATTAATATTATGAAGACCTTCTGCAGAGTATGGTGGGGAGCAGATCCCACAACTCTACTAACAGTTTCCAATGCATTAGTTCGATCTCATCTAGATTATGGCTTTATTTTTATCAAACCCAATAATAAAAAATCTTTAAACAAACTAAATACATTACATTATCAGGGTCTAAGAATAGCTCTTGGTTGTATGAAATCCACCCCTATCAATGCTCTCTTGGGAGAAGCGGCAGATATGAACTTGGAACATAGAAGAAAATGGCTGGCTGTGAAATTCCTGTCAAAGATTTTATGCATACAAAACCATCCATTAAATGTTAATTAGCAATCGAAACTTGTACATAAATAAAATAAAGATTGTCCATATCTGATCCAAGGTCTTAACTACCTTTTACCATACATTACTAAAATTCATAAATCAAAAGTATACCCCACATTTAATATAGAATTTAGAAACCAAATTAGGAATATCAAAATCATTAATCTTGGATTACAGAAAGACGATTTACAGGATAAAGAAAAATTTCTACGTTCCACAGACAGATATAAGCAATCTTATATTTTTACATATACTGATGCATCAAAAAACTCTTCCAAGACTGAGTTCGGAATTTACATACCAGAAATTAATTATAAATACTCTGCTAGATTGCCATCAGAACTCTGCATTTGCACAGCTGAGATTATAGCAATTAATGAAGCTACAAAAGTCATAATAAGAAAAAACATTGAAAAATCTATCATCTTCTCAGATTCCCTTAGTGCTATCACAAAATTAAATAAAACGGTAATCTCCTCCAAAAATGTCTACGTTCGTTTACGCACCAAAAGACTGCTTTTAGGAGCCAACGATAATGGTTTTGACGTAAAAATCGCCTGGGTCCCAGGACACTCAAGGATTGCTGGTAATGAGATGGCAGATACTCTGGCAAGCGTAGGTAGTAATTTAAATATCCTCAAAAATATGGACCTAGATGCTCAAGAGGTTATCCCAGATATCAAAAAGAAAATTTTTGAAGAACACAATGCTGAATGGAAGACTTCTCTAAAAAGTAAAGGAAAAAGTTATGCGGAAATAATAAACGAATTCCCCAAAAATAAATGGTTTAACAATTATACATACATTGATAGAAGACACATTACAACCATCATTAGAATGAGAACAGGACACTGCCTTACCAAGAGCCATCTCTATAGAATCGGTATAAAGGATGATCCTTACTGTGAATGTGGACAAGTGGAAGACTTGGATCACATTTTTCTAGAATGCCCCATAAATATAATCCCGGGTCATGATATTTATGAAGAATTCAGAAAAACCGGAATATCTCCCCCCCTAAATATTAAAACAATTCTGTCTAATTTAAACAATCAAAACATTAAAATTATTATTCAGTTTTTAAATGTAAATAAAATTAATTTATAAATTTCCTTATTTCAGGAAGCAAATCATTTTCCTAGTCCTATATTCTGTTCCAGTTTCCTAAGTCAAATCTCCCACCATTTAGGAGTATGACCTAATTTTTTCCCATTGTTGTGCATCTAGTAACTATCCCCCATTTTATTTTTTACCCAAGCTTTTATCAAATTATTAATATAATAGGTTCTCCACACTCCACAGCACTCAAAATAGTTCCACGATCAGCTGATCCATTCCCATAACCTATCATATCCCATAACCTGAATTTACCTGAAGCCATCAGAAGAAAAAAGAAGAAGAAGAAATCAGTGGTCGTGACGGGGTCTAGAGCCCGACAAGGTTACGGTCACTTCTAATGTGCTGGCAGAATTCAACGACTTAACACAGGATGGACGGAGTTTGTTTACATTTGGCGTGTCTCCAACAACAGGCCACAGTCATATGTACTATGCAAAATATAATAAACAAATGGCAATAATTATTCGTTTGTAGCGTATTGGGTAGGCTTTGGTAATTAGCAACGTTACATTGTTCATTATTAGCCCTGTTAGAAGAAGTATATCGGTTTAAAAAAAAATTTCTTCCACAAATCCGGCAACAACGCTTTACGTATTTACGCAAAACCTTCAACAAGCATTAATGATATTTTATGACCATATGAGTCATATGACCGCGAATTTGGTTTCGCTCTTGAAGTGAAGTTGACAGCTATTAGCTTTTTTCCAGTTTTTTGTATTTTTCTAAGTTTTTGTGACAGTTTGTGATACTACTTAAAGAGAAAATGCCCAGACAGTGCCAAGTGTGCAGAAAAATAGACTATTCACGTCGAAATCTAAGTTTCCACAGGTAATTTGAAGTTTGGGGTTAGGTTTACTAACATAGGCGTGGGAACTGCGGTTTTTGTTTGTTTTACCCATTATATCTCACTTAGGTTGGTTCTCTGGGGTACTAGTACCTATTATGATTTAATCGTATCGTAACTTTTAGGTTTCCCGCTGACCCTAGTAGACGAGCACTGTGGCTTGAAATTTTAAATCTTCAAGATAAAGTTCTTCCGAAGAGTGCTGACATAATATGTTCTAAGCATTTTAAGGAGCAGGATTTTACTTATAGGGCAGGTGGCTCCCGCATACTTAAGAAAGAAGCAGTTCCAAAGAAACCATTTGTGCCTTCCGTTGCAGATGACAGGTAACTAGGGTAGGCACACAAAATATGTTTTTACTTTAAACTTCTAAACTAACAAAGTAAAAAAATATAAATATACTGTGGATATATATTCAGATATGTAACATAAGTTTTTACCGAGGTTTTTACTATTATTTTTTATTTTGAAAAGTAAAACTAAAACATTATATAACTATTTAAACTAATAATGATTTTAGCCCACCTCGAACCATCAGCAAGTGTGGATGCCACAAAGTTCACATCGAAGCCTAGATTCCCCATCTACTTTAAAGGTTGAACATCAAAAGTCCTAGTTCAGTAGGATCTTCAACAACCTTAACTGGTTCGGGAACAGAAGTTCAGATATTAAAAAAAAATAGGAAAAGCTTTAAATAGTATATCTAACGAAGAACTTGTGGGGCTAAAATCAGGTTTTAAAGGAAAGCTTAGTCTTGTAAGAAGATCAGGAACGAGGTAAATATTTTTTGACAGTTTTGGTAACAATAATGACTAATAATCATCACAGGTTACCCTATTTATTATATTATGTAAACATAATAGGGGTAGGTGGGGTAAGTGTAAACTGGGGTGATTGGAGACACATGGAATAATTGCTAAGGTATTCGTGGAATCCAGGTAAATATGACTTGCTTTCAAAGATATGTCAATAATCTAATTCAGTTTTTTGTTTCAGGGTTCTTCGACGTTGTGTTTCGATTTGGTGACCATATTTAAATTTCAGAAAATAGGTATCGTTTAATCCGCATTTTCTGTAGTCTGGTATCTTTATTTATTTTGTTAATTTTGATTCGCTAGCTAATACATATTTTTTGGCTTGACAATGTGGAATTTTTATTGCTTTACTATTATGATTTTTGTATGTTTTGAAATAGCAACTTCGTCAGAAGATATAAGGTTGTATACACTAACCCCAACTTCTCTAGTCATTGGGGTAAGCGTAAACAATTAACTGATTTATTATTTAATTAATTGGGGTAATTATAGACATTGTGTTTGTTTACTTACAGGTTAGAATACACGAATAAGAAGAAACAATCAAAATGCCCCGCAACTACAAGCGTAAGAAACCAGCACCTAACTACACCGCTCAGCAACTTGAAGAAGCTTGTGAAGCAGTTAATTCAAAAATAATGACTTATCGCGATGCACAAAAACATTATCACGTGAACAAATCGGTAATTTATCAACGACTACTCGGCAGAAAACTTGTATGCACAAAATTGGTGGTGGAAGACCTCCAGCATTATCTCAAGAAATTGAAGACCAAATAGCACAATGTATATTGGCTCGGGCTGAATGGGGGTACCCAGTCGATAGGGACGAACTTTTGGATATTGTAAAAGACTATGTTACTGTGAACAATATCAAGACTCCTTTCAAAGACAACAGACCAGGGGAAGACTGGTACTTATCGTTTATGAAGAGAAGAGGCAATTTGAGTTTGAAAAGACCGGAACAGTTACAACAAAAGAGGGCAGAAGCAGCTGACCCATTTATAATAGATGATTTTTACCAAAAATTAAAAAGCGTAATTCGAAGAGAGTCCCTCCGGAATTGTCCAGAATTGATATTCAATTGTGACGAAACTGGTTTCGCCACAGACCCAAGCAAAGTAAAAGGTATTGGAGAAAAAGGAAAAAAGTCATT
This sequence comes from Polydrusus tereticollis, assembly GCA_963920685.1. Taxonomy (NCBI): domain Eukaryota; kingdom Metazoa; phylum Arthropoda; class Insecta; order Coleoptera; family Curculionidae; genus Polydrusus; species Polydrusus tereticollis. Next base: position 87,932,764 of record OY987333.1, on the reverse strand, counting down.
CTATCGACGAGTAGGCGGCACAGGCAGAGAAAACATATCCGCTAATTGCTGTGTATCAGCAACAGGTGAAGTGTTGCCTCCTCTTATAATATTTAAAGCCAAAGAAGGAGTTCAAGTACGGTGGACCAATCCTGATGAAGAGTATGCTGGTACTACATACGCAACATCCGAAAATGGTTATATGGAAGAACCGATTTTTCATTCTTGGCTAACTAATTCCCTTATACCGTACATTGAGTCCGTGAGACAAAAAAAAACACACAGAAAGGAAAGCTATCTTAATTATGGATGGCCACAAGAGTCATATCAGTCTTAGAGTGGTGAATACTGCTATTGACGCAAACCTAATTCTAATGAAACTACCAAGCCATCTAACACATCGGATGCAACCATTGGACCGTTGTGTTTTCGGGCCTCTGAAAATTGGATGGGAGAAAGTCCTTGTAGCATTTGGTCGACGGAACCTGTTAACTAGCTTTAATACATTAAACAGAAAAACCTTTGTTGGGCTTCTTGCAGATGCGTGGAGAAACTATCTGTCTCCAGCTAATATTATTTCAGGTTTTAGGGAGACAGGGTGCTTTCCTGTTGATCCCTCAAAATTTCCAGAAAACGAATATGATCAAAATAAACTGAAAAGGTTTAAATCACTGACATCCAAAACAAATGAAAATCTACAAATAGACGACAATCAACCAGATGTAGAGATACAGCCAATTGAAGCAGAGCAACCAGAAATAGAGCAAGAAGAAGCAGAACAATCAGAAATAGAACAAAATGAGCAGGCGGTAATAAATCCAACAGAACTAGAAAACCTAGTGCCAAACAGAACTGAGAGACAAAATACATCCAACGTCCATAATGAAACACAAGAAATCGTAAGTTCCAATAATGGGACACCCGTGTCAGAAATATTGAATGACGAGCCATCAACATCAGATGGAAGACGATCCATAATGGATGTGTTTCTCGACAAAATGAGAAAAGAATTTGCTCCAAAAAGCCAACCGAAGACGACTGAAAGACAAATAAGACTAAAAAAAGAAGAACAAGGTGAGATACTTACCAGCACAGATGTTAAGAGAAGACTTACAGAAGAAGAAGAACATAGAAATAAAAAGAAGCCAAAGCAAGTAAAAGGAATACCAAAAAAAAATATGAATGAAGAAAACCAAAATAAAGAAGGGACAAAGAAGGCAAAGGAGTTAAATACTAAAGCCAGAAAACGGAAGATTACTGAATATTCATCAGAGTCAGATTCGGACGATGCTTTATATGACGAAGTAGAAAACCTACCTTCAAGCGATGATTACAGTATTAATGGGAATCCATATCCCGAAGAAGATGACGTGAATGACCCACGCGAAAGTGATGGTATCTACCAGAAAAAACAGATTTCTTATGATGTTGATACATACATTGCAGTACATTATGTGACAAAATGGTACATTGGCCGTATAATTCAAGAAGGAGAAAAGGAGGTGGAAATAAAATTCTTGGATCGCCTCCCAGAAAATAAATTTCGATGGCCAATGCGTGACGACATCGACTCAGTGTCCAAGACAATGTGCTTTGCTGGACCTATTAAGCTAAATGGCTTAACTACCTTTTCAATTTTGCCCAGTCCATTGGAGTTAGATAAATTATGGAAAATATTCAAAAAAACACTGTAGTTTATTTGTTATTTTCGTTATGTTGCAGTAGGTTTAAGTTGTTTCTATTTTTCTTTATTTGTTTGACAAAACTTTTTAATAATAATGCGTGATTTTCAGTTTTGTCACTTTTTCGCTTTGTTTACATACCTAACTAGTAACTAAATATTTAAAAAACTATTCTTCTTTATAAAATATCAATGTTATATTTGCATTTTTTCACAATTACTATTTTAGTATTTTAGAGTTTGTGTATAACATGCTATTATGTTAAAATATAAATAAATGCTGTTTTTCTAATAGCTCGTTTATTTAAAACCTCATCTTTCCCCGCAAACAAAAAAATGCGGGCATTCTCAATATGCATTTTGCTATGTTTCCAATAACCCCAATTAATTTAACACTAAAAGAAATATGAATTCACGGCATGTCTACGTTTACCCCAAAAACCGGGGTAAGTGTAGACAACTGAGGAGTTTTTAAAAAATATATATATTTTTTGTACCCTTTAAAACTGAACAAATGTAACTATACTGAAAAGTTGATAGTATTATTACTTAAGAGTAGTGCAAATTTTAAACTTTTAGAACTTTCATAGAGTCTGATATAAAGGATTTGATTTTTTACCGGGGTAATTAAAGACAAATGTCTACAAAGTTTTTGGGCAAGGTATAATATAATACCCAAAAGTATTTTGTGTTTAAATTTTTTTTGGTATTACATCGCATTGATTGTAAGTTGAAAGGGATTAAATAAATTGGTGCAACTTATTTTTATAATACCTATTTAATTTTTAGAATTTTCTTAATATGGATGTGGAAGATGATCCAACTACACCAGCAAAAAAAGCGAAACGTTTAAATAAATACAGAAAAGAATGGAAAAATACATTTACTTGGCTTAAACAAGATTACGAAAAAGCTCGGTGCAACTTATGTAAAAAGTCATTTATATTTATGCACGGAGGTTTGGGGGACATAAAACGGCACGCAGAAGGCGCTGAGCATAAAAAACATGAGGTTGTGGTAAAACAAAATAAAACCCTACAATCATTTTTGGGACGGGAAGTTGTAAATTCTCAGCAAGAAAAAATATTGGCGGCAGAGATTACAAATGTTTATCACACTGTCAAACATGCACATTCCTATAATTAATTGGATTGTACAATGCAGTTGGCTTCAGTAATGTATTATGATTCCCAAATTGCCACAAACACTCATTTGGGTAGAACAAAAGCAAGTTTGATAGCGTTTAATGTTCTTGGCCCAATGTCAGTAGAATCTACACTATGTGAGCTTAGCAAAGGAGTATTTTTTGGAATCTCTACAGATGCTTCTAACCATGGAAGCGCTAAGCTATTTCCAATACTTCTAAGGTACTATATTCCATCAAAAGGAGTAAAATTATTTCTTCTTGATTTTTTCGAAGACCCCGACGAAACAGCAAATGCTATTTATGCTAATTTAAAAAATAGAATTGAACAAGCTGGGCTATCGTTAAACAACATGTCTTGCTACTCGGCTGATAACGCAAGTGTAAATTTTGGACGCTTTCATTCTGTGTATCAATTATTTAACAAAGAAAATAATAGGGTTCTGGCAGTAGGATGCCCTGCCCATATGGTGAATAATTCCATTAAAAATGCTTTAACAAAATGCTGTTTTGATGTAGAAACTTTAATTTTGAAAACATTTAGCAATTTTTCATCCCAAGCAAAAAGGTGCAAAGAATTAAAAGATTTTTTTAATTACGTGGATCTGGAATATAAAACTATTTGAAGACATGTGCCTACCCGTTGGCTAAGCTTATTTCCAGCAATAGAAAGATTACTAAATATTTTTCCAGCAGTAAAGAGTTACTTTCTTTCCCAGGAAGAGATTCCCATCGCCCTTCAGGTTTTTTTTTCTGAAGATGATTTTATTGTGCAAAAAACTGAATGTTATTTAGGTTTTTTTCACAATACTCTAAAAAATTTTTTTGAGACGGAACAAAAACTTGAAAAAGCCGATTTACTATGCATTGAAGTTTTTAATATTTTAAAATCTCTAAGAGAAAAAATTAGTCAAAGGATTAAAGACAATTTCTTTGGTTTTCTAGCCACAAATATTTTAAAAACGTTTTCTCCATACGAACAAAATAAAATAAAAGAATCCTTCTTGGAATTTTATAAAAACATTGCGAAATATCTTGATTCAAAATATAATTTTTCAGAAAATAATTTATTTTCAAAATTAAATATATTTTCTCTAAAAAGCCCCTTTGACTTTGATTCAATGGTGGAAATCGTAACCAACTTATCCATAGACATAAATATTGATAATTCGTATGAAAAGTATTGTATATTAAAACCTACCCTTGACAAAGCTTGCGCTTTACCTGAGGAATCCATCATCCAAAAATGAAACAACATCTTTTTAGCTAACCCCGAAATTCATTATTTTTTAAAAATAATACAGTTTGTGTTTTCAATATACGGGTCAAACGCTGACTCCGAAAGAATTTTTTCTTTATGCAATGCAGTCTGGAGCGACAGCCGAAATAAACTTTTGGTTGGCCACGTAAAAGCAGAGCTTCAGATAAAAACAAATTTTAATTTAACCTGTAAAGAATTTTATAATATGGCAGTTAGCAACAAAAAGCTCTTGGAAGCCGTCCGTTCTAATAAAAAATATTCTGTATAATAATACATTTTTTTAAAGCATTGTTAAGTTGTACATAAAATAAATTCTGTTTTAGTTTTAAAAAAATGTCCTTTTTTATTTGCGTCAGTCCTTCCTTTTTTAAACTTGTGTCCTGCGATTTGCAGATTTAAACGTGGCAACCCTATATTCTACATAAAAAGAAGTTTATATAAATGTAGGTCCTTTAAGGACTGATCAAATTTAATGTTAACTCTCAATATCAAAAATTAGCGTTTATTAATACTAGTTTGTATGCTAAAAGGCACCCGGGTCCTTTAAGCTGTTGCAAAGAAATAAAATTGAAAGTAGTCTTTGTAGGTCACCTTTAGACAGTCATAACTTCCTTATAAGACATTTAAGGACTTTTATTCATAGGAACTTATTTTCATATGGAGAATATCCCCTTGAACTATACGAAAGGAATTTCCGGACACCCTCTGTGTAACACTTGTTTTGTAAATAAAGCAAATTACTCTAATTTGATTTACATGATTTATTTAAAAACCCCATACCCGCCTACCTTTTCTTATTTTATCAAACCAAAAAAAAAATTGGTTATATCTAGAGCTAGGTCCATTGTTTTCTTTAAAAAAAACGCGGTTTTATTGATTAAAAAAAAATAAAAATAAAGGAATCATTCAGATTTTACAATTGGATAAATATTTTATCATCAGTTTTCTTTGAACCCTAAATATCTACTGTCAGAATTTTGGCAGGCTAGTTCAGCCGCAAGGCAATTTCATGTTACTTAGAAACCGTAAAAGTATTTTGAATTTATGAATACTTCACCTAAAATTTTCGATCATATTTTGTCAAACTGATTACAAATTAACACGAAACTGTTACGCCACTGAATAATTTTACCAATATGACCATGCTTTGCAGCGTTGCGCTTTTTATCTCATCACAGTTTGAATCCAGCTTCTAAGTAGAAGCCGCAGTAAATACCCCTCACCCCCCCTTTCCTGTTTGTTGTTTGAGACAGACGATAGACCTTTTTATGAATGACTGGCTACGTCCATCTTGTGTTAGGTCGATGGCAGAATTGCCCCTCAGGGCAATGCCAATAATAAAAAGAAAGAAAGAAAGAAAGAAAGAGATGAAGTCAAGTACCTTTTGATCGTCGTAAAAGTGCATGTAACAAAAAGCTGTTAGTTCTTTAATTAAAGAAAAATTAAAGCAAAATGTGTTTCAAAGAGTATTATTGGCTGTAGAAGTTAACACGTAGCTCCATAAAATGAAGAATTAAATTAAATTTGACTTTTCTTGACAGCCGTGGGGTTAATAAATATTCGATACTTCAAACTTGCGAAATATTGAGAGACAAAATATATTATGTCACTGTCAGCGACTGCACACAACGATTTATTTCTGTGATTTGTGACGAGAGTTGAAGTGCGACTTAGAAGACGTCATTAAACTCATTAAACCGAAAAAGGCTCCGGACTTAGATGGTTTAAAGATGAAAGCGCTAAAAAACTTGCCCTATAATGTGATAACAAATGTTTTTTGTTAATCTTGATTTTGATTCCGCTAGCGCTACTTCGTTTAATAAAGATCACCTTTTGAAATGGAGAAAGGTTTTTTAGTTAATCACTTTTTACAATACTTTGACGTTTCGATCACAAGAACAACAATATAAATTTGCACATAGGCGTGCCTGAACATACTCCCAGCCTTGGTAAATCTTGCCAAAAAACAATAGACAAACGAATGAATTTATATAGGCGAGGCATTTAAAAGCAACTAACCTTTTAATGTTATAATATAAAATATCAAATTATGAAAAGACAGTCTTAATATTTTATGTATGCTCAACAAGGTGGTGAATCAGTATATACAATTTTTGTCCATCGGCAAAGGACAAACCTTGGAAAAGGAACGAGCTACTATACCACTGGATGTTTTTAATTTAAAAACGCGCGCAAATTTATCACTGCCCCAAAATACTTTCACGATGCGTCCAAGTTTCCATTTGATTGGCGGAAAATTATCTTCTTTTATTAGCACAAGTATGTTCTTCTATGACACCGGTGCTTGACGACCATTTGGTTCTTTTTGGCAGTTCTGATTTTTTTTTGGAAGTTCTGAAATGTATTTCCTATTCTATCTTTACAATAGATGTTAAGATACTTTCTGAATAAGTTGGCAGCATGTTAACCTGTTCACAGCTGTTTGACGAAATTCTACTTCAAGCATTGTAGTTAATGATCGGCCGATTAAAATGAGCGCGAGTTAAGAAAGACAGGATCATTGGGCTCAGAAGATAAGAAAAGAAAAGGTCAATAATTTACAATAGCTTCAATCTGAACCAATACCGATTAAAATTCCTCATACGTGAGGTGAGCATTTCCTAATACACGACGAAGATGATGCTTTACAATTTTTTCTCCGGCCTCCGAAAGGCCACCGAAGTGAGGTGAATATGGGGGAGAGAATATCCAAGAAAAGATGAATTTGAATTTAAAAAATCTTAAAGAAATTTAAGTTCAGAGCTTGCGGATACAAAATTAGTACCATTATCAAAAAGTATATGGTTGGGGTTTCCCCTTCGCGCCTTGAATCGTTTAAATGCAAGAAAAAATGCAACTTTCGATAATTCTGTTGCTAATTCGATATGAATAGCTTTCGTGTTAAAGAATATAAATAGACAGACATACGACTTTGTTGATTTAAAACCACAATCCTTTCTGTTGCGAATAGGAAAGGGATCTGCATAATCAACGCGATGGGAAGCAGACAAAAACATTGAACGCATTTATGTATAGTATGCCTAGCCAAAATACGACCAAATAAGCTTCTCTTATATTCGATAATAAGAGCTGAGTTCCTGCATGCATTAGTTGTTTATGATAATATTCAAAAATAAGTTTTGTAACTAAATGATGTGATGAATGAATTATTGGATGCTTTTTTTATCGTACCTATGCGAATTCTGAATTATCTAAGCGTCCACCTACCTACTCTAATAATTCCCTGATTATCAAGATATGGGGTTAAACTAAATAGTTTGCTTGTTTCTTCTAACGGTCTGTTTTTAGTTAAACGTCCTAATTCTGACGAAAATGAACCTGCTTGAACTGAGTTTTTTAAGAATTGATTTTGAACATTAATATTCGCGGTGAAATGACAAACTGTACGAGAATTATGATTTATTGAGCTTTCTGTTAAATATTGCCCTGCTAAAATCCACCCAAACACTGTTTTTTCCATGGGTGGTTCATTATTTCCCAAACTAAATTTGCTTTGACATAAAATATCCCAAAACAAATAGATCATTACCGATGAGTAGATCAATCTCTATAGCCTCGTAAAATGAAGTATCTGCGAGCTGTAAATGTCTAGGAATGTTTAATCCTTTGATGTGTATGTTAAGAGTCGGTATATTGCAAGTTATTTTTGGAAGCACAAAACATTGTCGTTGTGCATTAAATCATTAATAAGTAATTGAATTTCAATACTATACTTGTATTTCAGTAAAGATGACATATTATTTATACCCGTGATAGCCAGATTGATCTTAAATTGCTCTAACTTTCCGCAGTGAATTCCAGGGAACCGATTACCTGCGCCTCGCCTTCCTGCAACGAATGTCTTAAATAATGAAAATGGCCTTATATTATCCAAATTTTTATTTTTGTTAACAAGGAACTCGAATAAATCAGCAAATTCGAGCCAATTTTTGTATGAACCGTCAAATTTTGGTAGCTCAAGCGGTTTTAACTGTTTTTGACTGTCTGACAGGTTCTTGTGAAATGATTCAATGAATTTCTAGTTGAAATTTCAGATTTAATAGCATATTTTTTGAGAACGTTTTTTGCAATCGCCTAATATGAATAAAATCTTGAATAAAAACTTTCTCTCTACTCATATTCTACATCATAGTGGAGAACACATATTATACGCGATCGCGATGGCGATGGCGATCAGACGCGTCTCTTGTAAACAAATTCAGCTGCACACACTTGTTGCGACATGTTGGCGAATTGAGCGACTTGGGCAGCGTTTCGCAGAGTGGTCTACGATATTATAGCGTTGGCGATCATACGAGGCAGGTTACGTTGATCGCGGTGTTGCAGGCTGTAGGTGCAGTTGCCATCACTTTGTCCTTTATAAAGCCCCACAAGAAGGAGTCAAAGGGGGTAAAATCTGGGAATCGAGCAGGCCGACCAATCCACCTGTTTTCAAATATTTAAATTAAATAGTTACAGGCCCGTAACTATTTAAACTAACTAATAGGGTGGCGCCCCGTCCTTCTGAAACCCCATGTCAATATTTATATGTTAGTCCAGTAATTGGGTTAATTGGTTTCTTAAATAATAATTCCACATCGATTGAACAGGGATGTTAATTTGGAAGAGTTAGTGGGAATTTTCCGGCGCCCAGTAGTGTATATTGTGTCTGTTTACTTTAAGGAAAACAACCAAACAAAAATTAGAAATTTCTAATAATGAGAAATAACTTAAAACTACCTGCCAACAATTATGGAAAGTGGCTTCGTCAGAATATATTATATTTTTCAAAAACCTGTTATTTTCTTGTATTTGCCTTGTGACCCAGCTGCAAGAGGTGATGCGATTTTCAAAGCCTTGCCCATACACCTCTTTGTGAAGCGTAATGTGTTATGGATGAAACTGTACAAGTGCAATATAACTGATTTTTGACTCATTCCAACATCTCTAGCAATCCTCCTGGAACCTACATGAGGGTCAATACTTACCGCTCTTAAAACACCAATTGTCCTGATTTCGTTCGTCTGAGTTCTACTCCGAACTCGTTGTATCGCCTTCAAACTGCCAGTGGTACGACATTTAAAGAGTCGACGGGAAAAACGATGAAACTCCATTATTTGGTCAAATCGAGTTGTTCAGATCAAAATGGAGGCAGCGGCGAGATCAACACGTTAGTCTATCGAAAACAGCGAAGAAAAATAAGAGTTCCAATATTTTAATCTTAGAAGATCTGGCTACTCCGGAAAAATGATAACACGAAAAAACGCTGAAGCTCCCAAATTCCGAACATGTGCCTACTTGTCGACCCATTACTCTTTTTAAAAAACGTTTACAGTGCGTTTTGTTGCGTGAATCCTAACATTTTGTGCTCTGTATGGTACATTTTAGAGTAGTGAGTTACATGCATTGTTCAATATGGAAAAGAATACTAAAAAAAGAACATCGTATGGCAGAATGACTGATGTCGGTAAGAAAATTAGACTAAATAGTCATGAACTTGGTTCTGATAGCCGATGTCAGCGACTAAAGTGTTTTTCAAAAATTAAGATTGACATATTAAGAAACTTTAATAGTTATGGAACCATATGATGAACAAAACTTATATCTTGGTGGACTCATTACCGTTGTTCCCGTGAAAAGGCGTAGACCTAAGAATAAAGAAGAAGGTGTAAACAAATTCAACGATGCCTCGTATATGTTTAGAGTAAGGTACATCAGCCAGGGATCGTCTTTAGATACTCAAGTATGTTATAAAGTATTTCCAGCTTTACTGGTCGTCGAGTGCAGTTTATTCAAAATTCACTTAAATTGATTGGAATACCACCAAAAGATCGCAGAGGATTACATTTAAATTGTAAAAGGTATCGAAAAACTTGTTTGCACTCATATTTTATCGTTTATGGTCTATGGTTTAAGGGAAGGTCTAGCCATTACAGTATTTCAAAAACCAATAAAACATACTTACCTGAGGATTTAAATATTTCCAAGATGTATGATTTGTTCAAGGCGCAAAATCCAAACATAAAAATGTCATATTATTCCTACAGAAAAATATGTAATGACAAATTTAACATAAGCTTTGGCTATCCCCGTTTAGACACCTGTTCGAAATGTGATGAAATGGTGGTTCAAATAAAAGGCTTAAAAGAAAAGGTGGCCAATGCTTCTAATGCCAATGGTCTAGAAGCAGAACGTTTAGATAATTTTTCTCAGTTGCGAAATCTTAAAACAGATAAAGCTTTGCATTTGCGAAAAGCGAACGTTTTATGAAAGGAAGCGGCAAGTAAAATTATTAGCAAGACAAAATGTAGCCACGGAAGGTATTTGTATGGATTTTTCTAAAAATTTGCCGATGCCAAGAATCATGACTATAACGGCGTGTATTTCAGTCGTCAGCTATCTTTGTTTATGTTCAACATACACATCTTGAGTACACAGCAAAGTATATTTTACTGCTACCCAGAAACTGTAGGCAAGAAAGGAAGCAACGATGTGTGTTCACTGCTACATAATCTTATTTACATCTACTTAGATCCTAACGTAAAAACCCTACAGATATTTTCGGACTCCTGTGGAGGACAAAATAAAAACTTTACAGTTTTTCGTTTCTTGCATCATGTTGTCCATTATGAACGGAAACTTGACCACGTTCAGATGACTTTTCCCATCCGTGGACACTCTTATTTAGAGTGTGATATGGACTTCGGCATCATTAATCAGAAATCAAGAACTGAACAACCACGTGACTGGTGTGATGTTGTGAAGACAGCGCGAGTAAAGCCCTCAGTTCATTTGACGTTGAAGAGGTGCAACAAATGTATTTTCGAACATGGGAACAACATTTACGACCTTTATACAAGAAGAAGTGTCCCTTATACGTCTTTATAAGTTATCTTTTATGTTTCCATAACAAAATATTAATGTACTCAATAAACCGTTTCGTTTAATATTATACTCCATTACAATCTTAGTGTGAGTTTCACTGTTTTTCCCCATTTCGCTTGGAGTATTAAGCATGTATTAAGGAAATTCGTAATATTTTTCATACTTTATAGGTATACTAAATTTCCATAATGTAAAAATGCTAAATATGAGAATATATTTGTAAAAATTAGGATTTGTATTATTTTCTACTATTATTATTACATCAGTGCCGTTTTATATCTTGAAATCGCTCTCCTGAATATTTATAAAATTGTGAGATTCATCGTTTTTCCCATCGGCTCTTCATTTGGTTTCCAGCCTTTTAAATGCCATGTGAGATTTTGGGTTGTTAGGAAACCTCTCTGCCCACACTAGTATAGCTTTTTTGTAGTTTATTCTGCATACGTAGTAGTAGTATCACATAGATTCGAATATTAGCAACAAAAATACATCATCTCATATAAAACTCCAAACTTGCCCTCAACCCCTCAAAACTGAGAAAGGGGTAAAATTTAGAAAATATGGTAAAATATCCCTGTTACTCCACCAAAATTTCATTAAAATATTTCAAACCGTTTCCAAGATATTGCCTTGTAACACTTTAAAAGCTCACCCTCTATATCTTTTTTGACAAATTTGTACTTTTGCGCATTCCTTTAAAATTACTTGATTACCTCTTTAAATTACAAAAAGAAGCACCGGTTCGCAAATTGCGGATAAAAATAAATTTAGTTTAAATATTCATGTTCTTTGGGCACGTGTTGTTTGTCTCACAAATATTTTTCAACGATTATGTCTTTATTACACCAACAGAAACCTATATTTTGTGAAGAAAAGTGTAGGTAGGTAAACAAAATAAGCAATATAATTTAAATTAATTATTCATTGTGGTATTATATTGTATGGGCTACCAAATGTCCAATATTAAATTATCATTCTGCTGGCATGGCGACATGCATGTTATGTATAACTCTTCTTACTGCAAGTACGAAATATAACAAGGGCTCTTCAGAGCATGATGCACTTGTACAAAGCAAAATAAAAAAATTTCAGAGAACATTTAACATTTTTTATACGTAGTACAATGGTGGCTTCTTTAATCAGTTTATTATATGATAAGATTAATTAACTAATTCTAGAATAGTGACATACAAATATGTACGTCAATACAAAAAAAATGCCAGGCTGTTCGACACAAACCCAGTAAATTAAGAACCCCAAACCGAGAGGAACAGTATTTTGCGAGAATTCGTATCGTATACACGCATCTTATCAGTCTTGTCCGGTACTACGTATTTTGTTATCCTGATAATCCTTTATCGAAGTGATTTTAGGAATCTAATTTAATATTAACTGGTATAGGTGTTTACTAAACATGGATCCTCCCTAAATCGGATGGGTGCTGTGATTCATGTGACGTCAGGTGATACCGTGGATAATAGTGGTCGCAATTTAAACCGTATGGAAATGTCTTATGACGAAAATCCCAAGATAATTTCAACACCCAAGAAAAATATTATAATATACATTCAGATAAGTACAGCCTAAGTTCAATTTATGTTATGGTTGAAAGTACTAATGAAAGTAATCTTGGTCGTGTATATCCCTTAAGAGTTGGACATATTTTATACGAAAAATTAATGGTTAAAAATATGGTAGAAATTAAAGCAGTTGGCAAAACACAAGTTAGACTAAAGCTTCGTTCACTTAAAGATGCAAACGAATTAATAAAAGGCACTGGTCTTGAACAAGAACATCTTCGTGCAATCATACCCAATCACATTATAGAAACGAAAAGTATTATTATGGGCGTTGACACTTTTTTTGATGTTACTTATATTTTTCAAACATTAAATTTACGAATAGGGTACTGAATATGAGAATATTTACTAAAAAAAAGGAGGGATAAAATCAAGCAGTTTTGTTCAGAAACAAACAGTACTTTTAACTTTTGGGGGTAACATCTTACCCACTGAAGTCAATATTGATAGTGCAATTTTTCCTGTTGATGCATACTATGGTAGGGTCATACAGTGTTACAAATGCCTTCGTGACGGTCATATTTCTAAGCAAGGTTAATCCAATATTACACTTTGTATTTTTTGTGGAAAAATAAAAACTGAAGATATTGAGCATACGTGCACTGTAATTGATATACGTTGCGTAAATTGTAAAGTAGGTACACATAAATCTAATTCCAAAAATTGCCCACTTTTCTGTCAAGCAACAAAATATTAAAAAAAATTATGATAGATGGGAAAATTACTTTTAAAGAAGCTGAAGGATGCTATACAAATTCCTATTGTAATATTTCAATTAGTAATAGATTTAGTTTACTTAAAGATAATAAAGAATATAATGTGAATTTCGCACTCCTACTAAATAATAAACCATCGTACAGGGAACATCCCAGAACAGTAACCCTCCCTCTTTCACAGCCTCTGGCCAAAACTAGCAACGAGAATAATAAAAAGGGAACACACAATACCTCTAATATTCCCAAAAGAATGTTTCCCTTCACTTTTGGTCCAAATACACCTCTTCAACCTAATTATAAAGTTAATGATAATTTCAACAAGGATAATAAAATTGAAACATTTTTAACTAAACAAAATCATATAGTTGACACTTTTGCCGGGTGTTTTATTAAATAATTGGAGAAGGTGAGATTAAAAATCTGCAAGTAGATACCCTTAAAAGAAGTTTGACTAAAATATTAAAATTGCCTTCTAAAACACAGAACAATGGCTCACACAAATAAAGATAAAATAATTTGGATCCTGCAGTGGAACTCAGTCTGCTGTAGCGAAAAAACGTAGACTTGAAGGGTTTTTATATCAAAATAATATAGATATTGCATTAATTAGCGAATCCTGGTTCCAACCAGGACGCAAGATAACTTTCTCCGGGTATAATATTTATCGAGAAGATAGAAGATATACATAGATATAAGATGGATTGGAATATCTATTCCAATTTTATAGACTTTAATATTGAACACGCGCCTTTATTTAAAGACCTTGACCACAAACAATATAAATTTTTATCTAATTGTTCTATGTTCAAGAAGCGGCTCAAATAAGTGTCCCGCTAAATATGCCATTTTCTTTTCATCGCCGACCTCCACCTACTTGGTGGGACCCGGATTGCAATGAGGCAGTTTGTAAGAGGACAGAAGCTTTAATAGAGTATAGTAATAGATCACCCTTGATAATTATTTACAATGTAAAAAATTGAGCTGAAACAAAAGAATTCCTTAAAAAGAAATGCCAGGGATAATTATTGTATTTCATGGTGTTCTAAACTTAATAAAAATACTCCCCAACCACTGTTGTGGAGTCAAGCATGTATGATGTTCAGAAAGCACAATTTTCAAAAGGCCAATAATCAGTGGTTTGATCAATTTTTTAATAAGGTTGCTCCCCCTGTTGTACCTATAAAACATGTTGATAGTTATGATGACTTTCCTAAAAGTTATTTTCTTTGCAGACCCTCTTCGTTCATTGAATTGGAATGTGTTTTAAAGAACGCTGAAAACACCGCGCCAGGATATAATGATGTTCAATACTGCATGCTTGTTCACCTACCGTTGAATGCTAAAGTTTTATTGTTAGAAATATTTTATAGCATTTTTCTCAATGGTTTCAAAATCGAGAATTCTAGAAATCTATTCAAAAGCTTGTAAAAGATCCTAATTCTGATAAGTCCCACAGACCTATCTCACTACTTTCTTGTGTTTTTAAGACATTAAAAAGACTTACTAAACATCGTTTGGAATGTTGGTTGAGAAATCCCAATCTTTTGCCACATAATCAATATGGGCCTAGAAAAGGGTTTGGTGCTATAGATGCTGTTTCACGCATTACTGTTGATATTCAAAACTGTTTTTCGCAATGAATATACTACCTCGCTGTTTATTGATAGGGTGCATATGATTCAGTAAATTTACCAATTCTAAAATTAATAATAGTCCAAAATTTCCGTATACTTCCCAATAGATCAATTGTCAAATTGTATAGAAAAAGGTGTGTTTAGAGTAGAAATAATTCCAATGAAAAAATTGGTCCTAAGTATGGTTACCTCAAGGTCGGTTCTTAGCCCCTTGCTTTTTAATCTTTATTCAACCGATATTCATAATTTCACTTTTTTTAATATTGTGCCGATGATTCTTGCATTTTATAGAGAACTATAAATATGATGTTAGCCTTAGGCTTCTATCTGATGCTTTTGCTGTAATACTTGATTGGACAAGGATTAATGGTTTTGAAATATCTCCTGATGAATAAGCTTTTTGTGTTTTTACATGACACAATACTTCTAACGCTGACTATATTAATCGACAAAATTTAGCTATATAATTTAAAAAATAGTTCAAATATTTGGGAACTATTTTACTGCGAAAAGGCATTAATTTTTTGCGTTCCACTATGAAAACTCGGTGGGGATGTGACGTTCAGCCTGTCTTAATTTTCTATAAATCATGTATAAGATCTATCGTTGATTTTGGCAGTATTAGGTATGGCATGAATTACTTATTTACAAAAACTAGATCGACTACAGTATAAAGCCCTTAGGATTTATTTAGAAGCTATGAGATTATCGCCTGTAGAGGCATTGCTGGTTGAAGCTTTAAAACCACCCCTGTGTCTCCGTAGAAAAGCATCTAGTGCTAAATTTCTATTCAAGCAATGATTTTTTGATACAGATCTACTCAGTAACATAGATAGGTTCAACAACTATGATCTAACCAATAAGTATTGGCAACACAAAAACTCTTCTCCACTTTGTGAAAGTTTCCGGAATTCAAATCAAATTTTAAATTCAATTCCATCGTTTTGCACTTCGAAGTATGAGTACTATAGTAATATCCGAGAAGTTAGTATTAGATTTTCTCCCCTTACTGATAACTAAATACTTAATGAACATATTATTCCAAAAACTGAGCTTTCACGGTATAACAAATCCATGTTAATTTTTCCGATGCTTCCAAAACTTTGGATGGTAATGGAGCAGCTTTCTATATTCCGCAAATAAAGGGTGAATTTAAATTTAGAATTAATAAACGATATAGTATCTTTACTGCAGATTTGTCATTCTTACTGACTTAATGTCGGTCCTTAAAGGTTTGGTTAATATTAAGCCCTGCATATACAGGGTTGTCCAACAAAAACTTAATACCTCGATTTTCCTGCTTTAAAATGAAAATGTGGAAAAGCGCTCGGGCCCGTCGATTTCTGATTCGAGGGGAAATAACTTTTCCGCTTTTTCGTCTCCGTAACTTCACCCCCTTAACGGGGGTGAGCACAACCCCCTGATTTTGAATAGGGATGAGGGGTGTTGCGATACCTCATTTTGCAGATCTTATCGAGTAATATATGTCCCTAAAATTTCGCTTCAAAATTTTCATCTTTAACGAAATATAAGCTAAAATAGTGGAAGACTACTTACTTTTGTGATTAGTTTATTAAATGCTGAAAATGGCCACCAGGCCACCATTCACTTGCATGCAGTAAAGAACGCTGGTGTATGAGTGGAGAATGTGGAATTTACCTCGAGAATATTACTCTTATCAGACGCATTTGAATTATTTATTTATTTGTTAATTTTTTTGTCCAAAAAAGTAGACGGACTATGTTTTTGATTTACCTTAGTCTATCGTGAACTTTTAAGAACGTTAAAACTGTGTCAAAGCAATTGTATTTTTGTAGTAGAATTAAAATGGTGTATTCCCTAGAAGAAAGGGTGAAAATCATACATTTATTTTTTAGAAATAACGACTCTGCGCGAGTAACAGCGGCTTTATTTAATGAACGACATCCTTAAAAAAATGTATCCGCTGCTTACGTTGTGCAACTGGTTGCCAAATTTGATGCTATTGGTTCAGTCGGAAACAAAAAGAGGGTGTATGAAAGAGACGAAGCGAGGGAAGTGGCTTTCTTAGGTCAAGTAGCAACGGATCCGACCCTTAGTACTAGGAAATTGTCCAATGTATCTGGTGTTTCACGCACAACAATCATGAGAATCCTTAAACAACATAAGTTCCATCCTTTTAAGATACGACTGGTTCAGGAACTAAATAAGGGTGATTTCGATCGCCGACTCCAGCTCTGTGAAGTGGTCAGTGGAATTATTAACAATAATCCTAAGTACATGTTCAATATCTGTTTCTCGGATGAGTGTTCATTTTACCTTAATGGCATTGTAAACAGGCATAACTGTCGGTATTGGTCAGATGAAAATCCAAGATTATTTCGTGAAGTGCATACTCAGCATCCCCAAAAGTTAAATGTTTGGGCGGGTATTTATGGAAATCACATAATCGGCCCTTTTTTTATACCCGGTAATCTCACTGGCCAAATTTATTTAGAACTATTAGAGAACGCTATTTATCCAGCCCTCGTTCAAGTATTGGAGAATGAAGAAGACCATGTAACCTGTGCGTCAGTTCTTAGATGAAAATTTTGCTCAGGCCTGGATTGGAAGAAGGGGACTTATTGAGTGGTCACCCAGATCATCTGATCTGGCTCCACTGGACTTTTTTCTATGGGGTCACCTGAAATCTAAGATTTACGCTACCCAGCCTGATTTGCGAATTCGGATCATTAATGAATGCCGTCAAATTACACCAGAAATGTTGAGTAATGTACGTGCACGTTTTGTGCAAAATTTATTTTACTGCATGGAAGTGAATGGTGGCCATTTTCAGCATTTAATAAACCAATCACAAAAGCAAGTAGTCTTCCACTATTTTAGCTGTTATTTCGTTAAAGATGAAAATTTTGAGGCGAAATTTTAGGGTCAGATAGTACTCGATAAGATCTTCAAAATGAAGTATCGCAACACCCCTCATCCCTATTTAAAATCAGGAGGTTGTGCTCACCCCCGTTAGGGGGTTGAAGTTATGGAGACGAAAAAAGCGGAAAAGTTATTTGCCGGGCCCGGGAATTGAACCCGCGCTACATTAGTCCCTGTGTATTTGAATTAGTCGCCTTAACAGCTAGGCGACGAGACCCATTTCTTTTTTATATTTCCTACAGGGATTATAATATAATTTGTTTTTGGCGCGTATTTACCTGATGAATATCGCCTACCAAATTAAAATTAGTTTTATACCAAGAAGTCCGGAATAAAATTAATATAGCCTTAACCTGTAGCTTTTGGGGAAAATACTCGGACACGTCAATTTAGTTTTATATATGCTCACATTTTGACGTTATTCGCTTGTTTTTTTTATAAACATTTGTCAAAGATATGTCGACAGCGATCTTTTTTAAAATTGAAACATACAGCTTGTGATACATCATTTGAAAGCTAATATCTCGTACAGTATGCTCATAAATTTTGGCGCGATTCTGTGAAGCTATTTCAAAATGGCGACTGAAGTTTAAAAAAATCCCTATTTAAATAAGCGGAAATGATAAATCATTGATGTTTTTTTTACCTTTCAAGGTAATAAATGTTCATTGTTTCACGTTCTGACATTTTGTGACATTGTGACTTAAAAATAGTTATGGTTTATTTGTTACATATTTATTTTGTCAAAAAAAAAATAAAAATGTAACGAAGCAAAACAAAACACTGCAACAAATATATGGTTTAACGTGGCAAATGCTAGAAATGTCCTCCACCCTCTACTTGGCATGCTCCCAGACGATGGTAAAATCCGTCGACGGAATTTTGAATGGCTTCAGCCGGTGTGTTATGTGCCTCCAATCTAATTTTGTCTTTCAAATCTTCAATATTATTTTGCCTATTTTGGTAAACTTTTCTATTAAATATCCCCAAAGAAAATAGTCTAGAGGCGTTAAGTCTGGAGACCTCGGTGGCCATTCAATTGTACCACGTCCTCCAATCCAGCGACCTGGAAATATCTGATCTAAATATTTTTTCACATTGACACCAAAATGCGGGTAAGCACCATCTTGCTGAAACCAAATTGTTTCATTGGGTATATCTGGATCTACTTCGTTGGGAAAAATTACAGCTAGAGCAGGCCTCAACTCGAAGGTTAAGAAATCCAGGTACCGATCAGCTGTGAGGTTTCCTTCCAAAAAGATTGGCCCTAAAATTCAGTTAATAATGATACCTGCCCATACATTTACTTTCTGGGGTCGCTGAGTATGCGCTTCAAATATCCATCGTGGATTTTCTTGACTCCAGAAACGATAATTATGTCTGGTAACCACCCCGTTTAAATATAAAGTAGCTTCATCCGAAAATAATATGTTCTATGGAAACTAATTATTCTCGTCACACCGTCTCATCATTTCTTCGCAAAATTGCAAACGCCTATCATAGTCATCTTCTAACAGCTCTTGGACAAGACATACTTTATAAGGGTGGTATGTTTCTGCTTTCAAAAATCTTCCAATAGTACCTCTAGATATATCATGATTTTGAGCTAATGAAACTGTTAAAACATTCGGATTATCCTGCAGAGATAATGCAATATTAAATTTTTCATCGTCACCTAAAACACGTGGCCATCCATTCCTAGGCAAGTCCTTTACTGTGCCATGTTCATCAACTTTGTGAAATATTTTACTAACAGTGCCCTGTAAAATTTGATTTTCCGGATATTTAGCATTAAATAAAGTGCACGACAAAACCATTTTTGTTTAGAAAATTTTAAAATAATGCTTCGGAAATACCTAAATTAATTTTACAAGTTCACAATGTCACAAAATGTCAGAACGTGAAACCATGAAGATTTCTTAGCTTAAAAAGTAAAAAAAAACATCAATAATTTATCATTTCCGTTTATTTAAATTGGGATTTTTTTAAACTTTCAATAGTCGCCATTTTGAAATAGCTTGACAGAATCGCGCCAAAATTTATGAGCATACTGTAGGAGATATTAGCTTTTAAATGATAGATTAGAAGCTGTATGTCTCTATTGAAAAAAGAGATCGATGTCGTCATATCTTTGACAAATGTCTATAAAAGAACAAACGAATAACGTCAAAATGTGAGCATATATAAAACTAAATTGACGTGTCCGATTATTTTCCCCAAAAGTTACAGGTTAAGGTTATACTAATTTTATTCCGGACTTCTGGGTAGCTCTGTATAAATGAATTTGATAGCGGTAATATGTTAAAACCCTTTGAAATTATTGGCAAATGATATTCATTGCCCAACGCCAGAATTGTGGTGTGTGTGAATTCATTCCCAAAACCTTTACTTTTTCATTGCCTACAACTAAATAGTTCTGAATGGTAATATTAGGTCAGGAGCACTTTTCTTTAAATTTATGATATCGCAGAAAACTTGTGTTTTTACCATTAAGAAATAAAGATTTACTCCTTCATCATCCATTAACTCTATTCATAACTTGGTTATGTACGATACACATTCAATTTATCAGAAATCAAAAGTGAAGTGTCATCCGCAAACACGAACATAACCTCTGGAGGAATGCAGCGTACTTTCTAGGGAAAATAAAATGAATCTTGATTTAGGCCCCTGCGGTACTCCCACATTCCCATCCACACACTCAGAGCTCACCTGCACTCCAGTCTCCCGATAAGTATCGCCTACCAAATTAAAATTAGTTTTATATAAATGAAGTTGACAGCGTTAATGTAGTTGAAACCCTTTAAAATTATTAGCAAGGGATATTCATTGACCAGCGCCAGAATTGTGCTGTGTGTGAATTCATTCCCAAAACCTTCACTTTTTCATTGCCTATAACTAAGCAGTTCTGAATGGTAATATTGTCAGGAGCACTTCCTTTAAAATGTGTAAGGTCGCAGAAGAATTGTGTGTTTACCATTAAGAAATAAGGATTTACTCCTAAATAATTCAATCACCCTACTTATAACTTGGTTATGTACGATACACATTCACTTTATCAGAAATCGAAAGTGAGGTGTCATCCGCAAACACGAACATAACCTGTGAAGGAATGCAGCGTACTCCATTTCTAGGGAAAATAAAATGAATCGGGATTTAGGCCCCTGCGGTACTCCCACATTCCCATCAACACACTCAGAGCTCACCTGCACTTCAGTCTCCCGATTAGTATCGCCTACCAAATTAAAATTAGTTTTATATAAATGAACTTGGAAGCGTTAATATAGTTGAAACCATTTGAAATTATTAGCAAGGGATATTCAATGACCAGCGCCAGAATTGTGCTGTGTGTGTATTCATTCCCAAAACCTTCACTTTTTCAATCACTATAACTAAGCAGTTCTGAATGGTAATATTAAGTCAGGAGCACTTCCTTTAAAATTTATGAGGTCGCAGAAAAATTCTGTTTTTACCATTAAAAAATAAGGATTTGCTCCTAAATAATTCATTCACTCTATTGATAACTTGGTTATGTACGATGCACATTCGCTTTATCAGAAATCGTCATCCGCAAACACGAACATAACCTGTGGAGGAATGCAGCGTACTCCATTTCTAGGGAAAATAAAATTAATCGGGATTTAGGCCCCTGCGGTACTCCCACATTATTATCAACACACTCAGAGTTCACCTGCACTTCAGTCTCTCGATTAGTATCGCCTACCAAATTAAAATTAGTTTTATATAAATGAACTTGGAAGCGTTAATATAGTTGAAACCCTTTGAAATTATTAGCAAGGGATATTCAATGACCAGCACCAGAATAATTGTGCTGTGTGTGATTTCATTCCCAAAACCTTCACTTTATTATTTACTATAACTAAGCAGTTCTGAATGGTAATATTAAGTCAGGAGCACTTCCTTTAAAATTTATGAGGTCGCAGAAGAATTCTGTTTTTACCATTAAGAAATAAGGATTTGCTCCTAAATAATTCATTTACTTTATTTATAACTTGGTTATGTACGATGCACATTCGCTTTATCAGAAATTGAAAGTGAGGTGTCATCCGCAAACACGAACATAACCTGTGGAGGAATGCAGCGTACTCCATTTCTAGGGAAAATAAAATGAATCGGGATTTAGGCCCCTGTGGTACTCCCACATTCCCATCAACACACTCAGAGCTCACCTGCACTTCAATCTCCCGATTAGTATCGCCTACCAAATTAAAATTAGTTTTATATAAATGAACTTGGAAGCGCTAATATAGTTGAAACCCTTTGAAATTATTAGCAAGGGATATTCATTGACCAGCGCCAGAATTGAGCTGTATGTGAATTCATTCCCAAAACCTTCACTTTTTCATTCACTATAACTAAGCCGTTCTGAACGGTAATATTGAGTCAAAAGCACTTCCTTTAAAATTTATGAGGTCGCAGAAAAATTCTGTTTTTACCATTAAGAAATAAGGATTTGCTCCTAAATAATTCATTTACTTTATTTATAACTTGGTTATGTACGATGCACATTCGATTTATCAGAAATCGAAAGTTAGGTGTCATTCGCAAACACGAACATAACCTCTGGAGGAATGCAGCGAGTTTTGATTCGTTGTTTCGCACAACAGTTTAAAAAAAAAATTTAGTTCACGAGGAACTTTATTACAACGTACAATACAGTAAAATGCAACAAAAGTTATGAAACATTGGTTTTAATCCTATTTATAAGCTTGCATCTTTTTAACTTGCAATGTGTTGACTGATGGCTTGCGTGGGAATTCGAGGACAGTTGTGGTCACAACTCCTCCGCCCTTAGAAGGAAATCCGAGGGGTGACACCTGTATGGGGAAGTTGGGACTTCTCCTGGGATAGTCTGGACTTCCTGGACGTCCTCATATGCAGTGGCAGTCGGTATTTTTCTTTTGAACAGGCGCCTTCGAAAGTGGAATACGGCAAATACAACAATGGCTGTAATCAATGAAATGGTTAATGTTGTCCGAAAATTTGAACCATAAGGCCCTAAATATCTGTAACAGTAATTGGCTTCAATTTTTGTTTTTGAGAGATTAACGCGTTTTTCACGTTCTTTAATTCGTCCAAGTTTACACTGTTAATTGTTAGTGGTTTAAAACTTTGTCCATCATTTGTAGAGTAATATGCTGATTCGTTAAAATTTAATTTCGGAAGTTCAATATGTTTAAATTCGTTTTGGTCACTTTGATAAGTCCTTAATAAATGTTTACCGACTTGCACTTCGCAATTTAAATTTGTTTCGATTAGGACTGTTCCTTTTACTTGCTTATTTTCACGATCGTTATTACATTTTTGTTTTATTATAGAATTATCGGGTGAGACAAAAATCCACTTATTATTTTCAAGTTTTTGAACTTTAATGTCCGTAATATGAACTGGCAAAAGCTGGCAATTCGATGAATTTTGGGAGAGGCTTAGAAGTGGAACTTCGCAGGGTGCTTCTTTTTCTTTTATCTGTATCGGGCTGCTTTCATGACAAACTAATTTTTCTGAACCAACTTGAAGGCATTCTTGATCAAAGAGTATAAACTTTTGCTCGTTTAGGGTAAGGTAAAAATAAAGGAAAAGGTGTTGTTCTGCATCACAGGGAGTGCGTATAAATTATAGTAATCATAACCTTCACTCTCTACTACTGGAATTTCTAATATAAATATAATTTTGTTTTCCTTTAAATAACTTTTAATTGTTATCGTTCTTTCAAAAAGTAAAACATTTTCGATTTTAGGCTCGAAAGGCAGTTTTTTGTTAATTAAGTGTTTACTTATATATTTAATTTCTTTCAGAAGCTTTGTCGGTTCTATCATTGAATTAAATCTATGAAAGGTATTTAATTTCGCGAAACTTAGGGCAATTTCTGTTCTTTCCAAAATGTCATAAATTTCCTGATAGGCTGTAATTATTTGTAAAATTGAAATATGAATGCGCACATAGAGGTGCGTTTGCGTATTTTGGATCTCAATATTTTTTAGTGTTTGCTCAATAAGCATAATTTTTGCTTGTAACATCGATTGGTTGTCTATGATGGTTTGCATTGATTTATTGAAGGTATCGATTGATTTTTCGAAAAGTTTTATTTGCTCATTTACAAGAGTTTTGATTTTTATTTGGTTATTGGAGAGTTTTTCAATTGCGTGTTCATAGCGTAGCGCATCATTGCTATCTAAATTGCCCGTTATTGATTTTATTATAAATCCTAGTCCTCGTTTAGATAATTTTTTGCTTAATAATAAAAAAGGGTTTAATTGATTTATTTGTTGTTCGATTTTCCTTTCTAGGGAGTGTAGTACTAAATAATATGAATTAACGAATTCGTCTTTATAACCAGTTTTGGTCTTGTTACTCAAAAAAATATGTTTAAGGGTTTTAAAATTCATTTTAAGTGAACGAAATTCATGGATGATATATGCGTAATATCAAATATTTGTATGAATGACCAAACGTCTATTTTATTTTGTGCGTTACCAAGCTTTAACGGCAATAATAAAATTCAGGGTTGTGTTTAAGTTTATAGTACTTGGGATAGGTTAGTGCTTTTGCATGGGTGATGAGGATGAAGAACCTTCAACAATATTAGGTTTCTTAGGTTTCCATAATTCTTTTATATTAATGACTTCTTTTTTATTCTTTCTAGTTTTGGAAAAGATTTCGGCTTTATTATTTTCAAGAATTTTGGTTATTTCATATGGTCCTAGAAATTTGTTACATTTTCATTTCGATTTTGGGGATTTTGTTTAAAGACAGTTTGTCCTAAATTAAATTCATCGCTTGTATCTCCTTCAATATTGTGCCTTGGCACGACCTTTTTTTTTGGATTTCTAAGTTTTGGTTTACGTTTTCATATACACGGTCTAATTTTTGTTTATGATTTTCGACATAATCAGAATAAAAGACATGAGGTATAAAGATTTCGTTTGGATCTCTAGCATTGGTATGGCCAAATGATGTGTATTTAGTGGTGGAATGAATGGTGTTATTATAAACTATTATCGCATAGTCCATAATATTTTCTTTATCATTCGGGTGCGTCTCTAATAATATGCGTAAATGTTGAGTTATACTGGAATGAAATCGCTAGACTATACCGTTTGAATCATGGTGATATGGGGTTGTAAAGTGAACGTTGATTTTATGTAAGGCCAATATTTCTTTAATTGTCTCGTTATTGAATTCGCATCCGTTATCTAAAATAAATCGATCGGGGATACCATAACATGAAAAATATTTAATTAAAGCTTTGCCTACATGAATAGCTGTTTTACCTTCTATGAAGTACGCTTGCGCTAGTTTAGTAAATGCGTCTACTAGGGTTAAGTAATTTTTTCCGTCAAAAGTAAAAATATTAATATGGGTTATTGAAAAAGGTTTCGAGGCTGTTTCAGTTACAATCAAAGGGGTGTATGGTTTCTTCCTAGCGTATTTTGCACGGTTACATGTGTCGCATGCATTAATGAAATTTGATACCGTTTCTTTTAATCCTATCCAGTAATAATTTCTTTTTAAATATTCAATCGTTTCAGTAATACCTCTATGGTTCGATTTTCCTTCGTGATGATTTTTTACTAACATTATTTGTTCTTCAAAATCTTTAACGGTATTTAATAATTTCGTACATTTTATAAGTTTTGGACCTCGTTCTGAGAATTTCTCGAGATTCGTTAAACTTTGTTAAAGGTAACATACAAAATATCCGTGTGAAAATGCATGTGGTAGGTTTTTCCTAGTATTGTATAGTCACGTAAGAATTCAAAGATAAGGTTTTCATTACTTAGTTCTGGGATTTTTAGAGTAATAATTTTTTGATGCTGATAGTTTCCTTGTGAAATATGAACTTTGTGATGAGGCCATGGGAATATTAAAATTTGGTTGACTTTGTTGTTAATCGATTCGTCTAATATTTTTATACCTGTATTAGTTGATTCGTTAAAAGTCGAATGTTGGGTATCAATAAGTGATTGATCAGGTTGATCGATTCTGATGTCAGATAAAATATTTATTTTATTCGTTTTTGGTTTTAAATTTTTACTGGGATTTGAATATTTTTGGGGTTTTGATTGTTAGGGTCTTCTAAAACGTTATTTGCCATATTTCTTAATGTTTATAAAGTTACAAGGTCGATATCTTCGGGATTTGCTATAATTGATTCGTTCTCTAATGCGTTAATTTGAATGCGTGATAATGCATCAGCATTTGTATTTAATCTGCCGGGTTTGTAAATAATATGGTAATCAAATTCTTCAAGTTTTCAGCGCCATCTAACCAATTTGGAGTTTGGTTCCTTTAGATATTTAAATTTAGTATAAATAGTGAATTGTCTAGCGAATATAATATGGTCTGAAATATTTGCAAGCCCAAACAATGGCTAATAGTTAGAGGTTTTGTTATTTTTGCAAAATCTTTTATACATTTTCTATAGTTTCCAATAAGTCCTAAAAGCTTTTAATTTCTTTTAGAATTTTTGGAACTGGGAAATTTTTTATAGCATAGATTTCATCTGGATTGGGTTTTACTCCGTTAGGTGTAATAACGTGTCCTAAATAATTTACTTCCTTTCTTAAAAACTCGCATTTGTCTAACTGTATTTTTAAATTTGCTTTACGTAAGCGGTCGAAAATTAATTTTATTCTTTGAATGTGTTCTTGAAGTGAAATAGAGAAAATAACTATATCGTCAAGGTATACTGCACATATTTCATTTTGTAGGCCTTTTAAAGCTGGATTTATAAACTCGAGAAGTTGGCGAGGTTGAGGTTCAGTTGGTGTTGGAAATAGGAGTTCAATTTAAACTAAAGGGAATACTCAATTCCACTTATAAATTCGTTCATATAAAGTTCGAGAGGATCGAAAAGTTCCCGGGTAGTTCGAGATAACCAATTTTTATGTTCGCAGTTCGGAATATCTAACCTCATCAACTTGATCATAACGTCAACCTCACCAACTTTTCGAGTTTATAAATCCAGCTTAATAAGACGTCGTCCATGACGCGCTGGAAAGTAGAAGGGGCAGTCTTGAGCCCAAAAGACATTCTTTTGTACTCATAATGACCGTTTTCCGTCGAGAGAGCTGTTTTTTGGATGTCGTTTGGATCCATCTTGATTTGGTGGAATCCGTTGGCTAAATCTAAAGTAGTGAAGTATTGGCTTCTGCCTAATTTGTCTAACATCGCGAATATACAAGGGATTGGGTACCTATCAGAAATCGTTTTATCATTTAATTTCCTATAATCGATAACCATTCTCCATTTGCGCACGCCCGAAGCGTCAGACTTTTTGGGTACGATCCAAGTGATGACCGAGGTGATGTAGAATTTTGAATTATACATTGCTCTAACATTTTTTTTAATTTGCGTTTTTACCTCATTTCGGTGAATTTCGGAGTACCTATATGTTTTCGTGAAACTGACTAACCTGATTAGTAAAAGTCAATGAGATTTTATCGTATATAATACCAAAAGAGAGAAAATTTTGCCGGCAAAATTTTCCGATTGTTATAAAGTTTGTTGCTTGGCAATTTCGCGATTGACATTTTTGTTACAAAACCACGAGCCGTTAGCTAGCTATTTTCTGAAATTCTAATTGGTCAGTGGGGTCGGCAAAATTATGAAGGTAGTGGTTTTTCCGATTAAAAACAGGTAAATATCTAAAATTGCTACATTTTGATTGGTTCAAATTATGATGAGTGGAATAGTCACTGTAAAATATGTCACGATATTGGAAACAAAGCTTTCTAATACTATTTTTCTCTTCAGAGTTGCAATGGTCTACTCGGATATTTCTTAAGTTTGATTTTAAAAGGTTATCATAATTTTGATCAAACTCTTGGCTAGTGTCCATTTTCTCAATAAAATTTAATTCAGCAATATTTAAAAATTCTATTTCGTAAGGGGTACTTAATTTTATTTCTTCTTCGCGTTCATCTGCGTTAGTGATGGTCGTAATTGCAAGGAAATTTTTTACATTGACAACTGCACGGGGGGATTCGATATTTTTGGCAAGAATGATGTGGTTTGTTAAGCCTACACCATTTTCTAGGTTCACCGGAATTTTGCAAATTTGTTCTCATAATAATATGATTGTTTAATTTTAATTTATTTTTAAAATCTGTGATTTCTTCGGATTCGTAAATAATATCAATTTCTGCACTGGGTGTACTTAATAATTTTTGATCGATATTTATGGAGGTTTTTATTTGTTTTAAAAGGTCGGTACCTATAAGGCCATCGTACTTCTCACTACATTTAAAAAGATAAAATTTGTGGTTTTCATTGACATTGAATATTTTAAAAATAGGTATTAAAATTACTTTATTATGGTATGAAATGTTATGAGCCGTTTGAATGTTAAAGTTTTCTTGAAAAATACTATTTTTATAAAATTTATAAGCTAGCTCGGGGTTCATTATACTTCTAGAACTACCTGTATCTATTAGAAAATTTGCATTTAATCCAGGGATAATAATATGTGGTAAGTTTGCTTTATTAAAGTTGAGAGTAAGGTTGTCTCGATTTGAGGCGGTACTGCACGAAAATTTATATTATTATCGTTCTCGCATATATTTTCCGTGGGATGTTTAAACGTATTTGTTTCATCAGAAACTTGACCCGTGTGTGTATGTGGAGGATTAGTATTATTAATATTATTGTATTGGTTGTCGTAATCACAGTAATAATCTGTACTATTTTCTTGCATAGAGGAGTAATTGTCACAAGAATTAGGGTAATCGTATTGGCCATATTGCTCATATTGATTTTATTGATTTTCATCGAATAATAATTGGTTTTGCATGTCTTGATTGTGCATTTAAATAGTTTAGATGTGTATTTCCAGATGATTCGTCCATGGGTTCTGTTTTTGGTAAAAATCGTCCTTGATGTGAGTTATTCGAGTCAAATTGTCTACTCGGGTTAAAGAACTGTCTTTGACCTGCATTAGTATTAAATGTATTAAATGGTCTTAACCTGCTTTGGTTTGACATTGGTCGGTTATTATTGTTGAAAGTGTATGTATCTGAGTTTTTTGACACTGGTTTAAACCAATTGGCCAGCTTTGTAAGTTGTTGAAAGGGTTTACGTTAAAGTTATTTGTATTTGACTGATTAAAATTGGGTGGATTGAACCTTGGTTGATAATTGAAATTTGGGAATCTGAATGGTGTACTTGTAAAATTGAGTGGTCTTGGAAAACTAAACTTTGGGGTAAAGTTTGGTCTCGGTGGGTTGTTTTGTGGTACCTGATTTTTTTTGTATCGGTGTTATTCTCTGTACTGTCCTATGATTGCGTATTTAAAGTTGTGTTTTTCTTTTGACTGTAATAGAAATTTTCTTCCTCTATAACTAATGACATGGGTTTTTCTAAGGAATCTGAGTTTCTTAAACGAATGTTATTTTGGAGTTGCCCGTTTAATCCTTTTATGAATGTTTTTAAAGCAAGAGAGTCATAGCTTTGAAGATAGATAATTTTTTCTTCTTTTGTTATGCCATTGCTTTGGTTAAGTTGGAAAATTATTAAACTACGTTGATCTTGAACCCTCATCCCAAAGTTATAGGGTGTTACTTGCCTATTTGGCGTAAGAGCTAAAAGATCTTGTACCAAACAATCGATATTACGTTGGTCTCCGCAACATAATTTTAGAGCTTGTTTTATTTCTTCCCAAGTTCTTAATTCTGTTCTAGAACCGATAAGAATAAGCGCTCTTCCACTTAATTTACCAATTATTGCGCGTAATATAAATGTATTTAAATCCGCGTCTTGACTTGAAAAGGCTTTTATCAGATTTTCGGCACTTTCAAGGAAAATACCTAAAGTGTGAGAATCGCCATTATACTGCGGTATAATGTCGACATAAAGTTTCAATAATTGATAATTTGTAGTTGGAGGCATATTTATGTTTAATCTAGCTGGTGCGATTAATGAGTTGAGTTTTTCAAAAACACAATTTAGTTCAAAAGGAACTTTATTACACTGTACAATGCAGTAAAATGCAGCAAAAGTTATGAAACATTGGTTTTAATCCTATTAATAAGCTCGCATCTTCTTATCTTGCAATGTGCTGACTGGAGGCTTTCGTGGGAATCCGGGGACAGTTGTGGTCACCTTACTAGCGTACTTGATTGCTAGGCAAAATAAAATGAATCAGGACTACGGTACCTACTCCCACATTCCCAATCCACACACTCAGAGCTCACCTGCACTTCAGTCTCCTGATTAGTATCGCCTACCAAATTAAAACTAGTTTTATATGAATAAACTTGGAAGCGTTAATCTGTGGAAAGTGTAAAATTATATTTTTTTATTTTACTATCTATTTAAATTAAGCGTTAATATAGTTGAAACCCTTTGAAATTATTAGCAAGGGATACTCATTGACCAACGCCAGAATTGTGCTGTATGTAAATATATTTCCAAAACTTTTACCTTTTCATTGCCCACAACTAAGCAGTTCTGAATAGTAGTATTAAGTCAGGAGCACTTTTTTTTTAGTTTATGATATCGCAGAAAAGTTGTGTTTTTACCATTGAGAAATAAGGATTTACTCTTAAATCATTCATTCACTGTATTCATAGCTTGGTTATGTATGATGCACACTTCTTTTATCAGAAATCAAAAGTAAGGTGTCATCCGCAAACACAAACATAACCTCTGGAGGAATTCAGTGTATTTCATTTTTAGGTTAAATGAAATGAATGGGGACATAGGCCCCTGCGGTACTCCCACATTCCCATCCACACAATCAGAGCTCACCTGCACTGCAGTCTCCTGATTTGCACAGTAAAATATTTACTTACCTATCTATTATTGATTTCTATTTTCAAGAAATATTTAAATCCAATTAGCGGAAAAGTTATTTATTTTGTAACGCAGTCGCTCTGCTAAGGTTACACATGAACATTTACCCACATATTGTTTTCTAATTTCAAAACTTAATAGGGCACTCTGCGTCATAAGAAACGAATTTATAGCGGTAATAGTGGATTTTCCGTTTCTAAAACAGTTTTGATTTTTCATTGTCTTATTACTGTGGTAACTTTTTTCTCTTGGACAATACGTTGTCACTCAGTACGTACGGTAGCTCTTATTGCGGGGGCACTAGGTCATGGTCTGTTACTTGGGCACTTGTAAATTTATTAGAGTATATAAATACTTTCCAACATTTACAATTTTTTTTTATCATGTTCGTTCATTATATTATACATCATAGTTTTTTATGAATAAAATTTATTTCAATAACTTGATCCAATAAGGCGACGACCTTTTTCACTAGGAGTTTTTAGTTCTAGCGAAAGTCCATCCATAAATGTTTGCCTTGAACTTTTAATATTTAGATCTTGCCATAATACCTTCTCAACTGTGTGCCCTTCATTTTCTTGTCGGCGTAATACAATTTTTCCTTTTTTCCCGAAACTCCCGTATTTCTTCCAAATATTTTCGCCGCCATATAATAATTTTATCTGTTTGATCAATTTCGTTTAATATACTATGACAGTGGCAACCTTTGGTCATGGACAACAGGTTGTCACTATCTGCTGACGGTAGCTCTTTATGTGGAGGCACTAGGTCGTGTCCCGTCATACTTACACCTTCCCTTCGTCGTTGGTTTGCCGTGGGCGCCACCTGGCTTAACAGAATTTTAAACCAGGAAAATATACCGTCAGTTACTAGGTACTATTGGAAATCTATGCAACAATTCAAAATCAAATTTTCCCATACAAACAATAAAGACTTTATTAAGTAAGAGAAAGGGTCTTAGGTTAATTTCGTTAAATAGTTTAAAATTTAGTTTGAATTATTAAAACAAAAAAAGGATTGAGTTAAAGACAGCCTTTGCGGACGCAAGGATTTAAAATAAAATGGGGGTATACCCTACGAGGATTCTAGAACCTTTTAAATCTTTCAAGGAAGTACGGTTATAAGAGTGTTACCTCTTTTCAGGATAGCTTTACATTAAAAAGTTATAAATTAAATTTTAATTAATTAATTGAAACAAAATAGTACCTAATAATCTGAAATGGCTTATGGTGACGCTATGGTGACGGAGAATATTAATTAAATTATAAAAATAGCATTTAGATCACTTTTATACCACTCTGTATTCGATCAATCAATTAGTACAGCCCCATGTGGTTTTCTCTGGTTGGCCAAGCGAATATAGAAGATATATGGTAGCTTGTAGGCCTTATGTCCCGGGCTAGAGCATATGTGGTTCCTTAACCTTACATATAGTGAAGTGGTGAAAACCCAATATATACCCAAGCCCCTAAAAATAACCAAAAAGACAAAGGAAAATTACCCACTGAATTCCCAGAAAACAACAAACCAAAAGAACAAAAGGAAATTAAAGGAGCTTACCTCTAAAAAGGGGGGGGGGGGTGAGACCTCGTGGTCTTTTGACAAAAAAAATGGCCTAGCGGCGACAGGCTCGACCTTCTTCTCTGAAGGTATTTTTTAAAAACGAGCTCAAAGGCCACGAAAACGAGGAAAAAGAAGAGAGCAGAGACACACTACAGATGATCAGAACGATACAAGAATATAAATTAACTAATGAACCCAAGAAAATAATTCCAATCAACTTTGTTTATACATAAAATTGCCAATAGTGAAAAATGGTCGTTCTGCAACTTCACGGAGATAAGAAACGGAAATACATGGTCAACCTATGTGCGGCGCCTGGCGCCATTAAACCACAGAAAAGAAGAAGTAGTGCGTTCGCCACAAATTGGACTAAGGTTCTGTAAACAAAGATGATACAACTAAATAGAAGATGCACTTTGTAGAAGTACGACCGAAACAATCAAAGGTAAGTCGAACATTCCCCACAAAGTCAATAGTAGCAATTTTAGAGTTGCTACAATACCCATAATTCATTTCTTTTAAAGTTCATTTGAAAACCCTTAATGATGTTTTAAGTAAAGATGTGTTCTTCTTAATTTCAGTCATTATTTTTTTTATTGTGGATATTTCAATTACGAAAAAAAAAATATTTTGTGGCACCATCCAGGATTTTTCTTCCGTTCTCTTATCTGCGCTCCTAGACTATTTTCTGTTTCTTCATTTTCTTCATGAAGGCCCTACAAAACCCTGAACACAGTACGCGAGGAAAGTTTCGTTGCAGTGCCACATGTTTCTGCAGCATCCAATGCGGTTAGTTCAGGTTTTCGTTCCCAAATTCCGTGGTATACGTTTTTAACTATTACTCGTTCTTTTAATGTTAATTGAGATTTTTTTTTGTAGGCGGAAAACTAGTTGAAGGTTCGTGAATATCCATAGTTTATTTAACTAGAAGCTTGAAGCAGCTAACTACATTAAATGAAGTTTAATAACTTCAAATATATGCACATAAAACAATATCTATGTGAACGACCCATATTTACACTACGAAAAATGAAATGAGCTCACAAAATCTATCGATAAATTAATAATAAAAACACAAATTAGTCAAGCTCTGCGAAAACCCTGCCGGTACGCTTATTTTCAAATCCTCGAAGTTGTGAATTCTATCTTTGTGTCTTATCACATTTATTTGCTCCGCGATCAGGAGCGTAGTATCGGAATTGTCGTGCTATTTTAAACGCATTTAGCTAATTGCGGCTTGTATGACAACGTTGCCTCTTAGGTTCACTGTAATTTGTAGCGGCAAAGTTGATTATATGCATAAAAAATATTTACTTGTATAATAATTTCATTCTGCCGCTGCCAAGATTTGGTGATTGGAATTAAATGACTCATTGACAAAAATTGTTGACTTTTCTTTCAGTTTGTATACAGGGTTGCTATTCTGCGGCTGATTGCAGAACATTAAAATTAATAATTTTTTGAGATACTGGGCAGTGGGCAGCAGGGAAGTAGTTCAATTAATAATTGCATTCGGTATTAATTTGATTCGTAAAGGAGGGGGAACAGGAGCGAGCCAGTCTCTCCGTAGACTGTACGATTTAAGTGGGGGTAAAGTGGATTTGTGGTCGAAAAAGTGTGAACCCTTGTAAAGCGTGGTGCATCTGTTATAATTCTTAAAAAATTATTTTAAAGGGTCGTAAAGAAGTACTGGCCGAACAGTGGTCTTATGAAGTAACGGCTTTGTATGTAAGTCTAATCTACTTCTATTATTGATGAGTAAGTAGATGGCACTGATTTCACCATTGAGTTTTTTATGCGTTGGTCTACGTTATCATTCCAAGCCAGCCGCTTGTCAAAGCTCAGGCCCAGATATTTTACTTTTCACACCAGAATGGTCTGGAACTTTTTGACTTGCAGTCTGGTTAGGGTAAATTTATTTCTGACTCTTGAGTAGTAGATGGGTTGGGTTTTGGCATCATTACGGCGAATTTTCCTTTTATCTAACCACGCCTCGATTAGTTTTATGAGGCGTTGCACCTTTAAAATTACCAACCTTGGCTGTTTGTGCAAATTTAGGCAGAACCCGCATAAGAGGGGAGCCCTGCGGTACTCCAGCTCTGACGTGTCGTAGAGTTGTTGATATCGCATTCTCTGACGAGACCGCGAAAAGCTTATCCGTCACAGCTGAATGATTTGCCTTTACTAGGTAGTTCGGCATATCCGACCTTATTAACTTTAGTAGTCTGTCGTGCCAGACCTTATCAAAGGCCTTGCTGATATCGAAAAGGATCGCGACCGTGCTAAATCGCCTGTTAAAGCTATTTCGTATATTAGAAGTTAGTCTAGTCGTTTGAAACATGGTGCATTAATCAGATCGAAAACCGAACTGCTCCGGCAGTAAAATGTTGTTTTCAAATACAAAATCCTTAATACGATAACGTATAAGTTTTTTTTTGACAACCTTGCCGAGACACGACAGTAGGCTAATGGGCCTGTAGCTAACAACTGATGTTAAGTCCTGTCCAGGTTATGGTATAAGAACCACCTTGGCTTTTCTACACACCTGGGGAAACGCTCTTTTTGATAATAACCTGTGCAATGTTAACCATCTCTGCAATCATATTATCGCGAAAGTTCGCTAGAGCCTTGATCCTTATACCGTCGAAGCCCAGAGTATCTTTTGTTAATGAATTTAATAACCGCCTTTACTTTGTCCATATGAATATTGCAGATATGGACTTCTAAATTTTAATAGTTCTGGATATCCGCGCGCCCTATCTAGATCCGTTGTCGGATTGTCGTTAAAGTAGTGAAACCGCTTCTATTTTTGTTAATGAACGATTCAAACGTGTCTTTCAAATCTAGGCAATTTTGAAAATTGCCATTTAAATTGGCAAAGATATGGCCGGTAATTTAAATGACTTATTGCGTAACTAAACTTTTACTTTGTGGGCATGAGCTAACCTACAGAATTATGTCTACTCTCGATGTATTGCTGTACTCATCATTTAGTACCAGTTTGGAAAAGATGAACTTTGCCATTGACATAGGCATACAAAATATGAAGTTCAAAAAATTATTTTCGTTCTTCGAACTGTTAAATTAACATCACATATTCGCTCAATATTTATGGTTAATTGAACCTGTCAGTTCTCTGTTATAAATTCACAATTATTTGTTCTCCAATATCATTATCTATTGAAAGATATTTGAATGTAATACACCATGTTAGCTTTTAATTATTGATGCACGGTTGTGTTTCAGCAGTTTTAATTAATTGAACATAATCCATAGTAAACCAATAAATTACTTTTACCTCAAAATGAGAGTGAAAACTGTTAATCGCAAACGTTTTGATATTTTACACAGCTGTAATGTAAGTAACACTTGCTAATGGTTAATATTTATCGTTAAAAATTATTCGCACTTGTTCGCGATAGGTGTCTATCTGTCAAAATGAAAAAGTCAACACAGGACTGCATTCATAAATTCATAATACATTTGCAAAATACGAGAATATTTCACTTTCTTTTAAAACATCAACATCATAGTATCTGAAATCATTATCAATGTAGAACATACCAACTCTCGTAAAAATCGCTGTAAACTTGAAGGAAAATAAGGATAAACATCGTGAAACGAACTTACTTTTAATTTTATTGGCTACTGTTGTCTTATAATCGCATCCATAATCCGACTTCAAGAACCATTTCTATTATCATGGATAGGCTAAAAACATTGGTTCATCTTTAATGTAGTTTTATTGAAATTATGTAGTGTAGTTTTACTTTTTGCAACCATAACTTAACATAAAAATGCATAAAACTACTCGTTCTGCGCAACAAATGGCGTGCTACCCGCTTAGTTCTTCTTGTCAAACATGCGACACTTGCGGCGTTGCTAATGTTCATATTAGTACCAGCCAGTAGGTAGTTGCCAGCTTGTAACCAAAATATCCGAGTAAGGGAATTACACAGTATTTTTTCATAAAAACAAGACAAATATACACAATTTCCTATAGTTTATATATTTGCTTACTGCATAACACCTTTTAGCATCAACTTTAGTTGATCTAACATTTCTTTCATTTTCATCCTGCCAAGATCGACCAATGGTACCATTCTGAGAAATCCATGTTTCATCCAAGAAAACGAATTGGTACAAGAATGCTTCTTTTCCTTTAATATATTCTTTCAAAAATACCAGTCGTTTGAAAGCTACATGGGAAAGTTTCATAAGCCCTCGCCTCAATTCATTTTTTTACCATCCGAAGACTATTTTCTTGAAGAGGCTTCTTAAAGAGTTAAGACAACCAACAAACAGTTCTCTGTCTTTTAGCTTCTTACTTAAAGAAGTTGTCAAAGTTACATTATGTTCTAAACAAAGTTACAGCTTATGAATAACCGATGTAAAATATTATAATTTATAAATAATACAACTTACGTCTTTCGTACATTCCATAAATAGTGTCACGGATAGAACTTATATCCAATCTTCACACATTAAAACTCTCTTTGAATTAGAACGTTCGTTTTAAGGTGATTCTAATAATCTATTTTCCTTAACTGTTATTGAAATTGCACTTACAGTGGAGATATTCAAATTTAGCGTCGCTCTTTGCATCGACTATTTAAATGCTTCGACATTTTTCACAAATAGTAAACAACGTAATCGACAGAGATATATATGTGCACTTTTGTCTCTCTTAATAGAACATTCTTTTTTTGCTGTTTATGAAAAGATCGGGAGTTTTTGTTTCAGGTTAGTTCAGATTAGTTCAGGTTAGTTCAGGTTACCGCACCGTTTACAGTTGTGTTGCCAACTATCGGTCAATAAAATTAAAATTATATTATTTTTACAAGCTTAAATAAACAAAATATTTGCTATAAGTGGGGTCGTTTCAAGGAAGAATACTTTAAGTTTGTAGTAAATTCAATATCGAATAAAGTTTTAATACTGTTTACCGAAATTTAATTTCCTCGTGTTTTCTTACGGATTTACAATTATCAGCTGAGTGACGACGTGCATCGGTTTTTGTTTTGCATCAACCATATGTATAAATTCTCGCATTAATAACAGTTTAAATTACTTTAGTTGATTTATTGGTAACATAACACAAAATAGTGTTTTTACAGGTCAGTACAAAAAAAAATAGAAAAGCTTAAAACTTAGACAAATTTTAATGCCAATAGTGAAACAAGTACTACGCATAGCTAATTAATTATACACTGTGTTATTTATAGAGAAATTAACATATACAAAAAACTTAAAATATGAAAACAAGAACACACAATACATATTTGTAATAAACATTTGGATGGTTAAAATACATTTACAACAACAAAACATAATTGTTAAAAGTTTAAAATATGAAACTGCTATTGAGGTATTCCCCAAAAGAATAAAATGCGTTTTCTATGAGATATTTTTTTATTTTCCTCTTGTATATATTTTCCCCAAGGGATCTAATATCTGCTGGAAGAGCATTAAAAAATTTGATTGCATAGTAGTCTGTGCCTCTACGTGTCCTCTCTAGTCTGTGGTAGTTAGGTATCAGGTTATCTCTATTTCTAGTCCCCACAGAGTGAATATCTCTGTGAGTTTTAAAGAGTTCTTGATTTTGTTTGACATGGCCAGACAGTTAAAAATAAAAATACAGGGAAATGTCGGGAACAGTCGCAACAGTCTCGGTACCTCGGGCCCCCAATTACCCTCACTCATCGGCACTGTAGTTTAAAAATGTGCTTCGCTTTAGGGGCATGGCCACAGTTAAGCACATCATAGGATATGCTTAAGCAGAAATATCCATGGTATGCACTCAATAAGGTAGCGATAGGAACTTGGAGCTCAATCTAGCAACATGCACCTCCCAAGTTAAATCCGGATCCAAGTACACACCAAGAAACTTGACCCCCTCATCGCAAGGTAAATCGGGCTGAGTGTTTTGAAGGGAAAAATGAAGGTTCTGTGTTTTGGTATTGTTAAGTCTAAGTCTATTATCTGGAAACCAATCCCCAATCCTTCCTCTGTTGTCAGCCACAGTGTCACAAATCGGTTGTGATGGATGGTGCTGTTGCTGGCAGGGTTGTGGTATCATTAGCAAATAACAGCAGCCGCAGGTTGACAGGATCACAAAAACTTGGGAGGTCACTAACATAGATCAGGAAAAGCAGAGGACCAAGCACAGAGCCCTGGGGGACACCATGCTGGATACTCCGTCTCTCCGATCTGACATTATCATAGAATACAAACTGCTCTCTCCCCTCTAGGTAAGACCCCACCAATGCAACACCACTTGGGGTCAAACTTGTAGTGTTCCAATTTTTTTAATAGTATCTCAGGAGATATGCAGTCGAGCGCCTTGGTTAGGTCCAGGAAGGAGGCATAAGTATCAAGCCTGCTCTCAAATCCAGCCGCCATAAATCCAGTTAGCTGTTAAATAGCTAAGGTGCTTGATTTCTTGTTTCGTGTATGTGTAAACATATTGTTGCCCTCGAAATAAGCACTAATCTGATCTTTCATCAGGGACTCAAGAATTTTTGAGACTATCGGTAAAAGGGAGATGGGACGATAGTTATTATAGTCATCCGAGGTGCCTTTGTTCTTAAAAATGGATATCATTTTGGCCAATTTGAGACAGCCTGAAAAGTGGCTAACCTGAAAGTATATATTAAAAAGGTGAGCAAGACAGCTTTTAGGTGTTTAATGACTTTCCAATCCAGATCGAAGCAGTCCTTGCTGCTGCTGTTCTTCAGGTTTGTAATTTTTCCAGCCACCATTTTTGAAGTACTTTCTTTAAACTTGAAACTAATGTTGCCAAAATGACCGGTCAGGTATTCAGTAAATAATTTAGGAGAATTTTGAAGGTTTCCTATAACTTCCTCGGCAATGTTTACAAAGAAATCATTAAAGCCCCCAGCTTCAAGACCAAGATTACTAGTACTCGGACCCGCGGAAGAGTTTTAATGAGATTTGATTACATTTCACATTGCTTGTGACTTGTTCGGGGAATTTCTTATGTATTCGTCATGATCTGTTTTTTCGGCCTTGGATATCTCTGCTCTATAATGCTTCCTATATTCATTAGCCGTGTGTCTGGGCACCAGAATGGAGTTCTGCTTATTAAGAAGGCTCAACACCCGGAGCCTCTCACTCATATTCCTCAGGGTGGTAAACCAGGTAATGTTAACTTGTTGCCTACGATTGTTAATCATTTTAGATTTAGTTCTTAAACATTTGTCCACTGCATTAGTATTAACATTGAAAAATTGACAGGATTTTTATTCAATATGCTTATTTAAATTTATAATTGAGGACCAGTCATATAATCTAAGCTCATTGTACAGACTTGATAGACCCTGTTCAGTGATTGGTCTAAAACTTATACGTGTACTATGAGTGGGTGTCATTTTAAACGGTGTTTCAAGAAAAATTCCTGAGTGATCAGAGAGACCCTCAAGGCAAAACGCCCTAACATTAAGGTTTGTATTTTTAAAATTTACATAAATATTATCAAGACATGCCTCAGCTCTTGTTTTAAAATAAACTGTCCGGAATAAGTCATACGAGCCCAAGAAAAAATTTAGATAGGCGACTTCTTTATTGTTGGGATTTTCAAAGTGAATGTTAAAATCTCCAGCAATGATAGTATGTGCGGTAAGGTTAACTTTTTCAAAAACTCGCGAGAATACCTCAAAGTAAGTAAATAGATCCCCATCAGGCGATCTATAAATTGTCAGTATTTGTGTATTTATTGATTTAATATAGATTCCAGCTACCTCACAATGGATCTTTATGGAATATTTGGAGAGTTTTAGATCCTCACACTGTAGGGTCTCCACCAGGTAGATACTCAAACCCCCCTTATTTTGTTAGACCTTGAAGACTGATACAGCGGTAAAGCTATTTTAACTTGTTTAAATTCATTTAATTGCAGCCAGTGCTCGTTAACACAAAAGCAATCTGCATTAATTTCTCCAAGGATCACCTCAATTTCAGAAATTTTGTCCCTAATACCCTGTACCGAAAGGACACCGGCTATATCTCAGGAACTATTAGTCTCAGAGTTTTCAGGTAAACATTTTTTGTACAAAATAGGTCATAAAAAATTGCTGGAAATAATTCTTAAGTTTGGTAGTCGTCCGCTAGGGGAAGCAACGAACACTCGAAAACATAATTCTGTGTTTATCTCCAAGAAGACATACTAAAGGTATCCTAAAAACACAATATTTGAAATCTTGATGAGATTATGAAAAAATTTAGTTTGGGAATTTTGCCATTACTCTTCAAATAAGGGGTGGGGGAAGGTTCAAACATGCTATCAATAAATGTCATACAACTTTTTTGTTTTTTAACCGATTTCAATGATTTTGGCATTATTTAAAAGAGCTTTTCCTGTTCAAGAAAACTAATAGTAAAAATAACAAAATTAAATGATTTTGTCGCCGATAGGGGGCCCTATTTCAAGAAGTCGACAATTTTCCCATGTTCCCAGAAAATTTCAAATATAATGAGGCATTTTTTTTACATTTAGATGGAAAGAGGATAAGAAAAGGAATATAGTGAAAACCGCAAGTCGATATCTTAATCCTATCCCAAGATATACAAGGATATTTTGGGAAAAAACTTTTTGCCTTGCGTTTTGGGTAAGTAGGCCCGGAAATGCAAAAATTAAGCAAAACACCTGTAGTTGTCACTAAGGCTTATTTATCCGACGCCATTCTTTGTCGTTGTTGTGGTATTGCAATTAAGCTTAAAACCAGGCTAGGATAACTTAAATGGTGAGGATCGTTCCCCGTTCGTTTAGTTCTTCAGCCAGACGATGATGGCGCTATTGTAGGGATTTTGTTTTATAAGGTTGTTCACATCCTAACGTTGGTAGCGGCAAAACATGTATTTATAATGAGCGTGGGGAACGTTCTCTATCTTTCTCTCTCAGAATTCAACCGTACCAGCTAAGGTGCAATAAAGATGAAAATATGACTTACTTATGTGCTGATCCATAATAAAAATATCTTCCGGAGTCGGACCCAATAAGTGACATTAACATTTTAAAATTAATGTTTTAAAGGAAGCGGCGCGACGTATAAGTTTATTAAGTTTATTCTGTTAAAATGATGATTTATTGTTGGGCTCGCGGATGTAAAGTACAAAGTGGGAAACGTGTGAAAATGCACAGGTTTCCAAAAAGCGACCAGGTAAGTTTTTTGTTGTTTTAGCTAAGTAATAAAAAGGGTGTATCGTGAAGAGCCAAAAAGGCATTACTCTGTGGCAAAGACAAGATTGGCATTCAAAAAACTTATAGAGTTTGTCACACACATTTTCGATATGACCAAAAAATTGAGCATGGCAGCAGAGGATCCTATTTAAAGCTGAACGCTGTTCCTATGTTAATACCTTACAGCACAATCCTAGGTAAAACTTGCCTTGTTATTATATTAATTTATGTAAATATCTAATATTAATAAAGCTTGTCGCCATATCAGAAACGTAGTTACAACTTTCTTTTAGTCTCCCAAAATATATTGACTTTAATTCAAAAAGTTCGCGCTTCTAACTTTTCCATCAGAGTTACAAGCGCGAAAATTTGAATTCAAAGTTGTAAAATTTAAGTTTTCATGCGTGGCGCCGACCCCCTGCCCCTCGCCCAAAGTGCTACATTTAGTTCTTCACCAAGACACGAATGGCGCTATAAGGGAACCAATTTAGTATGTTGAGATGCCTATCTATCCCTACCATAAGCGCATCTCCCTTGTCTATGCTTAAAACAATGAGAATTCCCAATGAAATAATATCT
The DNA here is from genome assembly GCA_963920685.1 of Polydrusus tereticollis. Lineage (NCBI taxonomy): Eukaryota > Metazoa > Arthropoda > Insecta > Coleoptera > Curculionidae > Polydrusus > Polydrusus tereticollis. The sequence goes on along the minus strand of OY987333.1, from coordinate 87,890,826 downwards.
AATATTCTAGCCGTTTATTTTGAACGCTTCCATAACTCAACAATAGCATTAAGAATATACGCGATGAGGTATCCTGGACAGAGACAATATAATAATAGAACCTTTACAAGATTGGCCAAACGGCTACGAGAAAATGGCAATGTTAATTTACCTATCAACCGAAGGCGAGGAAATAGACGCACTAAAGAAAACATAGTAAATGTTTTGGCATAGGTATGTTGGGATATATCCTTATATGGGAATTCGTCAAGTTTCACTGGATTTGGACATTACTAGATCAACCGTGCATAACATCTTAAGAGAACACAGGTTTGTGCAACATTGAATATTTTTTTGTGAAAAATAAATATAAACACTAAATATTATTAGGTATTTATGCAACAAGTGCGTAATATAACCCTTTTTTATAATTATTATCGCATGAGGCAATCCCATGAATGAGAAAAGGTACTTTACACATGAGTTTCGATCAAGTTTTTTTGTGTAATAAAACTTTATTATTATTTTAGGATGCATCCATATCACATTGTTCTCCATCAAGAACACATACTTTGATAACCGTCTGAACTACTGTCACTGGTATATTAACATGATGGAAGAAGATCCCCAATTTCCCTCAAACATTTTGTGGACGGACGAGGCAACGTTCATCAGTGTTAGAAATGTTAACCTACACAACATGCATTATTGGGCACCAACAAATCCTCACTGGATGCGAGAGGTTCAATACCAAGGTGGTCTGTTAACGTCTGGTGCGGGATCATAGGAGGAAGAACTATTGGACCATTTATATTTGACGAGCCCCTCAATGGAAATACTCATTTAAATTTTTTACAAAACAACTTACCTGTGTTGCTCCAAAACATTCCGTTCCTTACTCGTGCTACGATGTTTTTCCAGCACGACGGATGTCCTGCGCATTTTTCCCTAAATAGTTTCGCACTATTTGGATATGATCTTCCCGAATAGGTGGATTGGTCGGGGCAGCTTATTTCCTTGGCCACCACGATCCCCCGACTTAACTTGTTTGGATTTTTATTTATGGGGCAGACTAAAGGACATCGTATATCAAACAATGCCCACTACAAGAAAAGATATGATCGTAAGGTTCAGAAATGCCATTAGAAGCATATCTATTGCCGAAGTGGAAGCTGCTGTTAATGTAACGGAACGAAAAGTGCGAGGCTGTATTAAATTTGATGGTGGGCATTTTGAACATCTTGAAAGACATTGGCTGATTTATTTTTTTCTAGATATTTTATCTTAGTCCCCAAATCTTGTGTGTATAATTTTGTTTTATTGTTAAATTTGGTACTGTCATTCTCTCGTAGCCGTTTGGCCAATCTTGTAAAGGTTTTGTTATTATATCGTCTCTGTCCAGGATACCTCATCGCGTATATTCTTGATGCTATTGTTGAGTTCTGGTAGCATTTAAAATAAACGGCTAAAAAATAAAGAAGTTTTGTGACATTTGTTAATAGCATGTTTAAACCTTCCCCCACCCCTTATTTGAAGAGTAATGGCAAAAAGTCCCAAACTAAATTTTTTTATAATCTCATCAAGATTTCAAATATTGGGATTTTATAAGACCTTTAGTATGCCTTTTTGGAGATAAGCACAGAATTATGTTTTCGAGTGTTCGTTGCGCCCCCTAGCGGACGACTACCAAACTTAAAAATTATTTCCAGCAATTTTTTATGGCCTATTTTGTACAAAAAATTTTTACCTAAAAGCTCTGGGACTAATAGTTCCTGAGATATAGCCGGCGTCCTTACTAATTTGGACACCCGGTACATTGGCATAGAATATATTAAAATTCCTGTCTACTAAACCCTTGTTTTCTAGACCCTTGCTGCTTTTTTCCCGTTAGATGAGAAGGAGCCCCTTGAAGGCGTTGAAGATTGATAAAATGGTTAATGGTCACTCCGCTAGGCCATAGGTTGGGATCGCGTATGACTTCCTTCATGTCGTCAACTAACCTGAACTAACCTGCTGACGGACTGTGGGCATCTTTTCGCATATCATGGATGTTTAACAAAATTGTGCTTTTCAAGGTAGTTGAGAATGTTGTCCTCGACTGACTGCTTAGCTAAACCTGATATAAATACCCAGGGATATCTTTGGGCTATTTGTAGATCATTGGTACCCTCATTTGACCCCTTTATGGGTACTGGTCGTTGTGTTTGCGGCATTACAGTGGGACTTGTAGCTGGAAGAGCCCCATCACCGTTTGCGAATGTAGTGTGAGTAACATGCATACGTCCTCTTTTATAGATAACCTTCTTCCATCTGTTGTTGGTTTCACCGTCGTTTTCCAATTTTTCGGAGGTTTTCTAATTGTTTATATTTTCCGAGTTTTGTGAGGTTGGACTCACATCCATTGACGTTTGGCCATCTGTAGTGTTGCCAACCTGATGCGGATCGTTTGGTTTAGGTTCTTTCACTAATGACTGTGCAGCGGATTTTCTTGTTTGTCTAGCGATTTGAGGTCCAACAGGTTCAGGTGCAGTGCTCTTCAAGGAGGCAATGCTGTTAAAGAAAGGATCGGAAGAATCCATATCCTTATTTCCTCAATCTTCAGCAGCTACTTTCGTTTTCTCTGCTATGTCCAAGCTGGAGACATTATTGTTATTAATTTAAAGAAATAGTCCATTCTCGAATAATAGGGAAAGGGGAAAAAAAGGCAAAAAGTCTTTCTCCACTAATTTAATAGTGAGCTATTAAAGGCTCAATTTTAAAATTAAATTGTCTCTACATGTTTCAAAGGTAGTAACCTTCATCTTCAGGAGACCAAAGTAGTGCTGCAGTTATTATTAGCAGTAGAGAGAAAACTGTTGGTGGAAAATGACGTTGATGGAGCTTTTTTTTATTTAAAAATATTTTGACAAGATATTAATAATTGAATGTAATCAGCATGCTAAAATTGGAATTGAAAGTGGAATGTTATATTTAAATCAAAGTTTATGAAAAGACACTGTCAATCTGTGGTCGAATTTAAAAAGGGAAGATATTCATTATTTGAAAATCATACGTCAGGATATATAAAAAGGATCTTTTGGACATTCTAGATCTTGTTAGAGAAAGATTTTTGTTTGTGATTTGTTTTAATTAGTAATGAAATAAAATTATTAATAATGTCTGTACTTACATAATGTTGAAATTTCATTTGTAAAATTAGTTATTGGAGACCTAAGGTCCCGTCACCTTGCGTTATGTTCGTCCCATTATGTAGGGAAAACAATAGAGTAAAATAAAATTATTAAAAAAATTAAAAAACAAAAAAACAGATCTTATATTTTATATAGGTACCCTTGAAGATTAAAATAGGGAGACGAACACAGTTAAAATGAAAACGAGACAACGTGTTCAGTCATTTTATAGTCGACCGTTGACAGCTTGAGAACAAAATGGTTGACAATGTTAGTATAATTGCATTAATGACAAAGGTATGAAAAGCTCAATCATCGTTCTTATAGTTACTAGTTAGTTAAATAAACATACATAAAACTTGAATATAACATAAAATATAAATAAAATATATTATAATAAAAAAATTTTTTCACAAGGTTGGGGGAATGGTCTTAAAAGACTTCCCTTTTATATTCTTTGGCGGTCTCCAGTGATCGCTAAAAGAAATATCGACATTTAAGTTGGGAGAAAAACAATCATTGTCAAGATACAGAATCCAGGAGTACGACTAATCATGTAGAAATTTAAAGGTTTAAAGGTTTAGTACAGAAAATAAATGTCAACCAAGCAACCCAAAAATCAAAATCAGTCGTCTCAAACTTCCTTTCCTCGGGAATAGGTGCTTTAAAGATCAGTGTTGTCATCTATGGGACCATCATCGAGGTGTGAGAATAAAGTGTGGAAATAATTTGATTTAAAATACTAAAAGTAAAAGAATTTTTTTGTCGAAAATAATTTATGTTGTTAAACGATTGATGACTTGGTTGGATGCCGAAAGGCAAGAGGTCATCGAAAATTTCGAACAGAACAGAACAGAATGATGGTTGACCAAAGAAGACTGTCACAGGTGGTTGTACATAACCTCTCAATTATATTTTTTAGAGATTTCAGACTATTAAAGATTTACTGATAATATCAAAATAATTGAAATTAGAACATAGAAATAGAGAAAAAGAGGTAAAATTGTTTGTTTAATTTTTAAAATTAAGAGCATTAAAAAAATGGGTAGAAGTATGCTGAACTTGATCATTAAGACAAACTAAATTTTTGTTATGTAACGCTTTGTTAATTTCAAGAATCTCGAGCAGGTCAAGCCTGTTCCCCTTATCACAGATGTGTAGATATTCTACATTAGAATCAGGATTAAAATGGTGTTTGTTAATATGAACGTGTCTAGAAAAACTAGACTTGATCCCAACTTAAATGTCGATATTCCTTTTAACGATCACTGGAGACCGCCAAAGAATATAAAAGGGAAGTCTTTTAAGACCATTCCTCCAACCTTGTGAAAAAATTTTTTTATTATAATATCTTTTATTAATATTTTATGTTATATTCAAGTTTTATGTATGTTTATTTAACTAACTAGTAACTATAAGAACGATGATTGAGCTTTTCATACGTTTGTCATTAATGCAATTATACTAACATTGTCAACCATTTTGTTCTCAAGCTGTCAACGGTCGACTATAAAATGACTGAACACGTTGTCACGTTTTCATTTTAACTGTGTTCGTCTCCCTATTTTAATCTTTAAGGGTATATAAAATATAAGATCTGTTTTTTTGTTTTTTAATTTTTTTAATATTTTATTTTAAATAAAACTCTATTGTTTTCCCTACATAATGGGACGAACATAACGCAAGGTGACGGGACCTTAGGTCTCCAATAACTAATTTTACAAATGAAATTTCAACATTATGTAAGTACAGACATTATTAATAATTTTATTTCATTACTAATTACAAATTTCTTTCTTATTACAGAATTTCTCATAAAACAAATCACAAACAAAAATCTTTCTCTAACAAGATCTAGAATGTCCAAAAGATCCTTTTTATATATCCTGACGTATGATTTTCAAATAATGAATATCTTCCCTTTTCAAATTCGACCACAGATTGACAGTGTCTTTTCATAAACTTTGATTTAAATATAACATTCCACTTTCAATTCCAATTTTAGCATGCTGATTACATTCAATTATTAATATCTTGTCAAAATATTTTTAAATAAAAAAAAGCTCCATCAACGTCATTTTCCACCAACAGTTTTCTCTCTACTGCTAATAATAACTGCAGCACTACTTTGGTCTCCTGAAGATGAAGGTTACTACCTTTGAAACATGTAAAGACAATTTAATTTTAAAATTGAGCCTTTAATAGCTCACTATTAAATTAGTGGAGAAAGACTTTTTGCCTTTTTTTCCCCTTTCCCTATATTTCAACTCCACTTCGAGAATGGACTATTTCTTTAAATTAAAATCAGCCGGTCAGGCTTTTCTAGTTCGAGAATACAAACAGAATCTACTCAAGAGAAAACTGGTGGAACTGGACATATGGTTTAATTGTGAATGTATCAGAGGGAACCTACAGCCAAGATTTGTCTCCTTACGCACCCATGTCAACTCCTCTTCTGCAAGAAAGGCCATCCAATCTGCAACAAAGGTTTGGTTAAGGGAAGAAATCAAAAAACATTACTTTAAACTTAATCTCATCAATCTAAAACTTAAATATTTATTCAGTGAATTAAATAACATTCTACATCCTGCACAATGGGACTCGTTGTGTCTTTCTTTACAAGACTACGTCTATGACCAAAAAAATATTAAATTTGAACGCCTTACTCACAAATTAGCCAATTTAAAAACTGAACAATTCAGAAAAACCAATTTTTCAATACATAATAACTCCCACCCTAACTCTATAAACAATATATTCAATTCAACTTCAGTCAACAACAAAAATTTTTCTACAGACAACTTCAGTTTCGATAACTCAATTTTCAAATTTGAACTAAATGAAGATACACTTAACTCTCCAAATGAGAATGATTTCAACTTTCATGAAAGAGTCCTCAATTTGAGTAATACACATTTCGAAGAGCACGAGATGAATTTACTTAATAAAGGTCTAAAATATAATCTTCATTTCACAATAGAATCGAAAGACGCTGAAGTTTTAGCCACTAATTGTGAGAATATAATATCCAAATCATACTTAGTTCAGAAGAAAGACACTTTGAGATCTCTTTGTGCATCTACCATTAACCAATGTCATAAAAGCGGCCTTCTGTTGAACAAGGAGAATGAGACTGTTTCCCTCAAATCCATAAAATCTAAAATCAAAGATAACAATTTAGTGATCTCAAAGTCAGATAAAGCAAATTGTCTAGTGATCTTGCGTAGACCAGACTACAATGAAAAAGTAATCAATTTTCTTTCTTCTGAAGATTTCACCATAATATTACAAAATCCAATAGACAAATTTACTCAGTTATTTAAAAACACTTTAAAGAGAGTAAACAATACTTTAAGCTTTTTCAATACTAATAAATTCAAACTTACTCCAATAAATCCTATTACCCCATTGCTCTATGGTCTTCCCAAGATCCACAAACAAAATATACCTATACGCCCTGTAGTCTCATACTGTGGTTCCCCTTGTCATAAACTGAGCACTTGGCTAAACAGCATATTACTTGAGCTAACTAATTTTCAAAGTTCGTTTTCAGTTAAAAATTCAGCCAATTTGGCTGACGATCTTTCTAAAATACATATCCCTGATTCTTCTCTCTTGGTCTCTTTTGATATAGTAAACCTATTTCCTAGTATCCCTTCCAACGAATGTATCAATTTAGTTAGAATCCTTCTAAATGATAAAACTACTCTAGAACAAGAACATATTGAGAACCTTTGCTCCTTGGTGAACTTGGTCCTTTCTCAAAATTTTTTTCAATTTGACAATAAGTTTTACAAACAAAATTCAGGACTAGCCATGGGCTCAGCGTTGTCTCCTCTTTTAGCAGAAATTTTCATGTCGGATATTGAATCCAGAATCAAATCACACCCTCTTTTCACAAATATACTTTTCATAAGACGTTATGTAGATGATATTTTTGCAATATTTACTGGAAACCATACAGACCTTCTTCTCTTTACACAATTCCTAAATTCGTTACATCCCTCAATTAAATTCACTTCTGAAATAGAAATCGATGGTTTCATCCCCTTCTTGGACCTAAAAATAACCAAGTCAAATAATAGACTCAAATTTGCTATTTATCATAAACCAACTAGTACTGATTGCACTATTTCATATCAATCTAACCACCCCTATAGCCAGAAATTCTCCTCTTTTCATTCCTATTTTACTAGACTTTTTAAAATCCCCCTTGAAAGTAACGAGTTCAAGTCTGAATTGAGCTTGATCAGACAAATAGCTACTAACAACGGTTTTCCTCTTAATATCATAAACAAAATATTGTAACGGGTGAATTTCACGGCGAACCGGCAACGGTGAAAGGAGCAACACCGCACCTGGCGAGAGAATGCGGAACAACAACGGCGACTGGGATGGAGACGGAGACGGCGCGAGACAGACTGGTCACGGTGATTCAACTTGGCGGATTGCGTGAGATTGTTAATTGGTTTATTATTATTTTGTGCGAGAATTAAAGGCGATTAATGTTCTAAGACTGTTTTTGTTAATAATTCAGAAGTGCGATAACCTACGGCTGGTGTTATTTCTAGTGTAGCGAGTGTTTTAAAGGCGTTAAACCAAAAATTAAAACGGCGTACCGGTGATTGTGTCATTTTTGGGTGACCGTGAAGTGACATTGGCGTGACGTTGGGAGTGCCGGTTTTTGGCAATTGTTTTGAAAACGTTGTGTTTTGTTTTTGGTTAATTGGTGATTTTAACTTGGGGTGAAAATCATGGCAGAGAAAAAGGGGTCGAAGTCGAATCAAGGCGAGGATTCTGACTTAGACTATGAGTACGAGCGTGAGGATGAGTCTGAAACGGAGGAACATTCGGACAATGTTCTGGAGAAGCTGCTACAAGGTGCCAACTTGGCGGGCTCCATCCGGAAGATTGTGGCGGCGGAGACAGCTAAGGCGATGAAGCTGCTCAGGCAAGGCGATGGCGAATCAGGTTCAGGTGGTACTGGTGGTAGTAGTACTAGTCAAGGTGAGCGATGTAGTGCTAGTTGCAGTTCAGGTTGTTCGGTTTCAAGGGCGAGGGCAGGCGGTGAAATCCTTGCGCCCTTTGACCCGGACAATAGGGACTGCAATATTTTGAAGTGGTTGAGTAAAATTGACCAGCTGGGCGCAATTCATGGGTGGTCGGAGTATGAGCGAGCCTATTTCATGCAGGCAAAATTGCAAGGCGCTGCAAGGGCGTGGTATAATAGGCTCGATCAATATGACCTCACCTGGGCTGAATGGAAGGCGTCCATTAAACAGGCGTTTCCCAGGGAGCATGATTACGCTCAGTTGTTGAAGGAAATGTTGGCGAGAGTGAAGATGGAAGGCGAAACCATCACTCACTACTACCATGCCAAAATGGCGATGATCGAGAGGTGCGATCTATCAGGCACTGCATGATAGATGGTCTACCTCGAGATCTGCAGGCGAATGCGAGAGCATACAAATGCTCCAGTGTTGGCGAACTGTATACTGGGTTTCTGTCTTCTCTTGACAGGTACCAACCATCTTCAACTGGCAGAAATGGTGATCTGAAGAGGCGTAGTTCAGCTCAGCAGGGCGCAATACCTAAGGTGAAGAGGCAAGATGGAACACCAGCAGCAACGGCGACACTGGCGATTAGGTGCTTTAATTGTCAAGAAGTGGGCAATCACATCAGCAGGAATTGCCCGAAGCCCAAGGCGGAGAGGTGTATGCGCTGTGGCAAAGCAGGACACGACAGGTTCACCTGTCCAGGTAGAGCAGGTGGCTCTGGTGGGACCAAGGCGTCGGGCTTAAGTCAGGTGAGGCTTGTTGATTCTGTAGAGAGTGCGTTTAAGAAAACGGCGACTACAGGCGATGGCAAGCGTATTCGTGTTTACATTGACACGGGTAGCGAGCGCAACATCATAAGGCGTGAATGTTTTAGTACTTTAGGCGATTATAATGTTGCACCATCGTCTGTTATTTTAAAAGGTTTTGGCGGAGCACTATGTACCGTGGAAGGCGAGGTAAGGCTCCCTATCATGGTAGATGGTGTGGCTCTGAATGTCAAGGCGGTCATCGCAGACTGTGATCTTGCTGGTGCTGATCTTCTTTTAGGGCAACCGGCGTTAGCGACACCAGGCGTCTCGTTGACAGTTCAGGATGGTAAGGCGAAACTGTTCTGTTCTGAGGAGAAGCCCGAGGATCTTGTGAGGCAGATCACCCTAAATAAAGATGACGTTGAGGCAAAAATTACAAGGCGCGTAATACCACTTCAGGATGTCACTTTGGCCCCAGGCGAATAGGCAGAAGTTGATGTGGTGGTGGAGGGGATGCATCTGGGCGAACGATGTTGGATCCCTGCAAGGCGATATGAATCTAATGGCGCCATTGTAGTCAATGGAAATCATATCTTGGAAGGCGGACACTCGGGCCAAATTACGGTGCACAATTTGGGCCTTGGGCCAGTGCGGTGGAAAGCTGGACAGGTGATGGCGAGGGCGACCCTGCTGGGTTCCACTGTGACAGTTGGGCACGTTTCGGTAAGCGACACTTCTTTACCTAATACTTTAGATCTATCATGTATAAAAGTTGGTGAGGTAAGCGAATGTGATGAGGTGATGTTGCATGCACTTTTGGCGAGAATGGCGATATGTTTTGCTACTAATGATGGCGATTTAGGTGTGACTAATTTAGGCGAGATGCGTATACATCTGACCTCTGATAAGCCAGTGGTGTATAGGCCTTACAGGTTGTCATTTGTTGAGAGGGCATTAGTGCGAGAAAAGGTACAAAAACTGATGGATGCAGGTGTGATTCAAGAGAGTGACTCTGAGTATGCAAGTCCAATCGTCTTAGTGCCTAAAAAGAATGGCGAACTGCGGATGTGTGTCGATTATAGGGCGCTAAACTCGATTTGCATCAAGGATAGATCGCCGTTACCGAGAATTGAAGATCAACCTGATCGATTGGCGGGCAAGTGTTTTTACACTACTTTGGATCTGGCGCAAGGTTATCATCAGGTGCCATTACATAGTGACTCCATTCACAAAACGGCGTTTGTGACTCCAGATGGTCACTATGAGTATTTGCGGGTGCCTTTTGGGTTGGCGAATGCCCCGGCGGTTTTTCAAAAGATGGTGAATAAGATGTTACGAGGTATGCAAAATGAACTTGTGCTGGCATACATGGATGACCTTTTACTTCCATCGGCGACTATTCCAGAAGGTTTGGCGTTGTTAGAGAAGGTGTTACAATTGGTGGCCAAGGCGGGGCTAAAGTTAAACTTGGCAAAATGTATCTTCTTGGAGGACAAGCTGGAGTATTTGGGGCATGAGATTAGCGCGAATGGTATTCGTCCAGGCGAAAGGAAAATCCAGGCAGTCCAAGATTTTCCTATACCTACCGATGTGCATGGCGTTAGACAGTTTGTTGGGTTGGCGAGTTATTTTCGAAAGTTCGTTAAGGACTTTGCTATCATAGCAGGGCGAATGGTCAGGTGGAGAGGCAGAACCGTACTCTATTGAACGCTATAGAGGCCAGTGCAGAGTCTGAGATTGATTGGGATGCTGGATTATCTGAGATTGTGTGGGGTCTCAATCATACTACCAATCAAAGCACTGGGTTTTCCCCGGCTCAGCTTATGTTCGCACATGGTACTGGCGTCAATGCGGAACTGTCTAGCGACGTGCAAAGGGCAAATGCACAAGGGGCTGAAGGCGAAACCTATGACGACATTAGGGCAGCTCTTCTCCAGAGGCGTCACAAGGCGAGTGAAAACCTGACAAAGGCAGGGCGTAAAATGAAGGCGATATACGATCGTAGGCGAAAAGTTGCAACTCCAGGCGATGCCTATAAGGTGGGTGACTTGGTGCTATGGCGAAAAGCAACCACATGTTCAGGGGAAAAAGGTGTAAACCGAAAGATGATTAACAAGTATGATGGACCCTATCGTGTAGCCAAGGTGCTAGGCAACGATAGATACGTCATAACTGCAGTGAAAGGTATGCGTGGCTACAAAACTTTTAGGGCGGTGGTAGCCATGGATTCTTTAAGGCGATATAAGAGTACCACACCAGGTGAATGTAAGAGTGATGAGGATGGCTTTGATGAAAGTGATGGCGAATGTGCAGATCGTCAAGATCTGATTGACTTGTTGGAAAGTTGAATTAATGAGGACATTAATTTTTGCAGGATGGCCGACTGTAACGGGTGAATTTCACGGCGAACCGGCAACGGTGAAAGGAGCAACACCGCACCTGGCGAGAGAATGCGGAACAACAACGGCGACTGGGATGGAGACGGAGACGGCGCGAGACAGACTGGTCACGGTGATTCAACTTGGCGGATTGCGTGAGATTGTTAATTGGTTTATTATTATTTTGTGCGAGAATTAAAGGCGATTAATGTTCTAAGACTGTTTTTGTTAATAATATACTATAAACATTTGATAAAACATCTGAACAGAAACCTTTTATCTACTGATAAAGTTACAAACAAATTTTACTCCTTACCATACTGGGGCCCAATTTCCTATAAACTCAAAAACATTTTTAAATCTTTTAATATTGAAATAGTCTTTAAAACTCAGCATACGTTAAAAAAGTTTCTAACCAATTCCAAAGACACAATCCCAATCTCCAACAAATCTGGTGTCTACAGCATCACTTGTTCAACAGAGGGTTGCAGTGCTTGTTACATAGGTCAAACAGGGCGTAAGTTTTCAGTTAGAATAACGGAACACTGTAAAGAATTAGAGAAAGCTACAAATTAAAATCTTTCCCCCTCAAGAATCAAGTCTAGTTTTTCTAGACACGTTCATATTAACAAACACCATTTTAATCCTGATTCTAATGTAGAATATCTACACATCTGTGATAAGGGGAACAGGCTTGACCTGCTCGAGATTCTTGAAATTAACAAAGCGTTACATAACAAAAATTTAGTTTGTCTTAATGATCAAGTTCAGCATACTTCTACCCATTTTTTTAATGCTCTTAATTTTAAAAATTAAACAAACAATTTTACCTCTTTTTCTCTATTTCTATGTTCTAATTTCAATTATTTTGATATTATCAGTAAATCTTTAATAGTCTGAAATAGTGATGGGAGTACTCGAGTACAGGAATCGAGTAATACTCGATTCTTAAAGGAATCGGTAGTATTCGAATACTGACCACAAGCGCCGGGATCGATTCCGATTCTTAATATTAGGGCTATTAGGCTGAGACGGAATCGGGCCGGGTTCGAGCGAGGTTCGAAGTTCGAGACCGAGACGCTGGAATCGCTTGAAATATTGGATCGGTGTTTGGTGTCGGTACTCGTCGTTTTACTCGGGTGATGCGATTGAAGGAATACGTGTTTTGTTAGGTTAGGCTTTGTTTGTTTGTTTCTAAACGTTTCGAGGCGGCAAATTCTATGCTTATTTTAAAAGTTATTTCCCTTTTAGTTAGGAATTTAAAGTAAGTGTTATGTTGCGTGCTATTATTCTTTATTATTGATGTATGTTTTCTGAGGCATTAAATAAAAATAAGGTGGGTTTAAGACATTTAACCGAAGTTCTCTTCAGAACGAGTATTTTCTAAAGGATTAATTAATAAATATACGTCAAAATCGCTTATTGCCAAAAAACCTTAACCAAATAATTTTTTAAAATAGTTTATATTAACAACTTGGTTAAAATGTTTTAGTTTGGTTAGTAGTTTTAGTTAGTTAGTAGGTTTAGTTTTTATTTTATTTTCCCAAAATAATAATATGTTAAAAGAGAAAACTTTTATTTATTTTTGTTATTTATTTATTTTAGAATGTTTTATTCTATTTAAAAAAATATAGTTAAACCTGAGGTTTCACCGTTTAAAAACACGTAATTTAAACATGTAATTCTTATAAAAAAATTCAAGAAATAATCTTTTGCTGTCTTTTTTTATTTACAGCGATTTTTTTGCGGGAAAAATAAATGTAATTCTAAAATATCCTCATAAAAATCTCACTCGCTTAAACTATGAAAACAAATCGCTAAGTACTCAGTACTCGGTATTCAATAAAATATCCGATTCCGCGACGTACTCGATCCCTCAGTACTCGATTCTTGAAAATACCCGATTCTTCCCATCACTAGTCTGAAATCTCTAAAAAATATAATTGAGAGGTTATGTACAACCACCTGTGACAGTCTTCTCTGGTCAACCATCATTCTGTTCTGTTCTGTTCGAAATTTTGCATGACCTCTTGCCTTTCGGCATCCAACCAAGTCATCAATCGTTTAACAACATAAATTATTTTCGACAAAAAAATTCTTTTACTTTTAGTATTTTAAATCAAATTATTTCCACACTTTATTCTCACACCTCGATGATGGTCCCATAGATGACAACACTGATCTTTAAAGCACCTATTCCCGAGGAAAGGAAGTTTGAGACGACTGATTTTGATTTTTGGGTTGCTTGGTTGACATTTATTTTCTGTACTAAACCTTTAAAACTTTAAATTTCTACATGATTAGTCGTACTCCTGGATTCTGTATCTTGATAATGATTGTTTTTCTCCCAACTTAAATGTCGATATTTCTTTTAACGATCACTGGAGACCGCCAAAGAATATAAAAGGGAAGTCTTTTAAGACCATTCCCCCAACCTTGTGAAAAAATTTTTTTATTATAATATCTTTTATTTATATTTTATGTTATATTCAAGTTTTATGTATGTTTATTTAACTAACTAGTAACTATAAGAACGATGATTGAGCTTTTCATACCTTTGTCATTAATGCAATTATACTAACATTGTCAACCATTTTGTTCTCAAGCTGTCAACGGTCGACTTTAAAATGACTGAACACGTTGTCACGTTTTCATTTTAACTGTGTTCGTCTCCCTATTTTAATCTTTAAGGGTATATAAAATATAAGATCTGTTTTTTTGTTTTTTAATTTTTTTAATAATTTTATTTTAAATAAAACTCTATTGTTTTCCCTACATAATGGGACGAACATAACGCAAGGTGACGGGACCTTAGGTTTCCAATAACTAATTTTACAAATGAAATTTCAACATTATGTAAGAAGAGACATTATTAATAATTTTATTTCATTACTAATTACAAATTTCTTTCTTATTACAGAATTTCTCATAAAACAAATCACAAACAAAAATCTTCCTCTAACAAGATCTAGAATGTCCAAAAGATCCTTTTTATATATCCTGACGTATGATTTTCAAATAATGAATATCTTCCCTTTTTAAATTCGACCACAGATTGACAGTGTCTTTTCATAAACTTTGATTTAAATATAACATTCCACTTTCAATTCCAATTTTAGCATGCTGATTACATTCAATTATTAATATCTTGTCAAAATATTTTTAAATAAAAAAAAGCTCCATCAACGTCATTTTCCACCAACAGTTTTCTCTCTACTGCTAATAATAACTGAAGCACTACTTTGGTCTCCTGAAGATGAAGGTTACTACCTTTGAAACATGTAGAGACAATTTAATTTTAAAATTGAGCCTTTAATAGCTCACTATTAAATTAGTGGAGAAAGACTTTTTGCCTTTTTTCCCCCTTTCCCTATTATTGTTATTGTTCGATGTTTTTATGGATTTTTTTGGCAGGATTTTATAATTTTCTGTTTTCTTTTCTAGATGTAGGACTTTTTCTCTCAGTAGGGCCTGATTTTCTTGTAAGATTTGATTCTTACCTCTTATTTCACAGACATCTCATTGAGCAGCTGTAATTATGATTTCTCTACACTATTTGAGGTTATGTCATGTTCAAGACAATTTGCTCGCGTTTTATCCAGAATTTGTAGTTTTTCAGCTCAAGCCCTGTTCGCACAGGATTTATAGAACACATTATCACATGTTATACACACAATTGCACTAGTTTGTTTCGCTTTACAGCACGTAAAATTGATTTTTTCGCCCGTATCTTTTCGATCGAATTTTTTTAGAATTCATCAAAAAAAAAGCCTTCAAGAGCTAGTCACTTATAGTATGCAAGTGTGCAACGCAAAACTATAAAGAAATTGAAAAATATGAGAAGAATTTAAATAATATTATGTAAAAGACGAAGTTATAAACTCATTCAATCCTCCAAATTGTCCTCTTTTTAATTTAATGTGTCTTTGACTCATTGTAAGCGATACACTTTTGGTATTTGAATAAAGGTGGCTCTGGCCTTTTCTATTCTGGATTTAATTATTGGAATTGGAAAATTTTAACTTTAATAAAAACTTGGTCTTTGTCATTTAAAATTGAAAGCATCAGACTTTATCTCCGCCCACAATGATTTTTTTTTAAACAAAAAAGTGACCTCCTTTTGTTATCTGAAAAGCAATCATCTCGGATCTGCTCAGATCTCTCTACGGTCTATGGAACTTGCCAGTCAAAATGATAAATTACCTCTAAATGTCCTTCTTATTCACTCTAATACTGTGCGATTGCTTTGCAAAATTTCCCAACTTGTTGATTTCATGCGCAAAGTTTTCCCTGAAAAGTTGAAACGGCACTTTCCGAATTTTCCTTTCTATCGTCGGCGTGATTTTATGCTGAAAGGGCGTTAGATACTTTCGAGTGCTTAAAACATCGCGTTTTCAACTAGATTCCCGAAGGGTAAGTGATTTGTTATTTATTTAAGAAAATGTACAGGGTAGCCATTTAGCACTTGTGAACGGAAAATATTTTGAATTTTGGACAAGTAAACAGAAATTACAAAAGTAGCATAGATTACTGAGACTAACACGAAGATTTTAAATATTAATATAATTTTGGCACGCTGCCACCAAAGGCAACCGTTTGAGATACTAAGACATAATCTTGTGTATGATATAAAACACAACTTTCTATATTATATTTATTTCCTTTAACCAGCAGCGTAGGAATGGTTAGACACCAAAATAATTTTAAACATGCCACAGATTTTTTAAAAACAATTATCTACTATTAATTATCTGTAAACCCTAAACAAAAAGGCATCTGGCATTTTTGTCGTAAAAGTTACCGTTTGGCAAAAAATAATAATATAACAAAATTATGATTTGAGAACTTTTTTAATATCTGAAGCTCGTTATTTAGCGAAAATGGTTTATATAAAATCAAGCTGGCTATCTCGCCCGGTGCTAAAAATCCGTTCTGATTCTTTTGTTATGAACTGTATTTATAGAGCTTTGATGTTTGCGTTATATTTGCTAAAGATCGGAAAAAAACAAAACAAAAAGAATTATTGAAAACCAAGCGTTTTATGACATATCTTGGTATGAACTTCTCGACTCTAGGTAAAGTAAGCGCCACGAATATAACATTATTGTTTTAAGTATACGAAGTCAATCGGAACAGCAAAAAACCGAACTTCGGGTTATCGCCGGCAACTTTTTTCAGAAGCATGGGCGGCGTACAACACATGGAAAATATTTTACCACATTAATTAATTTTCATTTTGTGTATACAAAACCAATTGGAAGAACATGAGAAAGTATTGAGGTCGGCATTGTGGGGCAGCATTTAAATTATTCCCAACTTATTCCCAATAATTTTCATATACCTACACGGATCTATTTTTTTTAGATTGACATTATACAGGGTTGTTGGTATAATATGGAAACGGCGATTATTTCTTAAAGTAAAACAGCTAACAAAAAATATTCAAGACAAAAGTTTTTTGGTTTTGTAAAATCTATTAGAATTGAAAAAAGACAAGTATAAAGGATGAGTCAGAAAGCCGTAGAGAAATAAAGTTACTTTTTTCTTAATGGGATACCTTATATCTTACAATATTTTTGGATTATACATATAATTACAGTTATTTTTTATTAAATGCATTATAAGTCTAAACTTAATAGCTTAGGATATATCGACTTTTGAAAAATGACATTTTTGAACTTTGACAGCCTTTAGCTTTCTAACAGTATGCCATAAAGCAAAACGGCTTACATGTCCCTGTCTTACTTTTTTATTATCTTCCCAAAAATACCAACTGCCGGTGATACCGGTATATTTAGTACTATATTTCCGGCTTTTGAGCTACATCCGGTTTAACTGGAAGTTGATTAATTTAGAAAGATAGTTTAAAACTAGGATAGGGACATGTAAGCCGTTTTACTCTAAGACGTGCCGTTAAAAAGCTAGAAGCTGTCAAAATTCAAAAATGTCAGTTTTAAAAGTAGATATCTCGGAAACTATTAGGTTTAGACTTATAATTCACTTTATAAAAAATAATGGTAATTTTATGCAAAATCTAAAAATATTTTAAGATATAGGGTATTCTATTGAAAAAAAAATTACATTGTTTTTCTACGGCATTCTGACTCATCCTGTATGCTTAATTTTTTAAAATTCTGACAGACCATAAAAAACCTAAAACTTTTATTTGGAACATTTTTTGCTAGCTATTGTACTTTAAGAAAATATCAACCCTTTCCATACATACCAACAACCCTGTATATAGTGACTAAAAACACTTAAATTTTCCGTTTATCATTATATTTTATTTTATGTGAATTTGATAAAAAGTCAAAATTCACTTTCAAAATTTTCAGAGCTTAAATCCGTATTTGGGGATATAGGTAATAATGAGATCAACTGCCGGTAAAATACAATATTCATCTTCCTTCTCTATGACATCCTCCTTCTCTATGACATGCTGGATATATTTCATTCATATACCACTGTCTTCTACTTAATCAACAACTGTGCTTAAATTTCCAAGTACAAAAGCATTGTCAGTTGGCGATTGGTTATATTTTCTCAGTTTGTTCTCGACTGTAGGGGGGAGGCGTAAAATAGTATGACCATGTGCTTCGCATACTTTGTCGATTAGATATTCCTTTTGAAAGTAAAGTTCTCTTTTTTTATAGCTTCCAATAACACCTTTTTTTCTAGCATTTTGAGGAATTTTCATGTTTCTACTTTCCAAGAATTGCATCCTTCTTTGTGCTGCTGTAAGAAACATTGTTATGTAGACGCAAATGATAGGATGCATTGTCCATATCAATGACAGAATTGAGGGATGGATTTGGCAGCAATTGTACAATAACTTCAATAAACCATTTTTCGAATAGACTGGCGGTCATATCTTTACGGTAGTTAGCCGATGAGTGCTTTATATTTTTGGCCAACAACAATAAAGCGTTAGGGACAAAATCCTTAATATTGCCTGCGTGTAGTATGATAACTGGTTTACCGCGAGAGCAAGATCAATTTAGCGTGCACTTATTACTATCATCCACCCAACCATATACACTATCTCCCTTTTTAATTGGCGGTATACCTTAATTTTACGTAAATATTCTTGCCGCCATGCTACGATACGAGACGATTCCATTATACCATTCTTTTGTTTAATCTTTTGAAGCAACAATCTAGCAAAATACTACGTAAGGTGTCCAGAGATTTATATTCATAATCAGAATAATCCCGTAACTTATCCCGAATCATTTCTAATGTGGGGACTTTGTTTTCCTCATCAAATTGATATACAACTCGGCGTATAACTTCTTTGTCACCATTCTCAACTTTTTTAAGCTTCTGATTAGCTATTTTTCGCTTTACGAAATCGTCGATAATAACTCCTTCTCCAATCACTGTGAAAATTGTAGTTCGAGCAAGTTCAGTGAGCTCAAAAGTCCTTTTTAATATTTCGTTTTGGGAGGCCCCAGGACTTCCACTTTTTAAGCAGGTGTAATGATTTAAAATAAGTCTCTAGGTTTGAACATGTAAATCTTTATTACAAAATTCCGACGGCTCCGCCATGGAATCGGCTTCCACATTGTTTGTTTTATTATCAGAAACAGCAAAAGGTCGTCACAACGCCATCTTGATTAAATATTTAAATAACAACAATAACAACAAGAACGGCAACAACAACAAAACAATTTACAAAAACACGACACTTAATAGCAACAGTAACAGCAGCAACTGCAACAACAATAAAATAACTTAGAAAACACTACACTCGGGCACACTCTTAAGATACTTTCTAAAATTTCCACTTACGAATAAAAGAATAAACGAAATTTACTTCCCCCCTATTTTGATAATTAAAAAATGTACTACACCACTGTCACAACAGGTAAAAAACGCAGTGGAATAGACATTTTTTAGGTGTTATTTTATTTTTTTGTCCATCAAAATTATTTAATCAACCTGAAGCGGCCGGCTAGGAACGCGTGGGCGAGAAAAAATTTATACGCGGTCTAATCATAATAAAATTAGATTATTTTTAATTAAAATTTATTGGTAAACTTAGCAGACCCGGTACTTGACTGTTATTTTTAGCTATTCGAATTGACTTCGTATAGACTATACTTGGAACTTAAAAGCCAGCTGCCGCCGAGTAGAGACGTGAACTATCCTCGCATATTGCTCTTCTTAACGTAGTATATATAGATAAGAACAGAGAGAAGTCGTATTGGCGCCTCGCCCGTAGCAATCAAAAATACTGTTAATAGGTCGAGTTTAACATGGCGATATCAATTTCTAACTGATTCAGCCAATGAGAAACAGAAAGTGGACCTTGAAGGCCAATAGAATATCCACAAGAGGTAATTAGATATAACTTTCTTGGCGTCCACGTTGACTCTTAAAGTATTAACCCGGGTATTGTCGCTTCCTATTATAAATTTTTTGCTGGAGTTTTTATACCAAAATCTAAATGTAAACCGCGATAATGTTATATTTGTGGCGCATATTTTACCTATAATTACTCTTAGGTAAGCTTTCTGATAATATCACTCAATACCTACTTATATACTATCTTTCGCCAATGTTTAAATAATATTTCCGTACGAACTCCTTCGGTTCATATAAATGATAGTTTGTGATATAAGTTAAGGTGCGTCCAGACCGATGCGCCGAACTGCGCTAAAGGTTCGCAAGCGTTGCAAAAACATCCAGTTAGAACGTTGCCTGTGCGCGAATGCGCCACACCGAATTTGTTCCGGTGAGAGTCGGTACATCAAAGAGAAACGTCTGCTGCAACAAATTTAGTTTTGACGTGCTTTATGCATGTGGTTTGCGCGCTAAGTGCTTTATTTTTTTTTCCTTTTTTGACAATGCATTACACAAAATTATGAAAGCAGCACATGAGATTTTTATATTATCATCATTCATGGCAACAACGGTAATCAACAATCATCGTATTATGTCTATGTATATGCTTTTTTTTATTTTATTTCTATCGAACTTCACACTTCACGGGAACACATACGAACACAACCTACTTTTGAACGTTTCGGCAATCTAGACGTAAATGATCGCTAACATTCTCGAACGTGTTGGAATGTTCCGCGCAGTTCGGAACACTGGACTGGACGCACTAAAACGATGATCTACGTCTAGACCGCCGCAACGTTTAAAGGTGCTGTTACACGGCGTGTGGAGTGACACGCCAGGCCTGTGAACTGAGGAGTGGCAGGCGGCGTGTCTCTTGCCGTTAATCATCGCGCCCCGCCCGGGAAATCTAGCCATTAGCTCGTAGGCAAACCAATCTGGTTTGAAAATGTCATCTGCTCCGCTTCCAGTTCTGTTGCTTGCCTTTACTCTGGAATTTAGTTTCCGGAAAGTACCCATAAGTGTCTCTTTATTCTTTTTTAGATCAGCAATTGTGAATAGGATACTTATTTGTGTCTGGATTTGCAGCCAGGCATCATGCACCGCATTCCTGTCCTTATGACCTGGGTGCCTAGGGTTCCAAATTATTGGCTCTTGTTCGAATAAATTTAAAAACTCAATAATATTATCGTTCGACCACGACATTATAGATATGTGAACAATTGTGGCAATAAAAAAACACACACTAGCACAGAGATTTTACAGGGGAACATATTAAAAATACGAAATATATGTTGTTCCGGTAAGGATCGCGTTAAAACTGATTATTTACTTCTCTCCTACTCTTGTCGAATCTGCCAACTTCCGAGCTCGGCGCGTCTACTTTGATGTTTACCGACACTAGACGGTCGGCTTCACGCCGCCCGAGAATCGTCGCGCCAGACCCGTTACACGGAACGGGAACTGCCACGCCAGAACCGTGGAGTGCCGGTTGCCCCGCCGTGTAACGGGGCCTTTAGAGCAGTTTGTGTTCGCATGTGTTCCCGTGAAGTGCGAAGTTCGATAGAAATAAGATAGATAAAGCATAGACAATAAAATTATGATTGATTACCGGTATTACCATGATTGATGATAATATAAAAATCTCATGTGCTGATTTAATAATTTTGTGTGATGCCTTGTCAGAAAAGAAAAATAATGGAACTACTGCCGCCATCCCATAATTTTGACTTATTTTCATATAAACTTATTAATTGTAATAATAATATATTTACGTGGTTCCACTTCCATTTTCAAAACAATTAGCAATATTACCTACGATAGGTACCTTGAAATGAACAGTAAATAATCTGCAAATTTTTAATAAAAACTCGCCAAATGCGCATGTGCGAAACAAGAATCAAATAGACGTTTGTCTTGACAAGAGAAGAAATAATGTTATTATATGATCTTCTTATGACGTCAATGACAAAGCAATTCGTAATAGATATTTATCTACTTTCATTTAGTAATGTGAATTTTACAGTTCTGTAAATCGTTTTGTAAGGGCATCTATTACAGCACTAGTGCTGTAATAGATGCCATTACAGCACTAGTGCTGTAATAGATGCCCTTACAAAACGATTTTTAATAGCAGGTGCATTTTTATTTTTAAAAATGCCTTTTGCCAAATATTTTTATTCATAGATGAAAGTAGATAAAATTTTGTACAATATTCTTGTTGTAAATTCATATTACTACACTCGATGTTTGATTAAACTCGGCTGACGCCTCGTTTAACAACTTTAACATCTCGTGTTGTAATATGAATCTTTACAACACTTATATCGTAAATATCTATTACGTTATAAGTCCGGTAAATCAACTTTTACAGTATGAGTGAAAGGTTTCGAGACGAGGCGACGAAGGAGTAAGTAACATTTTTTTACCGGACTTATTGCTGTAAAACCTTATTTTCTGGACTAAATTCAAATATGTAAAGGTGTGTTTTACAATACAGTATGAAACAAAGAAACATTAAAGTTTCATTAATTTTTCAAGGTTTTGAATAATTTCATTGTAATTATTGTCTTCTACACAGGGTGTTCCATTATTATTGCGAAAAACTTCAGAATGAGTTTTCCCACTTAAAAATATAAAAAAAAGTTTCTATAAACCTATATCCGGAAATTCTTCGTTTCGGAGATACAGGGGTTAAAGTTTTATTATTATTTTTGTTTTTTCTAAATCATTCTTGAAATAATGTCGATACTTGAACTAAAATTTGTATCTATGGGTTTTTCGATGTAAGTATGGCACTAATTAGTACAGGGCGCCGCGTACATATTATTTTACTCTTTTGATGTGTTAGAACTTTCTTATACGTGCCTGTATTACATTTTTGCGCAAAAATAGATTTCTCTATCATTTCTACGTGAAAAAGGCATAGGTAGAAGTCGCTACGAGCAACCGTTCTCGAGAGAAAGAAAAATAAAAAAATAAATTATATAAAATTGCATATCGCTATGCCCATATCAGAGTTTGATAAATTGGTTTTTATCTCCTAAACAAAGCCGAAATCAAAAAATTATCAGAAGGTACTTCGCATTAGCCATCGACCTGCCTATGTAACAGTATCAAAAAGAGAAAATGGCAGTGGAGTACATTCACTGAGAACATTTTGTCATCCTCACAGTATTTTTATATTTACGGTAGTCAAAATATTTTGTATTTGAATAGGCGCCAAAAGAGAATTTCTGCTGCCGTAGTAAACTCGACCTTGCTAAAAACTCTTTACTATCGTAGTAAAGCATTTCTATAAAGTGGTGTTTCCAACTGCTAAAGAGTGATTTTGTTGAACTAAATGAGAATGACTACTGTAATAGCAAAGTACTCGATGACGATGACTCGGTGACGGTGAAGACCATTGCTAAGCTAAAAATTTATTTTTCGCTTATTGAAAAGATAGGTTTATATTTTAACTGGATTACTTTTTTGAACTAAAATAGTTCAGTAATTGTACTTTTACAATATTTGCAATCTTCGGTCACAGGTCTTAAGATTTTCTGCAATATGCAATTTGAGTTACAATACATATTTATATATATTTATTTCTTTGGCAGCATATATTATGTCGTAATGTAGACAAGTAGTCAATGGAAAATTTAGGTAAAGTCTATAGTATTAAATATTTATTAACGCTGAAAAATGGAGGAGTACATTATGTACGTGGCCTTTATTTTTGAGCTACAATAAAGATTTAATATTATCGACTAAAATTTTCCAATTGACCTTTTGTCTGTATTGCAACGTAAATGTCCACAAAAAAGTAAACAGATTTAAAGATTTATTATAAATCAAATACAGTATAAAAAATCTCAAAACCGTGTATGTGCCTAAAGTTAAAATTGTAAGAAAATATAAAACATAATGTAACCTATACCGGGTCCGGCATCGAAGCGGGGACGGAAGATTACATCCTTATCGAAGAACTTATCAAAAATAGTGAAACAGCACAAGGTCTGAAATAAAAAGTGGCATATTTTAAAAATATTTTACAATATACAGGGTGCCTCAAAGAAGTAAGGTGAACTAAACTTTTATTTTTTTAAATAGAACACCGTGTATATTATCAGCCCAAAGGATGGGTATAGAGCTACTGATCATTTTAATATAGGGTTATGTGGATTTATTTTTAGCAGTTTAAGAAATAATTACGATTTATCTAAAAAATTACTTAAGTTTAGTAACCATTTCCAAATTATTAAAGCAACTGAATAAAATAGTGCACTTAAAAATAATATTTTAGAATGTTGCCCATCTTTACAATAAAAAATATTGCAATAAATATATGCAATGCAAATAAAGGCAAAACATTAACATTCTTTTTTTTTTAATGGAACACCCTGTATATTTTTTTATTTTTAGGAAGTTCTTTTGATATCCTTTCTACTGATGCCATATTTGATACCTCTTAGAGTTTACCGTATTTTATATAATTGGATATTAACCGTAAACCGCTATTTTTTATTTATATCATTTTATTTTTGTTCATAATCAAGTTGCCATGACTTTATAAAGATGATTTCTTAAGAATAATTACATTCTCTAATTGGATGACTAATAAAATTAGAAAAGTACCAGATATGTTATCAAAAGCTCTCTTAAGTGACGAGTCTACATTTAAAAATAACGGTATTATAAATACACATAATATGCATTATTATGCAACTGAAAATCCACATTGGGTTTGACATGTAGATAACCAAAATCGCTGGTCGGTGAATGTCTGAGAAGGAATATTAGGGTCATACATTATTTTTTTAAATTCTCTTAATCATGATCTACCCATTCTGCTTCAAAATGTAGATGCCGACACTCTCCAAAACTTCTGATTTCAACAAGACGGCGTTTCTCCTCATTATTATAAACCGGTTAGACAATTTTTAAATCAATGGCGAGATAATTGGAATGGACAGTGGATTGGACGTGGTGGATCAATCGCTTGACCTCCTAGGTCTCCTGATTTAACACCCCTTGATTTCTACCTCTGGGGATACGTTAAAGAACAAGTATATACCATGCCTCCTACAAACCGAGACGATATGAAAGATCGTATACGAGAGGCATTTAGAAGTATTAGAATACGAACTCTACAAGATGTCGAGCAAAGGCTACATTTATGCATTCAAGAACAGGGAAGTACTTTTGAACATATTATTAGAGCCAGACAATAAATTCTGAGTTCTTGCCTAATAAGGATTTGCTTAGTTTTGTTCTGTCAACCCATTTGTTTTCTTAACTTTGTATTGTAATTCATTGTTTTATCGTCATTTTAAGTTTTATCTACATGTCTTAATAACTCTGTAAATTAATTATATTCAGTTTATTTGTCGCAGAAAGAAATGCCATTTAATGCTAGGTTATTAGAATTATTGCATTAAGAAATTGAATTCATGCATAATAAATGCAAACCTTTAAAAGGTTACCGGTAGATTTTCCAAAAAAGTAGCAAAAATGTTGACTTTTAAAGTTAATATCCAAATATCTAAAATACGGTAAACTCTAAGAGGTATCAAATATGGTATCAGTAGAAAAGATATCAAAAGGGCTTTCTAAAAATAAAAAAAATATACAGGGTGTTTCATTTAAAAAATGTGATCACCCTGTTATTTTATTTATCGTATGGCTATTAGACACATTAAAAGAGAATCTCAAAATATTTGGCATTTGGCAGGCGACTATTAGAATACGGTCTTAGATATTCTCTTTTTGATTTTCTTCTATTGTAATCACATTTTATGGAAACTTCGTATATTTGCTTTTTTTCTTGTTCTGTAAAGCCCATTTTTGAATAAACTTTATTTTGACAAGAAAACAGAATTCATAAATGTCAAGGTAACAAATATTTATTTCAATTGTTTTTCATGGCGTGCTAAGCAAAAAATAATAGATAATTATGGGTATGGATATATGAAGCTAAGAAAAATATTTTTTATGTTCAAATCAAAATAATTTAAGAACAGTTGAAGTTAGGTATTAAATATGGTATATGCCGTATATGAAACATGCCTAGAATTTGTTGAGGAATTCAAAATTCGTATAATAGATAGGGTGTGTTCCATTTAAAAAAATTTATGTTTGCTTCGTTACTTATTTATGGGACATCCGGTATATAAAGTGTCAATTTTAAAATAAACTACACACAACTAGCTACAATACTTGCATTTAATGTTTTCTTCTAAGGTTTAAAATAAAAAAGCTAGATGGGCGGTGAAAATATAACCAATAACCCTGTACCTGGGTATAACTTAAAAATCACAAAACATCAAACATAAAATTTCAAAATAGCTGATGACGCAGCCACGGCAGACTCCCCAGCGTGCGCTGTTGCCAAATGTTAGTCGGTTGCCTACTTTGACGCTGATGCTATTGTTTTCCGAGTTGTTTGAGATTCTTTTATGGTTATTTTTTTGTTCTGCACGGAATTAAAAAAACTTGCTGATACATAAATAATTTGTATACTCGATAGGGAAATATCTCGCATACATATCGGCTATTAATTATAAAAAATGAGTTTACTATTTATTAAAGGTGTTAAGTTTCCTTTTCTTATTTTCGGATTCCCTTTTTTCGGCATTGGATTGATTGTTTTTCTTTTCAATGTAATCATTAAGCAAAACATTAGAAAATTTAACATAGCAGAATAAGAATATTTGTATGTCCTCTACCACAGACACACTGAGGATAAAAATCTTTAAAAAATATATCCTAGGATACACTAGAGATACTTAAGTGATATAAAATGTTTTTTTGTACAACTGTCAAAAAAAGTTGACATTTTTTCATCGCTATCGATACGTAAACCTTTTGTTTTTTTAACAGTGAAAAAAAGACTTTTTTTAACTGGAAAAATGATTTACAAAAAAAACGATAAAACATTACTTTTTAAAAAATGTATTGAATTTTTTTGTACAAATTTACTAATTAATTACCAACTACCAAAAAATCTCATTTGTTACAATAATAATTGATGGTGAAGTTCGAACAATTGCTTCCAATATTAATTCCCGAAGCTAGTCCACCTTGCTGCTGATCAGAAACGCTAGATATTCCTTGAAAAGTTGAGTCCACAATTGTATCAGTTATATTGATTTGTTTGGAAGTAGAGGAACAATTTAATTTATTAGAAATATCAATTTTATTACTCAAACTATCTTCTATATATCCTTCTGCTATGGCGGCAGATTTCCAACCACCGTGGCGTTTTATAGATGTCATGTTACCCCCTGCATTGGCTAAGAGAGTTGCAGAACTCCTCCTAAAACAGTGACCTGTGTAGCTCTTATGCAATTCTTTTCCCAGCCATTTTGCAATCAAGCTAGGAATTTCCCCTATTTTATTTATTCCCACATGTTGGTCAACACATTTTCCTCTTGAATATTTTAAAAATAATCTCTTTTTGTGTGTATGGGACGGCCTTAGTACTCTATACTTGCGATATATCTCAATATAATCAGAATTTGAAACGGTAAACATTCTTGGGCAATAGGTCTTTGTATCCGGTATTTTAACAATCAATATAGACCCGGTATCTTCAATGTCATCAATAGTTACCTTCAATAATTCTTCACGGCGACAAGCACCGCTGATTCCCAAAATTAACGCAACCTACAATAATTAAAAAAATATTGAAATTACTGAAATAATACAAAATTTTGATCATCTGTACCTTATAAAGTAAATTTGTTTCATCATCAGCTTCTTGAATGAATTTATTAATATCGTCTCTCGATAAAACTTTAGATTTCTTCCCTCGGTATCCGACGTTTTTGTTCTTAATAAAAGGCACCAATTTTGAAAACTTCTTTATATCAATATTTTCTTTAACATTCAATGTACTCTTCAACATTGAGTAGACACTCCATAAAGTAGAAGGTTTTACAGTTTTTGATTTCTCCTCAAAATAGCATATCGTTGGTGTTCGTGCAAAATGTCATATGTCAAAAAACGGGCAAAATTCTTTTTTGTCGTAAGTTAAATAGTTTTACAATGCACATACCACTGCAAAATATCACATGTCTCTGAGTAATGGGTGACAAGCTATTTCCAATTTACAAAATGTCAGATGTTTGTTGAGTGAGCAACCAATACTGCAAAATGACTTATGTCGTACCATTCGAAACGGTGTGAGTTGTTTCGTTGTTTGGGTATAAAGTTTAACGTATTTACGAATTTATAGAGTACTCAGGTAAGTAAAACACCTGATTAAACATAAATATACAAAAAAAAGCAACATACCAATAAATTAAACCTCAAATTATGAAAATCCCCACGTAAATATTCATTGCATGCTTTTAAGACTTGAAAAAGTAAGGTTAAGTACAAATTTAAACAAAAAATCACTGTTTTTTCTTGTTAACATTTAAAGCAACAACTTGACATTAACTTTTCACTTGACGTTAACCAAGTTTATTAATTAGAAATGTCTTATTTCTCGTAATATAAAAGAAAGTAGTTTACTTGCAAAATGACTTATGTTATTCTGCACCAAGATTTTATATGAATGTGTAACATATGACATTTTGCAGACTACTTTTAAATAAATGTTGGAAATTTTAAAACTGAAACATTGCTGTTTCTCGTATTTGTCGTCGTGGACGACACACCCTAGCAATATTTTATTTTTGAAGTAATACATTCTCGGAAAATATTACTCTTTTTAATGGTATTAGTGTATGTATGTAGTAAGTGTAGTGTGTATCTTTCAAAATAAAATTCCAACTGGTATAAAAACACATTTAAACACGGGAGACGTACACGGTCTCTCGGATTATCATTTTTCTATACTTTATTTAAAGACTGCGCGACGCTAAAAAACTGAAAACAGCATAAAGGGTCAGGGAATGACGCCCATTGTTTATAAGTAGTACTGGGTAATGATAGAAAAAATATTTTGGTTTAACATAAATTGGCTACAACCAACAACATTGCAGAGGGTTTTTCTTACCCAATTGGATTAGAAATTTATTAATCACAATAATTATACATTAATCAAAGTGTGTTATGTTCTTAAGGCGAGTACAACTTACTTGTTTTAGGGTTCGGTAAAAGTTCTCATCGGGCCGAAGTATGGAGAAAAACAAATTTTCTCGAGCGCAGCTGATGGTTTTGATGGCCACCAAGGGAACGTTCACGTCTACTGCTCATTTAAATCAGAAAGTTATTGTAGAAGACACGGAAGCAGTGGACTTGTGTCTAGAAACTAGAAGACTGGAAGCAGATGAAATAACAGATGTACAGGTATCGCCTGTTGAGTGTCAAGTGGTAGCACATCATCAAAGAATTCTATATCTTCCAGAAAATCACTTGATTGAAGATGCAAAATGCAATAAAAGTATGTCTGTCATCGCTGCTTTCGAAAAACCTTCTTGTAGCATAATTTCGGATAACAAAATCGCTGAAGTAAGTGACATGCTACCAACCTGTGAGGAACAAGAAAAAACTCATGAGCCAGATGTGGATTTCCAGGGAGTTCCAACAACAGAAATGCTAAAAAGGAAAAGGCACAAACCTTCAAGCGATGACGAATCCACAATATTTTCAGATTTTTACGAATCGTCGGAGGAATATGACCCGGAAAATTCCTCTACAAATTCATCAGATGATGAGGCAGTGAAAAAGAAGAATAAGAAAACGAAAGCTAAGAATAAAGCAAAAAAGTCTTCCAAAAGAGATCTGACAAACGCTGTTACAGTAAATCCAGAAGAAATAGTAGACGAGACAGCTAATCCAATGGAAAATCGACTGCAAGAAATTCAAAAAGAAAAATGCACTAAAAGGAAAAAAAGCAGAAAAGGATTAGGAGATCCAGAATCATGGGAACGAAACATTCAAAAAACTAAAAGAATGAAAGGAGAATACTACAAAGGACTAAAGAAAGTTAATGGGAAATATAGATTAATAACTGAAAAAAGAGAGATAACACTTAAGCAATCTTGTTCGTGCAAATGGTCTCTTAAGGATGGTAATTCTTTATCTTGCCCAAGAATTACCGAAGAAGAGCGAAAATCAGCATTTCAATATTTTTGGAAAGGTTTGGAAACCTGGGAAGCAAGGAAAGCTTATGTCACCTCGCTTGTGGAAATAAAAGAAATAAGTCGGAGGAGAAAAGCATCATTACTAGTTGGATCTACAAAAAGGGGAAAGACGTATCTCTATTATCTTATGATAAACCATAATAGAACGCGCGTATGTAAGAAGATGTTCCTCAATACTTTTGGGCTTGGAGAGCGAAGTGCTAGATCATGGCTCGATAAATTATCAGAAGCATCAGCTGTTATTCAGCCTTTGGATGAAAATAATGCAAATTCTAGTCAGACTACTACAGAAAATACTGATACGGGGAGTTTCACTCGAAAGCGGCCAAAGATGAATGCGCAAAATAATGGAAAATCATTGTCTGTTGAACATTATTTTCAGAGCTTACCAAAGATGGAATCGCATTATTGCAGATCTACATCTTCGAAACTCTATCTAGAACCTATGTGGGAAAACAAAGCAAAACTTTTTAAGGAATACGAAGATTTCTGTATAAAGAACAACCAATCCAAAGCAAGCTGGTCGGTATTTTGCAGGGTTATGTACAAGTTGAATATTGATCTATTTCAACCCAAAAAAGATCAGTGTGAGACTTGTATTAAATACAATCTGGGCACTGTCTCATTTGAGGACTACCAGGCTCACCAACTGAGAAAGGAATCATCTCGGTCTGAAAAGCAGATCGATAAGGAAAATGCTTTAATAGATGACTCTTTAGGTGTGTACACCGTAGATGTACAGGCCGTATTATTATGTCCTAAAATAAACTCTTCATCGGCATATTATAAAACGAAATTAAAACTCCATAACTATACGCTCTACAGTATGAAAGATGCTGAAGTGTTTTGCTACCTATGGCATGAAGCTAATGGCAATTTAGAAAGTGATATTTTTGGATCTATTTTAATTAATTTTTTGACAAATGAGATTGCAACCAGAAACTTAACCAGTATTATCATTTGGAGCGATGGAGCCGCATATCAGAATCGATGTGAAAAAGTTTCAAATGCACTGCTATATTTAGCACTTAATAAAAAAGTTACAATAACACATAAATATCTGGAAGTCGGGCACACTCAAATGGAGGTGGACTCTGTACATAGTCTGATCGAAAGGAAGCTATCCAAAAAAGAATTCTATATTCCTGCTGATTATTGTAAAGTTATAAAGGAAGCAAGAATCAAGCCCAAGCCTTATAATGTTATTAATCTGAAATATTCAGATTTTTATTGCCTTTCAAATGGATATTACAGCAGTATAAGGCCTGGATTAAAAACAGGTGATCCCTTGGTTACTCATGTTCGAGCATTAAAGTATCTCCCTTCTGGATATATAGAATACAAAACTAACCTAAAAGATGACTGGTCGCTCCTTCCAAGGAGACCTAACAGTAAAGCATTTGTAGTATTACCACCATTGTATACTTCTCCACCTAAAATTATAACAAGAAAGTTCGAGGACCTGCAGTCACTTAAAAAAGTGATCCATGAGGATTATCATAACTTCTACGATACCTTAACCCATGAATGCGACGACTTAAAAGTTCCGTGCAAACATACTATTTTAATTCGCTCAAGAATTTAACTATTTAAGCCTTAATATTTTTTTCTAGTTCCAAAAATTGTAAAACTGAATAAAGATTATGTATTAAAGCAAATATTTTTTTAATTTTAAACATTCTAACATCAATATTATCGTCTAGCTACTAAAAAAATCTATCAAAATGTCATAACTTTAAAAAGACAAAATGTTCATTAAACATTTTACGTGCAAAATGACTTATGTAACGATGCAAATAGTCTTAAGTTGAAAATTGTTAACCGAAGAAAATGCAAATTGTCATATGTTTACAAAAAATCGTTAACCATTAAACAATAGGTTACATAACGTTAAATTACAAAAGCAAGTATTATTTTATAGCTACATGTAAAATTTGTAACCATTCAAGTTAAAAACGGACTCATAATTCAGTTTTTCTTCATTCCTGAAAAGTTAATGTTTTCAACATATGACATTTTGCATGAACACCAACGATATAAGTACCTTTTCAGACACTTTTTGTATATTTTTCTTGCCGCACCATTCACGGAATTGGTTATAATTTTTCTCGTATATAAATTTTGATTTCGCCGGTAACATGTTAGCTATAGCCGAATTTGCTATATCGGCTATATCTGAAGGAATCTCGCTATCACTATCGTAATCTACATCCATTTTAAGTACTTATACTATTTATTTAAAAAATTGCAATAAATATGAACAGCTATCAACGTATGACAACAAAACAAGCAACGTGCCAACAAACCATTTCTATAGTAACGACAGGGCTGTTAACTTGATTATGTGAAATTATATGGTAAAATTTTTATTATAATATACAATTTTACCGATTAATTCAAACTTTCAGTTGTACAAAAAATGTTGTTTGTATTTCGTTTGTGAAATTCGTGTTTTAATGGCACATTCGAGAGAATTTTTCGCCTCGACCTGAAACACTCACTTCACGCACTTAATACAAAAATAACTATTTTTTTATTGATTTTAAAAAAGGCATATTCGTTTATTATTTTTTCAAAGATGGCACACATATGAAATAAAACATTTTTTACTATGTCTGTAGGAACACTTAAACCACCGCGTTGTAAATAACTAAAATACTCATTTTCTGTGTAAGTCCCCTTCCTTTTAGTAATTAGAGAAACACAAACATTACATTGTAGTTTTTTAGAAATTTTCTTTGAAGCATAACCATACTTGCTTAAATATTTTGCTTCTATTATATGTGAAAAATTGTGGCTTTCAATTTTTTCGGAAATATTCCAGTCAAGATTAGATTCATTGCAGCAATTTTCGGTATGCTTTTGGATTTCAGAAAGTGTAATGTAGTTCCAGACGCCTTTCTAAATATATATTTAAGTATAATTTTTTTTTCTGCATTAATTATTTCATCAAAACTGATAATCAGCCCTATGATCAAACACACAAGTTAACTTTTAACGTACCTTTTTTCATGACAACAACCGAAAACAGCCGACTTTGTGATTTTTCACTGTGGTTGAGAAACAGCTGACCATTTAAAAGTTATCGGATGCGATTGTCAGAATTCTTAACCTAAGAATAATAGTAACATTCCTTAGATTTTGGAGATCTATATATTTTGACAGGTGGCCCCGTCCTTTTAGTACTTTAATAAGTTCTTTGCTTTTGATCTCCCCCATGGGTTAACAGTATAAGTTTTAGTGTGCGTTCGAGTTACATTATTTTATATCGTAAGTACCTATTTCTATCTTTCAATTGAATGCTTGTTAACCTTGATGCATATTTACATTATTACAGTCGTTTCTTTTTTGGCTATGGATTGAAATCAAATTCCTAACCAGTAAAGAGTAAAAAAAAATGATACAAGAAATATTTGCTGAAGAGGTTAATTTTTAAATTATGATGTATTTAGCTATATACATAATACTTCATAATAAATATAAATACTTTTAATTACCTTGGGGCTTCTAGTGGGAATAAGGATTATTTGTATTTGTATTTGTAGTTCTGCTATACTGATGTATTGGCATCAGTAGAATGTGATTGCTGCATGAAAATTAAAGTGTCCAATAATTTATCTGCTTTACAGACATTGAGAACAATTTGTGTCAGAAAACTTACTTAGTTAAAAATAGATTATGTTATGAAAGAGCAGAGATGCTTTTCAACTATATAGATAACTCAAGAGGTTATTCGCAGTGAAAGCAAATTATGTATTGTATTATTTTAGCTTTTTTTTTTATTTTAGCCTGTTTCTTAGTGGAATCATGTGATGTTTTAGGATATGACTAACCTAAACTTACCAGCATCTATCAGGACTCGAGAAGATTCTCATTTAATTAAACTCGACTTAATTTTATTCACTATAATGTCATGTCTTAAAATATAGTATCTACTTAACTTATTTGTTAGTATTGCTCATACTTTAGTTAACAGAATACCTCGCACTGAATACGACCCTTAAAAATACAAATTTTAATTGTAAAATATGTAATTTTAAAGATGTAGGTTTCAGATTCAGATTAAAGACATAGTTTATAACATCAAAAACAAACATAATAATAATCTGACTGGTTTGGTACTAGTGAACTTCTACTCAACCAGGACAAAACAAATATAATGATCTATGCGCTTCGGGAAGGTATCAATGTTGAGGATAACTTGAAAAGGGTCCACTTCCTGGGTGTCCAACAGGACTGCAAGTTAAATTGAGACCATCATGTAGATGATGTAGTTGGCACCGAAGCCTGCAGGCTTCGGGGAGTGTATTTGTTTTGTGGAGTCTCTAAGGATGTGTGTCAGAGGATATAATAAGGATGGTATATTTTGCCATCTTCCATTCAGTAATGTCCTATGCAGTCTTAAAAATTAAATTACTCATGTAATTTTAGATATTAATTTAAAAGAACCAATATTTAAACTATTTTTGTTGCTGCTTAATTATTTATTAGCGAGCAAAATCACATTTACATTTTTTTCATAATCTTCTATTTTCTGCTAATAATATTTAACAGGAATTGTCAAGACCGTGTTTTAAAGTAATAACGTATCAATAACTTTTTGGTTTCACGACAAAATTATAATATTTTTTACTATAAAAACAAGTTAGTTAAGGTTAGAATTTTATGGCATGTGTCACTTTCTACTTACTAAAAAAAGTAACCCAAAACTCAAAAGAAACTGTTGTTAGGAACAAAATCGTACTGGGGCGTACTTTATTTATTTGTTGATTATTACCAAACAAACATTGATTGTTTAATTCTTTTGGAAATGTTTTGAGACAGTTTCTTTGTGTGATGTTATAGTTAGTGTAAAAAGTAGAAAATTTTGGATCAGGAAATCACGAAAACTGTTCTCAGTACCTCTGAAAGAAATAAAGTAAGCATGGTTATTTAACGAATTAATATTTTAAAGCTCGTTAACACGTTTTCAATAATTTAATGTTGATTTTGTTGGTTAACCGACCTCGCATTTCAAATAATATAAAAAAAATATGTTAATTCCGATCCTGAATCAACATAAGCGTACACCTAAAATAAAAGTAACTAGAATGTGACACATGCCATAAAAATCTAACCTTAACTAACTTCTTTAAAGACTGAAAAATACTATACCTACTCGTTTTGCAATAAAAAATTTAAGGAAGTCTCAAAGATACCTTCATACAGGTAAAATAGAAAGAGTCATGTTTTTAAAGAATGCTGTTATATCAAACAATTTTTTTAGAATTTTAGTATACCTAATGTTATCTAAAAGTCATTTCTACCATTTTTTATTTTTACTGCAATTTTTTTGGCGCTGACTTCATATTTTTTACCTTTATATATTAATATGGCTGTATCCCGTTCCTGTCGCAAATTTACTGTCTAAAGTTTATCTATTTGTATTACTGTCCAGGTTTCTGACACTGATTGCTTTAATAATTCTTGCACCTCGGAATATTTAAGGTATTCTTAAATTCAACTTCAGTGGTATTCTTTCATTCTACATCTCAATTTCTAATCTTGCTCATTCTATACTAGATCTTTGTATTGTATCCAGCTGCTTCTGCATTTGCCTAGGTACAAAAATAATAAAATAACAATCGAACTTATTTAAATATTTTTAGTATTAACTTTCCTCGGGCCTATACCATTCCTCGAGTTTTGTGTCAGAGTTTTTTTAATGCATATCTTAAAAGCCCTTTAGGCATTCTTGCAGATGCCAATAATATTCAAATTCAATTATTGGATATTGTTTATTTTTGCAATAACATACCTAACATTAACATAGTTGTATTGCTTTAATTTATGTTGTAGCACAATAAAGCCGTACCACAGTGCCTATACGGCAGTAGTACCGAAGCGCGCCGCTACTACCCTCTCAAAGCGCCACCAGTATTCTGCCAAGCAGCCCTTCTACGCGCCCTTCCATCCAACGCATCTCAAGCGAGCCCCGGACTGTATAAAAGACGCCAGCCACCCTAAGACCAGCAGAGTTCGCCGCCGACTCTCGACCAGCCCTTCTTGCTCTGCTTGACTGCTTCCTTAGGGGATTTTCGCCTGTGGACAAGATTGACGACCGAGAATCTACGGAGTACCAGTGCTTCCGATCGGAACGCTGACGCCGCGCCCTTATTGTCATTCACTATACTGTATATCGGACATTGTAAATAAATACTGTTGTACGTTGATCGCCTTATTCTTCGTGCTGAAAATAACATCATCAAACCCACCTTAAAGTGGCAGCCCAACGTGTGAGCCCGAAGTAAGTGCGAAAACCAACGTGTGAGCCCGAAGTAAGTGCGGAAATTAACCACACGGAATATACATTTTTGTCGCGAGTGTTACGATAGAAATTGGACTTATCGCAGTGTGCCGCTTTGTAAACTCATATCCGTTAGTGTCGAGAAAACAACATTTTTCTCAAATTCTTTGGTCCAAGTAGTAATAGTGCGTAAACATACCGCGGACAAGGAGCCAAACCCGTGCCATGGAGCTATCAGCCAACGACCTGGAAGCCATTCTAAGAAGAATGCAGCCACCCACTCCAGTGAAACACTTCACGCAATGCACCGCCCGTTTTGCCGGAACACGATCCTTGGAAGCTGTAGACGACTTCGTTACAAGCGCCGACTTCTTTAAGGAAAGTGAAGGCATAACCGACGCCAACGCCCTGGCTGGACTAACATTACTATTGGAAGGACCAGCACATACATGGTGGTCAGGGGTAAAAGCCGCAGCCAGGACATGGAATGATGCGAAACAAATGATTCGAGATGAGTTTGCACCCACATTACCAGCTTATCAGATTTACCAGGAGATATTCAGATCACCGCAGGACAACCGCACGCCTACTGGAACATTCATCGCAGGAAAACGAGCCTTGTTTGCCCAACTTCCGACGCCACCAGATGAAAATGCCCAACTCGACATGCTGTATGGACTACTACGCCCCTACATCAAGGACCGAATAAACCGCGAGTCCGTCGCGACACTGGCTCAACTACTGGCCAAATGTCGAATTATAGAAGCAAGCACACCAGAAGAAAAGGAGAACACCCACAGGGGGCCGTCGCCTAACAGAAAACCTAGGAACCGATGCACCCACTGCCGTGCACCCGGACATGACGCCACCGTCTGTCGTAAACGACTAGCAAGTTTAGGGAACAGTGGAGCAACCCGTGGTACGACCGTTGAGCCAACGGGCGCTAATACCCTACGATGCTATGGATGCCAGAAGCCTGGAGTTATTCGTAGGAACTGTCAAAACTGTAGCACTAAACACTCTCCACCTATTCCGGAAACGGGATTTTGCGCAGTCAGCACGCAGGATCGAGCCCGACCCGCTGTAAAAATCACCGTTGCCGGCATCACCGGGACCGCCTACCTGGATACAGGAGCCCGAACCAGTATAGCCAGCCCGGACTTACACGCAGTACTAAAAAAGAATGGCCACACCTTCTGTTACCAAAAGATGTATGTCACTTTCGCAGATGGCCGCCGGCAACTTCAAAATGTCCAAGTAACCACCGTGCCGATACAACTGCAGGAAAGGATCGTGGGAGCGACGTTTGTTATCCTGCCAGATACACCAGACGCCAAAACGCTCCTAGGTATCGACTTTATCCAGGATGCCGGCCTCGTTCTTGACTTCTTCCACAGACGATGGTTCTTTGCAGAAGCTCCAACACGAAAGCATGCCTTTATCATTAAGGACTCATTCCCTGCAGCCCAGGAAACGGATGCCTACCCCCGTAAGGAGATGGCCGCTTTCTACCAAATACCGAAGCTCCTATCACCACTATCACCAGCTCCAACCCAGAGGCATGCATTTGATATCAGGGACTCGCTCCCAGTATCTCATGACGCGGACGTCTACCCCTGTGAAGAGATGTCCGCTTTCTACCAAATACCAAACGTCCTATCGCCATTGGAGGAATCCCCAGTACGTCCTATGGAGTGCGACCACATCTCCGGACTAATCGCGGGATATGGCCCTGACCTCTCGACTGGAAATCCTAACAGACATGAATCGTTTATAGGACCCGAAATTTCAGGACCTCCATCCATACCGAACCCTTTCTCTCGCCAGGACTACGTCATGCATGATGCAGCAGGACAAGTGGAAGAGATGTGGGCCGAACTAGATGAACTACCACCCCTCTACCCGGAAGTAACCTTCGCCATCATAGACCTACAACTGCGTCCCAACGATGAAGCAACCACACTGACGGCGCCTGAGCGAGAAGAATTTAACAACTTATTGGAAGCCCACAGTAAGCTGTTCCAAGATAGTGGCCCGCCGACACCTTACGCTGAGCACCGTATCGACACCGGCAACCACGCACCCATTAGTAGCCCCCCATACCGATTGACGCCGACCCGACGGGATGCCCTGGCCAAGGAAGTAAGTGCACTACTGGCAGACGGCATCATCGAAGAATGTGAAGTGCATGGGCGGCTCCAGTGGTACTCGTGCCCAAGCAAGGTGGGGGCATTCGCTTATGCATAGACTACAGGAAGCTGAACGCTATTACCGTTCCTGATGCATATCCACTCCCCAGGCTAGATGACTTACTCCAGCTAACTGGAGGAACCTCGTACATCTCTACAATGGACCTGAAGGCCGGCTACCACCAGATCCAAGTACGACCGGAGGATCGAGACAAGACCAGTTTTGTGACCCCCATGGGAACCTACCGCTTTAACCGATTACCGTTTGGATTGCGCAACGCTCCTGCAACTTTCCAGAGACTGATTGACCGTGTCCAAAGCGGCGTACAAGATGTACAACTCCTCGCTTACCTAGATGATCTAATTGTGTTGTCACGAACTTTCTCCCAGCACATACAAGATCTACGAGCCGTGTTCCAGCGGCTTCAACTGTTCCAACTACGCGTCAACCGCAGCAAATTCCAATTCGGATGCCAGCAAGTGTTGTATCTAGGGCACCTCATTACACCACAAGGAATTCACCCCAACCCTTCCAAGGTAGAAGCTATCATCAGCATACAGCCTCCACGCCATATCAAACACTTGACGTCCTTCCTACAAACTTGCAGCTGGTACCGGAAATTTATTCCCAAATTCTCCGAAGTAGCACGACCACTGAGTCGCTTAACAAAGAAAAACGCAACATGGGAATGGGGACACCTCCAAGACCAATCATTCCAGACCCTAAAGAGAGCTCTAACGGAAGCTCCCATACTGAAGCAAGCCGACCACACGAAGCCATTCACTTTACGCACTGATGCAAGCGCCTACGCCTTAGGGGCGGTTTTACTCCAGGGGGAGGGACACGAGGAACACCCGATTGAATACGCCAGTCGCCTATTGTCGCCCGCCGAACAAAATTACTCGACCACCGAACGAGAAGCATTGGCAGTAGTATGGGCCGTAGCCAAATTCAGAGGCTATATCGAGGAAACCTCGGTTATAATCCTGACCGACCACCAACCACTAAAATGGCTAATGTCATTAAAAACACCCAGTGGCCGGTTAGCCCGGTGGGCCCTGCAACTACAACCCTTCAATCTACAGATAAATTACATCCCAGGAAAAGCCAACATCGTCGCCGATATGCTCTCTCGAGCACCGTGTACTGAATATATTTCCAGACACTGTGACCTTTGTACCATAACCGTGGACTTGCCAACCCGTGGACCGAAGGATCTCCGAGAAGCCCAGCTGGCCGACCCTGAGATAAAAAAGATTATGGACGCCTTTGACAGAGACCGTCCAGAAGAAACGAGCCAATGGACACAGAGAGGTTACATATTGTCACAGGGTGTCCTATACCGGTATTCAACGACTGACGATGATGAGGAAGCGCAACTAGTGGTCCCATCAGAGGAACGGGTGAAGCTATTACAACAGTTCCATGATGCACCCACCGCCGGACATTACGGAGTTGAACGTACCCTACACAAACTTTCCCGCCAGTTCTACTGGCCCGGCATTCGACGCAGCGTGACACAATATGTCTCCAATTGTACCGCCTGCCAACGTTATAAACCCAGCAACCTCAAACCCGCCGGACTATTGCAGACCCCCGTCATGAGGCAGAGGTTCGAAGTGCTAGCCATCGATCTCTTTGGGCCTCTCCCAGAATCATCAGATCACAAGAAATGGATACTCATCATCGAAGACACCGCCACCCGTTGGACCGAGCTCTTCGCCTTGGAAAGTGCCACCGCTGAGAACTGTGCCTGGACACTTGTACACGAAGTATGTCTCCGCTACGGTATACCTAGGAGACTCATCAGCGACAATGGGACTCAGTTCATAAGCGCAGTAATGCAACAAATCACCTTTTGCCTAGGTATTGAGCAGAAATTCACACCAGTCTATCATCCGGCAGCCAATCCTGTTGAAAGACGAAACCGAGATCTAAAGACCCAGTTAGCAATCCAGCTAGGAAACAGCCACGACCACTGGTCCGACAAACTGCCGACGATACGCTTCGCCCTAAATTCAACACGCTGCCAATCGACCGGATATACCCCCGCCTACCTAGCTTTAGGGCAAGAATTACGATCACCTGCCGAGGTGCACCACGATCTCCGGACAATAATCCAAGCAGAGAACTTCGTCCCAGAGGTTACACCCCGCCTACTACGGATGGCAGCTAACCTTAAAACCGCCCAAGAAACCCACGAAGCAGAGCAGGATCGCAGGAAAATCTACGCAGACAGGCGTGTCCAAACTAGTCCCTTGTTCAACCCTGGAGACCGTGTATGGGTGGAAACCCATACCCTAAGCAGTTCCGCAAATAAGCGCTCCAGCAAGTTCGCCCCACGCCGAGATGGACCATACGTGATCTTATCCAGAAAAGGTCCCACCAGCTTTGAAGTTGCATCCAACCAGAACCCGGACGACCCGATCGCCACCTATCATACCTCAGCACTGCGACACTGCAAAATCGACGACCCCGAAGAAGGCATCGCCCCAATCCAGCCATTACGCCGCCGAGGACGCCCCAAGAAGGTCCAGAACCACCAGCCGAGACGTCAGGAAGGTTCTGAGGGGGAGACTGTAGCACAATAAAGCCGTACCACAGTGCCTATACGGCAGTAGTACCGAAGCGCGCCGCTACTACCCTCTCAAAGCGCCACCAGTATTCTGCCAAGCAGCCCTTCTACGCGCCCTTCCATCCAACGCATCTCAAGCGAGCCCCGGACTGTATAAAAGACGCCAGCCACCCTAAGACCAGCAGAGTTCGCCGCCGACTCTCGACCAGCCCTTCTTGCTCTGCTTGACTGCTTCCTTAGGGGACTTTCGCCTGTGGACAAGATTGACGACCGAGAATCTACGGAGTACCAGTGCTTCCGATCGGAACGCTGACGCCGCGCCCTTATTGTCATTCACTATACTGTATATCGGACATTGTAAATAAATACTGTTGTACGTTGATCGCCTTATTCTTCGTGCTGAAAATAACATCATCAAACCCACCTTAAAATGTTCTAATTCAAGAGTCCATAGTAATATTTTAGTTTTTGAATTTTTCAGATGCATGTTCTTTGTTAGGATACTGGTAGGTATAAAAATAAGGCTGAATGTTTTTTTAATACTAGTAGACATCATCTCGATCTAATCGGATTATGAATAAAATGGTAAAAAAAACGGTTTAAAAAGATCAAACGCTGATATTTTTAATAAAAAGAA
Organism: Polydrusus tereticollis; assembly: GCA_963920685.1. Taxonomy (NCBI): domain Eukaryota; kingdom Metazoa; phylum Arthropoda; class Insecta; order Coleoptera; family Curculionidae; genus Polydrusus; species Polydrusus tereticollis. The sequence continues at coordinate 87,849,380 of OY987333.1, read as the reverse complement.
ACAAAGAAATACTTTGCATGCATGGGATAGATATACCTGAATACTTACCTTAAAAGATATTTTTACAAGCACCTAGGTAAGTAAACAACAAAAATATCTACCCTCTATTCTATTTCTAACTTTAAAAAAATGTTGTAAATATTTTAGAAAAATGAATTAAAGCTCAACAAATACCAAGAGACAAAGCCCTTACTCTCACTTTACTATACCTACTAGGGCTTTTTAGTTGTGATCCTATATAGTGGTCCATTTTTTTATAAACATTGCTGAAAGATCTATAAATAGAATACAACACTTCTATAGATTTAGCAATAATAATAATAATTTTAAATTTGAAGCTTATTTGTATTAAAAATTCATTGAAACTAAATATATCTTTTACAAAGTTGTGCAATTTATATGAAACAATACTTGGTTGATCCAGGCTTGTATATTTATCTAGTATCTAGCTACCTGGTTTAAAACTTACCCCCATTAGGTATAAATTCTTGCCAAAGCTGAATTAAACTGTAACGTAATGAATCTTTCAGCTTGTAAATTGTAGAAAACTATTTGAATCATTTCTACCTGTAATCAAGTAGTTTGCAGGTATTTAGGTAAATATAACGATATTCTCCTCGAAATTCTATTTTCTAATGTTTTGTCACGATCTAAAAAGTATAAAAGCCACTATAAGCAAGTTGTAAATCAAATCAAATCAACTTTAGTTAGTAATTTCTAGATTTTTACAGTAAAAGATCTGAAAGTAAAATTCTTTCTATAATAAATATTCACCTAAAAGTGTTTTTAACTTACCGTAATAAAAATATTTCCATTTCTTTATAAAAACGAGCTAATACATCTAACTAACAAAATTTTTCGATAACTAATTTTCGAAAAATCGCAAGAAATATAAGAACAAAATCCAGCTGTGCCCGTCATGTTTTTCTTTCGCTTGACACTTTGAAATTTCCGCGATTGACAACCGAACTCGTCCCTGGTTGGCTTAAATATTTAACTTGCCCATGCTAAGGATTTCGTCGAGTAAAATCGAGACCTCGTTCGTTAGAGATCAGTACTTAACTCGGAGTTAAAATTTTGGTTTCATCATACCAAAATGGAAATTGGCATTGGGTTTTTTAACACGTTAATTTTGAAGTTAGCGCCTAGAGGTAACTTAATCGTCATTATTGTCAAGTTTTTGCAAAGTATTTAACCATGTTATAAACTTTTTAAAATATTTAATGCAAAAATCATCTATTCCTGAAATAAGTTCACACCATTTATTTTTTTTAGGACATGTTTATTGATACTAGTACATCTTATTTCTAAAAAGTAGCCAGTGTCATGAAACCCATATTATTTTTAAGAAGAAATAGTGAAATAGTCACATATGTTGCTGCTAAATAAACTTTTTGCCTTTCGAGATTGTTGGGGTAAACTGTTTTATGATTAAGTTTGCATGCTTTGATTATTTACTACCATATTTTTTCCTTTGTCATAGATGTTTTTAATGTTCTCAAATATGGCATGTTTAATTTCATTAAAATTGTCAAAACTGGGATATATAAATGTGTTGTCTAAATTTTTTTGGATTGCGCCAATTATTTATTATACTTCTAAATATATGTACAAAATCATAATTGACAAATATTTTACTATCACGATTGTCAGGATTAGGGAAAAGCGTTAAATTTCCTGCTAAATTTGACAACAGTGACCGACTGATTCCTGATTCTATGGTTATCTAAATAATAAAGCCACATTTTTGAATTAAAGAAATAACATTTTTTATGACTGGTACCATTTCGATACCTTTAATATTATGTTCTGCCAATAACTTAATAATTTCAGAAAAATTTCCAAAAGCCGAACATATCATAAAGGCTTAAATGGTTTTAGATAGCAAATTGCCATTGGAAGCTATATCAACTAATTTTTTTCCTTTACAGTCTAATATTTCTTTAACATACGCTTCATCAATTAAAAGTACAACAATTCTCTCATAGGGTTTTAAAGAATCAGATACATATTTATAATAATTGGCGCTTTTGTCAATATCAGTGGTATTTGAGTACGTAATTGGAATAAAATCAAGACTAGAAGAGAGAGAGAGGTGTAGATAATTGGAGGAACTTGAGGACAAGCATGATATTTTTCAAATGCACAAAAAAATCAAAGAAATAGCGGGAACCTATAAAAAACGATACCCTGTCGTCTTGTTAGACTCGTCAAATCACCCCATCATAGACGAGGAGACGATTAAAAATACATGGGTGCAATACATAGAAAATCTTTTTAGCGATGAAAGACCACCCCTGCAGGAAAACAACAACGCAATAGAGGGACCGGATATACTCGACGAAGAGGTACTGCACGCCATTTGCATAGCAAGAAATAAAGAAACTCCAGGCCCGGACGGAATACCCATGGAAATATTGAAACATATAGAGGAAAAGAACATAGGCAAAATCACAAGCCTGTTTAATGCGATATATAATACCGGCATAATCCCAGAGGACTGGCTCAAATCAACCTTCATTACAATTCCTAAAGTACCCCACCCAAAAAAGTGCAGTGATTGCAGACTGATTAGCTTGATGAGCCACCTGCTAAAAACTTTCCTCCGAATCGTCCATGCCAGAATCCGCAAAAAATGCGAATTCGACCTTGATGATGCTCAAATGGGGTTCAGGAACACCTTTGGAACCCGCGAAGCCCTGTTCGGAGTAAATGTCCTTCTCCAGAAGTGCCGTGACCAGCGCAAGGATGTATTTGCTTGTTTTATAGACTATGAAAAGGCCTTTGACAGGGTGCGCCATTCTAAATTGATAAGTATGTTGCGAGAAATCCAATTGGATGATAAAGACATCCGTATAATCGAAAATCTATATTGGGGACAAACAGCTGAAGTACGAGTCGGTATGCTGACTACATCTGGTGTGAAAATTCAAAGAGGTGTACGACAGGGCTGTATTCTCTCACCCCTCTTGTTTAATCTTTACTCTGATAAAATCTTTAAAGAAGCCTTGGAAGAGGCGGAGTACGGAATTAAAATAAACGGCGTTCTGCTAAATACCATTAGATATGCAGATGACACTGTTATCTTGAGCGATACCATGGATGGCTTGCAGCAATTGTTAAACAAGATCAGTGTGGCTGGCTAAGAGTTCGGACTTAGCATAAATGTTAAAAAAACCAAGTTTATGATATTTAGCCGAAATAGCTACGAGAACAGCTAAATCTTGAGGGGAAGGTAATAGAACGTGTCAGCCAGTTTAAATATCTAGGAAGTATATTGACGGACACCTTGGACCCCGAAGTTGAGATAAGATGTCGGATCGAAATGGCAAGAACAACTTTCCAACGAATGAGAACACTTTTTTGTGACGATAACCTGAACCTTAAATTGCGCCAGCGTATGGTGAAGTGTTTTATTTGGTCAGCTCTTATGTATGGGGTGGAATGCTGGACCTTAAAGATTAGCTCAATAAATCGGCTAGAAGCATTTGAAATGTGGATTCATCGTAGAATGCTGCGTGTTCCGTGGACTGATCTGCTGTCCAATGAAGAAGTATTGAGACGAGCCAGGGTGGAGAGACAAATAATGGTCACAGTAAAATGTCGCAAAATTGCTTACCTTGGCCACATCTTACGCGGAGAAAAGTATCATCTTCTCCAGTTGATCATGAAAGGAAAAATAGAAGGCAAGCGGGGTGTTGGACGAAGGCAAATCTCTTGGCTGAGAAACATCAGGGAATGGACAGGCATCCGGAACGCTGTTGACCTGTTCAGGGTTGCAGAAGATAGAGACGCACTCTCTGCAGTAATCGCTAACGGTCGGGCGACCGGACATGACACATAAAGAAGAAGAAGAGATATATTGAAGATCTTTTAGTTGGTAACTTTAAATAGTTCCGCATTAAATCATACACACATGGGGAAAGTGTATACAATATAAATGCCATACTTATTGTGTCAGATAAGTAGCGCTCCTTTTTCAAAATAAGTAAATTTACTTAATTAATTAAAATTGGCAATATAGAATTTATATTATTATTGCCTTAAGAGCGATTCTCCGCCTCCAATACATCTAAGTCTAAAATCAGTATTTTACAAGCTTCCTTAAAAAAATGAGCACTTCTCTCGATTAAAAAGGTAAATTATCGATCGACATTTATTTCGTCTTTGTATCTAACTAAAAAATTTGTTAGTGGGGAACATCTAGTTTCTTTTTAGCTTCAGATCGAAAGGTGAAATCTAATTTAAATTTTTAAAAGCTAATTCTGTATTATTTGCAAATACCTTAATAACCGTATTTGTATCAACTAAAATTTGACAAACAATTCTGAAAAAGCCCTGTTACATTTAGCATACAATATATCTTCTTTTACTTTTTCTGTCCAAGTTTTGGATAAATATACAGGCAAATTTGGAAAAATGAAAGGAACTACATAAAGTTTTAGTTTCGTTTTTTTCGGAATTGTTTTTACAGTTCCGTCTGGTAATGCAAAAATATCGACCTTAATGATATCACTTTTTGGAAAATACATACTACAAACTACAGAGAATTTAGAAGGAGACCAGTTATCTTGGGAAATAGCTTTTAACCATTTAACTTTTAAAGTTTCACCTTTGGGGAAACCAAAGGTCGATACCATAGATCCCCCAGCATTTCAAGTGCTTTTGTACTTGGATTTGCATCCAGAGTCACAACACGTTTCTGACATTATTAGAATGTTCAAAATCTTACCTTTTTACAAGATTACGTACCCATACACTACAAAATAGAGAACAACGGCCAGACACAATCGCAAACACGTAAACGTATACGATTCTAATAGGATGTTTTTAGGAAATAATGTAAAATACGATTTACATACTTTTCTCCAGTATTTATTAATATGATTATATATTAACGTGACATGTTTCGCTACATTGTAGCTTTATCAAACGAATGCAAATCAAAAGAGGCTTGTGGACCTTTTTATATGTACAATCTTAACACCATCTTACATTAATGGGTTTTCCTAAATATATACAATATACAGATTACGGTCTTAATTTGAAAATGTGTTATTATGACAAATAATGATGAGGTTTATTGTGGGTATAAATATTTAAAACATATTCAATAAGGGTGAGTTATTAAGGTCTATCTGATCATTAAGTAATTGTTGGGAATTTTTAAGTTTGTATATTCTATTAAATATAATCACCAATTTAATGAAAATTTCAAAGTATTATATACAGAAAAGAAAGGTTTAAAATTAAATTTGCTTGAGTCTTTAGAAATAAACAAACTTAAAAATTCCCAACAATTACTTAATGATCAGATAGACCTTAATAACTCACCCTTATTGAATATGTTTTAAATATTTATACCCACAATAAACCTCATCATTATTTGTTATAATAACACATTTTCAAATTAAGACCGTAATATATTGTATAAAGGAAAACCCACTAATGTAAGATGGTGTTAAGATTGTACATATAAAAAGGTCCACAAGCCTCTTTTGATTTGCATTCGTTTGATAAAAGCTACAATGTAGCGAAACATGTCACGTTAATATATCATCATATTAATAAATACTGGAGAAAAGTATGTAAATCGTATTTTACATTATTTCCTAAAGACATCCTATTGTTATGGATCTCCAGCAAGTATCGGCTAATTCAATAAAATTGTATACGATTCTTCTTTTCATACGTCATTTTACGCAAAGAAATAAGTACGGGAGCTCCTTTAAATAAGAATTACGGCACCGACGCGCAAAAACCTTGACCGACGCGTACCGACCACACACAAGTGAAAATGACAGCCTGCCATTGGTATCTTCTGATTGGCCAGGTCTAGACAATCGACCCGGCAAATTTGATCTTCGGTACCTCTCGCAGCTATTCGGGAGGACTCGGCCCTACGCGTCTCGGTTCATGTCATCGACCTAACACAAGATGGACGTAGCCAGTCATTCATAAAAAGGTCTATCTTCTGTCTCAAACAACAAACAGGAAAGGGGGGTGAGGGGTATTTACTGCGGCTTCTACTTAGAAGCTGGACTCAAACTGTGATGAGACAAAAAGCGCAACGCTGCAAAGCATGGTCATATTGGTAAAATTATTCAGTGGCGTAACAGTTTCGTGTTAATTTGTAATCAGTTTGACAAAATATGATCGAAAATTTTAGGTGAAGTATTCATAAATTCAAAATACTTTTACGGTTTCTAAGTAACATGAAATTGCCTTGCGGCTGAACTAGCCTGCCAAAATTCTGACAGTAGATGTTTAGGGTTCAAAGAAAACTGATGATGATAAAATATTTATCCAATTGTAAAATCTGAATGATTCCTTTATTTATTTTTTTTTTATTAATAAAACCGCGGTTTTTTTTAAAGAAAACAATGGTCCTAGCTTTAGATATAACCAATTTTTTTTTGGTTTAATAAAATAAGAAAAGGTAGGCGAGTATGGGGTTTTTAAATAAATCATGTCAATCAAATTAGAGTAATTTGCTTTATTTACAAAACAAGTGTTACACAGGGTGTCCGGAAATTCCTTTCGTATATTTCAAGGGGATATTCTACATATGAAAATAAGACTAAGACTACTTTGGATTTTATTTCTTAGCAACAGCTTAAAGGACCCGTGTGCCTTTTAGCATACGAACTAGTATTAATAAACGCTAATTTTTGATATTGAGAGTTAACATTAAATTTGATCAGTCCTTAAAGGACCTACATTTATATAAACTTTTTTTCATGTAAAATATCCCCTTGAAATATACGAATTTAAATTGAAATTGAATTTCCGGACAACCTGTATATAATAAATAATAGAATGGAATAGATATTATTAATAATAAAAAACATAGTTTTTGGAATATTATATAAAGGTATTTAGTAAATAATTTAGATTAATTCTAAATTTTTAATTTAAAAACTAATTTATTCCTAAACTATATTAAAAAAAAAAAAAAAACTTGTTGAAGAAATCTTATACCAAGACTGTGAGTTTATATCATTTAACAAATACATAACAATAATAATTTAAGCCTACCACCATAAACAGAAGCACTCCTTTTGCCTCCGGTAGTATCTTAATTAGTACCAATATTCACATAACCAGTAAATTTTGTTCCTGACCACCCTCTTTGAGAAACTTGAGTAAGCCAGTTAAAGTCATAATCCTTGCTCTTAACCTTCATATAGTGGTATTAGGTCCCTTAATTTTTTTTCTGTTTTATTATTGTGTTTTCATCACCTTAAAATTCCTTTTAGGTATACTGTCACAATCTTCCAATGACATATCTCCAAGGTAGTTTCCTTTCCTACAACAATTATTTTCCCTTTGTCAACTCCACGCATGGACACACTGTATATTATATTATGTTTATATAATATAATAAATAGGGTAACCTGTGATGATTATTAGTCATTATTGTTACCAAAACTGTCAAAAAATATTTACCTCTTTCCTGATCTTCTTACAAGACTAAGCTTTCCTTTAAAACCTGATTTTAGCCCCACAAGTTCTTCGTTAGATATACTATTTGAAGCTTTTCCTATTTTTTTTTAATATCTGAACTTCTGTTCCCGAACCAGTTAAGGTTGTTGAAGATCCTACTGAACTATAGGACTTTTGATGTTCAACCTTTAAAGTAGATGGGAAATATAGGCTTCGATGTGAACTTTGTGGCATCCACACTTGCTGATGGTTCGAGGTGGGCTAAAATCATTATTAGTTTATATAGTTATATAATATTTTAGTTTTACTTGTCAAAATAAAAAATTATAGTAAAAACTTATGTTACATATCTGAAAATATATCCACAGTATCTTTATATTTTTTTACTTTGTTAGTTTAAAAGTTTAAAGTAAAAACATATTTTGTGTGCCTAGCCTAGTTACCTGTCATCTGCAACGGAAGGCACAAATGGTTTCTTTGGAACTGCTTCTTTCTTAAGTATGCGGGAGCCACCTGCCCTATAAGTAAAATCCTGCTACTCAAAATGCTTAGAACATATTATGTCAGCACTCTTCGGAAGGACTTTATCTTGAAGATTTAAAATTTCAAGCCACAGTGCTCATTTACTAGGGTCAGCGGGAAACCTAAAAGTTACGATACGATTAAATCATAATAGGTACTAGTACCCCAGAAAACCAACCTAAGTGTGATATAATGGGTAAAACAAACGAAAACCGCAGTTCCCACGCCTATGTTAGTAAACCTAACCCCAAACTTCAAATTACCTGTGGAAACTTAGATTTCGACGTGAATAGTCTATTTTTCTGCACACTTGGCACTGTCTGGGCATTTTCTCTTTAAGTAGTATCACAAACTGTCACAAAAACTTAGAAAAATACAAAAAACTGGAAAAAAGCTAATAGCTGTGAACTTCACTTCAAGAGCGAAACCAAATTCGCGGTCATATGGTCATAAAAATATCATTCATGCTTGTTGAAGGTTTTGCGTAAATACGTAAAGCGTTGTTGCCGGATTTGTGGAAGATTTTTTTTTTAAATCGATATACTTCTTCTAACGGCTAATAATGAACAATGTAACGTTGCTAATTACCAAAGCCTACCCAATACACTACTTAAACGAATATTTATTGCTATTTGTTTATTATATTTTGCATAGTACATATGCCTGTGACCTGTTGTTGGCGACACGCCAAATGTAAACAAACTCCGTCCATCCTGTGTTAAGTCGTTGGTTCATGTCACGTATACGGGGTCCGTGAAGAACCGTCACTCTTCGTGACACGCAAACGTGCGGAATATGATGCGTATCGAAACTTGCAGACTGAGCATGCGCACGTAAACGTTTACGTGTTACTTTTGCTGCTTGCGGGTTTGCCGTTGTTCTCTAATAACTCTAAGCTCTAAAGTTCACAATTTTAAACACTATTTAGGTACCTATACCTAAGCTAAATGTCAAAATTTAAAGAAGCACACACTATCTTTTTAAATAATTGTCTGTATAAAATTCAATAAGAACATCACAATAAACAATTAGAAAGAAATACAAATTACCTTGTAGGTTAGGCTGTGACTGTTTGGAAATTTGTAACTGATTTGTGGGCAAAATATTAGATGTTCCGTGGAACACAAGAAATAATCTTTTTACTTTTTAAGAAATTATTGAACAATATTGTTAACAAAAACACTGCAGTTTTGCTGCCGATACATTAACTAATTACCATAACAAAACAACAAAATGGCGCGCAGTAGACAACCAAGCTGTGTTGCCATATTTCTTACTTCATGGCCTGTCTACAGTTGGCCGTGGCACAGCCTTCGCCCTTTGATGTAAAGTCGAAACAGGCAAATGGCGTCGCGATTGCCTAATGGCCAAATAGCTCACCGACTTAATCGTTCGGTTCAACGAATATAGCCGATCCACTATTATTTAAGTGAGAAATATACTTTTTATGGCCGCAATATAATTTTTATTGAAAAAATACTCTCTTAAAATGGAAAATACAACATTCTAATTCAAGAAAGTACCTATTTTACAAGTTTAGTAAAGCGACAGCAGAAAAGTAAACTTTGTAGGAGTAAAAAGGCATTTTTATTGCCAGTAATTAAATTATTGCTGTTTCAAAAAAAAAAGTTTAATAAAGATTTTTTTGCTGAAAATTTCCAGAATATTTTTTGTCCCGCTTAAAAATTGTAACACCCTGTACCTCCGAAACGAAGTATTTCCGTTTGTTGGAACTTTCTCTCATATTTTTAAGCAGGGAAACTTATTCTGAATTTTTTCGCAATATCAATGATACTATATATAATATATTAAAACAGTTAGTTTTACATTCATGGCAAGTCACCTGCAAGCACAATATTATGTTTGTCGTCAGGAGTCCCGAGATCGGGTAGGTAGAGGCACAGGTAGTTTACCTACCTATGCTTCACTGTTCCAAAAATTTGAAATGTTTAGTTACTTTCCGGCAGTCGTTGGTCTTTTTGAATTTGTTGCCGAAAAACGGATTAGTAAAACTTCGGTTTCTAAAAATGAGTAAATTGTTATTCTCAATGTGTTCAACGCTCTTCGCCACCAAAATTAAACAACAGTCAACAATATACCGACTTGTGCACCAGGATAAACGCGGCCCCATCAGGTCACCAAAGAGAAGTACATGCAGGAAGAAAAGGAACTGTAATATATGGGAATGAAAAGACTGCCATCAAAAGAATCATGCACTCGTTTTACTTAAAAATAGAAATACCTACCTTGGACAAAATAATGTTTAGAATGAAAAAGGATGATTTTATTTCACCCATGGGTAAGAAAAACATATGGAAAACTTTGAAGGAAATGAATTTTTGTTATGAAAAAATTCAAAACATAAAATCACTTTTAATAAAGAAAGGCGAAATCATCTGCTGGCGACGATGATATTTGAGGGAAGTTAAACAGTTTCGAAGGGAAAACAGGAATATCTATTATATGGACGAAACTTGGTTAAATGAAAGTTATATCGTTGGTAAAATATGGCAGGATAAACATATAAATAGCGCGAGGCAACCTTTCATGGATGGATGGTCCACTGGAATAATAGCACCCTCGCGAAAAGGTAAAAGATTAATAATTACTCACATTGGTAGCAAAAATGGTTTTGTCGATGGGGGCTTACTAACATATAAATCAAAACGGACTGGAGACGATCATGGAGACATAAACGCTAATATCTTTGAAGAGTACTTCCAGCAAATGCTAGATCTTATTCCTCCTGGGACTGTTATAGTCATGGATAATGTCAGCTACCACTCAAGAAAATCCGAAAAAATAACAACGTCTGCTTGGGAAAAAAATTGCATCATTTATTAGCCTACTGTAAATGAGAAGTCATTTCACAAATATATGCTGAAAAGGGAGCTACTGGAGATTGTAAAGTTGAATAAATTTCTTTGTACGAAATTTGCTGTCGACGAAATCGCTTCAAAACGAAATATAACGGTGTGGGCGCAAGTAAAAGGGTTTGCAGCAAGGCATAACACCACTTTTAAAATGAGAGACGTTGGAAACCTCTTGCAAGAGGGAATAAAGATAGTTGATTCTGAAAAATGCAGTAAGTGCGTCGAACATGTGATTGCAATAGAATAAAGAATGTGGGAAGCCGATAAAATGCTAAAAAACACTGTAGAGCCCCTTATTATTTCTCTGGACCCCAACGACGATAGTTCATCGGACTATTCGGAACATGATGACTAAAATTTAAAAATTAAGTTGTTGTATTGTTCATAGTAGATTTTTTTTATGAATACTAATATTTATATGAATTTTCATATTATTCTTACTTCTATATAAGTTTTTATCTACTTAAGGGCCACGGTTGTTGACAGTACATAGCAGTAAATGTATTGTGAGTTTATTTATTGCCTTATGGATTTCAAATTTGGAATAATATATAGGTAGATATAAATAAATATACGCCGATGCGTTGTCACTTTTTTGTTAAACGACCTGGGGTCGACGTGCTCAGTTTTTTTTTTATAAACTATTAAAAAAAAACTGTAAAAAACGTTCCGCGGTGGCATAGCTTTTATAATTTTATTTACAAACAAACTAAACGGATTAAAAAAAAAACTTTAAATGTGTCTAAATCATTTTCCATTTCATCTGTTTTTTCAGAAGTCGGCCTTGCCTATACCAGAAGTCGGCCGTCATATATTAATGGTTATTCAGCAATAATTGTCAATAAAAAGGAGAAAACATATTAAAAAAAAATACAAAAATTATATTTCTAAAAATATTTGAAGAATCACTTAAATGTACCTACTAAAAATACATACAATGTGCAAACACATTCTTTAAAAATATAGGTAAAGTTAAAAAGTATTCGCAAAAATCGCAGTTATAATCTAGGCCTTGCACCTTTTTATATGGTCTTCTTGAAAGCTTCTAAGTGAAACCAGCTTGGACACCAGTCACATCCCACACTCTTATCACTTTCTGCTTCTGCGTTGCTATCTATTGCATCTTCACATTTAGCCCAATATTTGTATCAAAGCATTTTTCTAAAATCTCGCTTCTTTCGTTGGATCTTTCCTTTTTTTTTATTAGTATTATTAACCATTTAGCTTTTTCTTTCGTTCTAACCTCCCTTTTCCTTTTCTTTGCTTCTTCTTCCTCATGTTGTACTCTATCCTTCTCCATGTAATATGCTCTGCAAACATTGGACGAAATGGCACTTGTGAAAGGGTCCAGCATTCAGACGTTTTGTTTTTGGAATTGACTTATTTAAGATGTTTTTTAAAATCATCGGTTGGGGAGGTGGACGTCGGCATCATGTCTATTGCATGTAAGATTATTATTACTACTTATGTGCTTGTATATGGATCTGGTACCCATTCGTCGAGGCTTATTGCTTGCGACACGACCTGCAATATTATGATATACCATAGTTTCGGCAAGTTTCACGAACTTTAGCTCCATTCCTCATAGAATCTAAAGCTTCTCTAAGAACTTTTGAGAATATCTATGGAACTTTGTGTTTGGCCTGCGTGGCATCGTCTATAATGTAAAGAAAATATTTTCACGCTGGATTAAAGTGCCTTTATAGCCAAAAAAAATCTTGTGACCGAGTACTAGCACAATATAACTTTGCCAGTACTCGACCACTAACTTTATTATCCCCTAGGGACTCATTTATTCATTTTAGACCCGTCCGACTACTGATACATACGTTTTTGATACATCATAAATACATGATGGCAAAGGAAGAATCTGTGTATTTGTAAGCCTGATATAGACAAAATATATTTTTTTTAAAGTTTGAAAGTAGTCGGCCATGGTGGCCGATCAATAGCCACTTTATGATAATTCAATGCCAGTAACCGGCCATATTATATTTTCACCTAAAAATAAAAATGAATATATTTGGGACTTGTTACTAGTTATTTCAACATATATTCTTCCAAAAAATCTTACTCCGGTAAACATAATATCTAGTATAGACTTAGTTTAACTTACCTTTAGAATTGCCCTGTTTTATGTTCACTGGCTTTTGTAAACTGTTTTAGAAGAGACAATGACTAACACCTAATTTTTCGCGAAAATTTACGGAAGTAAGATTCGACTTATAATAAAGAAATATTGATATATTTGTTCTTGGAAAGTAAAGGAAGATAGCAAATGTAAGGAATAGAGCTAAACTCGGGCCAAATTCAAGTTATAAGTGACTTAAGTCATTTTTGGCGTACAACTAGAGGTTAGTTCAGGTTAGTGCAATTTAATCTCCTAAAATAAGCAATAAATTTAAATTAAAAATTAATTGGAACGCCACTGGTTTAAACTAAAAATTCTATAAAAATAACTAATGTAGATGCTGAGTTTAAAAAAAAAATAATTTTTCAAAACAAAACTTTTATTACCGCGTATTATAATAAGAAAGCAAAAACGGTTAAACGAATATGTTTATGTGTAGTTTTATTCTTACTATCATACACAGATTAACCCTCTTCAATATTAACATTCAATTATAAAACACCCTGTATATTACAGTAAACACACCAAAATAATACATATTTTTATAAGTTCTTGTTTGTCTAAAATCAAAACAAAATTTAAAAACAATGCCACATATTACATCATTAATTAAAACTAGAATTCATTTGTTTATTCATATATATACTCTAGATATGATTAAACTAAACAACCCTATTTATTTACAGAACCCCCTTTCTTTAAAGAACAAACGTTGTTTTTTTTCCATGTCTATGATATTCCATATTGAAAGTCGTATCTATTTTCCCATATTGATGTATCCGCGTCCATAACGGCAAGACGGTTAATAAGCAGTGATCGTACAATGAATCGGTCGCGCCTCACAATGCATTAAAGCTCCAGCTCAGAGCAAGCAAAATACTAGCGGCGAGAAAAACGGCCCTGGAAGATTATGCTACCGCCTACTCCCCGACGAGTAGCTTCGGTCCTCGCCGCGACCGTCCAAGTAAACTTACCGAGAGTTATAGCCCTTAATATCAGAATAATTAATATCTCAATTATCTGCCCTCTATAATTACAATCGAGTATAATATTTATTATTATACTTATTATTCTAATAAACTACCTTTAGTAACGCCCTTGTCATATTACTTTCGTTCACCAAACTCGTCTTTCTATTCTATGCAAATTAGGGTGACCCTAATTTAGAGCCGATTCGGGGTGTGTAGGTCTTAAATATCTTCTTTTTTTTTTCTTTTTTTTTTAATTACGTTTTATGTTTCTGGTTTACACCAAATGGCCAGCCTTTCTCCTTGTTTTTGGTTTTTTTTTCCAATTAAAATTTGCTGAGAATTTGGACTTTTACAATACTATTAATCTAGTGTTTTTTCGATAGTTCATAATGTTATACTTACTTAAGGTTTTGTGTTTTTTCTTACTCTCTTTTATTTTTTTATTTTTTTTATTTTTATTTTTTTGGTATTAGATTTTCTTTTTGCTTTGTCTATTTTTTGATTAATAATTTTTTTAATATACCTATATATATATATATATTTTTATTTTATTTTATTCTTATTTTTTTCCCATCTTTTTCCTTAAAGCTTTTTATAATTTAAGATTCAAAAGTAATATAAATTTAAATAACTTACGGTATGCGTCCATGTTTTCTGTACAAATAATTGAGTCAATATTAAAAGGAGTTTCTACTAAGTTTACAAGTTCGTTATATAATCTATTTGTGTATACTATATTATGACTAGGACATCCTAATATATAATGATGTAGATCATCAACTTCACCGCAATCACATTTTACATTGTTCTGCAACCCAATTTTTTTCTTATGTTTGGGGTAGAGCGCGTGATAGCTTCTAATCCTAGATATTATCCTTACAAAATTTTTATTCGATTCTGTTTGGAACCATGTTTTTTTTACGTAATTTAGGAAATGTGTTTTTATAGCCCCAACCTTTATTTTCTAGATTATATTGCTCCTGCCAATTATCGATTAGTCACTTTTTAGCTATACTATAGATATCAGTATATGGAATTAAAAAATTGTTTGCATATATTGAGATTTTTGTTGCCTCTTTAGCAAGACTGTTAACAATTTCGTTACCAGCTATACCAATATGGGATTTAATCCAAACAAATATTACGTTTTTGTTAAGATTTTTTAAGTTTATATAGGTATTTAATATACTTGTTATTAAATAATTGTCAGGAACTTTATATTGAATATTTAGTAGAGTTTGCAACTAACCTGAACTAACTGTAAATATTACAAAATTATGATTTTCATTAAATTCGAGACAATACTTCAATGATTCCCAGATAGCCTAGAGTTCTACAGAATATATAGACGCTTCGTTTCGTAATCTAAATTTTTTTGAGATGTTTTTATTTTTGTGGTAAAATTCACAACCTGTCCGGTTACCCAGAACCGAGTCATCCGTATAAATATGGTCGTAGTTTGACCAAATTGCCGAGTTCTCTAAAAATATTTTTTTAAGTATCGCAGGATTATTAGTATCAGAAGTTTGTTTTACAATTTTTGGAGTGTAATTGTAAAAATTTTCCTG
Source organism: Polydrusus tereticollis (assembly GCA_963920685.1). Classification (NCBI taxonomy): domain Eukaryota; kingdom Metazoa; phylum Arthropoda; class Insecta; order Coleoptera; family Curculionidae; genus Polydrusus; species Polydrusus tereticollis. The sequence continues at coordinate 87,833,869 of OY987333.1, read as the reverse complement.
AAGTTCAAAATTAGAAGGTGTGTCTGATGATTGAATGGTATCTTTGATGTCGGTTATCCAGCAATATCTTGTTACTAACAATGGGCTCTTTTTAGCTTTCCAATAGGTGTGGGTTAGGTTTACTATTGTGAGTGTGTGGATACTCGTTACTAGATTGCTGTTTTTAGAAATTAATTTTAAGAGCAGTTTATCTGTAAGACAGTTTCTTCTTAACGATAGTGGTGGTTCTACTGTTTCTGCTTCCATGACCACGATAGGGGTGCTTTTTAAAAAACCTATGTAGGTTCTTATGCTTTTGTTTTTGATTTGTTCGATTTTCTTAAGGTGAGTCTCAGCAGCTGCTCCATAAAATTGACAACCGTAATCATAAATATTATCTAAAATACGGAATTTTTAAAAAGTATTATTACAATTTACCTGAAATTTACAATGCAACCTTTAAAGTTGTCCAATGTCCACCCTGCTTATTGGGTCCCTCTGTCATTGCAAATTAACATTTCATTACTCTCTCGCATTAGGAAACAGAGTATAATTTCTAAACATTTTGTTATAAGTAAATCTGCAATAATCAGATATGGTGTGCCTTCAAACTCCAAAATATAAGTACCAAATTTTTGAAACAGCAAATTAGAAAGCTTATGAGGTCTTAAAGGCTTTTTACAATTATCATATTCATGCTCTTCAGACGTATGACATTGGCTTATCATAACAGTGTAGCAATATCACCCAACCTATCTGGCCAGAATATTAACCGTCGTGCTTTATGTCTTGTTTTCTTCTATTTTCATGCCCTCCCCATCCATGACCAACATACTCTTGATAATACTGTAACTTATCTTTATTAAATTTAACGCCTTTTCCTCTCTCTCAACAACTCCATGAATGGTTTTATTATACTCTTGTAGTGTATTATATGCAATTAGCAAATAATCGAAATATATTTTAATATTCTGTCACTAGAATTTTAATAATTAATTTTTTGAAAATAATGATGTTGCAAATGTAGAGTTAATTTGCTACCGTCATCGTCTAATTTTACATGGTAATATTCAACTTTAAAATTTAGGACAGAAATATTTTTTTATAGCTAATTTACTGGTAATGTCCTATAGGCTAAGGATATGAAAGTACTCACTTTCTATACATTATTTTATTACTTCTGAATATTACCTCAAAGGCCCATTTGGCAATTTACCTTTAGTTATTTACCCATTCACTACCTGATCTATCCTAGCTTCAACCTTTTGTCGTTCTAGCTGCTTTAATTAAGATTTTCATCCATTCTTTATTGCCAGTGGCAAACGCCTTGCAGACTTTGCAGCTGACATATAATATTGAGTTTGAAGTTAATACTACAAATGCCTTTAAGTGTGCCCTGTCACTGAGAAAGTAACCAACTGGCTTTCCCGAACCTTGATTTTTATTGTTAAAAAGAAACCTTTCATACATTCTATTCATTCTATTTTTCCTAGCGACACAATCATTTTTAAACACATTAACTAGAGTGTCGAATTTTTCTTTTTGTGTTGCCTCAAGCTTGAAATGTCGGAGATCCCGATGCGTTCTTGCCCTATAGCGTTTGGCATCATTGCTACTTTTATTGTATCAGATTTTTTTTTTATCTTTGTCAGTGGCAATCAGATATATATTTCAAAAGCTTAAAAATATGTCTTAAAGTTTTCATTCTGATTTCCTCCAAAATTTCATTTCATCAGGTAGCTTTTTTCCACTTTGATTCTTTTTCTGTAACCTCACTTTCTGATACAGTTTAACAATGTTTTTTTTCTTATTTTATGTAGCTTTTTAGCCTATTTTTACTGTTTTCTTTTGCGTTCTTCTACGATTGCGCCATGTTGTAATAATTGTGTTCTTTATAGTCAAAAAGCTAATTTTATTGTTTTTAAAATACCTATGCTCTATTAGATATTATCTATTAACGACACGTCTTGTGCCATCTTGTTCTGTTAACTCCTTTTGGGAGTGTCCAACTATACAATCATTACACTTACTATTACAAGTTCGATGGATAAAAGTAAAGAAAAAAACAATGTATAATTTATTTAATTGACCATATTGACCAATTTTTCAATGAAGTTGTTTAAGATTCTCTTCTGTACAAGAGAAAAAGGACGAAATGATTGTTTTCTTTCGAAACCAAGGCAAGTTTAATAAAATAAATATAATTATGTTTAATATTGGAACTCGACGTTTAAGGTTATATTGTGTGAATATTAGATATTATGACCACGTTGTCACTCTTTGGCTAAGTACAATATTTATTTGACATGTTTCACTTCGCAACAAAAATATAATAATTTTAAAATACTTCTTTTTACTAATTGAGCGTTTATTTTCTAATTTCCTACTAAAATTATTGCTAGTTTGATCCTAATTATTATGCTCTAATTTTTTTCCACTTTTTTTCAGTTTATTTGTTTAACGTTTTGTTTATTTTAAAAGGTCGCATTCGGACACAATATTAATCCTGTAAATTAACAGTTTTATTTAAAGTCTTTTAACTTGAAAAATGGACAACGAAGCTAATTTATACCACTAGCAACGAATGTATTAACTTGTGAAATTTTTAAATTACGGAAGCAACAAGGTGCTTATCACAATAGTTGGAAAAAAGCATTTTATGGACGAAAAAGAAACACACAAACAAAGAATGTCTATACAAGATTTTGATGTTCTACTGGAACAAGGATCTCCACTGATTTGCAAAATATATCGTTCCCTTGAATAGAGAAATTAAGTGAGAATGATGCAGTAAGAATGTGATGAGGAAATATTTATACTATCAACAGACAAGTCTTCTGCGATCTACTCTCTCTGAATACTTTATTCATACAGCAACAATTGACTTTCGATGGTCAAAATAAAAGTATTTTTAAAACTGGTTTATCCTTTATTTTATCTATTAAATAACTCGGAAAAATCTTTTTAGTCATTAGTAATATATTTCGCATATAAAAGGACGGGTTTTGCTTGGACTGCTTTAGGTAATCTTAAAACTAGATTTTCTTCTTATCTCAATTATTTTCCTTCAGTTGTGTCCTCGGTTACACCTTCTGTTATACAACACCCATGAAATTGATACCTCTCCAAGCTCAACGTCTCTCCACACTCACCACTATATGCAACTTAATATAAAACATTAGATAAAGAAAATTGATTAGTAATACAGAAAATAATAGTAGATACATACCTCCGCACTATCCTCCATTCTGAAATCCTACTCTTGCTCACAACTCACCATTCTAACAAAATCAAATTTGAAATCCAACAATTAATCTGTAGACACATGACAGTTTGCGCTTGCGTTAAACAAACAATTCCTGCGAATATTCGCTAAACATTAAAATTATTTCAATGTTCTCGCCCCAAATTTTAGATTCTGCGAGGTAGTAAAAAATTAAATATGATGCTATCACTTTTCCTGCCACTAAATTTAATTTAAAATCAGTCGATGAAAATAATATTCGCGATTCGCATTTCGTAACTAACGTCAATATGAAACTAGCTTAAGTATCCAAACATAGGAATATTTCCAAACCTCAAGATTGAACATGCGAAGGTTGATGCAAGAATTTGGAATTTAAAATATTTTCTTTTTACGTTTGACATGTGTATTTAAATTTACATATTTTAGAGTTAAAAATACATTTGACTCAAAGCTGGGGAGTCAATTGTAATTTTATTTATTACCTGCTATCCATGTAAAGTTTATTATCAGAAAATGAGCATAGACTTAATATTTGAATTTTCGGAAATTTAAAAGTTGTCCAATGTCTTATGGTTTTTATCTAAAGATACTTTTTTAGCCGTACAATAAATTAAATCTTGTTTTTCGTATAATTTTATCATGTTCTGCTTAAAAGTATTGCGTTGAGTTTAGTAAATAAATATGAAGACTAAAGCAATATATTTCTCACTATTTTGAATGAAGAAAAAAATTAATGAAAGTTCTGCACCAAACTTCGGATATACAGGTAATTTATAATGACAATGATCTTGATACCTTCTTGCCCTATAGCGTTTAGCATCATTGCTACTTTTATTTTGTCAGCTTTTTCCAAAAATCTATTTTAGTGCCAAGCAGATTTGTTTCAAACGCTTGAAAATATTTCCTAAAGTTATTATTTTGATTTCCTCTTTAATTTCACGGGAAGAGTAAGGTACCTCCATTTTTCATCTTATACAAAAGTTTTATTAAGAAATATTGATTTAATTTCAAAGATATATAAAATACCAAATTTCGCTTATTTTGGACAAAAAATAGAATTTAATAGTTTTTACTGAATTATCCTGTATAAAAGGTACATCGCAACCCTACAGCACACAAATTGTGTTCTTCGTACACCTTGTTAGAGATAACCGTAAATAGTATGTCAGATTAGTTAGTTTTAACAATAGTATGGCCGTTTAAAATAAAAACATAAAAATATTAAATAGGTACTGTTGCTGCACACCGTATTTTATTTATTGAGGAAACAATAATTCAATCTAACTCTAACTGAAAGCTCCTTCTAAATGGTATATTTAAAAATAAAAGTACTAGTTTTTTTCTTTATTTAGATTTTAATTGTGATCGTCATAAGAAATAAATTAAAAATTAAAAAAATTCTTTTTACGGATTTTATTTGCCACGAAAGATAAGGTCAATATAATTTTTATTCGTCAAATAAATTTGGAGCATAATCCAACTGATAATAAATCTTTAAAACTCAAAAATAGGAAACAAAGAATATTTATAATTAAGACTGTTTACATTAACAATAATTATAATTTTATATTTCTACATGTCCTCCTCCATTTTCTATGTATTTCACGGTTCTTTTGTTAAATTCTTTGCCTACGTTCCTTAAAAAGGTAGAATTGATTCTAGCGATACACTGTCTAATAATATTTTCCAGATAGTCCAAATTTATAAAAGGCCAATATTTATACACTTGGTTTTTTACGTAACCCCAGAAAAATAAGTCTTTCTGAAAACCGTCTGATCCATTTGTAGGAAATTGTTAATTTAGCCATTCCCTTACCATGAACTGTGATAATTGTCACCATGATATAAAACTATTGCTATTTTTCATATACAGACACCTTTTCAATTTCGATTTTTACAGCACAACTAACTAAATGTCATTAATTTAATTCAAACGCTTGACTTGTTTCCATGGTTGCGTTTATCTAATTTTGTTTGATGAGAAGAAAAATTATTTGTATTATCATTATGTAGGCTTCAAAGTCGGATATAAAGAAAGATTCCTTTGTAGTTTAACTGAAATATACCAGCCTGAAATATTCCGATTTAAAGTATACAAAAATATATTGATCCTTATTATTATATTATTAATTTCGTGGCAAATAAAATCCGTACAAAAAATATTTTCAATTTTCAACTTTTTTTATTTTTTTCTTATTACGATCAGGCCCGCGCCGTACATAAGGGCAAAGTCGTGTGGTGCACGACGGCGCCGAGGCGCCGAAGGCGCCGAAAAGCCTTAAAACTCAAAAGTAAAAAAAAGATAAAGCAACAAACAACATTGTCAAAAAAAACAAAATTTATAATGATAAAAAAAAACAGTAAAATTTTGAGTTGTAATACTGTTAGAATATATTTCTGTTTTCTATAAGTTTATAATTATGTTATGTATCTCAATGAGAAAATACTTGTATGGCTTGTACTTGTAAAATATAAAAATAAATTTATGAATATACTTTTTAAAATTATTGTTCAATTCAATAGTGGATAATAATACCTGACTTAACCCGTATCTGTACTCACATATGAACGTTGAACGAATTTGGGGCGTTATTTTAAATTTGCACAAGGGCGCCAAAAGTGCTAGGCGCGGGCCTGATTACGATCACAATAAAAATCTAAATAAAGAAAAAACTTTGTACTTTTATATATAAATGTAGAATTAGGAAGGTGCCTCAAATTAAAATCTGTAACAAAATATCAGTTAGATCAAGTTATTTTGTTTCCTTAAAAAAGAAAGTATGGTGTGCAGCAGAAATATTTCATATTTTTATGTTCTTATTTTAAAAGGCCACAATATTGGTTAAACTAACTAATCTAACATACTATTTAAGGTTATCTCTAACAATTTGCTTACTGTGTTGTTCCGATGTACTTTTTCTACAGGCTAATTCAGAAAAAAATATTAAATCAGATTTTTTGTCCAAAATAAGCTAAATTTGGTATTTGAGTATATCTTTAAGATTGAAACAATGTCTTTTAATAAAAGTCTTTTGTAAATTGAGAAATGGAGGTAGCGGAATTTTTGACCTTTGACTCCCTCGTATACCATAAGAGTTACCAGATTTGATGGGTGTTATTTTGACTTAAGGATGTGCAGAACTTTTCTGAAATAAAATAAATTTACTAAATTCATATGTACCGGGTGTTCCACCTAAGGAGGTAATCGGCTTTATCTTAGAAAGTAATAACACTACGACTTTGGGAAAAAATAAATATCGATAAAAGCTGTCAAGAGAAATTGCTGGAAATTATTTTCAAGTTCGGAAAATGACCGCTAGGGGGCGTAAGAGAACTCTCAAAATAGAAATGCCGATTTTCTATTGATTTTTCTTAATAAAAATATGTTAAAAATATAAGCATTGTATTCTTCATAAAATTATGCAACTTTATGTTAGGAATCGTTTTTCTCTATTTTCAATAATAAAGTGGTGGTAGAAGGTTAAACTTTTTTTCTTCCAAACGCTAATATCTCTGCTTTGGATAAACCGATTTTATTTAACTTGCTCTTGAAAAAAAGCCCTTTTTTTCCTCTACACGTAGATCTACTAACTGTACCATATTGATTCTGATGGTGGCCACTAGATGGTGTTATTCCGTAATTCCTCAATGAATAAGGATTTTCCCAAAAAAATCAAATGTTATGATATGACTTTTTCATCATATTTTATTTTAGGCTTATAAAGGCTATTAAATAGTGGATTAAAAAATCCAGATCCGTATTTAAAATAAAAAAGTTGATGATGGTCGCTCGAATCCGAAACGTCGGATTAAAAAACTAACCCCATCAGCTTGTAGAGGAGGAAAAGTTACTATAAGGAACTGAAAACCGCAACGTCATATCTTTTGTTAAACTAGAGAAATTAGGCATAATAATAATTAATATGGAAAAATAGGCCATTTTTTAAAACATTAAATAATCAATTAAATCTCTGGTTTAATGACGTTCAAGATGCTCGAACTGTCTCCATCTATTTTTTTGATTTTGATTTTTCTTAATAAAAATATGTTAAAAATATAAGCATTGTATTCTTCAAAAATTATGCAAATTTTTAATAGGAATCGTTTTTTTCTATTTTCAATGATAAAGTGGTGGGGGAAGGTCAAACTTTTTTTCTTTCAAACGCTGATATCTCTGCTTTGGATAAACCAAAACAAGAATTCATTGAGCGTGTAGAGTTGCCTTTTATCAAGTAAATTTTGGAAACAAGCAAAACACCAAGATCTAATGAGCGTGTAAATTTACCTATATCAAGTAAGCTTTGGAAACAAAACAAATTTTCTAATATCAAAAGACATTATTTTTTATGCTAAAATAATTAATAACCACATTCGCAGTTAGATTATTGATTAGGTTATTATTTTGTGTTAGTAAATTGTTATAGTGCTAGTTAGTTAGTTTGTTAGTTAGTTATAGTGTTAGTTGTTGTTTAGTTAGTCATTAGATTATATTTTTTGAAAATGCCTTTGTCGCTTCAAGAACCGGTTGATATTATCGCCGTTTATTTTGAGTGTTTTCAAAATGCGACTGTTGCTGCAAGGATATACGCTCTTAGATATCCTGAAAGGCGCCAGTATGGAAGCAGAATGTTCACTTGCCTAGCCAATCGCTTCCGTACTACAGGAAGTGTTCGTCCGCTACGCCGCAGAAGGAGTCGTACCGCCAGAACTGAGGAAAATATTATCAACGGTTTAGCGTATGTAGAGTTCAATCCTCAGCTAAGCGTTCGGCTAATTTCAGTAGATTTAGATGTTGCTCAGACAACAGTATTTCGAATATTGAAAGACCACAGGTAATCATTAGATTGTTGTTATTAGTAGCTACCTAATGTAGGTATAGATATTAAACCATCCATTGATAATCGCAATGCATAAAAAACTTTATGCATGATTGATATTTTTGACATTTGATAGGAAAATTAGCTACCCATTATTGTTTTTGAAAGAAACAGTTGTTTTTCGCTTAGGTATTAAGGCCCCCATTCATTGGCGAGCGCGGTTGGCCAACATTGTTGTCATTTTTTTGGAGGCTGCTCGACCCTCTCGCCACACACGCACGAACATTGTATCCCAACAATGTATTTTAGTACTTATATGCAGTGCGTCGTAGCACTGGTGTCTAGAATCATTCAGTTTGTCACTATTAAGTTATGCCGTTATGAAGACAACATATATTTATTTTAAGTAATTAGGTATTTACATACATCTGCTTCTCCGTTCTCATCACTACCTTCATTGCTGATTGTGTCTCTAGGCTCTTCATCATCAGCAGTAAAAAGAAGTAGTTATAGTACCATACCCATACCAATAACATTTTCAAAATTGTATATTTTTTATAAATTTCTAGAAGTACATCATATCTCTTTTCTTTCACAAATTTATTAGAATATTCAGGGAACTTAATTTTCCATAACGCAGTATGTTCTCTATATATACACTAATAAAATCCTTCATAAACTCTTGTTCGTTTTGCTTTTTTGCCATTTTTAACCCTTAATAATTAAAAAATAATGCGTTTTACTCTAATATTTATTGTCCGCCTACTACACACTGGCGAGCAATCGACGAGCACAACAGCACGCCCAACCAAGTTTTCAAACTGAGCTGAAAACCAGCGAGCGCGGTCGCGCTCTTGTTGGCGCCATACACACACCGGCGAACATATGGCGAGCCTAACAATGTTGGCCGACCGCGCTCGCCAATGAATGGGGGCCTTTATAGCCTGTCAGGTTATACTAACGCGTCCGCGTAAATAGTTCTAATTAAGCTTATAGGTTACATCCCTATCATATTGTGTTGCATCAAGCTCTGACCATCGCAGACTACGATAGAAGGCTAGATTACTGTCATTGGTTGATAAATATGATGGCAGAAAACCGAAATCTCTTATCGCGCATTCTCTGGACGGACAAAGCTACTTTCCGTAGTGACGGTGGAGTTAATACCCATAATATGCATTATTGGGCAGCAAATAATCCACGTTGCGTTGGATGCAAGAAGTGCAGCACCAGGGAAGGTGGAGCGTCAATGTTCGGTGCGGAATTTTGGGCAATAAAATTGTAGGCCCTTTTATTTGGGATGAACCGCTTAGAGGAGAAAATTATTTGAATTTTTTGCGAAATTATTTACCAGTCCTTCTGGAAGACGTACCATTGGAAAACAGAAGGACCATGTTCTTCCAACATGATGGGTGTCCAGCCCATTTCGCAGTAAACGTGCGTAGGTTTCTGGATCAGGCGTTTCCTGATAGGTGGATCGGGAGAGGTAGCTTATTTCCGTGGCCCCCGAGGTAAAGTTAACATGTAGGTCACCGACCTACTAACAATCACAAATTTTCCTACCTACGTTTTTGTTGCAGGTCACCGGATCTAACGTGCCTAGATCTCTATTTATGGTATCGAATTAAAGATCTTGTTTTTACTACAAGACCTATAACAAGGGAGGATATGATTCAACGGATCTTAAACGCTGTTCGAAGCATATCAAGAGCGGAAATAGAAACAGCTATCTTGTCGACGAGGGAAGTGAGGGAACGATTGGAATTATGCATTCAAAATGATGGGAGACAGTTCGAGCATCTTGGACGTCATTGAACCAGAGATTTAATTGATTAATTAATGTTTTAAAAAATGGCCTATTTTTCCATATTAATTATTATTATCCCTAATTTCTCTAGTTTAACAAAATATATCACGTTGCGGTTTTCAAATCCTTATAGTAACTTTTCCTCCTCTACAAGCTGATGGGGTTAGTTTTTTAACTCGACGTTTCGGATTCGAGCGACCATCATCAACTTTTTTATTTTAAATACGGACCTGGATTTTTTATCCCACTATTTAATAGCCTTTATAAGCCTAAAACAAAATATGATGAAAAAGTCATATCATAACATTTAATTTTTTTGAGAAAATACTTATTCATTGAGGAATTACGGAAAAGCGCCATCTAGTGGCCACCATCAGAATCAATATGGTATAGTTAATAGAACTACGTGTAGAGGAAAAGATGTTTTTTTTTCAAGAGCAAGTTGAATAAAATGCGTTTATCCAAAGCAGAGATATGAGCGTTTGAAAGATAAAAAGTTTGACCTTCTCCCACCACTTTATTATTGAAAATAGAAAAAAACGATTCCTAACATAAAGTTGCATAATTTTATGAGGAATACAATGCTTATATTTTTAACATACTTTTATTAAGAAAAATCAAGAGAAAATCGGCATTTCTATTTTGAAAGTTCTCTTACGCCCCCTAGCGGTCATTTTTCGAACTTGAAAATAATTTCCAGCAATTTCTCTTGGCCCCTTTTATTGATTTATATTTAAATTAAAACAACACTTCTGTCTTCCTCCACAAATAATATATATTTTTGAAAAAATTTTTAATGATTGTCCCTACATGTTTCGACCATATATATAGTCATCTTCAGGGGAACTAAAAGGAATGTGTGAGAATATAAAGACAATAACAGGCATCATAAGAGACTTACCTATATCGAGTGTGAAATTGGATCCAATAGTGGTCTCAAATTAATGAGTACAACGTTTTATATTATAGCAAGTGAAATTTGTGTAGTTGAAGACTAACTTGAGGTAACTCAGAGTTGTGGATATGTAAGTAAGCACATTTTAGTTATTTTAAAAAAAATTTTTATGTTGATAAAAGTCAGAAAATTTAGTTGTATTTAATGAGCATGGTGTGAAAATAAATTTTAATAATTAATATATTTAAATTATAACATGGTTTATGTGGAGAAATCAAAAAGAAAAGAAAGAAAACATTTTTTTGGTTATTTTATAAAAATATGAAATTTCATGTTCTTAGAATACTATTATGAAAAAATTAATAAAGTAGAATGGGGGCTAAGCCCCTATGGGTTTAAATAGAACCGCATTGTGATGTTAAGAAATAATTTTTTAAGTTCTTTACAAAATTTAAAAGAGAAACGAAATTTCGTGCAAACCACTACCACGTTTAAATTAAAAAGAATTTTTAAGGAAGGTGTGGTTAAAGTATAAAATGAATGACAGATTTGACATATGACATAACAAATATCAGACTGTAGAAATCCTAAAAATTGAAATGTTGGTGTAACCTAGAGCAACTCGATAGTAGGTTTACAAAGTCTACAAGATATAGTGTACCTGATGTTTGAAAGTTATTATAAATGTTAAACACACAAAGTACCTGAATATGAAAAAGAATGAGACATCTGTGATTGAATGTATGAATTAGTAGTTTACATAAATTAGTAGTTTACAACAATTTTACAAAATTATTTTTAAAAAAGGAAGTTATAAAAGTTCATGGGAGGGCAGATACTACTGCACCGAAGCATATATTTAGAGTTAAGGTTCACTGCACTTTACACTAGGTGGACATTTAAGAATTTAAACCAAAAATTATGATTAACATTATAAGGAAAACAATAACATAAACAAGATTGAATCTAACAAAACTAGAATGAACATTGGGCAGACTGACGTAGGCAGTGGCGTATTTAGGATTGTGAAACGGGGGGGTCCACTTAACTCTCTTAAAAAAATGTGCCGCAGGCAAAAATTTTTTTAGGTGCCACGCCCTTTTTTGGACTGTCTAAACTTACAAATTTTACGTCTTGATAGCCCGGCTAAAAAAAAAAAAACGTAGAAATAAAGCAATTTTTAAATATAAACGCCAATATTTGCATTTGAAATATTAGTTTTTTAAGGTATGTATAACGGTATACTATTTTAATCACCTGAATTAGAAAACACGGAACAAAAAATAAAATTCAACAATTATTAAACTAAAAGACTGTGGAAATCCCCAAACATCTGGAAAATTTGAAATAATGTTTCATGTTATTTATTGCAAATAAATGAATGTGAATTTCAGTTTTCTTTACTACTGAGTCCACGGGGGGGGTCCAGACCCCCCGGACCCCCCCCCCTAAATACGCCACTGGACGTAGGTATGCTACAATTAACAATTAATTGTCAAGGTTGAGTAGTGTATAATAGGCTGGAAAGAGTAATGATATATTGATGAAGCAAACACGAATGCTGTAGTAATAATGGGAGGGGTGGCGCTGTCCCGCCAAGAATACCAACAGCAAAACACCAGGATCCGCAAATCGACCTCATAGCAGCAGCTTCAAAACTGAAACCGTGAGACTAGTGACTAGCCGATGCACTGATGCATGAGTTGCTGATTTAAAGGTCCAAAAGCGACCCCCACTGCCCACCGTGAGAAGGTGACAGGACAACGCCAGCTCCCAGAGACAAAAACAATCGTGATGCTATCTTAAATTTAGAGCATTGAAGAAATTTGTACTGCTATGAATAATTTAATCGTTGACGCAATTTATATTAGTGTTGTTAAAATTTTTATTAATTTCAACAATCTCGAGTAGGTCCAGCTTATTCCCTTTCGTACAAAAATGCAAGAGTTTAGTGTTTGTTTCAGGATTAAAAGTATGTTTGTTAGCTGATACATGTCTTGAAAAATTTGATTTAATATTAGAAGGTGATAAATTAAGTCGTGAAGCTCTTTCGATCTCCTTGCAATGTTCATTTATGCGAATTTTAAACTTTCTACCAGTCTGCCCAATATACGCTGTAGAGCAGCCATCGGTCGAACACGTAACCTCATATACACCAGATCTATCCATGAGTGGGATGACATCTTTTGCATTGGAAACGAATGATCCCAAGGTGTGTTTAGTTTTAAAGCTTACGTTGAAGCCATGGGATTGAAGAATATTTTTGAGTTTATATGATAAAGGGCCCCAGAAAGTTAAGGAACAATATCTATTGTTATTAGGTTCTTTATATATTAGTTGTTTGTTTAGATGTTTATTTAAATGTTTAAAATAAATTTTATTGATGTGTTGTTGGGGGTATCCATTATTTGCTGCGATTTGTTTGATAATGTTTAGCTCATTTTTGAAATTGGTTTGATTGAGGGGTATTGAGAATAAACGTGAAAAAAGAGAATAAAAAGATGCGAATTTTTGTGTATGGGGGTGATTAGAAATATAAGGGATAACGGAGTCTGTGTTAGTGGGGTTGCGATAGACACTAAATTCAATGGCGTTGTTGACTCTAGTGAGTCTCAAATCCAAAAATGGAATAGAGCTATTTTCTTCAAGTTCGTGAGTGAATTTAATAGACTGGTGCAACGAATTGAGAAAGGAAACAAAGTCATTAAGTTCTTCCTGACTACCATTGAAAACTGCAAAAATGTCATCAACATATCTTTTCATAGTGATAATGTGTGTAAAGCGATGGTTATTTTTGATTTTTGATTCTAGGCTTGACATGAAAAGTTCTGCTAGAAGAGGTGAGAGGGCAGATCCCATAGCTAAATCTGAATTTTGTTTATAAAATTTGTTATTAAATAGGAAAAAATTTTGTTTAAGAACCAAATTGACTAGTAGACATATATTGTCTATGTTTGTTAGTTGGAGGTCAGTGGATTCTGAAAGAAGTGAATGTACTAGCTGGGAACACTCATTAGTAGGGATACTTGGGAAAAGGTTAGTAATGTCAAATGAGATCAAAAAGGATGAGTCAGGTATGAAAAGATTCTGCAGTTCACTAGCCAATTGAGTTGAATTTTTAACAGAGAAGTCACTATGAAAATTTGTTAAAGATAAAATGGTGTTGTTAAGCCAAATACTTAATTTGTAACATGGTGAATCACAGTATGATACTACTGCCCTGATAGGGATGTCATTTTTATGTATCTTCGGTAACCCATATAGACGTGGAGTAACTGGATTTACAGGGGTTAATTTAAATTTGTTAGTATTGAAAAAATAGAGAGTGTCGGATGTTATTTTAAGGCAATTTTTAAATTTTGTCATGAACCTATCTGTTGGGTTAGTTGTAATCGGGGTGAAATCCTGATGGGATAAAAAAAGTTCAACTTTGTCATTATATTGTGTCCTGCTCAGAATCACGAGGCACGAGCCCTTGTCTGCCTTGGAGATTACAAGATTATTTGATTTGATTTTTTCTTTTATTGACTTTAAGGTTTTAATATGAGGGTCAGGATCGGACCGATGGCTGCTCTTATGAAAAAGGTTGATGCACGTCGCTGATCGAGACCTAACAGACTCCCTAAGTACAGCATCACCACAGAAAGATATGCTATTTTCACACTCAACTGCTGTGACTTCAAGATCTTCAGTTTTTGGATTAATTGAAAAATTGTATTTAAGGCCCAAGTTAAATAGTTGAAGTTCATTTTGTTCAAACACAACATCACTAAGATTAAGTGTGCGTTCATGGAACTCGAACTCCGAGAACTGAGGGGTATCAGCATCACGGATATCGAATTCACACTTGAAGAGTGAATTGTCAAAGCTACAGTTTTGAAGTGAGTCATTAGTTGAGTGTTGGATAATGGTTGAATTAGCAAATGTGGTGTTAAGTGGCTCAATAAAGTTAGTTTGGTATTTATTGTTGGAGGTGTACTTAGTATCTCTTTCTGAATTGACATGAAATTTCTGTTGATGTAATAAAGTTTTTATTTTATTGTTAAGTCTTTGAAATTTAATTAGCTTTTGATCTCGGACAAAATTCAATAGGGAGTCTGAGAGGGTATCCCACTCAGCAGGGTGCAATATAGAATTAATTTTAAAATACAAAAATTTCAATTTAAGATCAATAAGATTAAGTCTAAAATAGTGCTTTTTTACCTCTTCTCTTATCCATGCTACGGTTGCCGCTTCTAAGGCTCTTCTGGCTGATGATGATGTGTGATTAGTTTTAAGTTTCACATAATGTGGACGTAGGCCTTTTCTTAAACATTCGTTGTTAAACCAGATGTCGAGTTCAATCAGTCTTTTTCTCAGGAAATTCCTCTTATACTCTCGGACTAAGGTAGCTTGACCAGCTAATTTAAATTTGAAGAAGTAGTCCATACTTGCAGTGGAGTGTAGGTAATAAATTAAAACAACACTTCTGTCTTCCTCCACAAATAATATATATTTTTGAAAAAATTTTTAATGATTGTCCCTACATGTTTCGACCATATATATAGTCATCTTCAGAGGAACTAAAAGGAATGTGTGAGAATATAAAGACAATAACAGGCATCATAAGAGACTTACCTATATCGAGTGTGAAATTGGATCCAATAGTTGTCTCAAATTAATGAGTAAAACGGAGGGCAGATACTACTGCACCGAAGCATATATTTAGAGTTAAGGTTCACTGCACTTTACACTAGGTGGACATTTAAGAATTTAAACCAAAAATTATGATTAACATTATAAGGAAAACAATAACATAAACAAGATTGAATCTAACAAAACTAGAATGAACATTGGGCAGACTGACGTAGGTATGCTACAATTAACAATTAATTTCTCTTCTGTTTTTTCACGTTTATTCTCAATACCCCTCAATCAAACCAATTTCAAAAATGAGCTAAACATTATCAAACAAATCGCAGCAAATAATGGATACCCCCAACAACACATCAATAAAATTTATTTTAAACATTTAAATAAACATCTAAACAAACAACTAATATATAAAGAACCTAATAACAATAGATATTGTTCCTTAACTTTCTGGGGCCCTTTATCATATAAACTCAAAAATATTCTTCAATCCCATGGCTTCAACGTAAGCTTTAAAACTAAACACACCTTGGGATCATTCGTTTCCAATGCAAAAGATGTCATCCCACTCATGGATAGATCTGGTGTATATGAGGTCACGTGGTCGACCGATGGCTGCTCTACAGCGTATATTGGGCAGACTGGTAGAAAGTTTAAAATTCGCATAAATGAACATTGCAAGGAGATCGAAAGAGCTTCACGACTTAATTTATCACCTTCTAATATTAAATCAAATTTTTCAAGACATGTATCAGCTAACAAACATACTTTTAATCCTGAAACAAACACTAAACTCTTGCATTTTTGTACGAAAGGGAATAAGCTGGACCTACTCGAGATTGTTGAAATTAATAAAAATTTTAACAACACTAATATAAATTGCGTCAACGATCAAATTATTCATAGCAGTACAAATTTCTTCAATGCTCTAAATTTAAGATAGCATCACGATTGTTTTTGTCTCTGGGAGCTGGCGTTGTCCTGTCACCTTCTCACGGTGGGCAGTGGGGGTCGCTTTTGGGACCTTTAAATCAGCAACTCATGCATCAGTGCATCGGCTTGTCACTAGTCTCACGGTTTCAGTTTTGAAGCTGCTGCTATGAGGTCGATTTGCGGATCCTGGTGTTTTGCTGTTGGTATTCTTGGCGGGACAGCGCCACCCCTCCCATTATTACTACAGCACTCGTGTTTGCTTCATCAATATATCATTACTCTTTCCAGCCTATTATACACTACTCAACCTTGACAATTAATTGTTAATTGTAGCATACCTACGTCAGTCTGCCCAATGTTCATTCTAGTTTTGTTAGATTCAATCTTGTTTATGTTATTGTTTTCCTTATAATGTTAATCATAATTTTTGGTTTAAATTCTTAAATGTCCACCTAGTGTAAAGTGCAGTGAACCTTAACTCTAAATATATGCTTCGGTGCAGTAGTATCTGCCCTCCCATGAACTTTTATAACTTCCTTTTTTAAAAATAATTTTGTAAAATTGTTGTAAACTACTAATTTATGTAAACTACTAATTCATACATTCAATCACAGATGTCTCATTCTTTTTCATATTCAGGTACTTTGTGTGTTTAACATTTATAATAACTTTCAAACATCAGGTACACTATATCTTGTAGACTTTGTAAACCTACTATCGAGTTGCTCTAGATTACACCAACATTTCAATTTTTAGGATTTCTACAGTCTGATATTTGTTATGCCACATGTCAAATCTGTCATTCATTTTATACTTTAACCACACCTTCCTTAAAAATTCTTTTTAATTTAAACGTGGTAGTGGTTTGCACGAAATTTCGTTTCTCTTTTAAATTTTGTAAAGAACTTAAAAAATTATTTCTTAACATCACAATGCGGTTCTATTTAAACCCATAGGGGCTTAGCCCCCATTCTACTTTATTAATTTTTTCATAATAGTATTCTAAGAACATGAAATTTCATATTTTTATAAAATAACCAAAAAAATTTTTTCTTTCTTTTCTTTTTGATTTCTCCACATAAACCATGTTATAATTTAAATATATTAATTATTAAAATTTATTTTCACACCATGCTCATTAAATACAACTAAATTTTCTGACTTTTATCAACATAAAAATTTTTTTTAAAATAACTAAAATGTGCTTACTTACATATCCACAACTCTGAGTTACCTCAAGTTAGTCTTCAACTACACAAATTTCACTTGCTATAATATAAAACGTTGTACTCATTAATTTGAGACAACTATTGGATCCAATTTCACACTCGATATAGGTAAGTCTCTTATGATGCCTGTTATTGTCTTTATATTCTCACACATTCCTTTTAGTTCCCCTGAAGATGACTATATATATGGTCGAAACATGTAGGGACAATCATTAAAAAAATTTTCAAAAATATATATTATTTGTGGAGGAAGACAGAAGTGTTGTTTTAATTTATTACCTACACTCCACTGCAAGTATGGACTACTTCTTCAAATTTTGATTTATATTTTTTCCCAAAGTCCTAGTGTTATTACTTTCTGAGATATGGTTGATTACCTCTTTAGGTGGAACACCCGGTACATAAAGATTTTTCCCATATGCTGCGCACTTTCTGCCGGTCACTGTGTAATGCAGAATTATCGCCCAAAACCGCTTTTCAAA
Organism: Polydrusus tereticollis; assembly: GCA_963920685.1. Lineage (NCBI taxonomy): Eukaryota > Metazoa > Arthropoda > Insecta > Coleoptera > Curculionidae > Polydrusus > Polydrusus tereticollis. The sequence continues at coordinate 87,815,848 of OY987333.1, read as the reverse complement.
AATCCTACAAATAAAAAAAATCCCATATGGTGCAGACTCTTTCGCGGGCAAAAGTTTTTTAATGTTTCTGGTGATACCTAATCTTTGCGGCTTTGTGTATTTCTTGTAGTGTACAAGGCCTTTAGTATATCTATAATTCATTAAAACAATTAAACTTGTTGCTAAATAAATAAATCACACGAGTTCTTGACGTTTCAAATTAAATATGTAGGCTCTGGTTTGCCGTTCCACATTTCGCTTTCGACATTTCGAACAATCGAAGTTAAAAAATGTTATTTAATATAAAGGCGTAGTAAACAGTTAGCTAACTTTTGGGTTCGTTAATGCATAAAGAAAACATAAACTCGTGTAAACAGAGTGAACTCTTTCTAACGGCACAACGTTCTATTACGGTAGTTAATAGTATAAAGCGGTAAAATAAATGGGCTTAGGTATATTTATAATATTCCTGGTTAAATATAAGGATTCGCTTAGCGGTTTGCGTGTGAAGCATCTATCTTCGTGGTCCCAGAACTCCTTAGAAAAATCCGACGGTAACACCTGGATTGGATAGTCTGACTTCTCTCGGGATAGTGTGGACTTCTTGGACATCTTCAATTCTATTGGAAGGCGGTTGTTGGATTTTTCTTAAACTCTTTTGGAAATACATTGCAGCAAAACCAATAGGAGCCCCAATAAATAAATAGGTTAATATTGTCCAAAACGTATACCATTACAGATGTTTCTCTTCGAAATTGAATATAGTTGGCGTTTTTCTTGATTAACGCGGTTTTTTATATTTTTAAGTGTATCTAGATTAACACTGGAAAAGTCTATTTTAGAGCCTTTAAAATAAGCTGATTGTATTGCACTCTACAATTTGAGTATATTCCAATTAAAACTGTATCTTTTATTTGTCTGTTTTCGCCATTGTTTTGCGATCGGATTGTTAGGGGAGATAAAAACCCACATGGTATTTTCGACTTTCTGAACCTTTACATCTATAATGTGCCCTGGTAATAGATGACAATTTGATGGATTTTTGGAGAAACCGCAGGGGACCTTTCCCTTTTTTATTCTTATTGAACTATTTTCGTGGAAAATATATTCCTCACAACCAAGTTAAAAGCATTTTTCGTCGAAGACCGATAGCTTTGTTTATTAAGGGTAATGTATTTTGATTGGGGTAAAATAAAGGAAAATTATTTATTCTGTGTTACAGGAAGGGCGTGTCTCGCTATTGTTATGATAGTAATCATAGCCCTAATTTTTCACTAATGAAATGTCTAATATGAAAATTACTTAATTTCCCTTGAGTAACCCCCTAGTAGTAATTATTTTTTTAAAGAGTAAAACATTAATTTATTTTTCTAATTTGGGGTCAAAAGATAGTTTCAGATTAATTATTAAATGTTTATCTATAAGTGCCATTTCTTCTAAAAGTTCGGTTGGTTCATTAAATGAGATGTAAAACGTATTTAGTTTAGAAAATGTATAGAAATTTTTGTTGTTTATAAGGTATCGTACATTTCTTTGGCCGCAGGTATTTGTAAAATTGCAAATGGAATAAGAAGATATTGAAGTTGTTGATCTCAATAATTTAAATAGCTTGTTCGCTAACTGAATGCTTGACTTCCTGAGAATTTTGATTGTCAATAAGTGTTAACCTAAATTAATTTGTTAAAAGTGTCAATTGATTTTTGAAGTAAAGTAATTTGATCGTTTACCAATGTTTTAATTTTCAACTGATTATCAGAAAGTTTTTTTATAAAATGTTATATAATATATTATGTTATATGCGCTTCAGACACGTGCTGACTTTAACCATTAATAACCCGGTGTCATATGGCGATATTACAACACCTCTAAAATTGCAGTATAATCAGTATCTTCATGTTGCAATTAACACGCCATGAATATACTGACTAAGCAATCTGACCTATTATAAATACATGTTAACAGGAAAGTAAGGTCTTCTTATATAAGCCGTTATAATATCAGTTTGAATTTTGAAACATTATTGTGTACAAGTGCACTAATTTTAATAAACCTTTAATTAATCCCTATAATCCCTATAAACCTGTATACGACGTGACTAAGACTCTTGAGTTAAGTGCGATTTTTTGTCGGTTGTAGTGCGATAAAAAAGCTTATTTTTGGTTCACCAGGGAGACGAAAGTTAGCATGAATTGTGACAGTGATGGGGAAAAAAAAGGAACAAAAGAAAGAGGGTTAGTTAGACATTTTTCAGTAGGGTCAATGCCCAGAGAAGAAATAAATAAAATCATAGGTATAAACATTGACAAAAAAAGGGAAGAGATAAATACCTACATTGATAAACACAAGTCCAAAAAAAGTGTAAATAAACTGCAACAAAAACACGACCAGAACGATAAGACCGAGACGCCCAATTCCACTGAGATTATACAGGATAGCACAAAAGAAAGTGATAATTTATTTCGGGATAATAATGATAGTGAAAAGGAAGAAATTTTTAAATCAAGACTTTCTATAATCAGGACACCACCAAAAGGCGACATTGAACAAACTGGTTCTGGACAAATATCCAATAAGAGGCAGAGGTCTGAAACTAGCCCGGAAATGCAAGCAAACAAAAAGAGGCAGTATGATATAATCAAAAACCAAACTGAAGAGGGACATCAAATAACTGGGTTCTCAGAAAAAATAATCATGCAGATGTTTAATCACCTAGATAAATTCATGGACGTTGCAAATAAACAAATTGGTAGCTTGACTAGTGATGATCAAACAGGCATTAAAGAAGCACACAATGAACTACATAAATTGTTAACGTTGGCAGTTTTTAAGTGCGGAGCCCTCGAAAAGGAGAACATGAACTTAAAGAAACAGATGGAAATGCAAGAATTAGTATGTGGTTTAGATAAAGAAATAGAGACATCACATAGTCAAGCGAAAAAAAACTATGCGGATGCTGTTATCTCCAATAACGATAGGGTATATGAAAATAGGATGAATCTACAAGAACAAACTAAACAGTGGACAACACCACCTACAGTTAAAAGGCATGAAACAGTTATACGTATTGAAAATGTAAGTGACTCAAAACAAGCATTCAAACAGCTTAAAAGCGAAATAAATAACCAAGATGTAGGAAAAGGATTTACAAGCATCAGACAAACGAAAAATGGTGCAATAATAGTTGAAAGTTTCAATAAGAATCAACAAGAAAAACTAAAAGCAGCGATACAAGAAAAACAGGACATCAAATTTAAAGAATCCCAAAATACTGATCCCATGTTTATGATAACAGGTATAAACAGGGGGTTTTCAGATGCAGAGTTTCTTAAGGAAATAGAGATTTTAAATTATGAAATTGTGGAAGAACTTGGCTATTGTGTATCTGATAAAATTTGTGTAATTGCAAAAAAGCCATGTCGCAACCCTGAAAAAGAAAACTGGATATTACAGGCATCTCCAACAATTGCCAAATGGTTTCTTAAAAAAGGAACAGTATTCATTGATCTAGTAAGGGTACATGTGCAGGAGCATTTTAATCTACACTTTGTTTTAAATGTTGTGGATATGGTCATGTGGCCAAATACTGTAGAGAAAAAGAGTGCTACCACAAGTGTGGAGGAGAACATGCAGGAAAATACTGTAATACAAATGAAGTGAAATGCCCAAATTGCGTGAAACACAAACTTGGTGCAGCAAACCACTCTGCTAGAGATAAACAATGCCCACTTTACCAAAGAATGTTAGACAGGCTAAGACAAAACACTAACTATAATAATTTTTTATAGAAATCAGAAAAGAAAGGTCCTTAAAATATGTAAATAGATCAAATGAAACAAAAGAAAATAATCAAACAAAGTTTGGCAAAACCAATAGCATGAGAATAGGTGATGACAAGATCACTATCATACATCAAAACGTTCAATCCATTGGAAACTCTGTGGACCTGTTGGAGGATTTTTTAAACAACCATAAGGACTGTAATATACTGTGTGTTACAGAACACTGGAAGACAGATTTGCAGTTGGAAAACTATGACATCGATAATTTTTACTTAGTCGCGAGTTTCTGCAGACAGAACGAGAATAGACATGGAGGCAGTGCCATATACATTAAAGATAATCTCAAGGGCAAAAAGAGAGACGATATAAATGGATTAAGTGAAGAAAATATTTTTGAATGTTGTGGATGTGAACTAAAGGTGAAAGACAATAACATAATTTGTGTATCACTCTATCGACCACCAAATGGGGACTTTGGAATTTTTCTAAATAAGATGGAGCAACTTTTATTATTGTGTGTAAATAAAAATCATTTAGTTATAGCGGGAGATTTCAATGTAGATTTTAAGTCAGGTGGTAAAAATGTTGGGGACCTAATCTCACTAATTAACTCTTTTAATGTAACCCACACTGTGACAGATTACACTCGTATTAGTACGAACAGTAGGAGTTGCATTGATAACATACTAACAAATTTTGGGGGCAGTAAGGTTTCCCAAGTTATAGATTCTTATATCTCGGACAAAAGAAAAAAATATATTGGTCGAAAAAAGAATTTTCAGTGAAAAAAATAAATTAAAGTTTAAAAATATGCTTTCTGTAACAAGCTGGCAGACAATTTATTCACTGCATGATCATTCAGTAGACGACCAGTGGTGTGAGTTTATGAATAGTTTTCAAAGTAAAATCAATGAATGTTTTCCATTGCAAAAAATACCAAACAGAAATTTCAATAAATCTAGAAATAGGCTAAATAATAATCCTGAGATAGAAGAGTGTAAAAATCAATTAGATGTTTTATATGTTCTAAAGAGTGGAAATATCCTGTTTAAAGACTTATACAATGATAAAAAGAAAGAATATAACAATCTGTTAGTTAAATCTAAAAAAAAATATTTTGCAGATAAAATTAAAAATTCTGATAATAAATCAAAGAGTGCATGGTCTGTTGTTAATCAAATTAAAGGCAAAAGTTTATCAAAACCTTCAATTAAAATTATAGGAGATCCAAAGACTGTTGCAAATAAGTTTAACACCTTTTTTGCAAATGCAGCCACATCTCTACTTGAGAACTTAGAGAATTTATCTTTTAATTCTAAAATAGATCATAATGATAATACACTAGAAATGCGTCTAACTAACTCTAAAGAAATTATTGATGTGGTTAGTAATATGAAGAACAAGCAAAGTAGCGGCCATGATGGAGTATCCTCTAATTTGATCAAGCATGTTATAAGGGAAATAGTTCAACCCATTTGTTATATCCTCAATAACTCTTTGAAATTTGGCACTTTTCTAGACAGTCTTAAAATTGCACAAGTTGTACCAGTTTTTAAAAAGGGTGATGAATCAGTAATGGATAACTACAGACCAATTAGCGTACTTCCGTCATTTTCTAAACTGTTTGAGAGTATAATATCTCAACGTTTGCTTGAATTTTTTATATCAAACAGTTTGTTACGCAATCAACAACACGGGTATATAAAGGGTAGGTCTACACAAACTGCGGTATTCCAATTTATACAGTATATTTTAGAATCTTTGGAAGCCGGAAAAGTCCCTCTGGGTCTATTTCTGGATCTATCCAAAGCATATGATACATTAAATTTTACCATACTTTTTCAAAAGCTAAATTCTTACGGAATCAGAGGAACGTCTTTAAATTTACTCAAATCTTACCTTTCAAAAAGGACACAACAAGTTTTAATTTAACAGGACAATAAAAAATACTTATCCGATAAAGTATCGATCGAACTTGGCGTACCGCAGGGCAGTGTGCTAGGGCCGATTCTTTTTATCATATATTTAAACAATATCACGGAAATAGCTAGCAGCTACGGAGACTGGTGTAAACTAGTAAACTATGCAGATGATACGAGTATATTGATTAGTGACGAAAATATCATTCATATTGAGGAAAAAACTAAAAACATAATGACGGATGCCAGCAGTTGGTTTGCCAAAAACAAACTAATTTTAACGATAATAAAACCAACATTGTAATTTTTAAAACAAATAGGTCACGTGTAGAACAACCACAAACAATAGAAATCAAGGACAATTCTCTTAACATAACTGGAAATGTTAAATTTTTGGGTATCGTCCTGGATGATGTAATATCGTGGAAAAACCACATTGAATATGTCCGAAAAAAATTGAACACTATATGTTATAGCTTCCGTATCTTAGCAAAATATACAGACTTACATACTAAGAAGGTTATATATCACTCAAACTTTGAATCCCATATTAGATACTGTATAGTTCTATACGGAGGTTGTAAGGATATAGAGAAATTATTTGTGTGTCAAAAGAGGGCATTAAGAATAATGCTGGGATTAAAATTTCGGGAATCATGTAGAGGCAAATTCAGGGAAAATAAACTTTTAACTATAACAGGAGTTTATATTCAGGAATGTTTATTGTTTTTTCTCAAAAATAAAGAGTTATTCAGAGATGGTGCTCCGCAGAATATGTATTTATCTAGACATGTAAATTATAAGTATCCAAGACACAGATTAACAATAACAGAAAAAGGGGGCTATTATAATTGTATTAAGTTCTTTAATTATCTGCCAAAGAATATAAAAATGATTGATAATATTAGTTGTATAAAGAAAAAATATTTAATATGTTAGTAAATATGGAACCATATAACGTAAACGAATATTTTGAACATGTGCGAAATTTTTAAATTTGTCATTTTTCTTTTTGTGTTATGGTTTTATGACGTTATTTCGTTTTATGTTGTAGCTATAGCTTTGACATACCTTTGAAATAAAGATTGTTTATTATTATTATTATTATTATTAATTAATTTATCACTAATATTATATTCAATTCTCTTCTAATTAATGTACTAAGTAATAAGAGTTATACTTAGAATCAAGTAAGAAGAAGCCACTGCGTCGTCTGCTTACGTCTTGGATTGATTGATCTCGAGCGATACGAGACAGGAACATTTTAACGTCAAGGCGTTGATTGAAGACACTAATGTCAAAGTAAAATAAAACCATTGAAATATAATTAATAGAATAGATAGAACACGCTTTACGTCTTTAAGCGAGTGACGCGGTGACCTCTTCTTAGTTGATTTTAACTCCAATACATTGATTTTTATATTCGTTCTTTGTCCTACTGGACCTTATAATAATATTTTTTAATATTTTAAAATAGTATTTTTTAAGTTACAAAAATTCGTCAGAAATATCAGTTATATCGAATACATGTATAAAATGCCAAAAGTCTAGTGCTGTTGTGTAGATGATGAGGGATCTGCAACAATATAAGGTTTCTTTAATGCTCTGATATGAATGATTTCCTTTTAATTTTTCTTATTTCCGATATTTTTTGTTATTTCGTAAGGACCTCTCGTTCAGATGCGCTTCCAATAATATCTACACCGATATTTTTTTGTAAGTCATGATCAGTCGCCATTGAATTCATAAAATTAATTTATTTAAAGGTCTAATTTCAGGTTAGTTACGCACCCGATCATTTAAATTCTACGTTGCGTCGGGTTCATCAGCATTAAGGCCTTAATTATAGTAGTTAAATCATAAAGTTATTAATGGTGCAAATAGCACGAGGTAATTCGACATTTTTGGCAAAAATAAAATGATTAAGGATGCCTATTCCTCTTTCTCCATTTACGAGAATTGTACAAATATGTGCGGTTCTTGGTGGAATGATAATGATGTAAGTATTCGTTTTTAAATTACTGTTGAACTCTGACTCGTAAAGGATTTTAATTTAACTTAATGGTTTTTTTTTGTCTATATCGATTGATGCTTTCAATTGTCTTAAAAGGTTGGTACCAATAAGTCGATCATATTTTTCGCTAAATTTTAAAAGATATAATTTATTCATTTCAATTATATATTAAAATTTTGAAAATAGATAATATTACTCCTTCGTTGGGATAAGATATTCTATGAGCTATTTAAGTATATTAAAATTTTAAGAGATATTATTTTTATAATACACTCGCAGGCAAAATAATCGATCCACCCAAATTTTTCATGAATTTAAATCGCAAATAACTTTTTTATTTGATGACGGATTTAAACGAATTTCAAAGAATATTGTAGATATGGAGAATCGCTCACATTTTAAAAATTTACTAAAAAGTAGATGTACGTTTATAATATGCATATACATAAAAATCGTATTTGTGGAAAAATAAAAACTGTCACTGTCATCCTCCATGGCACCTTAGTTCTTCGTACAAAAAAATTATTGAAAATTGCAATGATTCTTTATAAAATCCATATTTACCACAAAAATAAGGACATCGAGATGAACTAAAAACAAAAATGTTAAAAATAGATGTGACTTCTTCAACATAATTTAACACAATATACTGTTTCGCCACTCCACAGAGTGTCTTAAACTTATGGTAAAAATGTATATTATAAACGTACGACTATTTTTTAGTAAATCTTTAAAACGTGAGCGATTCACCATTAGTATATCCACAATATTCTTTGAAATTCGTTTAAAACTGACATCAAATAAAAAAGTTATTTGCGATTAAATTTCATCGAAAATTTGGATTGATTATCTTGCCTCTGAGTGTATTTGTAAGCTAGCTCTGGGTTAATAATAGTGCGTAAACTTCCAATATCTAAACGAAAGTATGCATTTAATTTGGGTATGTAAATATATGGCAAATCGGCTTTCTTAATTTTAATACTTTGGTGGTTTCGTTGTGAGGCTGGTTCATGCAAGAATTTATATTTCCGTTATTATCGTATATATATATTTCCAAGATTCGTTTTGTACTCGGAATCGACTCTGTTGACTGAGTTGCCTTTGGAATCTAATATTTTACTTGGGTGTCTGGATAATCGTTTTTTACGTACTAATAATTATTGCTGTCAAGTAGGTATTTGAATATTTTTAATTATTATAATCGTATTGATCTCTCGAGTAAAGTTCTGTTGGGTAAACTTCGTTGAAAGAATATGGATTTACAAAGTCACAATTATTATATCTGATCAGAAATGTCGTCCTTCTGGATACTAGAGTGATTTATACGCGGAAGAAGTATCCGTAGGTTCAGATTTGTTTAACTGCATTGGTCTGTTTTGGTAAAATGGTGATCTTTGCGTTCTAATAAGAGTTTGACCAGAACTGTGATTAAACAAAAGGGGTTTATTTTTTCAATCTCGAACTTAAACTTAGCTGTATTGTCTTAAAGAACCAAAATGTTTCATTGAGAAGGCATGTGCGAAAAAGATAGAGCAGAAATACTAAAATAAAGTAAAGAAAAAAATATAAGTTAGAATATATTATAAGAAAGTTACAATGCATATGACATGATATTAAAAATTACAATGAGGTACTGATACATTGTATAAACAGACACTGATTGTAGGATTAATGGGAATAAGAGAGGTAATTTAAATAATTTACTTTCTAGAATAAATGAAGTTAAAATACATAAATAAAAGGCAATAGCCATGAAACCCTCTTGCTGGTCTTTTAAATTTCCCGTCATAATGAATTTGCCTAATACTCTGCGGTAGAGAATTAAAAAAGTTTTCTGTTGTTGTAGAAAATAGAGTTTTTTTTTAACTAAAGGTGAGTTAGGCATTGGTAAGGCTTTGTTAGAGCTGTTCTAATTTTAGTCTCTTTTCTTACCAGGCAAACCGCTTCAAGGATAAATAGGCCAGCGACTGTTAGTATTTTGTATTTTATAAAAAGTGACTTAAATGAGTATCGAGGCTTAGCTTGGCATAGAAACCTAATAGTTCTCTTTTGTAATCTAATAGTATATTATTCAACGAGCAATAATGACAGTTATTATTTACGAGGATGATATTTGCGACACGAGCCGTAGGCGAGTTCCGTAAATCATCCGAGTAGATAATAGTCATTAGCGCGAGTAGAATACTATGCTTTTTCTACGACTGTTAATCTAAAATCCATCCATTTGAAAATCATATGTATTTCATAGATTGATGAAAACATCGAAATAATCAAGTATGCTACTGTAATGCCAAAATTTCATGGCCTATATTAATATTTTTAACGTTGGCCATGGATGGGATTTCATTGACGTAAACTTCAAAGTTTCCTTTAATTTTCGGCAAATAAAATTGAAATTGCGTTGTTGGGAATAATTGTAAAAGCTGCGGCAATGTGTTACTTCCTTAATTCATCATTAAAAAATCGTGTTTTCTGACAAAAAACACTAAAAAAAGGAAACAAAAAAGTATTTACCGGTTAAATTAAGAACTTGAATGATTTTGACATATTATGGTCTTGTCAATTGTATTTTTAGCTATCTTGAACAGATTTTGTAAATAGCACTTGATTGGTTCGTAAAGTGTTGAATAATGAAAATGCTATTCTGTGATTGGTTACAAGGTGTTGAATAATGAAATGCTATTCTGTGATTGGTTACAAGGTGTTGGATAATGGTTATTATTTAACACCTGTAAATAATGATAATCATTATTTATCTAAAATTGCCCAATAATGAATGTTTTATTTAACAGTCGTAGAAAAATACATTATTAAGATTTTAGTTAGAGCACAACCCCCAAAAACAGATGTCGTACTTTAAGTGAGACTCTATTACCGTCAAATAGCTGTTGCGCGCTAAAGCAAATTTTATATCATGAGACATGGCTCTTAATGCGGAACATCCGAGAGCTATTTTATTATTTAAACTTAAAATATGGCTTTCGAAATTTTGCATCAATGAACCGTCCCAAATACATAAATACTTATTCTTTTAAATTCTCAACCTGATCATGTCAATGAGTATCGTTACTTTGACATTTAAAAATTCCAATGTTCGTTTTTCAGATTTTAAGTGACGATTTGTTTGCATTACAGCAATCTTTAACCATAATCAAGTATTCTTTAATGGTTTCATACAGAATGTCAATATGTAAGTTATGCCAGAGGATCGTTGTATTATCTGCGAATATGGTAAATTTTCCAGTAATATTTAAGATTTTTAAAATACAATTTAACAACAGTAACTCGTTCACATAAGTTAAAAACTATAACGGCCCTAACACAGAACCTTGCGGTACTCCTGAAGTAATTTCGAGTGGACTTATTGTCATTAATAGAAAGTGTCTTGTAAGGTCCAGTTAACTATGATTTAAACCAATCCAACGATCTGCCTCTAAACCGTATAGACTTCGAGTTTTCGTAACAGTATCTCATGATCCACAAACATTAGTAGGAATGAAGTGAATTGTTTTAGGTCTATGAACGTTGCCAAGATAATTGAATGTATGATTATTTGAAGGGATTTTCTTACATAGGTTAGTCGCAACAGAACAATAAAAATAGTTTAATTCATTGAGATTTAGGTTAATGGTTTTTTTTTGTTCTTGTTGGCTTTGCTTCTACGGTCATTTACGATTTTACAGCTTTTTTTCTGTTTTTTGGCAGCATTCAAAATTATATTTAATAAGTAGATTTTGATAGTTTTTCTATAAATGGCACGATACTTATTCTCATATTCAAGTTATGTAAAAGATGTTTTCGAACGGTGTGTAGGGAGCGCATATTCCTGGCAGATATTTTTAAACTCTTAATAAGCCACGAACTTTCTTTTTTTTTTCTTAATAGTATTTAAGAGGAAGGTAGCGTTGAATTTTTAATAGTTAAGGCAAACTAACCCATCAGAATTGAGTGCTGTATAAAGTCTGCTATAGCGCCTTACCACTTTGGGTTCAAAAATACGAATTTTAAGATTAGACACAATACTCTGATGATCAAACCATCCTGCATAAATGATATTACAACCAATTTATTCTTTATCCAAATTTTAACAAAAATACTCAAAGGTTGTCGCTATTTGACTAGTTATATGAGTAGATGCATTGACGAGCATGTATAAATCAAAAGATTTAAGTGAGTTGGTAACTAAATGTACATTTCCATACATCTTTTCGGAAAAATTAATGTTACTGCATAGGTAGTCCTATGAAAAGAACATTTTTTGTTAAGAGGTCTATACAAACAGATTATATAAATATTGAAGCTAGTCTAGTGTATTATTGAGAACTTAAATTCTTTTTCGACAATGCTGCCTTCATAAGAAAACACCACATATGGAATAATTTTTTCAAAACTGAGATATATCAAGCTTAGGACTTATATAAACGATTTAAACAAAGTTACGAAGAAAAGTTCGCGTATTTTACAATCTTGATTAATCCATCTAATACTAAGAAACACCCGCGCAAAAACATAGCGCTTACGCGGTTGCTTCCTAGCAAGCTTCCAGATTTATTGGACATTTACACACGTATTTTGTATTTCACCAAACTTCTACATATTAGTTACGAATCGCGGATGGTTTTTGGTAAGTTTAGCATTAAACAATACAAAAAGGATGTGTTGAAAAATAGGGTATTAGAATTAAGAATAGCCAAAAGTTTGTACCTTGTGAAGCAATTACCTATAATGGTATTCAAATTCATAAATTATCAAATTTATCTTATCTATATTTACTGAAGACAATCACGCACAAAATTGGATGCATGCCATATGTCTTAAATGAAGGTAAGCATTTTAATTAAAAGTTGAAGTACTTTGCATTATTATCACTATTATTATAATTATAACCCAAGGAAAATTTTAAAGAAAATCTAAACTCTACTTCTCAGTTCTTTTCAAAAACCTCCAACACAATTAGATCAATTTCTCTGGAAGCAAACCGAATTGAAGATGTTAATTTAATAGCAGAAAATATATGCTCCGTTTCAGGAAACAACGAGATTGGATATACTAAATGAACAGAAAGTTTTTACACTTTTTCGGAAGTGTAAGTGAAATGAAAGAATTAATATAATATTTTGTTTATGTAATAATAAAAAAAAAGTATTAATATTGCTAAGCAAAAATTTCAAGAAAACCAGACGTATTTGACACCTTAAAATAATGATTTTTGTAGGTGTATTAGCAGCTCCAAAAATATATTTTTAAGCATAACACAAATAATAAAATTAACTTACTTTATAATATTATTCTAACATTTCTTTTTGTAGATGTCGACCAAATTAGAGAATGTAAAGCAGAAAATCCAAATCTAATTTCTAAAGAATCTTCCCTTTATTAAGAAAATATAATTTTAGATGAACGTACATCTGCGATAGAAGGGGAGCAATTGAGCAGTTCAGAGTCATCTTCGGACGAAATTAGATCTACTGATATAATTCAAGAGAACCAGGCACTTCCATGTAACACCTTAAATAATACATTGAGTTTCTTGTATAGTTTCAGAAACATCTACATTTTATGTATGCTTGCCCAAAAGCTTTAAGAAAAATAGTGCTTCGTAGCTAATTTTCAGTTTTTTTTTTTGTAAATCTCAACCAAATTGAATATTGTGAAGCAAAAAATATAGAAAAAAATAGTCCAACCGAACGTTAAAGTAAAAAGAAAAATCTGCGCGGAAACAAGCAAATCTTGCTTCCTGGTGGTAATAAGTCCTGTTTTTGTAAGTGTTCGGAATTAATGCAAGAGAAATAATAACCTTTTGCGACCCAAAAGCTTTAAGAAAAATAGTGCTTCGTAGCTAACTTGCAGTTTTCTTTTTGTAAATCTCAACCAAATTGAATATTGTGAAGTAAAAAATAATAGAAAAAAATAGTCCAACCGAACGTAAAAGTAAAAAGAAAAATCTGCGCGAAAACAACCAAATCTTGCTTCTTGGTGGTAATAAGTCCTATTTTTGTAAGTGTTCGGAATTAATGCAAGAGAAATAATAACCTTATGCGACCCACTTTCCGTAGTACCCCGTGTGGGATAACCGCTAAGAAAAATAATCCATAATAATAAATTTGGGACAACTGATGCCAGACACCAAATTACCTATTTGGCAAGATATTCCAATCTATTACAATTATTACCATAATATATTATTATTATTAATATGTCTTATTAAGTTACAAGTTTGCGTTTATTTATGGTTTAAAATGTGCAAAATATCTTATTTTTTATGGTTTTTTCTATGACATGAAAATTAAGAATGAAGTAGAAAGAAATTGTTCTACAAATAAACAAGTGCATTTATTTACATTTGGCAAAGAAAGAACTGGGTATAACCACAATATACACAGTTTTTTTTTAGGAAGCTGCTAGTACGTGATTTTTCTTTAATAAAATAGTTCATATTTTGCTGTCAATACGCCGTATTTTTAATTTTTTTGTTATAAAACAAATACTTTTTGTTAAATCGTTAAAATATTGTAGTAATTCAATGATTTTTATAGAATGTGTTTACTTAAAACAAATAATGTGCGATTTACTAATAATCAAAACTACTTCCTTCATTTTCTCGACTTTACGCTTTACTTGTTTACGCGGTTCTTTTTTATGATGAGAGTATGAAATCATTAAATTCATCAAAACTTTGGAAGATAAATATACATCTTTAGAAAGGCTTCGTGAATTAAAATCAAAGTACCGCCATGACCAAAGGAATTCCTACAATACTTAGATCCAACTCTGTAGTTAGGTTAGTTTTGTAAAAAGTAGTAGTTAGTCCTGTAAAAAGTAATATATCTGGTTAATTAACCTTGTCTAGAAAATGCAACAGTTTTTCAAACGTATTTCTGATAGATTGTATGTATAAAAGCATTGTGTTGACGTTTGTGTTACCTCCTTTGGCTTGTTTAGCACTAGTTATTAAAGATCTGTCTTTACGACGTGTTTTATACTCTGACATGCCAAGTTCACCATTACAAACACTCCTGGAGAACCATCCTCCATTACCATTTTTGATCTGTACCGGTGGGTTTACGTAAGGAGAATCTTTATACGAAAACACCAAACAGCTATGTTTTTACATCGTATAGCTCCTTAATAAGATCCCTTCATATTAAAAGTCAAATTATTAGCTTCTGGTTTCTTACGTTGCAATTAAACGTAAATGTGTGACCTGAGTAAACTTGTTTTGGTGTTAAAAGTTTTTTCTTGATTTTAGAAGTTTGATCTTGGTACAACGTATTGATTTGGCAAAATTGGTCTTGAAATGATTGATTTGATAATTCTGTTCTTGGTATCAAGTTTTGAGAGAAATGCTGGTAAAAACTTGGTCGTGTGATTTGTGGTGGTTTTGGGAAGAATGATGAAGATGAAGGAGATATAGATCTTGGCATCGTATTTCTTTAGTGCAAATTAAAGTTTGTTTGCTTATTCTGACTATAAGAAAAATTTTCTTCTTCAACTATTGCACACATTGCTTTCTCTAAAGAATTGGGATTCCGTAGTCTTACATTATTGTGTAATGAATCGGTAGGGATGTTTTAAAAGTCAGATCCTCATAACTGTGCAAATAAACAATTTTTTGTGGTATATTAAAATTACTCCGTTTTATTTTAGAAATAATCATACCAAAATTGTAAGGTTTTATTGTTTGGTGGAGGAAGCTAAAGTTATATGTGGATAACCCGATCTCAGGCTCAATTGTTTAAATTGTGCTTAATTTTAAAATTATGTCAAAGTTTGACCCTAACATGAAACCTTAAATTGACATAAAAGTTTATGTTTCCAGCGATTGTATAGGATTAGGTTAAATCAGAATTTATTAGAATAGGGTTGGTTTCATGGTTTTTAAAATAAATAGCATTGGCGGATAATAACTTGAATCAAAAGTTCTACAGAATAATGTTATAAAACAATAAAACCTTAAAATAAATTCTGAATTCACCAAAAAGTCAAATTGTTCTGTAAGAAATTAACAATGTGAGGCCTTATATTTCTAATAATAAATACATTTCCAATAATTAAGTGCATCATAAGTCATGCCTCATGGGGGTTTGAGGTTTATAACGTAGGTCTCTACGGCCCGCTTCGCACTATGTATCGTATATATAATATGTATATAATCTTATATCAACAGGGAAATTTGAAATTTGAAAGCTTATTATAAGTATTGGGTATATCTTTATTGTTATACTTCCTATACTTACCTACACTGTTTTCAAAAAGTCCGGATCACACCAATATTTCAAATAAAGTGTATAGATATTTTCAAGTTAAGAAAAATATATTTAAAAATACTGGTTGCTTCACAAAGTCAGAAGTGAGCAATGTACCATTTAATATCTAAATGGAGAATAATATAGTTTTTGATTTTCTTTTTATATACGCGAAATTTCAACTAGACTCCTTGTTAAATATCCTGTACCCAAATTCACCAGTTTAAAATATATCACCTCATTTTCATTACCACAATAAATACTTTATATATGGGGCATTCCACACAAAATTTGCAACTCAAAATTTTTCTCCCACAAACAATTTTTTTACGGTTCAGCAGTCAAAAACATTTGACACGTATTTTTTTATTTTAATGTGATGCACAGATTTTTCGAAAAAAAAAACCTTGAAATTTCAAGTTTGTAAAAAAGCACCTTTTTCCGATCGCTTATACAGCAATATCGAATAAAGATATAAAAATTTATCACATACATAAAGTTCGCCTTTTTCTCAGCTTTCGAATGGAGTATAATGAAACTTAATTTTGTAATTTGTTAAATGACAAAAATTGAAAACTTATAAACAAATGCAATTTTTTCAAATTTGGACATGACCTTTTTCCTTTTTTTTTATTGAAAAAAATCAACTCAAACCTTTTTTAAATTACTGTTAAAGTTTAAGAGTAGAGAGTTGAATTACGAAACAATAAAGTTTTCAAGCACGGCTTGCACGCGCGAAGCGCGCCGCAGTGCGACTCGCTTGGACTTAGACTGGATTATAAAAGTTCTCCACTCCTACGCGCTAAGTAAAACATATTCTTGTACTTGTACTTTAACTTGAAGTTTCAAAGTCATTTTGTTTTGACCACCTTAATTTCACAATAATAGAAAATCTCTTCTTTATTTTTAAAGTATACAATAGTAACATAACTATGTTTCAAGTATAAGATTATGTTTGATTATGTTCCATCCTCAGGGAGAAACATTGTTGAGATTGTTCATACAGAGGTTCATAAAATTAATAAAAGACATGTGAGAAGAAAACATGTTGAAAACCTAAGTCAATTACAAGTAAATCCGAAGTTTGGAGACAATATGTGACTGATCACATAAAATGGTGACACGCAAGTCATGTTTTCCCGCTTAATATTTCCATAATTTTAAAATTGTGTAACGGTTTTTCAAAATGTGAACATCTAATTTTCATTTTATTTTAAATTGTGTGTTTCTTCATCTATATACAATGGTTTTAAATTTTGGCTTTACTTGTAATTGACTTTTTTTTCAACACGTTTTCTTCTCACATGTCTTTTATTAATTTTATGAACATCTGTATGAACAATCTCAACAAAGTTTCTCACTGAGAATGGAAATGAAATATATGATTTCCGAAAGCTTGGTATAACTTTAAAGAGTACTCTTTCATTTGCTGCACTCCCCAATATTCACTAGTCTATAATAATATATACAGTGTGTCCAAGATAAGAATGGGATAGCATTGGAATCTTGGAAACGGTAGGAAATATAATGTTGGTTAAATTAGGAAAAAGTTGCACAATTTAAATACCATTTACATGGTGTTTGCAAAATTTAACTATCTTTAACCGATTTTGATATTTTTTAAAAAAATTATTTTTTGCTGTATTATTTTTTATTTATTTGTTGCATTATTTTACCAGATATAAAAAAATGAAAAATACTTTTTCATTGTCACTTTTTAAGTTGAACAAGATAGCGTTTACAGATTTTCAGTACGACGTTTCGTTTTCTAAAAAACATCCTCAACTTTCTTTTTTTAAATACGGTCCTGTGTTTTTTTTTTTTTAATCGAAGGCTATTTTGAACTCTAAAATAACTGATGTACCACTTGCATTGGTTTAAACATATTTTCAGCTTTTTAGATATCGTTTAAAAATATTCAAGAAAAATCTCCATAGTTCGGCACTGAATGCTCGAAAAACATTTATTAACATAATACCAAATTAGAACTTAATTACAAACAGTGTTCAAACAAATGGCCATTATTTTCTAAGCATAGGTAACATCATCTAACTGTGGAATTCAAAACATTGTTAAGTACATCTGGGGTAATCGTTTGAAATGCTTCTAAAACCAGTTGACGCAATTCTTCCTCCGTTTGAAAACTACGTTGGTGCACATAGTTTTTGATGTACCCCCAGAGATAAAAGTCCAAAGGGGTTAGATCAGGCGATCGTGCAGGCCAAGAAACAGCTGAACGCGTACCTATCCATCTGTCAGGAAATCTCTCTGTTAAATATTCTTGGACAATTCTCGAATTATGAGCGGGGGCCCCATCTTGTTGAAACCAAAAATTATTGATTTCTGCTAGTGGTAAGTTGTTATCGAACCATTCTTCCAAATTATGCTGCAGTAAATTTCGATACCGCTCCGAATTTAGTGTTCCGTGGTAAAAAATTGGCCCAATTATCTTTGTTCCCAAAATTCCTACCCACATGTTGAAACCAAAACGATGTTGGTGTCTAGCCATTTTGTACAACCGTGGATTTTCTGTGGACCAATAATGCGTATTTCTTCTGTTACAGATTCCGTTGTTGGTTATCATACTTTCATCAGAAAATAAAATTGTATTGACGAAATTTTCGTCGTTTTGACATTGCCTAGTGTACCATTCACAAAATACCCTTGGCCTTATGTCGTCTCCCGGTTTTAGTCCTTGGCAGATTCGAAATTTGTACGGGTGATATTTGTTCTTACGCAAAATAAAATGTGCCGTAGATTTTGGCGTTCCACTTACTTTCTCAATGTTTCTAACTGATGTTGTAGGGTCTTCCGTTACAGCTAATGCCACATTATGTTGAATTTCCTCATTACATGGTTTGTTTCTAGTAACAACTGCATTATTAAATGACCCATACTGCAATAAATTGGCAACAATTCTTCCAAACATCTTTTTATTTGGTTGTAATTTCTCTTGGTAATTATTTAAATACGTTTGCTCAGCTTCTCGAGTATTTCTATGGCATAAAATGTAACACTCTAACAAATCAAACTTTTCCTCAAAAGAGAAATGTATAACCATTTTTAAACGAAGTGAAAGACCTCGTACCTAATTAGATTTTGAATTTATGACAGAAGTAAGTTGTTGTCAAGAAAGGCGAACGTTTGTTTGAAAGCCCACTATGTTTATTGTAGGGTCTTATCATATCATCTTAGATGATATGAGGATTTTATTCGTTACATAATAAAAATCTATGATAGAGAAAAAGCTAAAAATTTGTTCAAGTGATAGATCAGTTACTTTAGAGTTCAAAATAGCCTTCGATTAAAAAAACACAGGACCGTATTTAAAAAAAGAAAGTTGAGGATGTTTTTTTGAGAACTAAACGTCGTACTGAAAATATGTAAAGGCTATCTTGTTCAGCTTAAAAAGTGACAATGAAAAAGTATTTTTAATTTTTTTATATCTGTTAAAATAATGCAACAAATAAATAAAAAATAATACAGCAAAAAATAATTTTTTTAAAAAATATCGAAATCGGTTAAAGATAGTTTAATTTTGCAAACACCATGTAAAAGGTATTTAAATTGTACAACTTTTTCCTAATTTAACCAACATTCTAATTCCTACCGTTTCCAAGATTCCAATGCTATACCATTCTTATCTTGGACACCCTGTATATAACGAACGTCATTAACAAAAAAAACGTATTTAATTTAATATTAAAAATGGCCTCTATGATCGGTTTGACAATGTGATAAGTTGTACTAAAATCTATTCCTCACATTTTGAAGCAAAATTATTGTACTTATTAGATGATATTCTGTCGTAATTCTACTAATCGTTAAGGATCCTTGCAATCACTCTATATTTTGAAATGGTAGAGTCGCGATCTACAAAACCTCTATCATAAGCAGCGTAATCCGCTCTTTTTTAGTAACGGATATAATCTAAATATTAATTCGAAAATAAATGTCAAACAATATTGTAATTAAAAATGGATAAAAGTAAACTTTAAAACTATTTATCGATAACTACGAACGGATGAACGATTCTCTGAATCCCCTATCACACGATCACACGTTGAGCGCGTTTAGCGAACATCAGCAGCTTAATGATAATGAGCAAAAGGAAGAGTCGATGAGTAAAACGGTCAGCGATGACATTCTTGACGTTTGGCAAAATTTAAATCTAAACTTTTTCTTTGGCATATTCTTTTGCTTTTTTGATCAATCTTTTCCTTTTGCAAGTTAATTTTTTCCGGCGTATTTAGAATAGTTGCATGCTGCCTTCCGCGTTTTCTTATCGTTACCGCTGCATTGGTTTTTGAAGCCGGTAAAATATCGTCTAGCAATTTTCCTGGTGCAAAGTCGTCTGTCAACACATCTGCATGGTGGGAACAACCTGGTTGAGGTGAAAAACTACGAGTCGTTGTCTCAACTGGGTTAGTTTGTGAAGGTGTGTTTGAGCTGGACTGTTATATACCTGTCAAATCAAGTTTCATATCGATGGCCACATATGCGCAATCTGAAATGGCAGCTGGAATGAAGAATGCAATGTCTGTAGCTCTAAAACCCGACATTCCATTTTCTACGGTTGCAGATATACCCCATGCACTGCCCAAAAGTTTTCCAAATTGCAACCTAGTTAATTTTCGAGTCGGATTCGTCTTAAGAAAATTATTGCATGCTGCGTAATAATGGTTTTTTAGTGACTTAGAAAGTGAGCAGTCAAGCGGCTGGAGATAGCTAGTAGTATGACTTAGCAGACAAGGAAAAACGATATTGTTCTCTTCACAACTTTCAAGTACTTTAAGTGAAGTATGACCAAGTAAAACAATTCCAGCAGGTTTGAGGGGTAAAAAATGTGATATTAACCAATCTTTAAAAATAGGAGCATTTACATAAGTGGATTTCTTAGACATAGAAATCCGGGTGGCATTCCACCGAGCAACTCATCCTTCTAGTTTTTACCTTTAAAAATTGAGTAGGGTGGCAAAACATACCCTCTATATTATAGAGAGCAATCACAGAGATGGTTTCACTATTTTCCCGTGATGTTAACGATGAAACATTTTTGAAGCCTCTTGCAGCTAATACTTGCGCTGGTTTGTTGTTTCGCTGCAAGCCACTTTCATCCACATTAAAAACGTTTAAAAGCTTGTTGTAAAATTCATTATCGATAAAAACGTTTTTTGGCAGCTCAAAATAGTGTTTACTGTCTCATGATTCACTCCAGTAGCACAATATATAGAAATTCCCTCTGCGTTTATTACCGATATATCTGGATGATGCCTTAAAAATGAATAGAGCCAATCGTAGCCAGCTTTGCAGATTTCCTTATTAAACTTGTATTATATTTGCACTTGTTCAGCAATAAATGCCCATATTCTAACTGAATCTCGATCAGGAGCAAATCTAAATTGTTGCAGTTTTTTAATGTGTCCTACTAGTTTCAATTCTGCGTCATCTCCCAAGCATGATGATGATCCAAGTCTGGTTGTTATTGTTTCAAATTTTCTTATTCGATCTTTTAAGGTTTAAGAATTCCAAAATTTCGGACCGCTTGCTTGTTGTTCCCATTGTACCATTTTTCACACACTCAATTGCATTTTTAACGAATCAGCACTCTATTTCACCATACTATCGCTTTTTCCTTGTAGCTTGTAGGCATTTTAGTTTAATTCTAATAACAACAATATAGCCTAGTCATATTTGGGCAGAATGAAAATGTCCTATATTTCTTTACAAAACTTTTATTAATTAAACCCTACGCGTTTTGGTTACTTTATAACCCTTTTCAAGGGTGGCAAAATAGAAATCTTCTCAGCCAATAAAGAAGTAAAAGGCAGCAAGAATGGTGAAATAATCAGTTAATATACCAAACTGTTATATTTTGTAATTTTTTTCTAGATTGCTTGGTCTCACCCTAAAAAATGAGGTCGGACTATTCCCATGATTCGGGAAAGACCGACCACCCTGTTCACGAGAAAGTTCAAAAGAATGCGTAGAACGGTTTATCTAAAGGTATATTTAAATTTTACACTGTACCAATTATTTTATCGAGTGCTTCTCTTAAAACCCTACTGATGATGACGAAAGTGAGTAAAGGTAAAAAACATGCTATGTAATACTGAATTCCATAAAATGGTCTAACATTAAGTTACTTATCGCTTTTCTTAGCATAACAGCAACGCTAAAAAAGTTCAAATCACAAATCATAGATCGGTCGGCTTAGCGAATTGTCAGCTGCTGCAAATAATCGAACTCAGTACTTTTTCGATAATTCTAAGCTGCTGATGTTAAATAAATAAAAATACGCCCATTTATTAAAACTCAATCAAATGATACGCAGTTAAGAGAGAGTGGCTCACTTCTGATATTTCGCACGGTAGAGGGCGACGAATATACCCAAAACCCTATTTTTTCCCCATTCCCTTTCCTTGGCTTTTACGGGTCACTGAAAATAAAATTTGAAAATAAATCGGTTTAATTTCTTTTTGGCATTTGAGACATATGACTTGTTGCAGCCGAAGTCCCTTGCTAATTTCTGTTTATGAATTCAAAGAAATGAAATTCGCACTGTTCGGGGAGGTTCGAGGAGGCGCAACTTTTAATAAACACATTTTTTATAGTGTTACCGAAAAAGTTAGACATTTTTTTAACAAGCTAGGCGCGTGATTCTTGCTTGATAGAGGAGATGGCCGAGAACACTCCAATGAAATGTAAAAAGTGGTAGATTTAGGGTAGTTTAATCCGTAAATGGGTGTTTTTGAGTTGTATTCGGATTGGAAGTGTGTAAAATTTTAATTTTAACATTTTTCGTATAAAAAGATTTTACCCACTAACTACCACTTGTGGAGAACGAGATAAATTGATTTCAAAGTTTGAAATTGGCAGCAACACAACCTGCACTGGAACTATCGGGTGGTATGCACTAAAACAATTAGAGGTGCGCAGAATTGTATAATTATTATTGGTTGTTAAGAGTTACATCTTTATTTGCAATCTAATCTTAACTAACTTATCTATGATTCAGTCGTAGATATTTATATACTAACTTAACATATAATTACTAATATTACTATACAGGGTCGTTGGTATGTATAGAAACGGTCGATTATTTCTTTAAGTAAAACAGTCAGCAAAAAATATTTTAAATAAAAGTTTTAGGGGTTTTTAAGGTGTATTAGAATTAAAAAAAAATAAGTATACAGGTTGAGTCAGAAAACCGTAGAGAAACAAAGTTACTTTTTTTTAATAGAACACCCTATATCTTCGAATATTTTTGAATTTTAAATAAAATAACAATTATTTTTCAATACGTGCATTATAAGTATAAACTTAATAGTTTCCAAAATATCGACTTTTGAAAAATTACATTTTTAAACTTTGACAGCTTCTAGCTTTCTAACAGTACATTTTAAAATAAAACGGCTTACATGTCCCTATCTTACTTTTTTATTACCTTTCCAAAAACATCAACTTCCGGTTAAACCGGATGTAACTCAAAAGCCGGAAATACAGTACTTCCGGTTTAACCGGAAGTTGATGTTTTTGGGAAGATCATAAAAAAGTAACATAGGGGCATGTAAGCCGTTTTACTCTAAAACGTACCGTTAGAAAGCTAGAAGCTCTCAAAGTTCAAAAATGTCATTTTTCAAAAGTCGATATCTCGGAAACTATTAGGTTTAGACTCATAATGCATTTGTTAAAAAATAATTGTTATGTCATGCTAAATCCAAAAATATTCGAAGATATAGGGTGTTCCGTTTAAAAAAAGGTAACTTTGCTTCCCTGCGGTTTTCAGACTCATCCTGTATACTTATTTCTTTAAAATTCTAATACACCTTAAAAAACCCTAAAACCTCTGTCTAAAATATTTTTTGCTAACTGTTATACTTTAAGAAATAATCGACCGTTTCCATACATACCAACGACCCTGTATATGAATGTTATTGTTATAGTTAATATAAATAATTACAACAACACGTTCGCAATGGGATATACCCTCGACCGTATTGTTTATTGATGTCAATGATGAATTATATCTATAACAATAATATTATAAAATAAAATAAATCATAACAAAAATTTAAGAAATAGGTAAGAATCATATATGCCTTATCTTTAGCTTGCAAACTTCAACTCTGGTTAAAAAAAGGCATCAATATGACTGTTATTATAAGTTTGCTTTATACTCAAAGTTTAGTCCAACTGCATTATTTGTAGTTTCGTACCTAGTTGTAAATAGGCAACAAACAAGAAAAAACTCAGTTTGACTAAACCATTCAGCTTAAAAAAAAAACTATATCATTCACCGTTAGTTCAATAATATCGGCATTGACCGCAATATTGCAACGCACGTTCTTTTCGCAGAAACGGCATGCCCTGCCTAGTAGATTTCTTGTTACCATGATATCGTGGCGCATCCACTCAGTGTGGTGTTCTTTTACATTGCACTATAAACTGGAAATGACGCTATTGCGTTTTCACTGCCGAATGTGTTAGTAGTCAAGGCACTGAAGGGCCAATGCTATAGGCAAGACTCTCTCTATTTACTTGTATTTCTTAATGTAGTGCTTAAAATGGGCGACTCTGAAGGGTCTTTATCTTCCGACGCTAAGGAAGTTGCAAAAGCTGAACTATCCAATTTGCTGCTGAGTAAGTCAAAGACAGCGTATGAAGCAGCCTATGTACACGGATTTTTAAAAGTGGTTTGAAGTGAAAAAATATCCTCTTAGATAAGCTTTATCACTGCAGTATAAGAGGTGTTGGAAATAATAAGCTTTCATCTTATGTAAAAGAGCGGCAAATAAAGGTCCAAATTACCTCCAAACAGGAAAACTATGTCATTTCCTACTCTTCAGACGCAGCTATGGTAAAACTAGAAGTTCCACAAGGATCCATCCTTCCCCTATACTATTATTGATTTATATCAAAGATCCAACAACAAATTTTCCATCTGTTTAATTTGACCTGTTCGCTGATGACCCCAGTATTTTATTTAGCCACACATAAATTGATTTACTGCTCAATTCCGACAAAATTTTTGATCTTATCTTACAACCAAACAGAAAGATTGGACAATACCCCCTTAATACAAATATTGACCCTCTCAATCTCACATCAAATACAAAGTTTTTGGGATATACCTCTATAAGAGACTGGAAGTTTCATAAAAATCAATGCAACACAAAACTTAGTTCAGCAATTTACACAATAACAAGAATTAATATGACTTCGGATGTGACACAGCAAAAATAGTTTACTATGCTTATTTTTTCTCTATAATGTAACATAGGGCGGAGTTTTGGGAGCCTCTGTGAATGTGGAGATAACTTTTACTATACAAAACAGAGCCTTACGCTCCTTGCTTGGAATTGACCGAATTGACTTGTGCCGCAAATACTTCATGGACTATACATTTTTAACATTAACAAATAATAACAATAATAGGGAAAAATAAAAAGGATCTACACACACATTTCGAAATGCATCCACATAACATGCAAAACAAAAGTTACTACATCACACCCAAACTTCCATAATGATTGCTGTCGAAGAGGACCTCTTTTCATGGGAATTAAAACTTTCAACACCTGCCAGAAAATATCAAAACCCTTAAGAACCATAAGAGTTTAACAAAAAAAAACTAAAAGCGTTAATGTTTGCCAGTGTATTCCACGATTTAAAGGAATTTTTTGAAATTAGAAAAGTAATTTGCTTACACGCAATAATAATGCTATTTATATATAATATCTCCTTGCATCCCTTTTTATAAGCTTATACTCACATTTCACCAACTAAGGTATGGTTTTATTATTGTTATTAAGTTACAAAATTATTAATTTATTCGTCGCCGCTATGTATTTTTTCTCCAAAGCTGTTAGCTTGATTGGTGTTAAAATTAACGTACCCTAACTTCTTTTCACAATGCAATGTGAAATACATTACTTTTCGCAACCGAATTACAATAACCAATTTGTTGTGTATTGAAAACACGTTACCATATTATTTTGTTTGGAAGTTTATGGTAAAAGATATTTATTTTTAGAATCCTGTGAAAATACAGAGATTTTATATTGGATTCCTTAAAAAATATAATCATATTTATAATCTCTATTTATTTTCATTTTTATTCCTTATTATTATTTTTTTTATTATATATGCTTTTAGATGCTTGCTAAATGTTACTTTATTTTTATTGCCTTTAAACTTTGAGGAATTTTGTTGTATTCAATTAATCCATTATGAGTTGTAGCACTTTTACTCATTGTCGTGCTCACAGAATTAAAAAAAGTCGATTGGCAGTAGAAGTCCATTCAAACTTAGCTTTGTAACAAATTTAAGAAAATTATCATGTTTAGCGTATGAGGTGGCACCTACATATCTTAAAAGATTACTTTATCGTGTTATATATATCGAAAGTAGGTGAAAGGTCATCCTGTCTGTGTTTAATTAATAATCTTATTAAAAGCTACTTAAAATCTTAGAGAATATACATGTTTAGAATAAATAATGCGAACCGAAATTTGCTTAAAAAGCAGGAAAAATTATTGAATCTTGGAACAGGTGCATGGGTCACTTAACTCCCATCAACTTTACTATTTCCTGCTAGTTTTAAATGTTTATCTCAAATGGATCTTCGGGGGGAAAAATAAAACATTGGCTAGTTACAAATTAGAACAACAAAAAATAGGTGGTGGTTCTAAAAAAAAGTAATTAATCAAAAAATAACGTCGTTTGTCAACATCAATGTTCATTTATCACAACAATTAATATTATCAAACACTCTTATAATCTGCCAATTTTTGCATAACATACGTGTTATGAACTGACCTCTACGAATGTCATCACACCAAATCCATTCTGCATAATTTATGTAAAACATAGATCAACATTTATTTTACAGGGTGGCTTCAAAAATAATTCCCCAACTCCAGGATAGACGAAAATCACTTTTGTAAAAATATCGATAAGTGCCTCAATACGAAATTTTCAAATATCTAAGTAAAAAATTGTTTATTAATTTAAATCGAATCACACCTACCCATAATAAAATCAATATTAATTAAGTTCACAGAGGCACAAAATGCTGGAAATGCTCGATATTTCGTTTAAGGCAAGCATTCGGCGAATAAAATTGTCTTCTACGCGGCTTATTCTTTGCTTTGCAATTGGTGTTAAATGCGAACAATTACGTCATCCTTGTTATTTCGTATTCTGTCTTCATGAAAGATTATTTGATTTAAATTTATAAACAATTATTTTTGGATATTTGAAAACTTACTTGCGAAATTGCCTGGATTTCAACGTTTAAGATGGACGTGATTTCGTAAGTAGGTCGAAGCTCCGGCCGCTAGGAAATTTTTATTGGAACACCCTGTATATCTGATTCGAACATACATCTTCGCAGATAACAACCAGCTCTACAGTCCAACTTACGAAATAAAATTATTCTTATCATAATTATTATTACTATTATCTGTGGCATTTCTGAACCCGATTTCAGCAGGTACTGTCATTTTCGTAAAACAAATTGTGCTTAGTAAGTGTCCAATATCTCGTCAAAATGTCGAATTATACTATAGAGGAACATTATCCGAAACTCTTATACGTATACTCCTTCAAAAGTATACCAGCATAAAAAGTTGTTGCCGCTTCTAATCCTGATCATCCAGTCCCATCCAGATTAATAGTAAAATAGTCGCTCAAATCATCAAAAATTTGCTAACTATTGGATGTCGGTAGATATAGAAGATACACAAAACTTAGGAGTAGTAAACGATGGATTAAAAAGAGAAGTATGCTTGACCGTTGAGATAATCAAATTTACTTATCTTGCTGATCTAGGAGTAGTTCCTACAAAGCAATAAAACACAAATTATAAGTAATTTAAACTCAGCATAGTTGAAGAACCCTTGCATTATGATTTCCTTAAGGCGCTTTTCCATTTGGTCGGCTTTTGCTATTCGACCGAGAAACATGACGTTTCCACTCATTCGGCTCGGCGTTTAAAAAATCATTTCAAATTATCAGTGTAAGCATAATGGCTGATAACGAGGATGTTCTTTTTCATTCCGTGGCATTTGTATAGTTGTAGTTGCTATGACGGTTGTAGTATAGGCGCGCGTAGTAATTTTTTTTAAATTATTTTAATCTCGAATTGAGTATAATATAGAAGCAAGTATCTACTGATTTATTTGCAATTACTTCCCTAGCTTAACTATGAATAACTTTACCTTTTATATATTTATTCATTTTACAAACATCTACGTTTAAGTATGATTAATTATAAATTAAATATAATAATTTTAAACTCTGCCAATGCCAAAGGTGTGAAGATGTGCTTTGTATTCCCACTAATTCAGTATCATATACGATAAAAAGAGACAAAGTAAGGGACATCAATTCCCGCTGATTACCTAATTTCGGCGTGGGTAGCCAAAATTACCAAAGTATATTATCCTCACCGATTGAGGAAAATAATAAATTATATTAAGCGATTATAACTTGCAATGTGAAGGGGAAAAATCAACGGAATATATGTTACAGGTTATACAACGTACAGAAATATGCATACGTTTAATTGATTTAAATAATATATTTGAATTACATACGAATTAACATTTTATAAAAATTTAAAGAGAGAAGTACGGCAACAATGTAAAGTTTTTTGTTCAGATAACTTTCGTAGCTCGCCAGCCGTGTGGCGAACTTTAATCGTGGCCTCGAAAAGAAATATCCGATAGAAAACGCGATACTGGGTCGACCCAGTCTAGCTATTAGTTATAACAGCCAAATAATTTCCTTGACAGCAATTGTTCCAAAACTGGAACACTTTTAGGGAGACCGCTCACCAGAGCAGTAAATTGTTTGAGGTGAAGTGTCCGTAAAGCACACCCGAAACGCACATCATGTGTGCTTGAAGTACGCGCATATCAAAACAGTGCACGAATTACATGGAGTGCGTAGAAGAGCAAAGGTTAATTGCCATTGTCAAAATGCCATTGTCTGATGATGAAGATGTTTAACATGATCCTACATACTGCACGAATTCAATATTAAATTGTTGATCAGTATGCATTTTTATTAAAATGTCAATGTCAATCAATACGGAACATCTCAAGATTTAACCTGGAAAGCTCTAATAATTCGGCGCGCGTCAAGTAAAAATAGAGCAGGTTCTATTTTTTAGCATGCATGCCATGCGGCACTGCATAGCGAGGTGACTCACTTTTTTCGCGCGGCTTCTGTGTGGGTCATTACATATCAAAACATGGTACGGTGCACTTCATACGAACCTCACGCGCACCTCATACCTCTTCAGGTGCAGTGCACATCATTGGTGGGCACTTTGCCTAGAAGCTATCTTGTTGTTACGGATACCAGGCCATTCATAATTTAGACCAGATCATTCTGTGCCAGTCGAAATGTTTCCACTTATGCAGCACAGGCCGATCGGCAAAGCCGACTAAATAGAGACGCGCTTTTAGAAGGCAATTTTATTATCAATGGATATATATATATCTTTGAAGTAGTTTATACGTTCCTTTTAAATGGAGCAATATTTTGTTGAAAGGGAGCAATATTCACTTCTAAATAAATGAGTTTACTTCTAACTTTCAGCAGTAAAACAGTCAAATTTAAATTCCACAAACAAATCTCTTCACTTACTGATTAAAATTACAATAATCCTAACGTCGACACTGACTTTTAGAAATGCGCTCACTTTGCGCTTTATTAAATGAAACTTTTTACGTTACCGCGCCAAGTCAATAAGTAAAGGTTTCTGCCGCCGCGCCGCGACGATACTTTACTATCTCTGTGTGACTTCGGGTCAACGCATTTTCAACTTCCCAACTGAACTTTTTACCACTACACTTGACGATTACGGAACGGCTTCGACGGTACTAACTTTGTAGGTATTTGAATATTACGACGGTTAAAAAGCAACTAACTTTTCCTCTAGCAATCACACCTATTTATAAGGGAAATTGATTAAAACAACATCTGAAAGTGCTTGCCGATGTTTACACAATTGTTCCAGTTTCTGTAATTCCTTTGTCGGTACGAGGAAAACAAAATATTTCGGCTTTTTACAGAGGCAATAAACTAAATATATTTGATAGTTATTAGAAAATTGTTGCAGCTGGTCGCAGATGTTCTGCAGGAGTTAGTTGTTGACACCAACGCGATCCGTCCCCATTCCGCGATCTATCCAGGTAAAACTAGTGTAAGTTAGAGTTTTGACGAAATCAGAGATCGAACTAGCGCGTCTTCTTCAAGATGGGAAAGAGAATATTTAAACTTTAGCAGCACCTAATTTCATCAGTTTCTCTCGTACGGTACCTTTAGCTCGATCAAATAAACAGTCGGAAATGAAAAGTGAAGTAAAAAATAAATGAAAATTTTAATTTATTCTGTTTGAAATATGTTTGACAATTTATGATGTGTTTTGCTAATAAAACCTTTTATTGGATTATTTTGTTTTGTAACCGTGAGTCTTCCAAATATTTTCGACTCATTTCTTTTTTATTTTGTTTAATTTTTTTAGAAAAGTATTTTAGAGTTGTCCGAGTTGGAATACCACTTTTATTCATGATTAACTTATAAATTTTATTTATTTAATTTGTCTGAAAATATTTAAGATGGTTTAGCTCTTTTTATTTTGTTTATTATTCTGGTAAAATTTTGAAGTGCAACTCAACTTTAAAAAATTTTAAAATGGTTTACTTTTAAGAGAGAGCCTAGATAAAGAAAACTGGCATACTGTTTTGAGTAATCGTGATTCCAACACTGCGTCTGACTCTTTTTTGCGTGTTTTGCATGAGCATATTACTGCTGCAACTACTGTAATACCTATATCAAACAAGAAAGTACTTCTTAAACCGTGGATTACTCCTGGGCTACTTATTTTAATACGAAATAGAGATTGATTACATAAAATTTGTGTTGCTAACCATGGTGATTATATCGTGCGGGTAAATTATAAAAAATATCGTGACCAATTAAGTAAAATAATTAAACAAACTAAATCAACATATTTTAAACAGAAATTAATTAATGTAAATCATGATCCCAGAAAGACTTGGAATTAAATTAAACAAACGATTTCCAGACTAGAACTAGCATTACTGCCCAGAGGGATAGCAATAACCATGAGTTGAGTGATCAGCCATCTATTGCAAATAAACTTTGTTATTTTTTTAGCACTATCGGAGCAAGATTAGGTAATAAAATTAGTAGGCCAGCTAATGTGCCGGATTTCTTGTTGAATGAAACAGAGTTTCCAGGTTCAATGTTTCTGTATCCTATTATTGATGAAGAAATTGTTGCATCGATAAACTCTTTAAAGAATTTTTCTTCATTTGAAGATTTTGGCATGTTTAACACTATCATAAAAGCTAACTATAAATATTTAGTTGCGCCCTTGGTTTATGTTGTTAATCGGATTTTTGAAACTTGAGTTTTTCCTCATATCTTAAAAAAAAAAAACTGTGATCATACCGTTCCATAAGGGGGAACAAAAATTGACATTAATAACTATAGACTTATTGCCCTTACTAGTCCCGTTTGTAGAATGATAGAAAAATGTATAAAAAGGAGACTGTGTTGCTTTCTGAATACAAATGGGCTAATGTCTGCTTCGCAATGTGGATTTAGAGAGGGAATGGGTAACGATAGTGCCGTATATGAAGTCACTACTTATATGGTAAATTGTTTTAATAATAACTATGGAAATTTTCCTAGATTGATCTAAAGCCTTTAATACAGTTGATCATCACATATTACTAAACAAATTGGAGTTAATAGGAATAAAGGGTAAAGTTCTTCAACTGTTTAAGTCATATTTAAATAATAAAAAAAAATAGTTAAACTAAATACAGTTTTTAGCTCTTCTAAAGTGGTCCAGTTTGGTGTTCCTCAGGGTACAGTGCTTGGCCCGATTCTATTCTCTATTTGTATTAACAGTCTGGCGAATTCAATACCTAATGTAAAAACTGTTTGTTTTGCCGACGACACAGTTCTTCTAATTAAGGAGTTAACATGGCACGATTTTTTTGAGAGAGCTGCTACCTATGTAGAAATGTGGATGGATTATAATCGGTTAACTTTTAATGTGTACAAAACAAATTTTATGTGCTTTGCAATGAACAAGTTTGGGTTGCCTAATAAAAAGAAAATCATGGTACACTCAAATAATTGTGCCTTCTCTGGGAAATGGTCATGTAATGATATAGTTCGATCAGTGGAATGTAGGTACGAAATATTTAGGTATTTATTTTGATCAGTCTTTGAAATGGTCTGCTCACGCAGAATATGTAAAGAATAAATTAAAAAAGCTTGTATATAAATTCTACGAATTGCGAAACATTCTAAACAGAGCGTTTATAATTAATGTCTATAAATCCTTAGCTGAATCTTGTCTCAGTTATGGAATAATCTGTTGGGGCTCTGCTCATAAGAATATCTTGAGCAATATCACTATTCAACTTCCACGTTGCAGGCAGGTACTGCGGTCGTGTTGTAGCACAGGTTATATTTAATTTATTTATAACTTAAAAAATTTTTCATTAACTTTCAAATACAAAAATTTTAGTAAAATGCTAAAAATTCATATACATTTTAAAATATAGGGTATATCCCCATACCATCATGTTAGCTAAGACATACCAATATGATCAAAAAATTTCTTTTTTTTTTTTAATTTTTTGATTTTCTAATCTTTAATTTTTAAATTTGGTTAAACAGCTAAGTTTAACAAATTTTATATCAATATAATCTAAACTAAAACCTTTTTCCTTCATATGCTTTAAATTAATTTATTATCTCATTAAAATGCTTCTTCATCTATTCAAATTTCACATTTCACTCAAAATTTTAACGATACATTAATATCAACACAACTAACTAGTTCATACCAAGTCTTCAACTGTCACATATTATTATATCACATTATAAGTTGTACTCATTAATTTGAGACAACCTACATCGCTTTTAAACTAGATGTTAGTATCCCCTGATTATGAATGCTTAAGCATTCGAAACATGTTGGGAACTTAAAATTTATTTTAACATTAAACTGTGGAGGAAGACTGCATTGTTTCATTTACAATATCACTATTGCCCAAAAATATATTTTAAAAATAATTCAGTTTAAATCCAGATTTTTTCCTCTGAACTTTTATTTCAACAATCTGGTGTATTTACAATTATCCAGATATATATAAAAAATGTGCTTAGATTTTCGCTTACTACAAATATCTTTTACAATTACATTAGTCATAATATTATCTTGACGAGAACAGATGCAAATCTGTGCCGATCATACACTTTACTGCTGCACAACGATTTATTTCTTATGTTGCTCCTAAAGTTCTGAACTTATTACCAGAGCATTAAAAAAAAAAAAATGTCAGCACATAAAAAGGGACCTTAATATATGGATTATGAATAACACTCAAATATCTAAAAATGCTGTTACCTTTCTATGAATTGTAAAGATTGTAAGAATTGTAAAAATGGGTATACTATTAAATAATAAGTTTAGGATGATGGATTTTACATAAGTATTAGGTATGGACGTGGTGTAAATAATTCAGTCCATAGTGCACACATAGGATTTAAAGTATTTCTAACTACCTCGTAATTGGTACCATGTAGTGTAGTAAATATGATATTGCAATACGTATTGGATAAATAAATTAATAAATAAATATTTTCCTATAGATGAGTTATTTTGGATTTTTTTTTAACTTCGAAAGTGTAATAAAATTAATAATCTCACTAGTCTTGTCCGTCATAAAAAAGTCGTAGTTTGTGACTTGACGCAATAAATTTACGTAAGTAGACAAAAACATGATTAGGTCAAGTTTAGTGAATTCCTGAAGAAAACTGGGCGAGGTTCCTATAAAATTTCGCCCATTTTTGCCCACATCATAGGATCCGGTCACCTAGAAAGAAAAATTGCTACGCCTATGGAGACAGAAGAACTAATACGGAAGAGCTTTATAACGGAATTATCGAGGCTCCTCACATCATTACGTGCCATTCCTCCCTGGCGGCGCCTGAATGTTAAAATACTTTTTTACGCCCCACATGGCTTATGCTTAGCTCAATTTGGAGGCCACCTTGAACAATATTTGGAGAATATTTACCTTTACCGTTAAAATTTTGCAACTTGTTTAGATTTCTCATAGTTTAGTCATTGAAATAGAATTTATTAGAGAAAGGTAACATCAAACATATTTCTTTTTACAATTTTATTGTCTTTGTAGCACTAACTTTTATAAATTAGTCTATTTAATAACTAGATAAATAATATTACTTAGTTAGCAACAGACTAAACAAACCGATTAGGCGCGTTAACTCTATTGTCTTCATTGATATTCATGATTAATACAGGGTGTTTCCTAACCTCTCCAAAAAATAAAGGAGCTGAATCCTCACCTTCTTTTAAGACGAAAATGCTGTATAAATGTTTTTCGCATTTCGCCTCGTTTTCGAAATACAGGGTGTTAAAAAAAAATTGTATTTTTGTTTTCATTTTATTAATTAATATTAATGCCAAACGATATTCAAATCATATTTGTTAAACATAAGGGATTAGAGCGCTTTACTTTGGGTCAATTTTAAATTTTACAATTAGTTCATTGGCGGGGATCTGAGTAAAAGAGTACTTTAATTCTTTAGTTATTTTTATCATTATGTTGCGTCAAATGATACGAGTAGGCTTTGCTTCGTTCCATGGCAACCACATTTGTTTTCTCCGTAACATTTGTCTCCTGTTTAACATCTTTTAAATAATATCCTTTTGAATTGTTTTTTTTATATGCAGAACGTTTTCCTAATAGACGAGTACCTACTGTGTTCGGAAACATTTACAAGATTGCACCTCAGGTTAAAGGAAACAGGTAGCTTTGCAAAAAGCAAAATAGGCGGCCGACCACTTACAGTTAGAACCGTACAACTTGAGAAAGAGGTCTTAAACATGGTGGAAGAATCTCCAGGCACTAGTACGAGGAAAATCGGGAACAAGTTGAATGTCAGTTACAAAACAGTATGGAGTATCTTAAAGGAATATCTACTTTATCCTTATCACGTACAAAGAGTGCAAGCTTTGTTGCCTAGAGACTTTCCAGCTCGAGTTAATTTTTGTAACTGGTTTGAAGAAAATTCTTTAAAGGTCTCACATTTTTCGGCAAAAATACTATTTACAGATGAAGCGAATTTTTCCAGACAAAGCATCATAAATTTTCACAACAACCATATTTGGGCGGAAGATAATCCTCATGCTATCATCGAAGGACATCACCAGTATACATTTTCTTTTAATATTTTGGCAGGGATTATTGGAGATAGGTTAGTTGGACCGTATTTTTTTCCAAATCGACTTACTGGTGATGTCTATTACAACTTCCTTAGAGATGAATTGCCAGAATTGATGGAAGCAGTGCCATTAAGAATGAGAACTTTAATATGGTTCATGCATGACGGCGCTCCCCCTCACTTTGCACTACGTGTTAGAAACTATTTAGATCAACAATATCCTGCTCGTTGGATAGGTAGAGGAGAGGAGGACCTCACCATGGCCACCCCGTTCGCCAGATCTGAATCCATTGGATTTTTATTTTTGAGGTCACCGTAAACAACTCGTTTATACTAGGGGAAAGCCGGGTATTACCGCCCACTTAAGCAAAATAATAAATAACTCGTTTATTTTTCATGATATAATAAAATCAGGGATATCAATCTTTAGTACTTTTATTTATTATCGAAGGTTTATTTTCCAAATATCCAAATAAATTATTATGTATGAAATATTTATTGATTTTCCAAGTTTTGCACTTGGGCGGAATTAGCCAACTTCGTGGGCAATAGCGCCGACCTGCAGGATAATACCGCCCATCAAAAATATATAGGAATTTTTTAAATAACTTGTTTGCAATAATAACTCAAAAAACAAGTTTAAATTCAAAAATAAACTTTATTATTTAGGCTATTAAAAACATATTAAAAATATAAAAACATTACTAGCTACAGTACCTACTTAGGGACATCAAAACCTGGTTAACCTACTTAGAAGCAAAAATCACAAACAAAATTTCTATAATTATCGAAACCAGTGCACTCCTTATGTGCCCACTTGTGACAAACACCACACTTATACCATACTTCCGATTTACCAAATTCACCACAAATCAAACATACTTCATCCTCCATGCCATTATCATCAAGATTGTCGGAGCTTTGATCATCGCAAAGTTCCTTTTCATCGCAAGAGGAACCGCTAGAGGAAGAGTGAAATTTAATCTTTTTCGTTACTCTTTTCACCGGCAGTGGGACTTTCCTTTTTTTTTTTGTAATTTTCTTTCCTCTTTTTTTCCATTTCTATTTTCTCCGGCGTCGCTGTAAGAATTTTTGATGCTCCTAACTTTCCTGGTCGTTTTTTTAACGCTTTGTTCCCAGCGGCACAGAGAGGTGATATTTCTTCGAAAGATACATTTTTTGTTTCACGTTGTTTTCTATCAATATTTATTAGTGAGGTAGAGCATTTAGGTTTAGCTTGAAGACAGGTAGAAAAGTGAAGTTCAGCCTCACGAGAGGTAGATGGTTGAGGTTCAGCTTCTCGGAAGTTCAAGGGTTGAGGTTCAGCTTTACGGGAGGTCGACGGTTGAGGTTCTGCTTCACATGCCGGTATTTCGACAACTGGCATTTGAGAAAGAGTCGCGGGCAAAAAATCTTCATCTGAAAATACATTTGGCCTATATGGAAAAATTCCACTTACTTCGAAAGCCTTCTGGGCTTTTTCCATAGTAGCTACTCGGATGAAAGCCCGATTAAAAATGTGAGCAACATCATAGGGTGTTATTTTTGTATGTATATTTTGTCTCATAAAAAGTGAGCATTCATTTTAGTAGGCAGATTTTAATGGAACAAAAACTGTTAAGTCCAGGGGCTGCAGTTTATGGGATGTGTGGGGAGGGAACGATAACATAATTATCCCATTTTGACGACAAAATTCATATGTCGCTAAACAGCAGTAACTACTGTGGTTATCTAACAACAGCAACAGCGGATTTTCTTTTGATGCTCCTGAATGTTGTTTAAAGTGCTTTATCCATGTTAGGAACAACTCTTCATTCATCCAACCTTTGGCAGAGCATTCATATATAGCACCTACTGGTCCATTCCGTTTAAGAAGGTCTGACATTCGATCTCTCGGGTAAATAAACATTGGGGGTATATATATCCCTGATGCACTTATTGAGCAGCACACGGTGATGTTGCGGCCTCTTTCCCAGCTTACAGCTTTGCCAAGTTGTTTCACACCTTTTGGGGAAACTATTTTAGAAGGCACTTGAACGGTCGTGATGCCCGTTTCATCGACATTATATATACGATTTGGCGGAAAATTGTATTTTATTTGAACCTCCTCCAAATTTTTGAAGAAAAGATTAACACTTTCCCTATTGAAACCAGAAATTCTGCCCAAGCTGGTAGGTTCAGGTTTCCTCATAGTTAGACGTGGATGGCGTCTTAAAAATAATTGCAGCCAGTCTTTACCTGCCATTTTCTTTTCCTGGTTAAAACAGTGTGGAATGTTATTCTTTTGGGCAAAATCGTACACAAGTCTTCGTAAATCCATAGCTGTAAGACCATGAAACATTTTTGCTAGATAAATGCATCGCTCTTCTAATTCTGTTTCTTGCTCAGGTGAAAATATAGAGTGAAGGCCAAGTTGAGCTACAGAAGAATTATTTGTCTTAAGGCGATCTTTTAAAGTTGAATAGGGAATGCCTGGAAACAAAATTAGGATAAGTGTGTTAAATAAAGAATACGAGTATAGGTAATATACCGAAATCTCTAGCACTCTTTCTTTTCCCATGTCCATCTTTGACTGCTTGCATAGCAGCCTGAAGTGATTCTGGGGCCCAGGTGGCTTTTTTTCGAGGAATATTTCTCGCCTTTGGCATTTCTGTAACTACATTTTGATAATTAAAAATATGCGGGGAATACCGCCCAAAATAATTTTGGGCGGTATTACCCATCATCGCCATTTTGCTAAAAATATTTTTTTGTATGGTGACTATTTGAGATATTATCAAAAACGATGTGCATTTACATAAGAAAATGAATAAGTGGCATATCATTTCAAAAATTATTCGATTCTATTAAAAAACATGCTACTTACGGCTTATTTTCCTATCGGATAAAATTAGATCGGCGACACATACAACCACATTCTTTCCTGTAAACACACTAAAAATAGATTTTATGCATATTCGGTTTCTTGACGGTTAGATGCAATATCATGCGACCCGGATGTTGCCAGATTTATTGCGCCTATATTAATATTAAGAGTTTTATAAAGGTGGGCGGTATTGTCCGCTGGGCGGTAATACCCGGCTTTCCCATACTTCTATTGAAACTGAAAAAGTCCTTCGACT
Source organism: Polydrusus tereticollis (assembly GCA_963920685.1). NCBI lineage: Eukaryota > Metazoa > Arthropoda > Insecta > Coleoptera > Curculionidae > Polydrusus > Polydrusus tereticollis. Next base: position 87,777,475 of record OY987333.1, on the reverse strand, counting down.
GCGTATTATTGATGGTTTTAATACGATTCGCGCCAGTCCCGAAATTTTCCAACACGTAAGGGAGAATTTAGCACGTCGTGTACATGGGTGTTTACTGGCTCATGGAGCACATTTTTAGCAATTTATTTGACTTTTGTTCATGTGAGTTTATTATTAAAAGTTTTTAAATCAATTATTATAATGACTATTATTACTTTACTAATTTTTTTGAACACCTTGTATTTCAAAAAAGAAGCGACAGGCGAAAAACTTTTATACCACATTTTCGTCTTTAAATAATCTTTAAATAAGGTGAGGATTCACCTCCTTCATTTTTTCAGAGAGGTTAGGAAACACCGTGTATAGCGCCACACAAATATTAAAACAATACATAGAACTTTGGAAAAAAGCCGCCTTAAGCGAGCAAGTGAAATTGCTGGAAATAATTTTTAAGATTGTTGCTCTACCGCTAGGGGGCGTAACTGCTATGTTCATATAAAAAAGGCAGGGTTATAGAAAATATGCCGGTATAAGTCAAAGAAACGCCACCATGGAAATGTTTAAATAGATTGATGCAATTATCATATTATAGTTGGAAAGGAAATTTAATTTTCAGTCAAAATTGTGAAAACCACAGTCGGATATCTTCATTCGTTTCGGAATGATTGCCAAAAGCATACTTATTAACAAGTTAATTGCAGAAACAGTTGGTTCAAAAGTTCCCTGGTCAAGCGTGCGGTGACAAGTAAAAAATATTTTTGAACTTCATGATTATGGAGCTTTTTTATTTATTATAAAAATAAATATATTAAATTTTTTTGTCAAATCATGGAAGGCTTTTTAAACAAACACTGATTTATAAGTGTTCAAGATGACCGCAGTTTAAGGTTTTCTCTAGTAGTAAAAACAGCAATAATTTCAATTTCAACTGAAGCAAATGACATTATGTCACTTTGAATTCATTCAATCATATTCCTTGGTGTGGTTGGTCTTGTTTTATAATAATATATTTCCAAATATTACAAATATAACAATTACAATGATACCTACTTCTCAATAAGGGAAGTATGGATAATCTACTAAAGCCACTTAAGGCTAGTACGTGAATTATAAACAATGTCTTTAATTATCTCCCACAAGTAAAAATCTAGAACAGTTAAGTTCAGGGATCTAGATAGCTATGGGAACCAACTACCCTTTCCAATCCACAAATCTGGGAAACATATGTCTAAAAACTCACCGTCCCTTTCAGATAAGTGTGCTGGGCATCCACCATACGGATACCATACACACGGATGCTCTTATATCAATAGGAACATCTTCTAAAAGGATTTGCCTCACTTGGTTAGCCTAGTTTTTTTATTACTTTGTTTTCTTTAAAAAATTTCAGCAAACAGTAAACATAAGACGGGGGGGGGGGGGGGCACAAATTCTAGTTTAACGTTATATTACTGTTTTTTCTTCAAGAAACAAAGGCATAATATTATTTTATGTTTATATGTAGGTATATTAGATAGTTTATTCCAACAGGAGAATTCGCTTAGCAGGCTGCTCACTAGGATTATGAAGATTCATAATCGTATAATCGAAAAATAAACGATTAATCGATTGATCGAATAATCAATTTTTAAAATTTTGAAAATCGTTTAATCGATTAATCGATTATTTTGCCTACCCCTACTCAATACCTGTTTTGGTGATCCACTTCGCACATCCAATGAGGATGTCTTTGTGACCAAAAGTTCACAATAGTACGTAAATTACCTCTGCCATAACTAGTAAAAGTGGCTGCATCAGTCCATAGAACCGGGGAGATTAATTGGGAATTTTCGTCACACATTTCTCTAAGCCAATAACAATAGTCCAACCGCTTGTCAAAATTATGCAGTTTAAAATCTCTTAAAATTCTGAATACTTTAGTGCTCAGTCTAATTAAAGAAATCTTCCTTGTGCTTACGTGCGAATCTACTTCGACGTATGCAAAGATGTTTATAAAAATATCTTCTTTCTTTACTTACCGTTTTCTAAACGGACGCGGAATGAGTCATACACTGTATAACTCGTCCAAGATAGCGTGATATATGAGAATATTAAATATGTGCCGCCCATTTGATGTGCCGTGGTCAGAGACAAAATTTGTCATATTTATCGAGACTTTCATAGAGTAAAGAACGGTATAGTTTGACCATACTTTCCACCAAGCACGAACACCGATCGATCATGCCTCTCTTTTCCTCCGAATGCGTTCTTTTTCTGGTTTCTGCTCACCAGCAAAATTTTCATATATCACGCTAGCTTGGATAAGTTGTACACTTCCGTTTCTCCTAAGCGTATTTCCAACCGCCGAAACAATTTTCTGTCATGATGTCTTTGCTTGGGATGCCAGCATATTTGCGATGCATTTTGTAAACATATAAAATATTCGGAAAGCATATCGTAAGCCTTGGCATTGGTATAAGCATATTTGAAGGATGCGGCACTAAATGTGATAATTGGTAAACCCAAAATGCAAAACTAATCAAAAGTTTTTGACAATAAAATACTACAGGTGGATTTGCGCAGACAAATTAAGACCTTAATTTTTTCTTCATTTTGTTTAATTGTTAGGTGATTTGCATATAAATGCCACTATAGCATTACGAACGTTTATATGTCAATCGTTAATTATCGGGACCGGAGTGCCGCTAGGCTCGCCTCTGTCTCCGGTATTGTACAATATTTACTCGCACGATATACCTCGCGATAATCAGGCGCAGCTCTATCTGTTTGCTGATGATACTGCAATAACTGATATTTCCAAACAGCCACGCCTAGTCGTCTCTCGTTTACAACGTCACACAAATCAGCTTGAAAAGTAGCTTTCGGTTTGGAGTATTCGTTTGAATCCCGCCAAGACAAAGGCCGACTTTTTCTTGAAAAGTAAGCCAGGAAGTGAAATACCTGGGACCTATTTCTGATCAAACACTGAACTGGAGGCTAAATCAGTCAACTCAGTTAAGCTTGTTCTGCGTCAAATAAGTTATATTTATCCACTGCTTCACAGGCGGAGTAGACTTACTATCAGAACTAAAGTCAACCTCTACAAAGTCTTGGTCAGACCGGTTCTGACTTATGGTCCACCATCATGGTACAATATTAGCAGAGCGGAACTTAATAAGTTTCAGGTGATTTAAAATAGTGCTTTAAAAATAATCGCAGGTTCGCCAAGATACATTATGAATGTATAATGATTTTAGAATACAGATATTAAACGAATACTTCTTAAAAGTCATAACAGACTTACGGACGTTTCGACGAATATACTAACAACAGACTCACATACAAGAGCCAGAAGCACTGGAAACAGTAAAAAGGCACTATCCAACATCGTCTAAAAGACGGTTGAATGCGCCAAAGCTAGCAGCCCCAAAAAATCCAAAGAAACACATACGACAATAACAAAAGCTTTTGCCGAGTTACAAATTTTAAATTTCAATGAAAATGCTGAGTAAGCAAGCGAAGAAAAAATAAATATCAAAGGTTTTACCAGATATAAAAACCCCCTTTAGATCCTGTGTATGCATATATGTAATTTATTTTTCCTTAATTGACCTGCATAAATCCACCTTAATTATCTAAAGTTGAATCAATTGGAAGTTAGTATTTCAAGTATTTTTGTCCCCACGGAAAGTTGCAGATTTTGTTTCACGGCTTCTACATAATTTGTCTTTAAATAATAAAAAGTTAATTCTTGCGTTTTATAAAACGGCGGGTATTTTGAACATTTATAAATTATTGTTTGTTTAACAAATTTTCCATAATTTTCTTAAACATTTTAATATTTTATATTTTTTTATTGATTTGGATTAAGGGAAGCAGTTCCTACAACTACTGTACCGTGTTGATAATCAAATTATGATGTTGACAATATCTCTGAAACGAATGAAGATATCGTGTGAAGTTAACTCACTGTACTTTCAAATTGAATTTTTAATTTTTATATCGTTGGAACTATCTAATTTTTTTTTTATATAACTTACTTACTTAAGGCTTTCGGTACTCAATTTTAAACCAAATTTAATGTAGTAAAAGAATGGAGCACACAATTTTCTAACAATATATTTCCTTTGAGAATAGCAATCTGTATGTTTCATACAAATATCGCTATTTGACTTGCAATTTCTGTTTGAATTTACATGTTTATTTGGTTCGTAACACCATTAAAATAGCTTGTGACACGTCAAAGAAATAATATAAATAACATGTACGAATAACTACAAATGTAAAGAAACCATTCGACATCAAAAATGAAAGAAAATAAATTCATTCTAAAAATATTCATCTTTTCTACACATTTAACAAAATAAAATACATATTATGTCGAGGGGAAAATATATTTAAAAAACTTTCCAATGATTGTGTAGATAAACACTAAGACTCAATTTATTTTAAAACTTTATTCAGTTAAAGTATTGAAGAGGTTTGGTTTACTTTTCGCAACAGGTAGGCATATATTTTAAATAATAGTACATTATTCAACAAGCATATAATGATGACTGTTATTCACTCGGATGATGTTTATGACACGAGCCGTAGGCGAGTCTTATGAATCATCCAAGTGAATAACAGCCATTATATGCGAGTAGAATATTATTCTTTGTCCAGGACTACCAAATAATTTTAGCTACAATTAAGTACCTACCACGTATCTTTATTTTTAAATAACTAACATTGAATTAATAACATTGAAACAATATATTGAAATTCTCACTAACTAGCAAGAAAAAGTATTTATTAACATTATTATTAATGTTTGTATTTACACAGTGTGTTAAGTTAAACGTAGGAATCGAACAGGATGAGATGTTTGGAAATTCTTTTTTAGCCAAAAACCTTGTTCCTCAGAGCCAGATGTAACAGTGAGTCTAACTAATAAAAGCAACGGCATACTCTTATCTCTGTTTCTGTTAAATATTCAATCATTAAGATGCAAGATTGATGAGTTTAGTGTACTGCTCGAACAGCATCAAAAGCCTGATTTCATATTTTTGACAGAGCATTGGCTTAAGCCGAACGAACCATTTTATATTTCTGACTACATTTTGGGTTCCTGCTATTGTCGAAGAGAATCAATTCATGGAGGCACAATGATCCTTGTGAATTCTAATACTTGCGAACTACTAAGTTTGCTTCCGGTTAATAAGTATGATAATCTGATAGTGGAGAAAGAGTTTGAGTTTTCCATCATTTACGATGGAAAGTCCAAGTTATACCTTATATGTATGTACAGGCCACCAAGCTGTGACGCCGTTACTTTCCTGGATAGACTAGAACAACTCCTGTCTCGACTTCCGTTGCATTCCAAAATAGTACTAGCAGGCGATTTTAATATAAATTTTAATGATAAAGAGTCACTGTCTACACAATCACTTTGTAATGTTTTTAATTCTTTTAATCTGAAAATGCATATATACAAGCCAACACGCATTACCCAGCAATCCTCTACTCTTATTGACTACGTTTGCACCAATTTTGACCTTGAACTGAACTGTGATACACTGCCTTCAGGGCTCTCTGATCATGAGGCCGTATTGGCTCATTTCCCTTATCAGATTCATCGACCTCGTAAGAAAGCCAAAATGGGGAGAATATTTTCTGCGGGGAATTTTAGGAATTTTCGTGAGCAATGTACTTTAGTATCTTGGGAGGGTGTTGTGCAGTCCTCAGATCCCTTGACTACATTTCATACAAAACTACGTCATGTCTTTAATAAATGTTTTCCTTTAAAGAAAATTAAGGCCAAAACAAAAAAACCCTGGATCACCCAAGGTATTAAGAACTCTGCAGCAAACTTAAGGTCGCTTCATACTATAAGAAAATTTTATTCAAATAATATATTTTTGGTCAGCTACTTTAACCGGTACCGAAGCATATACAGGCAGGTCATAAAACGCGCAAAAAATATATACTATGACCAGCGCATTTCAAGAGCAGGAAATAAGTCCAGGGAGCAATGGTCCATAATAAACAGTTTAAGAGGTAAAAATAATGCTCTGCGTTCTGACATAACTTTAGAGCCCAGTACACTGAATCAATTTTACTGCTCTATAGCAAAGAAATTAACATCAAACTTAAATTGTCAATCTGATCCTTGCAATTATCTTGACCGTCCGGAATGTCGAGATAACTTTGAACTGACTTTGACCGATGTCGACGAGCTGCGGGGCGTTATAAAGCAAATAGGAAATAAATATTCAGCCGGATCTGACGGCATTTCAGTTAAAATACTGGAAAACCTGCCAGCGGTGGCAATGCAGTCCTTAGCTGATTCAGTTAATGTTTCATTTCTTCGGGGAGAGTTTCCTTCTTGTCTTAAAAGGAGTATTGTCATTCCCTCGTATAAGGGAGGAGATTCTAGCGTTCCCTCAAACTATCGACCAATCTCCCTGCTTGCGACCCTCTCCAAGGTGATTGAGAAGCTAGTAAAGTCCAGACTACTTCTGTTTCTTGCAAAATATAATATTATAACGCCATGTCAGTTTGGCTTTCAGGCATCAAGAAACACCAGTGACGCTATATTCTCACTTCTTGAAAAGGTGTTTCTTGGTCTAAATGAGGGTGAGGTTGTTGCGGCAGTCTTTTGCGACTTTTCCAAAGCATTCGACTGTGTGAATCATCGGATACTGCTGCAGAAGCTTCAACATTGCGGTATACGCAATACGGCACATCGCTGGTTCTCTTCTTATGTCTCCGGGAGGACGCAGGTGGTAACGGTCGATGGTGCCTGCTCTGGCCCATTGAGAGTGGAGTGCGGGGTGCCTCAGGGTTCAGTGTTGGGTCCAATCCTGTTCTTGATATATATTAATGATCTCGCGGGCCTGGACATTCGGGGCATGTTCACCATCTTTGCTGACGACACCACCCTCTTATGGCGCTCAAAAAGCAGCGAAATATTGAAGTGTGTCATTAATGAAGACTTACAGAAAATCAAAGAATGGTGCGAAGCTAACTGCTTATGTTTTAATATAAATAAAACTAACATTCTCACTTTTGGTTTTACATACAATGATCTTCATTTAAATGATCAACTCGTGGAAAATAAGCCTGCTACTAAATTTCTTGGTCTCTATATCGACTCAAAGTTGAGGTTTGATAAACACATTTCCGAGTTGAACAAAAAATTGTCATCGGGCTGTTTTGCCATTAGAGTGGCGGCGGTGGAGCTTGGATGTTCGACGGCTAAGATGGTATATCACTCTTTATTCGAGTCCCATCTACGATATGGCATTGCATTTTGGGGATTTTGTGGCCAATATCTCCTGAAGTCCGTGTTTGTCATGCAGAAAAGGGCGATTCGATACTTGTGTAGGTCAGGGTTTCGGGATCACTGTAGACCACTATTTATTAGGTTTCGGATCTTAACTGTTTTTGGTCTTTTTATTTTGGAAACAGTATGTTTAATGCATCGAAAATATTCCAACAATAACAATGGTCCGACTAATCCTTCCAATAGATACCAAACGAGACAAAACCATGACATCCGGCTCCCGATTCCTAGATTGGCTCGTACCAAGCACTCTGTAATGTATGAAAGTATAAAGATGTATAATCATTTGAGTGTTGATTGTAGATCGCTGGCGTATGTGCAGTTTCGGAGAACCGTAAGGGATCACCTTGCGCTTAGAGCTTATTATAGTCTAGATGAATTTTATCTCGACCATTTTTAACAAATTTAACAAGTTTAACTTTTATTTTATCTTATATATTGTCGTTTTATGTCCTGCATAGGCTGTGCATACTAAGTTGGTTATGGCTTTCTTTCCTGTCCTAGTGTTATGGTGGCCCGTTACGTATATTATGTGAGTTTATACATGCCCACTTTATTGTTCATTTGTTCTTTTAGTCTTTTACTCTGTACATTTTTATACATGTTTTGTTATTGACTGTGTTGCTCTTTGCATTTTGCTATTAGAATAGTTGTTTTGTTCTCTTTTTTAATTGTAGTTTTATATGCCATATCTAGCAATTCATGTCATCTAGCAATTTATGTAATTTATGTAGATTAGAACTAGTTTTAGTAAGCTTTGTCTGTGAGAATGTACGTTTGTATTTCTTGGACAATAAAGCACATAAAGTAAAGAACTTAAATCTACATTGATATTTTGGAACAACTAACCTTTTGACGTTTCAAATTAAAATTAAAAACCGAAGCGCAATTGTCAAAATAAAAACAAGGTGCCATGGTGTTGCCATAGCAACAAGCGCTGCGACTTGACGTTTATGGCATGCTCTGTTTTTCATTGTACATACGTACAAAATCCTATTGAAATCATATGATTTCATTACACACCGTGTATAATGAATATTATACACTGGCGTATATTGTATATTTATATTTTAAATAAATATAATATTTTGTCAAACAGACAGTTTGGATTTATGCAGGGACGGTCGACACAAGACGCTATTGCCTATCTAATAAAAAATATTTACAATTCACTGGACCAACGAGCCCCGTCACTGGCGGTTTTTGTGGATCTTGCAAAGGCCTTTGATACAGTTGAACATTCGCAGCTTTTAAACGTCTTGAAAAATATTGGTTTCCGAGGTGTGCCGTATAAATTAATCAAAAGCTACCTATCAGATAGAATGCAGAGGGTGCAAATAAGTGAATGTCTTAAGTCTGAGAGGTTAGTTGAATATGGGGTGCCACAAGGTACGGTCTTGGGACCAATTTTTTAGTTTAGTTAGTTTAATTTATACTTAAACGATATATTTGCACTTGAAACGAGTATAGACGTGGTAAATTTTGCTTATGACACCGCGATCTTTTTTAAGGATGAAACTTGGGAAACATTAAAAGTTAAAGCAGAAAGAGAAATGAGTAAGATTATACACTATCTTAGGTCCAAACGAATAACTGTAAACATCTCGAAGACTTGCTATGTTCCATTCACCTCACTAGTTTCCAATTTACCTGATTATAATGTCCTTCAAATAATTGAGCAATGCGGTTGTGAACCTATGTGGGTAGTGATAGTTGGGGGATTCTGCACCATAGGGAGCTCCAATGTTAATTTTCGGAGCAATTTTTTATGAGTCATATCTCCGGAACCAATGGGCCTAGGATATTGTGCATACGCAGCTGGGGTCTATGAAATGGGTTCTTGCGCATGACTCGAAAATGACACCTGTCACCTGTCAATTAAGAACTGTTACCTGTCAGATGTCACCTGTCAAATGTCAAAATCGACAGCTGATGTATGTCACGTGTTTAGGGTGACGTCATGTGTCGTCTAAAAAAAGAACGGGGTTGATCGGGCCAATAGGGCCAAAGTTAGTATAGCTAATGCCCTAACGGCAGGGGGGTGAAAGATTGCAAATACATGTCGCGTGTTTAGGGTGACGTCATAAGTCGTCTACAAAAAGAACGGGGTTAATCGGGCCAATAGGGCCAAAGTTAGTATTGCTAATGCCCTAACGGCAGGGGGGTGAAAGATTGCAAATACATGTCGCGTGTTTAGGGTGACGTCATAAGTTGTTTAGAAAAGGAACGGGGTTGATTGAGTAAATAGAACCAAAGTTAACAGTCCGCATGCGCGAGAAAAAAATTGTTTCGCCGATATGGGTTATATATTAAATAAAAGAAAAGACATCAAAATTATAGAAAATTATTTATTTATCTATACCTTGACTTAATAAAGGTATGCAATAGATTAATTAGTAAAATGGTACAAGATACACATATAAATACAATTAAACTAAGCACACTATGTGTTCCAGCATATCCATCCACTATTGGAGAATTGTGAGAAGCATTTTGGTTTATTAGCGTCCTCCACTCGGTTTCGCCAAGAGTCAGGTCTCTAAACTGAAACCTAACCTTATATCGTAAATCACCAACTGTTGAAGCGTTTGATTTAAAAACAGCCGTATGTCTATTATCAATTTGTTCATATGTCATTTGAAGCCATGTGTTGTTTGTAGAAAAGGGTGGGGTTCCCAACATTACCGATGCATTCAATACATTATACGGAGCGTAAACGTAAAACACATTTTGTACTAAGGCAGTCAAGAGAATATAGGATAAACTTAACGCCGCCATGACTGTAGGCAGAATGATCTAAATTCCATTCCCTAAAACCTTTATTACTTCACGAGATTGGAACCAGACGCCCATAAAAATTATAAATATTACTAGCATACAGATGGCGTCGGTATATGAGAAACTCTTGTTTTTCTTCTCTTTTGTACACTTTATCGGTTTATTTTTTCTCAATTGGCGGCATCTCCATAAGACTCACAATGACAAAATAAACACCTGACAATATCCAATCTCTCAGTGTAATAAAACCCTGCACTTGCCAGCTCTTCAGGATCGAGCTTGCTAGGCCAATTAGCGAACGTAATTAGCCTATCTTCAAAATTACGAAGCAAACTATAATATATATATATCTCCACACATTTTAGGAGATGTTGCTATCTAAAGTGTTGTAAGAATACTATGAAATAAAAGCAATAAAACGGGTTAATATACATTTATTATCATCAAATATTACACATTTGTATTCTATCAAAGTCATCTAGTACCTTCTTGGGATTAAAGTGTATTAGTTCCAACCTGTAAATAGCTTGTTCAGACATGTTTAAACTACAAATATTTATAATAATCTCAAAAAAGTTTCCTTGGATGTCTTCATTAATGTTCATATAATTTAAAAAGTTATCATAAAATGACATAAAATCTAAATTTTTTATCAGGTTCAATCTATAATTAATAATGTGACCTATACTAACAAATGAGGTTATGTCATGAGAACAGAAACATAACGTTGTATTATTACACACAAGATTTATTATTTTTTCACTCAACAACGTAACGGACGACACTGTAAAATTTTCAGTTTCAGAATCAATTCTTAATACTGTATCATCTTCAACCATTTTGGACGCGATTTCGAGAAACTCATGCCACTCGAAATTGGCTAGTGATGCTGCAACTTTTTCCTCAGGTAAATTTAAAACAGTATCTATTAACTTCACACTCGGCACCATTCCTCTAGCAACACTAAGGCCCACGATTATCTTATAATTTCCAGCGGAATAATGCACCTCGTTCAACAGCTTTTTCTCATTTTTAATGTCTTCTCTACTTCTTAATATCATACTATCAAGATATCTCCAAGGAGACAAACTTCTTGAATCTTCTTCAACAACGTATTCACCCATGACTAAATAAGTACTGAAACCGCCCAAGCAAATTATCGACTACACTCTGACTACCCCACTCCTGAATATTTATTAATACTAAGTTCTAGGAATAAAAGTTGCGACAGGGCCCACCCGCTACACATCTCGGTAAATTCTAAAGCTTTTTTAAGTAGGTTATTTTTATATAGTTCAAACACATGTTCTAAATTAGTACTTGGATGAATCACGCTGTATCTCGAATTAAATGATTTAATTTCTTGTTCCTGCGTTGATGGTTGTAGATATACGCCATAAAGTTCCATATTCATTATGTTTCAAGTCTTTCAGGAACAGCTTAACATCAGTCAAATTATTATTTGTCGATATGTGATAGGTATTCACTCTATTCTTAAAAGCTGTTTGAATAAGTTTAATACCAGAGCCTACAATCTCCCCACAGTTTTCCTTATGCCTCGTTGTACGATTATGACCTTTAGTCACCTCACAGTGACACTGTTTGCAGTACATCTCATACTATAATACTAGTTGATTATTACGAAATATGGTGTATTTATCCAAATGAGTCTACATAACGCTCAATTCTAGCAAACTAAACAACATCTTTTATCATGTCCACCCAGCTGTTGTGTGAATTATCAAAGCCAAGCCACTTGACAAACATTTTCTTCCCCTTTTTCCGTTTAATTCTTTCAATGAGAAATACATCAGGTTGTTTAGTTTTCTGCAATTCCGCTTCATAAAATCCTCCACTGATTGGTCGTCCCTGCATATCCTCCAATATGTAGGTTGTGGGATTTGTTATATTAACCTTGGAAATTTTGAAAAGCTCGGTTGTCCAATTAGGTACATAAGCCTTTTCAAAGACATGTTTGGACTTACTTATACGAACAATGGTCCCAACCCCAAATTTCTGTTTCCTCACAACCTTTAGATGTGTATATACAGAGTTTAATAACTTATCCGCGTTACACTTATTAACATCCGACGGCTTCATGCCAATCGTGTGATGTTTAGTAACATTGTATGTATTCACGATTTCCTCCAACAAATCAATCCATCGATTATTTCCATTTAAAGTAAACAGTCTAAAAAGCTTTTCTTTAATCGTACGAATTACTCGCTCTGCAATTGAAGCCTTCAAGATGCTGAAAGTACTATAATGATGTATTTTATACGTCTTCATAAGATTTTGAAAGCTAGTATTGTAGTATTCCTTTCCATTATCTGTAACTAACTTTTTCGGGATTTGCTTGGAGTGTCTAAAAATATTTTCTATCGCTTTGGTTACTTCTTGAGCAGTTTTCGTCTTTATGGGTCTTGCCCAGAGAAATTTCGAAAACGAATCGATAACAAAAAGTATGTATTTATACCCCCTATTTTCGCGCGCATATTAATCGAGTTGCGCAAGATCGGATGCAAATGTATCATCTAAACCATATTGGATAAATCTACGACGTTTAAATTTCGAACGAGCTGGGGCGTGTAACTCTTTAACAACCTGTTCTCGCGCCTTAGTGATGACGCCCTTGGGCATTTTGTTAATAAAGTGAAATATTTGAAACATGTTAGACAATTTATATACCCCTATCAACTGTACCTGCTAATTTAGTTACTTTTTCATCAAGTTTCTTCAAGTCTGCAGCTAAAGGTGCAAATGAATTTTCGATTTTTACATGCATGTAACTATGTAAAAGATCCTTGAGTTTATCGAACTCTGGCTGCACTATTTTCATGGCTTCTTGCTGATAATCGTCAACTAATTTCAATTTAACATCAATTGCATTAAAACGATCATTAATTGTTGAAATATCTCTTGTTATTCTTGAAATACTGGTAGAAGACTTTAGCAAACGATCATTTAAATCGTGTAATTCTGCAGATACAACCTTCATGTGACCTTCGATGTTATTGGTAGTATCGTTAACCAGCTTAACACACTCGTTTGAAGAAGCAATAATTTTCATGTAAAGAACAGAAATTGCATCATCTAAAAATTTTTTATTAACAGCATCTGTATCATCTGTTGGGGGACTAACGCTACAAAGCTTATGTTCCCTAAAATTGTAATCACCATCCGTAGTGAAGGAAAGTATGGTAGGTGCTGCTAAAACTCTCGGAACCCTGTAGGAGGAAGGTAAAGGAGGTCCAAACTTATTCATGATTAATACTTTAATGACGCTTTTAAGGAATTACATGTTTATTTATAGAATTCAATAATTCCGAGTCTCTCCAATTCCTGCAAAATATTCTGAATCTCGTTCCAATTATTATTATTACCAACATGTTCGGAGGCTTCAAGCTTCTTCATTCGCTCAACCAACTCATTTACATCGTCGTAATATACAAATTCCTTTGGTCTTTCGTTGTACTCCATTAATGCATTTCCAGATTTCAGTTTAGATCTTGTCACAGGCATTCTACTAATAGGCGGTGTTTTGTTCGAAGAACTTCTAAGATTTCTAGCATGAGAAGATGCTGATAATGGCAATGAAGACGTTGATCCTCGTGTTGAAGATGTTAGTAGCGGTCCAATAATATTTTTATATTTTTCCGATTTGCTACCTTTTAGTTGACCAGCCTATATGCATTAGTGCGCACTAATATGTCTTTACAATGCACCTCATCATCTTTCTTACGATTAATGGGATTCTTTAAAAACAATAACTCATATAGACCCTGACTTCCTGGATAAGCGACATCGCCTACTTTAATGTCTCCATTTTGCAAAAAGTCCACCGACAGAGAACCCATTGTCCATTTACCATTTTCAAAATTGTATGTTAGACCTTGTGAGTCATCCAAATCAGGGGAACTTGTCCAATACATTTTTAAATATTCGTGAGAAATTGGAGGATATTGACTGGTAAATTCCTCGAAAATTGCCGGATTCGTTCTCATAGTAGTTTCAAATACCTCCTTTAAATCTTGTGGGGTATTCTCTTCAAACACATCATCCTCGATTTCCTCATTATCAACCAAATCTCCATACCTAACTTCCGCTTCTCTGGGTAAAAATTGAACTTCTTCTGGTTTTGTTTTTACAATTGTCTCTGTCGGTTCAGTTTTAATCTTTGGCTTCTTGGCTCTCTTTTCCATAAGCGGTACAAGCATATTTAGCGGAGTAGTAACTGGTATTAAAAACTTGTTAAGCGCAGCATCTTCTTCATTTCTTTCCAGCTTTAAAGCCAAGTATTTCCTTCTTATTGTATTAGAAGCATTAATTATTCGACATTTAACATTCTTATCATAGCTGTTAAATTGTCGAGACATTGCGACTAAATGGTCTATACTTTACAATGATGACGGTGATACTAACTGCATATGATAACGTTATAGTATTATATAGGTATCGAATTTACTACGATATCTGCCTTTATTAATGTCGTTGTCTTTTACCATGACTAAAAACCCATATTAATCATTCCAACATTCAGAGCAAATGCGTTTAAACGAATCGAAAGACATGTCCGTGTTTACATGATCGCTATAAATATGTTTCAAGTTTAGCTCGTCTTGTTTAAACAAAACTAACACGTTGGCATTATCGCGAATCAACTGTTTGGGTTCTTTTGAATATGTTTGCGAGAGATAGAATGAGTCGATATCATTATGACGACCCATACAGAAATAATTTCTAATTTTATCCTGTTTCTCGCAAGCCACATCATCAAAGATGAATACAGAGTCGGGTTGAGCAGCTGACGGGTCTATTACATCATCATTCTCACCATATGTGAAATACGCCAAACGACAATGTTTCAATGTTTCTCGGAGGAAATCATATTTTTCCTGTTGTAAAGATTTCGAATAAACGTACACATTTTAAAATTTTAAACCATTGGCATCAGTTAATAGACTCATCATTACATTGGTTTTTCCACAATTACTCGGTCCGCATATTAGCGCCCTAATGGTGTTTGGAAAAAGCTGCCCGTGTTTGTTTGTTTGTTTCTGTTTGGGCATATCGAAATTTTGAATATTTAGGTGGTGTTTTTGTTTCTGCTTCCGCATTACTATAAATACACTATTTTTTCTTCAAGAACTTTATTTGTAATGACAACGTTGCAGGGTGCAGGTGTCTTAAATAGTACCATAAATCGACTCCCGTTGGAATTTCATTTCCCCGGTTATTCATATTGTGGTCCCGGCACTCGATTAAAAGAACGTGTAGCTCGAGGTGATCCACCAAAAAATAAATTGGACAGTTTTTGTCGAGATCACGATATTGCATACTCTCAGTCTCAAGACTTGAAACAAAGACATCAGGCAGATAAAATACTTGAAAATAGAGCGTGGGAGCGCGTGAAAGCCAACGACTCCAGTTTTGGCGAAAAAACATCAGCTTGGCTAGTTACTAACGCTATGAAGGTTAAACGTAAGTTGGGGGCGGGGTGCAAAAGCTTGACTTCGATTGTGAATAAGCTTAGTAAACACGTTGCTGGTGATATAACCAAGAAAAAGACCTTGAGTAACTCACTAAAAGCAGCACGCATGTCGATAAAGAAAGCCGGTGGACGTAGAAAAATTAATATACCGAGGGTTATACCACTCCCTAAGACTGGAGGGATCCTTCCTTTGATACCAATATTTGCCGGGCTTAGTGCTTTGGGTGCTCTCAGCGGCGGCGTAGCCGGTATCTCAAAAACCGTCAATGATGTTCAAAGTGGGAGAGACAAGTTACAAGAAGCTAAACGCCACAATGAAACGATGGAAGCCATTGCTTTAGGGAAAAAGGGTAGCGGTCTATATTTAAAGAAGTATAAATCGGGGTATGGATTATATCTAAGAAAAATGCCAAAAAACTACCACTGAAGCTGCCCAAACGTCCATTAACCGATAAAGACATCAAAAACTATACATCTCAATTAAAGATACCCAACTTTAGGGGGGTCTTTATGCGAGATACTCTTTCAAAATCACCTAATCATACTGAGTGTGGTGTTGTCAATTTAGATCGAAACATCGGATTCGGAACACAATGGGTAGCTTATAAGAAACGCGGTGATAAAGTTGTTTATTTCGATAGTTTTGGCAATTTGAAACCACCCAAGGAATTTATAAAATATATGAAAAATTGTAAAATTTGCTTTAATTACTATCAGTATCAGGACTTTGGATCATCCAATTGTGGACATCTAGCATTGGCTTTTCTCTACAATAAATCTCTATATAACATATCATTCAAAGTTCCTTACAACAGTCATGTCTCAGACGTTTACGCTAAAAGGTCGTTCTCACCAGCTTGAAGCACACTTTGTTCCTCCAATAGAACTTGACCCAAACTACGAATACTCTCTTGCACTTATATCGCTGAATACTTGGAATACAATCCCAAACATTGAATCAGGAAAAAACAAGATTTACTATACTGAAAATAACGTGGAAAAGATATTGAAGATACCTACGGGGTCGTACGAACTGCAGGATATCGAAACGTTTGTTCAGAATCGCATTCTTGATTCACACGCTACTTTAGACGAACGCAATCACGTTTTTTCGTTGAAACTTAATAATAATACGCTAAGGTGCGGGTTGAAAAGCCAATACGACCTAAATTTCCAGCCAGAAGATAGTATAGCAAGATTATTAGGTTTTTCTCAACGTAAACTAACAGCAGGTGTTGTGCATGAATCAGATTTACCTGTAGAAATAATACAAGTTGTTACTATACGCATAGAGTGCAATATTATTTCCGGTTCGTATTATACAAATAATCCTTCACATACCTTATACGAATTCTCCCCAACAGTCGATCCTGGCTTCAGTATAAATATCGAGCAAAGAAATTTAATTTTTCTACCGGTAAGAGAAACGAGCATTTACAATATTTCCCTCACCCTATTGGATCCAAGATTCGAGGCCGGTTAATTTTAGAGGTGAAGAAGTTGTAATTAGACTAGAACTTAGGCGAAATGGTTCTAGTATTTAAAAAATATTTAAACAATGGTGCTCCATTAGCAGAGTCATTCGAGCATCGAAAACAAGAGAGAATCACTCACGTTTTCAGCTATAACTTATTTGTATTCTTGCCAAACTACCTACGGCTATCATGTCAGAAAAACTTCAGGTTTTTAATCAAATACATAGTGATGAGTCAATCATTCGAGAAGAATGGCATACATACCATCCGTTTACCACTTCTTTCAACAACAATGACGTAATTGAGATTGTCATCAATCAACAAGATGTATTTTTGGATATGAGCGAAGCCCAACTCTACATTGAGGGTAAATTTAAGGAAGAAACAACTGCTTGAAAAACCGGTAATTGTTCTTTAACAAATAATGCTGGTGCATTCCCTTTTCGAGTCCATATCTTATGAAGTCAATGGCAAGGAGATTAAAAAAATTAGAGATCCTGGTATCGTTAGTATGGTTAAAAGTTTGCTATGTTTAAATGACCAAGAAAGTCGTGCTTTAGAGATTGCGGGATGAAATTGGCCAGTGGTGTACTAAAAACGTTAGAGGGCACTACAAACGAGTTTAATATACGTACTCCTCTCTCTTTCTTGCTAGGTGTTTTTGCTGATTATAAGAATGTAATTATGGGAAAACAAAAAATTAAGCTTGTACGTGCTCGACATGATGATAACTGCTATAAAAATGTTACTGCTAATGGTGATAAAAAGGCTGCCATAACTTTAAAGTCTATCGGGTTA
Organism: Polydrusus tereticollis; assembly: GCA_963920685.1. Lineage (NCBI taxonomy): Eukaryota > Metazoa > Arthropoda > Insecta > Coleoptera > Curculionidae > Polydrusus > Polydrusus tereticollis. Next base: position 87,759,648 of record OY987333.1, on the reverse strand, counting down.
AAAGTTAGACACATATATCCGAGCGACGCAATAAAATTGAGACTTTTAGATGACATTGCTAAAAATAAACCGATTTTTATCCCTTTTCGAAATTGGGAAATACACGAATTACCTGCATTAAGAACAACTAAGAAAGATATTTGGACCGTTAAAACAATGTCTGAACGTGCTCGATATGTCATTGTATTTTTTATGGACAATCGTAAGGATAATTTTAAGTCCGACTGTACATATTTAGATAATTTGAATATCACCGATGTTAAATTGTTTCTAAATTCCGAAGTGTATCCATATGAATCGTTAAACTTAAACTTTAACAATAGACAGTTTACGGAAGCTTACAGGATGTACACGGAATTTCAAAAATCATATCTAGGCAAGCCAACTAGTGAACCACTAATGGATTTTGCGGCGTTTGCCAAAAGGACTCTTTTTGTAATTAATTGTTCTAAACAAAACGAGAGCATTAAGAGTGCAACAGTTAATGTCAAGTTAGAATTTCAAAGTTCTGAAAATTTTCGAATGATGCGCGTGCCTTCTGTATCATTGTTCACGATCGTATTCTCGAGTATCAAGCTTTAACTGGTCAAGTAAGAGACCTTATGTAATCAGTTTGATTTGAGTCTTCAGACAATGAAGTTGTTGTAGTCGATATTCAAGGATTTAACATACCTGAATTTTGCGCCAAAGAATTGGCTATTTACGATGGGAATAGTATGAAAAGTTACTTTTTTAAACCAGTTAAACCATTCGACACCTTAAGTAAGGCTTGCAAGAAACAAGTCAAATATCTATTTGGAAATCATCATGGTATCCTTTATAATTATGGTGATACCGATTATAAGGAGCTACATAATATCATCTCCAACAATCTGATAGACGCAGACATCATTTACGTTAAAGGACGTGTCAAAGAGGAATTTTTAGTTAAAACATTTTTAGAATTAAACTGTAGGGCACCATATATTATAAACTTAGAAGACAACATTGGTGTACCAAAATTGGAGAAGGGAGATGTTGATGGTTGTAAATATCATATTTTAGATATTAATGTTTATAGTGTTAGAAATGCCAAAGTGTTGTATCGATATATTTATAGTCTTTTACCTTAATAAATATTAAAATTTTTCAACAAGCCAACTTTTATTTATTTCCCACGTTGCTCAAACGGTTTTGTTTACAACAGATTCGACAGGGTCCGTTCAATGGATTTATTCAACAGGCCAGCAGGGTCCGTTCAACGGGTCAACAGGTCAACAGGGTCTGTTGAACAGGGCTGTTCAAGAGGGTCTGTTCAGTTGATCAGGGTCCGTTCAACAGGGTCTGTTCAACAGAGTCCGTTCACAACGGATCTATTTAGAATTAGGCTCTGTTTCGAAACTATCAGTTGTTCTCGAACCTATGAGGAAGGTAGTTGAAGAAAAGATCCAAGATCATTTAAGTTATATTCGTGCGCTGAAGAAACGTATAAAGCTTTACGAAGACCGAAAATCTTTGGTTAAGTTACTGTCAAGACTTAATATTCAAGATGAGTGTTCAAATCAGATATGAAGTTGGAGATGAAGTTACAGTAACATTTTCTACTGCAGACGAGCGAGTTATCGTTGAGATTGCTGAAGGAGAGCTATATTTTTCCAATTATGATTTTGAGAAGTTTATAACTACCTACAGCGGTGTTCATGGATACTGGCCTGAAACTACTATTATAATTGACAACTACAATTTGCCTTTCCATAAATACCTCGGCAGCCGATGTTTAACATTTGAAGACAATGAACAATACTTGTTTTGCTGGGATGAAAGTCTTATAGATTTATTCTCTAAACACATTGAGAATTTATATAAGATAAATTGTGTTTGCTTTTAAAGATTAATATACTTGAGTCTTATTTTGTAAGAAATGAAACTATGATTTAAAAACAAAGCATGTTTATTAAAAACGCAACAAGAACAGCTAAAATCAATAAATATATTAAAGTATAACTAGTCTTTAATTTGGTATAAAACAACTTTACCCAACAAAAAACCCAAGCACCTAACCTAAAATAAATACCTTAGTCTAAAATAAATATCTTAACCTAAAATAAATATCCTAACCTAACAACCCCCTAGCTGCCAAAGAATGTCGAGGCATTAAAAGCTGCACACATAATCAGTCTTTTCTGTCCTGTGAATCCTCATCGTACAATACCAAATCTCGATGGCCCCAAGCAAGCGTGTACTCGGAATCCCGTATAAGGAAGCGTTTGTCGTCCGCGTGTGACAACGCCACCTTATTTTTAAGTTCGACATACATATTGTGTAATTGAGAACGGAAAGTCGACATTTCGCGATATATTTTAGTACCCTCTACGTCAACCGCCTGTTTATAGTCTGTAAGCGTAAGCTCTTTTTTGGTGACGTAGTCGGGTAACCCTTTGGTCTTTTTGGTCAACTCGCCGTCTACATTTACACAATATGCCTTCGCACCGGTTCCATAGAATTCCCAAACAATTTTTCCTGCATACTCATCCTTCATACGGCCCAAGATGGATGTGTTTACAGGAACATTGTGTGGGTTATCCTTTGGGTAGTTGGACGTATCAAATCTGTCTAAATTTTCCTTTATATCATCGTAAAAATTGTCGGTTGTAATTTGCAAGATTAACGAGTCAGTAAGTTAACTGTTTAGGCTTTATATTTATAATGATGATGCGTAGAGGCGTAGATGTGTAATAATTAGACTACACTAATTAAATTAAGACGGCAGAGGGTGTTTCCTGAACTAGTAGTTTGAACTAATGAACTGAAAATAATCATGAAAGTTTACAGCATCAAGGACGTGCTGGTGACTGGGGCCATTTTTACAGATTTTAATGACAAACGCTTAACTGATATTGCCTGCTTGATAGCATAATAGACGAAAAATAACTGCCGCCCACATGGAAACACGTACTTGGTTCAGCTCAGTACTTCTTGGACAACACTGTCAATTCAATTATCTGGAGAACGTCAATACTGTAAAACCACCATCCTGAGATCGTGTTCCCAACGAATATAATCTCATGATTCAAGATCAAAGAAACTCGCGTAAATACTGCTTGAAATCGTCTAAATGATTTTCTCTAAAATGCTTGTGCCTGTTCATAAACAGAACTGCTGCTTTCTGATCAGATTTTCGACTCTCGACAGTCACTTGTAGCTTAACACCTTTTTCTGATTAACGGTATTTCTCGAAATCATACTCTCGAAAGTCCGTAGAAAAGACAGTATTGGCCGTTGTTTCTTTCTTCCTTCTAGTTGAAAAATCATTGTAGGCTTCGCTTCAAACAATAACACAATGTGACAATCCGATTTTGTCACAAATGAACTCTAAGTCTAATGCCTTATATCACGGCCTGACTTGTATTGTGTCGTTTAAAAAAATTGAATTTTGCCTTTTAAAACGATGTTTGCTTCCCTGTATAAAGTGAATACATACCTAAGGTCAACGGCCTCTGTTTTCGTTGTCTTTGACCGAGCAAAGCTACATTATCCTCCCATTTTAAATCACATATCTCCCTGGAATACACTATCTGAGACTTATTCTAGGGTTTCATTAGGTAATCCAATTAATATATTCCTTTGTTATGATAACCTGTCAAATCTATTTTTTTTTTTCAAATTTTTCTAGGTTAATATTCTTCTTCTGAAATATGTTTGGGCAACAATATTAGGCAACTTAAACTTCAATGGCCATTTGCAATGAGAATGGCAGGGGTATCTTAGGACTTGGGTTTTCTTTAAATAATTTTTAGTGAATTGTAGGATTTTCGAATTGACTTCTTATGTAAAACTAAATTTGGGTGCATCTGTTTCATTTCTCTTGGCTTGGAGCATCTGCAATTGAATGCGCACGGCTCTAAACACTTCATTCCGTGTCGCCGCCAGTGTGTGAACTGGTCTCTCTCTTTCGGAGCAAGCAGGTAGTTCTGCCCTAACCTTTATTGTTCTGTGGTTCTGGCCGGAAATGGGTCGCTCTTTCGCTTTATCTCTCTCCACCCCTCTCTGGCGTTTCTCTTCTCTCTCGTATCCTGTTAACGGCACGTTTTTCAACTTTTAACCTAGAATTCTTGAGTGACTTCACTTAACTTCCAGCGTTCAACCAGGCAGCAGGCGTTTCCAGATCCAGGGCTATTCAAGCCATCTTTTCTACAGGATTTTTGGATCTGAAGCGATACTTTCTGTGCTTCTTTAGTTTTGCTTGTTCCTTTTTGGTTTCTGGGGCCACAGAAAGCCACATCGTGAAATTTTTTTTTCTAGTTGTTTCGCTGGAGTTAAGTCGGGTCACTAAGACCGTGAAGGGGCTGACCATCAGAGCATCCACCAACGTTGAGACCCCCAATTTCAATTTTACAGACCCTATAGCTCCTTAGGGTCTTTCTTTCTCCGTTCTTTCTTTCTCCGTTCTTTCTTCTTTATCTCATCTCCTTCTGATCTCCTGATGTTCTGATCTTGATTGATCCGTCCTTTTGACGTCTTCCTTTTTCTGGGACGTTTTTGTCAACGCTTTCACAGATAAGTTTAGTTTTAGTACTAACCCCCATATATATGTCTCTATTTCTCTTTTTTTATTGAATAAAGCCAGCATTAATAATTTTTAATTATCTTTGTTTTATTTATACAGCTCCCCCTGTGGTTTTCCTTTTTCTTTTTTTTTCTATTAGATTCTACCTAAATTGTGAAGTCCAGCTGAGAGTGAGGCCCCAGTACCATCTTGGAGGTTTCCGTTTTGGCCTGGCTGCAAAACGGTGGCGCCCTATTTAAAACCCCCCCTTACACTCTGGCAATAGAGCTAGGGCATTTGCACGCGGTCCCTCAGCCTCTCACCTCAGCTTGGCTTTGTTTTGGCTTCACTTTTTTTTTTATTTTTACTTAATTTAAATAAATATTCTGATTAAAAAAAATAATAATCAATTTTTTTTTTATAACTAAATTTTTTTTTTATAACAGCGAGAGACGCGTTGCAATTTTGGCGCCCAACGTGGGGCCCTTAAAAAGCAAAACCGTAATTTTTTGTTTCTTCTTTCCACCCTTAAAATCATCCCTTAGGTGAGCTGTATAATTTTTTTTATTTTTGCTGGTTTTTTTTTGTACACCTTACAATTTACTGTATTTAACTGTATGATTATTTTTGACTTACCTGTTATATTGACTGTTGGATTGACTAGTATTGATTTTGTCTATAATCCACTTTATTTGTGACTTATTTACTATTTAGGTATAGTTACTTATTTACTGATTTTGACTAGTTATTAAGTACATATATTTGTTTTTGGCCATTCGAGTAAATTACCTTACTTTTGATCAACAAATTTATGATCACGAATATTTACTTCAATCATTTACTTTGCTTATCTCCATCGTAAAGCATTTTCTTTTGCCTTTAACTTTTATTACGTTACCTTGACTTTTTTAAATTTTATTTTGATTAATTCTTTGAGCTTTCGTGTGTTAAATTTAATTCGTTTAAAATGGACTATAATATGCGAGTTCAGTTTCTCAGAAAGGAGATGCTCGTATATGAGCTTTCAGTTCGTGGATTGCCTGCTGATGACACGCAGACCGTAGACGAGTTGCGAGCCGCGTTTCGCCCTATTTTGCGTATGGAAATGCAGGGCAAAAAACTAATTTATCCTGCGTACAATCGCGTTTTTGACGAGGAACGAGCTTACGTCGTGCAAACTTTAAAAGACCTTGAATCCTCTATTCAGAACGTTTCCGGAGCTAAAGCCAAGACCAAGTTTGAACGATTAGAGTCTCAGCTCATTCATTTGCTTCATCGTGTGGACCGTATTTCTGTCACTGGCTTGAGTAATGACGAAGGTCAAATTCGATCTCAGCTTTTAACCCAAATCCTCAGTAAGCTGGATAATTTGGAGACTCTTTTGGAACAAAATCCTAATCTCAGTTCTTTGTTAGGTAGGACTCGCTTAGATTCCGATTCAGATTCTTCTCAGCACTCAGCACCGAGAAATACGCGATCAACACCTAATGTCACGCCAACCGTGCATAATACCATGCCCCCTGCGCATAATGTTACTCCAACAGCGCCTAATGTTTCACAATTTCCACCTTCATGTAGCAAAACTCCGCGCGTTGAAAAATGGAATCTTAAATTCACTGGCGACCCTAAACAATTTTCTGTTCACAACTTCCTGGAAAGAGTATCAGAGTTGCGTGAAGCTCGAGGCGTTTCAGAACGCGAATTGTTCGATTCTGCCATAGATCTGTTTTCAGGCAAAGCTTTGACTTGGTTTCGCGCGAATAAACATAGATTTTCAGACTGGACTGGTTTGTCAGCTCTTTTATGTCGTCATTTTCAACCGCCTGATTACCGTCCTAGGTTGTTTAAAGAAATCTTGGAGAGAACTCAGGATCCCACTGAAAGCATTGTGGATTATCTCTTTAGTATGTCCGCATTATTCAAGCGATATGGTCAGCTGCAAGCCGAAGCTCAGTTAGACATTGTCTCTAGGAACTTGTCTCCGTTTTACACCACTCAATTACCTGTAGTTCAAAGTCTGGAAGAACTAGAAGAGGAGTGTCTTAAACTAGAGGCTAAGAAATATCGCGCAGATCACTATGTCCCTCCATCAAGAAAGCGCCATGGCTTTGTCGAGCCCGATTTCGCATTCATTGCTACGGATGAACCATCTCCGTCTCCTTCCACTCAAATAAGCCGCCCTCTCAACCACTCTATACCTTCTTCTGTTGATGAGGTCAGAACACCACCTCGAACACCCTTTAATCCTAGGCCAATCACATGCTGGAATTGTAACAAATTAGGGCATTTGAACCGCGAATGTCCAGACTCCCGCAAAATCCATTGCTATCGTTGTGGAGCACCAAATATAACCATTAAAGATTGTCCAAAATGTTCTGCGTCGGGAAACGGCACCCGGGAGAGTCGATAGGTCGTAAGATTACTCCCATCCCTCAACATTCACCGACCGACAACATAAGTTTCTCTAATAAAAATCTGTTAGACTTTATTATCTCCCACGCACATGGTGACGAACGTCCATATTTGGAAATATCGATTTTAGGTTGCAATATGTTAGGTCTCTTGGATTCTGGAGCTTCTCGGACTATTGTTGGACATCCTGGTTTTATTTTGTTGCAAAGTTTGGGTCTGAAACTTGTCAAGCAACAAACCACTTGTACAGTTGCAAATGGGCAGTCATGTTCGAGTTTAGGTTATTTTCAAGCACCAGTAACTTTATTAGGCAAAACTCGTATGATAGATATTTTAGTCTTACCTGAGTTATCACATAGGCTCATATTAGGCATTGACTTTTGGAGGTTTATGGAGATCATTCCAGATTTGAAGCAGGACGTCTGGCATTTCTCTAATAATTCTGGAGACACGGAAATTTGTAGCATCATAGATGGCGATTCCTTATCAGAACAGGAAAGAACCGCTCTTAATACATTGGTTAAGGAGAAAATATTTCAAATGGGTACTGGCCTTGGACTTTGCAAGGTTGCAGAACATGAAATTGAACTTGAATCGGGCACTAAGCCAATCAAGCAACGTTACTACCCAGTTTCTCCGTATAAACAGCAGATCATGGATCAGGAAATCGACGAGATGTTGAAACTTGGCGTGATAGAACCATCTAAAAGCCCCTGGTCGAGTCCAGTGTGTTTAGTACGCAAGAAGGATGATAGCTACCGATTTTGCATTGATTTCCGGAAATTAAACGAGAAGACTAAGAAGGACGCATATCCCATTCCTTATATTTCTGCCATTTTAGATCGCCTAAGAGATGCCCGATATATCAGCTCCATCGACATAAAATCAGCTTTCTGGCAAGTACCTCTCAGCCAATCTTCACGTGAACTAACTGCTTTCACTGTTCCAGGCCGGAACTTATATCACTTTTTGCGCATGCCTTTCGGCTTAACTAATGCGCCCGCGACCTGGCAACGTATTGTAGACCGTGTTCTAGGTGTCGATTTGGAAAATCACGTGATGGTATACCTGGATGACATAATCATTATTTCCAGGACTTTTTCAGAACATCTAAAAATTTTGGGACTTGTTTTTGATCGATTGAAGGAGGCAGGTTTGATTGTATCTGAGGAGAAATGTCATTTTTGTAAGCCCGAACTAAAATATCTTGGTTACATTGTAGATGCAAAAGGGCTACGACCCGATCCAGAAAAAGTAAAAGCCATTGTAAATATAGTTCCTCCCAAAAATATCACTGAGATTCGACGTTTTATTGGCACCGCCTCTTGGTATAGGCGATTCGTACCTAATTTCTCTATTATCATGGCTCCCATTACTAGGCTAACTAAGAAAAACATAAAATGGGATTGGAATTACGATTGCCACCGATCTTTTAACCTAATCAAAGAAGCTCTAGTTACTGCCCCTGTTCTTACATGTCCAGATTTCAATCGCACTTTTACTCTTCAAGTTGATGCCTCTCATTTTGGCTTAGGAGCAATTTTAAGTCAGCAATTCGATGACGGCGAAAAAGTAATCAGTTACCTCTCTCGTTCTCTCACTCGTCAAGAGATGAAACTCACTGTCACGGAGAAGGAGTGTCTTGCAGTAATTTGGGGTGTAGAAAAACTTCGTCACTATCTTGAAGGGACTCATTTTAAGGTCATCACTGATCATCATTCTTTGTTATGGTTACATAATCTAAAAGATCCACAAGGCCGTTTCGCTCGTTGGGCTCTTCGCTTACAACCCTATGATTTTCAGCTAGTCCATCGTAAAGGTAGAGAACATGTTGTACCCGATTTTCTTTCTAGGTCCGTACCTGTGGCCGCTGACTCAATTTCACATGTCGCTGAGTCGCCACCTTTACCCTCATATTCTACTATAACAGATAAATGGTATATAAACATGATTCATAGGTTAGAGGAACGTCCAGAAAAGTATCCTTGTTGGCGAGTCGAGAATGACATTCTTTATAAATTTGTTAAGTCCAATAACCCTAATTTTCCTGATAATTCCAGCTGTTGGAAAATAGTGGTGCCTAAAGATAGTCGTAGGGAGATTTTATCTCGTTGTCATGATATTCCAGCCGCAGGCCATGTGGGAGTTTTTAAGACCTTTTGGAAAGTTGCTGAGCGCTATCATTGGCCGAAAATGCGATCCGATATAACCAAATATGTTCATCTTGTAAAACGTGTGCTCAGAACAAAGTGGAGCAAAAACGCCCTGCAGGTTTAATGGGCAATCGCCTCGACATAAAAGAACCCTGGCAGGCCATTAGTCTCGATTTTATAGGACCTTTACCGCGGTCACGTTCTGGTTATACAAACATCTTAGTTGTCACCGATTATTTTAGTAAGTACGTGGTTTTATTTCCCTGTCGGTCTGCCACTGCTAAAGCACTTGTTAAGTGTGTTGAGGAAGGAATATTTTTAGTCTATGGAGCCCCTCAGTATTTGACTTGCGATAATGGAACCGCAATGAAATCTAAAGATTTTCAAACTCTTTGTGACAAATATAAAGTCCAGATATTTTATACCGCATCTTACTATCCACGAGCGGATCATACCGAACGCGTTAATCGAGTAATTAAAACCATGTTACGTTCGTACGTGCAACAAAATAATCACCGGACCTGGGAGGACAATTTATCCGTAATCGGTTGCGCAATCCGTACCGCGCGACACGAAACTACTGGTTATTCGCCTTACCTTGTAAATTTTGGCAGAGAACATAAACTGTTTGGTAAAGACTTTTCTGAAAAATTTCCATCTGTAGAGACAGAAGGCCAAAATTATGTCAAGGAAAGGATTGATGCTTTTCAACGTCTGTATCGGACAATACACAGTAGAATCGAGTCATCACGTCAGAAAAACCGTCACCAATACAATTTGCGCAGGCGCCCTATAAACTATCTTCCCGGTCAAGAAGTTTGGCGTAAAAACAAAAGTTTATCGGATGCCGTAAATTATTATAGTGCGAAATTGGCCCCCGAATTTGTAGGTCCTTTCAAAATTAAACGAAAAACTGGCACTTGTACTTACGAACTCGAAGATGAACTCGGTAACAAAAAGGGTATTTGGCACGTACAGGATCTTAAACCAGTGTACACCGAACCTGGTTCTGATAGTCCCTCGGAATGAATTTTATAACCGTTTAAACAGCTCAAAGTTTTCATTTTTTTTTTCTATATATTACCTAATAATTACTTTTGCTCTGTAACTTTATCCTATAACTTACCTAATATATCTTATAACTTCATTTTATATATTTCATGACTACTTTATTTATTTCGTAGCTATACCGTTTTTCTCTTTGCTTTGTCATTTTATCTTTGAATTTTTGCTGTTTTACTGCCCGATTGTGACTTGTTTCCCGATTTGACTTGTTGGCTCTTACTGGGGTCCCCTCTTTCTACTTTGCTTACCTTGATTTACTTTGCTTACCTTGTCTTAATTTGCTTACCTTGTTTTATTTTGCTTTATTAATAGCCCTGCAGAGGTGGGCATAGAATAATCCTGCACGGGGAACACAGTGACGGTAAAAGTCCGTCAAGTGCCCAAGCACTAGGACCTTCAGTCAGGTTGCTTGTTAAAGCCCTGCAGCAGTGGGCGTAGAATAGCTCTGCGTAGCACCATGACCTTCAGTCGGGTTGCTTGTTGAAGTCCTGAGACCTTCAGTCTATCAGCTTCAAGTTACTTCTTGCTTCAGCCTTCAGCTATTGTACTATTTTTATTTGCTAGTCATGTGTATCTTTTTTTATTTTGTTGATAACGGAGTATTCCTAGTATTTCAGTGTGATTATTTCATTGGATTGATATTTTCCACCTTTTTCCTCACTCACTGGTCCTCATCTTAGCGTGAAATGAGTTAAGCACCAGGTGCACAGTTTCAGTTTCAGTTTTTCTATAGTTCTCCTCGATTACCATGATTTAATTTGAGTTTCTTGTATCAGTGTCTTGTGGACTATCATCTTAGCGTGAAATGAGATGAGCGTTCGGCAGGACCGGATTGAATTGATTCCTTATGTAATCTGGTATAAATAATTACTTTTATATATTTTCTTAATCACCTTCAATTTTTTTTTTGTTGATTTCACTTCTCCGTTATTCATGATTTCATTTTAGTATTCGATGTCAGTGTCTTTTGAATTATCATCTTAGCGTGAAATGGGATGAGCATTCAACAGGGCCGGATTTGATGGATTTCTTCGTTATACCTTCGTATACATCATGACTTGTCTCTAGTTTTTTTTTAATTTACTTTGGATCTTTTTTACTACTACCCCCAGTAGACCACTATACCCGGATTTGACTTAATACCTTACCTTGACGTTATTTTGCTTTGCTTATTTTATTAGCTTTGCTGACAATCTGATTACAGACTATTATTACCTGATTTGACTTGATTAAGTTGCCATTTGTTTATGTTTTTCCTTTGCTTTGCTTTTATTGTGTTATTTACCTTACCTTGATTAATACCTTGCTTACCTTGTTTTCATTATCTTTGCTTTGATTTTTAGTTATCTTTGGGTACGTTTTTTTGCCTAGGTCAATTGGATAAGTCTCGATGTCTTTTGCCAATACGGTTGTCACCGGATTTGTACCTAGAGTCCAATTGCGTACCGTACCTTACCTTTGCTTACCTATTTGTTTGGTTGATTTATTACTTTATTTTTGGGTTTTGTTTTTGGTTGTCCAGGTCATTAGGCAGAGTCTTGATGTCTTTGGCCTTTACAGTTGTTACTGGATTTGTACCTGGACTCAAATCTTACCTTACCTTACCTTTGATTACGTCATTATCTTTTTATTATTCTTTTATCTCACTTGTAGGTCTGTTTTTACATAGGTCACTTGGCAAAGTCTCCATGTCTTTAGCCAATACGGTTGCTACCGGATTTGTACCTACTGTCCAAATACTTACCTACTTACCTCGACTTACCTTTTTTTTTCCTTTTTACTTTGTGTCTTTCTTCTGCCTTTCTTCATTGTTTTCCTCCTTATGGCAACTAATAGCTTAATGTTAGCTACTTTATATTTACCGATTTTGTCCTATCTATATACAGCCTTCTTTTTTTTGTTATACAAGAGGCTGAGGGGCCGTGGGTGCCCCTGGGTGGCGTTTTGCCGTCTTTTGTTAGAATGTTCGTTCTGCTGAAGGCAGATTTGCGGGCAGAGTTATATTGTGGGGGGTGGCTGTCTGACCCCTGATTCAGTCTGCACTTCGATGCAGCACAGGGGAGGGCGAAACTACTGCTTATGACCTCGTCCGTAGGTCTTGTGTGATGCGCCAGGCCAGAAGCAGTGCCGCCTTTCCGAACACCCTAATTAGATTTTTCTGTTGAAGGCTGTGGTACATTTAGTTGTCATCGACACGTTTGTATCTTTTAGTTTGGTGTGTACCAAAATACACCCCCTTTGTCTGGTGGAGCATCTGGGTTACAGCTATTTTTTTTTTGTTGATATTGATTATCTTTATTTTTTTTTTCTTCACCTTTCAAGTACTGCTGTGTATTGCCTTCCTTGGGTCTTTCTTGTGGGTGCGAGGTTGTACCGCGAGTTTGTTTGTATGAGGTTAGTACACGAGGTTCGCCAAGACACGTTTGGTTGTACGCAATGCTAACTTAAGTCCGATATCCATCGAGTTCGCTTTTTTGGACCGGGGAGTTGTGACAATCCGATTTTGTCACAAATGAACTCTAAGTCTAATGCCTTATATCACGGCCTGACTTGTATTGTGTCGTTTAAAAAAATTGAATTTTGCCTTTTAAAACGATGTTTGCTTCCCTGTATAAAGTGAATACATACCTAAGGTCAACGGCCTCTGTTTTCGTTGTCTTTGACCGAGCAAAGCTACATTATCCTCCCATTTTAAATCACATATCTCCCTGGAATACACTATCTGAGACTTATTCTAGGGTTTCATTAGGTAATCCAATTAATATATTCCTTTGTTATGATGACCTGTCAAATCTATTTTTTTTTTTCAAATTTTTCTAGGTTAATATTCTTCTTCTGAAATATGTTTGGGCAACAATATTAGGCAACTTAAACTTTAATGGCCATTTGCACTGAGAATGGCAGGGGTATCTTAGGACTTGGGTTTTCTTTAAATAATTTTTAGTGAATTGTAGGATTTTCGAATTGACTTCTTATGTAAAACTAAATTTGGGTGCATCTGTTTCATTTCTCTTGGCTTGGAGCATCTGCAATTGAATGCGCACGGCTCTAAACACTTCATTCCGTGTCGCCGCCAGTGTGTGAACTGGTCTCTCTCTTTCGGAGCGAGCAGGTAGTTCTGCCCTAACCTTTATTGTTCTGTGGTTCTGGCCGGAAATGGGTCGCTCTTTCGCTTTATCTCTCTCCACCCCTCTCTGGCGTTTCTCTTCTCTCTCGTATCCTGTTAACGGCACGTTTTTCAACTTTTAACCTAGAATTCTTGAGTGACTTCACTTAACTTCCAGCGTTCAACCAGGCAGCAGGCGTTTCCAGATCCAGGGCTATTCAAGCCATCTGTTCTACAGGATTTTTGGATCTGAAGCGATACTTTCTGTGCCCCTTTAGTTTTGCTTGTTCCTTTTTGGTTTCTGGGGCCACAGAAAGCCACATCGTGGGATTTTTTGTCAAAGTTGTTTCGCTGGAGTTAACTCGGGTCACTAAGACCGTGAAGGGGCTGACCATCAGAGCATCCACCAACGTTGAGACCCCCAATTTCAATTTTACAGACCCTATAGCTCCTTAGGGTCTTTCTTTCTCTGTTCTTTCTTTCTCCGTTCTTTCTTCTTCATCTCATCTCCTTCTGATCTCCTGATCTTCTGATCTTGATTGATCCGTCCTTTTGACGTCATCCTTTTTCTGGGACGTTTTTGTCAACGCTTTCACAGATAAGTTTAGTTTTAGTACTAACCCCCATATATGTGTCTCTATTTCTCTTTTTTTATTGAATAAAGCCAGCATTAATAATTTTTAATTGTCTTTGTTTTATTTATACAGCTCCCCCTGTGGTTTTCCTTTTTCTTCTTTTTTCTATTAGATTCTACCTAAATTGTGAAGTCCAGCTGAGAGTGAGGCCCCAGTACCATCTTGGAGGTTTCCGTTTTGGCCTGGCTGCAAAACGGTGGCGCCCTATTTAAAACCCCCCCTTACTCTCTGGCAATAGAGCTAGGGCATTTGCACGCGGTCCCTCAGCCTCTCACCTCAGCTTGGCTTTGTTTTGGCTTCACTTTTTTTTTATTTTTACTTAATTTAAATAAATATTCTGATTAAAAAAAAAAAAAAAAAAAAAAAAAAATAATCAATTTTTTTTTTATAACTAAATTTTTTTTTTATAACAGCGAGAGACGCGTTGCAACAAAAATAACTAATATTTAAAGTAACATAAAGAAAGGAGGTTAGATAGTTTGTTTAACAAATAATGCATTTAACCGCCAATAAAACAGATAAAGTTTGCCAGGATTAAACTTATATTTATAGTTCATGGTATAGAAACATAAAAGAATTTCCTTAACCAATCTATTTGGGCAAGTGGAAAATACGGGCATTAATAATTCTTAATCGCTACTTTTGTGAATTCCCTAATCCCCTAAATATATTGTCTTGTTTAAAAATTGTTGTTAGTCAAAAACGGGGTTCTAGAAGTGTGACATGGATACAAGGATACAGGTCTAAACAACAACGCTCTATATTATGTTCTTACCACAATAAGACTATTACTCAAGATGGTAATTTTATATGGCTCCACGGGACTACAAATATGGAACTAATAAGTTAACTCAATACAAAACTTACATTACTGACTCGATATATCGTCAGAGGCGGAAGAGAGGGATGAAATTACTAGACAAACTATGGTGATTCAGCCACTGAGCTACTGAGGCACTATATGCTTGCTTAATATCAGCTTTTTCTGATTGCTTTGTGATCACTGTCTCTTGTATCACCGAGGATACTGTCTATATCAATTGGGGATTGTCTAATCATCATTTATTATTTGGTTTTTATGTATTTTTGTAGATCATCAATAAATAGCATATTCGGCGTTGTGCTGTAATTAGTTAATCAGTGAATAGTAAAATAATAAATAAATTTGTGGCTCACCAGGCTAAGAAACGTAATTTAATGATTTTAATATACAGGATGAAATAATAATTTGGGAAGGCATCTTTTCATGACTTCCCGCGCCATTGAAAGCTAGCCCCTGGCTTTAAAATAATCCTAACTAACTACCAGCACAAATTATAATTAATAAAATAGTTACAATTTTGACGCTTTACAATTGACTCATTCAGTTCCAACATGCTATAAACCGCGCGCACGCACACACCCGACACTTCACCTGTAGTCCATACATACCCTGTTCGTCGTTTTGGCCGACAGGTAATTAAAGAAAAGTTCAGAATCACTTCAGGGTCATGTTGGTATTGTTGGCAAGTGGCTTGTTCAATGACGATAAGCTTAGTGGCATAGTAGCTGGGATCTCCCTCCTCCGGTAGATGCGGTCACCGGACCTATTGGTTTCATTGCGATGAGATTCACAACTTGCGTTGTTGAGAATTCCTTGATTGATCAATCTTAATTGTCGTTTTTATTTAAGCACAAATAATATTTATTTTGTCACCCACTCATGACTGGTTTAATTTACAATTACTAAGTTCATCTAGTCGAAAACATTCGTTTGTTTTAGTCTCATTCGTTAATTGTTTCGGTCAAACCTCAACACTGAAATTTAACATTTAACATATCATCTGGTGTTTTCAATATTGTTACACATAAATTATTAAGAAAAAGAACGAATCTCTCTTTAAAAAAATCGTGTTGTGTGCTAATTTCCCGAACTAATTACCAATCTCATTATACCTAACCCCTCGGACATATTTTTTCTAAATAGAAGTACCTACAATAATATCAGCTTTTCATAATATTATGAATTAAAAATCTTTTAGAAATTTTTTCATGCTTCTTAGAAAATGGTGAATATCTAAGATAATTTGGATTTGCTATTAATCTATGAAGGGTTCGGTATTATAATTAAGTTAAATAAAACAATGTTAGCTTTAGACTTAAATGGAATTAAAATTATGAATCTGTTTCACAAATCTGTAAAGATTTTATCTTGAGCAAACACGTTTATTGAAAATGACTACATTAACGCGGTTTATTAATTTCCAACCAAAATGGTGGATTCTAAGTACATACCTAAACAATGCACTTTCTATTTACGAGGTCTTTCTAATTGGCTTTCCAATCTCTAGAATCCATGCGACAAATTTTCTCATAAATCTCATTATGTTGGTATATTATATTTATTCAAAACCTAAAAATAATAATAATAAGGAAATGAAGCTTATGGTAGTGTTTATTTATTAATATAAAGTAAGAAAAATTAAAATTATTCAGGCTATAGGCTGGGTTTACTTTATATGAATAAACGAATACTACCATAAGCCTTATTTTGGATATTATTTTAGAAACAAATTTATTTTCTTCTACGAGACTGTGCAAAGTAGTAGTTTTAAGCATTCATTTCCGCGTGCAAAGTTACACTTTCCGCACGCCATGCGAATAAGATTTTTTTTTACAATCAATTTGCAAAATGTCAATAATTGTTCTTTTGTTATGAATATTGTGAACAAATAATTTAATTTGCTATTACTATTTTTTATTCTTATGTATTCTTTTGTTGTGTAGTTCTTTCTTTCAAGTTTAATTAAACATTATTGAATAAATTATCATTCTTTTATTTTTGTTGTTATCTAATTAAAATAACCATAGTGTTTGGCCATGATTCACTAAACTGACTTTTAAAATCAAACCAATCTAATTCAAGTTTTAAATTCATAGGTTATGTGTATGACAACCGCTTTTTTAATTTGTCTCCTATTTCATAACAATAAATTATCTTTATCTTTCTATTTACTGGCTGTGGAAACAAGCAATTTCTAAGATCTATGCAACCAGTGTTACTCTAGTCCATTTGGTCAAACCTTAAGCAAAGAGTAGCATAACCAATAAGAGGCGAAAGTAGCCGCTCCGACCTGTTCTAATTTTTTATGCGCATGTGCATGATAAGGATTATTCCCAGCTAATTTTACAGCATTTGTAAAGTGACCATATTGAAAATGTTCAAATCCGGGACAACGGAACGCCGGAACACCGCAGGCAAATCGACGAAAGCGAAAAATTTTTTTGAGTGCCACGCCCAAAAATTTATTTTTAGGCCTTCAGCGTAGAAATTTGTGGAAATTTACCATATCGTCACAACGAAAATGTCCGACAACGAGACAGGGGAGGGCAATGATACTAAAAAATTACTCATTTCCAAACACATTTATTTTTTTGCAAATACAAAGTTACAAATACTTTTCTGCCGAATGAATTTTTTGCAGAAGGGTATCATCACTTTTGATAACATTGTAAAATTCTTGACAAGAATTCTCTAAATTATATTTTACAAACAGTATACACTTTAAAGTTTCTACAGATAGTTGCGTTTTTTCTGTCGTCCAAATTTTATTTATTCCCGAAAAAACTCTCTCGGTGGGAGCATTAGTCCCTGGGAGGCACAAGCAGAATTCTATAATTTTTTTGAGATTATGAAAGGGTATATTTTGGGTGCAATGTTGAAAAACCTCAACCCATCTTTTTTCAATAGAAACATTATCTTTAGTCCATTTGGATAGTTTTTTTGCAGTAACGTATTTCCTTAAAAATGTTACTTCATCAAAAAGACAGTTTTCGTCAATTTGATCAAGACCAGGGGAGAAATGTAATGTCACTGCTTCGTATGTAGAAGAGATATCTTTCCATAAGAGACACTGAATTAAAGATACCCAGTTAAAATTACCACCAATTTTCAAGTCTTTGGACCAACGTTCCAAGTATTTTAGGCAATTTAGGCAGTTTCCATAGAAAACATTTATGTGGGATTTGAACCATATTTCGTCGATTTGACCATTCTCTGTTAAGATGCTGAGCTGCCTTTTTATTACTAGCGGAATGAACATGTTTTTCATTCTTTCACTTAATATTTGTTTTAAATTATCTACAACTCGATAGGTTTCCATTATCGTTATTTGGTCGCCTTCAATAGCACTTACAGTTTTATGAAATAAACTAGCCTGATTATGAATAAAATGCAGCCAGATCTCTGAAACGTCGGCGTCGCTTTCAAAAAAATCCAAAATAACTTTGGGACATTTATCCAGTGACAGAAAATATGATTTTAGCGGGGTATATATGAGTAGGATACGTTCCACAGCTGGCAAAAGTGCTAAACACCGTGTTTTGCTATATTCTAATAATTTTTTATACTCAACTTCGGCTTCATTACAAAATTCTTTCAAATACTCTACTCTAACAGTGTAAATATAAAAGTAGGAATATATTTTAACAATTATATTCTCAATATCAATTGGCAGTAAATCCGCGGCTGTTTGGATGGCATTATGCACAATATGCGCAGCACATCCAACACCTATTATGTTATGACCTAACCGCTGTTTTAATTTGTAAAATATGTTGTTTTCTCCTTTTCTTGCCTCACCACCAAAATTGGTATTAGCATTGTCAGCGCAGTAGGCAACTAATTTATCATTTAGTTTAGTATTAGTTAAAATATCAATCAAAGAATTTGAAATTATTTCAGATGTTTCTCCAGGCAGAGAAACAAAATCTAAAATTCAAATTTTTATTCCAGATTTGAAATCAAAATAGCGTATAAGCGTCGGGAACAGTTTAATGTCTTTATGATTCGACGCGTCCGAATATATGGAAATGTATTGAACAGATTCCAAATCGATGTTTAATAATTCCACCGCGTAAGGCGCTAAAACTTTTTTTATGATGGCTTCAGTCTTCGTTCGCTTGCATGCAAATTTTTTTTCAAACAAAATTTGAATAATTTTAGTGGTACAATCCATTGATCTAAAACTTTGATTGTGCATGACAGTATGGTAGGAGAATACCGCCTCAGCTGCATCTAACTCCTTTTCCTTCACCCCAAATCCACTGTTCCTAAATTAAGTGGTAAGTTGACTAGTTGACACTGCAGCCTGTATAAATTTGTTATGCTTTTCCGAAGAGTTATGCCGGGTGATGTCGTTTCTTCCACCATACGTGATTGAAAATACACTGTTGCACATCTGGCAAAAAACTTGCGAATCCATTTTAGTTTTTTTGAGATACGGATATTCCTTGCTTAAATCCTCTGTAAATTTACACATTCGTTTGGCTTTGGGTGGCATTATTAACTAATTAAGATAAGTCGTCTTAGCGTAAACCCCAAACCACCGCCAAAAATACTACACGTACATACAACACAGGCCCACCTGCTGTCTACAAAACAACAAAAACAAAACTAAGTAACTACCCAGTGAATTACAACAATTAAAAACTTACCCTTGCCCTTTGTTCGTATGCGGTCCACACCGACACATTTACATTTAATTATTTATTTAAATTTACTAATAAATTAGCTTCTAGTTTTTTCCTAATCCTAACCTTACTAGAACGGTACCAAAAAAAATAGAAAATGACAATGAAGACGTCAGAAGCCGTGTAAAAGCAAGCGCATGCAGCAAGCTAAGCTAAGTTGCCAATTTGTAACCCTATTCTCTTTTCGCTGTTGACAGATTTATTATTTTTTATTATTTTATGCTTAAAATGATTTTCTGTTCAAAGTGACTGACTTCTCAAAATCCGGGACGTTTCTCAAAATCCGGGACGTTTCCGGGACGTTTACTTTTGCGGGACATGTTGGTCAAATCCGGGACTGTCCCGCAAGATCCGGGACGAATGGTCACTTTAAGCATTTGCAATCTGTCAAATCGTTTGTTTACTTCTAAAAAACAAGACGAACCTTTATTTTTCTTTAGTTTAAAGTGGAAAAGTGATTAGTTTCTCTTGGTTTGTTACAATTCAGAAGGGATTTCTTTTGATATTAATGTCGGGAGTAAAGAAGCAGAAAGGTGGCATATCGTGTGCTTACCCCGAACGCCCTTCTAAAACCGGCTAAGGAATATCATTTTTTAGATTTGCTAAGGATATCACAGGTATGTACCTATATTATAAACAAATATTGTGCTTTTGGAAACATAACATGTATGTTAATTTATTAGGTAGGTATTTACAGCCACGGTGATTGTAAATAAAGTTATTCTAAAAACGAAAAAAGCAGAAACAGAATTCATTATTAACTAATAGGTAATAGAATGATGTTGAATAGCTTTTAAAATGTCAATTTTGTAGTAAGACGTGGTTTATGTTATAATAGTTACAGTTACCTGCAATTTAGTAGCAAAACTTTTGGCTGGTTTTAAACTAAACCTAGGTTTTAGAAAATAAAATAGTATGTACGTACCCCGGTACCTACTTTTTTATTTAAAGCCTTGTCTTATATGGCTGACTGTAAATAAAATAAAAGGTTGTTCCCATTTGTACCCAAAATAAGCCACCTGGTAGCTTAGAACTGTCTTTCTTTAAACTTTTTAATAAGGGGCAGTGTTATACGAAGCACGAAAGCTAACAAATTAAATACATTCTTTAAAACCTAATTAAGCATGTATTTTTAGAAGTAAAGTCTGGCTTGTCACTCGTAAGAGAGAAGAATTGCTGTATAAGGATGTCTTGGATATACATATTAACTACAGTGTTTGTGAGAAAAATTTTAATGAGAAGTAGGTACATGACTAAATGTGAAACATGTAAGACTTTGATTGCAGAAGCTTTGCCCACAATGTTTTCTCAGCACAAAGCTATTGAAGCTATCAGTGGAACACTCCATCAAGAATTATTGAACTTTCAGGTTAGTTTTTATGTAATCTTTATATCTAGGTATTTACAAGTGCATTAGATTGATGTAAAAATGATTGTCAAGATCCCTTAGTATACAAGACATCGGTCAATTCAGATAAAATAATATTTTAAATTATTACATTTGACTGCAATTTTAAGTTTTTTTTTAACTATATTCTAGGTTCCTCATCAGTAAAAGCTTTGGCTTGCCTGGAGACAAGTATAGTTTATCCAAGTTAACCATTGTGTGATGTTGCAAGTGAGTATTATTATATAATATAAAATAATGAATAGGTAACATTTATTAAACAAGACTTTACCAATACAATACAAGAAAGAGAATTAAATATAAAATTAGCAAAGTGGCAAACTTTCAGTTGATTCACTGATGAATACAATCAAGTAGAGATGCAAAATGTAGTGATGCTTGTCATTTTAAAAACATCCAAGACTTTGTGTACGAATTATAATCCTTTATAGGCGGGATCGGCTGATATGTGTATACTGGGTAGTGTACCGCCAGACTGGACATAGGAAATCCCATGTAAATTTTGCTACCCTCAAATATTAGCTCCCCTATAAATTTTACATCAAAATTGTGATAGACTTTTTTGAAGGTCCTTGTATGATGGACATGCACACCAAATTTTATTATTTTCTATAAGTCAAATAACAGTTAAAAATTAAATACGGCTCTGATACATACCTCAATGAAACCACCAGTAATAATTTTATTATGATAATGTCAAATGATACTAAAGTTTTTTATTAGTTTAGTAACTAGTTTTACAGTATTCAAGAACAAATAATGATTGTACTAATTTAATATACGCAATTACTCAAAATGAAATAAATAAAGAACTTTGAATTAGCTTATTAGAAAATTATAAATCTTGGTTGACAAGTCCATGATACAAGCACCTTTAAAAAAGTCTAATACAATTTTGATGTAAAATTATCAGGGGAGCCAATATTTCAGGGTATCAAAATTTACATGGGATTTCCTATGCCCAGTCTGGCGGTGTAACCCGGTATATAATCGTCCTCACTAAAATTTAAAATTCTTTTGAATCATAAAAGTCCTGACCCTGTAAATTGGGTTTTAAATGAAATTTAAAAATTTTTACTTTTACTGCAGGCACATCCTGCCTTGACAGTGGGTCACCCTGTAAAACTGTTTTCTTTTTAATTTTAGGCTTATCTATGACCCCACAAGTACAACTGCCAAGTTTAAGTAAATATATAGAAGAGCTGACCTTAGAAATTGGAGGTAAGTTTTGGGCTATAGTCATAACAATGTCGCTAATTAATCATAATTACCAACATACTAACATACTATTTAATGTCATAGACAGGTTGTTAAAAAAATTTGAAAGACATGGAAGTATTTTTTATTAGGTAGTGGTCTAATAACTTATAGGATTTATTTTTTAGATTCAGTTTGATACGAGAACAAAAGGATCGGGGCAGTACATCAACTCCTCTATTATCCCTGTCAACAAGTACTCAAACATAAATTCTTTTGAGTTCTGAAATTCCAAGAAAAGAAAAAGTAAGGGAGCAAGTAAATTCACTAAGAATCCTAACAAAATTATACTTGAAATGAATCTTATTTATGTTAAGTAAAGTAGGTACCTGGTTATCTGCGTATTATTTATTGTAATAACCTTTACTAAAATCTACTTTAACAGATTTTGAACAGTGAATGTATAATAAATTATTATTATTATAATGCACTATGTGTATGTATTTTTTTAAAATAAAAATTGCATCTTTAGGATTACAATAAAATAAAATATACTTTTTAAGAGTTTTGTGTTATTTCTCTTATAACTTTATTGGACATTGAACTACTAAAATCCAATTTATGAATGTTCGGTTTATGTTAGCCATAACATAACTTTTAAGGATGCCATTGTTGAAACAATTGTTGCCATGGAAGTTATGTGGCTGTTATCACTGTCAGCACATTGTTATAATGAGGCTAATACCCAAATTGTCAATGTACAACTAGTGACAGTAGCTCAGAAGTGACTGTAGTAGAGCAAAATACATAGTATGCATATATCTTATAGGTATATTAGAAATTCTTTTAACCCACTGGTCCAAGTTATCAATGTCCTGGTAGTGATACCAGCCACATAACTTTATGATGAGAATTGTTCCAACAATGGTGTTCTTACAAGTTATCTTGTAATTAGAGATACACGGGCATTGATAATTTGGACCTTACAAGCAAAATACACCATTCATAATTTTTATACTTATGTATCATTTGCTACAATATAAAAATTGTCAGTAAAGTTTCTGTTTCTGTCTAGACTGAAACGACGGAGATTGCTATTTAACACATACATTTATTATAAATCAGAATTTTAATTAATGCTTCACCTGACAATACCTTTCTGGTGCACCGCACAATCAAGTTCGGCAGCATAAAATGTTCAATTATAAAATTACCAAAACAGTGTGAAGCATTTTTTTCTGTGTACACAGCACAAAAGAAGAAGAATATGATATTATTTACTGTGTTTTAAGTTTATGAAGGTCATAGAATTTGGGTACATGAAACTTCAAAGGAACCGACAATACTTTCGTCTCTTATTGGTTATGCTACTCTTTGCCTTAAGAATGGACTATTTCTTTAAATTAAAACCTTAAATAATTAGACTATTTACCTAATTTTTATTCCGATAATTCAATAAGTAGTTTTCGAAATATATGAGATCAAAATCAAATAAAACGCTCGAGAGGCTCTGACGTCATTACCTTCCACAATTCGTCCGCTTTGAACTTGTGCCCCAGAAAGTTTATAATTTTGTGCTTGTGCAATGGTCTTTCTCTTCACATACGAGGGAGATGCGTTCACTGTTTCTTGGTTTAGTTAAATCGGAAGCTTATTTGGAAGGAAATGTTATTCCGAACGAGTTCTAGACTATACTTTCTCTAAATTTAGAGAAAAGAAATGATTAAAAACTATTATTTTCTGTCCTGTCGATGTCACCTCCGTTACCCAGAAACGGAGAAAGGGCGATGGTGATGGTCCCCTGTCTTCTTAGTCTTGGTTCACAAGGCAATACACCGTACGTTTCTTTGCAGGATAGAACTTACTAAATAAATAGTGACGCATACATTAAGGACCGTTCACACATTGTTTATACTGCAAAAAAAGTTACACGGTTGAGATCCACCGAATACTCACCGGAGTCGCCGGACTTGTCAAACAAACCGAATGAATTGAAACGTATTCGGTTTGCAGTAGCACATAGTTCCTACCTAACAATCTGGTTTACATAGTGCGCTGTATACGTTTTTAATAGAATTTTAGTAATGTAAACGCTACAAATATAAAATTATCGTTTACATTTAAATATCTGTATAAAATCTCCAGCAAAAATGTATCAAAGGAAGCGACAATACCCCCGATTAATCTTTAAGAGTCAACGTGGACGCTAAGAAAGTTCTATCTTATTTTCTCTTATGAATATTCTTTTGATCTTCAAAGTCCATTTTCCGCTTCTCATGGGCTGGATCCATTAGAAATTGATATCATGCACCATATAAAACTTGACCTATTGTCAGTATTTTTGATCGCTAGTTGCGAAGCACCGATGCGGTTTCGCTCTGTTCTTATCTATACTACGGTTAAAAGAGATAGATGCAGGAGAGCTCATGTTTGCACGAAATCGTCAGGCCCGGACTGGCCAGGTCCGCAGGTCCGCGATCGCGGAGGGCCCCGGGCCCGAGGGGCCCCAAATGGCCCCCCAAATAACGTACAAAAAAAAAGATTTTGTCTTGTTTGCGTTATTTTGTGTTATTGGTAATGTTTTGTTTACATTTTCCAAAAAAAATTACATTTTCCAAAAGTACAACACGTCCAACAACTGTTTATATCTCGCCTTATAACTTAAGCTTTATACAAGCTACTGTCTTGTGAGTTGAGTTACGTTGTTGTTTGTTGTGGTTTAATGCATCGTCTGCGCGGTGACTTGTGTCCAGCAGACAACTACACAGCGATGCTCTATCAGATCAACTGATCACTCAGTAGGGCCGCGCAAGCACATATCGTCCTTCTCCTCCCCCCCTCTCCTACATGTAATAACATCCATCCCATTATAAGTGCCAAAATAGCGTAAAAACGCGTTTTCATTATTTTCAAGCACCTAATTTTCAACACCCAGACCCCCCGGTAGAGGGCTCCTTTACAGGTTTTAGCTGAGGGCCCCAAATGGTCCCAGTCCGGGCCTGAAAATCGTACTCGGCGGTATCTGGCTTTTACGTTCCAAGTTATGCACTTGCCGAAACCTCACATTTTAAGTCGCAATGCATGCCGCGTAGAGACGGCACTTTTTGCTGGAGTTTTAGTTTTTATAAAAGACAGAAATGTAAACAAGAATAATTTGAGGCGCTTACTTTACTGATGCACGTTTGCATATTCGTATCCTTTTTTTGGTGAACCTGAATCCTCAAAGCGTTTTAATGACTTGTTAAAACTTATGGACTTCCGAAACTAATTGAAAAACTTTTTCTCGTCGTTTCTTAGCGTCTTATAAATTTTTTTTAATTTTCTTGTGCGCGTTGCTTTTTCATTTATAGGATGACCCCAAAAACTTCTATTATACCTGCGATGCCGCTGGCGCATTCCATATCAATATAAAAGTACAATAACAGCGGGATCCATACCACAAACGTCTACTCAAGGTGGTCATCAGTGGTCATTGCGTGACGACTGCAGTTATTCGTTATTTTACAGGAATGTTGGAATGGTGTGAACTCCCGTTGTTTATTCGGTTAAAACAAAATAGTGCAAAAAAACGTACGGGGTATTGTCATGTGAACCAAGCCTTAGTCGTAAATAGTAGGTATAGTTGGAGTCAAGCAAATATTTGACGCGTGACACTTCCATCTTGTCATATTTGTCCAATACTAGGTTATTTCGATTTCACCAACTTTATTACAGCTGATACTTAGTCAGGGCCGGACTGACGAATATTGTTATTTATAAATCTTTGCAGAAAATGATTGCTGGGAAATTGGTCTAAGAATATGAATTATAATATAAATAAATTTGTTTTGATACATTCTGTGCATTGTAATGGTGGGATTCAAGATTGACCATTAATATCACAGGTCTTAACAAAAGCAATCTTAGTAGTGTATAACGATTAAATTAATAAATAAAATGCGGATCTGCAGCCCATATGATTTGACCAGATCGACGAGAAGGTAACTCGGTTTATGTATATCTCTTTTTAGTCATATAAAAGGATAAAGATGCAAATACTTCGAGTGGGCGGTAATTATTATAATATAAATTTTGACACCCATGACAATATGGAATTGTCACGCGTCAAATATTTGCTTGACCCCAACTATAACCACAACAGCTAGCTGGCCTCGGAGGCTTTAGAAAATTAAAATTTATTGCAGTTCGCACTAAAACAAAATCTTTCAGAAATTAATGACAAATAATGCTAAATGACCGTGTTAGACTTGGGCTTAAGCGTCTATGTATAACGCTTGATGAATTTAAGCAGCGGTTTAAGACGCATCTTAATTTGGCTGAATTTGGCTTTAAACAAGAATTGTACAACCGGGCATTACAGTTTTTGGTTCGGCAATAAAAAAAATCATAGAAAATAAATTAACTTTCCATTACAGGGTAGAACATCTAGCGAGCCACATTAGACATTAGAAGTCATCGACATACGTAACCGTTAACGTAGACGTAAACGCACAAATTACGGAGTTTTTATGTGACCGAGCAATCGACAGTTGAAGTGTTTCGTGCTCCACGTACGTGCGTGAAAATGACAAACTTATCTTAAAATTGGAACCTAACATTTTAGTTCTTACTCATATTAAAAGCTAATAATACTCATAAAACAAGTAGAGATTAGTAATACATAATATTATCAACGTATTAACCAAATATTCTAAAATGTGCGTCAGAAATTTTAAAGAACAAGCGCCAAACTGATGGAGAATCGAACATAATTTGAACTTGTTTTAGTGGCAAGATAAATCTGAAATGCTATGAAATATTCCATAATATTAACTTTCGTCAATAGTGATGAAGAACAATACTTTCATCTCTAGGGATGAATTCGAAAGAATTTCGTGTCTAGCGACGACAATAACGACCTTTAAAATAATACTTTAGTGATTTACAACCATTTCTAACTAAATATGAGAATATATGATATGAATATGATTCCCTATACAAAAATAAATACAATAGGTACTGAAATTTTAGTTTATACTATCATTATTATTTATTATGGTGCATCACTCTACCTGTCTTTAAATTTAAAGCGTAATTTTTTTTTCCTCAAAAAATTTCGGGGGTCAAGAAACCCTTGCTTACGGGCCTGAACCAGCGACCTTTGACTACTACTCAAGCTCTTACTTCACCGACTCACCCAGGTCTTCTTTTCTTTGTTAACTGTCGATCTCGTAAAGTTGCAAGTATATAAAAATAATACTTGCCTTTAATAATATCCAACCTTTATAATAAAACTATAATTATAAGCATTTGTTTTTATAAAGACGAACTTGTTTATACGAAGTTAAAATGTCCATAGTATAATAAGTGTAATCGTTTCTGGACATGTTGTATGATATAATTTCTTCTTGTCATATTCTTTTCCGGTATCTATTCTTATTATATGATACGCTGTTGTTCGGATCGTTTAACATGACGAAAACATGCGAAAGACTTTTAGGGGCTTCTCAGAAGATATAAAAATAGTTTCTGAAATGGGATATTATGTGAAAGCTATCGAATAGCATCGTTTATTTTTTTGCGGTTCACGGATTATTAAATTTTGGCCTTAATTATTGATATACTCCTTTATTGGGGGCTGATGTGAGAGAGGGTCCCGAATGAATAATAATTTTAACCGAAAGTTCTCATAAAATACTTGCAAGATGTCTGTAGTTTTAATAAATAATTAGTCGAAAAATTATTTTTTCCTAATTTATTGCAATGAGCTATTTCTTACTGAAATAACGCCGATGGATTTTGCTCTCTAGTAGTTAAAACGGATTCACAATAAATTTAAAATGTTAGTCAAAATAGGGTATGCCACTAATGTCATAGGTAAAGAACGTCGTTTCAGTCTGTTGGTAGACACAGACTAGAACGATGGCCTATATATACCTGTTCGAACCAAACTCACAACAATCAAAGTAGGTACCTGATTTTAGGATAAAAATTCTGGAACTTCGACAGTTTAAATTACTTCATCTTTCTTTTTTTTTTTTTTTTTTTTTTTCGGTTGGAAAAATGCGTTTATGCAGACTACATCCTTGGTGTTTAGTGACGTATCAGTAGTACTGTCGGACTCATAGAACTTGTCTAAATACCGACTAAAAAACCAACCTTTTCTTCAGAAGTTTCGGTACTAGAACCGTTTTGTGAAACATTACATTAGTACCGATTTCTGTCTGTTTACTCTCCTCTGTTTTATGTCTTTTCGTCGGCCTCCTTCCGAGTAATGATCTTTACCATCAGTGTTTCTATAGTTGCCCATTTTTCCCTACTTTCCAACATTATCGGTACCACGTTGTTCGCGTTCAATCTAGCATCCACCGCGATCTCAGCTGTCATTCTCCATAGCTGCCATCTCGCGCAGTCGAAAAGTGTGTGGGCCCAGTCGTCTCTAGGGTCCCCGCAGTACACACACGTCTCCCTTTCTCTTTTTTTTATTTTGACTAGGTATGTTCCGAAACTTCCATGCCCTGTAAGGAACTGTGATATGTGGTATCCAACCATTCCATGTCTTCGTTCCACCCACGGTCTTATCTGTGGGATCATTGTTTTGGTGGTTTGTCCTTTTCCTGTGTTATTGTCCCATTCTCTTTGCCATCTTTCAATTGACTCATATCTTTCTGTTTTTTTGGTGTCGTTGTCTATAGGTCTTGGGCGCTGGAACAGGTTTACTCTCTCCTCTGCTAATATGTGTAGTGGCACCAGTCCGGAAACCACCATTGCCGCACATCCGCTGACTGTTCTGTATGCGGAACAGATTCGTAGAGCCATTATTCTTTGCGTCTTCATTAACATGTCTCTGGCTGTCCTTGGCTGAATTTGCGTCTGTGCCCATATAGGAGCTGCGTACAAAATTATAGCTTGCATGGCTTTCGCCATTACCCTCCTTCTGTCTTCTCTTGGGCCTCCGATGTTTGGTAGCAGAATGCTCAGTTTCTTCATGACTTTCGTAGCTTTCTCCGTTACGTATCTTATATGCGGGCAGTTAGATAGTCCTCCATGTAATATGACTCCTAGATATTTCGCTGTTCTGCTTGGGGTGATTTCTTTGTCTTCGATTTCGAACCTGACGGCCTTGTATTTCGGGGAGTTCGTAAAGACCACCGCTGTTGTCTTTTCTGGGGCGACTTCCAATTTGTTTCTTTTCATCCAGAAGCATATTTTCTTTAGTGCGATGTTGATGTTTTGTTCGAGCTCTCTTCCGTCTTTTGTGGTTGCTACCACTGCCAGATCATCCGCGTAGCATATTATTTTTGTGTCCTGCGATAGTTCGATATCCATAACGTCATCGTAGAGGATGTTCCAGAGGATTGGGCCCAGGACGGATCCCTGGGGAACCCCCCCTCCGACCCCCTCCTTATGGCCCTTTTCCAAATGCACCGTGCGTTCGCTCAGGTACGACCTTATTATGTTTAAGAGGTACTCGCTTATTTCCCTGTCTCTCAGTTTCTTTATTATGCAGGCTCATGATGCCGTGTTGAATGCGTTTTTTATATCCAGGAGAACCATACCTCCCCATGTTCTGCCTTGTGCCCGCCCTGCTGTTATGTGACCTAATACGTCCTCTATCGCGTTAATTGTCGTGCTGCCCTTACGGAATCCATATTGTCGGTCGTTGAGGCCGCCGCGCTCTTCTATTTCATTGAGGAGTCTATTTTTTATCAAAATTTCGTACAGTTTCCCGATTGTGTCAAGGAGGCATATTGGTCTGTACTTTGTTACTCTATCTCTTGCTTCTTTGGTTTCTCGATGAGCACTAGCTTCGCCTCTTTCCATCTCTTTGGGAATTCGTTTTTCTTCAGGAGATCATTTAATATCTTTAGGAAATAGGCTGGGAATTCTTCTATGGCAAGCTTGACTGTCTCTGCGGTAATGCCGTCTGGCCCCGGTGCTTTTCCGCTCTTGAGTTTGCCGCTCGCCTCTAGAAGTTCAGCTCGGTTTATGGGTGGGCCGTTTGTCCTTGTTATTTCGTCTTGTCTGTGTCCGGGTCCGATTTCTGAGTCCTCTGAGATAAATAAGTCTCTGAAGATGTGCGACTTTTGCTCTGTAGTTAGCCATACTCTCGGGTGGGGTATCTTCATCTGGTTTGTCACAATCCTGTATGCTTCCCCGAAGATGTCTTTGTCTAGATTTTCAATTAAATTTTTCCAGTTTTCTTTCTTCAACTTGGATATCGTTTTCCTAAGGTATTCTCTTACAGGATTTGTATTCTTCCCACAGTTGAGCTTTCCTCTGTATTTCTTCTGTTGGGCTTCTTTGGTATGTTCTTCTGGACCGTTGCGTCGCCTTTATCTGCTCGTGTATGTTGTCGGTCCACCAGTATGGCGGGTTGAGGGTGTGTGTTTTTATTTTTGTTGTAGCTGCTTCATACGCATTTCTCATTGCGTTAACGCACGTGTCGACCCCTTGACCTCCGTTTCTGATGTACCTCTTAAAAGCTTCTGCGAACTTTTTCTTGTCCGTTGGGCCATAGATCCATTTAAATTTGTTTCCCGTATTCCCTTTGCCTTTGAATTTTGCGATTATATTTCTGTGATCACTTAGGGTTTCCTCGTCTGTGACTCTCCATAGTTCACATGCAGCGGTTATATCCTCGGATGACATCGTCAGATCTATGAAGGACGTCCCATTCCATCGCACACAGGTCGGGTGCACTCCGTCATTGTGGATGTTTAGGCCGTTTGCGTTGGTCCACCCAAGGAGTTCTTTTCCACGCTGATCCGTTCTTGCACCTCCCCAGCAGACATTTTTTGAGTTAAAGTCTCCCATAACTAAGGTTGGTTTCCCCTCCGTTGTTTGCGTCCGCATTGACCGGGTCAGTCTAGCCAGACACTCCGAGAATACTTCCATTGTGCAGTTTGGGCTTATATACACCGAATAGATATAGCATTTATCTATCTCTATTTCAACAAAATTTGGAGCTGGGTTGTAAGACAGCACCTTTCTACTACCTAGGGTTTGGACGGCACAGGACTTATCACTACTAAAATATACATTTCTTTTTGCTCTTAATCTAAGACTAGGCTCGCTTATAACAATAATATCGCAGTCGTGGTTCACAGCCGTTTTTACCGCTATGTCTTGGGAGGGGATACTTCGTCCCACGTTGATCTGTAGAATTCCGAACATTTTAAGAGAGTTCTTCTCTGAGTGCCCCTCTGGCACTTCTGAGTGCTTTGCTAAAGGCCACACACTTTCCGCTGCCGTTGGCGTGTCCAGCTTTTTCGCATATTACACAGTAAGGCTCCTTTTAGATGCAGTCTTTCCGAACGTGTCCTATCTTGCCGCAGTAGTGGCAACAGCTCGATCTGTCGGGACCCGTACAGTTCTTCGCGTTATGTCCGTAAGTCCAGCATCGGTAGCATCTCTCCAGATCAATTCTCTCCACTACCCTGCATAGAGGCAACCCTACCCGTATGTATCCCTTTTCTATAAGATACCTGGCGTCGGCGGTGTCCATCGCAATTGTTGCGGTTTGCATTTCCCCTGGCACTTGACGGATGGATTTGATGTCTATTTGTTCCTCCTTTTTGACACCGCTGGTTATAATTGCCCGTTTGATTTCCTCTTCTTGTGTCTGTTCGTCTAGGTCCCGTATGAATATCACTTTTGGTTTGCTTCCACCCATTGTTCTGACCTTGTGCTCCTTCAGGCTATTTTTGACCTTCTCTTCCACGATTTCTTTGCCTCCTTTTTTTAGGTCTATTATGAGGTCGCCTTTCGCCGATTTTCGGACTTTGCGAATCTGTTCCAGTGTCTCTGGATCCTCGATGCCTCGTTTTAGTTTACCCAGTATTTCTGAGTATGAACTGTTTCCTGCTTCCACCAGGATGATCTCACTTGTTCTTATGTTAGGTTGGGTCGTTCCTGGTTGCGAGCTTGTCGAATTCATTCTCTGATAGCTCTGTTGGGGGACATGGATTTTAACTTTGACGTCTTCATCCCTCATGGCCGCCTCCACTATTTTTCTAACCATTGGCATGTTTTGCCCCTCCGGCAAAACCATTTTATATGTTATCGGATCCGGTTGCTGATGAGTGCTCTGAAGGAGCCGAAACAGCTCAAAGAAGTTACGGTTTTCCGTCTCTTCCGATGTGAAGAAGGCGTCGATGGTTTTGTCTATTGTCTTTAATTCACCATTTGCTCGGTACCTAACCGTTTGCTCATAGTGTACATGGCTTACGTTGTCCACATACCTTTCGGGTTCTACGTGTAGGATTTCCGGGTGCCCTAGTACCAGCCTTTTCTCTCTGTATCCCCGCTTTTCTGCGTTCTGGTTCAGGAATACCACTAAGTGATCCGCCGCGTTTGCCAGGGGGTCCTCATGAGTGATTTCTGTGGTGACAAAGCTCTCTGTTTTCCATGGTAGATCTATTACCTGTGCCAGCTGGTCGTATGTTTCCATCTTACCATTCAGTTGGAATCCTTCTTGTTTGGAGCACCTTGTGCATATTGTTGTTTTCTGTTCAACTAGCTTATGGGCGTCTTCTTGCCTCTTTAGAGCTTCTTTCAGGATCTTTTCCTGGTTTTGTCTGTAGGCCGCGAATTCTTCTATTTTATCGCTTATTTCGCACTTGTCCATCCTGTACTGTGTCTCTAGGCATCGAAAGCTATACATCAGCTCTTTGCTGGAGTCTTTCACTTTTCGGTGTACGTTGGTATTTTGGTTGCAAAACACATTTAGTTTGTTTATCAACTCTCTTAGTTTGTCCACGCATTTAGGAAGCACCACTTCCTCCGGTTTGATCGTGATTGGGCTTTTCTTTGACCTGCGTTTTCTTTTTTTTGCTGTCTCCCAGTTTCCTTCGCCATCAGTCAGTGACTTGCTGTCCTTCTCTTCGTCGCTTACATAGAAGACCTCAACTTGCGTAGCTTGACCCTGCCCGGTCCCCGGGGGGGTTCGAGCAATTGAGTCCCTTCTCTTGAATGCGTTATCGTATTGACTGTCCTCCGTTGCTTCCTGGTTTGCTGCTGTAGCTGCTTTTTTCTTTGGGGTCTCTTTTGCCTCTTCTTCGCCAGCGCTTGCTGGGGTTTCTGCGCACGTCCTTGTTGGGGAGCTCCTTAGTTTGCTGCTCTTGTTGAAGGGGCTTGTCGTTGCCAAGTCTTTAAAGAACCTGCGGACCTGTTCAGCATCTTCCGTACTCTCCATCCGGCCTACTGATGCGGATCTGGCAGTGCTCGGGCTAGTTTTTTTTTTTATATTGTGTTTCTCCATTTCTATTCCCACGAGTAGGGACGAAGTATATGTCCAGGGTGGCAGTGCGC
Source organism: Polydrusus tereticollis (assembly GCA_963920685.1). Lineage (NCBI taxonomy): Eukaryota > Metazoa > Arthropoda > Insecta > Coleoptera > Curculionidae > Polydrusus > Polydrusus tereticollis. The sequence continues at coordinate 87,726,344 of OY987333.1, read as the reverse complement.
CCTTACCACCCCAAGGCCTTGCTTGCGCCTACCCCCCAGCCCTCGCCATGACTGGGGGACACCGTTCGTGACTAACTGTCGTGTAGCCATTCACCCCTCGGCACGGTACGTGTTAACACCTTGGGTTCCGGATTTATAAGGTTTTCTCCTTTGCTGGTTTTGGCCCGCCCCGGCATATCCGCCGGTACCTCCCATATCTGGGAGGCGTTCCCCTATCCGCCACCTGGGGAGGCGCCCGGTATGGGACCAGCAACCCGGCCGGGTAAATTACTTCATCTGGATAAGCCCTAATATTAGAAGGCGTTAGTGACTTCAGCCGCGGGTTGGTAGACCATTTTAACCAGCTTTAAAAGTGTATTGTGAGGCCATTTATTAAATGCTATGTAATTTAACAGCAAAGACTTAAGTACATTAGTTTTAATTTTTAAAACCTCGTTGAACAAGTACATAATAATTTAAAGAAATAGTCCATTCTCGAAGTGGAGTTGAAATATAGGGAAAGGGGAAAAAAAGTCAAAAGTCTTTCTCCACTAAATTTAAAATTAGTGGAGAAAGTACATAATAATTTACCACTATATTATCATCCGTGAGTTCACAGTATGATTGTTATGGATATGTTACGACTACGGGCCAATTATTGTAGTGCTCTTTCGGTTACTACAGTGCACAGTGCAAATTACCGCAGTAATAAATTTCCATCCTCTTATATTAAATTTAATACAATAAGAAAAATATTCAATAGTAATTAATGGATCAAGTACAATGAAAACTTTACTATGGATTATTATTTGGGAAAAATGCCCGAATGCATTTTAAGTTGAAAATGAGTAGATTCGAGTGCACGAGCGCTTTATTTATATTATACAGGGTGTTCATTTGAAAACATTCCACCACGGATTTATCGAAAACCACTGGTTAAAAGAAAAAACGCCGAGACACGTCAAAAGATCTGCCAAAGGGGACAACTTTTTAACCAAAAACTACTTCACCCCCTTTTACCCTCTGCCCCCCGGGGTCATCCCCTTAAAAATTTTAAATAACAAGGGGTATCAAGTAATAGCTTGTTTGAGAGGTCTTTCAAAGTGCTTTATTTTGACGTTTGATTTTTTAAAATCGGTCTATTTGTTTTTGAGAAAATTAGAAAAACCTTTATTTATCTTAATTTGTTCAGACAGAAAAAACACACGAAAATATCACTTTTTATTTCAATAAATGTTCAAAAACCAACATAAACAGCAATTCGGAAGATTAGACGTGGCAGCAACCAAATAACAACCCGACTTTTTTTCAGCCATGTATTTATAAACACAGATAGCATGGGCGAACTGTATTTATTCTTATAACTGTTTAGTTTTTTATAGTTGCTAAGGAAAAGAAAGCATTTAATTTGCTGTCAGTTACCTTTGTGACAATCTTGGGATAGTGAAATAGTTATTGATGTATCTAGGGAATTATAATGGTCTTAATTACCGACGGCAAAGTTTACGTCCCGAGGGCCTTTGGCCCGAGGGACAGCAATTGCCCGAGGTAATTGAGACCCTTATAATTTCAGTGATACATAGATAATTTTATTTCTGACCGATTTTAGTAACATTTTGTTCATTTTTAAAGTGGAATAAATGTTTCAATAGATGACAATCAAATTGACATTAGATGTCAATCGTTTGATTTTATGTCAAATTTTTCTTAATATCCCAAGGGAGTTATGACCCTTATAATTCCCGCGTAACTAAGACGTTATAAGCTAATAATATACCGGTCAGAAATAAATTAATTTATTGATTCATATTTTACTTCCAAAATGGTTTACACACTAGCCGAAAGAGTGGAAATGATTCTAATTTATGGTGCCCAAAATCAATGCGCGCGGCAAACTGCCGTCACATTTAACGCCAGACATCCGGAAAAGATAACTTCGCATAGGTATGTTTTGGACCTTGTTACTAAATTTACTCAAACTGGATCTGTTGCAAATAAAAAACGTAATCATCGTAGAGTTTTGGATGAAGCCGCTCAAGTTGAAGTTTTGGGTCATTTTGGCATAAATCCTAATACTTCATTACGCAAAATTGTTGATGCGACTGGTATTTCATTAGGCTCTGTACATAGAGTTACTAAATTACAAAAATTTCATCCATTCAAAATGAAAATATTGCAAGAGTTAACCGAAGATGATTTCGACAGGCGAGTTGAGTTTTGTGAACAAATGACTGCAGCGATTAATGATAATACCATTCATGTAAAGAATATCTGCTTCAGTGATGAATGCCCATTTTATCTAAATGGATTTGTTAATAAGCATAACTGCATGTATTGGAGCAATGAAAATCCTCATGCTTTTGTAGAAGGGCATACTCAGTACCCCCAAAAAATTAATGTATGGGCAGGCATTTTAGGAAACAAAGTGATTGGGCCATTGTTTATTAATGGGAATTTAAATGGAGGCATTTATTTAGATATGTTGGAAAATACCATCAATCCGCTTATCACTGAAACCATTGAAAACCAAATCGAAGACGATGGAAACCCTATACTTGATGAGGCTGAAATATATTTCCAGCAAGACGGCGCTCCTCCTCACTATGTTCTTCCGGTTCGGCAATGGCTAGACGACGAGTTTCCAGATAAATGGATAGGGCGAAGAGGGCCTATAGAATGGCCTGCTAGTTCTCCTGACTTGACGCCATTAGACTTTTTTCTATGGGGCCATTTGAAATCTATTGTGTTCACTCCCCAACCTGAAAGTTTGGATAAACTTCGTCAACCCATCATCGAAAGCTGCCATGATCTCCCACAACATGTTTTTGAAAATGTCCGTCAGGAATTTGAACATCGCCTATATCATTGTTTGGCCAATAACGGGCAACATTTTGAACACTTGATATTTTCGTGTGATTTTTTTTCTATCTGAACAAATTAAGATAAATAAAGATTTTTCTAATTTTCTCGAAAACGAATCGACCGATTTTAAAAAATCAAACGGCAAAAAAAAGCACCTTAAAAGACCTTTCAAGCTATTACTTGATACCCCTTGTTATTTAAAATTTTTAAGGCGATGACCCCGGGGGGCAGATGGTAAAAGGGGGTGAAGTAGTTTTTGGTTAAAAAGTTGGCCCCTTTGGCAAATCTTTTGACGTGTCTCGGCGTTTTTTCTTTTAATCAGTGGTTTTCGATAAATCCGTGGTGGGAAGTTTTCAAATGAACACCCTGTATAATTTGATATAATATTATAAGAGAAAATTATTTCTATAATAAAATATTCAACTTCTTTTGCATCGTAGTAACAAATTCGGGCTTATTTTCTTTAAATATTTGTTTTAGTAAGTTACTTTTAAAAGTTTGCATACAAGGTTCCACAATTTCATTAGATTTTGGATGAAGAGGTGAACACTTTAAAACTTTAATTCCTTGTAATGCATAGATTAACAAATTCCTCAGAATTAAATGGTGGACCATTGTCTAAATTAATTCCATCTTAGCAACCCGAGAACAGCAAATGTTTGCATTAGACAGGCAGTAATATTATTAGCTGTCGTTCTTTTTAATATACAAGCATCCACCCTCTTAGATACTACTTGCATCAACCAAAAGCTAAAACCAATAATTTTACTCCGTTGTTTATAGCTAAATCGACATGCAAACGATGCCATTTGTCGTTAGATCAAGACCATGAAGGAATGGCGCATTAGGGTCATAAATACCCATTAGTTGACATCATTCACAGGCTTTTACAATATTTTCAAAATCTCTACTGATCTCAGGCCAATAAATATTTTCTCATGCTAACATTTTTATTCGTACTATGCCAGGTTGTTTCTCGTGAAGAAGCTGTAATACATATTTTCTTAAATGGTTAGAAATTATAACACGATTAGTGTAAATAAAACAGTATATGTGTTGACGCCACCGTTATATGCTTGCGCCAAACATAAATTGTTCACTGTATTTCCATAGGTTGCTTGGTTCAAAATATGTCAGTTAAAATAAAAGGCTTTTTTCTCACACAAAATATATCTATTTACTTCTGATTTTTCATTTACTCATCTTCACATCCGTTCTGCGTAGGACCAAATGCTTTTTACTTTTACAACTTAGTATGGTAACTACTTACTGCATTAAAACAGCTATACATTTTAACATCACTAAACAAACAATAATATCGGAATACAATAGTATAGTCTTAAACTACCGAGACTTTATCGCATTTACGAACTTGAGACTGCTTTTACAACAGTTAAACAGGAGTCGTGTTGTAGTATAAGAACTACGTTCGTATACCTTCGGGCATTCACACCGCGAATTGACCAAGTTATTTCAACAGATAATCGGAACTAGAGTTGGGGTGTACTAATCACATTAGGTACACCCTCGGGATACAATACCGCGAATCTTCCAACACATTTCATAGCTTAAATACCATGAAATCCACGAATCTCGTATAAAACCCGCGAGGCAGCCCGTGTGCTCACTACGGAGGCTTGATACGGAACTGATTCAAGTCTGGATACAATAATCACATTAGTATATCTACAGGATAATATCGCGAATTTACCGACTTAATTACTTGGCTTGTGTGCCGTGAAAATCAATCAACCTCACGTAAAATGGCGCGAGGGAGTCCGTGTACTTCTCACGAAGACTGCTTTGAAACTGAACTATCAAAGCATGTCAAGTCGTATGTGTGATGTGATCTCTCTTTCTCTGGTACCCACCGCAACATCGTGTCATACCGTTTTAACCAATCACGCAAGTATATCCAGTTGCCTCCCAATGAACCCTTTTTACACTGAATTTACTTCGCTTGTATTGTTTGATACGCGGCCGCTCGTTTTTATAGATGCCGTCTTGCCGCGAACCTAGAGAGGCCAGCTTGGTTTTCCGCTTCTTTGCCCGCTTTCGGCGAATATTCTAAGAAACCATTATTGGCAGTTGAAAGTACGTTTTACGATTTAACCGAAATTAACGGACTTTTATTATTTATTGTTTCCATGCACCGACGACAATTTAACAGGTGGTAGACTGCAACGTTGCCGTACTTTCTCTACTTTGTATTTATAACGAGTGATTTTTAATTATTTTGCTCAAGGGAGGCCATGCATTTTAAAAGCATCATGGCCGTACTGCGTAGATAAGATGACATGATTGTTTTATGACATTTACGTCTTATTTGAATTTGTGTATTTGTAAAGTTTAAAAATTGGAGAAATTTTGTAATTTTGGCAGTTATTTGAAGGTAGGTTACTATTGCTTTAACTAATATTTCTCCGGGGAGTCGTCTTTTGACTATTATAAAGTGCTGCAATAGTAACCTACCTTCAAATAACTGCAAAAATTACAAAATTTCTCCAATTTTTAAACTTTACAAATACACAAATTCAAATAAGACGTAAATGTCATAAAACAATCATGTCATCTTATCTACGCAGTACGGCCATGATGCTTTTAAAATGCATGGCCTCCCTTGAGCAAAATAAATAATTGTTATTAAATTATGCAACTAGACAACTGAACCATTCTCCAACAATATGTCCAAACTAAGATTATATATTTTACAAAGTTTAAAAGTTTAGTTAACATTTTATCTTTTTGGGCTTCCCGTGTAATGAAGTTACTTAAATTTTATTTTTTTTTGATCCGTGGATTTAATTTAGGAATACTTAATTAAACAAACAGTTACTACTTTTGTTATATTAAATTCAAACATTCCCGTTTTTTCGGCAACCACCAGCAGCATATATAATATTCTAGTAATTACAAATACTAAGACCTATGTTTAAACCAATCCCCGAAATTGTCTAATTATTGACAATTACGGCACACGTTAATTAATCTCGCGCGGCTTAGCAAGTGTAAGCGAAATGAGGGAGCTAAGAAATATTTTCCCTTCTTCAACGACCCCACTTGATGATGATGATGATGATGACGACGACGATCGTTCGTTACCTAACACACTATGAGAAATGCGATGGTTAAGACCCCAAGGGACCAAGACCAGCAGTGGCGATGTCGATTAAATAAGTGCGTATAAACTTATAAACAAGTAAAAAGCACTTAACAGAATAACAGTATTGATTAGGATTTTTTTTCTCCTTCTTTCTACTCTCTACCGAGTTTGTAACTTGGAATAAAGTCAGTAAGTCCAGTATGTTTTTTTTATTTGGAAAAATGCTCGGACACGGGTATTGATATTCTGAGGTGTGATCCTTTTTATTTAAAAAATATTGATATAGTGTGTCCTAATTTAGAAATATGACGACATCGCAAATTTTTTTAAATGGCAATCCTAGTTTTGTATTTACTATTTTTAAGCAGCATGTTAAGCTATACATAACTGCCAAATTTCAAATATTGGTTCCTTGTCATTTAAAAGATACGAAATAAAAATTAATTATATTTACTTTATTACTCGTGTCACTAATTCCAGTAGTTCTCTTTTGGACGTTCTGGTATGTTCCGACAGTAACCTTGTTACTAATGTTTCCTTAATCTCTATGGATGATATTTTGGATCAAAAGTTGGTTGCTTTTACTATTAAGACAACTAACCCCAAACCCAAGCTTTGTTACAAAACTTATAGAGACTATTCAAGCTTCAACTATGACAACTTTTTACAGGACTTGGGAAATATCAATTGGCGTTGTATTCTTTCCATGACAAATATCGATCTCATGGTAGATTATTTTAATAACAATGTTTTAAATTTTTTTGACGTTCACGCACCTATAGAATTTCTAAAATTACTAAATCTTCAGCGCTATGGATCACTGATAGTATAAAGTTTATAATGAAGCTGAGAGATAAGGCTTTTTATAAACACAAAGAACTAAGGAAACACAGCTGATGTTGTTCGGCACTTCTAAATCTTCTATACTAGAAAATGTACTATTTAAAATCTCTATAAACGGCAGCCACATAGCACCTGTGAATAAATGTAGGAATCTGGGATTGTTGATTGATTCTAAGCTGAGATATTCTGACCATGTTTCATCCTTACTACAGAAAACGTATCGCAAATTGAAACTTTTATATATGCATAGGGACATCTTTGATACAGCTACCAAATTTCGTCTCATAGACTCCTTTGTTTTGTCTCACCTTGGTAACTGCGATATTGTTTACTGGCCTGCCTTACTTCAGAGGGATAGGGATATTTTGCAGAAACTCCAGAATGTTTGTTTAAGATTTAGCTTTTGTGTTCGTAAATTTGACCATATCACTCCCTCGCTGATTGAGTCGGGGTGGTTTTCACTGAAGATTCGAATTGCACATATTACATCTGGTCTACAAGATTGGGATCAACAAGGTCCCCAAATATTTATTAGATAAACTTATTAGACGTTCTGATCTGCACAATATTTTTACTCGCCATAGAGACCTGCATATTGTGCCCAGACACACTCATGCATCTTTTCAAAGCTCTTTTAGTTATACCGCTATTAGCGCGTTCAATTAATTGCCTGATCACATTAGAGCTGCCCCCAGCACGTCTTTATTCTGTATGGGTGTAAGGAAGTTTTTGCTCGCGAGTCGCCGGACGCGCTGAGAGTAGCACTGCTTTTTAATACGTTTTATTTTGTTTATTATTTTTCTCAATGTAGGTACTCATTATTATCTCTACCATTACCCATAATTGGTGTAGTTCTTCGCAAATTGTATTTATTAATCCCTCTTAAAAAAATATCTGTTTATACCTTTCTATCTTTAAACTCTTTAACAATTTCTAAGAACTTTCTCTTTTTCATTAATTTTTCTTTTTTCTCTCTCTCTTTTCATTTGTATAATAATATATATCATCGATTTAGCTATTAGAATTAGTAATCACTTTTTACATGGTGGTTGTATATGAGCAGATATAGTTGGATACCACCACCCACTTTCTAACTTTCTACTGTACTTCTTGTATCTAATTATATAAAGACATTGTTATTATTATTATTACTTTAAACAAAAAAAAATTCTATTCGTTTTTTAAAAATTTCTTGTTTATAAATGCTCAAAATATTGTCCATTAATTATTTGGCAATATACTAAACTGGTTCTGAATATTATTAGTAACTTCAGGAGAAATTCTCAAACACTAATGTCTTATTCATGGTTTCAACTACTCAACATTTGCCAGTTTCGCCTTAAAAACTTTGCTTTTTAAGCACCACCATTAAGAATAGTCTAAGGCAGTGGCGTAGCTAGCATTTTGGAGCGGAGGGGGAGAAACCATGGAGGTGTAGATAGTGAAGGTAAAGCGCGGCAGTCAAAAATTTGTTGGGACCACGCCCAAATTTCGTAGAAATTCACCTTTCTTATGCTCCCCTAGGAACAGGGGTCTGGCCCCAAATAAAATGAAAATCTGCTCTACGGTCTTTCATGGAAATAAATTTCTCCAAGACTTTTCATCAAAGCATTTATTTCATGTAGTAAATTTCTGTTAATATAGCTGGAGCATTTAGTCAGCCATTTTTACAAAAATATTTTTATATGTTTATGGGTAAAAGTTCTATTTTGTGTTTTTTTTTACTCACTTGTGTCAGGTTTAAGTCTGGCTTGCTCAATACTATAATTTTTAATTTATCTTCTAGTTGGTGATTAACAAAATTATCATTTAGTATGTTACTAATGTAGCGTTCATGACAACTACGTAATGGATAACGCGACAATACTTACTTATTCCCGTTGTCAGGGTTGCCACATAAGAAAACGAGGCCTGTGGCTGGGGGGCGTTCCCCTGGCTCCCTATACGCTACGCCACTGGTCTAAGGGAGTAAGGTCTGTAAACATGCGTGGCCATTCAATGGGTCAACTTCTACCAATTTATCTGCCTGGAAATTCTGCATTCTGATATTCACGGACAACTCTTGCAAAATGGGGATTTTATTTATTCATTCAAATAGGAAATCCTAATACAAGAAACTAGGTTTATCTCACAACTCAATTAACAATAATCATTTAACCTATTACTAATCACTAACTTACAATATAAAGTTTTAGCAAATTAATAAACAGATAAATATATATATCTACGTTTAATGTACCTCATTGTTGAGCTTAACAAAATAAATAACATAATAAATATATATATACTTAGAACACTAAACAACTAAATAAACAAACAAGATAGAAACGTTTGAAGAAAAAATGCAAATTAAGCAGAGCTTAATACAAACCCCATCATCTTTCCATCAGATCACATGGAAAACCTTGAAAAAGCCCCTTTCCAAAGAACTACAAAGTAAGATTTCCTATCTATTTGTTTTACTACCAAATACTACACAAGCCTAGGCATAGTAAATACCTCAAAAAGGTATAAGTAAATTATTTATAATTTTTCCATTTGTGTAGTCTATATTTGTAAGCTAACTTAAATTGTTTCTGTACAGTAGTTATTATTGGTTTTGATGTATGTATGTAGACAATTTAAAACCAAAAATATTTTTTCTGTTAATTCATTATTCATATTATTAAATCAAATTTATTATTTAAGCAAAAAGAAAAGAACACCTAATAAGCAAAATTGAAGCTGCAAACAACCTAAACACTTCGGCTGGAGCAAAAAAAACCTTGTAGAACCTCAAGGCGATTTTTATAAACAAGAATCCAAAATAAAAAGAGGGGAAAATAGTTTAAGAATTAAAATTACAGAGGAAAATTTAAAAGCTGCCAAGTTAGACGTAAAAATTAAAAGTCTAGAAAGACAAATAAATGAAGAAATATTAAAAAAGATTCTTAAATCTATCAACTTTTTCTAATTTTATGTAAAATTTCTTTGGTGTCCTTTCTTACTTTACCTACCTTATTAAAATATTCTTTTGTTAAGTAAATGTAAATTAGTTTAACACTAGGACCTTGCATATATCATTTGCAACTAGGCTGGGCCTACCATATTTGTTGAAATAATAATACATTATAAATAAATTATTTATTATATTTATTTCTTATATGTAACTTACTTTAACATAATACACTTTTTCATTTAGTTAGATATTAATATTATAGAGTTAAACTTTTTGTTTTTTCGCCACGTAAATAGCAACAAATTAATCCAACATTTTAAATACTACATATTAGTAAAATAATGGTTAATTAGTTCCTGTCTAAACGCACCACCACCCATCTCATTTTGAACAGGTACAATTTCATTAATATATCTCTGTAATTCTTCATCGACAGGAGGTTCCGCTTTATTTAGTCTTATAGCAATATTATGTACCACAGTAGAGGATTAATACACTTTCATTGTCACCCCCCACTCCTCTGACGTCACATGACCTTGAACGCAGGTGTTCAATGATGTCACATGACCTTGACCTTGAACGCAGGTGTTGGTATCACCTTGACCTTGACCTTGAACGCAGGTGTTGGTATCACCTTGACCTTGAAAATTTACGTCATATGACCTTGACCTTGAACGCAGGTGTTGGTATCACCTTGACCTTGAAAATATACCTTGAAGTTTTATGACCTTGATGTTGCATGACCTTGAAAGACCTGTTGTCAATGTTAATTTTTAATGGTGTGACCTTGGCCGCTAGGTATATATGTGGGTAGGAGGTGTCACATTTTAGTATTGAACAGAATATTCAGCAAGACTTTTTCAAAATAATTAGTTAAACGGACATGGAGTATGTGTGTGAAGATTGTAGTGAGACATTTAGTCGTAGTTACAGTATGTTACGACACAGAAGAGAGTCTTGCATGTTTCGATTTGTTAACGCAGAGTCTGCAAAGCGACGGAGAGTCGATGTGGCTACACCAACACCCCAGATGCGAACATGTGTAACTTGTAATATAGCTGTTCCACATAATCAATTGGGTGCTCATCAAAGAACGCTCCAACATCGAAATAATTCCTGTTTGCCATTGTCACAAGGTGTTCAAATTGTGCAAACGGCTTTTAAGAAGAGGATTGCAACATATCGAGTAAGCAGTGAAAATTTCCATATAGACTTCACCATATTTTTTGAAGAAATTAAAGCTCAAGTGCTTAGTTTAATAAGTGAAGTAGTAGCAGTTCGTGGTGCACTAAAAATAAACATGGTTGTGGTGGGATTGTACATTCTTCCCGCACAGGATTCTTACAGTGAAAAATCTTTTAACACGTGTAATGAAATTGTTACTGTTGCAAGTGACTTGGAAGAAGTGTACCGATCATTTGTTGAGGCAATGAAGGTTCAATCAACGGAATTTCAGGAAAAGGATTCAGGTATGTTATAGGTCAATAATTGAAAGCATATTTAATTATTAAATATATATTTTATCTTACAGGTTGGGCATTAGAAAAAATTTTGTACTTGGAGCTAAACATCAATGAATATAAACCATTTGGGGGATCATCATATATCAAGTTACCGAAATTCATTGATCTGAAGAATGCTGTTGTTAATGTTTACAATCAAGATGAGTGCTGCTTCGCTTGGGCCGTCACGTCAGCATTGTTCCCTGCCAGTAACATGTCATCACAAATGACGTCATACCCCCATCACTCTAGAGTGCTAAATTTTACAGGTATGAATTTTCCAATTAAATTGCGTGATATTTCTAAATTTGAAGAAATGAATAATATTTCAGTAAACGTGTATGGTTTACAAACGGTATTTGAACATAATAAATTAAAATATGAAGTTGTGGGCCCATTAAGATATTCTGGTAAAAAGCTGGGTATACATGTAAATTTGTTGTTAGTAACCAAGGATTGTAATGTCAGAGATAATGATGATGATGATGCACACATTTGCGATACAAATTGTATGAAAAGTCATTACTGCTGGATAAAAGACTTATCAAGATTATGTTCAAGTCAGATATCATCAAGTTGTGATAAGCTTTATTTTTGTGATGGGTGCCTTATATATTTTAAATCATCATTCGCTTTGACATTACATCAAGAAAATGATTGTAAACTTAAATACTCAGTTATACCATCAGTTAATTTAAAAGTGGATAAATTTGGGAAAAGTGTAGCGGAAAACATTTTAAAATTTGAAAATATCGAAAAACAAATGCGTGTACCATTCGTTGTATATGCAGACTTTGAATCAGTGCTTAAACCATTAGATTCAACTGAACCAAACCCCGAACATTCTTACAGTACGACAAACGTTAAACATGAGCCGTTTTCTTTTGCATACCTAATAAAGTGCTCCTTTGATGATTCTATTTCAAAATTTGAGTTATATCGCGGAGATGATGCAGCCCAAGTATTTGTATCCCGCATTGAGACAGATCTAAGAAATTTATACAATACGTATTTAAAAGATATTAGACCAATGAACCGTTTAACATCTGATGAAATAAAAGATTTCGATAATGCCACAGAGTGCAACATCTGTGAAGGTCCGATTAACAATAATGATAAGGTAAAGGATCATTGTCACATAACGGGAAACAAAAGACCTGGTGCTGCTCATTCGATTTGTAATTTAAATTATAAAGTACCTACATTTATACCAATTGTATTTCATAATTTGAGTGGTTATGATAGTCACATGTTTATCAAAGAATTGTGTCGTCATGGTGATAAAATTGATGTGATAGCTCAAAGCAAAGAAAAGTACATTTCATTTACCAAAAGTATTTACGTTCATGATTATGTAGACTCAAAGACCATGACAATAAAAAAAAAATATTTAAAATTAAGATTTATTGATAGTTTCAAATTTTTATCAGCATCACTAGATACTTTGGGTAAAGGTTTAGACTTAAGTAGTTTAAAGGAAATGCGCAAGCATTATCCCGATGATAAGAAGTTTAGTTTAATGCGTGGCAAAGGTATTTTTCCATACAGTTTCATGGATTCTTTGGAAAAGATGAACTATCCAAATTTACCAACTAAAAATCAGTTTTACGATAATCTATCAGAGGAACACATTAGTGATGAAAGCTATGAAAAAGCTAAGGAAGTTTGGCGTTTATTTGATTGTAAGAATTTAGGGGAATATTCAGATTTATATTTAAAATCAGATGTGTTATTATTAACCGATGTTTTTGAACAATTTCGCGATATGTTTTTAAACATTTATAAATTAGACCCAGTGCAGTACTACACTCTTCCCAGTTTTTCATTTGATTGTATGTTGCGCATGACCAAGGTAGAGTTGGAACTACTTACTGATATTGACATGATTCACTTTTTTAAGAAAGGAATTCGTGGTGGTATAAGTCAGTGTTCGGAAAGGAAACATATTGCCAATAATATTTATTTACCGAATTATGATGCATCAAAACCTTCTTCATTCATTACTTATCTGGATGCCACAAATTTGTATGGTCATAGTATGTCACAAGCATTACCATTTGGTGGATTTAGATGGTTATCACAACGCGAAATTTTAGATTTGAATATTATGGATATTGACGACAACAGCCCAGAAGGCTACGTGTTGGAAGTCGATGTGCATTATCCACTGGATTTGCACGATGCACATTCTGACCTTCCATTTCTGGTTGAGAATATAATACCACCAACAGAAACAGCCAAATTGTCAAAGTTAATACCAAATTTAAATGATAAAAAAAAATATATTGTGCATTATCGAACCCTAAAGCAGGCGATTTCTAGTGGCTTAATGGTAATGCAAACTCATAGAATTTTAAAATTTAGTCAATCTAAGTGGCTAAAGACATACATTGATTTCAATACAGATTTGCGGAATAAGGCAACATCAAAATTCGGTAAGGATACATTTAAATTAATTATTAACGCCATTTTTGGCAAGACTATGGAAAATGTCGAAAATCGCAACGATATAAAGTTAATCACACAGTGGGAAAACATGCGGGGTAAAGTAGGGGCAAGGGCTTTAATATCGCGTCCGAATTACAAAAGTTCAACAATATTTACCGAAGATTTTGTTGCAATACATATGGATAAACTAAAAATTATATACAATAAACCAATTTATATCGGATTTTCCATATTGGATATGTCAAAGACAGTGATTTACGACTTTTTTTATAATTTCATTAAAGCAAAATTTGGTAGTAACGTTTCCTTATTGTACACTGACACCGATTCTCTTATTTTAAAAGTTTTTACCGACGACTTTTATCGAACAATTGCAGAGAACCCTGATAAGTTCGACACCTCTAATTATGTAGAAGGGAATATTTTTAATATCCGGAAAAGTCAATCAGTAGTAGGTCGGATGAAAGATGAATTTCCAGGTGATCCGATAATGTGTTTTTACGGCACCGGCGCTAAAGCTTATTACATCAGCTCGCTTCATAATGAAGTGAAGAAAGCAAAAGGTGTCAAAAAAGCAGTTATTGAGAAACAACTTCACCTTGAAGATTATCAAAATGTAGTAGAGCGTGGTGGTTTAATATTTCGCAAAATGAAAACGTTTCGTAGTTATAAACACGACGTTTACACGGAAATATTAAACAAGGTAGCATTATCTCACCACGACGACAAACGCTATATAATACCATCAACGACAAAAACTTTGCCTTGGGGACATAAGGATTTAGACTTTTATAGTGCAGACCCAGAAGAAAATTTGGTAAACTTGTTGAAAGTTATTCAATCATATCTTTAGTTTTTAAGTAATTTTATGTCATACCGATTTTAAACTTGTTAAAATAATTGGAAAATTCATATATAAACTGTTAATTTTAATATTTATCAACGTACTGGATTAGTGTTATGTAGAATTTTAAAAGAAAATGCACTACCTCAAGGATGGCAAGATACACCTTGACCTTGATAAAGCTAGTTTTAAAATTTCAAGAGAACGCGCAACCTTGAAAAGTGCCTGTAGTCAAGGGCACTAAGAAGAGTGGTGGCAAGAACGAAGTGAAGGACGGCGAGACTCGAGGTGGGGTGAACTTATAGTGGGGGGAATAGGCATAAAAGCGAGCATCTTGTGTGGAGCTCTTCAGTCTGAAACTTTTAGTGACGACAATTATTCCTGTGTACGTAATGTGTTCAAACATGAGTGATATTTCTGATTTAATGAGTGTTTCAACCCAAGATCTTCTGGGCGTCGAAGATGATTTACATCTGATTACCGCAAACGCCTTTGTGGACGAGCCCGCAGCCCCCGGGAACGACTTGAGTATAGCAGACGATGGAATGGAGCAGATTATGGATGATGCATGTGGCCAGTTGTTGAGGGACATAGAGAAGCGGCAAGCAGCTGAGAACAAAAAAGTCAATGTTCTCAGTAATGTTGTGATTAAGGAAGCCCAGCCGACACATTCAAAATTAAAAAGATTACTGACGACTGGTGGATCCAAAAGCAAGGGTGAATTTTATTCGTCTGTGGCAAAGGATGTGCCGAAAAAGAAGAAATTCACATTTAGGCGCCTCCCCGTACCTTTTCCCGGTGGATTCGAGATGCCGTCTTCACCACCACCACCAGCAGCAGCAGCGATTCCAAACCACTTGGCTCCGGTGGTAGTTGTCGTGGATGGCCCAATCATGAGGACACCATCGCCACCACCACTATCACCGGAGCTGTGCCGGAAAGGACGAAAAGGTCGAAAAAAAAATATAGAGCGACCAATTAGTGCATCTAGTGCGTCCACATCATCATCAACGTTTGTGGCGTCTCAACCAGGTTGGCTAGATGAGTTTTCTAGCAGCCAAAGGAATGTCCTAAGAGACGCCTATAATGTGCGGGGTAAACTTTTGGGACAATTAAGGGCGCGAGAAAGTGATGTGGAAATTTACGAGAGACAGATTACGGAACTAAAAAAAAAGTTAGATTTAGCTAGGTGTGATGTGGGACAATTAAAAAAAAAACTATTGTTATTAGACAATTTTAGTGTTAAGTTAGAGTAAGTTTTGTAATATTAGATGTATATAGATTTAGGTTTAAGAATTGTATAGGCATATAATTTTAGTGTTAATTTAGAGTAAGTTTTGTTATAGTAAATGTATATAGATTTAGGTTTAAGAATTGTATAGTAATGTAATATATATGTATATATTTTATAAAAATATATTTAAATAAATATCATCCTAGTCAATTAAATTTTGTTTTATTTACAACATTTTGAATTAGTTAGGTTTATGAGAATCAATAAACCCGTAGGCTATATATAAAAAAGTTTAAATCTTAATATTTAAGTAATTTTTTAAGCAAACGAAGTTATAAGAAATTTTACTTTAGCGAATTCAAGAAATTATTAAATCGAATAGATTTGTCTAAAACTATATTTCCTTCGCTAACTACATCAGTCGATTGCAAGCCACGATGGGAGAATATCCTTCAGACATTTTTCTTGATATCCAAGGCTACCATTGTTCTTCTTTTGGATACTTTCCAAAAGAGTTAGCAATTTACGATGGGTTTCGTATCTCAAGTTATCTATTTAAAGCTCCTTTTGCGAAAAATATGTTGTCCCTTGCGGAGCTAAAACATGTCAAATGGGCCGAAAAGTATCATGGACTGAAGTGGGAGTCTGGAAACGTAGAACTCTGTGAAATTAACAATATATTTAAACATGTGTTGGAATTATACCAATCACCCAGGATATACGTAAAAGGAAGTATGAAGGCAAATTTCCTAAAGAGGTTTATAAGCGAAGAAATCATTACAGATATTCCCTGTAAGCTGGAACCGAAATTAAGTAAATTTAAGAAGATTCCAGAGTGTTTTTTCCACAAAACGATGCATCCATGGCATTGTGCAGCATCGAATGTAAAACTGTTATATAATTATAGAAATTGCTACTAATAAATATTATATTATTGTTTACTTTGTTTTTCTTTTAATCATTCGTCAGTACCTAATCTGCACACTTTTTCTCTTAGATTGGCTAGCTAGTATTGAACTTAAAATATTTGACTTAGTGTTTACAATAAATCACAACTTAAAATAAAATTTCTTGGTACTACCCGTTTCGTATTTAAATAATTTTTTAAGGCATTTGCTGTAATTTTACGCAGAAATGCAAAAGAGCTAAAATGTTTGCCTTCGCTTAAACCATAGATCCCCGGTTTTTAAATTGTATTTAGTGAAAAAATTTTTTGGTGGTACCTCCATAATATTTGTTATTTATTAATTTTTTTTAAGCATTTGCTGTAATTTTACGCAGAAATGCAAAGGAGCTAAAATGTTTGCCTTCGTTCAAACCATAGATCCCCGTTTTTTAAATTGCATTTAGTTGAAAAATTTTTTTTGGCGGTACCGCCATTATATTTGTTATTAATTAATTTTTTAAGGCATTTGCTGTAATTTTACACAGAAATGCAAAAGAGCTAAAATGTTTGTCTTCGTTTAAACCATAGATCCCCGTTTTTTAAATTGCATTTAGTTGAAAAATTTTTTTGGTGGTACCTCCATTATATTTGTTATTAATTAATTTTTTTAGGCATTTGCTGTAATTTTACGCAGAAATGCAAAAGAGCTAAAATGTTTGCCTTCATTTAAGCCATAGATCCCCGTTTTTTAAATTGCATTTAGTTGAAAAATTTTTTTGGCCGTACCTCCATTATATTTGTTATTAATTAATTTTTTAAGGCATTTGCTGTAATTTTACGCAGAGATGCAAAAGAGCTAAAATGTTTGTCTTCGTTTAGACCATAGATCCCCGTTTTTTAAATTGCATTTAGTTGAAAAATTTTTTTTTTGGTGGTACCTCCATTATTTTTGTTATTAATTAATTTTTTTTAGGCATTTGCCGTAATTTTACGCAGAAATGCAAAAGAGCTAAAATGTTTGCCTTCGTTTAAACCATAGATCCCCGTTTTTTAAATTGCAATTATTTGAAAAAAAAATTTTTTTGGTAGTACCACCTTCATATTTGTTATTAATTAATTTTTTTTAGGCATTTGCTGTAATTTGACGCAGAAATGCAATAGAGCTAAAATGTTTGCCTTCGTTTAAACCATAGATCCCCGTTTTTTAAATTGCATTTAGTTGAAAAATTTTTTTTATTTGTTATTAATTATTTTTTTTTAGGCATTTGCAATAATTTTAGAGAAAAAAGTATTGAAGTGAAAATGTGTGACTAGATGTAAACTATAAGCTCCCATTTTTTAAAATTGCATTTTCTTAAATTTTAAAAACCCCATTGTCATTTTTTTTAAATTATGTATATTAAGCGAGTTATTTAGATTTTTCTATTTTTTGACTTTTTGAGGTATTTCCATACTTTTTACATCAAAAGTTGCATAATAAATAAGATGCGGCCGGTTTCGAACTTAATTATGGTATTTTTTAAAATTTCTTAATACCGCTATTTTTTGTTATATAAGCAATTGAAATGTGAAATGCATGGGGTGCCCCACCTGGCTATTTTTTAGAAATGTTTAATTTTTAGGCTTTTCGCCCATCCTACATAAAAGTTGTATCTGACATAAAAGATTCGTCTACTCGTGAGCTAAATTATGGAATTTTTTAATTTTAAAAATTAACAATATGAAGCAAGTTTTACAACAATTTATAAAAAAATAGCATTTTTAGTGTCAAGTATCAGAACTTCCTTATTGTCAGTCCCATAAAAAAAAGCTTCGTATAAGAGATGGTCTAAATTATGTGGAGAATATTTACAAATTTTTTATTAAAGTAAAAAACCATAAATAAAAAAGTTCGCCGGTGAAAAATCGTTTTATCTCAGCTATCCGTGGTCCGATCTTGACGGGACCCCCCGCAAACGATTTAGACGCCCGTCTACGGTGGGAGGGTGGGGGGCGGGTGGGCACTTATAAAAAAAAAAAAAAAAAAAAAAAAAAAAAAAAAACGTGTAAACCGAACCTTGCCTACCATCTCCCAGTGTGTTTTGCACATTTCAATTACGCATAAGCGAGCTAGAACTATCTCTGACCTTGAAAAAATTGAACAAACTTCTTTATCCTTCATCCGATTTTAAATCTGTTTCCACGATAATTTTCCTTAAAAAATTTCAACAAACATTTACTCGAAAAGTTTTTCTCTACGACTTACCATTGAGGCACTGTGAAGCTTTAAAGTGCAGTTTTCGTTATTTCACCTATCTTTTTCATAACCCCCTATTGATTTTTGGAGATTTTAAATTTTTTTTTCAGCAATTTTATGTAGAAAAATATGCCAAGAAATATTTTATAATGACATTTCCTCATAAAATATCGCCAAGTGGCCGAAAAAAATTCTTAAAGGTTGAAAATTTGCATATTTTATATTTTACAAAAATTAACGATTTCTTGATTAAAATGGGATCTTTAGAGGTAAATGAGTGTTTTTGTAGTATAACATTTTTTTCCCAAATGTTTGCATGTATTCGAAAAAAATTCTTAAAAGTTGAAAATTTACATATTTTATATTTTGCAAAATTAACGATTTTTTGATTAAAATGGAATCTTTAGAGGTAAATGAGTGTTTTTGTAGTATAACATTTTTTTCCCAAATGTTGGCATGTATTCGAAAAAAATTCTTAAAAGTTGAAAATTTAAATATTTTTTATTTTACAAAAATTAACGATTTTTTGATTAAAATGGAATCTTTAGAGGTAAATGAGTGTTTTTGTAGTATAACATTTTTTTCCCAAATGTTGGCATGTATTCGAAAAAAATTCTTAAAAGTTGAAAATTTAAATATTTTTTATTTTACAAAAATTAACAATTTGTCGAGAGAAATGGAATCTTTTGAGCTAAATAACTGGTTTTTCAGTAAAAAATTGTAAGAACTTTAAATTTCGTAGGTATGACGAAAGATCATTATTGCCTTAAAAAAATTTTGCCGTAAAACGTTGGGATAAAAATTGACATTTAACAACTAACTACGCTCAAGTCTTTATGTGGCCCTCCGAAGAGGACCTGGGGAAGGGGGTTAGGGTGGGTCAGGGTTCGGGCGGTCGCATAGTAAAGAGAATAGGACTTCTACGGAGTGGTTGAGTCCGCAGGACCGGCGTCCATATCATCTTCAAAATCCCACCAAGATGTGGAATCGGCTGGTCCGCTAAAGTCATCGCTGACTTCTACCGATCCCGCATTCGATGTGGAGTCCGCAGGTCCAGTGGCCTCAACATTTTCAACTCGCCTCGATGGTGGTGGTCTGTTGGGTCGAGGAACAATTTCAGTCTCATCGCTAAACAGCGACGAGCCACGGCTTGCAGGTCCTTCTTGGGGTCTAGGAACATATTCTGTCTCATCGCTAAACAGCGACGAGCCACGGCTTGCAGGTCTTTCTTGGGCCATGTCCAAGATGTATATGAATTAATTGTGAAGCTGAACTAGTATTTATATGCTAACATTGTAGTGGGGGATAATATTTGAATGATCTGCCTTATAGCCGTTTATAATAAACATTACTCGGTCTCTACCAACAGTAACACAATCAAACACAAGATTTTTATTTTTAACTAATTTGAGAGAAATGCGATGAATTATGTACTGCAGAAAATCCCTTGAAGTTTTTCTATTATGCGATGATAACAAATACCACATGTTGGTATTGTATCATCCCAAAAATGGGACTTCTGCCTAACTAACTAACTACGCTCAAAGTATAAGTGTGGTCCTGAAAAGGACCGTTTTTTGTAGGTTTAGGGAAACCAGCTAATTCGGCTGTTCCCCTCTGGCGATCTGGACAGATCGCGGTGCAATTATCCGACGCCAACGCCGACGAGGTGCTGGTGGTTCGGGCGCTCCAACCCTTTCTTCCTCGTCGTCGTCGTCGTCGTCGTCAATCACCACCACGACAGGTGGTGGTGGTGGTGCTGCTTGTACTGTCGGCTTAACGACAGCGATCGGTTTCCCTTCAAATTTCTTCTTTGAGGCTGCCCAATACTCTTCGATTTTCCTCTTCCTGGTCGAGGTCAACATCAGTCCAGTTGCGTCCATGGCTGGATGAAGAGTGATACATTCTGCTATGCGCATACGTATTTATAGCCATATTTTAGGGGTGGGGTGTAAATTTTACTATATCCTTCAAAAATGTGTCTTGAATTAAAAAAATAATTTAGTTTGATCCCAGCTTTGATGAGATGAAGTTTGTTGTAGTCGACATTCAAGGATTCTGCGTTCCACAATTTCAACCTAAAGAGTTGGCTATTTATGATGGAAGGGAGATGAAAAGTTACTTCTTTAAACCAACAATACCGTTTCAAGAACTATCGTATGAATGTCAGAAGCAGGCGTTGTACTTATATGGAAACCGACATGGACTTTGCTATACTTATGGTGAAACGGATCTCGACCAACTTTTCTCGATTCTCTACGACGCTCTGCACGATGTCGACACTATTTATGTCAAGGGACAAGTTAAGAAGGATTTTTTAATAAACACTTTTTTCGATATGAACCTTAAAACTCCTTCTATTGTTAATTTAGAATTCACTACTGATTCTATTAATATACCAAAATTAACAATGGATACTACGTATTGCTCCAATCATAGTTTAAATATTTGTTCTTGTAGCGTAACAAATGCTAGAATATTGTATGACTATATACATAATTGTTTACCTAAATAAATAATACAAAATGTCCAAAGTGTTTTATTAACAGTCACCTTACCATAGTAAAATTTTAATAATATGCTTACGGTGGTATGCCTTCAATAATAATAATAATAATAATAATACCGTAGCACAATCAAGTGATCCACTACGCTCAAGTCTTAATTTTCCCTTCAAAAAGGACCTGTGAGGTGTAATTATTCGGGTGGTCGCATAGGAGAGAGAAAGTGGGAATTATCGTAGTCCTTCTACGGAGTCGTTGAGTCCGCTGAACCGACTTCTACCGGTCCCGCATGTCTCTACCCATGGTAGCACAATCGAAAAATTATTTCTCGAAAAGTATTGTGCCACCCTGGGTATGTGACATTAAACAACTAACTACGCTCAAGTCTTTATGTGGCCCTCCGAAGAGGACCTGAGGAAGGGGGTTAGGGTGGGTCAGGGTTCGGGCGGTAGGTAGTAGTAGCTTTATTTGTAATAGAACTTACATTCTATTGCAAATAATGCAAGATTGTTGGTGAAAGACCGTAAACAATCTTTCACGACAATCACTACATCTCGAGTGATTTTGCATCGCCCTATTATATCCTAATGTAAAATGAGTTTGAATGAAATTAACATCATTCAAACCTCCAAATCTAGTTATGTAGCAATTCATACATAAATTGACGTGAAGGCCCCATTTTACATAGGATTGAACTATGCAAAATCTAGCTCTGAACCTACCTCCCCTACGTACCGCTCTATGTTGAACATTTGGTTCAACTGTTCGGTCTTCATCGGTTGAATATCCTGCATCTGAACTTGATGACATTTCGGGACAGTATGAGTTTCCATGTCAAAATCGGTCATTATATATACTTTATTTTGCCCCCACCTCTACCTCCCTCTCTCTCTCTGTCTCATACACTTCTATATATTCTTATCATTGAAGAATTCATGTCTTGTAACATATTAAAATATACCCTCGATCCTCGGTTACAAAAATTAAACCAACAGTAGTAGCTTTTACAATAACAGAAACACGGTAGATAATATTAAAATATTTATTTCTAAATTTATTTTCTATGTAATACAGTGCCTTCCTTAAACGGTATTACAAAATAAAACTGTTAAGATACTAAATATCTAAGGTTATTTTATTACAAAGAAAGATAAACTACAGAACTTAGATTAAAATATGGATTTGTTACTAACTGAACCATTCATGATATTGTAACTTAAAAATGAGTCGTGAATAACCAATGCATAAACTTTAGTGTCTTTGGGAAATTTACTGTTTCGTGTTTCAAACTCGATTTTGACATCAACTGTGGATGATTTGATAGCTTCTGGTTGATGACTGCAATCCACGATGAAAATGGGGTTGTCAGGATATTCGACGTAATTTAACATTGGGTCCACCATTTCTCGACCGTAGTAGCTACTCTGGAAGTTCTCATAGGTATAGTAAGCTGTCGCATATAATTTTTTCCCAAACTCTAAATTCCATCTTTCATATGGATAGACGGTGGAATTAAGGTATACTCGTATGTCACTTATATTGGCTGTAGTAAACTGGGTGGCATCTTTGGCCTTATTGTCGCAATTGTTACTATTCTGAAAACCAATAATCAAATATCTCGGTTTTTCAAGACTTGTGCTAGTCCTTAAAGCCCACACATCTGATGATGTTTGTCGCAAAGCAGGTAGTTCGTAAAGATCCCATTTACGATATGCCATTGAAATATTGGCGCTATTTACACCTTTATTCATGCGAGACATTATCTTTAGCTTTTGACGATCGTCGGGAATAATATGACGAACTCTCCATTCGATTTTATCAATATTAATGTCTGCTTCCACTTCACCAACATAACAATTGGTAAAATTGCGAGCGATAATTAAAATAAGCTCTTGCTTAACATTAAAAATTCCTTTCGTATAGTCCTCTGCAAAACCCATTAGATACTTTAGGGGGAGCTTTCCGGAGAATACGTGACTTGTGGCATCAACAAGAGCTTGATTATTTTCATTTAGACCCCATCCACAAACCATTAGAGAATTATTTTGTAAGGCGCCGAAGGATGCCATCGTTTTCAGTGTTGTAGTAATTCCTGGTTTTCGGACAATTGCGACTTGTTCACCACCACCCATTTCATAGCGAATTTCGTCGAAAAGGAAGGCTATAGCATTATTCGATAAGTAACATTTCTTTGTTGCATCTTTAGGTTTGAAAGTACCTTCGATGTATATGTAACTTTCGGAAACATCCAAGATTATGTCTTGAAAGTGTACGGGAATACGAATTTCATCAGAGTTCTTAAATGTTGGGGAACCATATGGTTTATAAGTATGTTCCTGTAAACTTATTATGGAGTTCTCGAAGATAGGTTCGGTGAAAACCTCGATCTTTTCACTAGTAGCCGTCATTTTCTAGATTTTCGTATTTTCAAACCAATTGATCGTAAAAAACTGTAATCTTCACGAGAAAGCTGCTGCTGCTGCTGCTGCTGCTGCCGATGAGGTCTTTTCGATCTTATGACTGGATTACGAATGAGCCTGGTTTGCCTACTTTGTTTACTTTTATTATGTTTAACTGAATCTTTCACAGTATGCAACAAACGTAGTTGAGTGTTAAAGCAGAAACCCATCCTTATGCTATTTTCTTTAATTCCAATTTAATAATTATCTTCTCGCCTCGAAAGTCAATCAGATCTCCGTCGTCATCCAAGATTCGCAGACTGATGTTGTCTATGAACTGACGTCCTTCCGGTATAATCGGCATATAAATAATATTCTGCGGCTCTTTCGTAATTTTATACCCTGCTTCAACGTCAATATCAAATTCAAATAGGATGTGGCATTTCGACGAGTTCAGGAATGCACCAGAGATTATATTACAATCAACCCGTATAATGCGTACTTTCATAATATCCACATTGTACACTGACTGATGCTTTTCATTTTTTTTTAACACTTTAGCGTCAAACCCCAACATTTTGGCAATACTTTTGTCACCACCCAAATCAATGTCATACTTCGATTTCATCTCACATTGTAATGTATTATTGTTGGCTGTTAACGAAAATATTTCATCACTATCGTCGCGGGTTGACTCTTTTAGGGCTGTCAACATAGCTTGACCAATTTCATCAATTTCATATGCTCCTGGTGGAATGGTCAGTAGATGTGATATTTTTTCATCATTCCTTATTTTACCAGATGAGCTGTTGTTTTCATCAATTATGTAACCAAATGAGTTGTTGTTTTCATCAATGTTAAAAATTGAATTATATGTGTAAAATCCCACAAGTGCAAGACCATATTTACTTGTTGTACTCAGTTCAATGGGTGGATAAAAGTCGGCGCTTAACACGCTCGAGGATCCTGTTAGCGTGAATGTATGCGACATGACTGACGTTAAGTAGCTATTTGTGATTGTTTTTATTATCATTTGCAGCAGTTCAATGGGTTTAATACACTAGCGCTTTTTTTTTTCTTCTCATCTGATGTTGTGTTAATCGAATTTTCAGCTGTTATATTCACATCACTGATTTTGCAGTAACAACAAAATAATTTTCGAGGCAATGGCCCATCACCCACATCCTTGTTGGAATCGTCACTGTCGCTATTGTAATGTTCATAGCAAAACTGATATTTCATCATATCCTCGTCACTTTTCAGTTCATTTGACAGCTTATCCCAAACTAGAGCAATTTCATTTGGCGCCATCGAAATCATTACTTCCTTCGGCACGTTTTCTAATTCTTCGGCAGTCATTCTCAACAATCCACCCACTTGTTTAAACACTTTAAGTGAGTGCAAGATCTTTGTGTAGTTATCGCGTTCAACTTGTGACGTCAAAGACATAATTATTATTATTATTTTATATCGGAGAGAAACTTCAAACACAGATGGCCACACCAAACTGAATCGAATTCTTGCTGACGATCGTATGTATAGTAAATGTTTTTCGACGCGTTCGAACCTGTTTGCAGATATCTCACCAATTCGGTAGGTGGTGGCAAATCACCAAAGCTATCATAGTATGTTACTTCAAAGTTGACTTTTCGATATGCCACCCAATGCGTCCCTACCCCCGATGCGCTATCCAAATTAACAATGGCTGCTTCATACCGTCGAGGACCACGTGCAGGTAATGCATCTCGCATATAAACTCCCCTAAAGTGAGGTATCTTTAGTTTTAACACATACTTTTCCAGATCGACATTTGATAGCGGTCTATGGGGTAGGGATTCAATTAGTTTTTTGACATATTCCTATGGTTCATAAACAATCCCATACCTGAACGATATGGTTTCAGATATAATCCATTTCCTCTTAGTTTTAAAGTGGCGCCTGTTTTTTCTGCATTTGCCTTCTTCACTTCTTTGATGGTGCGAACAATGCCGGCGACGCCACCTGCTAACGAGCCTAAGGCTGACAGACCAGCAAATATTGGTATTAATGGTAATACTCCACCAGTTTTAGGAATAGGAATAATCCTAGGTGTGCGAACTTTTCGTTTACCACCTGCTTCTTTTACTGATTTGCGGGCTGCTGTAACGGCTATTTTCGATGCATTTAGAATATTCATTTTCTTTCCACCACCTCTTAGCAATTCTGCTCGAATCGGACGTCGAACAGCAGAACCAAAAGCTACTTTCTGCACACGCACCCGCTTTCCAGCACGTCGCTTACCAGCTCGCCGCTTCCTCTTGGTAATTTTTGATCTACGACCCTTCCTTTTGCTTGATGACACACCCATACCAAAACGTTGCTTTGTTTTCATAATGTTTGTTACCAACCACGCAGCACTCTTTTCACCAACGCTAGCGTCTGCAGATTTCACTCGTTTCCAAGCACTTTGTTCCAACTCGTAATCTGCTTGGTGCCGCTCACTTAAATTGTCTCTATTACGTAAGTAAGCTAAATCGTGCTTCTTACACGCCACGTCTAAAGGATTAATTCCTTGATCACCTCTTTTCACACGTTTAATCACTTTTGTTCCGGGACCACAATATTGATAACCTGGGATATGCAGCTCCACCGGCAGGTTATTAATTAAGGAGTTAACAAAGCCTCTTCCAGTCTTAGTCTGTAAACGAGACGATCTACTTCGTCCGGTGATCAGCATCTGAATGACCATTTAAGTGAAAAGTTTGCTATAAAGTATTGATTTTATCAATATGCGGATAGTACATTTGAAACAAAAATTCCCCATCGATAATCTCGATGAAAAAGTTGGGTGTGGACATGAACAGAAATTGTTAAGGAAACACGGTCCTTTGCTTCCATCATCCATTCGTGGAATAATAATTGGACCTTCGAATTGTGGCAAAACCAATGTTATGATTTCACTACTTACTCACCCCTTGGGTCTTCGTTTTGAAAATGTTTATATCTACTCCAAGTCCCTACATCAACCAAAATACGAATATTTGAGGAAAATTCTTACACCCATCAAGGGCCTTGGTTACTATGCATTCAGTGATGCTTGCAATATTGTGGAACCATCGGACGCAAAGCCTAATTCGATATTTATATTTGATGATGTTATGTGCGAAAAACAGGATGTCATAAGATCTTATTTTTGTATGGGACGTCACAAAAATGTGGATGCCTTTTATTTGGCTCAAACATATTCACGAGTTCCTAAACAGCTTGTGCGAGATAATGCCAACTCTATTATTATGTTTAAACAAGATGAAATGAATATGAGACACGTTTTTTCCGATCATGTATCACCCGACCTGAATTTTACACAATTTCAGGAAATGTGCTCGAAATGTTGGGATAATAAATATGGATTCTTGGTTATCGATAAAGATAGTGATGTAAATTCGGGAAGATATCGCAAGGGACTTGATAGCTATATATTTGTTTAACAGTGATGAATGCATTCATTTCATTGCTGTTCGGTAGTTTGTCAACACCATGAATGAAGAAATTGACTTAAAACGAAAACTAGTGGAAACGACCAATGCTGTTCGAAAAAAATTTAAGCAATTCAAGGCGGCGAAGACACAAAGTGCGCTCGACTTGGATAAATTTTACGAACCAATCACTAAACCACTAACATCTATATCTAATGTAGTAAAGCAACGCCAGCAGCAGCAGCAACCCAAAACCCAAGGAAAGCAATATAGTCGTAGTACTAGCACAATGGAGGAGCCTGAGGAAATATCCGATCACATATCATCATTTCAATCGTCTACACCGCGGATAAGCCGAAAAGCTCACATCGATACAACACCGAAACGTGATACCAATGTTACATTGTTTGAGACACCTTCCCCTTCAAGTTATACAAGTTCACCACCGCTCGACAAGATTCAAGCGTACTTAAATGGCTTAAAAAATAAGCCATCTCAATACGATACCATTTATGGTGTACATTTTGGTAAAAAAAAACCGAATCACCTTAAAAGATATATTGGTAACCTAGAAGTGCGTTTTCCAAATGGCAAAATTTCTTTATATAAAAACGGGAAAAATGTTGGTGTATTTGATGGAACGCCTCAACTTTACGATTTGCTTTTTTTAAGAAATCCACCATTTCTAACACAACACGATAAAATCGATGATGGTGTGCTACAGAAATACACGGATATTTTAGAACTAACTAGTGCAGCATATGAAAATTATGACAAAAATATGGGTCTACGAGAAACCAGATTAATGAAATATTTGCATATTATAAAACCACTACTGATGCCGGCGGGCACTAAATCAGGTGGTGCTGTTGTAAAAAATAACATCGCTGAAAAAATAAAAATACCCAACAAGAAACTACTTTCTTCCAAATCACCTCAATACATTTATTGGAATAAACCAAAGGAGTTGGTTGATCGCTTAAGATTGCTGTGGAGTTCAAAATTAGCTGGTAATACTGGGCATGACAATGAGATTATGTCAATTGTTGAGGAACTTCGTGAAGAACAAATAATATATTAAATTATGTACCTTGTTTCCTTTGCTCAGTGTCTAATGAGACGTGTTCGCTTCGCTACAAAATATGGAAGCAAGCAGGGGAAAAATTGAAATTGTTAATGAACTGCACCGGACTGCTAGAAAAAACTTTATTAGAAGGCGGACGATCATTAAAGGATACAAGGATTTATGGCAAATAGATTTAGCGGAAATGCAACAATATGCTGATGAAAACGATGGTTATCGCTACATCCTTGTATGCATCAATTGTTACTCCAAATTTGTGTACACCAGAGCAATCAAAAACAAGACCGGTGCTGAAGTGACCAATGCAATGAAGAGTATAATTGAAGAGGCATCGTATACACCAGACAATTTACAAAGTGATCAGGGAAAAGAATTCTATAATAGTCGCTTTCAAGCCCTTATGAAAAAATTTAATATAAATCATTATTCTACATTTAGCACGAAAAAGGCGGCAATTGTTGAACGTGTTATAAGAACTTTGAAGAGTGCATTATACAAACAATTTTCGACTAGAGGTTCCTACCGGTGGGTGGAACTATTACCATCAGTAACAAGCGTCTATAATAACACAATGCATCGCACCATCGGCATGAAGCCCAAAAATGTGTTAGAAGATACCGAAATTAGGGCATACGATTATTTAAAGGTTAGACCGAAGAAATATAAATTCCATCTGGGTGATATAGTTCGCATCAGTAAATACAAATCCATATTCGAAAAGGGGTATACACCTTCATGGTCAACAGAACTCTTCAA
Source organism: Polydrusus tereticollis (assembly GCA_963920685.1). Taxonomy (NCBI): domain Eukaryota; kingdom Metazoa; phylum Arthropoda; class Insecta; order Coleoptera; family Curculionidae; genus Polydrusus; species Polydrusus tereticollis. Next base: position 87,697,271 of record OY987333.1, on the reverse strand, counting down.
AATAGTAAAAAGCAACATCACAAATCCACCTACTTACATACTGGAATCATTAGAAGGTGAACCGATTAAAGGTTGTTTCTACGAAGCTGAACTACAAAAGACAACCAACCCAAACGTATATCTTGTTGAAAAAATTCTTAGAAAACGTCAGAAAAATCACATCGATCAATTGTTTGTAAAATGGTTGGGTTTCCCTAATCAATTTAATTCTTGGATAGATAAGTCTGATATTGTTTAAGTACTTAATGTAGTTTATAAAATATTTTTCCAGAAAATAGATAACACTTATTGTAAAATTAGCACATGTATCTTTTATTTTAATATTTCCCTTCCCAGATTGGTTTAAATAATAAGGTAAATAAACAATCAAATCGGTTTATTATCATAAAAGCATTACAATAAAGACCTTAAGAACTAAACTTAGGTGATTGCTATAACAATACAATTACCAAAGTATTTTGTTACTTTTTCCTTCTATTTATCATGATAAAACCTTCTGTCTACTTTCCGAATGTAAATTCTGGATGAAAATTTCTATCAACTTTTTCTTTAGTTTTCTGTACTTTCTCCTTTAAGTGATTTATTTCTTCATTCAATACAGCGAATCTCCGAGAAATATCTGTATTCAATCCTATGATTTTTCGCTCAAAAAATTGTATAACATTCTTACTAATTTCGTCAGCAACTTGTATGCGCAGATCTGATAATTTCTTAACAATTACAGCAGTTAGTTGTATACGCAGGAGATCACGTTGAGTGAGAACATATTCTTGAGTAGCAGCATCATTTGGTTTTTTAGGTGATGCAACATTCTCTAGGGATTTTCCTTGCATATCATACTGATCATCGAGAGTAAGCCTGAATCCATTTCCAGGTGGTCCACGTAAAAACCGACATTTTTCATTGGTTTTCTTACGTCCAAACTTATCAACTGTGCTGTTACTTCGACTCATCCTTAACTTAAACTAAACTAATTTGCTATTTTACCTTCTACTTATATAACTTCATAAGGTTTTCATCTTACAAACGCTTATATAGGGTTTGTTATGTTGGGAAAAATAAAACAATGCTTTTACTACAAACAATTTATTTCCTATCGGTTTTATTTATATATATTAAACCATAACATTTATTTTTAAACATGACCATTATTTATAATAATATATACATACATTTATATATATTATATATTATACTGGTTTATGGAAATACAGTTCAGAACATGTTTTTACAAACAAAAGTTGTTCGAATAAGTAATTTTACTTTTCTTGATCTTCTACTTTGTCCATTATTTCACAACCATTTGCACCATCGCTGCGGATGACTACACCATCTTTTACGATATAAGTAATATCGTCGGGATCCACATAATCAACCAAATTAAATTTTGTTACCAAATCACTTGCTAGATCTGGTATATGAATGACAAACTTGGCAAGATCATTATCAATCATTTCAGCACAAAATTCACTCAGGTTTATGGATCCGTAGAGATATTGTCCACATAGATGCGCACCAGCCATAAAATTGATTGCATCACGCACATACTTTCTGTACTGACAGCCAGTTGAATCCAAACAGGAACCATCAAACATTGAAAACTGCAGTATATCTTGAGCCATACGTCTTAATTTGCATGCTAACCAACTTATATACGTATCTTGTTTTTCAGCAACATTGTCACACATCTACAATAGAATAATGAGATTGTGATTGTGTTTTCTGATACTAGGTACCTATTACACTTTTCTTAGATTATCAATTAAAATTAAAAATACGATAAACTATATATTAAAATATTCTTTACACAACATTGTTTATTCTAAACACCCAAAATTTAATAATGCTCTAGTATTACCCCCAGAAAATACATGTGAGCTTTGCCCCAAATATGTTAGGGTAAATTTATCACATGATTTATTCATTATGTCAACAGTTGCCTCTGATAATGTTTCAGCAACACGCTTGGGTAAGAAACTTTCAAATGTTACATTATGTGTTTTATCATATAAAGTAACAACAATACTTTTACCAAAACGTGTTGAAACAAATATTATCTGTTTTATGATATAAATTTTTCCCACTGTTAGTGTTGAAATTTTTCGGTGCTCGAGAAATTCAACATCCTTGTTTATCATATTATTAATTTCAGCCAAAGTCTGCTGTGAAATACTCATTATTGAAATATGTAATAAAATACCTTTAATAACTTTCACAAAACACACCACAAACACAATATTTCTATTCAACTTTCAAGGCAACAGTTATCAATGCCTGTGTGACTATGCGGCTCTGTAGGAAAGGGACCTTTTTATAGGATAAATTTTCGAGGTAATGGAGGGGGAATAATACCACAAACAATGCACGCTCAAGGTCATGCAACATCAAGGTCATAAAACTTCAAGGTACATTTTCAAGGTCAAGGTGATACCAACACCTGCGTTCAAGGTCAAGGTCATATGACGTAAATTTTCAAGGTCAAGGTGATACCAACACCTGCGTTCAAGGTCAAGGTCATGTGACATCATTGAACACCTGCGTTCAAGGTCATGTGACGTCAGAGGAGTGGGGGGTGACAATGAAAGTGTATTAATCCTCTACTTACCACTGCTGTAGCTACTATGATATCTTGCACCGTCTCAACTCTCACACGCATCCCTAGGAATAGAACCGGAAACCTTCTTTTCCAAACTCCTAAAAATAGCAAACAAAGTAAGGAACAAAAATAGATATGAAATAAACCATTCTGTAAAGTAACTTAATTTTTAAATAAAATGTCTAACAATACAAACCACTCAAAGAGTTTGTATTTTGTTTGACATTTTATTATTTTTGATTTAGAATTATTAGGTCAGATATTTTTGTTGATGTAGGTACGTGGTCAACTAAACTTACTTACCTATAGTTCTTTCGACAGGATTCCTAGTTCGGATTTGTGATTCCTGGGTTCCAGTATTGGAGTTATTATGTATTTTGAACAGGCGTATCCACTGTCCCCCACCATTAAACAGTTTTCCATTCCATTGTCAAAAATAGCCTTTAATCAAGGCGATTTTTTGACTTTTCCTGTACTTTTATAAAAAAACTGAAATAGCCATCTTAAGTCATTTTCTCCCGCGAATTCGAATATCTTCAGCAAAAAACAATTGAACATCAAACAAAAGTACTAGGGGTCACTTTGATATTTTTTTAAATGGGATGCCGTATTTTTAATGAGCTTATCCGATTTCTCATATAAATTTTGATTTAAAAATTAAAAAAAAAAATTAAAAAAAAAAAAAAAAAAAAAATTTAAAACTGAAGAAAAAAGGCGTTTTTGAATTAAAAATCCAACATTTTAGATCAAAATTTATATGAGAAATCGGATTAGCTCATTAAAAATACGGCATCCCATTTAAAAAAATATCAAAGTGACCCCTATTATAGTACTTTTGTTTGATGTTCAATTGTTTTTTGCTGAAGATATTCGAATTCGCGGGAGAAAATGACTTAAGATGGCTATTTCAGTTTTTTTATAAAAGTACAGGAAAAGTCAAAAAATCGCCTTGTCCAGTCTTGGTTGGATAACCCTGTACATTGAGTGAAAAAAAGCCCTTTCTATTTCGAAACTCTCCTACCAATGGTCCACCCGGTGATTGAATTCTGACGTGCTCTAATTGTAATCTAAATGTTAATCTATTGAAATCACCTAAACTTATACACTAATTATATTATATAGTAGTATCTATTTATATCTACCTCGCAGTAGGAAAACGAATAATATCTTCAAGTTGTAGCAATAAAAACTCGGAAGCTTGTTTGGTTAATCTAAATCTGCATATAAATTCTTTATTATCCTAAAACTCCAAATGGTTGGGAACCAAATGTTGGTCCGCGGTCTAACCGTATATGGCTTTCGAACAGTGGCGGCTCGTGAGTGTATAAGGGGGCGAGACTATAAAATTGCGCCGCAGGCGAAAATTTGTCGCGATTTCAAGGTCATTGGCTTAAAATGAATAGTTAGGAATTCAACCAGCAATATAGTTATTTTGAAATACTAGGTTTCACGAGAAAAATATTTAATTTGCAAGGTCAGGGTCAAACTTTCTTAAATATTACGAATTTAGCCAAATTAAGTTGCTTTTGATAAAATAATATCTAAAACGTTTTTGCTTTATTTTATATAATAATTAAGTATATATAAATAATATTGATTCATTATATTATAAAATTGTTACAATGTAAATAAATATTTACTACATAGGTATTTGAAATAGAGACAAAAATCCAGGTGGAAGTGGGTGCCCTGAAAAGGTAAATTTCGTTTAAACATGAATAAATTTCCACGTCACCCGGGAGGTATTCTTCTGCGACGCGTTGACCGTTTTTTAAATGGAGGTCATCGCCGATAGCCCTACTATACTCTAAACTTAATATTATTTTTAGTGACGCAGCAGTTGAAACCATGGAATCCAATGCAAACCATCAATAACAACACAGAATTTTAACAGTTTCCATGCTTTCGACTATTACATTACTGAAAATAATATTGGATTTGAAGTAAAAACCATTTTAGGCCAAAAAAAAACATTATAATAAAAAAATTGAAAAAAAACAAATTAAATTATTTATCAAAACAAAGGCTAGGTAGGTATTATTAACGCAAGTTGTGAAAACCAAAAAACATTAATAAAGTTACTAACTAAATAAAGTCATCAAAAAATAACAAAATTAAAAAATCAATACACGTAGGTATCAAAAAAGTCTTTGGGTAGGCACTAGGTTAGCGCTGTAACAATAATATATTATACCTACATAAGGACAAAAAAAATAATGATTTTTATATAAATGTATCTACTTTTTGTAAATTAAATCTATGCGCCTATCTTTAAGGGTTGCAAATTTATCTATTATTTGGTCGGAAAATTGTGGGTCTGCAGTGAGATTTGATAATAACTCTTGTTCAATCGACATCAATGCTAACCCGGAGGGCCGTTCTTGTGTCATTGTATTTCTTAGGTAGGTTTTAATTCGCTTGAGACATGAGAAGTTTCGTTCGACCGATACACTTGTTGCAGGGATACTTAAAACTAAATTAAAAAGTTTATATGCTTTCACAGAAATTGTCCTAAAATTTTTAAATAACATATCTAAACTTTTTTCCACACTTAAATTTAAAAACTGTTCATCCCTATACAAAACAGAAAGCTCATTTTTTAACCTATCTTTGTCAAAAATACTTGGGTAATTTTTTATTAAACCATTTAGCAAGTTGTCGGGAAAGCATTTAACATATTCCGCATATTTTGTGGAGTCGACTAATGCAAGAAAGTTTATGTTATTTAAATTTGCGAACCGCGTAAATGTTTAGATTGTAAAATTTGAAACAATACATCGATGCAACTAAAGATTTCCTTATAGATTTGTGTTAAAAGGCAAAATTCAAAATCATTAAAATGCTTAAAAAATCCTTTCGCGGCATTAATAGATTCTGATCCGGAACTTGGATCATTAATAATACTTTGAAAATCTAAAATCAAAGTATCCCATTCATTAGCCACTAAATTTAAAATTTTAGACCGTGAATACCAGCGCGTTTCGACAGCTCGCGGAATTCTTTTGCCAACTATTTGATTAAGCGCAAACGACCGTTTTGGTGATTGGTGGAAATAATTTGGTATCCCTAATAAAGTAGCGACAAATACTAGATTTAATCTGTGGGCACAGCAATGGGTAAATAAAGTTAAAGGCACGATAGATCTAACTTTTGTTTGAAGTCCATTTATTTCACACGCCATAACACTGGCACCATCATAACACTGCGCGACCAATTTCTCTTTAATGTCATAAGGCTCTAAACTACTTTTTCTCAACTGAAAAAGGCTCTCTGCTGTTCTATCATCACTGACGTCAAAAAATCCTAAAAATCTTTCTTTTAAAGATCCGTTTGTTACATACCTGACTGTTATCGAACACTGAGATTTTTCCGTTATATCGGTACTATCATCCGCTATTACGCCAAAAAAACAACAATCTGTATCATTAATTTATTTTTGTATATGTTCTTGAATATATTCATGTATGCAACCAATCAGTTCATTTTAAATAGTCTTGGACTGTCCTGTAAAAATATTACTAAATGTTGCACATTGCTCGGTAAGTTCCTTATTTCTCTTTATTTTAAACATGTAAATATTTCTTTGAAATTTCCGCGGTTAGATGAATCTGTCGTTTTATTGTGACCTCGAAATGCTAACTCCTGTTTTCCTAACGTTACAGTAACATCAACTAAATAAGTTATTAATAAGCGATTTTTACGCACGTTTTCATTATAAATAATTTTATTAACGCCTGCATTTTCTCTCAGTGCATCCTCTATTGTGTCTCTATTTTGATCTACCCTCGTAAGCGCCATAAAATTCTTAATGTGTTCTTTGGAACTTTCGTGTGATTTTACCGCCCGTAAAAATTTTTTTCTACTAGCGTGCGGAAAAACGCATTTTCCGCACATGTTTTAGTGCGGAAAATCCACTTTTCCGCACCGTGCGGCAAAGATTTTTCCGTACTGTTATATTTTGAAATTGAATTTAATTAAATTAAATGCTGTACGATTTGAAGTCACTGTTCATCATATTACCTTTGAAATATCTTAGTTGCTATGGTGTATATAACCAGTTGTTGATTTGTATGTCACTGTCAACAGAATATTATAAATTTAAACTAGTTTATCAGTTTTTCTACTGGAGTTTTGCTGAATTCTTCGGCACGCAAAATGATTTCCGATGAAGAGATGAACGAATTAATATTGTAAAATTTTGTTCATTGTAATAAAAATTAAAAAAAAAACTCCGTTTTTTAAATTATTTTCAATTTGTTTCCTCACGCTAGTAGAAAAACTATTGTTCCTAACACGTGCAGAAACCTATTTTTCCGCACTTAAATGCTTGACACCACTCCGCTACGCGTCGTGCTGTCAACGGCATTTGCGTGCGGAAAAATCGATTTTCTGCACTTGTTAGGAAAATAGCTATTTTAAATCAGAATACCCACCCCCTGAACTCCAATTGTTTTTTACGCTGCCTAATAAAATACAAGGCCAACAATATAAACTTTCCTTATAAATACTTCCGCATAGCCACTTTTAGGTTTCGTACCAAGTTACCTGAAAAGCTCTTGAATATTGCTTACCCTGTCTCTTATCGTTGAATATTGCCGAAATTTTCGGTGTCGGACGACTACATAATATCTGTCTTTTTTCCGTTTCGTTTCTCCTTAAAAATGGCGTTTCAATGACTGAGAGAATAATATCATGAACAGGATTCATATTTTTAAAACAATAAAATTTAGCGTTTAATAATGAATAACATAATAAAGAAACCTTAAAACTTACCGGATCTTGAAAATATAACCTTAAATTGCCGAACACGAAATTATAAATTACCCAAACAAACACTGCCAACACTTCTACCTTACCTGCATCGCACCTGTATCCTGACTACCCCGCATAGTCGCAACAATATTAACATAAAATAAACCAATAAAATATGATAATTTGTAATTTTCCTAAATTAAACCAAACACCAAACACGGACGCTGGGTAATCACAGAATTCGCAGAATAAAACATGTGATTTAAACAGAAAATCAACAACCAGCCAAGCTAGGTTCTTATAGCCTAAATGAGAGAAACAAACACGAAATGACCCCCGAGTAAGAGAGAGACAGACCAAACAAAAGACGTTGAGATTTTCGTATGAGGCTTGCCAAAATAGGTACGAACACTCGGAGCAGTGAAGCTGAAATCATTTAGCCCCTCGGCCATCGACGTCGCCAAAGTTTACAGAATAAAATAGTAGCTTATAGCGCGGCGCTCGGTAAAACAGTATGAAAATTATTTTTCATATGGAATTTGTATTTGAAAATTTATAAATTTACAAAAAACATATTTGTATTTTTTGAGAGGAGATTGGGAGATTGAGGGTGAGGCGAGGGTGAGGCGCGGCCTCAGAGGCCTACCTTAAGGAGCCGGCACTGCTTTCGAAAGATAAAATTAAAGTTATCTTCAATTTCCTCGTCGCTGTCGTCCGAAAACAATTCAACATCTATTAATTCCTCCATTTTTATTGGGATAAAACGTTTTATTTGATTACATATTACAGCTTTATAAAAAAAAAACAAAAATACAGGTTATAATCCCTCTGTTAACAGGGTATCTACTACTTTCAGCTACAGCTAACTTATCCTCCTGCTAGGACATATTTATCTCCTTGTTAGAGTTAACAATAAGTTGATATAGCACGCTTTTACGTTAACAATAGGTTAAATTTACCTAAGATATGCAGGTAATTTTTACTCCGGCTCTGCCCGAAATGATGTAAATTTGGGGCATTTTATGGCTGAAGGGATAATTAGGGTATTATTGTAGTCAAAAGACCAATGGTATAATGTAAACTTTACAATTTAATAGATAAACTTAATGGTCATCCCTGGGTCCCGGCGAATTTAGGGTCAGCCAGTTAAGATAAAGAGTTTCTGTTACCTTAGTTAAATTATAACGTCATATTTATTGTTATTATTTCGTTGTTGACTCACCTATTAAAAATAAAATACTCGTAGTAAATTGACAAAAACACGAATAGAGGACATACAGAAACGTTTATTTTTATATTTCTTTTAACAGTGTGAATACATTATCAGGTGTCTTTCGCTTCATTTAAGATAATCACAGTTTTGTTTAATTAGAATTGCAAGGTGGTTTAAAACTCAGCGATGGGGAATTCGTAGGAAAATAATGCATATCAGCCAGATACCATAACAAGCATTTAATCGAGAAAATGTAATGTAAATGCAAATATACCCCTTCCAATAGTGAAGTTAAATAAGTCTGACGCCGCGCGTAAACTAAATCACGCCTGTTAAAATATTTGCCAGGGGCGGATTCAGGCACAAATGCTTTGTAACTATTTAAAAATATTGCAGAGGAAATAAATAATTTCCGTATAGTCTTTCTAAAATATGTATACATGATGCTATAAAAATGAATGTTTGTGATAAGGGCAGATAATGCCAAAATTAAATTAAATAATGAACTTTAGTAGAATTTATTTTAACACAATAAACAAAATAAAATGGACTACAATCTTCAATTATTCCCATTGAATATTTTTTTTTTTAGATTATTTATGTATTTTTATTTCAGGTAGGAAATGGGTTTTCTAAAAAAAGGCCGACCCAAGAATAAAAGTGGAAAACCTATTTAATCCTATCCATTGGTCTGAAAAGGCTTAAAACTACGCACAGTCTAAAATTTCATTTACCATATACAGGGTTTTTTACTTAAAACTCCGCACGCCAATATCTCGAAAACGAATATGAATATTTCTGTAAAAAGTAGTCAATGTATGGGATGAAGTAGATATTTTTCAAAGCTTAAAAAATTCGACGCCTACTAAGAGCTAAGCGTCGCGACGCGTCGAAACTATAAATCGATTGCATTGACTTTGAAATTACGCACATGCGAAAGTATATGTTATTTATAAACTTTTTGTTATTTACTGAAACTTATTTATTCTACTTATTTCTGAGTTATACCGGTTTATAGTAAACATTTCTTGATTGACAAAAAATGCAATTACGGATGATTTTTACAAGAATGCCATGAATATTAGTTACTATGGCAACCATTTTTATCGCAATTGTTTTAGTGCAATTACACGCGACAGATGTTGTCATTGCTGCGTCAAAGATATATTGTCACATTTTGTTACAAGAAATATTCAAACTTGTTAGGTTTAAACAAAACTAACAATAATTATATGAAAATAGTTCAATTTAGCAATGAGGAAAAAGTAGACATGTTACTACTGGTGTTTGGAGAATGCAGGTCCAAATGTAGAGAAGCAAAAAGAGTTTACGCACAGCGTTATCCGCGTAGAAGAGTCCCCGATGCAAAAACCTTTCCAAGCTTATGTAAAAACTTAAGAGAATATGGCAGTTTCGTAAAACCTAAGAGAAATAGAGAAAAGACGACTACAAATGATGAAAATACTGCTGCTGTAATTCAGCAGGTTGATAATAACCCCAAGATATCCCTATCAAAAATAAAAGAAAATACCGGTGTTTCCAAAAGTTCATCGTCGAGAATTCTAAATAGAAACCCTTTTCGCCCTTACAAAACTAAACTTGTGCATAAATTAGAACTAGGTGATCCCGGTAGAAGAATGGAATTTTTAGCAAGATTTGCCGATTTGGATAGCCAAGATGCAAATTTTCTCTTGAATATTCTATGGAGCGACGAAAGTCGATTCCATAATAATGGAATCGTGAACAGACACGACTGTCTTTTCTGGTCCGAAAACCATCCTCGTTGGATTACAGAAAGAGGTAATCAGCGAATTTTTGGCACCAATGTTTGGTGCGGCATAATAAACGGATTCCTTATTGGACCTCACTTTTACGAAGGTACTTTAAATGCAGATCGCTATTAAAGATTTCTTCAAACTACACTTCCGGAACAGTTATAAGAAGTGCCCTTTGAAACTAGAATGAATATGTGGCTACAGCAGGATGGAGCGCCTGCACATAATGCCGTAATTGTAACGAGGTATTTAGACAGAGAATACCCCAATAGATGGTTTGGTACTAAGTGACCGATAAGGTGGCCGGCGAGGTCCCCTCACCTTACACCACCAGATAATTTTCTTTGGGGTCACCTAAAGGACGCTGTCTATGAAGAACCTATCGAAGATATGGCTGATCTTATTAACAAAATTAGTGCAGTGTGTGCCGCTATTACAAGAAGGACGCTCCTACAAGTGACCCAAGCTTATCTGTTGAAAGATTTTAATAGGTGTATTCGAGCAGATGGACATAATTTTGAACAACATTTTTAATTTGTTTTATCATCTAGTTAAGTGCAATAATAATTTTGTTCATTAGCTTAACTCAGAATCATGTAAGTAGTTAATTGCCAATAATAATTTTTGTTTATTACTTTTGTAATTGCACTTAAAACAATTGCGATAACAATGGTTGCCATAGTAACTAATATTCATGGCATTCTTGTAAAAATCATCCGTAATTGCATTTTTTGTCAATCAAGAAATGTTTACTATAAACCGGTATAACTCAGAAAGGAGTAAAATAAATAAGTTCGAGAAAATAACTAAAAACTTTATAAGTAACATGTACTTTCGCATGCGCCTAATTTCAAAGTCAATGCAATCGATTTATGGTTTCGACGCGTCGTGACGCTTAGCTATTAGTAGGCGTCGAATTTTTTAAGCTTTGAAAAATATCTACTTGACCCCATACATTGACTACTTTTTACAGAAATTAAATATTCATATTCGTTTTCGAGATATTGGGGTGCGGAGTTTTAAGTGAAAAACCCTGTAGGTATACGACCTTTTCAATCACAAAATGTGGGCGCATATATTCTATTATTTTTCCACATGGGACTGGGATAACCCAGTGATTAGTACTGTTATAGGGAACAGTATTGGAAAGACCACCAAAATCTGCTTAACACTTGCAGCTGGAACAAGTCCTGATGAAGAACCGGGATGCAAAATAATTAACCCTTTTCGTGGAGCACGTTCTATTTTTCTTTTAGACATTTATCTTGCCAAGATGTTGACCCACTTCCATTTGCAAATAGCCACGTTACATTTCTAAATTTCGACCTATAATTTTCAGTATAGTTCTTTAAAAACTGGAGACGTTGACTTATTGTTAGTAGCTTTTCACATAAATACTCTTTGCTACTTACTTTTAACTTTAAATCTAGAAGGGTAAAATTTCCTTGTAAATAATAAATCGCAAAGCTGTTACCTGAATATTGACTGGTGAATTTATATTTCTTAAATTTTTTCTTTTTTCCTTAACTTGGAAGGGGGGGGAAGGGGGAGGAGGGATTCAAAAAACCTGAAAATTGCTTCTTGTTTTTCATGTTAGAACTTCAAACTCTCAAAGTTGACACATCATAACAAGCCCAAAATACACCGAGGGCCAAGTGGTTTCCAGGCATCTCGTGATCAACTGATAAAAGAATTACTTTATGGGCAGATATCGGGAAAGTGTTTTTGTTTACCCTACGCGTCAGGCTCTTTTGTAGTTTCTTTGAGATTCCGAACTTTTTTGTCCGTTTCTTCTGGTATCGAAAAACGACTTAATCTAATTTTGCTTTGTAAATATGCCCACGCGTCATAATTACAGAGTTTATTTGCATATTGGCAACTAAAATTTGCAATTCTTATTAATGCAAGTAATTATGTTAAGATCAGTTTTCATTGCCTATGTGTATGACAGGCCCATGCTAGGTGGTTGCTTTTCTGTATACCTGAATTGACACACATGCTTTATTTTTAATATTTTGAAATCTTAACAAAGAAAAAAATGAAAAAGAATCGAATACACAAAAAAATTGAACCAGTCATTTACGCATGTTTGAGTATTTTCTAATCTTTCACATCCAAATTTCCGAATTGATATTTTCATTTTATAGCTGAAAACATATGATGTCATTGTTTTTTTATACGTTTCATATATTTTTTAGATGAACTAATTAACCCAATGAGGACCAGTAAGATATCGTAGTGGATACTAAAACGATAGTAGTATTTTTGTAAATTCTAAAACGAACGCTCTGTAAAGTATCGTAAAAATAATTAATGCTAAACAATTTCCTTTGTATGTCATATTTTCGAGCTGCGTCAGTTATCAGCAGTGTTGCTAGAGTGTAACAAAAATAACCGAATGTGAAAAATAGACTAGGTTATATTTTTCAAAAAAACAAGATAAATTTACATAAATAAACAAAAAGTCATGTAATTTTATTGTTACTTTTTATATATGCATTGGTTATTAATCTATAGTAAACCTACATTCATGTAAGTATATTGTGAAACACATTTATTACTCCGTGTTTTTATAAAAGTAGGCTAGGCAAAAATATACCTACACGTAGCCCTCCTGCATCATAAACATCCCACAATATTTTTTTTTCTTTATAAGCACCTAGATGTAAAACAGTATGTGCTCTATGCTTAGCAGTCTGTCCATTTAGATTTATCTCTTTTGACGTGTATTCTAACAATTGAGGGTGTGAGCGACCAAGAAAAGAGTTAACAAAAAAGAAAAAAAAACAAAACCAACAAACCACCACGCATAAATCAGCTGAAGAACCTTTCAAATTGATGAAGATTCTCATAAATTACATTTTTACTTAATAATTTGAAACTTCTTATTTTGTGACAATCTCTTACTTCCCTAGCCCTTTCGATACGAAGGAGGGATATACCCGTTTAATTATAATTTGGCTCCCAGACGGGTGTCGGATATATCCGTATCACTTTTTTATAATTCAAGAAACGGTTGTCGTTTAAATCCGACCCCATTTAGAGCTTGCTGTGTATGTGGAACTACCGTCGAGATATTCCGTCCTGATATCTTTGGCTATGAGACGATTGTCGGAAAAATCCGGTCCCGACGGATATACACGACATTCGTCGAGCGTATTAGATAGGTATGGACCAAAGACATTGTTCTAATGTCTTTGGTATGGACGTGTTTTCGAGTATTCTTTCATTTCTTTCAGTGCTGCTCAGAATGTCGTCCGATGAGTGTGCAGGTCCTTCGCGACCTAAAAGAGTATAAAAAGACGCTGCAGGTTTAAATAGTTTCTGTGGTTTAGACCCGGGAGAGGTTAGAGAAATACTGAAAAATGTTGATTTCGGAGACTGTTATCTCAGTAGTGAAGAAGAACCGTTTAGTGCTAGTGGGAGTGAATATAACCCTGATGCATCGAGTGAAATTGAGGGCGATGATGAATGTTTAGAGAACGAAAACAATACTGACCAAGGAAATATTGAGGAAGATAGTGAAAATGGGGGAACGCAGCCATTTGAAGAGGTGAAGATAGACTGGACAGATAACGAATTTAAACCACAGAAACATGCATTTATGAATGACCAAAGTGGAATAAATCCAAATATGAACCTTGATCAAAATTCAACTGAAGTAGATTACTTTTTAAATCTTTTTACAGATGACATTGCCGACATAATTGTGCATGAAACCAATCGTTATGCAGCAAAATATGCAAAAGGCTGGAAAGATCAGAATTTTACGTGTTTTTGGCATTGCATTTTCTAATGCCAAGAAATCTTTTGTTACATTCTCCTATATTTGGACAGTGCATGTCGAGAGATAGATTTACTTCCATTAATAGATATTTGCATTTCTGCAACAATGAAGAAGCTCCAAATCTTGATCGTCTTTTCAAAATAAGAACTTTCTTGGAGAAAATTAAAGAAAGATTCAAAACTGCATTGTATCCTTTTGAGTGTTTAGTTATCGATGAAAGCCTGGTCCTTTTTAAAGGGCGTCTGGGATTCAAGCAATACATCAAATCAAAGAGGCATCGTTTTGGAATCAAGTTGTATGTCTTATGCGATTGCGAAACTGGCTACATCCTAGATTTAATTGTATATGTTGGGAAGGACACAGATATTGACACCGATACTAACCCCCTTCTGGGAATTACAGGTGCAGTTCTCACTAAATTATTGACACCATACCTGGATAAGGGCCATTCTCTTTATACTCATAATGAAATACACTCCGTCATTAGCAAGATAGGAGATATTGAGTTAACAAATATCTACAAGCCACCCAATGTTGCCTGGCCACGCCAAGTTATTGAGCTCCACCCCCACCCAGCTATCTACATAGGTGACTTCAACAGCCACCATGAGGATTGGAAGTATAGGAATAACGATGAGAATGGCGAGATGCTAGTAAAATGGTCAGAAAGCAATAACCTCTTCCATGTTTTCAACGCCAAAGATATGGGCACTTTTAGGTCTGCTGCGTGGAGGCGCGAATATAACCCGGATCTGTGCTTTGTCAGCAAAAGCCAAGATAACAAACCATTACCAACCAATCGTAAAGTACTCACCAACTTTCCCCACAGTCAACACAGACCAATCATATATAAAGTATTAAGAAGTAGTCCATGTTCTGTGGCGAGATTGTAAATAAAAATAAAGGTCTGTCTTTACCACCAAATATAGTACAACAACTTTAAGAAATTTATTCTAATTCTTCATCATTTCATGTATTTTCTATAACCCTTGTTTTCTACCCTAGAGGGGCAAATAAAGTTATTTGGTGGTAAAGACAGACCTTTATTTTTATATATAAAGTAGGCATCCAAATCCCTCTAGTAACAACTGTACCACGACCGCGATGGAACTTTAAAAGAGCGAACTGGCACGGCTACGCGGAAGAACTTGACAAACAACTAAGGTGGATCCCCCCAACACATAAGGAGTACGGAAGGTTCATCGGTGCAGTAATCGCCACTGCAAAGAAGTTCATCCCTAGAGGCTTTCGCAGGGAGTACATCCCCGGATGGTCTGAAGAAACAGAAAGCCTGTACCAGGAATTCGCCGAGAGCGGAGACGGTGAGGTCGCGGACGAGCTTCTCCATAGCCTGGATAACGCAAAGAGGGACAAGTGGATAAACACAGTAGAATCCCTAGACTTCAAAACATCCAGTCGCCAGGCTTGGTCCCTCCTGAGAAAACTGGGAGACGATAGGCCTGCGAGCCGCCCAAATTTTGAAGTCCACCCGAACAAGATCGCCTCACATATAGTCAATACCTCCAGGGGTGCGAGGGATAAGGAGTTTACCACTGGCATAAAGAAGGAACTAAAGAGACTGAAATCCGCCAGCCCAGAGATGTCACAATTTTTCCAACCCTTCAGTGCGGAGGAGATCGAAGACGCAATTAAAGACACCAAGGCAGGAAAGGCTCCTGGCCCCGACAACATGCATGCGGAATTCCTGATACACAGTGGAAAACACGCGAAAATCTGGTTGTCCAAGCTCTACACAAACATACTCGAGACTGGACAACTACCGAAGAGCTTCAAACAAACTAAAATAATAGCTATTCTAAAACCAGGCAAGCCCAGTGACAAGCCAGAAAACTACCGCCCAATTGCCTTGCTAAGCTCAGCCTACAAGCTCCTGGAAAGACTCTTACTTAACAGAATAGGCCCTAACATACTCCAGACGGTCCCAGTTGAGCAGGCAGGATTTAGGCCAAAAAGAAGTACAACCGATCAAGTAATGTCTCTCACAACATATATAGAGGCAGGCTATCAAAGAAAGCTAAAGACGTCTGTGGCCTTCATAAATCTCTCGGCCGCATATGACACCGTGTGGCAGGATGGCATGCTGTATAAGTTCCTAAGAACTATCCCATGTAAAATAACTGCCAGACTATTAAACAGTATGCTCAGCGACAGGAAATTCCGAGTCTCTTCAGGGAACCTTCAGAGCAAACTAAGAACACTGAATAATGGACTGCCCCAGGGGTCGGTACTAGCTCCAGTCTTGTTTAGCTTATATATATCAGACATGCCTGACACCACCTCATCTAAATTTGGGTATGCTGATGACTGGGCAATCGCAACTAGAGACTCCTCATTTGAAAATACTGAAGAGATCCTTACAGATGACCTCGCTAAGATGAACAACTACTTCAAGCAATGGAGACTCAAGCCCAACCCTAATAAAACTGAAGTAACCTGCTTCCATCTAAATAATAAAATGGCAAACAGACAACTAAGAGTATATGCCAATAACCAACTGCTAAGGCATGATAACCAACCAAAATATTTAGGGGTCACTTTGGACAGAACCCTGTCATTCAAACAACACCTTCAGAACACAGCAGCCAAACTAAGAACTCGAAATAACATCATCCACAAATTACGTGGGACAACATGGGGATCAACAGCGGCAACCCTTCGGTGCTCGGCCTTGGGTCTGGTTTATTCTGCAGCCGAGTACTGTGCCCCTGTGTGGCTTAATAGCACATACACCCGACTCATCGACGTGCAGCTTAATACCACCATGCGATTAATATCTGGCACACTTAAGTCAACTCCAACTCAGTGGCTCCCACTACTAAGCCACATTCCCCCACCAGAACTTCGCCGACAAGCCGCCCTACTCAGAGAGTTTGAAAAAATAACCAAAAACCCTCAGCTGCCAATACATGAGGAGATTAATGATGCTAGGACCAACCGACTTCGCTATAGAAACCCTCCTGTAAGAACAGCCAACGAACTAAAAATAAACAACTTCCAACTTAAAAATAGATGGAAGGAGGAGCGAAAAAACGCGCCATACCTCACAATGCAATTAATGCCAGGCATTGATAGAGCTCCACCGGGATTTGACCTTCCCCGCAAAACATGGGCTATTCTTAACAGGATTAGAACGGGTCATGGAAACTGCAGGGACTCTCACCATAGGTGGAATATAGCTCCTTCTCCAGAGTGCGACAGCGGAGCTGTAAGACAGACCGTCCAACACATTGTTGCCGAATGCCCACTCAGAAGATATGCCGGGAATACTGAAGACTTCGCCCTTGCGACACCAGCCTCGATTGATTATATTAATGGATTAGACATTAAGTTGTAAATTGTAACTTGTATTACATTGTGTACAATGCCATACGCTAAATAAATAAATCTTTATACTGATAACTTTTATACAAGCCCTTCATTGTCTCTTTTTCTACTTGATAAAAAAACCAACACCTGCGAAACAGTGCGCCAGAATCGAAGAGGTATGCCAGAACTAAGAGGAAAACTAAATAAAGGGGAGATATCTTGGAAAAGTTCTGAAAAACTATTAGCTTTGAAATGGAAAGACCGCAGAGATGTAACCATGCTCTCTACGATGCATGAAAACAAGATGATAACTCTACCTAAACTGGAGAAAACATCAAAAACACGTTGTGTGTGTTGGATTATAATAAAAACATTGGGGCTGTTGACCGCACGGACATGTTAACTAGCAGTATTGATTCTATGAGAAAGAACATAAAAAATGGTATAAAAAATTATTTTTTCACGTTGCGGACCTATGTATTCTGAATTCTTATGCATTGTTCCTGACACAAAATCAGAAGAGAGTCCCTTTAGCAGTATTTCATTTGAGTGTTATTCGCCAGTTGTTATAAAGGTAGGTTCATTTTATATATCTATGTTTTTTGGATAATTATGTAAAGTTTCTGTTTTTTTTTAGGAATAATATCCTTCAGCGCAAAGTACCACCAGCTGTTCCTTCCGCGGGAAAAAGACTGACAGAACGCCACTTTCTGTTATTAGTACCTGCCACAGAAAAATCAAATAGGGCTATGAGGCGCTGTGTTGTATGCGCAAACACCAGAGTCTCGATATATGTATATAGACTGTAACGTAGGTTTATGTGTAGTCAGTGTCGGACTGGGCCGCCGGTCCACCGGTCAAAAGACCGGTAGGCCCACAGAGAAAAGACGGGTGGGGGCCCTGAGCTGGCCGGAGGCAAATACAGACAATGCACCCGCACAGGGTCCCTCGCTAAGAAAGGTCCCGCGCAACGCGGGACCTTCGGGCAGCCCTGGATCTAGGAGAGGTACGCCAGGGCCTAGATTAATGACATTAAAGGCCCCGCGCGGATATTTTGCACCGGGTCCCGCAGATTATCGGGTCGGCCGTGGATGGGCCCTCATGAAAAGGACCCTTTTCGTAATTATTTTTCATTTAAATGGTGTTTATCTAACAATAGTTTAAGTATAGTTTGTCAATTTTCATATGGTAAATACAATATTATTTTCTGAAATGCGTGGCAATATCGGTAGGGCACCTGCAGCGATCTAACCCGAACGGTTCGCCATTGCGTCATGTAATCCATCCACAGCTAATCCTTTTGTGTTCTGTGATCCACAGGTTAGGTTTTCGGTTTTCTGCCGGTTATAATAATAAATAGAACGTGATTATATTTTGTGAGTTTTTGCTTGATATCATTAATAGGTGGGTATCGTTTGCGTAAGCTATTGGGTAAAAAAAAACAGACTTTACCGTAAATACAGAACATCAGGATCAATAGGGGATTATCAGCTTTATTCCGATGTTCGACGAGAAACCAAATTTCAAATCGAGCTTTGTTACGTCTCATATATTACTAACATTGAACAAATAATTCCCGAAAACATTAAGCACTTTGGATCTATGTTGGACAACTCACAAGACATAGCTAATGCCTTCGCCACTCATTTTCAGTCCAGTTACAGGGACCACACTATGGTCAACATTGAGCAACACCGGCAACACGACTACCTGGATGTTAAATGTGGGGCCTTACTCCTACACCATCGTTTCACAGTCGCCGAGGTTGTCAGCAGCCTGAGACAACTGGACTTCAGCAAGGCTGCGGGTTCGGATGGTATTCCCCCTGTTTTTCTTAAGCGTTGTTGTGAATCTCTCGTTGACCCGATCTGTACCCTCTTTCAAACGACCTTCAACCCTTTTTCCTATATACAAATCTGGGAATAAGGCGGATGTCACCAATTACAGAGGAATATCTTTGCTCTCAATTCTGCCCAAGATTATGGAATCCATCCTAACCGATGAAGTTTTCGAAACCTATATAAGCAATACATCACCGAAGATCAACACGGATTTTTCAAAGGTCGATCAACCACAACTAATTTAGCAATATATCAAGACTTTCTTGTATCAAATCTTGAAGCGGGCAATCAGATTGATGTCATATACGCTGACATATCGAAGGCCTTTGACAGCGTATGCCACAAGGTTTTAATCGCCAAGCTGTCGTATGTGGGGATCAACAATGTTTACCTAGCATGGATTAGCAGTTATCTTTCTGGTCGCCGGCAAAGAGTTCTAGTCGAAGGTGTCGAATCTAGAGAAATCCAGGTGCTATCGGGCGTACCACAAGGATCTCATATTGGACCAATATTATTCTCACTTTTCATCAACGACATAACTTCCTGCTTCAGAGCATCTAGATGCCTTATGTATGCCGATGATCTCAAGTTCTACTGCTCTGTCACCGACTCTTCAAACGCTCTTCAGTCCGATCTCGATCGACTTGTCTCATGGTGTGAAAAAAATTATTTGAAACTTAATGTCAACAAATGCAAGATGATGTTCTATAAGAGACAAGTCCCATTTTACACTGAATACAAGATCAGTGGTACAACTTTAGAATCAGTATCAAAGTTCAATGATCTTGGTGTTATTTTTGATAAAGACCTCTCATTTAACTCGCATGTGGATCAGATCGTCGCAAAAAGCCTCAGATTACTAGGTTTTAAAGAAATACAAGACACATATGACAGACACCAAAGCCATCAGCTTGCTATACAATTCTCTTATACGCAGTATTCTCGAATATTGCAGCATTATTTGGAGTCCTATTTATCTGTGCCACGTCAACAGACTGGAAAGAGTCCAAAACAAGTACGCAAAATATCTGTTATACAAACATCGTTTTCCCTATTATGATCTAAGCTACGAAACAAGAATTCTCATGTGTGGCCTAAAATCACTCGAAGCTCGACGCAACAACTACCTTCTAATCTTCCTGTACAAATTAGTCAATGACATGATCGACTCTCCCAAACTGTTAAGTTCTTTATACCTCAGGGTGCCAACACGGTTGTTGAGAAATCAGTATCTATTCCTGCAGCTGACACATTGAATAAATTATGGAAGAAGGGCTCTTAATGATTGTATGGTCTCTACCTATAACGAAAGATTCAGCCACATTGATATTTTTCATATTAGCCTTAATTCCATCAAACGTACCTTATTGTAAATATCTTTGTATTACTATTTTATTTTTCTTATACATTTGTTGTAATTAATTTTTGCTGTTAAAAATGTAAAATTTATTGTACCATTTGGGGCTTTGGCCCTGTAGTGTATTTGTTCCAATAAATAAATAAAATACATTAATTTTTTACGCCACTATGCTGTATAGTGTCCAAAAAAAGATTTTATATTATTCCATTTAGTCTGTCTGTCGGAATTTGGATTTTTTCCCTAGGGTGTAAATTTTTTTTTTTTTTTAATCTTTATTAATCAAAAATCACATTTACAATGACATTCAACTAATTCAACAAACAATAAAAATATAAAATATATAGTCCATACTTACTTTATACTATTTTTGATTTTTTCCCTTTATACTAGCTGAGCTATTAAGAGATAATACAAATTTGTTGAGTCTACTCATTTCGAAAAATAACTTTAAAAGCAAAATATCAAGTTCGTATTCTCTCTCAGAAGGTTGTATCTGTTTATTATGGCGATATTCTTAAATTCACTCAAGCTATTGTTCTTATATTCAAGGTTTTAAAAAATCACTGCCGATATAAACCATTTTATTATTTCACAGTCGCTTTTATTTGGTACCTTATCTGTTAATAGCTCATAGATGGTGTTACATCCCCCCAGGTTTACTTTAAATTTTTTAACTATTATGTTTTCTATCCAATTCCAAATCTCCTTTACTTTAACACAATTCTTAATTCTATGCATTAATGTATCTTTATCAATATTACACTTTTTACAACGTGGAGTGTCGGTAAGATTATGCTTTTCCAGCTTTTTTCCTGTTGAGTATACATCATTCACTGCTTTATAAACAGCCGATTTCCACTCTGTGGGTATAATCCGGATTGTAATTACACTCCATACATTTTTCCAATTTACATTAACATATTTTTCTTCAATTTTTGGTTTTGAAATTGTTGGTTTTAATACCTGTGAGTATATTTGTCTGGTTGTCACCTTGTCAGTTTTCGTTTTTTTTAAAATATTAACTATTTCGACAATTTTGTTAAAGACACCATTAACGTTATCATTGGCATTTGTTTCAAAAATACTATTTACAGGGGAATTATATAAAAATTGTTTTTCTTTAGTCCATGATTTAAACTGTGTTTTAATTAAAAGAGCTTTTGATTTTATTCCGACATTTTGTAAACCTAAGCCGCCTTCATTATATGATAAATATAGTTGTGGTCTACTTACCCTATATAAATGTCCCGTCCACAGAAATTTTCCTACCATTTGTACTACTTTTTGCACATACATCTCCGGCATCGATAACACCTGTGCAGTATACCATATTTTGGAAAGAAGGTACGTATTAATGTACCATATCTTTCTAATTATATCCAAGTTTCTTGTTAAATCTTTAAAAATCATTATATTGATATTTTTAATTATGTTTTGCCAGTTTTCCTTTAAGGTTTCTTTGATTGAATTACAGAAATAAATACCTAATATTTTTATCTTAGTATTGTTTTGAAAGGTGTTATCTAAATTCTTTTGTTTTTCCCATGTCCCTAGAGGAAACACAAAATTGGTACAAGTCAAGCCATTAACTGAAATGTATTTAAACTTAGAATTTATTATGCAGTTGGCATGATGGGGCCTTACATCCCTCGGGACCGGTGGGCCCTAAGGGTCTCAGTCCGACACTGTGTGTAGTCCCTTGTTTCCAGACATACCACACCATTAAAAATTTCTAATATTTTATGTGTTTTTACCTTGAATACAAAGTTAGGTTAATTTGTTTTGTTATTGGTATTTTTACTTTAATATAGCATTTAGAACTGCACTGATTTTCATTTATTATCACTAAATCAGACACAAAGATAAATGAGCTTTGTCAAACCGATTTTTTAACATTTAAAATTAAATAAAAAAAAAATTAAAATGATGTTTCTCTCATTGTCGGAGTTATCCGACGCTGGTCTCTTAGTCAAGTTTAGAACGCCCGTCTGTGTGAACAAAATGTATAATCAAAGTACCGTCGCGAAAGGGCTAGGCAGTAAATTGTAAAGTGTAGGATCAAAATAATTTATGTGTCTTAAATTAAGGTTATTGGTACTTACTGGCAGTTTAATTTGCTTGTCGTACCTGGTTGTTGTTTCATATGTGTGATCAATAAAAAGCTTCAAATTCGGTCGGGTGTGTATATGATAGCAAATTATGAGAATATAAATTGATCCAATGTTAAAAATATCTTTATTAAAAAGTAAATGTGAAAGATACAATCAATTTTTTTGAAAATGATTTTTAGTATAGATTTTTGTATTATGTTTAATTTATATAGGCTGTTATTATAAAGTCCACCCCACATTAATATTCCGTATCTTAAAATCGATTCTACAAATGCTTTATAGAGTATAAGAAGGGTCATTTTATTCAAAAATTCTCTCAATAAGTAAAATTTTGGATTAGTTTACGAATTTTGCTTGAGACATAATCAATATGGGGTTGCCACTTAAGAGACCTACCAATAACAACCCCCAGGTATTTTATAGATGAAGTTTCTTTAATACAATAATTATCTACTGCAATGGAATTATATTGTGGTCTGTTTGCATTAGTAAGTGAAAAGCTATGTAGTTTGTTTTTGCTAGGTTTAATGTTAGTTTATAGCTTTGGAGCCAGCTCTTTATTGTTGCTAAATTAGTTATAGTTTTATCTTTAACATTATCCCAGGTATCTCCAGAGACAACGGGCCGTATCATCTGCACAGGATACGGTTATACCATCAACCCGCAATTTTAACAATGAGTTAATACATGGAATAAAAAGTACTTGTCCCAATTGCCAATTTCAATTTCTCCTTTGTCACTAAAGATGTTTTTTAGCTTGACCATTCGAACTCGTTCCGACAAATACCTTTTAAACAACCGCAAGGCCACTCCTCGTATTTCATATTTTTTAAGTACATTAGGTAGTTCATCATGAGGTACAGTATTAAAAGCTTTGGCAAGGTCTAGAAATACAGCTAACCATTTTTTATTTGAATTTAAATTATTGAGAACTTCTGTTATTAGTCTATGCATGGCGTCTTTGGTACTACATCCCTCAAGAAATCCAAATTGGTTTGTAGATAGCACATTATTGATCTTAAAAAGTTAATTAATTTAACTTTTATAAATTTTTCAAACATTTTTGCAAAGTTGCTAATAAGGCTGATAGGTCGGTAGTTATTTGTGTAGGTCTGGGTTCCTTCTTTTTGGACCCTACTATTGAAATTTTAAATTCAGGTGGTATATCCCCATTTCTAGAATTAATATAAGTATATGTAGTAGCGGGGTGATTATTTCTAAATGTGTTTGTTTTAAAATATTCGCTTTTATACTTAATCTACATCATAACTCGAAGAACTATTATTTTTTAAAGTTAAAGTATAATTGATTAATTCATTTTTTGTTATGGGGTTGAAGTAAATAGAGTTCAATACTGGTGGGTCCACTTGTCTCCCAATTTCCGGCGGTGGAATCGCCTTTTCCATTTCTATTCCAATATTAATGTAATAGTCATTACAAAAATTCGATGCTTCAAGTGCATTATTGAAGTTTTTGTCATCTTTATTCTTTATATTTAAAGAAGCATTGTTGTTTTTGTTGTTCTAATAAGTAGCACCCTTAATTATTTTGAAAAGCTTTTTATGCCACTCTTGTTATTTTCAATTTCATTTTCATAATATTGATTCTTTTGTTATGTATAAGTTTGTTTAAAGTATTTCTGTATTCTTTATATGCTTTTTCCAATTGGGCGTTATAATTTGTTGCTAATCTTTTCTTCATTTTATCTCTCGTTTTAATTGATGTTATAATGCCGTCACTAATCCAAGCTTTTATTTTTTGTATTTTTTGTAATAGTATAGGTTTGTGTGGCTCTTGATAACAATTGTTGGTAAGTCTGTAAGAAAATTGTTGTTGCAGTTTCAGAGTTAGTTTCATTTGTTACATTTGACCAATCAATATATAAGAGTTAAAATATAAATTATTAGATTTTAATTTTTGATTAATAAATAAGTGGTCTAGGCAGGAATTTGAGAGAAATCTTGTTATCGAATGGATATATGACTGAAAACCCACTGAGTTCATTACTGCAAGATAATTTGCAACATAGTTATAATTTTCTGCTAAGATATTTATATTTAGGTCTCCGACAAGAATCTCAATATTAGAATAAGTCATCGTTTCTAGATATGTACATATGTCACTTATAAAATCAGTCTTTGGAATGGGTGGTGGCTTATATGTTGCTGATGAACCAAATGTTGTGCCACTTAATTCAAAATTTATTCTGCTGATCTAATTTTACAACAACATCGTTCTTATTATAATTAGCTTCAATATAGAAAACTTTATAGTCCGGAATCTTGTAGTTATTTATTGAATCAGTTTAAAAGGTCTCAGTACGCACAACAATATCAATACAATGTAATTAATATGTTTCTAGAAAACCTATAAGATTATTAATATTTTTATTTAAGCTTCTAATGCTGAAGTGTATTATTATTACTAAATACGTACTTTCTATTAGTAATAATCTCTAATCTCCTCTGGTCCGCCATTTCACTTTGAATCTCCCACCTTCTTCATTTATTTCTTACAATGTTTCGTCCTGGGCGTTAAATACTATTTATTTATGAGTTATAATCAGTTTTACTACTCAAGAGTTCTATATGGTATTTTAAAGATGGATATTCCTGGTCGAGTGCTGCGTGATCTGAGTTAAGCTGAAGTTTATAGTTCTCATTGGCAATACTGCAGTTTATGCATCTTTTTCTATGTTGGTTACACCCAATGGTGCTATGATTTTCCGCATAGTTGCCACAGACCTCTTTCTTCATACATTTGGTGCTCTTATGATAAAAATCTTGGCAATTATAACATTTCGAAATAGTTAGATCCTCATTCACTGGTTAGCGTTCCCAGTCGATTTACACTTTTCTATAATTTAGTATCCTGCTAAAAAGACTTTCCGAGCATTCAGCATATATGATAGAATTCTGTTTATTTTTGAGTATTCTAATGTATGTTATTTTCAGATGGTCAAGTGTGTCAATCTATTTATTTTGTTTTCTAAAGAATCTTCGCCAGTATAACCAGCAATTTTTAATTAGGAGATTTTTTTTTTGAAGCTCTATTTCAAACATTCCTTTAAGTTTTCATTCAGCTTCTTCCTTAATACGTTCTATATCTTTGTTTCCTTGATATTTCTAATTCCAAGACTCAACTTTGCTGGATCTATTAATGTTTGGATTTCCTATCTGCTCTTTTGTGAATTTTGTGTTACCTTGGGTTTAATAACAATTGTAGGTA
Organism: Polydrusus tereticollis; assembly: GCA_963920685.1. Lineage (NCBI taxonomy): Eukaryota > Metazoa > Arthropoda > Insecta > Coleoptera > Curculionidae > Polydrusus > Polydrusus tereticollis. The sequence continues at coordinate 87,671,281 of OY987333.1, read as the reverse complement.
AGTTTGCTTTGCTGTTGACCTTGTCATTGTGGTTGTTCTGTAACACCGTTGCGTATGATTCTTTCTCAGATGATTTTATTTTGGCCTTCGTTGCTTCTATATCCCTCTTCATTTCTTCCATCAATTTCATCATAAAAGGCATTCTGGCTATAAATATCTTGCAGTCATCGCATATAACCACCAAGATCCTCTTTTGGAGAGGCATGCATTTTACTTCCGATGGTGTTAGATTTGCGCACTTCTTGTGAATCCTATTCAAGCATGAGTCACATTTGTAATATTCCTCCAAATAATTTTCTTTATATTTTACGCGCTTACTATCACTAAGGTCATCGTCCTCCATACTCGATTGTTTTTGTTTGTTATTCCGGCATGGCAGTAGAAAAAAATTCATGGTTCAGTATAAAAATTTATGGTTCAGTACATATAACATTAAATATCAATAGACGTCTCCAAGTTAACCATTCTACTTCTAACACTTTCTGATGCCACTATTGCGACCAAAGTACAGGGTTATTGGTTATAAATATCATTCCACTCTAGCCTCTTCATTTTTTAAGATAGAGAGCTGATTTTTTTTACTGAATTGTAGGGCATCGTCTGATTTTTTTAGCGGCAATAGAAATATAATACAGGGTGTTCCACAAAAGCGCACCGAGTCAAATTTATATATTTTTTAATAGAATGCCCTATATATTATTGCATATTTGAATTCTGCATAAAATTGTGATCATAACTCATGTAACATGTCCTATACCTAAATGTAACTGTTTTTCAACTAAAAGCAATCGAAAATTGGCTATTTATTTTTTTTATGAAATCACTAGTAATTGGATAGGTATAGTTTTTGAAAGTTTTAAAGTTTAAAAGTAATAAAAACAAAATTATTAAATTAAATGTTTCACATGCTCCCCATTTTGCTCAATGCATTTCCTATAAATTCTCTTCTGTCTTTCGATAGCTGCCACAATAATTCCCTGATTTCGATGGTTTAGTGTTTCAACTTGTTGGGTTGTTCTTTCTCTTATATTATTAACGGTTAGCGGACGTCTTTCTTCGCCCAACTTTATTTTTAAAAAGCCCCACAGAAAGGAATCCATTACGGTCAAGTCTGGGCTATTTGGTGGCCACCTCATCTGGCCAAACCTGGCTATCCAAAACGGAAAATTTTCGTTAAAAAATTCCGTAACGGCAGCAATGTTGTGGACTGAAGCGCCATCTTGTTGCCAAAATATATCATTATGATGTTCAACCAAATTTTGAATTACTGGTCTTATTAACTCTAAATAATTACGCCCGTTCAGATTTTCATTATAAAATATTGGCCCTAAAATTTGATTGTTAAGAATCCCACACCATACGTGCACGGAATTTCGACCAGAATGCCGTATTTCCCGAATAGTGTAAGGATTTTCAGGAGCCCAAAAGTGCACATTTTTCCTATTAAATCTTCCGGAGGTTGAAAACGCTGCTTCATCTGTCCAGATAATTTTATTGAAAAATTTATGTTGTTGATTCAAGCGTTCCAACATTTCTTGACTAAAGCGTAAACGCGCGGCTTTATTATCTTGGCTCAACGCTTGAACGGGTACAATTTTATAGGCATGGAAATTATATTTTGACAAAGTTCTCTGTATCATATGTAAACTACTATGAATAATTAACAAAAGTCCTTTTTCAAAATTAGACTATATTGTTACACAAAAATATGAAATAATCCAAAAATGCAAGTTTAGTGAAAGAAAGCGTCGACATCAATGTTTTCTCTGCCCAAGTCCTTATATCATCGTTCGGCCGGGCGGGCGATGTGAGTCAGCACGCCGCAAATGAAAAAGCTCTCGTATACAGGGCAAAAGTTGCTTACAGTCGGCCTACCTGACAGACTTCACGACCTCGTGAAGGGCAGCTTACCTGAAAATTCATAATAAAACAATAATTAATATTTAACATAGGTAGACGAATATTATGACGAGAGACAAGTCACATTACTCATCTTCAACGTCATTGGTGTCGCTACTATCTGAAACCCTTGTAACAAAGAGTTTTAATCTTTCTGAAGGACAGACGCCCATATAAGCAGTCCTACAGCGCTTCGAACCTTGTATTTCGGTAATCACATACCGATCGTTATCAAGTACTTTTGAGACTTTCCTTTATACCGAGGTTCAAGTTTCCTACTTCTCCCGTCATTGGAGGTCTTGTTCGCTTGAACCAAAACATGTTGACCAACATTAAACCTCGTAACCTGGGCATGCCGCTTATCGTAATATACTTTCTGCGAACGTTGTCGCTCTTGGGCCTCTTCGACCACCTCTTTCCTTACTTTTTCGATATCTCGCCGTTCTTCGCATGCTACCTCTAAAGTAAGAAAAGAGTCGTTTACACCACGAGTCCGATAACCTAGGAAGACCTCGTAGGGTGATTTACCAGTAGTGGAATTAACCGTCGAATTAATTCCCCACCTAACCTTATCGACAGACTCATCCCATTTGGATTCATCTTCTGTAGAGGCCAAAAGAGCAGAGAGAATTGAACGATTCATTCTCTCCACTTGCCCATTTGCCCTTGGAGTTGCCGTCGCGCATAAAACCCGTTTTACTCCTAGATTTTGGCAAAAGTCCGTGAAACTTTTGCTAGTGAATGCCGCACCTCTGTCACAAATTAATAATCTGACTAGTCTTCGCGTCCTCGTGAAGTGTACCCTGAAACACACAACAGAAATAGATTAGTTTAAAACTAAGGTTATGATCTGATGAAATTATTCGCTTGTAGTATCAGCTTCCTCTGAGGACACCACTGTAACGAATAATTTCATTCGATCGGAAGGGCATATGCCAGTATAAGCCTTTCGTGAACGGTTTGACCCTGGTAATTCCTTAACAACGTAACGATCCTTATCTAGGACTTTCGTAACGACAAAGGGACCTTTATAGCGCGGCTCATGCTTTCTGCTCTGGCCTTCGTTACTTCCCTTTGCCTTCTGGACAAGAACGTGTTGTCCGACCTTAAATGTTTTTGGGCATGCATGTCTTCGATCGTAAATCTTCTTTTGGTACTCTTGGCGTGACCTAATTATCTCAGAGATCTCGTTTCGTAACTGTGTCAGATCTGGTCTTTCGTCATGGCAAACTTCGCTCGACAAGAATGCATCGTTGACTCCACGTGATCGGTAACCTAAAAATACCTCATATGGAGATTTTCCTATAGTGGAATTAACCGTAGTGTTAATTCCCCACTTGACTTGACTAACAGCTTCGTCCCAACGTCTCTCATCGTCAGTTGAAGCCATCAGTGCAGATAGGATAGAGCGATTCATCCGCTCGACTTGGCCGTTAGCTCTCGGAGTCGAAGTTGCACACAATACACGTTTGATGTTTAAATTCTTACCGTATTCTGTGAACTGCTTACTCGTAAAGGCAGTTCCACGATCGCATATCACTCTTCGTGGTAAAGATCCGTTGATCTTTTCGTTTTAGAGATCCGTTGATCTCTTCGTGGTAAAGATCCGTTGATCTTTTCGTTTTAGAGATCCGTCGATCTCCTTGTGTTTAAGATCCGTTGATCTTTTCGTTTCAGAGATCCGTTGATCTCTTCGTGTTAAAGACCCGTGGTTTCGGACACTTTGATTGAAAATGTCCCTTCATCTTGCAGTTGAAGCACGTAACACTTTGTAGATCTGGCTTAGAATATGGTTTTGAACGTTTAGGTAAGAAGGTTCGCAAATCTGCCTTGAAACTATGCCGTCTAGATTCACTTCTTTGAGATTTTTCTATTGTACTTTCTTGACGTACATTCGAGAGATATTGTTCAAACAATGCTTCGGGTGTTTCGTAACGACCCACGCGAGCAGCGTTTTGAATAGTCACATCTGGTATCCCATTGATTACACAAGATACAGCATTTTTTCAGTAATATTCACCGTTCTAATCAGCTCCATTTTATTAAAGTAATACGCAGCCATTGATTCATCAGGCCTTTTACTTCTTTCTAACATCCTGCGTAACGATTTTGCATAGTTAACATGGTCAGGGAAGGTTTTTGCGATTAGCGTCTTCCATTCGATCCAAGAACCAGGGTATGTTGATAGACTGTGATACCAATTACGAGCCATACCAACCAGGCGCGATTGAACTTGGTAGACAGTCGTAATGTCGTCCCAGTTATTAATTTCCTTTATTTGGTCAACTTTGTCCAGCCACTTAACAGCGGACATATTGTCATTTTCCGGATCAAACTCAGGTATACAGTCGCTCCTTAATGAAAGGCGTCTAGGCTCTGATTGTGGTATTTGTTGTTTAACTAATACTTCAAGTAGATTTTCTAACCTGTGAACACGTGATTCCACCGTCGAGGCTTCAATTGATAGGGCCGGCGCCGGCGTAACTGTGGCATGCCTCTCAGTTTCGTTAAATAGGCTCTCGTTGGCTCGAGGTGGCGTAAATCCCCGATTTTCGTTAACACCTTCACTTTGAGACGTTCGTAACGGTCTCTCAACACTTTTATCCCTAGGCAAAGGACGATTTCTTTTCGACTTACCCCCGTATAAGGATGTCGATTGATCAATCGTTCGCTTCCGGCTTGATGACCGACGTAAATTATTGGTTTCGTACCTTCCACTCGACGAAGGACAGCTACTGTCTTCCGAGTCTGAAGAATCCTTTCTATGCCTTTTACGGCCCATTAAAATGTAATAAACGTATCAATCGTAAAACAATAAACACTACCACAAACTTAAACTTAAGAGAGAATAACCAAAAACACTAAAACTTTAAACAATAACCACTTAACTAACTTAACTTCGACAACACACAAAAACAAGCAGAAAAATTATTTTGTTCACCCCACACCTGAACTGTAAACTACTATGAATAATTAACAAAAGTCCTTTTTCAAAATTAGACTATATTGTTACACAAAAATATGAAATAATCCAAAAATGCAAGTTTAGCGAAAGAAAGCGTCGACATCAATGTTTTCTCTGCCCAAGTCCTTATATCATCGTTCGGCCGGGCGGGCGATGTGAGTCAGCACGCCGCAAATGAAAAAGCTCTCGTACACAGGGCAAAAGTTGCTTACACATATAGTATGTTTTGCTTAGAATATCAACAACATTTGGAATTAAAGCAAAAGGATTTTCCAAAATAATAATTGTTAATTATTACCAAAAACAAACGTTCAAATTGTGTAAAAAATACCTTGAAAATAGAAAAAAATATTATCTAACTCGTCATTTTCCTTTTGTTCATTTGGCTGTATTGTTCTCCTCTTTCGTTTGAAAGATGCTTCATGTGAAGCTTTCTGATAGACTCTTAAAAATGTTTTATTGGTAGGCATTCTCCTTACGCCTTCATAAAGGTTTCGATATTCCCGTACGGCAAGTTTGGCATTATAACCATTTTTGAGATAAAGTTCGAAAATTTCGCGTTTTTCATTCTCTAAATAAGACATTTAAGTATAAATATTATATTTTTATACTTATACTCACATAAGCAAATTTAGTTGAGAATAATGTCAGTGTCAATATCTTTGCTTTATTTGAAATCATGGCCAACTTAGACAAATTATAATATAGGGTAAAAGGAGTGTGATTGGGGTAATTTTAAAGCCTATTTTTGATTGCTTTAAGTTGGAAAACAGTTACATTTAGGTATAGGACATGTTACATAAGTTATGATCAGAATTGTATGCAGAATACGAATATGCAATAATATAATATAGGGCGTTCTATTAAAAAATATATAAATTTGATTCAGTGCGTTTTTGTGGAACACCCTGTGTTATATTTCTATTATCGTTAAAAAAAATTGGACGATGCCCTACAATTCAGTAAAAAAATCAGCTTTCTATCTTAAAAAATGAAGTGGCTAGATTGGGGTGTCATTTATAACCAATAACCCTGTACAGGAAAAAAAAACTCACTGGCAGAATTATTCTCTTCATATTCAACGATAAATTTTCAGGGAAAAACTCCACCTAACATTCCCCCTGTAGAATCGAGAATGCCCGAGATTGTTTTCCGGCAGCGCCATGTTAAACGAATCTTGAGGAGCCTTGACAACACAAAAGCTTCTGGTCCTGACGAAATTTCAGTCATCGTAACATATGCTGACGAATTGACACCGCTATTTTGTAGGCTTTCTAACTTATCTTACGATTGCCTTGACTTTATCTATTTATTTACTGGGCGTCAATTTAGATATGTCTTGGCATAATTACGTTGGGGCCATTACGGAAACTTTTCCGAACTAAGAACCTCTATATACTCCAAAAACTCTTACTGCTCTATGAAGCCCAAATTCGACCATCGCTTTAATACTAAATACTGAATACCAGATAGAACTGTCAAGTTCTGAAGTTTTTACCTTAGGAAAATTAAATATGGTAATCAAGGCAAGACAAAAAGCTTGTATATTTAGAAATGGTAAAAGGGTTGATGACCAGTAGGTTTATTCAACACGGACGAATTTCCACACACAGTCAGTTTCGATAAGTTTTGACTTGATCTAATGCCTTGTTTAGGTAAACATGAAGTGTGAATAGAAAGGAGGGAAACCCAAAGTTGTTAGACTGAGCGAAAACCATTTTACTCTTTATAAGAAGTCTCACGACCTTTATATAATTATTTAATACGATTTGGAACAGCAGCTCCTGCTTATAACCTTTATACACCAGAGACAGCTGAGATAGATATCCAGTGTGTCCGCGGATGGAGTTCACAGGAGGGAAAAAATATTTATTATTCATTTAACGACCAAAAGTAATTCTTTATGAAATGTTCTGCTTGTTGAAAAATTGAACTAACAGTATCAAAATTTCAGATCAGATGTACTGTGTACTGTATGTTAATAAGTTAGGAAAATATGATAAGGCTTCAAGTGCTATTATTTATTATTTAAAAAAAAATTATAAAACAAAGTTGTTTACAAACTAACATAAAATCTATAGGCTGTTGCCTAATGCGAAAGAGTAATAAATCATTGTTTAAGTATAAACCCAGTTGTCTTCGCCGTATTACATAGGCGTAGTCCAATTATTATTTCATATAACATTCGGAGTTGCAAAAATAGTTGAAATGTGTTCGAATATGAGTGGAGTCGAGTCGGACAGTCAACAATATACTGACTTTTGCACGAGGATAAACGCGGCCCCATCAGGTCAGCAAAGAGAAGTACAGGAAGAAAAGAAACTGTAATAAATAAGGATGAAAAGACTGCCATCAGAAGAATCATACACTCGTTTCACTTAAAACAAAAAATACTTACCTTGGACAAAATAATGTCTGAAATGAAAAAGGATGATTTCATTCCACCCATGGGTAAGAATAAACTATGGAGAACTTCGAAGGAAATGAATTTTTCTAATGGAAAAATTCAAAACAGAAAAAATAATTTTTAATAAAAAAGACGATATCATCTGCTGGCGATTTTTGAGGGCTGTTATACAGTATCAAAGAGAAAAGAGGAATATCTATTATATAGACAAAACTTGGTTAAATAAAGGTTATACCGTTGGTCAAATATGGCAGGATAAACATATAAAAAGTGCGAGGCCTTCATTGAAGGATGGTCCACTGGAATAAAAGCACCCTCGGGAAAAGGTAAAAGATTAATAATTACTCACATTGGAAGCAGTGGCGTAGCCACAGGGGGGCGCAGGGGGGCGATCGCCTTCCCCCGCCCCTCTTGCCCTGGCGTCCCTCTACTACTTAAAAAATAATTCTTAAAAACAATATCGGTCTTATTTCATTTTTAGTAAAGAAGAGCGATCGGAATAAACTTAATAAAACCGGTTTTGAGAGCGCCCCATCATATTTAATTCACTTCTTTTTATATAGCGGATTTTAACTTCATTTGGAGCCAGGGAGCATGAAGGAGGTGAATCCTACGAAATTTGAGCGTGGTCCCAAAAATTTTTTGCCTGCGGCGCTTTACCTCCGCAGTCTGCGCCCCTACAATAGTTCGCCCCTCCCGCCCCAAAATGCTGGCTACGCCACTGATTGGAAGCAAAAATGTATTTGTCGATGGCGGCTTACTACCATTAAAATCAAAACGTACTGCAGACTATCATGAAGACATAAACGCTGATGTCTTTGTCGAATACTTCCAGCAAATGCCAGATCTTATTTCTTCTGGGTCTGTTATAGTCACGGATAATGCCAGCTACCACTCAAGAAAACCCGGAAAAATTTCAAGGTCTTCTTGGAGAAAAAATGACATCTTTCATTGGCTTACTGTAAATAAGAAGCCATTTCATAAAGATATGCTGAAAAAGGAGCTACTGGAGATTGTAAAGTTGAATAAACCTCCTTGTACGCAATTTGTTGTTGACGAAATCGCTTAAAATTGAAATATAACGGTACTTCGCCTTTCGCCATATCATCATATATAATTGGTGTGGGCGCAAGTAAAAGGGTTCGAAGCAAGGCATATTAAAATGAGAGACGTTGGAAACCTCTTGCATGAGGGAATATAGACAGTGGATTGTGGAAAATGGAGTTAGTGCGTCGAACATGTGATTAAAATAGAAGAAATAATGTGGAAAACTGATAACATGCTAGAAAACACTGTAGATCCCTTTATTATTTCTCTGGACCCCAACGACGATAGTCCATCGGACTACTCGGAACATGATGACCAAAATTTAAAAATTAAGTTGTTCTATTGTACAATCGTACATAAAAGATTTTTTTTATAAATAAGTATTAATATTTATTCCAATTTATTTATTTTAATATTATTTTTACTTCTATACAAGCTTTTATCTACTTGATATTATAACAATTAATATCTCTATTATCTGCCTATCTCTATAATTATTATTATACTTTTTATTCTAATAAACTACCTGAAGTAACACCGTTGTATATTCTGTTTTGGCATCCAGGCGCATTTTTTAGGAATGTCGTTGATTGCGAGGTTTTTGGTAATTGTTCTACAATTGTGTTAGCATTGTCTACAAAGAACTAATTAAATTGGTCAGAGGATACATTTTCAGGGAAAATTTTAGGTCGTCCTTGACTAGTCACATAGTTTATGATGCCCCATATGGCCTAAGCGGCATTACTGGACTCACGTATCTTTTGAGTCAAGAAACTCTCTTTGGCTTTTAAGATTTGTTCATTGTTGATTTTTTTATACTCACCATACATGTTTCTCTTTGTTTGGGAGGGGTTTTGTTTAAAAAGACTGTGGAAAAATATTTAAGTTTGTATTAGTCGTTGAGAATAACACTTCGTACTTTAAATATCTTTATTTAAAACAGGAGTATTTAACAAAAACTAAGTTGACAAATCCTCTTGACCGTGACTCCATTACCATGGTTATGCCTATCACCACCGGAGGCAATCTCGATTACCTACATAGGTATAATACATCTCTTCCCTTATAGGTCAAGTTTTATTGGTTTTTTGACAACGGGGTAAGTTTCTGTCAAACGAAATCATCTTTGATCCTGATATAATAATGATGGTTAATTCTAATTAGCACAGTTAAATTTGGAAAAGAGGATGTCCAATTATTTTGGAGTATATATTAAATAATTCCAAGTGTATCCATATCGGATTTAATACTGGGTTCTATTGCCTTAATTTTCTCAAATAATTCCTCGCTGTTATTATCGCAGTGGTTCAGCTCGTTACTTCTTGGGGCTAGTTCGGTTTGAACACAGTGGGCTTTTAGTTCATCGCCTCCGAGATCACCATATTCTCTTATATAACATACAATTGTAAAAATATCAGTGTGTTGGTGAAAGATTTAACCACCACAATATAATTGTAAAAATATCAGTTGTGGTGGATAAATCTTTCATTTGTAGCCTCAAATACAAAACTTTAAAGTAAAAATTACTTACCCCCATACAAGTCAATAAAAATAACCTAGGTGAATACATAGCTAATTCAAAAATTAAAAATAAAGACAACCTAACACATAGCGGGGTCTACCAAATACAATGTGATGACTGTGATGCAATCTATATAGGTCAAACAGGTATAAACTTTAAAACTAGGCTTAAAGAACATAAAAGATCCATTTTAAAAAACAAAATAAAACAGGAATAGCGAACCACTGTATAATAAATTACCACTCAATATCCAACAAAATAAAACCGATATATATTCAACACAAGGGTAGAAAACTCAACCTATTAGAGACATTAGCAATCAAAAAAGCTTTAAAAATCGATGTAATGTTGTTAATAATCAAATTGAAATACCTTCAGGTGCTAATCTAATACTTAATAGCCTAATTACTTAAGATAAATATACAATAAACGCTGTCTATAATTACCAACGAAAAAATCCATAATTTTTATACATACACAGTATCATTTTCCTAATTTTATTACTTAGATGTAAATACCTCTATAATCACACCTGTAATTTAGTTGTACCTTTGGCCAATACCTGTAAATTAAGGACCAAAATAACCTTTCTCATCTGTCAATTTTAATTTTATTGACATGTAGAATTTTTAACTGTCTTACAATGCCTTTGATAATGACCCACAATGGTTGAAACACGTGTCAGGAAACTGAAATATATTGTGAAATATAACAAGTACTACTTTAATTTTCTCTACTATAAAAATTACCTTTGAAAGACTTCTCCGGATCTTGCGAATGCGAGCTACCCTTAGAAGAGAAAACTCTTCTTCTGTGTCAACATCGACAGCAATTTGCTTCGCGGTATCCATAAATACTTGCAACTTTTCGTGAGATCTTAATTCAACAAAGTAATTTTTTAGATTTTCTAGGCTTCATCTGAAGATTTAATATTGAACTTTAAGCTTTGTGTAAGTTTACACACTACATTGACTGTATTAAGAGTAATAATAACTTGGCATGCAAGATTATTGTTGACCATAAAAACTAGAAGGTAAAGTTCTTTTCACGAAAAATGGTTTTGATTTAATAACTGCAATTAAATGGGTGGATGCCAAGTGCGGTCGAATATAGCCGTAAATTCCCAGTATCCATTTCGGGGCCGGATTATAAAGATTTCTAGGTAAGGTTAAATTAAAATAAGATAGTCAGGGCCGTAGCTAGGCGTTACCCATGGGGGGGGTTTAGGTAAGAAAACTCTGGCAATTTATTAGAATTATTATTAAAATTTACGGTGGTTAACAAGGTAGAACTGAACATTCGTTGTTATGGGGGGGGGGGGGTTTGAACCCCCTAAACCCCCCCCTTATATACGGCCCTGAAGATAGTTTTACCCCATATAGCAGGTACTTTGAGAGAAATATCAGTCTTTATTTCTCACGGGAAGTGTCAGTTTTATTGCAATATCATTTTACGAAATATTATCTTATAGGTATAAAACAGCATTATGTGGCGTCCGTGGAAAAACATTGACAGAGCTCCTTTAAGTATTCCGAAATATTTCGATGAAGAAAAATCATTTATCTCTCGATGCTCGGAACATTGTAAAAAATGTTTATAGTTTTTTACTTAACATGGGACTTAACGCTAGTGCTGCTGTGAGTGAAACTAGTAATTTTACTAAGAGATCTCTGATTACAGTAAAAATAATCGTGTCAAATCCCATCAAATCAAGAAAGAAGGGTAAAGATGCCGTTTCCAATAAATGCTTCGACGAAGCCGACAAGGACTTGATAAGGCGGAAAGTCTACACCATGAAGAGCAACACGTACCTACATTAGAAACTCTTAAGCAACGGCTCACTAATGACGAACCCCAAATAAGCTGTAGCATCTGTAGCCTTTGGAAGTTTTTACTTAAAGTAACAATGACGCACAAAAGCAAGTACTTATGAAAACCCAGCGATTAAAAGAATGGCGTTGTAAGTATATAACATCGATATGAAAATATCGTTCTGAAAATCATCCAATAATTTACCTCGATGATACATGGTTTGACACGCATGACAAACCATCCAAAAGATGGTCCGATTCTTACGACAGGTGTAAAACAAGAGCTTAGAGTCACATAAGGGGAAAAGAATTACTATTTTACATGTCAGGTCAGAAAACGGTTGGGTTTCAAATGCCTTGTGGTTTTCTGCAAAGAATATTAAAGACTCCTACGTGGACTACCATAAAGATACAACGGAAGAACTTCAACAATTGTCTTTTACCAAACCTTCCTTAGAATAGCGTGATAGTAATGAACAATTCGAGCTATCAGAGTCGCTAATTACATAAGGCTCCAGGATAAAATAATACGAAATTGGAGATTCAAAACTACATGGTGAACGATATATATTTTGAAGAATGTTATAAAAAATGTAATCTCTTAGAAGTTTTAAAGGCAATCTGTATAGAAAAAGTATATGTTTGTAACGCATTGGCAGAGGAAATAGGAGATACTGTGCTATGGCTGCCACCTTAGTACCTATTTTATTTTTAATACCGTATATAGAGCACATGTGGCACCAATTAAAATCAATTTTTAGGCGAGAACATACTTCTCCGACTTTAAGTTATAGTGTTGTAGAATTAATAAAAAAATGCGTTAATGATATTCCCCCAGGGAGTTGGAAAAATTCAATGCATCATGTAATTACTGTAGAAAATCCTTATGCTACTCTGCATGAGGCAATTAAACCAATTATATTTAATTTAAATGAGGATAGCGACAGCGAAACAAAACTAGATATAAAATAACATTATACATGTAAATAAACATAGTTGAATTTAAAAATTTATAATATTTAGTTTCTGTTTTTAATTCATTAAATTAATATAAACATATCATACGAGTACAAGTACTTAATTTCCTTAGTCTTACCCTATAGCACATCTTTACTCTTTACATATTGATTGTCCACACAATGGGATCGACCTTTTAGTTTTATTGCGGTTAAGAGGTCAATACCATTTATTGTGAAAAGAACTATACTAATTTTTTTGACCAGTGAGTTTGCCACAATTCTCGTATTTATGTCCCCAGTTGAATCATCTTTTAATTCAACTGAAGCATCATATATATCACCGGTTTGTCTCTAAGCGATGATATGGCTTCTATACGACTCTCCTATGTCGTATCTGGCAATGGCTTTAGTGTAAGTTTCGGAATATTCGCCAATTAGATTTAAAAATCTACTAATTCAAAGCTTACTTTGGTTGCTTCGTTGACTACAAGATTTAAACTGTGGGCTGTACAAGGAATGAAAAATGCACGGGGATAATCGTCTAAAATTTTTTTCTGTAATCCTCTGTGTTTGCCTCTCATTGTCGTAACCTTGTTCACGTAAATTATTTTAATTTATTTATTGCGTGGAATATTTATATTTATTGTTTATGGTTCTTTTGATTTTTGGAATTGGGTTGAGGCCTGCGGCTTGGAGCGGCCGCCCCTTGGATTGGCCGCCTCTGTGCCCTGAATACACCGCACATATGGAAGCGGCGGCCTTGTAAGTATACTGTACTTAGTATACTGCTCAATTCATATCTGCACCATTTATTGGTAGAACAAGTATGTGCACGACATTGTAATCGGACTTGGGGGAATTCTGCTGCTGGGTGAAGTTTTGTTTCGCTTGGATCTGTTTAAAATACAAGCTATCGATGCTGCATCGCATTATATTCGAAAAGACCCGTCACTGAATTATGTCCTAAACTAACGCAATATCATAAATTAGCCTTTAATATGTTTAGCAATGTTCTATTTGGGGTTATGTAATGCTACCTATATATCTCCGTTCTTATAGCGTAGTACACAAAAATATATTTACAATTGCAATTCTTGCAATATGAGGTATTTAAAATAAAGTAAAAAATAAATACAAATAAATTAAACGCATTTTCTTTATATAAATAATTGAATACTTGAGAAAACTATTGAAAAGCAAGAATTTACCTTAAAAGGGTGTAATAACGACACAATTCATAGCACTTTATTTTAATATTTTTTTAATTTTGAGTAGTATTCGATATATGACTTATCATGTATAAAATTTTTTTTCCAATAAGACTATTTCAGAAGAGAAACATTTCTTCATAGAGAAGCTTTTGCATTCTCAGGAAGTGTGCGTGTGGGCGGCGACATCGAAAAGGAGGTTAATTGGACCGATAATTTTTAACGGATTCTAAATTCGTCCATGAAAGCTTATTGTAAACGTATTAGACGACGAAGAGCGACAAGGCCACTTACAGTAAGAGCAGAGTACAATTATTACCGAGTAAATTCACTCACCCAAAATTCTTTGATGTTTTTACATCAAAAGCAGAAAGCCGACCGGACAACTGCAGCGCGTGCAGTCCCTCGTCAGATGCTATACGGGCGTTCGATAGAAATTCAGTAAAACTTCTTTAGTCAATAGAATTTTAAACAACAAGTGACGTTATTTTAAGTTAGTTTGATCCATTAGGATTAATGGGTTTACTAATACATATAAATTTCCAATGAATGAAAATATGAAAGAATATTCTAAAAAATGGTAAAACATATTTTTGCCCCAAAAACTATAAAAAATATTCATACGGGGCTTAATTCAAACCATTTATTCACACATTGTTTACGTTTTTAGTAAATAAAAAATATATAATAAAAGCTCAAAATAAGTAATATCTAGGTATATTTAAAAACGAAACTTTACAGGTTTTTTAAAGTTGAACATTTAGCAGATTCTTTGTGAATTCTTTGGGTTTTTAATTCCCTGTTGGCGAATTTTAAGTATAGTATATTCTAGCTCTAGTATATAAACTAATATACTACGCCAAAGGGAAGCTAGTATAAGGATGAGAAAATCTGACTTGAAAAACTTGACCATTAGCAATTTTTCTATGCCCATAACAGCTCCAGCCAAAAGGTTTGAATTTTTACCATTTCCAATTAAATTAAAATTTGCACAACAGATATTAAGTGCGTATTTAATCCGCCATAAGGTTTCCATTCTGTACTTCTATACGCTTTTCTACGAGAAAAACTTGTTCCTTCACGTTCTAACATACTCCTCATGAACATGACATAAAAGTAGCTTTAAACATTTTTGAAATAAATATCCCTCTACATTTATCAAGCCGTTATCTTCGGGATTTTCAAAATCCCGATACCCAACAAACATGTTAAGTAATGTAGACCAGAACGGAAGGAAAATAATCCTAAATTGGCAAATATTTGCTTATTTTTGCCTTAAATGTTTTCTTAAAAGTCACAAAAGGTTCGAACTCTAAAATCTAAGTCAAAATTTGGATATCGAGAACTTAAATAATTTGTTATAGGGAAGTCTACTTGTAGTTTAATTTACCTAGTTAAAAATTACAAATAAATTACCTCTCTTAGACATTAAAAATATTTAATCCTAATAAGGAATATGATTAAGTAATAATTTACTTAATTGTTACTTAATATATGTGTTCAAAATTAAGGAATTTTTTGGCTATTACGCTAGGTAAATTTTACCTAATTATCGCCTACAAAATGTCCAAATAATTTACTGACCATGTAGTTTTAGAAACAAGTAATATTTTGGATAATTTTGCCATATAAATTGTTCCCAAAGTTATAGATCTTTTGTGGTTAAAAATTGAGCTACTTCATAACTTTCTGATTAACCTCAAAGGCTAACATTGCTTGTACAGTTAATAATAAAGAAGAAAATAACTTTAAGGTTAAAAATATAAAGGCGGCCATATTTAATAATTATTAGTTTTCCTGTTTATCGACAACTATAAAAAAACAATAATTAAAATTTTAAGAATTACATAAGGTGAGTGGAAAATCCATTAGACTACGATATCTTTCGTCAACGAAAGTTTTTTTAAAACTTTAGGTACATATAATGTTTATAATGAAGACACTCTGTTTTTAGGTTAATGCTAAAAATATTTTAAATTATCGTAATAATACATAAAAAAATGCATATTTTAAGGGCGCGTTTAGTTTTTCGAAGTATCATCACCATAATTCACAAACACATTTCTTTCGCATCCAAATTTCTGTCCAGAAAAATGATAAAACTTAATTATTTCACTTTATTGTTGAAGTTATAATAAGCGGCCATTCCAAATATATAGTTAAGTCGAACTCCATTTTATAATTTATTTTGTCCTGTTAGAAGTGTTGGCATAAGTTGTTGTCTTTTCTTTCTAACACCAGATATAAATATGTTTTCTCTGTATTTTTGTCTAGTGTCTTATTGCTCCTATTTAGGTTATATTTAGGTCAAAAGGTTGGTCTCACTTTCCACATTTAGACGTAAAATAGGTATATATTTATTTCACTTCGTTTTAAATTATTGGACAGAAAAACCCTATCAACCTATTTTCGACCTTCAAATTACTTTAGTTTCTTTCCCCACATTGGGCAATAGGAAAACAAATGTAGGTAAATTATCCCTATATATAATTGGTCGTGCAAAATATTTGACTCGTTTAGAGGTCGAATAAAGGTAAATTTAACTTAAAATGTTTGTTGGGTAGTCAGTAGTGTACACTTTTAAAGAATTAGTTTTAGGAGCGATTATTAATTATTAAATGTTTGCTCTTTTCTGTATTATCTGGTGAAATATTTAGTCGAATTTTATGCATATCGTTTAAGCAGTTAGTTCCCTATATTTCCTTAAAGAAATTTAGGGCAATTTTTTTTAAATGCTCTTGAAAACTGTATCAGTGTTGGACTTTTTGCATTTTTGCAAGAATTTCTAATTTTTGCGACGAAATTCTGTAGACAATATTGATTTATATGGTGTGTTAACAAAAACATATAATCGGTTTAGTCTTTCAATATTTTCCATAAATGTAAAAATGGTGAACGTGTTACTCGCAACCGTAAATACATTTCTTATTTGTTAGTTAGTATAATCTTTTCCCCATATTTCAACAGTCATTTTTATTTTTAATATTTCTAATAATGGTACCTGGTTCTATACCCATATTGTCAATTTTCTCTTTTATTAACCTCACTTCAACTTCCACGTTGCAGGCGGGTACTACAGTCGTGTTGTAGCACAGGTTATATTTGGTTCATTTATAACTTAAAAATTTTTTCAATAACTTTTAAATACTAAAATAAATTAATTAATATGTTAAAAATACAAACAAAATTTAAAATATGGGGTATATCCCCATACCATCATGTCAGCTAAAAGACTGATTAATTTAAATTTCTTTTTTTAATTCTTCTATTTTAATTTCCAAATTTAGTTAAACACCTTTAATATCATACAATACAAAATAAAACTCTTTCCTTCATATGTTTTAAATTAATTTACTGTTTCATTAAAATGCTTTTTCTCTATTAAAATCTCACATTTCACTAAAATTTTTATCTTTATATTAATCTCAACACAACTAGCTAGTTCATACCAAGTCTTCAACTTTCACATATTACTATATCACATTATAAGTTGTACTTATTAGTTTGAGACAATACATCGCTTTTATACTGGATCTTAGGTAAGTCCTAAAACTTTTCTTTGTATTCACTGTTCATTCTTAATCATGTAATATCCTTTTAGTATGCCCTGGTGATGAATGCTTAAGCATTCGAAACATGTTGGGAACTTAAAATTTACTTTAAAATTAAACTGTGGAGGAAGACTGCATTGTTTTATTTACATTTCTTATTATTTGTTACATTATTTCCTGCACAGTTGACATTCTTTAGATGTTTGAGTGAAAGTTCCATTTCACTTAAAAAATTAAGTTGTGTTTAGTTCTCTTTAAAACGTTAAAGTTTTATAAATTACTATAATTGGGAATATCAACAAACGAACAATATATTAGGGATGCGCACGATGTATCGATGTTTTGAAAACATCGATTTTTGTGTTTCGATTTTCGATGTTTATATCGATGTTTTTTTATTCGATATTATTCGTTAACATCGATATTTTTTGCGATGTTTTTTTCATACGTGAAACCACAAGAGCTTTTTTTTTCGGATAAACTTTTATTTTTTACGACAACTAGATTGCTTAGAAATTTAACGAGAACAAACGAAATGATAATTTTATCTATTACCGTTTGTTCGGGTTTAAATTGCTAAAAAGTGATCTAGTTTGAGTTTAAAAAATAAAAGTTTATCCGATCTTAAAAAAAAAAACAGTGATTTTAGAGAAATTCACGAAAACGGTTCATTTTTAATAATTTAGGAGAACATTGTTTGTCAACTTTCTTCACCTTTTTTTGTTTTATAGTCTTTCCTGTCAATTTATTCTGCCAGGATCACCCTTTGCAAGTCACTGCTTTTACGATTCTTGATTATTTATCACAATCCTATCTATAGTATCTGCCTGACTATCCTCACAGAGTTCCAAAAATCGCGTAAAATAATCAGCGCGATATTGTTTTTGATAATGTATCTATTCATGGACATTCCACGATTTTTAATAAGAATTTTAAAGACTGTTTTAGAAATGTCGAAAGATCCTTAGAGTCCGCTTTAATCTTAGTTTAGCATTTTCCATAATGGCCAGTTGGCATTTTGTCTTCATCATCTTCTAGAGATTGTTTAAATAAGCGAGAGCACTTATAATGCCTAGTTTTGCCAGGGCATGCGTCTCCATACACAATTATCATTTTATTCATAATGGAATCTATACTTTATCCTATTTTCTGAGAATTTTTGTTTTAAGAAATTAGCTCATATATTCGGTATCCTTCAATAAATATGATTTATTAACTGAATCTTACCTATAGCGAAGCAACTATTATTAATAACGTGATCAAACTTGACATTTCTATATAAAATAAATAATACAAATTAAAATGCTTGTTTTATATCGCGAGTTTAAAAATCACCCCTCGTGGAACATTTAAGAAAACTACAGACGGTGTTCGTCTAAAATCCCTCTTCACCTCATTACAACGGGACAAATGGAATGAAACGAAAAAGTTTAGTCTGTACTTAATATAATAAATAAATGAACACGTTAACAGTTTTTTTGTTTGAAAATAAAAGTCGATATCGCCCAAAAAATCGACAAAGCAATTTCCATTGCATTAAATATAAATTGCTGAATAAGACATCTAAAAAACTAAATTACCGAAATCATTCTACCTAGCTTTGTCATGCATAAAATTATCTATTCAGGTTTTTTACTTGTGCTATATTTAAGCATACAAAAATTTAACAGTAAATTTCTTTTTAGGCGCACCATAATATAATTGTAAACCCCATTTAAGGAACAATATTGGATATTTAGAGCTAAAATTTGGAATAAGGTGAGTAGGGGCAAATGCAATAACGGGGTTATTGTAATATTGCCTAATAAATAATAAAATAATGAGTTCAGATACTAGCGCCACCTAGTAGTGACTCAATTGGATACTTTTACTGGCAGCTGCTCATAAATGAAATCTGTTTTACCGACCGTGAGCATGCGCCATGCATTCTGGCAGAATATGTCCAAACAGGTGGCCGCACGAGTTCACAGGGAAATTTAATAGTCCGTCAACAATAGCCAGCGCGTTTTTGCAAGTAAGTACTCAAAATATTACTTTAATTTGTTTTTTAGTATTTCTCTTTTATACACAAAGTGCAATTGGATGTTTTAGGTATATATTAACTATAATTTGGGTTATGTTACATTTGCCCCAGGAATTTGCTACCTGGGGTAAATGTAATAAAACCACTGGGGCAATTGTATTATATATATTACATTTACCCCTTTTTTAGGTCTTTTACAATGGTTCGCCATTATATTAAAAAAATACTGCAGAGCCTAAACACAGCCAAGAAAATTTAAAAACAGCCTTGCAAGAGATTACAGCAGGTAGATTAACTATTTATTCAGCTTCAAAAAGTTATGGCATCCCATATTCAACCCTTTATACACGCAAAACAGGTACACGGGGAAAAATATGTAAAAGCAAGGGTCGCCCGACTGAAGTGCCTCTAGCGGCAGAAACTGATTTGGCAAATGGATTAAAAGTCCTAGAAAAATGGGGATTTGGACTCTCCCGCAAGGAAGTTTTAGAACGGGTAAGCCTGTATGTTCAACAGAACAATATTGAAACTTCAATTAAAAACGGTGTCCCAGGAGAAGACTGGTTTATGGGATTTAAGAAAAGACATGGATTAAGCCTGAAAGTACCACAAAACGTGGAATATTGCAGAAAAAAAGCCGTGGATCCATTTTTAATCTATGGTTATTTTGAACTTTTAAAAGAGACTCTTACCGACCTGAATTTACTTGACAAGCCAGAAAGGATCTGGAATTTAGACGAGTCTAGTTTTTCAGTTGACCCCAGAAAAAGCAAAATTGTTGGAGGAGTCGGTTTTTCAGCATCGAGAACTACAAGTACCTCTGGCAGAGATAATACGACAGTATTGGTAATGTGTAATGCTGCAGGAGGAAAAGCCCCACCTTTGATAGTATTTAAAGGTATCAACATATGGGAGCAATGAGTGGCTTCAGACGAAAAAACATTTGAAGGTACTGTTTATGCAGCTACGAAAAATGGCTGGATGGACTCGGAAGTCTTTCGGAATTACTTTGTAAATTCAGTAATTCCTGCAGTAGGAAACGATCGCCCTGTTTTAATTATATATGACGGCCATGGATCACATGTCGACGCTCGTTTAATACAAACTGCCATGAGTGAACAAATAACAATAATGAAACTACCTCCCCATTCAACACATTTGCTACAACCCCTAGATTTAAGCGTGTTTAAATCGCTAAAAATTAAATTGGATGAAAAGCTAATTGTATGGCAGCGACAACATCTTGGTCTGAAATTACCCAAGAGAATATTTTCTGAGTTTTTGTGCCAAGCCTGGAAGGAAGTTAAGATAGAGGTTATTACAAACGGCTTTAGAAAGGCAGGGATATTTCCCCTTGATGCTGAAGTTGTTTCAAGAGAAAAGTTTTCCCCGGAAGCTATAAAAAGATGGGACCTAGTTCAAAAAGAAAAAAGGAATGTCAATGCACTAAACTCCCAAAACGACACACCACACTCGTCCAACATCGATAAAGAAACTTTTTCAGGTAGCCAAGAGGCTGGTCCATCCAACAATCATAAAGAAAGTATCTCTAGGGGTGTACAAGAAGCTGGCCCATTAGGCATATCCAGTTGTAATGATGAAACCATTGACAATGAAGAAATTAGAGAAGCCAATTACATTCACTGAGTTGCTGCTAAGAACCATCAAGCAGAAGCCATCACTTGAAAAATGTAAAAGAACCAAAGTTGGACTTGGCTCTGAAGTTCTTACAAGTAAAGAAGTATTACAGATTCAATTCGTTCCAGTGACATTATAAAAATTTTGCCAAAACCGACTACAACCAGACGGGGATACCTTAAGTTTAATGTGAAATTTGAAGGCTTTAACCTCAAATAATTACTTAAAGAAATATAGTTACTTACATTTTTTTTGTTCGAGAATTTTAAAATTCTTTTAGTTATTTTGTTCTTGCTTTGTTGCAGATTAAAGCCTGCTTTTTATATTTTATTTTTTCTAAATAAATTTGAAAGCTAGTATATAAAAGTTTGTAACTTTTTTATTTATGATCTAAAATAAGCGCTTAAAGCGGCAAAAAATAGGCCAAAATACTAAATACCCCGACCAATATTATCAAGTGTTCTAATATAAACCTGACCTGCCACTATCACATTTACCCCATTTTGGGGGCAAATGTAATATAAGGACATCGTTTTAAAAAAAATACCATAGTTTTTTTCTTGTTGGATATCTAGAAAATCTATCTGTCCCATACTGTTAGGAACTATATACCAAGTACTGTAAATTTTTTGGGAATTTTATTATCCAAAAATATGTTCGATATAAACCGTTTTTCAGGAACTATTAAAATTTTATAATACTTTTACCCCTACTTACCTTACAGGTAGTTCAGGGCTTTATGTACGAGCAAGGATTGTTCGCAGAAAAAAAACAGCAAAATACCTACTTAAGAAAGCAGTATCTAGGTACATTTTTTTGGCCAAGCAACGTACACTCGGGTGGCATAAATTTACTGGTGACAACTAACTAAAAATAAATGCATTTGTTTGACTAACTATATATTTTAGATTAACTGTTAAAATAAGTATCTAAAAGTTTTCTTAACGGGTACATAAGACGATTGGGCGAGAGGGTACCATTAGAACATTTAGATTTAGATCAAGGAAAAGATGTTAACCAGCTTCCAGTCCACCGATCACCTAGAAAGTAAAGAAAATACCAACAACCAGATGAAAAAAAAATCGAAAATCGCTGTATTTTAGACTTATTAAAAGAGGTTGCTGAAAATTTTGAAATATATAACTATTTTATGTGTCATTTTTCCGTATAATATTTTTTTTAAACATAGGCGAATTGTAAACATGTAGCCTTGCGAAACGAAACTAGTTCTAATTGGTTAGGTGCGAGCACTAATCTGGGACTTTTCGCTTAACGAGGGGCAGTTGGAAAATTATTCTGTTTGAGTGGCCGCGTCGGATGAAAATAATTATTTAGAGCGCTACGATACAATGGTAATCCATTGTAGGGATGCGCAAAATTTTTAAAACATCGATGTTGACATCAAATGATACATCGAATACAGAAAATCGATGTTGTAAAAAAATCGGACAGTAAACATCGATATTTATAAACATCGATGTCTTTATAAATATCGACAAATATGTTTAAAATAAATTATACCTTTTAATCTAATAAATGCAAATATATTTATATTTAATAAAGATATAACCATTAAAAACAAAAGTAGAAATATATTTGTCCATTTGAAAATGAAATAAGAAACTACCAAATATGCAAAAATAAACTGTGATCTTAAAGAATAAGTAAAATTCATAAAATGGCAATAAACCATGGGCGTTTCACTTACGAAAAAAAACTGTGGAGTATATAAAACCAAAATGCTAAAAAGAGCATGAAAACTATATAAAAACTGGATTCAAAATATCGGTACCAAATTTCAATTAAATCGGGAAAAGGATATTTAAAGGATTGATTAAAAAACGATTTAAAAAAAAAACTTTACCACCCTATACAGTGTGGCCCAAATTGGGCTTACATGTATGGGGATCTTGGAAACTATAGAAGATAGAGAAACGGTTAAATGGGGAAAGTTTTTGACAATTATATTTCTAACTGAAAACCGTTTAGTACGCGGCCCTATCTCTTTTGGTTTTTGAAATAAGTTGAAAAAACCAAAAAGATGTATTTTCGAAAATATGCTGTAGATTTCTTATTATTCACTATTTTGGCAATCTGTAAAAACATTTTTAAAGCAACTTTTTAAGTAGATTTTAGTTCTGCAATTTAATTTTGAACACGACGTTTCAGTTATTTTATACCATCATCAGGTTCATTTTTTTTTATGGGCGCCATATTGTATTTTATACTTAAAAGGTAGCCTATGACGTCCGCTTTTCAACGATGTATTATTTGTTGGAAAATAAATGAAATTGACTTGAAAAATAAAGAAAATTAATTTTCGCAACACGTCAAATTTGAGAAGAACACATTAGGCAGGGTTAAATTTGTTTAAAATATCATAATATTATAATACATTATTTTATTTTTTCCTTATGGTTAAAAATCTCCTATTAACATTTCAAATAAAGAAAACTAAAAACGCAATGAATAATAATTATTGTTTTGAAAAGAAAATAAGAAAAAATATCTAACTTACTATACTTATTCGAAATGTTGGCCGTTTTTATTAATACATTTTTGACACTTTTTTAACACAGTATTGATGATCCTGCGAAGCGTGTTGCCATTTATGCTCGTAAACACATTCCTCGCTCTCTCTTCTAATTCTTGTACAGATTCCGGGGGTTCAAACTCATTTACTTCATTTTTTACATAACCCCATAAATAAAAATCGAGAGGAGTTATATCAGGGGATTCAGCAGGCCAATTAACTGGTCCGCCGTTTGAAATTAATTTGTCATCAAATATCTGTCTTAAGAGAGTTTGAACTTCCCAAACATTAAGTGCGGGACAACCGTCTTGTTGAAACCAAATATTATTCAATTGATCTTGAGGAACTCTTGCTCTAATTGCCGGTAATATTTGATCTTCTAACAGCTCCAAGTATCTTTGGCCATTCAACGTATGATTATAAAAGAATGGTCCTATAAGTCTGTTGTCTAAAATGTAAGGAGAAAAGTAAAGCTGGGTTACTTAATACCTGCTATGTATTTAGCAAGCTAGGTGACATTACTTACCATACATACCACACCATACATTAAAACCAAATCGGGTTTGCAGTCTTCGTTGAGCCAATTGGTGAAGGTTTTCTGTTGCCCAAAAATGATGGTTATGTCTATTAAATACCCTGCAGTTGGTAAAATGTGATTCATCGGTCCAAATTACAAGACGACTGAAATCATGATTTTGTTCGCATTGATTCACATACCAATTTGAAAACTGCATTCTTCTTGGATAATCCGTTTCTCGTAAACCCTGAACTATAGTTGGCTTGTATGGTCGATATTTATTTTCCTTAAGGACTCTTTGTATGGTACTTCGCGGGGTTGGTAAGTCTCTTGCCGACGCTCTTGTAGATGATGTCGGAGCGGCATTAAAATAGGCTCTGACATTTTCGTCACGCTCGTTATTACCTGCTTTTTCGTAACTCTTGGGCCGCGGTTTTTCAAAACTTCCATGGTTTCTCAGGTTCATAACAATTTTTGGAAAAAGTCTGACACTTGGCTGCGGTCTTTCAGTAAAATTTTCAAAATACCTTTCTAATGCAAGGTTTGCATTTCTGTTGCAATGAATGTAACATTCTAGCAAATCAAATTTTTCTTCGTGAGAAAAACGCAATGCCATTTTCTTTTAAATTCAGAATACACAAATAAATCGTTATTATTAGATAATAATAAAAACTATTATACTTTTACTCGTTCTGACAAGTAATATTTTTGTTTCATTTTCAAACGGTAGTGGTTGGTCATAGGCTACTGGATTTTATTTTTGATTCATAGGTTATTGTAATATTGTTGATTGAAACAATGCAAGCAGTGTTTTGTGAATACTACAAAATGTAAACCTTTTAATTGGTATTCAATTTAGGGAGTTATAGTGCAGTTGTCAAATTTGACGTGTTGCGAAAATTAATTTTCTTTATTTTTCAAGTCAATTTCATTTATTTTCCAACAAATAATACATCGTTGAAAAGCGGACGTCATAAGCTACCTTTTAGGTATAAAATACAATATGGCGCCCATAAGAAAAAATGAACCTGATGATAGTATAAAATAACTGAAACGTCGTGTTCAAAATTAAATTGCAGAACTAAAATCTACTTAAAAAGTTGCTTTAAAAATGTTTTTACAGATTGCCAAAATAGTGAATAATAAGAAATCTACAGCATATTTTCGAAAATACATCTTTTTGGTTTTTTCAACATATTTCAAAAACCAAAAAAGATAGGGCCGCGTACTAAACGGTTTTCAGTTAGAAATATAATTGTCAAAAACTTTCCCCATTTAACCGTTTCTCTATCTTCTATAGTTTCCAAGATCCCCATGCATGTAGGCCCAATTTGGGCCACACTGTATATGTATGTCAAAAACGGGGTAAGTCCGGATATATGTTCAAATGAACTTTTTCTCTTAGAATATCATATGGAATCACTCCCTTAAGTTACGTACCGTACTTCTGACACACCCTGTATAGCTCATGAAACCTAAAATTATTTTCTAGAAAATTTAGCCGACTAAAAGGTATTATTTTAATATTTAATATTTTTAAAATGTGAAACTAAAGCTTTGTAGGTCTCGGAAGTTCTCGGAAGATATTATTATAAGGTCTTTGCAGTTTGCTTTACAGTTTACACTGATACCGTGCCGCACTTGTGCCAATTAAAGTAAGTTTCTTAGGCTGCAGAGTTACAATAAGTAAAAAGTCAAAAATATACATAGCTATTTGATATTAGTAAATAATAAATTTGGACAGCTAGATGTAAGTGGATTAAAATTTCTTTTTAATATTTAATTTACTAATTTGGTAATTGTGGATAGGTCAATTTTATTTGTAATACTTTTTGAAATAAAATGTCATGTTTTAATTGATAAATTCACTCCTCTAATAAAATGTCCATTTGATATATATATATATAATGCTCTCCCCAATTTGGACTTTTTTTTTCTCAGTCAATTTCTTCAGTTAAGAAGCAATTACCTCATTAATTAATAATAATTTAATTGTTTTTATTAATATCATTCTTGTATTGTAGCTTGACAGTTATTTTTATTTTGCTCACTTTAATAACCACATTTTCATTTTGGTGTATTTTATTAGTCTAGGTTTTGGCATTATGTTTTTGATTAGGTTTAGATTAGTTTTAGGTTAACTTTACAATTTGTTACTAAATATAGTAATTGTAATACCTTTTTTGCATTTGCAATTTGTTTAAACCCTGCCTAATAATTGGGCATTGAGCCTGTTAGGTAGGTCTTTTTGTAAATAAATAAATAAATAAAATAAATTTGCATTTTTATGACTTTGACATCGATAAAAAAAGGTGCATCATTTTTTAGAGCGATAAAACCCTCTCCAGCTAAAAATTAAATGGCAAAAACCTCTCCAGCTCAAAATCGAGTAGCTTTTCTTTTTCATTGCTTGGCAACCTGACATATTGTTACAAATTTGATGCTGTCAAACATTTTATTAGGGATTTGCGATTAAATTATTAAAAATGAACCGTTTTCGTGAATTTCTCTAAAATCCCTCGATCTTTTTTTTAAGATCGGATAAACTTTTATTTTTTACGAAAACTAGATTGTTTAGAAATTTAACGAGAACAAACGACAAACCGTTTATTACCGTTAGTTAGTTGTCACCAGTAAATTTATGCCACCCGAGTGTACTTTGCTTGGCCAAAAAAATGTACCTAGATACCGCTTTCTTAAGTGGGTATTTTGCTGTTTTTTTTCTGTGAACAATCCTTGCTCGTACATAAATCCCTGAACTACCTGTATTCCAAATTTTAGCTCTAAATATCCAATATTGTTCCTTAAATGAGGTTTACAATAATATTATGGATCACCTGAAAAGATATTTACTGTTAAATTTCTGTATGCTTAAATATAGCACAAGTAAAAAACCTGAATAGATAATTTTATGCATGACAAAGCTAGGTAGAATGATTTCGGTAATTTAGTTTTTTAGATGTTTTATTCAGCAATTTATATTTAATGCAATGGAAATTGCTTTGTCGATTTTTTGGGCGATATCGACTTTCCTTTTCAAACAAAAAAACTGTTAACGTGTTCTATTATTTATTATATTAAGTACAGACTAAACTTTTTCGTTTCATTCGATTTGTCTCGTTTATCTTTTATTTTTAGCTTCACCTACTGGTAATGTCTTTATTTTCGTAAAAACCTAAACCGCCTAAATATTTATAATTATCCTATTTATTCCGTGCATAAAAAAGTAGATTCAAAGAACTAAATATTGTCTTAAAATGTACTGGGTGTTGCCGATTTTATAATAATTTATGTATTTTGATGGGTTTGCTGGATAATGAGAAAAAGGAACTAACATAAAAAATTTAAAATTAAAATTTGTGGTTTTTTACCTTAAATGTTTTGAACCAATTTCAATATGGTTTATTGCTTCAAATTAATTTTGCTATAATCTGCCAAACATTCACAAATTTAAAAAGGTACTTGTCATTAAAAAAAATAAATTATGTTAAGAATTGACACTCAAAAAGGTATTTTTTATCGTTGCTTCATGAATTCAAAAGTAGAGGGATATAATGAGGTGAAGAGGGATTTTAGATGAACACCGTCTGCAGTTTTCTTAAATGTGTTGATATCTCCACGAGGGGTGATTTTTAAATTCGCGATATAAAAGAAGCATTTTAATTTGTATTATTTATTTTAGATAGAAATATCTAGTTTGATCACGTTATTAATAATAGTTGCTTCGCTATAGGTAAGATTCAGTTAATAAATCATATTTATTGAAGGATATCGAATATATGAGGTAATTTCTTAAAACAAAAATTCTCAGAAAATAGGATAAAGTATAGATTCCATTCTGAATAAAATGAGAATTGTTTATGGAGACACATGACCTGGCAAAACTAGGCATTATAAGTGCTCTCGCTTATTTAAACAACCTCTAGAAGATGATGAAGACAAAATGCCAACTGGCCATTATGGAAAATGCTAAACTAAGATTAAAGCAGACTCTAAGCATCTTTCAACATTTCTAAAACAGTCTTTAAAATTCTTAATGAAAATCGTGGAATATCCATGAAGAGCGGGCGGTGTATACCAGAAACGTTAGACATTATCAAAAACAATATCGCGCTGATTATTTTACGCGATTTTTGGAACTCTGTGGGGATAGTCAGGCAGATGCTATAGATAGGATTGTGATAAATAATCAAGAATCGTAAAAGCAGTGATGTGCAAAGGGTGATCTTGGCAGAATAAATTGACAGGAAAGACTATAAAACAAAAAAAGGTGAAGAAAGTTGACAAATAGGGTTCTCCTACTTCACGATAATACGCCTGTTAACAGGTTGTCATGTCTCCTCTGACGTGGTTTCAGTGATTATTTTTTGTTTCTTAATCTGAGAAAGGACTACCGGACAAAATATTTTAAGAACGATATATCCCTGCAAGCTTCTGCAAGTTAGCATTTTTGGAGCAAATATGAAAAATGAATTGGGAGATTTAATAACGGCACTACTATTTGAGAAGAATAATTAAAAGTGTAATAATACTATGCTTCATATTATGCCCCATTCCGCAAGTTTTAAAAACATCCTTTATACGCGCAATTTTTCCACTAATATTTTTCAATATTTGTCATTGCTTTATTCACTTCCCATGTCAGGTTCAATTTTCAATCAAGAACAACACAACCCCACCCCGCATCATATTGTATCCATCCCTGAATGAATTCAAATAACTTCAACTAAATTATCGAGTCAATAAAGTTTCTTAAATATATACGAGTTTTAAGTTCGTGAAAAATTTCGGAAAAGAAATGAACGATACGGGTTACAACAAACAAACCTTTACCAGTTTTAAACTGGTTAAGTTTTTACAAATTTTAGGACAAATTTCGATGTTACAGGATTTGTTTAAACTGTGTACCGTAGAATGGGGATTCTTGGAACAGGTTGGTGACTCGGATCAAAACTTGTTTTATTATATTTTTGCCTTAAATCTGGCAATATGGTCATGCCAGGTGTAGCTGTTGACCGGTGCTTATTACGTTGTGTATTGTCCTATATTTTTAACAAAATATTGAGTCAATTGACTCAAGTGTACATTGGTATTCAGACGATAAAACTACAGGTAAGAAGAAACTAATTTTTTATACTAAAAAACTTCAATTATGGCGATTACGGCAATAATGTTACAACAGTCGAAATTTGGAGGTTAGGCCAGACACCTGTTTTACACGTAATAATCACTGTGACGTTTCTTCATATCATACAGTGTTGCCGATATAAAAAATAATACCATAAATTGTCGAAATTGAGAATATGTCCGAAAAAATGGAACAAGTTTTCGGGACTGTTCCAAGTTTTCGAAAGTAAATAAATATTACTAACAGTATGCTTTATATTTCTTTTCAGAAAAATGCTAAGACATCATAAAAAAAAATACCCACTTCGCGACCATATGCCAAATACACACGAGACTCTAAATAAAGCATTCGAGAAAATAAGAGCAAAAACAATATCAGTTCGTGATGCTCATAGAAAATATATTATTTCTCTGGATAGCTACCTCGAAAGAGCAGAGAAAAAAATATGAATAAGTTCGGTCGGCCGACTGTACTTTCTTCTGAAAAAGAGATTCTTATTGTAGAGGGGCTGTTTGTGGCAGCTGAGTGGGGATTTCCATTAACTACTCAGGACTTGCAAGATGTGGTCACTTCTTATCTTGAACAAGCTGGTAGACAAGAAAATCGTTTTAAACAAAATAGACCTGGAAAGGATTTGGTCTATCACTTTCGTGCACGACATGCAGAACTCTCGAATCGGTTTGGAGAAAACATCAAGAGAAATAGAGCAGCAGTATTGCCAGAAATGATCTCCTCATACTTTAGTAACTTGCAAGTAGAACTAGAAGGAATTATTCCTAAAGCAATTATAAATTATGATGAAAGTAACCTAACAGATGATCCTGGACGATCTAGAGTATTGGTAAAAAGAGGATCGAAACATCCAGAACGGTGCTTAGACACATCAAAAATGAGCACATCCATTGTAATGGCTTGCACTGCAAGCGGCAGTTTATTGCCACCCTATGTAATTTACAAAGCGGAACACTTTATATGATACATGGACAGAAAGGGGCCCGAAAGATACAAGATATAATAGAACCAAGTCAGGGTGGTTTGATGCCAAGGTATTTGAAGACTGGTTAACAGCCATAGTGCTACCATATTTTAAAACTTTAGGACCTGGACCGAAAGCACTTATTGGAGATAATCTCTCTAGTCATATTTCACCAAACGTTATTACAAAATGCCAAGAAAATGATATTAAATTTATACTTTTACCGGCCAATAGCACACATCTATGCCAACCGTTAGACGTTTCTTTCTTTAGACCTTTAAAAGCTACATAGAGAGAGCAATTATTAAAGTCGAAGCTTTCACATAAAGGGACAATTCCTAAAGCAGTGTTCCCTACTCTTCTTAAGGATACGCTTGCAAGTCTGGAGGAAACGCAGGCAGAGATAATTAAATCCGGATTTCGAGCGTGTAGAATTTATCCGTTAGATAAAGATCAAGTATTAAAGAGACTTCCTGGGCAACAATCTAATTCCGCAAATGAATCTGCTTTAACATCTGCATTAAAAAAACAGCTTAAAGCCATGCATATCAATCAGAGCTTCCAGTTAAGAAAAAAAGAATTCTAGTAGAACCTGGGAAAAGCATCGCTGGTCCTAGTAGAGAAATTGAGGAGTCCGAATCAGAAATAGAAATATCATTACATGATACAAATTTTTCTGTTGGACCCGAAGATTTCTCTGATTTAGATGAAGAAGAAACTAGCCTTATTATCCATAATAATGATAACAACAAGGAAGTTTGGGACGTAGAGAAAGCCACATTTTTTTTGTTTCATTTCCAGTGAATGGAAAACCTAACAAGGAAAAAAAAATTGTTGGGCAGATTACCAAAATAATAAATGTTCAGTCGATGTACGAATGTAAATTTTTACGCCCTGTGGGGATGTCGAAAACTATCTTTCGATATCCAGATGTTGATAATATTGTCGAAATTAAGCATCATCAAATTATACAACCTTTAAAGAATCCTAAGAAAAGTGAATATAAAATCTATTTTCCTTATGAAGTGAATATTTAGTTTGTATAATTATGTTTTCGTTAATATTTTTTTCTTAGTACCTATACCTACCTATTGTAGTTTTAGTACCTACTTAGCTACCGAAAACTTGCGCATGCATTTTTTTAGTATTTCATATTATATTTTAATAAAAAATACTTATGTACAATATATTTATAGTTTTAAATCCTAAAAATGCTGTTTAGATGTTTAAATTTTATAAGAGAGCGTAATTCTCAACTTGAAATGTTTTATTTTACTGCCGAAAAAAATCGTTTTATAACTGATACATGATATTACCATACCTAAATAAGTAAATTTTTTGATTCCCCGATTTTGTGCTAAAAGCAATTTTCAAAATGTTCCAAATATCCCCATTCTACGGTACCTAACAATATACTAAACTATAAGTAAGAATAGATTTCAACAAAGTGCTTAGGTAAATATCTCGGTGATTGTAAGGCTGAGCAATATACAATTCGATTTCTTTTTAATCCATCATTGAAGTAATAAAATCAGGTTAAATTGTTTTAACACGATAGGGGAAGGTATAGTGTAATAAAATACATATAACAAATTGAAAAAAGAAACTTCTTTCTCTTATATTGTTTGCATAATATCAATAATTAAACGTTTACAATAAACAATAGTTTGAAGTAAATAGTGAAAGAAATAAAAGGTTTTATCTCATAATTCTTTATTAATTGATAACGACTAATTTCGGGGTCCAACAAGTTTAGGTCGAACATAAGCTAAAAATAGGAAATTATATTTGCACTAACATATAAAAGCCAACATACAATCCCAACACAACAATTAGCCTACAAATAAAAGAAGCTGAAAAAACTAATAAATAAAATATCACCATAATAGTTCAACAAGGTATGCCAAAAAAACCTCTAGAAAAACATAGCATACCGAGATATTAAAAATGCCCTTGGTCAAAGCTAGTCATGAAAAGAGAAATGTCTGTCTATAGTCCTATTACAATAACTTTAAAAAATGAAAATTAGACGTTTTTAAGACGGGTTCTAATATCAACAAAATGGAATATTAAAGCAACTATTTGAAATGTGAAATATTTTGCAACATTTCTGGTGTTATAGTTGAACATTATTTAACAATCTTTAATTGAAGTTCGTACAGGAGTTCAAAAAACTCTATTTCTTAAGTAAGAAAACACGGGGTAGTGCTAATACTATTAATAAATCATCAAGCGAGGTAACTTAGAAGGAAACTCAACTTGTGTATGTAAACTTGACAACTGGCCATCAAAAATCTCGCGGTGAAAACCTATAGTGTATCGTGTTGCATGAGCCGTTCTGCGAAAAATACCCATCATCGTGTGGTTGTTAAATAAGTTTACTCCAAATATTATTTCTGTGCCTCTCTGCATTGACGGTGAAATTAAAAAAGTGGGCCCAATTATTCTTCAGCGCAAAGCTGCGATCCAAACACCCATTTTTTAAGCGGGTAGTTCAGGTTCTTATATTTAGGGAATTGATGTACACCGAAAGATGAAACTATGCTTCGTCAGAAAGGAATGTTATTTTTAACAGGTTAGTTCAGGTCAGATTGTCATTCAATTAATTATTGACAAACCATTGACAGAACGTAAGATGTCTTGGGTTGTTTGTTTACAAAAGGGCTTGCAGTGATTACATTTTATATGGATACATGTCCAAGAGCTTCTTTACAATCGTTTGGCATGTTCTATAAGAAAGTTCAATTTCTGGTACCAGACGTTTCAAAGGGTTTGTAGGTTCTTGTTCCATACGTTGATGAATGTAATTATCAACTTCTTCTGTACAAACGATTGGTCTACCAGTACCGATTTTAGTCATACTCATCACAGAACTAGCAAAACATACCAACGCAATTTGTAAGGCACTCATAAAAATCCTTTAGCAGCACTGCTACATCTGGGAAGTGCTCTCGATAACCGTCCTAATTTAAATACTTTCGCCATGTAAATCTTCTGCTGAGTCGTGCGAAATCCATAATACAAGAACAGCTTACGCTTACAACCGCAAGAAGTCTTCACCAGAATTGCTTGACAAATTTTAACATTTAAAAGAATATTGTCATCCAGGCTAAAATAAACTTGATAGAATTATAGTTTAATGCTAATATATCCGTTTTCCATTTCATGCACACCTTTGACCACGATAGTTTTGGATATCTCGGTATAGGTGTATATTATGTGAAATGTAAAAGAAATTTAATTAAAGAAGAAATCAGTTTTACTTACCGTACATTATAATGTATACCATATTATATTATGAAGGATATGTATCTCGGGGATAATAAATTAATACATTTTATTTTGTAAATGATTTCTTAGGTTATGTCAACTTCTCCCTTTCTCAAATCTATACAGTGGGTATACGAAATTAAAAAATAAAATTCAAATTCTACAAAAAGATAGTAATCTCACCACTTTAAAACTAATCATACTTTTCAAAACCCATTTGCTAATTTCTCACCTATAATTTTTGATGAGAGAGAGAAGTTATTATTAGTAAATGCATAAAATATAACCCAGTTATTGATCTTAAGAATTTAGATGAGAATATCTTGGAAGTTTTAAGTGTACAATGTTAATCGATTTTGCAATCCTTGGAGATAAATCCAGAAGAAATGACCGCTATTAGATATAATATTAAAACTACCTTGAGACTAGAAAAACGGAAAGAATAGTTTGTAAGCTTATTGATAATATTAGGTGTAGTTAACTGAAATATATCCCTATGACCAAACGCACAAATTAACATTTAAACGTACCGTTTCCATGACAACAACCGAAAAAGGCCTACTTGTGAGTTTTAGACTGTGGTTGAAAAACAGGTAATTTTGAAGTTAACGTTTATAGTTAACCTGTGTGTCTTCAAAACACTCCCGCTCTTTTTGGGGACCCATTTTTTATAAACCAGAAAATATATTTCAATCCTTCGACTTTGATATTAGTTTTAAGACTAGACATTCACTTGGCTCGTACACTTGTAATTCCAAAGACAAAATCCCTCCGTTATACAAGTCTGGAGTATAAATACGCGGTGTGTTGTTCAAGTGAGGCTGTTCTACCTCCTCCGTTGGACAAACGGGCAGACAATTCAAAACTTGAATTAGTGAACACTGGAAAGAGATAGAAACGACCCTTATTTTTCTAATTTATTTGTGGAGAAAGACTTGATTATTTTATTTACATTACATCAACTCTACCGCAAGTATGGACTTCTTTTTTAATTACTAATGCCACTGTCACTGAAAAAATTATAAAAGTCATAAGGGGCTTGAATTATTCAACTGGAGATTGTTTAAATTTGTTTACTATTTACGGAGACTGTGATAAAATAATATCCAGAACGTACTAGTGACAGTTGCTACTCGATATCTACAAAAACAGAAACCAACACCAAAAACCGTTAAACAAATTAAAGAAAACTTCGTCTTCTTCTCCTCTTTAAAATAGGCAAATTGACATTTGAATATGAAATTGACAGTGAATATGAGTATGTTCCGCACTGTGTAGTTTGTTTATAAGTGGCTCCGTGGTTAAAGTACTATTTTTGTGTTAGAAAGTGCGATTTTAAATCTAAAAAATACACAGTAGTAATTAAAACTGTATGACATCATATTTCAGTGTTTTTTTTGTGCTCCGGACAGTTTTTCACGTAAAATTTCAACCAATAAGATTAACATGGCCAGTGCTAGACAGAAAAAAAACGAGATAAAAACCTGCATTCAGGAATGTTTACACGATGCGGCGTTCATGAATTCATTCGCCGCTAAAATTGCCGAGTTAGTGACAGGTAAACTTGCTGAACAAATAAACAGCCTTGAGGAGAAATTGGCCGAAGTTCAAGCAGAAAATGAGTGCCTTATTAATCGGATCGATGATTTAGAGCAGGGTGCTAAACTCACCCAAGTAAGGATGTATGGGGTCCCTGAGGGTAATAATGAAAGCTTAAGGGAAAAAGTACAACTCATTATAGACCGCAATCTTCAACTTCAGGATTGTCAACTTGAAAACTGTTTCCGAATTGGAACAAAAAAACAGAACGCTTCTAAACCTCGTCCTGTTTTGGTAAAATTTTCCTCCACCGCCCACCGTAACCAGGTATTTTTTAATAAAAAAAAATTGAAAGGTTCAAAACTCGTCGTTGTGGAAGAGTTAACCAAGGTAAGATATGACTTGTTACAATCTGTTAAGGAGAAGGTTGAAACTCAGAACATATGGACAAGGGATGGGAAAATTTACATTAAATTAAAAGACAAAAAACATTGTATCAAAAATAACGCTGAACTAATCGCTCTTCTGGAAAGTGAATAATGGAGCCCTTGATATTTCATTGTCATTATTACATAACATTATACAATTAATTGTATTTTATAAATTCATAATACTTATATTGTTTTCTTCTAAGAAAATTATTAGTTTTAATTTTAGGATTTAACTACAATAGAGAGGAAATTTTACTTTTTATAGTGAATTGTGGCAAGTTTAGGGAAATGAAAGATTTTTCATTCGCATTTTTTAATATCAGGTCTCTTACAAAAAATTTTGCTGAATTCAAAACATTTCTTTTACAAAAAGAGTATGATATTGTGGGAATTTCGGAGACATGGTTATCGCATGATATTCTTGATAATTTATTAACTATTAATGGTTATGTTTTTGTTCGCGAAGACAGGCCTGCTAGGGGTGGGGGGATTGGTATATACCTGCGTTCTGAATTGAGGTTTGTGTGCCTGAAGGCGGGTGTGACAGAAGATCTTGAAGAGTTGTGGCTTAAGATTTTATTTAATAAAAAAGAATATATATTTGGTGTCTTATATAGACCCCCTTCGGGAAGTTTTCCAAATTTTCTCGAGTACTTCGAGGACTCTATATCAGAATTTTTACCAATTTGTTCAGAGGTCATATGTGGTGGGGACACAAATATTGATATGCTGGATTTTGAGGGCCAGAGGACTGTTGAGTTTAACAGATCTTTAGATAGTTTCAATTTACAACAGATTACTAATATGCCTACAAGGTTATCAAAGAGTACATCGACTCTGTTGGATGTTATTATTCTTTCTAGAAATGAAAACTGTATTTTTGGTACGGAAAATGTTAACAATATTTCAGATCATTTGCTAGTATTTTGTCAATATGTTGCGGATAAAGCGAAAAAATCTTGCGATTCTTTTAGGGGTCGTAGTTTAAGACGTGTAGATAAAGACCACTTGTTGGAATTATTAAAGGCAACCCCTTTCAAAAACATACTGTATATAAACAACATTAACACCAAGGTTACTTGCTTCACTTCTTTAATTTTAAATTTATTTGATGTCATTGCGCCAATCAAGGAAATTAAAAGGAACAAAATTAACCCCCCCTGGCTAACAAATACTATTAAAAAAATGATATCCCTTAAAAACAAAGCGTTTAACAAGTTTAAAAAGACAAAACTTCCAGATCATTGGAACTATTATAAACAAATTAAAAATGAAACAACTAATGCCATAAATAGGGAAAAAAAGGGTTATATGGAATTTTGCTTAGACAGATTTAAAAATGACGCCAAAACTCTATGGAAAAAATTTTCAGATCTAGACATATACAATAAAAAAGGACAATATGTTTTACCTGATAATATAAATAAACCTAATGAAATAAACAATTACTTTTTGCAGTTTTCGAATTATACCATGCCTGATCAAAATATTATAAATCAATACTTGTCTACTTTAAAAACAAACTTTGCTGACTTATTTTCATTCTCCTTGGTGGATCAAAACATGGTTCATAAATATCTATTAGAAATAAAATCTAGGGCAGTGGGCCATGATGGTTTAAATATCGACATTCTATTACTATGCTGCCCATACATTTTACCTTTTTTTGTAAATATATTTAATAGTTGTCTTCTGGAAAACTGCTTTCCAGAATCTTGGAAAATATCCAGAGTTATTCCACTTCCCAAGAAGAGTAAGGCTGATGGCTATTGTGATTTGAGACCAATTTCAATTTTGTCGCCACTTTCAAAAGTCTTGGAAAAAATCATGGCTACACAAATAAGGGCGCATATAAACAGTTATAATATTCTGCCCGAACGACAGTCTGGTTTTAGGCGGGGGCACAGCTGTGCAACGTGCCTGCTTGATGTTGTTGACGACATAATAAAAGATATAGATTGCGGTAAGTGCTCCACATTACTACTTTTAGACTATTCCAAGGCTTTTGATAAAATAAATCATGATATCCTGTTTGCCATTCTGCACCATATTGGCTTTTCAGACCATTCCCTGCAGTTAATTAAGAATTATCTGACAGATCGAGCTCAATTTGTAGAGACTGCTGCTGGGGTTTCTGATATGGGGAGGATATACTGTGGGGTTCCTCAGGGTTCTGTTCTGGGACCCTTGCTTTTTTGCATTTATACATTCAATGTAGTAGGCAGCTTAAAATATTGTTCACCATATTTATACGCGGACGATAGTCAGCTTCGCTATTCTTTTTTTCCAACAGAGTTGAATAATGCTAATACACTGATCAACGACGATTGAAAGAGTTTAGTAAATTTTTCCAATCAACATCAGTTATCTATAAATCCGTCAAAATCACAAATGTTGATCTTTGGCAAAAATAAAAAAGAAATTGCAAGTACTATTAAAATATCTATAAACAATGTAGATTTATCCTGTACTAATGTTGCGCGTAATTTAGGTCTAGAAATGGATAATGAATTACGTTTTTCCTCTCATGTCAGTAAATGCATGGGTAGAGCATATGCTAGCTTGAAAATGTTGTATCCCCATCGACATGCTTTGCCTGAAGGACTGAAGCTGAGACTGACGGAGGCACTGGTATTGTGTCATCTCAATTTTTGCGATGTGGTGTATGGGGACCTTGTCTCACTAAATATGATATTAACCGTATTCAAAGGGTTCAAAAATCTTGTTTACACTATGTTACACAGATGGTAGATGTTGGCTCACCCGACATCGCCCGGTGAAATAGCATCGCATCGGCTTAGGTGGCGTGAAGTTGCTCCTTGAGCTAACGTTTCGTCACTGTGCCGATGTCTCCGGTTTCCAGGGTGGGAAATATACAAAAAATGCTGTGATGATGGTTCCAAGATCAATAAATTCCGGAGTTAAAAACGCCCCCCGATCGGATCTCCGGGTGGGGGCGGGTCCTGGCGCCTTATCAAGCGAGATTATCCAATCATCCACCATGTCCAGTAGCCATGCGGGTCCTTCGAACAATATTCTAAATGGAAATGGTGTGAAAACTGGAGTTGTTAAAAGACCCGAGATTAGCAACTTTCAAATTGACTTCTGCAATATAAGAGGACTGAACTCCAACATCAATGCAGTCCATCAACATCTACAATCTACCAAACCTCATGTACTTGCACTAACCGAAACCAAAGTCAGATCATCGATTAGTACGGTCAGCTATTTATATCCTGGGTACGACTTTCATCACCGATTTAGGCGGAATTCTGGCCTTTGTCTCTTTGTCCGGAGTGATATTTCTTGTCAACGAGAGGAGACACTCGAGCCTAACGACTTTGATGTAATGTGGTTTAAAATATCAACGCAGAGAATTACTAAATTCATCTGCTGCCTTTACCGGCCGCCAAGCGATACCCATTATAGAGACTTGTTCTCCTCTCTTGCTAATACTATCGACTTTTTGCAAACCCACCATCCCAATTCCGAAGTTATCATCTTTGGCGACTTCAACATTCATAATGTCAACTGGCTCAAATACTCAAACATGACTGACGAACAAGGTCGTGAAGCCGAATCCTTTGCCATCAGCTCTGGCCTCACCCAGCTGGTGGGTGAACCAACTCGGATTCCAGACCGAGATGGTGATTTTGCTAGTTTGTTGGATCTTTTCTTAACTTCAAACCCCGACTTGTACACTGTCACCGTGAAGCCGCCGTTAGGAACGTCTGACCACAACCTTATTTCGGCACTGAACAAACTACCAATTAGTGCTGAAGAGCCTCCTAAACCACGCAAGATATGGCATTATACATCAGCTAAGTGGGAGGACCTAAGGGACCATTTTCGAACCTTTCCTTGGCGGGACGTTTGTTTTACCTCTGATGATCCATCCATCTGTGCAACAGAAATATCGGAGGTTATCCTTACTGGTATGGAAGCCTTCATCCCTTTCTCAAAAAAGTGCCCTTCTAACGGCAAGCCTTGGTTTACCAAAAATTGCGAACGAGCTGTTAAATCAAAAAATTATTTCTACCGACAATGGCGTAAAAATCCTACCGCCGAAAATCGTACCATCTTTGTTAACGCTCGAAACCAATGCAAGCAAACGATAAACCAAAGCAAGGAAGCACACAACCAGAGGATCAGAGACAAACTTCTTGAATGTCCTAGCGGCTCAAAATCATTTTGGTCGGTAGCTAAGGCCGTCAGTCAGAACTTTACCAAGTCAACCATTCCACCTCTAACACGTTCTGATGGCACCATTGCGACCAAAGCACAGGAAAAAGCAAACTTACTGGCGGAACTATTCTCTTCACATTCAACGGTAAATTTTTAGGGAAGTACTCCACCGAACATTACCCCTGTAGAATCGAGAATGCCCGAGATTGTCTTTCGCCACCGCCATGTTAAGCGAATCTTGGGGAGTCTCGACACTAAAAAGGCTTCTGGTCCTGACGATATTCCAGTCATTGTAATTAAGAGATGCGCTGACGAACTGACACCGGTATTTTGTAGGCTTTTTAACTTATCCTACAAAAAAGGAATATTTCCTTCTTGCTGGAAAACTGCGAGAGTCCAGCCCATACCCAAAAAAGGCAAGAAGACCTTGCCAAACAACTATCGTCCAGTCGCATTGCTCTCGGTTATATCAAAAGTTATGGAAAAGGCTATCAACGAAAAATTACTAAAATACCTGGAAGGCTTCAACATTATTAGTGACCGCCAGTATGGATTCCGTAAGTCTAGATCAACAGGAGACCTTCTCGCTTATGTTACTCATGTTTGGAACAACGCAATAGAACACCATGGGGAGTCCCGGGCGGTAGCACTGGACATTTCCAAGGCTTTTGATCGAGTATGGCATGAGGGGCTCCTAACTAAAGTGAGAGCATACGGAATGCCGGTTCAATTTTGTTCATGGCTGTCGAGCTTTCTTAAAGACCGTTCTCTGCGAGTGGCAATGGACGGATTTCTTTCAGACACATTTAACATCAACGCCGGAGTCCCTCAAGGTTCTATATTGTCGCCCACCCTTTTCTTACTATACATTAACGATCTTTTGGAAAAAACTAAAAATCCTATATATAGCTTCGCTGATGACAGCACACTTGTTTCAACTTTTACTTTGGATGCTCGGACATCGGCTGCTAATGCACATCTCTATAGGCAGCAAGAGGTCTCACATCTTAACAAAGACCTGGAAGAAATTTTGTCTTGGGGTGACAGTAACCAAGTAGAATTTAACGCTAAAAAGACCCAGGCGGCAGTTTTTTCTAAAAAAGTTAATGTTGA
This sequence comes from Polydrusus tereticollis, assembly GCA_963920685.1. Classification (NCBI taxonomy): domain Eukaryota; kingdom Metazoa; phylum Arthropoda; class Insecta; order Coleoptera; family Curculionidae; genus Polydrusus; species Polydrusus tereticollis. The sequence goes on along the minus strand of OY987333.1, from coordinate 87,630,559 downwards.
AGAACCGGATATAGTTATGGCGGGACACTCAATTCCCTTGGCTTCATCAATTCATTTATTGGGCGTTAATCTGGATAGTCATATGTCTTGGCATGGCCACGTTGCGGCCATTGCTAAGGCAGCCTCGCAGAAGCTTGGAGTACTTTTCCGAACAAAGAACCTCTATACACCCCAACAACTTTTGATGCTCTATAAAGCCCAAATTCGACCATCACTGGAGTACTGTTCGCATATTTGGGGCTCTGCTCCTAAACATACCCTGAGATTGCTAGATTCCATTCAAAGAAGAGCCATTCGCTTGATCGGTGACCATAGTCTGACAAACAACCTGGAAAGCCTTGAACATCGAAGGCAGGTTGGCGACTTGAGTCTATTTTACAAATATTTTCATGGCAAGTGTTCAACTGAGGTTGCCCGCTTATTACCACCCAGAGCGGTGCATGGTAGAAGTACACGACGAGCCACTGCAGCCCACCAGTACGTGGTTCAGCTTAGTGTCCCTCGAACGACACTGTTTCAAAATTCTTTCATCTGGAGAACGTCATCACTCTGGAACGACCTCCCTGAGATCGTCTTCCCCAACGAGTATAGTCTCCAAAGATTCAAGACCAACGTGAATCGTTTCCTGCGCACACGCACCGCTCCTAGAGCGCCATAAAGGATTTATCCTGTAGTGCTGTGCCTTATCATAAAAAAAAAAAAAAAAAATGTATATGGCATAAAAAAATTTGAACCAGTTTCTTACAAACTTGTTACAGCAAGGTGGCTTGATATGGAGGCTCGAAGGAGGTCTCATGCTGTATGTCTTTATCATTCCATAATTTTAACTAAGCGCTCCCCATATCTTTATAATAAAATATCATTTCGTTCGGATGTCCACACCTTGAACCTTAGGTTCCGGGGGTTGCTATCCCCACCGCCTCACAGAACTGCTTTATATGAAAGGTGCTTTACATTTTTGATATCTATAAAAAATATAATCTTATACCACATACTCTGAAATCTTTAAAACAACAAACTTTCAAAATATTTTATAAAAAAATGTTGCTCGAGAATGTCTAGAGCCGTGTCCTCCCACCACTTTCCATTCGTGTTTTGATTGCTTTGGTTTATTTATTTCCTCTCTCTAAACATTGCCTATTATCTTTTCATAATTTTTGTTAACATTGTTTTTGTGCTGCACATGCGGATTTCAAAATAAATATTTTTTTATATTGGGTATTATATTCTATGTACATAACTAATTGTTGATATTTTAGATTTAAAATTTTGCTCTTTGGGGCCAAACATAGTATCAGTGTCACTGCCTTTTGGTCCCCTTTTGTAGTATTCTCATGTTTCTATTTGGGTGCTGTATATTTTATCTGATGAAAAATGTAACGATGTATTTGTGTATACTACAAATAAACGTTTATTATTATTATTTTTATTATTTACTTTCAGTATAACCAGAAATACCACAATCTTAAAAATATTTTATCGACATAAGTTTACTCCTAAACTTTCATTTTATTTCTGATTATTATTTTTTCATAAAATCGATAGAGTTCCAGGTAGGACACCGTGTCCTTGCATGCCATACAAATTTTATAAAAAAATTGTATGCCTATATTTTATTTTGGTAATACTATCAAAATGTTTGCTGTTCCCCGGTCAACAAAATAATTGTATTGTCTATGTTTATGTTACCAATCATACATTACTAAAAACAGATTTTATTGGTCACTTCTTGCCATACCATACGTCAACAGAATAAAACGTTTGATAAATATTATAATTATCAATTTCTTGAAAACAAAAAAATTATTTCACAAAAAGTCTATTGCGATACTGAAAACGGTATGCAAACAACTCTGTTAAAAACTAAAATAAAGAAAAAGTTCTTTATGGTACCATTCAAAATAGCATATATTTGTCGGAGTTGCCCGATATGATGAAGCACTTCATAGGTATAAGAACACAACTGATGGTGACTTGTCAGATTCTCATTTCTTAAAGTTGCTCTCTTATTAGAGATTTATTTAGAACAGAATTTCTTTAATATTGAAAATTTGATGTAGGTAAAGCCAACGGAATGGTTAAGCGATGGGTTCGCCTTTATTACCTATATACTGGTTCTTGTGTGTGGTTTTAAGTTAGGTAAAATCTTTGACTTTTTTTTAATCATCGTTTACTTTTCAGCATTTTCGTATACGTTTTTGTTTATTCAGCAGAAGCTTTGAATGTTTATGGGCTGTGTGTGTGTGTGCGATTCTTCTGAATATTTGTACTGCTTTCTTGGCGCCTTCTTCCTCGTCACTTGGACAGTGTCGGGCAGTGCTTCTCCACTATTTCCAGTGCTTCTCTACTGTTGATTGGGCTCGCGCAGAGGGAGCCAGTTTTTAGGTAATTTGTAAGTCGAGTCAGTTCTAGCTCTTGTATGTGAGTTTGTTATTAGTTTATTTGTCGATACGTCTGTTCGTCTGTAATAGTCCGTTATGATTTTCAAAAATATCTCATTTATTGTTGGTATCTTAAAGTCATTGTTCAAGACCCTATTCATGGTATTCCTAGGGACATTTGCGATCATTTTCAATGCCCTATTTTGAATTACCTGAAACTTATTCAGCTCCGCTCTGCTTATGTTACACCATGATGGCGCACCATAAGTAAGAACTGACCTGACCAAGATTTTGTAGAGTTCTGTTGCTAAGTCTCCTCCGCCTGTGAAGCAGGGGGTAGATGGAGCTAAATTGATGCAGAGCGAGCTTAACTCTGTTGATTGAATTCAGTCTCCAGCTCAGTCTTTGATCAAAGATAAGTCCCAGGTATTTCACTTCCTGACACCAATTCACCTGAATCCCGTTGACTCTGAGTCTAGTCTCAGGTCGTTTTACGTTACTTTTCGAGAAAAATATGGCTTTCGTCTTTGAGGGATTTAAACGAATCCTCCAAGCTGAAAGCCACTTTTCAAGCTGAGTTAAGTGTGACGTTGCAAACGAGTGACGACTAGCCACGGCTGTTTGGAAAAAGCAGTTATAGCAGTATCATCAGCAAACAGATAGATATGCGTCTGTCTAACTCGCGGTATATCGTGCGTTTAAATATTGTACAACATAGGGAACAGAGGTGAGCCTTGCGGCACTCCGGCCCCGATGCGTTTTGTCGCGGAAAGCGCGTTCTCTGATGATACTGATACCACACCTTATTAACTTTAATAGTAGACTGTTCTGCCAGACCTTACCAAAAGCTTTGCTAACGTCAAAGAAATCCGCCCCCGTGTGTGCGCTTCTATTAAATCCCTTTTTGACGTTAGTCTCGTTGTTTGCCTAACTGTGCAATGTTCGGCTCGAAAGCCGAACTGTTCGTTAGGCAAAACATTATTATTAATAACAAAATCATTAATTCGAGACAAAATAATTTTTTCCGCAAGCTTACCCAAACCTGATAACAAGCTGATAGGTCTCTAGCTTACTGGTACCGTGAGGTCTTCCCCTTTCTCCTGAGTCAAGATAACTTTCGCATGTTTTCAGGTGCACGGGAAATGGCATTCTCTGATAATTGCCTGGGATATGCTTATAATATTCCTCAAAGCTGTGTCTGGCAGGTTTCGTAACGCTGCATTTTTAATACCGTCGAAACCTGGGGCTTTTCTAGTATTTAACACACTCACCAGCGATCTTACTTCATCTAAAGTTACTACAGGGAAATTTTGCAATGGATGTTCGATTGTTTTGTAAATGTTGATCGTTCTGGAGACCCTCTCATCCCTGAGCGGATCCGTAGTGGGATTTTCGGTGAATTGCTTGCAGAATTTGTCTGCGAGCAATTCAGCTTTATCCTTAGCGTCCGTCAGTATAAGACCTGTTTCCGGATTTTTTAAAAATGAGATTGGTTGTTTGGAACCTTGGTCAGAGTTCAAGTCATTTTATAAAGTGACTTGTCTCCAATAGCCAAACTTTGAACCTTGTCGTCCCACAGGTGTGATTGACGTTCGATTTGCATCTGTCTTATCGCTTCGGCTTCGCGATTCGCCTCATCTTTGATGCACGGATCTGCAGTTCGATATGCCCTATTTTTTAAGCGCTTCTTTATTCTTATGCGTTGTTTAATTTCATCTGTTAAAGCCCCGAATTTTGAATTCTCGGACACTTTCTTGACAGAAGATTGAGCAAAAGCCGTGCTGATGTCGTTTGTGATCCTACTCAAGGCGTTTTCGATATCGTCCGAGTTACGAAGTGGACCTAGTGGCTCGATATTTCTCAAAAAATGGTTGCATCTCAGCCAGTTCGTGGTGGTCCGAGATACAAAACCTCGGCCCTTCAGAGAACTCATATAGGGCGCGACCTCTAGGATTTGAGACTCTGCAACCCCAAACTGTATGCTTTGCATTGAGGTCGCCCCTATAATCGTTCTGTTATTATTAATAAAGATTTTGCTAAGACAGTTGCCTGTGAAGTAACCTACCGACGGACTACAGTAAACCGATCCCAGGTGAACATGTTGGTTATTCTTAAAGTTAATTGAAATAAATGTCCCTTCAATATGGGCGCAGTTATCAGGACCTGGCACAACTTGAGCCGAGATGTGCCTCTTTACCAGGATCATGGTCCCTCCCCCTCGTCTATTTAGGTGATCGTTTCTAAATATAGTATAGTTTGGAAACGAAAACCTCTCTCCCTTCAGCCATGTCTCTTGTAAAAGAAGCAGATCTATTTCATTTCTTTCTACAAAATCAATAATTTCGTTTTTCCTGTTTTTAATGCTATTTACATTTAATGTGGAAAATTTTAAATACGCCGTCTCTGTCTATACCACCACTAAACCACGGTTTTCTCAAAAGTACTGACGATGGTTTTTAGCTGAGCTTCCATAATGTTAGTGAACTGTGTGAGGAAGCTTTGCATAGTCGTTTGCAGTGCCGCCTCCAGTGCATTTGACGCTGGTCTTGCACCCTGCGGAGGGCCTTTGTTCACATTGCCATCGCTGGCCAACCTGCTATTGTTTTGCTGGCCCCAGCGGAAGTTTGGATTAGCCTTTGGTACATTGTTTTATCTGTATTTTTGCAAAAATTGTTGGGGTGACGCGGGTATCCCAGGTGGGGGTGTTCACCCCCGCAATTCGCACATTTTGCCTTCTCCTCACGAAATTTAGGGCATTCGTAGGAGAAGTGGTCTAAAGCACACTTTGAGCACTTGACGGGAGCATTACACCTGAACTGTGAATGTCCGTATAATTGGCAACGATGACATTGTGATAAGGACGCGCGCGCTTTCTGTGCTTCGACTTTAATAGACATTTAATCTAAAGCTCTCAGCTCATAAATTGATTTTTCAGTGCGCGGTAGGAAAACCAGCACCAATGGCAGTGGGGCGCCGCTGCGACTACTTCAGCGGATCACCCTGGACGGATGGAATCCTAGTTCAATAAGATCATCCTTAATTTTGGTTTCTGACCAAGTATCCAGGACGCCTTGGAGCACCACTTGGAGCTCTTTTTCGTCCTGGAAGCGAAACGAATGATGAAGTAAATTATTTTTAATTAGGAATTTAATAAATTTATTATAATCTGCAGGTGTAGGAGGGTGTATTTTTACACCATCCGCCACCATGATCGATTTTTTCCGATCGCAAATGCCTAGTTATATCATTGTACTTTTGTTTGTCATGGATAACGATAGGGGGAACACATATTTTGGGCACGCCGGTCCCCTGATTGGTGTCATTAGAATCATTTTTGTTATCTTTATTTGGGATAACTGTCTTGGGAGGCAACGAGTTAGTTTGGCTCAGCTTTTGAGAGCTGGTTTGGCTATCCTGTGATACCTATTGCACCAAGTATGTGCTTAGAGCTTTGTTATTGGTTTTCGGCAGGTTGGGCCATGCGGAAGCGCTGGCCACCTTCTTGTTACTTGTACTTTTATTATCAGGGTTTAAATTTTGTCTTTTTCTGTTTCGTCTTTGCTTTTGCGTTGACCACAGTTTCTTGTCGCCTGATTCAGACATGAATTCATAATCCATGTCTAAACCGGTGTTGTCAATTTCGATTGAATTAACATTAATCCACAAGCTATTTGTTTGCGCGCAAAAACGTTGTTAGTAATGTCGACACTAGTAGTTGTCTTTGGTTTGTCTGAATTTACATTTGAATTTGAAATTGATTTACTGTCATCGGTGCTGTCACGGTACCTACCTAATTCGATCTGGAGATCTTTATGCGCTTCCTGCAGTTCTTGCAGTGCCCTCGCCTTCGCAAATCCAGCCTCTTTTTCTTGCCGGAGTTTATTTATCCATTCAAGGCTCTTTATCGTTAAGCAGCTTCTTCCATCTCGCCTCCATGCGTAGTTCAATCGCTTCTATTCTCTGCTTCATGGTTTCTTGAACCTCTGGCTGCATAGGTTCATCGTCAGATGGTGGCATTTGGACATCTTCTGGCCGGGGGCATCCCTCCGGGCATTGTGTTTTCATTTAAAAGAATAAATTTAAGAATTAAGATATTTTTGACTTTGACAGAAAATAGTTTTAGAAAAATTACGATATTTCGAAAATCAGACAGGAGCAAATTAGTGTCACTGTCAGATGACTGCTCGCTCCAACGGTTGAAACGATACTCCCTTTATTACCTATTTGAGCTGAAATAAGTCAGAATTTAACAAAATATTACAAAATCTCGAAATTGTACACAACATAAAACTTTCTTTTAGATACGTCGATAATATTTTGATAATATGGAACGGGTCTCAGAATACCTTGACAAAACTCGTGCTTATTAAAAATCTAAATTGTGCAAACAAGGTACACGACCATATATTAAGTAGTAATCCGCCTGTTTAGCGGAAAAAAGGCGAGATTTTTTTACGAGAAATCGTGAGTAGAAGAGTGCTTTTATTACAATATAATACTTAGCAGAGCCAGGCAGTATTGCCAATCATTACCAGTACAGTTGGAAACTTGTAACATTTGCAACAAAATCCTCTATGATGGGCTACTTTGTGAAAAATGTCTCGTATAAAAGCATAGATCGTGCAACTTTTTACATAACTGGCTATCAGCAACGTAAAAGGCTGGGGCGTACCTACATTTTTTTTGTTGTTCTTATAAATTATAAGCCTCTGTGTCTTAAAGCTAATATGGTTGCGAACTGATATGGGTTTTTTTTTCAAATTTAATTTAAGCAACTACAGCATTTGTAGGTAATGCTTCAACAACATCAATTCTGTAAAAGTAGCAATTGTAGCTCAAAAAAAACGTGCTTATTTTGCCTTTAACCTGATTTTACATAATTTTCTCATAACCAATAAGGGCGTGGATGCGTTAGTAAAGGTGCGCCCAGACCGGTGCTTCGAACTGCGCTGAAACCGAATTTGTTCCGGTGAGATTCGGTACCTACATAAAAGAAACACGTTTGCTGCAAGAAATTTAGTTTGGACATGCTTTGTGCATGTGGTTTGCGCACCGAGTGTTTTATTAAAAATTTGCAGATTATTTACTTTTTATTTCGAGGTACCTACCTAGTAGGTCACATTGCTATTGTTTTGAAAATAGAGTGGCCCACAAAACCGTACTACAGTTAATAAGTTTAAATGAAAACAAGCCAGAATTATGAGATGCCGGCAGTAACTTATATCATATTACACCTTTGTAGAAACAATGACGTAAGTGTCAATGTTTCTTAAATTAAGTTATTATTATTACAATGTTGCTAAAACTCGACTCTGTCTGGGGAAACAAATGCAGAATTGTAACTCTTCCCTTCGTCGCTAGATGACAGGTATATCTTTATGGCTTTGCGTCTTATGATCAACTTTCCTGATTTTACAGCAGACATTTCGTAAAGAGTGCTTGTGCGTGGCCGCGGACCTACATTAACATAAAGGTAAACTGGTATTAAGAAAAGACGGGCAGAAAATACATTTTAGTAATTGTTACTCAAATAATATTTTACTTCTCTGAAGTAACAATGACATAAATGTATTTTATGTCGTTGTTGTTCTTTTTCTGCCAATTTACTATGATCTACTACCGACTGAAACAACGGCTTAAATATAACTATGCCTTTGTTCCTTCACTTTTTTTATATTTTGTGTTTATTAATGGCAAATATGTCTTTGTTATTCCATAATAACACCACCATGCACTAGGAAGGGCCAATGTTGATATTCTCACAACTGGGTGGGTTGTTTCCCTAGCGGGGCGTGAATGGAACACTGGCTAAAACACACACACTCACACACGCGGAGAGGTGAGCCAGTCTGACGGGAGTCCTTGTGGCTCTGAGCTTATTTTGCTCAGAGTCTCAATGACTCCTTCCAGACATCCTTCCACGCCCCCCTGCGGTCCAGTTCCGCAGGGTCTCACCGAAAAGTACTTAAGGTACTTTTCCTCTGGAATCTGAGGGAGGGGTTAATTATGGGTTTTGTGTGGTGTATCGGGGGGGACTTTTGGAAGATGGTGGTACTACATGGCGCACCTAGAGAAGTTGGTGACGGGGTCTTTTATGACGGTAAGGGGCATCGATGTCATAGTTGGAGGCTTGTCTGATAAGGGGGTTGGGTGATCTGGGGCCAAAGTTAGAATATTCGTGTTTCTCTCGTGGAGAGACTGGGAAAGTGGTGTATGTTTGATGTCGCGGAGTAAATATACGTTACGGATGAACCATAGGATGTCCATGGCGGTGCGGATGTAACGATTTTCAAGGGATTGGAGGCGGTTGATGTGGAAGAACGCTGCGTGACCCCACGCCACTGAACCGTATGTGAGGGCGGGTCTGATGCTGGCTAAAACACACAGATCCTTATATTTATACTTATAATTTGTTTACCAGGTAGCCTGGAGGCAACCTAGCATGTCTTGTTAGGGGCGGTCAGACTAAACGGCACTATTGACCTGGGAGGTTTTTGGGGGCGATGTGGCCTGAAGAGATTTACTTGGACTACGTCTCTGGGGTTCAGAAGACGGGTAATGACCCAGGAGAGAAGCTTTGAATCTATTATAAGCGCTCCTGGGGGAAACTAGGGAAGATTAGAAGAGAGACTTTGGGTCTATAAGACGTAAAAGCGCTCTTAATCGTAAGGGAGGTGACCAGTCGGAAAGACGAAGGCGCCGTGTCCACCCAATGTTCGGGTATTTATACACCGAAAGTGCTGAGTATCATTTGAATGATCTTGATCTTGGGTGGCACAGTGGTCCGCGATCTCACAACACAGTGGTCTAGAGGTGTGAGAAATATAATTGTAATATGGAGCCCAACATTCTATTGACATGCCCTCCTTCTGATAAGCATTAATCCCCAACGCTAAGAACCATGTAATACTTTCGTTTACAATTAAGTAGATCTAACGTACAATATCTTTTTAAATAGCTAATGTGCATCCCCATGTTCTTGTTTCTCCTCATCCCGTTCCACCAGTTCGCTTTGACTTATTGTGTCGGCCCTGTCTTGCTTTAGTTTTAATCACCCAAGCTTTCAAGTGGTGTTAGCATAAGCATCTTGTTGTGTAGCCTGAATCCGGTGTGGTCGGTTGCTTCTCAGTCCTTTTGTCAACTGGTGAAGTACTATAATAATAAAAAATGTAATATTCTGTAGTAATATATTAAGGGATAGGGAAATTATCGAAAATCATTCCGAAGATTTTTTGCCGTGGAAATCGCTCGAGGGCTTGCCCGAGAGCGATTTCCTAATGGCAAAAAATCTGAGAATGATTTTCTGATTATTTCCCAATCCCGAAATGTATTTTGAAGATTATTTACCAAATAAAAAACTAACGATTTCTGACGGGTGAGATTTTCACTTTTGACAAGGGTGATTTTCACCGGAGAGCGGGAGATTATCGCTGGATTTCTGACGGGTGAGATTTTCACTTTTGACAAGGGTGATTTTCACCGGAGAGCGGGAGATTATCGCTGAATAATCAGGTGAAAATCAACCCGCTTTTATAATGGATGAGGTAAATAATCGTTATAAAAAGGTCATGAATGGCCATACTGCCATACTGCAAGAGACGGTATAAAAGTAAATTCTGTCTGAAAATTAAATATTATTCACATTATTAGGTAATTATACTTAAACAAATTACAAAGTGCAACGAAAAAATACACATTTATCACATGCATTCTTAATTTTTTACATTTGAAAAAAACGTCTTTCATTGACGTCCGCTGGCGTTAGTACCTACAATACTTCAACTCTACTGAAGACCACTTCTTCAGCTAATAGCACGGCTCCTCTACCATTGGATTTCTCTTACGCTGTTTTCAACTTCTACGCCTTGACCGGCCGACATTGGTTCTGTGCGTAGGTAGACCTCTGTCTCAACGGGACTGCTCCTAAGAAAACTCTTAGAAACACCATATATCCAAATGTACACTATCGTTGGAAACTGCTTCATTGTCTTTATTTTTATTATCATTAAACACAACAACATTTATTAACTTTTGTCGTACTTTCAAAAAAAAAACATTAGCCAACTGGAAAAACTATCCTGCTGGAACGACAGACTGCGGTGGCCAACCACAAAACCACGAAGAAGTTCGCCGTGCTGAGAGTCGCAAACCAGGACACAAAATAAGCATAGCTAAAAATTATATGTAAAATATAGGTAAATTGCGGTATGGCCAAACCTAGAAATGAAAAACTTTGCAAATCCATTTAGTTCTGAAAAATAGAGCCTTTAAACCACTTAGAAAAACAAATGACCAAAACATAAACCATTACTCTCCAGCTTTTTGTTTCTAAATAATAGAAACTACTTTTTAAAAAATATTTATTTTTACTGTTTTCAATGATTAAAGTTAATAATTGAGAAAAAACAATATAATAATTTTAGTGTTAAACTTTCGAAGTCTATGTCGATTTTGCTTGCGAAAATGTTACTGTAAGAATGATACTAGTCATGTTAACTGCAACTTAGCACCTATAAACTAATATTTTAAAAATATTATCAATTGTCACCATAAAAAATAGAATGTAATGTAAAACATGCGCCACCTAATAAAATCCTTTTAAGATTATGACATCAATCAAACATTACCTTGAAATTATTTTCTAATAGTATATTAGGTACATACTACCTAAAATAAAAGTAATAAATATTCATTAGCATTTTTGTTACTCAAGTAAATCAAACACTTTGCTGCAATTCAAAACAATAATTAAGAACCTTTTTTTGAAAAAATTAAATGTTATAATATGAAAAAACATTCTTCAAGGCCTAAAATCAGATACGCGCTTATCGTAAGAAAGAATGAACTTATATTTTCATACTCTTATAAATTATCCTTGGTACTCTGCGAACGGCGAATGGATGGTTTCTGCCTTTAATGCCCATCGTCCAATGGTGATCGCTGACTTGTCGGGGATAGATAGCTGACCCCTACTCAGTTTAGAGGCACTTTTAATTTACCGTCTAATCATATCTGGTAGTGCCCATTTAGCACCACCTTGTTGACTATTTTTGGAAAATCCATTAGTGCTCTTTCTTCTTCTTGAGTGATGCTTCTGGCTGATGGTGATGATTGTTGACCCTCGTGCTCCTGGTCATCCCTCGTGCCTCTATGACGGTAGATAACTTCTTCTCAGTGTGATGTTCATTGTTCGGGGTGTTTGGTCCTATGGCTTCGCTACTAGTTGACCGTGTTTCACAGGTTGATAGGGCGGCTTCTGGGATGGGGTGGCTCCGTCCTGATCAAATTGGTCCTTGACTTTTCTTTTCTTCGCAACTCGTATTTGGCATTAACTAATGCATTTTAACCTGCATATACCAGATAGTCAGCTTCTACTTCTGTTAGGGGTGGTTGGGGGTAACTTTACTCTTCGTCGTGGAAGCTCCTTAGCCTTGGTGTGAGCTTAATAGTTGGATTAAGCTGCTCGGGAATCGGTAGGCGCCTCCACTACCTAGCATGTCTCTGATTTTGACCTTGGGTGGCACAGTGGTCCGCGATCTCAATACACAGTGGTCTGGAGGTGTAAGAAATATAATTGTAATATGGAGCCCGCCAGTCTGTTGACAATTTCTCATTTTGGTTTTTTCTCAGGCTAGAAGAGTCGTAATCATTTATTCAAAGAAGTTTAACAGTGTTAAATTTCTTTTATCTGATATGGAGCCTCGTGGATTAAAGATATTGATAATAATAATAATAATAATAATAATATTACATTTATTGTTTCAACCATTCAACAGTTAAGTACAAACATTTTACAAAAATGGCAAAAAATGAAAAAAATGGCAACAATAGGCCTTGGTAAGGCAGACATCCAGAGGACCCAGATACTGTTCAGGCCTTAATTTAATATTATAATTTCATATAATACATAACTACAAATTAATATAATAATTACTCCAAGGGAAGTACATTAAATTTAAAAATAAATATGTTTAATGATTTGGCTAAAAACTAGAGATAGGGTGGGGGGGGGGGGGGGTTGAGAAGCAGAAAATAAAATAAAAAAACGAAATTTATTATCCTATAGGTACTAACTCTGCATGGTCATTGCAGCGAAAATAAATGATTTCTAATACTATTTTTAAAACTCAAAACGGATTGGTTTGTATTTAAGGCTCTTACAGCATTAATGCGAGAAGCGACACCATAGGAGAAAGACCTTTTATAAATTTCTTTGCGGTGTTGGGGTACGGTCAGATAGTGCCTACGGCGTAGATTTAAATTATGTACGTCTGTTCGAAACCTAATTTTTTGGTATAAGTACGCGGGTGTTTTAAACTTAATTATCTTAAACGCAAATGTGGTGAAATGTAGTTTAAATCTGTTATTCATATTTAGCCATCCTGAAGTAGCGAGATAAGGGGAAATATGGTTTCTTCGCTTCATACCGTATATTAATCTAAGGCATGCATTTTAAACCTTTTGGATTCGGTAACGATCGGCAGCATCCAAACAGGGTACATATACTCCACTGCAATGGTTAAACTGTGACAGAACCAAAGTATCGCACAACAATTTCCGAGTTTCGTGAGGAAGGGAATGTCTATTACCATAAATAAGCTTTAGATTGCCATATGCAGATCTTAATTTAGCTGTGACGTGTTCTTTAAAGCGCAATCTAGAATCGATCGTTAAGCCCAGACTACAGTAAGGTAACGGTACATTATTTAATTTGATTGTCATATTGTTCTTCACAAAGTTAATTTGGCTTTCATTTCCGAATAAAATTACCGAAGATTTGCTAGGATTGAGTTTTAGGAGATGATCTGTGGCCAAATTATAGAAGTTGGTTAAGTCTGACATAATAGCAATTTCGGCCGCATTTAGTTCATCCTCGCGAAACGAATAGTAAATTTGACTGTCGTCCGCGTAAAAGTGGTAATTGCAATGCTGGAGTGCATTAAGGAATTTCGAGGTATATATAGTATACAAAAGGGGACCCAAAATGCTACCCTGTGGAACTCCTATGCGAACATCTAAGAAAGATGAATGTTTTTGATTACATATAACTTGCTGAGTCCTGTTAGATAGAAATGAATTTACAAATTGTTCAGCAACATTAGAAAAACCCACGTAATGAAGTATTGCTAAGAGCACCTCATGATTTAGCATGTCAAAAGCCTTGCTAAAATCCAGCAAAACTAAAGCACTGATTTTATTTTGATCTGCAGCTTTTAAGATGTCGTCAGTGATATCAGACAAAGCACTCTCACAACTATAACCAGTTCTAAATCCTGATTGTTTGACGGGTAAAATATTGTTTAAGTTTAAAAAATGTACGATTTGTCTATTCATAATTCTTTCAAGAACCTTCGATAATGTGGGCAATATGCTTATAAAACGTAATTGACTGAATTCAGTTGGATTATTGATTTTTGGTAGAGGAATAACTTGGGCTTGTTTCCAAAGTGTTGGGAAATAAGAGGTTAAAATGCACTCGTTTATTATACAGGGTGTTTCATTAAGGTCGAAGAGCGGCCATATCTCGGAAACTATTGGGCATAGAAATTCAGGAAAAAAAAAGATTAATGACTAAAGTGGCCATGAGAAAATCCTGGAAATAATTTTTAAGTTCCGCATTTTCCCGCAAGGGAGCGCAATTGAAAAGTAAATTTTTAAATTTTAGATATCTCCGGAAATTGCACGTTAAGGTATATTTTTGATAACACCATTAAAAAGCTTGGTCAATTTTGCATAATTTTGGTCCCATGCTTATTGGCGTACCGACTTTAGTAAGAGTGCGGGAAGCTGTTGAATGTGTAATCATTTAAATCGCTGTAACTTATAAACCACTTATCCGATTTTAGCAAACTAAAACTTGTTTGGAAGAGAAATGTAAGTACTTTTAACTATCGTCTTGAGTGGTCCATGATACTTCTCAATAAAAATACAAGAGGGCGCAATTTGCAATAATAACACATTTCTTAACTTTATTCATTTATTTCAAAACATACGGTATAATTATGATACCATAATCGAAAAGTAGATGAAATTTGCTACAAAAAATGTCAAAACCGCAGTTCGATATCTCCATCCGTTTCAGAGTTATTGCCAATAGAATAATTTTTAAAACTTTAAATGAAGAAGCGGTTGTTTTCATAGTTTTGTGATCAAGCATTCCATGACAAAAAATATGTTTAAACTTTATGGTTAGGTAGGTTTGTTTCTCATTATTCCAATGGCCCAGAAACTACTCTAGAATTAATGGCAATCATGGAAAACGTGTCATTTAGGCGTAACTCTAACAATATGATGTGTTTTAAAAAATAAATCTAGATAGCTGTGAAATAAAATCTGAAAGTTTCCATGGAGATAAGACAAATAATGCAAATAGTTGTCAACTAGTTTCATTTTCAAAGGTGTTGACAAAAGTTTATCCGTAATTCATCTTAAACTTCTTGATAGAAAATTGTGATACGTACCTTTCAAAAATGGCTTATACCAATGCCGAAGCTTACGATATGCTGGCCGTATATTTTGAATGTTTTCAAAATGCGCCTATAGCGGAACGCGAATATGCTCTCAGATATCCTGAACGAAGGCACTATGGCAGAGCAGTATTTCAGCGACTGGCAATATGCGTAAGGCAAACGGGAAGTTTACGACGCATTTCAGTTGCTTTTAGAAGACGTAAGAAATGAAGTCAACATTACAAACGTTCTTGCGTACGTAGAGGCCGATCCGCATTTAAGCATAAGAGCAATTTCTTTAGACCTAGGTATAAGTTGTACTGCAGGGTTCCGAATTCTAAGGGATTTTAAGCTGCATCCCTATCATATAGTTTTACATCAGGCGCTATCAGAAAGTGATTATGACAGACGGCTCGACTATTGCTATTGGCTAAGAGAGATGTGTAACGAGAATCCTCAATTCCTCTCCCACGTGTTATGGACTGATGAAGCCGCTTTCAGTAGCTGTGGCAAAGTTAATTTACACAATATGCACTATTGGTCACAGACAAATCCTCACTGGATGCGCGAAGTGGATCACCAAAACAGATGGAGTGTTAACGTGTGGTGCGGAGTATTAGGACACAGAATTATCGGACCGTTTATTTTTAATGATTATCTAAATGGTGAATCTTATTTAAACTTTTTACAAAATGACTTGCCTATCCTTTTAGAAGATGTTCCTATTGGCCTAAGAACATCCATGTGGTATCAACATGATGGATGCCCGGCACACTTTTCGCATATGGTCCGTGATTTTTTAGATATTGGATACCCAAATCGCTGGATTGGAAGGGGTAGTTTGTTTGCTTGGCCACCTAGATCCCCGGATTTAACTGTGTTAGATTTTTACTTGTGGGGGCGAATAAAAGACATTGTATATAAAACGCGACCAACCACACGAGACAACATGATTGAGCGAATTGAAAATGCACTAAATTCGATTTCACGAGCTGAAATTGAAACAGCTGTCTCTAGTTCTAGAAAAAGAATTAATCGTTGTATTTTGCACAACGGAGGTCATTTTGAACATTTATAAAGTCTCTCAATTGTTTTCCTAAGAAGCTTTCCATGAATATTGTTTCCTTCAATAGTTTCCGATAATTATTTCAATACTGTTTTATGGCCCGTTGGCCTTGAAACACGCTCCACATTTTGTATTTTACATGATTTGGACTAGTCCTAAGCCTAGATAAAGTGTGAAGGAAGGCACGGAGTTTGACATTGGAATAATGAGAAACAAACCTACCTAACCATAAAGTTTAAAAATATTTTTTGTCATGGAATGCTGATCACAAAACTATGAAAACAACCGCTTCTTCATTTAAAGTTTTAAAAATTATTCTATTGGCAATAACTCTGAAACGGCTGGAGATATCGAACTGCGGTTTTAACATTTTTTGTAGCAAATTTCATCTACTTTTCGATTATGGTATCATAATTATACCGTATGATTTGAAATAAATGAATAAAGTTAAGAAATGTGTTATTATTGCAAATTGCGCCCTCTTGTATTTTTATTGAGAAGTATCATGGACCACTCAAGACGATAGTTAAAAGTACTTACATTTCTCTTCCAAACAAGTTTTAGTTTGCTAAAATCGGATAAGTGGTTTATAAGTTACAGCGATTTAAATGATTACACATTCAACAGCTTCCCCCACTCTTACTAAAGTCGGTACGCCAATAAGCATGGGACCAAAATTATGCAAAATTGTCCAAGCTTTTTAATGGTGTTATGAAAAATATACCTTAACGTGCAATTTTCGGAGATATCTAAAATTTAAAAATTTACTTTTCAATTGCGCCCCCTTGCGGCAAAATGCGGAACTTAAAAATTATTTCCAGGATTTTCCCATGGCCACTTTAGTTATAAATTTTTTTTTCCTGAATTTCTATCCCAATAGTTTCCGAGATATGGCCGCTCTTCGACCTTAATGAAACACCCTGTATGAGTAATATAGGGAACAATATTACTCATATAATAAACGAGTGCATTTTAACCTCTTATTTCCTTATTTCTTTATTTATAATGGCATAAGAAAACAAGAGGAATACTGTTTCAAAATATTACGAAAACTATTATAATCCTTTGTTTTCATTTTTAATAAAATATAAATATAACAATAAATTTTCTTTATGACGTAATAGTAGAAAATGGTGATACTTGTAAGGAAACAATGACATATTTGCAATTTACTTTCCAATCCACTCCGGCGGTCTAGACGTGGATTCTAGAACGTTCGAATGCGCGATTCGGCGCAGAGGTCAGGAGTAGGGGTGGGCAAGAATTCGATAAATCAATATTTTTATTGATATGTATATCGAATAACGATATTTAAAAAATAAAATATCTATAATATATCGATATTTTGGTATATCGATATATAGATATATTAGTATGTCGATATATCGAATAACGATTTAAAAAATATAAAATAGCGATATACCAGGTTGCTTCCTTCTTCTTGAACTATTCTTGGTTCCATTTTGAAGAACTCCAATTATGTTCATATTGAACTATAATGATAGTGATGGCCAATTTTGACTTTACGCTACGTCTCTAGCGGCTTTTTTCAGTTTGGAAGGTAAAAACTTAATTTAGCGGTTTAGCGTTTTCTTTTAGCGGTTCTCATTTTTTTAAAAACGACAGTACAGGTTGTCCAGTTGTCGTGTGTTTTCATATATCAGCTCCCTTGATGGGTTGCGGTTTGCTGTTCTATTATTTTATAAAACTTTCATTGCGCAAACGAAATTTTCATAGCCCCCACAGATTGTGGCCTACAAGGCGATTTTAAAAATTTGTCATTTTTGACGCTTTCCCCTATCTCGATTATTTGATAACTTATAAATAGGTAAGAATGGGTTAATATAGACTTTTTATGTAGAATTCAGTGGCGTTCAGCTAGTTTCTTTCTAAAAAGTTTTATTTTTTAGTTATGACCCAAACTTGTGTATTTTTAAATTGGACACCCTATACATTATTTCTCAGTCTTATTTTTCTCTTCTCTTTTAAGAGCTTTTCAAAACTATATATGTGGTAGTCCACATTTATTTCTTAATATATTACAAAAAATCCAAGCCAATCTCATTGAGCACGGATCATCTAAAAAACCTAGGCCTAATTTTTACAACAAGGAAACAGAGAAGAAGAAGAAATAAGTGTTTTGGCCTCTGTCACGGTACAACCATCCATATCATGCAGAAAAGTGTATGATGAACTTGGGATTAAAAAATCAAGAACGCGGTTAATACTAAAAAAATATAAATTTAAACCATACAAACACTAGCTCGTCCAAAATTTGGATACCGGTGGCGCGGAACGTAGGATAGTTTTTTACAACTGGTACCTACAAATGTTGCAGAAAAACGTAAATGTTGAAAGAAGGTTGGTATGGTCAGACGAGCCTTATTTTACGAGTTCTGGTATCTTAAACCGAAACAATTCAAATTACTGGTCCCAAGATGCACACAATTCTCATATAGTGAGAAAATATTTAGAAACCACATTTCCCGATAAATGGATTGATACCAATGGACCTGTAAGGTGGCCCCCAAGATCACCTGATCTTTCTGTGTTAGATTTTTATTTATAGGGTTACCTATATAGAAAATCAGTTAAATAAGAGACAATGCCACAATATTGATCAACTTCGAGAAGCTACCCATCAAACCTTTAGGCTTTTGCAGGAAAGACCAATTATTTTATTAAGAGGGGAGTTAAATAAGAAATCAATTGCAGAGCCTCACGCAAAAGAGATCAATTCAAAAACTATTAATTTTCAAAGCATTTTGATGGTGCACGTTTAAAGATAAAACATGTGGCTCGGAGTTCATCTATTTTTTATTATAAAATATTGCAAAATAGTCCAGTTATCAATTAACAAAAATAGCAACAATTTGAAATCTGTTGTCACGGAATCAAATAAAAAATAGTGAAACTCCTAGGTAATATTACAACAAACATATTTACGTAGTTTCAACAAGAAAAACGTCGGTTTGCAGTCAATGATCTCATTTTAGTAAATATTATATCATATGGGACGATTTTTGTCTGCCATGTTAAAGTTTTAGGCGAACGGTTAGCTTCGACAACCACCATCGCATGGATAACTTAGTTAAGTACCTACATGCCAGAGAGCAGCACGGGTGTCCCAAATATAGTAGTCTTCTCTTGGTTACCCGACTTTACATATAATTGTACTAAAATTTACAGCGTTCAAAGTATAATATGCAGCATACAAAATGAATTAAAATATTCAAAAAATGAGGAGACGCACACATTTCATAAGTAAATTTAATTATTAAATAAAAAAAATTGCCGAAGAGCCTCTCATAACGATATTTTCTTTTAATAATTAAATCCGTACCTACCTCAACTAATTTTAATTACAAAAGTCGTGTACTACCCTATGTGTGAACTGCAAATTTACGGTTGACAATAATTTTAATAATTAAGCAATACGCATATCTAATATTAGGTATATAAAAAGTAATAAAACTCATCAATGCTGTATTGAAACAATATTCATTGTTTTAACAGGGACACCAAAGAGAAGAGTAACCCATCTAATTCTTTGAACAAAGTTGGGCGAATGCCTTTTTAAAATAGGTAGGCACCGACAGCGTGCCCAGTAAAAACGATAGGTGGTACAAAAAAGCAACATGGAATAATAAATCTTAAGAAATACCTATTTTTTTAAACAAAGAAATAATGACGTACTTCTCCCACTTGCCGGGGAGCGCTAGCGATAACGAGCCAATAAGATTGAAATTTTACTGACACGTGTCATCGGAACAAATTAAAGGGAAATGTCGAGTTGCAAGACGCGAACGCGCAGGACTCGTGGCGAAGAGCGTATGAGTCATTTAAACCGGTCTGGATGTAGACGATGCATGTTTTAACCTCATTTTCATGTTTTCAAGCCTTCTAAATAATAATACCGGGAGAGCGAAAGCTAATTATTTGAAGGTATGCATTTTTTGTTCTATTATTTATTAAACCTTCCGCCTTTAGTGTAGTTTAATATTTTGTAAAAATAGGTACTGGATATTTTACTAACAGTTGTGCACAATTTTAATACTTTTTAAGTAGGTATATAGTTACGGCTTTTTTCATACGCAATCTCATGTACATATATACCTACCTAGTGTATTAAAACATAAGGTGTTCAGGGTTGGTGCAGGTTTATAAAAAAAGGTTCTGATGCTTTTCTGTAGGCTAGGTGTATATTCGTATAAATCGTATACATATACAGGATCCCAAATTTAAAACTACCCAGGCTCGTATTATCCTTAATTTTTGACAGACAAATTTGTGGGGGTTAACGAATTGTAGAGATTATACTATCGTGTCGTCAATTAAAAATTTGTTGTGCTCTCTTGGTACTTATAGCTGAAGATGTGGTTACATCCCACAGCAAACTTCTATTTTTTACTTCGTTAATTAATTGCATTTCATAATAACACAACACCAGCTGATGTGTGTCAGGTGATTAAATGACTACAGGGAGAACTGTTATTAGTTACGGTTGTATTTATTATAAAGAGCATGGACAAGAGAGACATATTATTGGTTTCGGTTTGGGTTAGGTTAGTTATAGCTAGTTAGTATTTACTCGATCCGCACATTGCAGGGACCCTGCAAATTGGGTACTGTGTACTGTGTAGGCAATAGTAGGCATGCCGGACCGACAAAATCCAGATCGGGCGGTTGGTTGAGGTGACCATACGATCTCTCGAAGTCCCCACACCAACGCTCTGCAAGTCTGATCGTGTGGAGCACGGTTGGGGCAATTTTCATCTATATTTGACGGGGCACGTCATGTTTTAATTCTGACAGAATTGCCGCGAATTTTTATTATTTTGAATCGAAAATGTCTGAAAGGGAGATTCAAGCTGGGAGAGAAGTTTTTGAGCTATATAGGGATATGCCCTGCCTGTGGGATATTTCCAACGCCAATTATTCAATTATTTAAATACAGACATGCGCAGCCATGGAATAAAAGTTTTCAAAGGCAATTGGTCCTAGTTCTTTAGGAATATTAATATGGTCATACTTATTCCTCTCTAGTAGCCACTTTTTAACCCAGCATTTTCTTTTCATTCTTCACGAATTATTTTCCAATACCGCAATTCCGAATTTTTGACATGTACTTAGAGGAGCCATTCCACCTTTAACGTCACACGCTCGAATCACAGAAAAAGGTTCGTTTTTCTCAACACGCTGCGAGTTCGGGTGGTGTGGAGAGCATCAGCACCCGATTTTCCCTTTCCTATACCTATGCCCTGCAAATCGGACCCTGCAGATTGGGTCGTGTGTAAGGGCTTTTACTGAGAAAATCTTTGGGTACCTATACCGACACCGACAGTACAGTAATAAATAACGCGACGGCGACGATTTACAAGGTGGATTTATTTGCTAAATAGAAATTAATAGTAATAATAAATAAAATACTGCTCTATAATATGGTATAAAATGAAGGTCCGCTTTCCGAAAAAAAATACACCTGCATTTGTAGGAGCCAAGTTTTAAGGCACAAGAATCAATATACTGAATACTATAATATTATCAACAATTTCTCTTTACCAAGCTGTAGGAAGTAGTGGCGTAGCCAGCATTTTTTTTGGGGGGGGGGGAACTGTCGGAGGGGCGCAGATAGTGGAGTTAAAGCGCCGCAAGCAAAAAATTTTTGTGACCACGCCCAATTTCGTAGGAATTCACTTTCTTTATGTTCCCTAGGAAACGTGGGTCTGGCCCCAAACGAAGTAAAAATCCGCTATATAAAAAAAAATATTATAATGTGGTGGGACGCTCTTGAAACCGGTTTTATTAAGTATATTCCCATCGCTTTTCTTTACTAAAAATAAAATAAGACCGATCTTGTTTTTTAAGAATTATTATTTAAGTAGTAAAGCGGCGCCAAGTCAAGGGGGCGGAGGGGGGGGGGGGGCGATTGCCTTCTTTGCCTCTTGTGGCAACGCCACTGGTAGGAAGACAGAATCGTTGCCTTTGTCTCGGCGGCGGCACTTTTTTAAACGAACGAATAATTCGCAGGTAAAGGCAAAGGCAAAGAGACCGACAAGCTTCAGCACGGGGTAAAGGGCGTGGAGCTACAAAGAGTTTTTACATCGATATTTTGCGAAGAACAAACTGACACGTTTTGTTTAATAACAACGATGTTTGATTTTGTCAAAAGATATTCCAAAATAATTTTTTGACTTTTGTTCTTATAATATATGGGTAACGAAAGTTATAGTAAATATTTTTATATCGCTTATATTTATACTTAACCTACAATTTGCAGTTACTGTTTTGAATGGCCGAATAAACGACATTTGGAAACCTGACATTGTAACACTAGTTATCCTATACAGGGCGTCAAAAAGTCTGGGGTATTGCAAATTTTTCAAAAACTATATATACCGAATACATTGCTTGGAAATTGCCATGTGTATATAAATGTAATTTCAACGGCACAACTTGGAAGGATACAACCATGAACTAACCTGTAACTAAGTGTAATACAGGGTTGGTGAGGAGAAAACTAATAATCGAGATACAGGAGAGCGTCAAAAATGACAAATTTTCAAAATTGCCCTGTAGGTATGTCAGAAATTGAGAGGGCCATGAAAATTTCCTTTGCGGAAATGAAAGTTTTATTAAATAATAGAACAGCAAGCCGCAAACCCCGTCTTCCTATCTTTTATAATAAGGGAGTATGAAATCACATGAAAACTGGATACCCTGTACAGTACTGTACACTGTACAGTCTTAAATATGGGTGGGCAAAAATTCGATATATCGATATTTTTATCGAATACAAATATTCAAAAAAAAAATATATCGATATCGAATAACGATATTTAAGATATAAAATATCGATATATTGATATATCGATATATTGACTTGGTTCGGGTGCATAAAATACAACGTTTTTGTTTTTCTTTCGGACCTGTGTTATTATTGTCTCAATGAGGGTATAAGAAGTTAAATTATTATAACGAGTGATTATTAATTATTTTGCTCAAGGGCGGCTGTGACCCAGTATACATAGTGTAGCAGTAGCGCGTAGATTAAATCATAGGGCGAATTTGCAAGAAAGCAGCGTTGTCACGTTGAAAACCTAAAATAATGTTTTTTGACGGTATGTAATATAAAATCCTGAGCTATCTTACTTTGAAAGCCTACTTTATATGGCCGCCTCCTACTTCTAGACACCTTCTGATGTTTCTTCTTACCCTCAGAGACACATTAACCAATACGTTTGGAGAATTATTAATTTTGGCAATTTTTTCTGAAATCCTTCGTTTAAGATCATTTATATCCTCAATTGGTGTTCGATAAATGGAGTTTTTTATAAAAGGCCACAAGAAGAAATCGCAGGGTGTTAAATCGCAGGAACGAGGTGGCCATATTTGTTGCGTATTTCGGCTTATATCTCTGTTTTCACAAAATTCATTTAAAAAATTTTAATTTTCTCTGGTTACATGAGGTGTAGCGCCATCTTGTTGGAAGTAACCTTCCCGCAATTCATAATCGTGAAGCTCATTAATAAATGTTGTCAGAATTTCGATCCGATATCTCCCAGCTGTAATTGTGCCATCAAAGTAAATTGGGTCTACTATTCTTCTAGAACTAATTGCTGCCCACACACCAACTTTTTGAGGATGAAGAGGTCTTTCTACAAAAACATGCGTATTTTGCGTATTCCACATTCGCATATTTTGTGAGTTAACATAGCCTGATAAATAAAAATAAGCCTCATCGGTAAAAAATGTTTTTCAAAAGCACCACTATTTTCTTCTTGAAAATTGTTTAAAAACCATTCACAAAAATTAAGTCTTTGGGGAACGTCATTGGGAAGGAGTTCATGAATAGCCGTAACACGATAAGGGTATAGATGCAGATCCTTTTTCAAAAGTGTTTGACATGTACTGTAGCATAAATCCGTTTGCTGAATTTGTTGAGATAAATGCCTAATAGAAGTTGAAGGATTATTTTCCATAATTTGTCGCGCTTCCTCAATAACCTCATTCGATCGTTTCGTTGGTCTTCCAGCCCCTTTTTTATGTTGAACAGAACCAGTCTGACGAAATTTATCAATTAGGTATTGTGACCCAGTACGAAAATTATGAAAGGTCACCGCAACATCAGGAAACTCGGTTCGAAATTCATCAAAGCAGTCATGCATAGAGTAATTCCACACACCGCCTATTTTGTTTCCATTTCTAAAAAAACTTTCAACAATAAAAATTTTTTGTGCTTTACTAAACATTTTTTTTGTAGAACTTTCAATCCGGCAACAAAGCTTCACCAAAACTTGATACGCTGAAAAATAAAAAAAAAATAAAAAATTAAATCATATCCTGCAAATAGCACTTTATAATAGTCAAAAGACGACTCTTCGGAGAAATATTAGTTAAAGCAATAGTAACCTACCTTCAAATAACTGCAAAAATTACAAAATTTCTCCAATTTTTAAACTTTACAAATACAAAAATTCAAATAAGACGTAAATGTCATAAAACAATCATGTCATCTTATCTACGCAGTACGGCCATGATGCTTTTAAAATGCATGGCCTCCCTTGAGCAAAATAATTAAAAATCACTCGTTATAACTCTGTACTAGAAATATTTGCCATAAACATAATGCCGTTGGATCTTTTTGTATACCGCTTAAAATGGCTTGACAAAAATTTTTTATTGTGAAAGTTGACTACTCCCCTCATGTGGCTAAAACAATTTATAACTTACGTTTTAATGATATTTCTTTTTAACTTGTTCCATTACTATTCCCTCTAAACAATATTGGTAATATTATACAATTTTTACATGCAGAGAAAGGATA
Source organism: Polydrusus tereticollis (assembly GCA_963920685.1). Lineage (NCBI taxonomy): Eukaryota > Metazoa > Arthropoda > Insecta > Coleoptera > Curculionidae > Polydrusus > Polydrusus tereticollis. The sequence continues at coordinate 87,605,836 of OY987333.1, read as the reverse complement.
CAAATTTAATCTTCCGCAACTTTAAAAACTTGTGCAACAATCGCTCTTTGTAATCTGTATCTACTATCATCTTTTCCGCACTACCTTCATACTCATCACGCCTGTGAAGTGACATTGATCGACGTCTCAGCGTGGTCGTGACAATATCTGGGGCATGGATCATAGGCGTTTCCATTTTTATATCATACTCTTGTCTCTTATTATAAAATTCCTTTCAGGTTTCAGGGGTTCTCCTATTAGGGGATATCCGGTTCATTCCAATAAATTGAACCGCATGATTTTAAGTTTATACCCGGATTTTAAACTACGCCCCGGACTCGTCTTTTACTCAAGGAATATTCTAGTTTTGCAAGAGCCACGAAAGGGCTTTCTGATACACATACCACCTCTCTCGAGGCTAATAACTCTCTCCTTGAGAGTCTGGTTTATACTGGAAACAAATCCAGCAGGGGGGTTTGACGGCCTTTGATTAATCACAAGGAATTCTTCACTCGGTATTAGTAGTCAGTTATCGCCAAATCGGCTACGAGGTGATATGGTCGACTCCCATGTTGACAATTTTATTAACAAATGCCTTTAAATCCCTTCTATAATAGTATAAAAAACGTTAGCCACTTTTCTTGTGTTTTCTGCCAAATTAGTACATAATAATTCTAGACACCAGGCAAATTATTGACAATATCAAAATTTAAAAATTAACAAATAATAAATAATTTGGCTTATTATTTGATCTTGATTAAGGTGTAAAACTTTTCTTTCTACACCACTACCTGCTTGATGGATGACCATGGGACTTTGACAGTTTGAAAGTAGAACAAGCCTCCGACTTTAGTGACGTCAGCGGCGGGCAAGGAAAAAAGGGACATATTTTAACCAACTATAAAAACAGAGATATTTTTAAGTCGGAGCAGCGCCCTAAACGTGCCAGCAGTTTTTCAGCGATGGTCCAATTTCGGTCTTACAAAACGTCAAAAGCTGTTGGGGTGAATTGAGATTTATAGTCAGAGAAAGTATCCTAAGCTTGTGCAAGGCTGCTTTAGCTATGGCCCCAATGCATGTGACTATACCAAGACATATTCAAACTGACACCTAATAAATAAATAGATGAAGCCAAGGCAATCGAGAGTCTCGCCAAGACTATATCTGGTTTTACCCATGAACTTTTTTAGAAAAAACGCACGCCTTTTTCACGTTAAATTATACTCGGTTACTCTCACGACAAGACAGAATTTCCTCCAGGTCTTCGTTGAGATCTGAAACTTCTTGCTTTGCAGAGATGTGCATTGGCAACCTGTGTTCGAACATCCAAAGATAAAGATGAAACAAGCGTTTTGTCGTCAGCCAAGCTTTTTATGTTGGACATATAGTTCTTCTAATAAAAGAAAGGAGAAAATATAATTAATGCATACCAGAAAGAGGGTAAGAGACAATTTTGGACTTCGGGGGACTTCGGCATTGATGTTAAATGAAATCCGTCCATAGCCACTCGCAGAGGACGGTCTTTAGGAAAGATTGACAGCCATAAACAAAATACTACCGGCATCGAAATACCGTATGCTCCCACTTTAGTTAGCAGCCCCTCATGCCATACTAAACTTGCTCTAAGAAAGGCTGGCTGATGGTCTTCTCCATAACTTTTGCTAGAACCGAGAGCAGTATGATTTTTTTTTTATGGTCAGGCACAGCGCTGTAGGACAAATTCTTTCTCTGCCAGCATGCTGGTCCTGAATCTTTGAATATTTTACACGTTGGGGGATATGACCTTAGGGAGGCGGTTCTAAATGATAATGTTCTCCAGATAAAGGACTATTCTTTTATCAGTCTTTTAAGGGACAATAAGGCTAGGTATCTTCATATTTAGATTAATAAATTGTATCCTACAAGTAACTATATGTCGGATTATATTACCCGGCACTTCTATCTGTAAGATATCTTGGAACCGTATTTTCATCTCATTTTAACTACAAGATAACTAAGCGAGGTACGAGTCTCTAACAACGGCCGGAATAAAATATTAATAATAGGGCGTTCCTAACTTTAGAATAGAGAAGAAAGAGATAAACATATATAAATTTACATTCTGTGAAGAAAGAAATAACGAACCTTAAAAACGAATCGCGCCGGACTAAGTCTTCATTCGTGTGACTGTTGCGAGTTTATGTTGACAGGAAGTCATCCCGAAAAATTAAATTTTAGTATTATTTTCACTGTGATTTCTCTTACTTTAAACTTCTCTCTATAAAGCAAGTTACGTATTCTTAAATAATGAATAAGTTACATCGAACACATGAATCTTTAAAACGTCAATAGTATTCTTAAAATATGTAATACATACCTCTCTGTTTGACTGCGAAGATTAGTTAAATTTCATGCAGTATAAGAACTACGGTAGGATTTGTAAGTCGAAGTATATTAAAAAACTCTGCATCATTCCAATTATTGAAATGGTCAGTCCTTGGTCTAACGTTGTACTCACGATCGGGATTTAAATTTCCAAAAATATTTATCAGTTTCTCATCTGGGTCATCGATCAAATTAAAATCTTCCAAATTCATTCTTAAGAAATAAGTCTTGACTGAGAACCACACTTTTAATTTAATTAAATTAAACTAAACACAAGAAATGTCAAAGCAAAGTAAAGTGAAAATAAAAAGGGAAAACGTAAACAAATATGAAACTGGGTTAGGTTTGGCGTATCTATCAACGCTGTCAATTGATTTTAAATGCTTTAAATGTAAATGATATCCTTCAGATAAACGTTTATTTGAAGAAATAAGTGACGGATATCAAAATCGAAACATAGTGCGTATTAATCTATTGGTTATCACTATTCTGACGTGAAAATACCAGTTTTTTTAATTATCCTAGAATGTAATTTATTTGACGATTAAATAAATTCTTCCTATCTTTATATGAAACATCCAGGCCTAAGTATGAATGGCTATAGGTAATAAGTAAAATAATTAGAATACCGACCTTAATAATCCTGAAACTACCCCAAGACGAATGTCTAATAATATGCAATGTGATATTCGATCAAAAATATGATGTTGCTTTTTATTAAGTTGAAATTTAAGGTTTGAAATCGATCTTAAAAATCTTTTCAATATCTTCTTACTGGCAATAGAAAATAACGCCTACTAATATATAAAATAAAGTTATATATTTTAAGAAGCTAATTAACTTTTTTAGGCATGCCAGATCTTACGAATTTAATGATGTCAATGTAACCCTCCTTATTATAACAAGTTTATTTAGGTTCAGGCCGTTCATTTTTTAAATTCACTTAACTGAGTCCGCAAGCAAGTTATAATTAAATTTAAATTCTAAACCTGTTTTCATAATTTTTCAGTTAAAATTGGGTATTAATGTGGCTAAAAATACGACCTTCTTTTTAAGACATGCTGTGAACCGCAGAAATGTTTTATCATAACAATTTAGTAAATGCAACATGTCCACATATGAGACACAGTGGCGTAGCTAGCATTGAATGGGCCCTGTATCAAGAGCCACTAAATATCTGATATCTGATAAACACCAAAAATATTTTTTATGCCCTCGAAACATGTATGGGCATATAATATGAACTTATTTTATTAAATTAGTGGAGCAGACTTTGTGTTTTATTCCATAAATAAAAAAAAATATTTTTGCTGCTTGGTGCCTTGGTGGGCCCCCAGACCAGTGTGGGCCCTGTATCATTGATACAGCTGCGGTAGCTACGCCACTGATGAGACAACATGTGTAAATGTTTCTTCCAGATAAGATGATTTTCTTGGAAACGTGATCAAATAATTGTACCTAAATCTTTTTTGGAAGCATTAGTGGAACTAAAAGTAAATTGCTAGAATACAAAAGTTTGATTAAATAAAAAATGATTACGTGATAAACAGACCTTACATCAATCCGTGAGGTGAACTATAGTGTCGAATTTGACTCGGCATTTTGCATGTACCTTTTGTACTTTTAACGAGACTGTAAATATGGCATTAGTGGCTTTCGAAAGGATAGTATTATAAATATGGAGAAGGCAATACAAGCTAAACTTTTTACCGCAAACGAGGAAATATAAAATCTAGAGTTGCAAATATTTGCCCTAAATTGCGAAATAAATAATATATTACAGGATAGCCTTACCCAAATAAATTATCGTTTCAGATGTAAATAAGTTTTATATAATTAAAAAATCCTTCAATGGTGATTGAATTTATCTGAAAAGCAAGTTGGTCAGGTTGCTCATTAAGTTTAAGTATATTTTGTAAAATATTTGAAATAATATTTTAAAAGTAAAAATGTGAATTAAAATGGAATTTTTTATACCCTGTATTATTAAGAGGTAGTTTTTTTTTTATGTATTTTACGTTTTAAGGACCATCTTTTCATCGAAATCTTACAATAAAAAAATGTTAAACCCAAGAATTTTGTACTAAAGAGTCAAGTAACCTCTTTCTAATTGAAACTAAAAATGATATGGACTTTTGGAAATTTCCAAGACTCTTGACTGGGCCTGGAATGAGGCATGCTCAATCAATTTTGTCAAGCTTTCTTAAAGACCGTTGCCTGCTAGCGGCGACGGCCGTAATTTTTTCAGAGACACACACTCCCACCTTTCTTAATATATAGCTTCGCTAATAATAGCAAGTTAATTTGGATCTACTCCAGGAACCAGTGGTGGCTTTTCAGGGACGGCAGACAATAGTATAATATTAATAGTTATCTTCATTATTTTGAATTTTAATGACGCAAACTCCCAGCGAATAAACGTTCCACTTTTTAAATCACCCTTTTAAGCCTGGACCTCGTAATCCCATACTACACCGAGCCGCCATGAGATAAATTGTTTTACTTTTCAAGTAGCCCAGGCTGGGGTCGGCAAGCCTACCCTGCTTTAGAATAGGCAACCAAACATGCATATATATAATATATAGTAATATATTTCAAAACTTCTCACATTGTCACAAACGGCAAAATATATTTTCCCATAAATTTAAAGTTTGTTCCAATTCGACCAAAAACCGTATCAGTATTAGTACAGTCCCCCAAACGATCGCAATACTAATTTACCACTGCAACAGTCGATTCCCAAGATCAAAGTTTAATTGACAGTCTGGAAATAATCGTTTGGGTATAGAATAGCGGGTTGGAACAAAACTTTAAAGAAAGTAAGTTGAGTTAGTTAGTTATTATTATTATTTTTGTTGCTTGTTATATTCGTTAATTATCGGTTGTTCGTTATTATTCTCAAAAGAAAAGGACTGAATTAGTGTAAAATAAGTCAAAGTGAGTATGGTCTGTTGAAAACAAAACTTTCGGTTTGGCTTATAGGTTTGTTTAGGATTAGGACCTTAGGTTACTGTTTTAAAATTTAAATAAAATATCTTGTTGGACGCACGCACTACGCAATTACATGAAAAAACAAGTCGAAATTAAGGTTAACAGGGATTCTAATAATCCTATTTATTATATTTTCGTCTCCTCTTTCATTTGATGAACAAAATAAAATAGAAAAATAATTGTCATGTCCGACGACCACTAAAAACATTGTTTTGTTAATTGGCCATAACATTCATTTTATTTTCAAATCAAAAAGGAAAAAAAATAAATTCCGTCCTGCGGCTATACGACGATTTAAAAGAACTTGATTTATTTGGTAGGGTAGTTCCGGGAGAGATAGATCACCTTTTCTATTTCAGCTATGTTTTGTCAGAAACAAGCTTTATTGACATCAAAAAATAATAATAAAATAATTTTTAACTAACTGTAATCATAACTATGGCTAAAAATTTAAAAATCTAACATGTTTTCAAAAAAAGAAATAAATCAAAAATCGTGGTTCAACTCACCCTGAATGTGCGAGGTAGTTGAATCACTTAACATAGGGTACTTGGACCACACAGGGAGAGATAAACAATAATAACGAAAGAGAAGAAACCAATTGTACATATAAAAGAAAAATTAATTGCATGTGATTTTAAGGAGAGACTAAGGCTTTTTTGCCCTATCTATTGCACATATTTTCATATTTTAAGCACGACTCATGAAGCCAGCCGGTGCATATAATACATTGAACCCAGTCATCACTAACTTGTGTAGTATTATAATTTTCCTCACAACGCAATTGTTTTCTTCGCAATCTCCTGGCGTGTCGCTATCATCTTTCAGGGATACTTCTCCCTCTGATTCGGAACGGAACTACTACTTAATACTACTTTTTTTCGTTAGTATTTTTTTTTGTTATTTTCTTTGTTTGTTGTGGTTTTTTATCAGCTTGCGTAGCAATTTTAAAATTCCCACTATTTATTTGATGTGGATTTATACAGATATGTTTCCACAAAGTGCATTCCTTTTTATTTACTGTTAAAATTGTTCCTTAGGTTTGTGACAATCCGATTTTGTCACAAATGAACTAAGTCTGTTGTGTATGGTGTCTTTTAACAAATGACCCTGTATAAAGTAAATACATACCTTGCCTGTTTAAAACAATGTTTGGTTCCCTGTATACTCTTCATAAATTAGTTCCTTAACAGTTTTAATAGTTTGGTCTGACATAGCTCCTATAAATACCTTCAAAGTGAATACATACCTAAGGTCAACCGCCTCTGTTTTCGTTGTCTTTGACCGAGCAAAGCTACATTATCCTCCTATTTTAAATCACATATTTCCCTGGAATACACTATCCGAGAGTTATACTAGTATTTTATTATGTATTCCCAAAATTGTTCCTGGTTTATAATTTTCATGATCACCTGTCAAATTGACGAACGAATTTTCTAGGTTCATATTCTTCTTCTGAAATATGTTTGGGCAACAATATTAGACAACCCAAACTTTAATGGCCATTTGCACTGAGAATGGCAGGAGTATCTTGGGACTTGGGTTTCTTTGAATGATTTTTAGTGAATTGTGGGATTTTCGAATTGACTGCTTATGTAAGGCTAAGTTTGGGTGCATCTGTTTCGTTTCTCTTGGCTTGGAGTGTCTGCAATTGAGTGCGCATTGCTCTGGAGACTTCATTCCGTGTCGCCGCCAGTGTCTGAACTGGTCTCTCTCTTTCGGAGCGAGCAGGTAGTTCTGCCCTAACCTTTATTGTTCTGTGGTTCGGGCCGGAAATGGGTCGCTCTTTCGCTTTATCTCTCTCCACCCCTCGCTGGCGTTTCTCTTCTCTCTCATATCCTGTTAACGGCACGTTTTTCAACTTTTAACCTAGAATTCTTGAGTGACTTCACTTAACTTCCAGCGTTCAACCAGGCAGCAGGCGTTTCCAGATCCAGGGCTATTCAAGCCATCTGTTCTACAGGATTTTTGGATCTGAAGCGATACTTTCTGTGCCCCTTTAGTTTTGCTTGTTCCTTTTTGGTTTCTGGGGCCACAGAGAGCCACATCGTGGGATTTTTTTTGTCAAAGCTGTTCGCTGTTGAAGTTAAGTCGGGTCACTAAGACCGTGAAGGGGCTGACCATCAGAGCATTCCCCAACGTTGAGACCCCCAATTTCAATTTTACAGACCCTATAGCTCCTTAGGGTCTTTCTTCTCCGTCTTTCTTTCATCTTTCTTCTTCATCTCATCTCTTCTTCTGATCTCCTGATCTTCTGATCTTGATTGATCCGTCCTTTTGACGTCTTCCTTTTTCTGGGACGTTTTTGTCAACGCTTTTACAGATAAGTTTAGTTTTAGTACTATCCCCCATATATATGTCTCTTTTTCTCTTTCATTTATTGAATAAAGCCAGCATAATAATTTTTTAATTAACTTTGTTTTATTTGTACAGCTCCCCCTGTGGTTTTCCTTTTTCTTTTTTTTTTCTATTAGATTCTACCTAAATTGTGAAGTCCAGCTGAGAGTGAGGCCCCAGCACCATCTTGGAGGTTTCCGTTTTGGCTTGGCTGCAAAACGGTGGCGCCCTATTTAAAACCCCCCCTTACTCTCTGGCAATAGAGCTAGGGCATTTGCACACGGTCCCTCAGCCTCTCACCTCAGCTTGGCTTCGTGGTTTTGGCTTCCCTTTTATTTATCTATTTTTCTTGTAACTTAAAAAAAATAAAAAATAAATAAAAAAAAAAAAAAATAATTAAATTTTTAATAACAGCGAAAGACGCGTTGCAATTTTGGCGCCCAGGGGGACTACGACCCGATCCAGAAAAAGTAGAAGCCATTGTAAATATAGTTCCTCCCAAAAATATCACTGATATTCGACGTTTTATTGGCACCGCCTCTTGGTACAGGCGATTCGTACCTAATTTCTCTACTATCATGGCTCCCATTACTAGGCTAACTAAGAAAAACATAAAATGGGATTGGAATTACGATTGCCACCGATCTTTTAACCTAATGAAAGAAGCTCTAGTTACTGCCCCTGTTCTAACATGTCCAGATTTCAATCGCACTTTTACTCTTTAAGTTGATGCCTCTCATTTCGGCTTAGGAGCAATTTTAAGTCATCAATTCGATGACGGCGAAAAGGTAATCAGTTACCTCTCTCGTTCTCTCACTCGTCAAGAGATGAAACTCACTGTCACGGAGAAGGAGTATCTTGCAGTAGTTTGGGGTGTAGAAAAACTTCGTCACTATCTTGAAGGGACTCATTTTAAGGTCATCACTGATCATCATTCTTTGTTATGGTTACATAATCTAAAAGATCCACAAGGCCGTCTCGCTCGTTGGGCTCTTCGCTTACAACCCTATGATTTTCAGCTAATCCATCGTAAAGGTAGAGAACATGTTGTACCCGACTTTCTTTCTAGGTCAGTACCCGTGGCCGCTGACTCAATTTCACCTGTCGCTGAGTCGCCACCTTTACCCTCATATTCTACTACAACAGATAAATGGTAAATAAACATGATTCATAGGCTAGAGGAACGTCCAGAAAAGTATCCTTGTTGGCGAGTCGAGAATGACATTCTTTATAAATTTGTTAAGTCCAATAACCCTAATTTTCCTGATAATTCCAGCTGTTGGAAAATAGTGGTGCCTAAAGATAGTCGTAGGGAGATTTTATCTCGTTGTCATGATATTCCAGCCGCAGGCCATGTGGGAGTTTTTAAGACCTTTTGGAAAGTTGCTGAGCGCTATCATTGGCCTAAAAAGCGATCCGATATAACCAAATATGTTCGTTCTTGTAAAACGTGTGCTCAGAACAAAGTAGAGCAAAAACGCCCTGCAGGTTTAATGGGCAATCGCCCCGACATAAAAGAACCCTGGCAAGCCATTAGTCTCGATTTTATAGGACCTTTACCGCGGTCACGTTCTGGTTATACAAACATCTTAGTTGTCACCGATTATTTTAGTAAGTACGTGGTTTTATTTCCCTGTCGGTCTGCCACTGCCAAAGCACTTGTTAAGTGTGTTGAGGAAGGAATATTTTTAGTCCATGGAGCCCCTCAGTATTTGACTTGCGATAATGGAACCGCGATGAAATCTAAAGATTTTCAAACTCTTTGTGACAAATATAAAGTCCAGATATTTTATACCCCATCTTACTATCCACGAGCGGAACATACCGAACGCGTTAATCGAGTCATAAAAACCATGTTACGTTCGTACGTGCAACAAAATAATCACCGGACCTGGGAGGACAACTTATCCGCAATCGGTTGCGCAATCCGTACCGCGCGACACGAAACTACTGGTTATTCGCCTTACCTTGTAAATTTTGGCAGAGAACATAAACTGTTTGGTAAAGACTTTTCTGATAAATTTCCATCTGTAGAGACAGAAGGCCAAAATTATGTCAAGGAAAGGATTGATGCCTTTCAACGTCTGTATCGGACAATACACAGTAGAATCGAGTCGTCGCGTCAGAAAAACCGTCACCAATACAATTTGCGCAGGCGCCCTGTAAACTATCTTCCCGGTCAAGAAGTTTGGCGTAAAAACAAAAGTTTATCGGATGCCGTAAATTATTATAGTGCGAAATTGGCCCCCGAATTTGTAGGTCCTTTCAAAATTAAACGAAAAACTGGCACTTGTACTTACGAACTCGAAGATGAACTCGGTAACAAAAAGGGTATTTGGCACGTACAGGATCTTAAACCAGTGTACACCGAACCTGGTTCTGATAGTCCGTCGGAATGAATTTCATAACCGTTTAAACAGCTCAAAATTTTCATTTTTTTTTTTCTATATATTACCTAATAATTACTTTTGCTCTGTAACTTTATCTTATAACTTACCTAATATATCTTATAACTTCATTTTATATATTTCATGACTACTTTATTTATTTCGTAACTATACGGTTTTTCTCTTTGCTTTGTCATTTTATCTTTGAATTTTTGCTGTTTTACTGCCCGATTGTGACTTGTTTCCCGATTTGACTTGTTGGTTCTTACTGGGGTCCCCTCTTTTTACTTTGCTTACCTTGATTTACTTTGCTTACCTTGTCTTAATTTGCTTACCTTGTTTTACTTTGCTTTATTATTAGCCCTGCAGAGGTGGGCATAGAATAATCCTGCACGGGGAACACAGTGACGGTAAAAGTCCGTCAAGTGCCGAAGCACTAGGACCTTCAGTCCGGTTGCTTGTTTTAGCCCTGCAGAGGTGGGCGTAGAATAATCCTGCACTGACAACACAGTGACGGTAAAAGCCCGTTAAGTGCCCAAGCACTAGGACCTTCAGTCAGGTTGCTTGTTTAAGCCCTGCAGCAGTGGGCGTAGAATAACTCTGCGTAGCACCACGACCTTCAGTCGGGTTGCTTGTTGAAGTCCTGAAACCTTCAGTCTATCAGCTTCAAGTTACTTTTTGCTTCAGCCTTCAGCTATTGTACTATTTTTATTTGCTAGTCACGTGTATCTTCTTTTATTTTGTTGGTAACGGAGTATTCCTAGTATTTCAGTGTAATTATTTCTTTGGATTGATATTTTCCACCTTTTTCCTCACTCACTGGTCCTCATCTTAGCGTGAAATGAGTTGAGCACCAGGTGCACAGTTTCAGTTTCAGTTTTTCTATAGTTCTCCTCGATTACCATGATTTAATTTTAGTTTCTTGTATCAGTGTCTTGTGGACTATCATCTTAGCGTGAAATGAGATGAGTGTTCGGCAGGACCGGATTGAATTGATTTCTTATGTAATCTGGTATAAATAATTACTTTATATATTTTCTTAATCACCTTCGATTCTATTTGTTGATTTCACTCCTCCGTTATTCATGATTTCATTTCAGTTTTCGATGTCAGTGTCTTTTGGATTATCATCTTAGCGTGAAATGGGATGAGCATTCAACAAGGCCGGATTTGATGGATTTCCTTGTTTTACTTTCGTATAAATCATTACTTGTTTCTAGTTTTTTTTTAAATTTACTTTAGTTCTTTTTTTTACTACTACCCCCAGTAAACCACTATACCCGGATTTGACTTAATACCTTACCTTGACGTTATTTTGCTTTGCTTACTTTATTAGCTTCGCTGAAAGTCTGATTACAGTCAGACTATTATTACCTGATTTGACTTGATTTAGTTGCCATTTGTTTGATGTTTTTCCTTTGCTTTGCTTTTATTGTGTTATTTACCTTACCTTGCTTACCTTGTTTTCATTATATTTGCTTTGATTTTTAGTTATCTTTGGGTACGTTTTTTTGCCTAGGTCAATTGGAAAAGTCTCGATGTCTTTTGCCAATACGGTTGTCATCGGATTTGTACCTAGAGTCCAATTGCGTACCGTACCTTACCTTTGCTTACCTATTTGTTTGATTGATTTATTACTTTATTTTTGGGTTTTGTTTTTGGTTGTCCAGGTCATTAGGCAGAGTCTTGATGTCTTTGGCCTTTACAGTTGTTACTGGATTTATACCTGGACTCAAATCTTACCTTACCTTACCTTTGCTTACGTCATTATCCTTTTATTATTCTTTTATCTCACTTGTAGGTCTGTTTTTACATGGGTCATTTGGCAAAGTCTCCATGTCTTTAGCCAATACGGTTGCTACCGGATTTGTACCTACTGTCCAAATACTTACCTACTTACCTTGACTTACCTTTTTTTTCCTTTTTTACTTTGTATCTTTCTTCTGCCTTTCTTTATTGTTTTCCTCCTTATGGCAACTAATAGCTTAATGTTAGCTACTTTATATTTACCGATTTTGTCCTATCTATATACAGCCTTCTTTTTTTTTGTTATACAAGAGGCTGAGGGGCCGTAGGTGCCCCTGGGTGGCGTTTTGCCGTCTTTTGTTAGAATGTTCGTTCTGCTGAAGGCAGATTTGCGGGCAGAGTTATATTGTGGGGGGTGGCTGTCTGACCCCTGATTCAGTCTGCACTTCGATGCAGCACAGGGGAGGGCGAAACTACTGCTTATGACCTCGTCCGCAGGTGTCGTGTGATACGCCAGGCCAGGAGCAGTGCCGCCTTTCGGAACACCCTAATTAGATTTTCCTGTTGAAGGCTGTGGTACATTTAGTTGTCATCGACACGTTTGTATCTTTTAGTTTGGTGTGTACTAAAATACACTCCCTTTGTCTGGTGGAGCATCTGGGTTACAGCTTTTTTTTGTTGATATTGATTATCTTTATTTTTTTTTCACCTTTCAAGTACTGCTGTGTATTTGCCTTCCTTGGGTCTTTCTTGTGGGTGCGAGGTTGTACCGCGAGTTTGTTTGTATGAGGTTAGTACACGAGGTTCGCCAAGACACGTTTGGTTGTACGCAATGCTAACTTAAGTCCGATATCCATCAAGTTCGCTTTTTCTGAACCTCTATACCATACAAACAGCTCGGGGTCACATCCTTTCCACTCTCGGAGTCTCCATGGGTTGTCAGCTGCGGAACAGTGCTTGAAATTATTATTAATTATTTTTATTACTTACTTTATTACTTATTCTTACGTTTTTTGTAACTATATTTGATAAACACTCCGGGAGTGTTTCGGTCCCTGCTTATTTCTTTTTTTTGTGTATGAATACTTAAATTATTGTTGGATTTGCTTTACTTAGCTAATGAGGCTTTTTGTGCTTGATTATCGTCGGTCAATTTCCTTTAGGAAATTCCCCTCCTTTCCTAGGAGAGGGGGAGTTGTGACAATCCGATTTTGTCACAAATGAACTAAGTCTGTTGTGTATGGTGTCTTTTAACAAATGACCCTGTATAAAGTAAATACATACCTTGCCTGTTTAAAACAATGTTTGGTTCCCTGTATACTCTTCATAAATTAGTTCCTTAACAGTTTTAATAGTTTGGTCTGACATAGCTCCTACAAATACCTTCAAAGTGAATACATACCTAAGGTCAACGGCCTCTGTTTTCGTTGTCTTTGACCGAGCAAAGCTACATTATCCTCCTATTTTAAATCACATATCTCCCTGGAATACACTATCCGAGAGTTATACTAGTATTTTATTATGTATTCCCAAAATTGTTCCTGGTTTATAATTTTCATGATCACCTGTCAAATTGACGAACAAATTTTCTAGGTTAATATTCTTCTTCTGAAATATGTTTGGGCAACAATATTAGGCAACCCAAACTTCAATGGCCATTTGCACTGAGAATGGCAGGAGTATCTTGGGACTTGGGTTTCTTTGAATGATTTTTAGTGAATTGTGGGATTTTCGAATTGACTGCTTATGTAAGGCTAAGTTTGGGTGCATCTGTTTCGTTTCTCTTGGCTTGGAGTGTCTGCCATTGAGTGCGCATTGCTCTGGAGACTTCATTCCGTGTCGCCGCCAGTGTGTGAACTGGTCTCTCTCTTTCGGAGCGAGCAGGTAGTTCTGCCCTAACCTTTATTGTTCTGTGGTTCGGGCCGGAAATGGGTCGCTCTTTCGCTTTATCTCTCTCCACCCCTCGCTGGCGTTTCTCTTCTCTCTCATATCCTGTTAACGGCACGTTTTTCAACTTTTAACCTAGAATTCTTGAGTGACTTCACTTAACTTCCAGCGTTCAACCAGGCAGCAGGCGTTTCCGGATCCAGGGCTATTCAAGCCATCTGTTCTACAGGATTTTTGGATCTGAAGCGATACTTTCTGTGCCCCTTTAGTTTACTTTAGTTTTGCTTGTTCCTTTTTGGTTTCTGGGGCCACAGAGAGCCACATCGTGGGATTTTTTTTGTCAAAGCTGTTCGCTGTTAAAGTTAAGTCGGGTCACTAAGACCGTGAAGGGGCTGACCATCAGAGCATTCACCAACGTTGAGACCCCCAATTTCAATTTTACAGACCCTATAGCTCCTTAGGGTCTTTCTTCTCCGTCTTTCTTTCATCTTTCTTCTTCATCTCATCTCTTCTGATCTCCTGATCTTCTGATCTTGATTGATCCGTCCTTTTGACGTCTTCCTTTTTCTGGGACGTTTTTGTCAACGCTTTTACAGATAAGTTTAGTTTTAGTACTAACCCCCATATATATGTCTCTTTTTCTCTTTCATTTATTGAATAAAGCCAGCATAATAATTTTTTAATTATCTTTGTTTTATTTGTACAGCTCCCCCTGTGGTTTTCCTTTTTTTTTTTTTAGGTTAATATCATCTTTGGTTGCATAACGTTCGCCGATTTTGCTAGAGAAGGGGGTTTGTCTTACTTCAGAGTTCTTGCGGTCTCCATTTTACTTTCTGAAAATACCTTTAGAGAAGAGGGTCGAGCCCGTTGCCGTTGGGCCACCTTTTTGAAAAGACCACGAGGTCTCAGCCCCCTTTTAGAGGTAAGCTGCTTTAATTTCTTTTGTTCATGGTTTGTTGTTTGTGGAAATTCAGTGGGTAATTCTCTTTTCCATTATTTTTAGGGGTTGTGCTGGTTTCGGCAAATTAGCCGTATTTCGTATAATTGATTTACCACATCACATGGGATTTTAAGGCCCACATAACAACCTAAGGTTCTCCAACTAAGCCTACGAGCTACCTTCAACTTCCACCTGACAAACCAGAGAAAACCACATGGGACCGTCCTGATCGATTGATCGAACACAGAGTGGTATAAAAGTGATCTAAATGATATTTTTATAATTTAATTAATGTTCTTCGTCACCATAAGCCATTTCAGATTATTACTATTTTGTTTCAATTAATTAATTAAAATTTAATTTATAACTTTTTAATGTAAAGCCATCTTGACAAAGGTAACCCTTTTATAACCATACACCATCAAAAGATTTAAAAGGTTCTAGAATCTTCCCCGAGGTTATACATAAATTTTATCTTAAATCCTTGCATCCGGAAAGGCTGTCTTTTCACTTTATAATTCAAACTTATCTAATCTAAATCTAAAAATGTAAGTTTCAAACAATTTGAGATCATAAAATTAACCTAGCACAAACCCTTTTTTTTGGTTAAGTAACCTTTTATTCAATAAAAACTTTATTGTATGTGTGGGAAAGCTTTAGTTTTATTTATTGCATAGATTTCTCAATAGAACTGATATACGGTATATTTTTCCTGGTTTGGACTTCGATCAAACCAGGTGGCGCCCAAGGCAAACCAAAGACGCTAAAGACAAATTTGCATCCAAAATGCGAAGAATTGACAAGAAACACATCTTTTGTGTTGAAGAAATAATGAACGATCAAATAGGCGATTGTGAGATTGCCTGCAAGAAGACTATTTATGTCTGTCCCTGGAAACATTGCTTAGACTCCAATCTGTTTAAGCTTTATTATTTTTATGGTGGTATTTTAATAGTTGGAATAATGTATAACGCCTATCAAAATGAGTGGGAAAATTATTTTCACTTTTTTGGCGATTATTAAATCGAGCTAAAACTTGATGACCAATCATAAAAATGCTTCAAATAATTAAGACTTTTATTCCTGAACATTTTGTCCATAAGGTTTTTCGTCGCAAGATGGACAAAAGCGACCAACCTCTTAATCAAAGATGACGCTAAAACGTTAAAGAGGGATGGAAAGGGGGTTTACCTTAGTTGCATTATATCTTGCACTTCCTCCCCCATGCTCATAAAGAAATTGAACAAAATAATTCTATATTTCACATTTTCACGACCTCTTATGAACTTAACATGGTACAGTTTGATGCGCTCAGGTACGTAAACGTGGTTCACCTTAGTGTTCCTCAAACGACACTCTTTAAAAATGTCTTCAACTCTAGAATGTTCTTATAATATTATTATAACCTTCCTGAAGCGGTATAGTAGTAGTAGTAGTAGTTTTTTTTTTTTTCTTGAGGTGGAAACCCTTTATGGGCACCAGGTACTTGTTCTGCCGTTCCCTGATAGTGTGGGACTCACTCAGTAGAGTATACCCACTAAAACCACCTCGGTACACTTCAGATTTCCTCTTTGGGACTGCCCTCGGGTATTACTTCAAAGAGGGTGTAGTTTATCTGTTGTTCTTTGCTCTTTATTCCCTTCTTCTTTCTCCTTTTTCCATATCTTTTCTTTTTGTTAATAGTATTGTCCTGACAGTACTTTTGACCATGTCCCAATTTTCTTTGTTTTCCAGCATTTTGTTTATGATATTCTCGGGTGTTATTCTATTCATTTTGTCTTCAATTTTCTTTCTTTCCTCTTCCCATCTAATGCATTCAAAAAATGTGTGCCTCACGTCATCCATTGATAAGCAGTACAAGCACTCCTCTGTATCACTCAAGTTGAATCTATGGAGATATGCCTGAAAGGTGCCATGTCCTGTCAGGAATTGGGTCAGATGAAAGTCTGTTTCTCCATGCTTTCTGTTTACCCATGGCTCGAGCGCTGGTATTAATATTTTTGTCCATTCTGCCAGTCCTTCTTCTTGGTCCCATCTTTCCTGCCATTTGTTCATTGTGAGTTGTGTGGCATCTTTCCTTCCCATTCCGTGTCGTACCATTTCCCTTTCGTCGGCCAGGATGTCTATTGGTGGGGTCCTAGCTACCACCATCAGTGCCTTTGTCGATGTCGTGCGGTATGCGCTTGATATACTAATTGCGACCTTTCTTTGTAGTTTGTATATCATATTCCTGTATAGTTTTTTTTCGGTTGCTTTCCTCCATATATTGGCTCCGTATAGCACAATTGACTGAACTACGCTGCACATAATTCTTCTGGCGTTTTCTTTGGGACCTCCAATTTTCGGCATTAGTCTGTTCAGGTTTCCTATTGCCTTGCTCGCTTTTTCTACAGTTTTCTTTATATGGGTTCCCATGGTCATGTTCCGGTTCAAATACACTCCCAGATATTTTATATCATCTTGTGTGTTGATAGTTATTCCTTGTATTGTAACCGTGGCCATTTTTGTTTTTCTTCCACCAGCGAGCAACACCGCTTCTGTTTTTTGGGGGGCAAGTTTAAGCTTTTTTTTGTGCATCCACTCAGTCACATTTTCAAGCATTTTGTTAGCTGTTGCTTCCATTTGGTGGGCCTGTTTTGCTGCGATGACAATTCCCAAATCATCAGCGTATGCGATGAGACCAACCCCCCTAGGGACAGGCAGCATCAATACGCCGTCGTAATACAGGTTCCACAGGGTGGGGCCCAGTACCGAGCCCTGCGGAACACCGCAGGTCATTTCCATTTTAATGTTTTCACCTACGATTATTGTTCGTTCTTCCAGATAGCTGGCCACTATGTTATATAGGTATGGTGCCATCTCCCTTTTCCTCATCTCACCGAGTATTCCATCCCAAGGTGCTGAGTTGAAAGCATTTTGTACGTCCACGGTTATAAGGATGCATCGTTCTCTTGCGGTCCTTTGATTTGCTTCGCTTGCCATCTCTTGAATTTTATCGAGTGCATCCATTGTTGACTTCCCCTCTCGGAAGCCATACTGCTCAGTTGAGAGTCCGCCCCTTCTGTCTATTTCCCTTTTTAGTCTAGCTAGTATTAGCTGTTCAAACAATTTTCCTATTACATTTAGGAGGCATATGGGTCTGTAGGCCTTTTCCCTCTGCCCCGGCTTGTGCTTCTCAATCAGCACGAGCTTGGCCGTTTTCCACTCTTTAGGAAAATTCCCTTTGGATAAGAGATGGTTTAACACTTCCAGGTAAGTATCGGGGTATGTGCTTATTACCATTTTTAGGACCTCCGGCGGTATTTGGTCTGGCCCTGGGGATTTCTTTTCTTTTATTTTATTATTTGCTTCTAGCAGTTCCTGTTTTGTAAACATTGGGACGTCGGAGCTATTTACCATGATTTTTGGCCATTTAGTGATCGGGCAATCTGGGAATAGCGTTTTTGCTATTTCCAGCTGGTTCTCGTCATTTAGATTTACCACTGGTCTGGTGTTCAGTTTTTTCATAACAATCTGATATCCTTTTCCCCAGATGCCATTTTGTACCTCTTCCGTTACTGTTTTCCAGGCTTTCGTTTTTGCCGCCATGATAGTCTTCTTAAGTTCGTGTCTCGCTTCTTTATATTGGTCTGAAGATATTCTCTTTTGGAGTTCATCATGTTTTTTGTTTGCTCTTGCCATGGCTCTCTTGCACGTTAGGCACCTTTTTCTTTTTTCCGCCACCTCTTCTGTCCACCAGTAGAC
Organism: Polydrusus tereticollis; assembly: GCA_963920685.1. NCBI lineage: Eukaryota > Metazoa > Arthropoda > Insecta > Coleoptera > Curculionidae > Polydrusus > Polydrusus tereticollis. The sequence goes on along the minus strand of OY987333.1, from coordinate 87,587,461 downwards.
TGGTTTCCTGTTTTGCCAGTCTCTTTTTTTAGTAAAGGCTTTATTACAGGCGTTTGTTATAATAGGGAAAGGGGAAAAATGTTATAATGTCTGTCAGTTCTTTTGTCTCTAGACTTCTACCTCTAGTATTAAGTTGACGTCCTACCTCTTCCGACATTTTTTGCATGTTTTCTCTCTTAATTATCCATCCCTTGTTGGTTCTTCCCTTGTCTTCCTTCTTCGGTTTATCAGCGTCTATGTCAAAGCATATGTGTTGGTGTAGACTTAGATTTTCATCTTCTATGACTCTCCAGTTCTTTACTTGGTTAGATACTCCTCTAGTACTAAAGGTTAAGTCTATGAAGGATATACTATCCCCTCTGACAAAGGTAGGAACATCCCCTTTATTGTGTACTATCAGATCTTCTTCCATTAGCCATTCCACCAGTATTTGACCCCTCTTATCTTCTTTTTTGGATCCCCATAGGTAGGACTTGGAGTTGAAGTCTCCTCCTATTACTATCTCTTTCTTGTGTGTTTTCATATCCGCTCTCAATATGGAGAGAAAGTTTGTGAAAGCGATCAGGTCAACGTTTGGTGAGATGTAGCACCCGTATATTATGACTAGTTTAGTTTCTACCCATGAGAATCCAGGTCCGTGTCCCGCTTGATAGATTCTGGTTCCCTTATTTCTAATGTTAATTGCTACGTCGATGTTAGTGTCTACCACCCATTGTGTCTGCAATACTTTTTTCTTATTAGGTTCCGCCATGATTATTATGTCTGCTTGGTAGTCTTCAGCAAATTTATACACCATATCCATAGCATCCCTTCCCCTGTCTGTGTTTCCTTGTAGGATGGTTAGCATTATCTACGCGGTGTTGCGCTCTCCGTTCTTAACTCCTTCTGCTTTCTTTGCTTTATTACCAGGTCCCTGTAAGTGGGACATTTCATGGTGTCCGCTCTATGTCCATTTACGTTACATAAATAGCACCTTTCTTCATTTGGGCAATTTCTCCTTTGGTGTCCTTTTTGCCCGCAGCTGTGGCATAGATCACATGAGTCTTTATTCTCACATTTGTTCGCTATGTGTCCGGCTCTATGGCATATAAAACATTTAGGAACGGTTTCTACTTCTTTCACCCGCCATCTGTTCCATCCCTCTCCTATTTTCTTTTTTGTAATTAGTTTTTCTGCTTTGTCATGATCTGTTGTCAGGAACGCATATTTAAGTCCCCTTGCGTTTGCCTTTTCGGACATTTTAATTTGTATTTCCTGGTTTTCATCGTGTAGGTTGAATTCTTTCCTGATGGCTTCTCTTACTTCATCAATGTGTGTTGTCTCGTCTATGTCTAGGATAATTACTGTTACATTTTTCCTTTTTGTTTCTATATTCGCCTTGTTACTTAGTTTGGTACCCAACAGCTCTTTGAAGTCGTGTCTTTTTTTTTCCTCCTTGCCCTTTATTTTGATGTGTATGCTACCATCGTTTGTTTTGCTTATTCTGTCTATTGTGACGCCTTCTGTGTTCACATCGCTTTTCATGCTTTTCATTACTTCTGCGTACGAGTTTCCCGCCTTGGGTTTTATGACGATTGTTTCCTCATGTAAGTTCCTTCGTGTCTTGGTCTTTTTTGAATACTGGTCTTCTTCCTTCCCCCACACTCCGTTTGGTTTTCTTGTTTCGTTCGTGAGCAAGTGTATCTCCTTGTTTTTTGCTCTACCTATATACTCGAGTATCTTCCTTACTTTAGTTACGTTTATACGCGTATCTGCAGTGCATGCTTTTATTGGTCTTCCCATTTTTATGGCAATGTCTATAGTTTTATTTAGGTTTGATATCAGGTCTTTACTGTCATCAATGGTTTCTCCACCGTTTTCGGTCATGACGAGGTATGTATATGTATCCATATCCTCTTTGGGTCCGAAGTCATCGGCAATAATATGGTTGGATGTTCTGCTACAGATCATTTTCCCCGTTTTTAGTTGTCTGTTTTCTATAAGCGTCGCCAGTTGCGGATTCCTTTCCATCGATTTTTGGAGTAGTTTATGATCCTTCTCTTGTCCTTCTCTTAGTATTATAATTAAATCATTTTCGTCCTTATTTGACTCTCCGTGGGAAGGTTGACACTTCTTGTACGTTTCTTCAGGCCACTTCCTATCTATCAGTGCCTGCATCTCTTCATGGTTCAGAGTTTTGCTTAGCGCATGTTCAATTTCCTGTATTTGTTTTTCTTTTTCTTCTTGCTGTTTGCTTATTGTCTGTGTGCTCATGTTTGTAGTTTGTTTTTCTGTTTTGCCTTCAGGGGATTCTCTTTTCTTGGTAATAAATACCGGTGTGTCTATAAGTATTTTATCGAAATATCCTGTGAAAGTTTGTAGGTCCTTGGTATACCTGTCCATTTTAATAGCTGCGTTTTTTATGTCCTTCTTAGTATTAGGGATTTCTATTATTGCTTTGTTTAGCTTTTTAGTCTCGTCTGTGATTTTTTTTAATATTTCTTTGAATTTGAGATATTCTTTTTCCACATTTCTTATTCTCTGTTCGTAATTCTCTTCATTTCTGTCAGCGTCTTCTGCTATTTCCACTCTTTTCCTTTTTAGATCTCTGCTGCTTTCTTCATCGTACTGTTCGCTTTTTTCTGTGCTGCGTTCTGCCATTCTCATCTTCAAATCAGGTAGTGACAAAGTTCTGTTTCGCGGGGGTGTTCTGCATATTGAGTCTCTCCTCTTAAAATATCCATCAGCCACATCCAGTGTGCTAATTTCCCCTTTGTCAAGAGTTTCTTGTGTCGGTCTTGCTTCTTTCTCAACTGACCTGAAGACTTCATCTTCCCTTTTTTCTAATTCCATTTCCATTTCCTTTGTACTATGGTTTCCTTTGTTTTCAAAATTTTCCATGTTGTTCCCACGAGTTGGGACGATATTTTGGTCCGGCACGGCAGTGCGCCCTTACCGTGCTAAGGCGAGAATATTCCCCTTTGGTCCGCCTGTTCCTCCGGGCATCGCTAGAGACACACTTTCTCCCTTGTGTCATGCAGCTCCTCGACGCGATGGTGCTACATCTTGAGCTTAGGGTTCCATATAGTAGTATTAGATAGATAGTTGGGAAAAAATAATAATGACCCCTAGCCCTCGAATGCTCTAATAGCGTCGGGGTCGGAAAAAACAAGAGTTGACCAAGAGAGGTCTGACAGAAAAGAATAAAGAAAGGGATCTCACCCTAGACAAGATGAAGAAAAGTGAGAATCCAGCTCGGGTACCTCGGGAGCGCCATCCCCGTACTCACTAGTTGTGAGCCCCTGAGGGTAGTAGTAGTAGTAGTAGTAGTAGTAGTAGTAGTAGTAGTAGTAGTAGTAGTAGTAGTAGTAGTAATAGTAATAGTAGTAGTGGACGGGGAGGTTTTACGCCAAGCAAGTAGGCCAGTTTTTTTAACGTCTGGGTAATGTCAGCCAGACTACACCTACAGTTTAACGTGGGTTCCGAACCACAATGTAACCGACAGATGTTATTCTAGGCACAGTATTCTTACGGTCTTGTATGTAACCATCCGGAACAGCATCAGACCCGTGTACTCGAGATTCCGTCGCCAATTCTCTGGTCAAGTTTTCACCTCAACAATACGAATATCAGACAATGTCCAAAATTCACAATCCTTCACTTGCCTCAAGGGTCGCTTTCTCGAGAACATGCCGTTTCTAGAAGTACAGGCTTTGATCACGGGCCAGGTATCTTACCGCTACTACATAGATTGCCGTTGAGAATTTGCCAGTGTGTGTTGCATGCACAACACCACGTAGTATGTTGACCTGGGCCATGCAAACTGAAAAAGTCTACTGGGTCAGCCCGTCCTTGAACCGGGTACCTGTAGCATGGGAAGCGAAAATGCTGCCACGCGACCAGGCCGTCACCTTGAGGTCGTGTTACTCAACGAATATAATAAATAAAAGATTTAAGACCAAGGTGAATTGCTTCCTGTATACTGTGCCTGATCATAAAAAAAATGAAAGAAAACAAGGTCTGTCTATACCACCAAAATAAAATATATTTGTCCTTTTAGGGTGAAAAAAGGGTTAAAGAGTGTACATAATTTAATTTGACATTAGGTTGTACTAGTTTCGACTTTAGTCAAAGTCATCTTCAGCAACCAAGTAATTAAGAATTATGTTTTTTAGGATGTGTACCTTATGCAGCCAATGGACTCGACAGAAGATAATCACTAACATGATGCTACTTTTGGCAATGAAGGATATTAGATGTAAAAATTGTAATAGAGGACAAAATTCTAAATGGAATCATTTATAGTTATGATATGATGTATAGATGTCTATAATGAAAATTCAATAAAATCAATAAATTTTTTTTTTTTCAACATTCGCTTTGAACAGCATCAATTCTTGAGTCATGTTCCTAATTTGTGCCTCTTTTACCAAAAAGAAAAAAAAAGAAAATTTGCAACGTGGGCTTCATTACATTTATATAATTCTAAATAATAAGCCTTGAATATAGACAATTTGATGACCCCAACTTACTCAATGACGTAAATGGTTTTAACTCATTTTAATTTCCTTCTCCCCGCCCCCCTTTTACTTTATTACTTTTCTTATTAAAATTCTGACCCACCAATATAAATCATGTTCCCTCTTGGAGTTGACTCATGAAACGTTGATTTTATTGAATTTTCATTATAGACATCTATACATCATATCATAACTATAAATGATTCCATTTAGAATTTTGTGCTCTATTACAATTTTTACATCTAATATCCTTCATTGCTAAAAGTAGCATCATGTTAGTGATTATCTTCTGTCGAGTCCATTGGCTGCATAAGGTACACGTTATGACCATGTATTGTTGAACCACTTCGTTCCCTCTTTTAATTTGTTTTAGTTTGTTTATTTAGGTACATCCTAAAAAACATAATTCTTAATTACTTGGTTGCTGAAGTTGACTTTGACTAAAGTCGAAACTAGTACAACCTAATGTCAAATTAAATTATGTACACTCTTTAACCCTTATTTCACCCTAAAAGGACAAATATATTTTATTTTGGTGGTATAGACAGACCTTGTTTTCTTTCATAATCTCGCCACAGAAAATGGACTACTTCTTGAATCAAAAAAAAAATGTATTTCTTTTGTTTAAAAAGTAAACCTGCCGCACGTGTAAACAAAATTTCATCTATTAACCCTACAGAACTCGCTACATTTTTCGCGACACGAGTGGTCGCTGTGGACTGATGTTCCGCAATGGTTTTTGATGGATATGTTAATAACAAATTGTTAAAAAATAGATTAAAAAAACACTCTTTTTTGTTTTCAAAAGTTTATTGAGGCAAACAGAAAGGTTTATATACTCTATAATTAAAAAAACTCAGATTAACAGTATTAAATAGACAAAAATGTGATTTTTAGTTTTCCCAAGAGGCGCTTTGGGCACATTCATTACATAAATAACTGAATGTTCTAAACATAAGAATTTGTTGCAGTTTCTACAATAATATCGCGTCGGCCTATTTTTCTTTCTGTCACAAATTCCACATCTTCCTCGACGTTCCTCAGCTGCTTCAGGCACTGGGGGTTTCTCCAATCCAAGAAGCTCGCGAATGCGAATTTTTATCGTCGTTGGCATATTCCTGATATAAACTCTAGTTTTTAAATGGTCGACAACAAGAGCAAAACTGAGTTGTTGTAAAAACTCTCTTCGCGGATTATTTGAATTAATGTTATTTGCAAGAAAGATTACGTATGAGTTGATACCGCCTACATTGAGCAATGAATAGAAAATTACCAATGGCCACCTGCGGGTATTTCTCGCACAGTCATAGACAGAACAAAGCTTGTCCACTATATCAACCCCTCCTTTTGTCTGATTATATAACATTATCATTTGTGGTTTGTTGGTATTTTCATCTAAATCATCATCTCTATGCATACTGGAAACTGGTAACACATTTTTTTTTTGGTTTCGGAATATATGAAACTAAAGTACAATTTTGATGAAATGCAAACATTGATGTTTTTTCAGGGCGTTTTGTTGGGTTTGCAAATTCGGGTGGAAGCTCTCTTTTATTTTTACGTATTGTTCCTAATAACGTGAGTTAAAATTTTTGTTTTAAATTATTAATCAGCTCCATGTTTGTAAACCAATTGTCCACTGTAATATTTCTTCCACTCCCTCTAATTGGTTCGGACAGTCTTTCTACTACAGCGCCAGGAGAATTGCTTACTTCGTATGGCCCTGCTGGTTGCTTTCCGACATATACTTCTAGATTTAGACTATAATAGGTTTTTGAATTGCAAAGCGCAAATACTTTCAAACCATATTTATTTGGCTTGCTTGGAATGTATTGGCGCCAACTACAACGTCCTCTAAATGCCTCCAGTTTTTCGTCAATCGTCACATACTCAAATGGAGTATATGCAGTCTTACACTTTCCTACGAATAAATCAAATACGCTTCCTATTGCTGCTAGATTGTCAGTAGATTTTCGTTCTTCACGTGAATCACCATCATCGAATCTCAAATGCCTTACTAGAAATCTGAATCTAGAACACGACATGGTAAGTCTAAACAATTCTATGCCGGTGCCATCGGTTTTCCATAATTCTTCAGCATTTGTCCTAGCACATTTTCTAACTCCAGCTAAATACATAAGCCCTAGGAGAGCCTTTAATTCGATTATAGTGGTGAGATTTGCATCTCGTTCACGAGAATAATTGTTTTTAGTCGAATCAATTTTTTTATTCGTATTTTGCACAATTGACTCCAACATTTCATCACTGAAAAAGTAGCACCAAATTTCTAAGGGCGTTTTCAAATTTCTCGTCGCTGATTTCGGACCTGGAAAATGTGTTACTAAGTTCTCCACTCGAGTCCTCACATTTTTAGGTGGTACTTGTTTTTCCCATTTCGTTGTTTTATCTTTTCCCAGAAAATATGGACCAGGGATAGTGTCTTCAATATTTTCGGGTTCCTCATCAGATATTTCTTGTTCCGTATCTGTATCTAAAATTTCTGTGGTCACATGGTCTTCCTTAGTTTCATCTTTCTCGTTCTCAAAATAAACTTCAGTTAGGGTATCATCAGTTCTAAGGCATTCTTCCATCAAACCCTGGAGACGCTCTTGACTTTTTTCATATGACCACATTTTGTGACCTAAAATATAAAAGAACTTTATTACATGGCGGTAATTTTCGATTTGTATTAACTCCAAAGACAAAACAATATTTAAAAACACGTGGAAATAGATTCAACGTATATAGTCACTTTACAAATATACTACAATTTATTAAAAAATACAAATACTTACAATAAGAAATGAAAACTTACCTCCAAGTCCAGTAAACAAGAATATTATTTTTTGTAACACCAGTGGTCGCTGCGGAATGTTACTCCGCAAAATGAAATTACTCAAAAGAATGTTCACCTATCGAGCACTCCACTAACACTGATTCTTTAGGACGGTATCGTCGAAAGGTACCGGGAGCATGAGAGTGGCGGGAGTCCGAATAGATGCGCAATCGTAAAATAATTAAAGCTGCGGAGCTACAGTCCGCTTGCGACCACTGTAGGGTTAAATTATAATCACACTTCTGATAATAACTTACTGTATTTGCTTGATCGAATAAAGCAACGCGGGTTTTTAAATCAAAATTCGAGATTCCTGGAAACCATTTTAAAATCCAATCTACAAAAATATTTTTAGTTTTTGAAATTTAGTACGGAGCTATACTCATACAAAAAAATATAGAGGTTGTTTGGAAAATACGTATAAAACATTTAGTCCCAGGCACCTGCTTAGCTCCAAATTAGCAGCTTTCAAATTAACTTCTGCAATATAAGAGGATTGAACTCGAACATCAATGCAGTCCATCAACATCTACAATCTACCTAACCTCATGCACTCGCACTAACAGAAATAAGGGTCAGATCATCGACGAGTACGGTCAGCTATTCATATCCTGGGTACGACTTCCATCATCGATTTAGGCGCAATTTTGGCCTTTGTCTCTTTGTCCGCAGTAATATTTCTTGTCAACGAAAGGAGACTCTCGAGCCTAACGACTTTGATCTAATGTGGTTTAAAATATCAACGCAGAGAATTACTAAATTCATCTGCTGCCTTTACCGGCCGTCAAGCGATACCCATTATAGAGACTTACTCTCCTCACTTGCTAATACTATCGACTTTTTTGCAAACCCACCATCCCAATTCCGAAGTTGTCATCCTTGGCGACTTCAACGTTAATAATGCCATTTGGCTCAATTTCTCAAATACAACCGACGAGCAAGGTCGCGAAACCGAATCCTTTGCTGTAAGCTCTGGCCTCATCCAACTCGTGGGCAAACCAACTCGGATTTCAGACCAAGATGGTGATTTTGCTAATTTGTTGGATCTCTTCTTAACTTCAAACCCCGACTTGTACGCTGTCACCATGAAGCCTTCGATAGAAGCGTCTGACGACAACTTTACCTCGGCACACAAACTACCAATTAATGCTGTTCAGCCTCCTAAACCACGCAAGATCTGGCATTATGCATCAGCTAAGTGGGATGACCTAAAATACTATTTTCGAACTTTTCCTATGCGGAACGTTTGTTTTAACTCTGATGATCCATCCATCTGTGCTAGAGAAGTACCGAAAGTTGTCCTTACCAGTGTGGAAACCTTTATTCCTTTCTCAAAAAAGTGCTCTTCTAACGGCAAGCCTTGGTTTACCAAAAAGTGCGAACGAGCTGTTAAATCAAAAAATTATTTCTACCGAAAATGGCGTCAAAACCCTACCGCCGAAAATCTTAAGATCTTTGTTAACGTTCGAACCCAATGCAAGCAAACGATAAACCAAAGTCAAACTTCTTGAATGTCCTAACGGCTCAAGATCATTTTGATCGGTAGCTAAGGCCGTCAATCAGAACCATACAAAGTCAACCATTCCACCTCTAACACGTTCTGATGGCACCGTTTCGACCAAAATATAGAAAAAAGCCGACTTTCTGGCAGAACTATTCTCTTCAAATTCAACGGTAAATTTTTAAACTCCACCGCACATTTCCACTGTAGCCCACCCGTATGCGATTTAGATTAGTGTCCCTCGAACGACCCTGCTTAAAAATTGTTTCATCTCGGGAACGTCAGACTAAGGCCGTCTTCCCCAACGAGTATAATCTCCAAATATTTAAGACCAACGTGAATTGTTTTCTGCACACACACACCGCTCGTAGAGCGCCATAAAGGATTAATTCTGCAGTGCTGTGCCTTAACATAAAAAAAATTGTAAGGCATTGGTAAAGTATCGGGTTTATTCACAGAAACGAACTACGATGTTTGTCAAATTAGATACGTTATACTCAAATTTCGGAAAATACGAATAGGTGATCACTAAACAATGGCACAGTAACAACTAATGTAATATTTAAGGAGTTTTCATTAAATTGTCCTAGCAGTCACCATGTAATAAATGCGCCACCAGTTTATTGCCCAAGGGGCTTAAAAAGTCTCTGCATGAAATTTGAGGCTAATTTAGCAATTGGCAGGTTAATTATATACTAATTTAGGTCCAAATTTTACAAAATATTATTTTCATCGAAAGGATTTCTCTGTTAAGCAGTTTTACCAATGGAACATTTTTTCTCATAGTTTCATAAATAATATAAAAGCATTTATGGGAGAAATTAACAACTATGTACTTATCACATTGGGGGTATTATTGAAAGGTAAGTAGGGAATTAAAATACTAACTACGTATTTCTATTAATAAAGTCATAATGAACTAATATTCATAATAATAATACAGTTGGGATTAAAAAATTTAAATAAAAAATCTAAACAAATAAATTTTTACTTTCGATGACGATAATAGAAAACTTAGGTATTTTAAAATGTTATGTAAGAAATAAAATTTCTTAAGGGAGTGTTAGTGATAGCCGTAACTGGTCTTACTATGTCACTGCGTTATAAGTTTTATTAGAATAATATATCACGGGGTTAAAATAAGCACGCACAAGTTAAATGCTATCTAATTTCGTCGTGTTAATTTAATTCAATACATTTGTGAATTTTTAAAACTGCCCCTCATTCAAATCGTATTAATCAAGCTATTCGTTTTAAATGAAGTAGACACATTTTTCCTCCAAAAATTAAATTTTATTTAAATATCAAAATAAAAATTGATAACACTAGGTATATCTCTACGTATTTCGACTGTGTAAACAGTCATCTTCAGGGGTTAGTAACATATATCGAATTGAACAGTGTATGGTTGAAGATTGAGAGACATGACTGAGCGAATCATGGGCGAGTTAATGATTAGAAGTGGAGAAAAATTTTTCAATATTGATTGTGGTTCTTGACCAATGTAAAATGTAAATTGTAGAAAGTAAAATGTATACAGTACAATAAAGAACATTCAAATATTTAAAATAGATGCTGTGAAATTATCTTTTAGAAATTTATAAATTGGCCATCAGCTTGTCCTTATGAGGATCATCTTAACTAGTTTCCTTTCATTAGCGGTTTAAGGTGATTCTAAAATTTTACTATTTAGTTAGACGATTAGGTTAGGTTAGAGTGACAGACTTCTGGTATGTCCAGACAGTTTCACGTAGTCCTATAAGGACCGTTGTGATATCACACATGTTCCGCGGAACCTCTCAGCATCAGTGGTGACTAGTGTGACGTACAACGCAGAAGAATCTTGGCAGCTCACTCGAACCAGCCCCTACCGTTAATAAACCTAGTAAGTCGGCCCAATTGTAAGCGCCTACTTCCTCCAAATTATTAAAGAATGGTTCGCCCCAGACATTAAACCTTCTTCTTGCAAGTCCAGGGCATTCACACAAGAAATGTTGAATACTTTGCTCCTCTTCTTCGTCTCTGCAGAAGTCGTTAGCTGGTATTTGCATACGATCGGCATGTCTACTGAAAAGACAGCGTCCGGTAACCACGGCAGTGATATTTCTTAGATCCTTTTGATTGCATTGTAATAACGCTGCGGTATTCCTGTTATCAAGTAGGAGCTACAATTGCTTGGATATCCTACAGGTTATAAGCTCTATCCTTCTGCTTGTTGCAAGTTGTTTGGCTATGCGATCTATCTCCTCTCCTCGGTATTCTCTGCTAGATTGGTGAACATGTCCGCACCCTCCCTGGCGAGTGCATAAGGAGACTCATTGCCATCATTGTTGTGATGACCAAGAACCCAACACAGAGTGACTCGCTGTTGGGCACCAAGTATGCGGAGATTGTTGCGACATCGCCTTATAGTTTTGATTTAATGTTGTTGGAACAAATTGCCTTTATCGCTGCTTGCCTATCTATATAGATAGTTATTGATGCAGCTGCTTTTAGGTCTGGATGTTCCTGCAGGATTTGTACTATTACATCTACTGCCGTAACTTCTGCTTGAAAAGTGCTGCAGTAGTCCAGAAGTCTATAGCTAATAACTTAAATATTACCTTAAATGAAGTCGCAATAAACTTATCTACAGTATGTAAGAATCTTGGTGTTTTATTAGATGTTGACTGGTGATTTGAGCAACATGTCTCCCAGCTTCTACAGAAATCGTTCATTAAATTAAAAACGTTATACATTCATAAAGATATTTTAGCTCAGGACATCAAACTTAGACTCTGTGATAGTTTGATTATATCTCTACTCGATTATGCAAATGTTCTTTATTGGTCTGCACTGACCGTAGCAGGTAGGAGTAGTTTGCAAAAACTACTAAATTCATGCATTAGGTTTTGCTACGGTATAAGAAAATTTGACCACATACCTCCATCATTTATTGCTTCTCGGTGGTTTTCCTTGGCTGAAAGATATCGAATTCATTTGGGTACTTTGGTGTATAAAATAAACAAATTTAAAGAACCTGTGTATCTCTATGAAAAACTTGTTAGAGGTCGCTATATTCACAACAGGGTTACGCGATACAATGAACTTTTCAAGATTCCCAGACACAGCACTGCCGCCTTCCAGCGCTCCTTTACGTATAACGCTATTAAAACATATAATAACTTACCACCTATAATTAAATCATGTTCATGTGTAAACAGCTTTAAGAATCATCTTAAAAAGTGTGTAATAGGTCAGAGAGGCTGAATTGTTTTCTAGCAAACCTTTACTTACGTTATATTTTTGTTTTCTTGTCTATTTTAAGATAAATCCAATATTTGCGCTTTTTCGGCCAATTCCGGATCATGGGTAGTTTGGTCGTTTTTTTTTTACTTTTGAAATTACTTAAGGTAATTATTTTTTAATTTTTCGACATTATTGTTAAACTTTGATATGTAATTGTCTGGTGGTTAGATGAACAGCTATGCTGGATCTCGCCACCTTTTGTATTTTTCTTTTTGTTGTTGTTATTGTTACGTATTAATAAAAGCCTTATTATTATATGACCTCTGTATTTTCATTCCTTTAGAGGAGATACCAGCTTTCACTCCCACGTCCATTTTTGAACCGCCTCTGTGAAAATCGAGTGATCCGTCTCCATTGTGAACTGATTGCTCGTCCACTCTTCTCTAGTCGGAATATGTACAAAAAATCCCTCTCCAAAGTCTGTTAGTGGGACATAATCAGTCGATTCTCGCAAATTTTGGAGTCGATATGTCCCTAGTATACTGCTGTGTTCGTAGTTGGTGTCGTTTCAGCATTTCGACTCCTTTAGTCATAGAGCACTTTTTGCAGCCATACTTTTTCGATAAATGTGCACGGGCAGCAGATGTAACATTATTTCTAAGGCCGCCGTCGGAGTGGAGTGAGGGCACCAATTACTCCTAAACAACCTGCCCGTTGTATCTTCGTTAGTTTCTTTGAGTGTACTGCTTTTTCCAAAGCAGTCCACCAGACCGGGACCCCGTAGGTTAGTATAAGTCTTACAATGGTAGTATAAATCCATAGAACGCAACAGACGCCTTTTTGACTCGTTCTCGTAAGTTCATGCCCCAGTCTAGCTTGGAGTCAAGTATTAGTCCCAGATACTTTGCTCTTTCTTTCAGCACTAAAGTACTGTTGTGCAGAACTGGGAGCCTGAAGTTCTCGATCACCCTTCTGCATTTGAATAGAACTAGCTCCGTTTTTTCTTGGTTAATTTTCAATCCATATTTCGAGGCCCAGAATTGAAAATTTTGTAGCCCTATTCCTGCTAGGTCGCTGATGGTGTTTAGAAATTTGCCTGACACCAGTATAACTAAATCGTCAGCAGTAGTTACACGATTGGTTAATTGTTCATCTAACCTGAACTAACCTAAACCGCTAATGGATGGCATCTAGTTTAGATGATTCTCATAAGGACAAACTAATAGACAATTTACGAATCTCTAAAAGATCATTTCACCGGTATCTAAAAACAATTAAAGTTCAAAACAATTAGGTTAGGGTTAACCGGATTATATGGTCGCTTCTATTTAATCTTGTAATTCGGATGAATAATTTTTTTAGTTTGACAGTTTTTTTTTCTGTGTAGTTATTATGTTTTCCACGTGTGCATCAATTATCCTAAATGCGTACATTGATGTAAGCTACGTAATATCCAGGATCATATTAAATTCCTGTCTCGCCGTCTAAATCGCAGTATTTTGTTACTTCGGCAATAAAGCTTTTGACAAATGATTATTCATTACAGATTTACATATACCGATTTCTGAACAAAAGAGAAGCAGAGTTAAAAGATAGAGCTTCGGTAATTTACGTAGGCAAAGTTATAAATCGGAAAGCTGACTAGAATGGAGAACAAATGAAGTTTAAATTTATTACGCCCTATATTTTAGAAAATAGTCAAATAGTTTAACTAAATATATTATACTGTGCGCTATACCAATTTGGGTCCTTATTGTTATTGTTAGTATTTTAGAATAAGACGACTTTCCTACTGACCTTTTCCTTTTATGAAACATTAATTATAAAAATTGCATTTACAATAAATTAATTTTATATTAACATCTGGCAATCTACATTTAAAACAATAGAGTTTACCAGAACCGTCGCTAGACTTTTAGCCGCCCCGGGCAAAGTCCTAAAAATAGCGCCACCAGAACAATTTTTTTTATTTTTTTTTATATTCAAGGCTTCTTAAATAAATATCAAAATAGGAATTAATATGAAACATTTCATTACATATTTTAAAAGTACGTGGGTAAGTACAAGGTGATCCAACTAAAAGTGGTCAACACAAATATCTGGCTAATCATTACAGTATGTTGCTTAATGCGAGAGAGTAGTAAATCATTATTGAACTATAAAACCCAGTAGTCTTCACCGTATTCCATAAGCGTAGTCCAATTATTATTTCATATATCATTCGAAGTTGCAAAAATAGTTGAAATATGTTTAAATATGACTGGAGTCGTACAACAATATACCGACTTGTGCACGAGGATAAACGCGGCCTCATCAGGTCACCAAAGAGTGACACAGGAAGAACAGAAACTGTAATAAATCAGGATAAAGACTGCCATCAGAAGAATCATAAACTTGCTTTACTTAAAAAAAGAAATACCTACCTTAGACAAAATAATGTCTGAAATGAAAAAGGATGATTTCATTTTACCCATGGGTGAGCTATTGAAAACTATGAAGGAAATTAATTTTTGTTGTAAAAAAATTTAAAACAGAAAATTATTTTTAAAGGAGAAAAACGAAATCATCTACTGGCGACGACGATATTTGAGGGCAGTTAGACCATTTCGAAGGAAAAATAGGAATATCTATTATATGGACGAAACTTGGTTAAATGAAGGTTATGCCGTTGGTAAAATATGGCAGGATTACCATACAAAAAGCGCGAGGCAAGCTTTCATGGAAGGATGGTCCACTGGAATAAAGCACCCTCGGGAAAATAATTAGTCGCATGGGTAGCAAGAATGGAGTTGTTGATGGCGGCTACTAGCATTTAAATCAAAACGGACTGGAGACTATCATGAAGACATGAATGCTGATGTCTTTGAAGAATTTTTCCAGCAAAAGCTTATTGCTCCTGGGTCTGTTATAGTCATGAATATTGCCAGCTACCACTCAATCCGAAAAATACCAACGTCTTCTTGGAAAGAAAATTACATCATTCATTGGCTTACTGTAAATAAGAAGCCATTTCATAAAGATATGCTGAAAAAGGAGCAACTGGAGATTGTAAAGTTAAATAAACCTTTTTGTACGAAATTTGTTGTCGACGAAATCGCTTCAAATGAAATATAACAGTTCTTTGCCTTTCTCCATATCACTGTGAATTAAACCCAATAGAATTGGAGTGGGCGCAAGTTAAAGGGTTTGTAGCAAGGTGTAACACCACTTCTAAAATGAGAGACGTTGAAAAGAGGGAATAAAGACAGTGGATTGTAAAATATGGAGTAAGTGCGTCGAACGGGAAGCTGATAACCTTAACGACGATAGTTCATCGGACTACTCGGAACATGATGACTAAAATTTAAAAATTAAGTTGTTGTATTGTACATAGTAGATTTTCTTTAATAAATATTAATATTTATTCCAATCTATCTATTTTCATATTATTCTTACTTTTATATAAGTCTTTATCTACTTAATATTAGAATAATTAATACCTCAATTATCTGCCTATCGCTTATTATAATCAAGTACAATTATTATTATACTTATATTCTAATAAACTACCTGTAGTCACGCCTCTGTTACAATACTTTTATTGACCAAAGTCGTCTTTCTTTCGTATGCAAATTAAGGTGACCTTAATTTCGAACCGATTCGGGGTGTGTAGGTCTGAAATACGAAATTTTTAAAAACTCATTGCAATTTACTTGAAATTTACAGTGCAACCTTTAAGTTGTCCACCTTGCTTAATGAGTCTTGTCATTGCAAATTTATATTTCATTACTCCCTCGCATTAAGCAATAGAGTATAGACATGTTTAACTTTGTTGTGCAGGGATGGTCGTCAAATGCTCGTTCGGGGCAATTGTTTCCAAGTTTAGAATACTACAAAAGCAATCGAGAGAAATGTGAAAAACGCTATTCATATTGTTAAAGCTATAACATTATTGCATAATATCATTAAGGACTTTGAAGGTATATCTGGAGTGAATTTTGTCAATTATAGAAGCGTTAGGATCGATTCAAGATGTCATGTGCGGACCAGAATGTTTGGTAGATTTTTTACACTTCATCCCTTAAGTCATGCTCGGTCAACCAGCAGTCTGTTGTGATAGTGTTTGTGTTCCATGTCCCAAAATAGATGAGTATTTTTGACATTACTAATTAATAGGTTGTAAAATGCGTTAAAAGACATGATGTATAGTATACCTCGTGGTTCAACCCAGACTGTAGGTACAGGCGGTATATATCAATATATTTGACCGGTACCTCCTCAAGACTGCGCACGCAGCGCGTTTTGCCCGGTATGTGCCACATAAGGTACTAGTATTAATTCCATTGTTTTGAATTTAACGCTCTGATCGCACCGGACGCGCTGGCCGCATTTTCCGCTCCCGTAGGACATTGTGTTATGAGGAGCCTTCAATTCGATGATTCTTACCAAAGAGGATAGGAATTCTTACATAGGTTTATTAAGGGGCGTTTAACGCTTTCTGAAATGGAGAAATCCTACTAGTGCTTTACTTCAGGAGGTCTCGGGTGCGGAACATGATAAAAAGATATATCTTCTTATCACTTTAACTAAAATATCCAACTGTTGTTGTCGTTATCTATGACAGCCAACTCCGCTAGTTATTTGGGGAAGGGGGGGGGGGGAGAGGGAAGGTATTATCACTCCTGTGTCTTTTATGCCCGGTTGTACAAACAAGGTTTAAGTTTAGTTTAAAGAAAAGGTAACCTTAAGCTAGCCCATACCGTGGTACAATTATGGCTTAGTAGTAAAACTAAACTTATCTTACCTTTATAGTTTAAGCCAAGTTTTAGAAACAAATATCCTAAAAAGTCAAGTTTGACGTTTATGATAAAAAGTTACAATTAATTTTAGATGGATTTGGATAAGTTCATAAATATTACTAACGATAAGGAGTTTCTAGAATTACTTGATGTAGTAAGTCGGTAATCTAGTCCCACTTTGCCAATTTGTGCACTTAACTTTATTCAAGAAAACCAAGTTCCATTAAACTTGGGCTCATGTTTCTATATACAACGGTCGATGAATTTAAGTAGCGGTTTAAGACACACCTCAGTTTAGCTGAACTCGGGCTTAAGCGCGAATCGGGCATTAGAGACACTTCACGTACAGCTAATAATTTATATAAGTTTGAGGGCACAAGCAGCCCTTGTATACTTAAAATTTCATTGCTGCGAAATCATTGTGCAAAACATCAATGGAGCCATTCAAAACTACTGCGAGTAGAATTGTATGAGCTAAAATGACCACTGACGTCCTATTGGCATTTCTAGACGAAGAAATACCCACATAAAATTTAATTGGAGCATCAATATTTACATAAAAACCGTAAAAGCTGCTTGTGCGTTGCAAATAAAAAATAATTTCATCTGGGTTGCGAGTATTATTAAATGCTGACTTCCAGAATTATGGATAAAAATTAATTTGAATATGGTTTTTATCCTTCAGTTTAAAATTAAATATGTTTTTAGCCTAAGTTAAATTAACGTATAAGTTAATTGCTTTATATAAATTTTACAGAGATTTATTAATTAAATTTAAACGTTCCCCTTAGCTATTAAAATGAAACAATCTATTAATTTACCCTGAAGTAAATGGATTACTTTTGATCAATTATTGGCGAGTTTACAGGTGAACAAAAGACATATTCATTTGAATCCATGGCTCATCTATTCTAAAAGTAAAATTATTGGAGTGTGTCATATTATTTTCATTACAATTTAGGTGTGTATATATTTTTCTTTACTAAATTTGAAACCGACAGCAGATTTTTGTTCTGAAAGTAAACAAACTTTGCAGTTGAGGTGCAACGATAATTATATGTATCGTTGGCTAAACAGGGCGTCAGGATACTCCAACATGCATGCGCGTAATGTAACCGATTTGTTTGCATTTTAATTGTAAACAAATAAATAATAGTATTACATACGACGCGACGGCTGTAGACGACCTTCTGCTTCAGTGCAGTGTGAAACTTTTCCATTCCACTTACCTAAATATTCCCATTTTGATGAAAAAAATTCCCTCCCGTTAACATAAGAGCTTTTTAATTAAGGTTTAAAAAGTACCTGCTATTTTGCAGCCTGTATTCTTATTTGCATTGCTAGGTTTGAATAGGTATTCATTTTGTTCCGCTTTTTATGAGAGGTGTTGGAGACGCGTTATGGGTTACTTTATTATCGCTACAAAACTGAAAATGCAGAGCCTCACAAATAGGATCTAGGGGAACAAATATTGCTTATGGCATAATTTTGTTTCGTAATGTATCTATTGTCCACAAAAATTAATTTTAATGGACAGGTCATCTATACGCATTAAAAAAAAAAAGAAACCATAAAAATGCCGTACTTAATTGTATTTGCCTATAGTTCTTATTTATATGGCCTATATTTATGACGATAATAAATGTAAGAGGTAAGATGCCTCCAAAAATGCTCATTTGAAGCCAGAAAAGAGTGGATAATTCCAACATAACAATTCAAAAAAAATATTACAACTTGCGGGATTAAACGTAATAAAATAAAACAATATTATTTTATATCGAAACATAAAATATTTATTATTTATAAACGCAAAAC
Organism: Polydrusus tereticollis; assembly: GCA_963920685.1. Taxonomy (NCBI): domain Eukaryota; kingdom Metazoa; phylum Arthropoda; class Insecta; order Coleoptera; family Curculionidae; genus Polydrusus; species Polydrusus tereticollis. The sequence continues at coordinate 87,568,804 of OY987333.1, read as the reverse complement.
ATACGTGTAATATTGCGTTTGAATGCATACAGAAAAATAAAAATGCGTGATATTGAAGTGATTGGAAAAATACCTGGAATATGTATTGTGTTCTCTTGGTAGTTTTTACATGTAGTCTTTCATGATGGAAATAAATCCGCAACCAACAAGAAACACAGTCAAACACCTTAAAACTACACAAGCATTCAGGGTAATAAAAGTAAGTAAAAGATAAAATAGCGCAACAGGGCTCTCTCGAAATATAAACACTCCAAGCAGGAGAACTATTGGAAAAGCATACAAGGAAAATAGAAACTTAAAAATAGCTCACATAAGAAGTGAAAAAAAAAACTGTTTAAATAGTCGATTTATGTTTCAAGGAGCTAAAGAGGCCTGCAAGGGATTAAGGTCGCTGTTGATCAGGATAGATGTGCAAAAATGTTTACCAAATAATTTAAAAGACTCTGAGGAAATCAACGCATATTATGGAAAATTTGTTAATGACACCACTAATGACTGCCAAAGCACAATAAACTTTTGCAACTGAAGCATACATCCTCTAAACCAGCGGTTCCCAAACTGTGCCTCGCGGAGCACTAGGTGCTCCGCGGTACGTTTTCAAGTGTTCCGCGGATTTAATCTGAGAAATATCGTAATCAAATAATACCTACATGTTAAATTATATTATTAGAACATCTCGGAAACCATCGCATTTTTTCGTACGATGCTATGATATGTTTTGTTCTTTCTGGAACATACGATTTACGTTCGTTAAATGTGTCGGTTGCGCCGTAAAGAGATTACAGTCATTACACAGTTTTTATTTATTTTTTGTGATTGTGCCTTTGAATTTCACTAATTAAATTGAAGTTGGGACAAGTTATCACTCGTAAATACGTTAACTAAGATACGTGCATGTTTTTTTTATGGTAAAATTTTTATTTGCAGGTTAAATTTACTTGTTTTATAATGGATCTTTGGCTTAAAACAGGTGTTTTGAAGAAAACGGTGAAAATTTCAGCTACAGATGCAGATACGCAGGGATCTATCTCTAACAGGTACGGATTTGTACATCTTAAAGTAGGGGAAATATGGGTAAAATGGGATACTTAACGTTTGACGTGAAATAAAAATTACTGTATAAGTGGCAACGACTTTAAAAGTATTTGTCTGAATCGAGTGTTGTTTTTAGCAATATGGAAAAAGAAACCAGGGTAATAGCTCACACTGAAGACACAGAATTGCAGATTTTGAGAAAATCGGAGTCTGTTGCAAGTGTTCTAACATCAGCTAAAGTACTTGATTGTCAAACAGCTGGTCCATCAAAGATGAATATTTGTGAGAGAAAAATTGCAAAACGAAAATACCATGATTCTTACCTGGATATAGGATTCATTGAAACCAACTACAGTAAACCACAATGTGTTATATGCGGTAAAGTGTTACCCAACAGTGCTATGTTTCCAGCAAAAATGCGACGACATTTGGAAGGAGTTCATCCTGAATGTAAAGACAAACCGAATAATTTTTTTCAAAGAAAGTCCGGTGAATTAAAAAATACACAAAAAAGTATAACTTTTCACGCACAGACACTCAACGAAAAGTCGTTAAAAGCATCCTACTTAGTTAGTTACCGAATCGCTAAAACGGGCAAGTCCCATATTATTGCTGAAACTTTAATCAAGCCTTGCGTCAAAGATATAGTTGAAACTATGATGGATGAAAAGGATGTGAAACTAGTTACTAGTTACTAGTTCCACTATCAAATAATACTATTTCTAGGCGCATTGTAGAAATGGCTGATGACGTTAAAAACACTTTAATTTCTCGAATAAAAGATAGTTCCTTTTCGCTACAGCTTGATGAATCGACAGATGTGGCTGGATTGGCAGTATCGATAGTTTTTGTTCGCTACCAATTTGGCAACTCTTTTCAAGAAGATTTGCTCTTTTGCAAGCCACTACCAACTAATACTACTGGGGCTAAGATTTTTAAATTGCTTGACGAATTTTTTTTTGCACGTGATATACCTTGGAAGAATTGCATTGATGTATGCACAGATGGCGCAAAGGCTATGACTGGAAAAACAAGTGGTGTTGTAGCGAGAATTAAAGAACAAAATAGTAACTGCAATAATAGTCATTGTGTTCTTCATCGTCATGCATTAGCCGTCAAAAAAATGCCACCTTCCTTAAAAGAAGTTTTGGATGAATGTGTAAAAATAATTAATTATATCAAATCTCGCCCCCTAAATTTCAGGTTGTTTAAAATATTGTGTGACGATGTGGGTAGTCTACATACGACTTTACTGCTTCATACAGAAGTAAGATGGCTCTCACGGGGCAAAACTTTAACTCGGCTGTTTGAATTAAGAGCCGAAGTAAGGAGTTTTTTGATGGAAAGTGACTTCGCATTAAAAGGCAGACTTAGCGAAGAGCAATGGTTATCAAAGTTGGCATATCTGACGGATATTTTTCTAAAGCTAATGATTTAAGCACGTCACTTCAAGGGAAGTCAATTTCGGTTTTTGATGTTAACGACAGACTAAAGGCTTTTAAAAGAAAATTGGTCTTTTGGGCAGAGTCCTTGAATAAACAAAATTTGGACAGCTTTTCGTTGTTAAAAGAACTTAAAGAAGAATTTGATTTTGAGCTACTATTTTCCAGAAGAATTTCATGACAAAATTAATTACAATTCTTGGGTTGCAAACCCATATAACGCAATACCTGAAAAGCCAGCGAGTTTGACGTCTGAAGAATATTAATGTTTGATCGACTTGACATCTGATTCTGGAATAGGAGATATATATTTTTAACAAAGTCATCAATATCAGAATTTTGGTGTAAACTTAGATATGAATTTCATCTTTTGTCAGATAAAGCAAAAAATATTCTGCTTCCTTTTGCTACTACTTATTTATGTGAAGCTGGATTTTCTGCTTATCTCATGACCAAAACTAAATACCGGTCGCGCCTAAATGCAGAGCCTGATATTCGTTTACAGTTGTCCGAAATTGAACCTAACATAGCAGCATTAAGCAAATTAAAACAAGCACATCCTTCTCATTAGAAAAGTTGGTGGTTTTATTAAGTATTTGTAGTTTTATTTTTGGATGTATGTTTTATGTTCCATTTTTGTATCGAAATAAATATTTTTTTTTCAATGCACGTTTCTAAAATCGAACAAAGACCTATATCTAGTTACATGCAGTTGAAACCATCAAACGACCTACTCTGGTGCTCCGCGTTAAATTTTCCTGTCGAAAGGTGCTCCGCGACTTAAAAAGTTTGGGAACCGCTGCTCTAAACTGTTCAATTTTACAATGGCAATGCTGGGAGAATATTTATAGAATTGTTTAAAGTATGCAAACGAACGCTGTAGGCACTGACCAAATATCACTAACAACGCTTAAATTTGTCTCCCAACTATCGCACCATATATTTCACATACTATAAATTCATGTCCGGAACAAAGCTATTATGCAGAAAGCTGGAGAATAGCCAAAATTAAACCATTACCAAAGATAGGTAATCCTAATGGCCACAATAAACTTCGACCTATAAGTATACTGCCAGTGTTCCCAAAAATATTAGAAAAAATAGTCCATCGTCAAAGATATTGTGTGGTGAAGGAGAATAAAATTATTCCCGAATACCAGTCGGTGTTTAGACTCACAGCACCATAACTACAATTCTAAATGTTAGTGACGATATTTTTATAGCAATTCATGATAAAAAATCCGCAGCGCCAGTGCTGCTGGGCTTCTCTGGAGCAGGGGTCTCCAAACTTTCCAGCCTTAGGGCCAGACTGATTAATCCAGTCCAGTAAGTTCCAAGGGCCAACACCGTTTTAATTTTCCTGCCATTATCTATAATTTCTAGACTAGTCCCCGAGTACGTGCCCTGAGCGAGCATATGCTAGATAAATTCGCTAGTTCAATCACTATTGTGTTGTACTGTATTGTTACGACCACGACACTTGACGACATCTGGTAGTTACACGCGGAAATTGTGGTGTACCCTCTTTCCATCGCTGACAGATAGCGCTCAAACCGCCTCAAACCTCGTTGATTCGAGAAAGTTTTGGTGTATTCCACTCACTTTTAAATGGCAGTAATTAGAGTATAAAAAGGGTAGCGGCGCGACCGCGAGTCAGTCCACCTAGAGAACGCCAAAGAAGCGAATCTGTGTGTTGTGAAATAAAGTAGTGCGTCACTCCTTAAAACGTGTTTATGCGTGTTTAGAAGACATCTTCGTAACAGTGTTTTGATTTGACTTGTCGTTTTTGTGTGTGATTTACTAAAATGGATAAGAAAGGAAAAATAGACAGTGAATGCAGAACATCAACATCAAAGATTAATAGAACTTTCAATATTTCGTAATCGAGTCCAGTAAGAAGGCGCTATGTTTGATTTGCAATGAAACCATAGCCGTTCTCAAAAAATAAAACATTAAACGTCATTATGAAACGAAACATTTTAAAAATTTCTCAAAATATACTGAAAGTTTTCAGACAAAAAAATTTGAAGTTTTGAAGCGCAGATTGAAATGGCAGCAATCTTCGTTCACGAAACTCAATACTAAACCAGAGACTGCAACTCGTGCCAGCTTTCGTGTGGCTCTTAAAATCGCAAAACGTGGAAAATCATTCACCGATGAAGAAATAGTCAAAGAATGCGTAGTTACAGTAGACGAAGAAATGTGCTTCGAAAAGGTAAATTTATTTAAATCTGTCAGTTTGTCAGCAAACACCGTGGCTCGGAGGGTAGAAGCCATTGCAGAAAATATATCAATTGAACTGTCTGACAAAACTGGATCTCTTGAGTGGTTTTCTCTGGCCTTGGATGAGTCAACGGATGTGTCAGATACTGCTCAGGTGTTGATTTTTATTCGAGGAGTAAATAGAAGCTATAAAGTGTATGAAGAACTTCTTGATGTTGATAGTATTCACGGCAAGACTACTGGAGAAGATATTTTTAAGGGAGTTGGAAATGCCATTAATAAAAGAACCTTCGATGGAAAAATTTGAAATCTATTACAGCTGATGGAGGCAAAAACATATGTGGTAAAAATAAAGGAGTGGTCGCTCTTGTGTCAGAGGCTGTAGAAAATGATGGTGGTTCAAAACCGTTAGTCTTATATTTTATTATTCATCAACAGTCTCTGTGCGAGAAATGTTTGGATATGCCTAAAGTTCTAAAACCAGTCACATCAACTGTTAATTTCATTAGATCCACTGGACTGAATCACCGAGAATTTCGCGAAATTACTAAAGAAATTGGAGAAAATGATTTACGAATATATAGAGAATGGCTGTGGAAGTTAGATTAGATTAGACGTTGATTTAACAAACATATGAACGAACTGAATTTGAGGTTGCAAGGAAAGAACCAGCCTCTCCCTGATTTATACACTAATACCAAATCGTTCTGGCAGAAAATAATACTGTTTCAATCACAATTGCGTAAAATATGTTTCACACATTTTAAAAGATGTGAAATATTCAGCCACACTACTGAGACTGAGTTTCCCGTCGATTTTGCAATCGAAGCTTTGAGTGATTTGAATGTAAATTTTAATACTCGTTTCTCAGACTTTGATGTCATTGCAAATAAAATTAAGATTTTTCAAAATCCTCTTAATATCGGCATTGAATCCCCAGAACTTCAAATGGAAATTATTGATCTGCAGTGCAGTGATATAATTAAGAATAAATATCAAACCTCATCTTTGTTGGAATTTTATAAGAGTCTTCCACTGGCACAATTAAATAATTTGCATAAATTTGCTCGCAGGCTGTTTTTTGTTTTTGTTACTACTTATTTGTGTGAGAAAATATTCTTCAAAATGAAGTACGTAAAGAATGTTTACAGATCTAAGTTAACCGATGAGCATCTTAAATTTCTTTTAATAATTGGTACAAGTAAAATTGTTCCACGACTACAAACGATTGTCGGTGGAAAATCATAATTACATGAATCTCATTAGTATTTTATATGGTATAATGTTTATCTAGGTTTATAATGTCAGTTGGATTCATTTTAATTATTTCTTAGTATTATGCTTAAGTTAAATTTTCTGCGTATTATACTTGTCATTAAGCTTTACCTAGCAAGTATATAAAACCAAGTTATTATCAGTCTGTGTTTTTTATCCAACTTATTACAACAACAATCACAACAATAAGCCATTAGCTGTCGCGGGCCGGATTGATGACACTGGTCATTAGCTGTCGCGGACCGGATTGATGACACTGGCTGCCCGGAATTGGGCCGCGGGCTGTAGTTTGGTGAACCCTGCTCTAGAGCATTCGACACGGTCAATCACACGCTTATGCTCGCAAAACTCAAATATATAGGCTATATATACATATATGCGAGATGTTACACGTGGCGACATCTCGTAGCAATCGAACTATCCACCCAACCAGACCAGCGAGGTCTTAGAAAAGACCAAACGCTGGAAGGGAACCCGCACAAGCAGGTATCTAATGTCAAGGTGGCGCTGAAAGCTAATCGTCAGTTTCTGTGAACCGAAAACGCGAGATAAAAAAAAGATGTTTGTCCCTTTTCTTTCCGTCAGACCCAACCCTTGGACGCGTTTCGCCGCATTACGGCTCCTCGGCAAGGCTATAGAGTCTGACGAAAAGGAAAGGGACCTTTCAGTGTTTTCAACACAAACATATCGCGTTTTTGGTTAACAGAAACCGACGATTGGCTTTCATCGCCACCTGACAGATACCTGCTTATGCGGGTTCCATTCCAGCGTTTGGTCTTCTCTAAGACCTCGCTGGTCTGGTTGGGTGGATAGCTCGATTGCTACGAGATGTCGCCACGTGTAACATCTCGCATATGTATATATACATTGTGTGTTGAAAGCACTGTAAGGTCCCTTTTCTTTTCGCCAGACTCTATAGCCTTGCCGAGGAGCTGTAATACGGCGAAACGCGTCCACGGATTGTCTGTCGGAAAGAGAAGGCACAAACATCTTTCTTTTATATAGGCTATAGTCTAGACGTTACCAATATTTTCGACTACTATTTCTTAAATCGGAACCAATAGGTCTCTATTGACAATTATTTCTATTCAAGCAGCACGAGTGCATCCTTGGGAATGCTACGAAGCTCAATACTATCCCCATTCGTTTAGATTAATATTACTATTATTATTATTATTATACAGTGACCGACAGAAAGTACGCACCAAAGGGGATTTTTTTTTTATTTCAAGACTTACCTAATTTTTTTGAAAGTGGAAATGTCCTACATGTTCTTAAACAGAAAAGAGCATAAACAAAACTAGTAAATATTGCGTTGTATACGAGGGAGAGTTGAAAACGTTAAATTCACTCAAGAATGAAGTGCTCTTATTTTTCACCGTAAACATTTTTTTTATTAGGAAATGTTGTTTGCACTTAAAAGTTATCCATAAATACCAAATTTCAGCTCGGTAGCACAAAGAAAAATGTTTTTACTTTTTTTTGATGCCCCCTCGTATAACTAATCAATAGAAGCTATGCAACCTTTAAATTCAGGTTTTTAACAGCTCGTGGGTCATTAAACACATTACTTACTTAAATTTGATTAAATACGCGAAAACTGGACGTTTAATAAAATAACGTCAAAAATAATCTCATTTTTCCGGTGCACATCGTAAATTATTGTATGGATAAGCGAAATAACTTTATGAAAAATAAATGAGGGTTTACTTCATATATTTAAAAATTTTATTCCGTCCCAAATTTTTCAAAAACTCTTAAACCCATTGGTTCATGAATTAAAGTTCAAACCCTTACATAATAAAATTTGTTTTTATTGAAATCTAGTTGCCATGAAAAAATATTTAGGATTCAAGCTGACGTTAAGCGTCAGTTGTTGTTTTAGTTGTAAAAAATGGCAGAACTACAATTATTGTCTTTACAAGAAAAAATTCAAATTGTTTTGATTTTTGTGGAAAATCACAAATTCTTCTCGCGAAACGGCAGATATTTTTAATCAGAAATATAGTTCTTTCGACCGTTTTAAGAATTGTCAATGAATTTAAACGAACAGGATCAGTCGAAAATAAATTGAAACAGCCGCACAAAAAAAACGTAACTAATGAAGACACAAGTTTAAACGTGTTGCTGTCTCCGGACGAAGCTCCAACGATATCATTGTCTTAGAGACAAGATAATGTAAGTGTCTCTGAAAGGTCAATACGAAGGATTTTTAAGAAACATAATTACAGAGCATATAAGCGAAAATTCCTAAATACCCTTCAGGCACGGGATTTCGATGCTCGCCTCGACTTCTGTTTTTGGTTTCAAGGTATGATAGAAGATAATCTGTACTTTGGTAGGCATGTTTTCTTAACCGACGAAGCAACTTTTTCCAGTAACGGTACAGTAAGTTCACAAAATTGACGCTGGTGGTCAAACGAGTACCCCCACTTTGTGATCAAATGCAGGAATCAATATTCGTTCAAGACGAATGTTTGGTGCGGGATAATAGACAATCGTATTTTAGGACCATTTTTTTTCCGTGGATATCTAAGTGCTGCAATGTACTTGGACTTTTTGCAAACCTTTGTAAGTGATTTCATTGAGAATCTGCCACTAAATGTCCGTCAGGAACTTTATTTTCAACAAGAAGGCGCGTCAATCCATAGTACTATTGCAGTAAGGGAATGGTTTGATAACTACTACTTCCCCAATCGGTGGATTGGGCGCTTTTCTGAAAGCCCTTGGCCCGCAAGATCGCTCGATATCATACCAATGGACTTCCTTTTCTGGGGTTACCTGAAAAATTGAGTTTTTAAACATCGACCAGTTCGAAATCAAGATCACTAGAAGAAGTCATCAGACAACGAGTAAGACAAATCAATCCTATCATTCTACAAATGTTAAAAGGGAGCTTATTCATAGAACCATAAACTGTATCGAGAACGGCGAAGGGCATGTAGAACGTGAAATTACTGTGTTCTTTTATGTTTATGTTATTTTAACTTGTTCGCCGTTTTTCTGACTTATTATACATTACTATAAGGCTGACACTTGAAGTTTTATTTCCTTTTTTGCCTTGCCGAAATTTTCATTTCGAACTTATGTTTTAAATTTAAGTAAGCTATGTGTCTAATTGCCTACGAGTTGTTAAAAAACTGAATTTATAGGTTGCAGAGCTTCTATGGATTCGTTATACGAGGGGGCGTCAAAAAAAAAGTAAAAACATTTTTTTTTGTGCTACCGAGCTGAAACTTAGTATTTATTTATAACTTTTAAGTGCAAGCAATATTTCCTAATACAAATTTTTTCTACGGTGAAAAATAAGGGCACTTTATTATTGATTGAATTTAACATTTTCACCTCTCCCTCGTAAACGACGCAATATTTACTAGTTTTTTTATGCTCTTTTTGTTTAAGAACATGCAGACAATTTCCACCGTCAAAAAGATTTGGTAAGTTTTGAAATAAAAAAAATCCCCTTTGGTGCGTACTTTCTGCCGGTCACTGTATAAGATTCAAAAAGAGCTATTTATTTTTATACGTTAAAAATGGAATACAAAATTGGGGTATGTATCGTTTAAAACAAGAGTGTTTATGATGCACCCCGTAGGAATAAAAATTGCGCAACAAGAATTAAAAATTGACGTATTTAAGCATTTTTTCAAAAACAATTCTCTGAATTTTTATAAAATGAATTACAACTTTAAGATGCTGACAATATACAACAGGGTTCTTTTCCTTAGTTTAGTTAAGGAGTGAAAATGCTTCTTTGAAATACATACAAAAAAAAGATTTGAATTAAAAAAATCAGAATATAGCTGGAAATTTGCAACATTTGTAATAGATGGATATCGCTGTAAATCTAAGACCTGGTTTATCTGGTGGTTATGAAATTAATGATGCAAGTTTTTTGCCAATTTACATCTTAACACAATATTACAAATTTTTCATATTATTGTGAAGTCTATTTTGTTCTCTGTCCAATTTAATATATACTAACAAAAATAACCTCATTTTACTTTTTAACATTTTTTCTATTCACTTTAATATTTTGAATATTGGGGAAGGGGTTTTAAAAGCAATACGGATTTGCAAATTATAAAAAAAATGTAATAGGTCAGATTTAACCCTCCTGTCTACGCAGATTTGCCCTAAAAATAGCCTTTATTGCTAGATACTAGTATTGCCTCGGTATTTTCTTTAATGAGATATAAATGCAATTAAAAAATATCGGGATCAAATGGGGCTACGATTAGGTAGCTAACGAACGGCTTGCAGTTGTGTCTAATGCGAAAGCGTAACAATTTTTTAGAAAGAAAACAGTTATATATTGATGACAAAAAAACTAATTTATTTCTTGATTTATGCTAGCCAACTACGGCTTGAATAAACCTATTATATGACCCTCAAAATAACTTAATAAAAACTAAGTTTCGGTTATATAACAAATTTCTAATTTTTTTTTTAATTTTTACATTTTGGAATAAAAATATTGGACATAGACCTTTATTTTCAGCCAGTCTTTATTGTTAAATAAACAGGTATATTTTTCTTTAAGAGCCTCGCATTCTGTTCTCTGTGGAGCTTTCTTTCTTCTTATATGTCCAGAGAAATACGTACGCAATATCGATTTTTGTTGTTCTGTCCATTGGAACAAAATCCTCTTGGATTTTGCAGCTACATTTACATTAGTAACCCTTTTTACTCCAGATAAAGAAGATTCTCGGGAATTAATACTGTTTTTTTTTTTTAATTTGTACCGCTGGTACCTGTCATTTTCTGGGGAAGAGGCTCTTTGTCATTGTCTTTGTCATTGTTATCTGAATGGCAATTTCGCAACATTGTTTTATGTTTGTGCCCATATTAAATGCGGTTGATGCAGATTTATAATGTTCTTCTTTTTCATCATATTGACCAGTATTTTTGGATTTTTGGTTGCTGTTACGAGTAAATTAAAATTATATGGTTTAAGAGCGTTAAAAAGTTGTAGAGCCTTGTTTTTTTTATTAACAGTTTTGCGACTTCGCGCATTTTTCTTGATGTCACATTAATAAAATGTTTTACACGATGAGTCTTCAAATATCTTGAACCATAAGCACAAATTAAAATATCCTTCTTGGCCGTAAGGGATATATCATCCGGACTCATCCGAGGGAAAACTATGTTAACTAGTTATTTATCGACTTCATGATCAAGATGTTTTAATAAAAAGTTCTGTCCGTCCGCTTGATTGATTTTTTTTTAGTATTGCTCATCAAAAGGTTTCCTTTCTTGCAAATAATGCTAAGAAGATCTTTTCTTTCATGAGGTCCTGAAGGGAGAGAAAATGTTTTTCTCGCCTCGATCTTACTTTCATGATTTTTTTGGATATATCATGCAAAGTTCAAGACGTAAGATTCACAAAAAAAAAACAGAAGTATTTTTCTTTTTCCTTTTCGATCTTCTTCGTTAGCTGCCTTCGTACCCAATACATCCTCGGTGTGATTTGTTTTATTGCTCTCAATATCGCTTTCTGACTTTTCATGTAAAAATGCCAATTATTCCTTAGACTTTTCTACATTTTCATACTCGTTTCCTGCGTGACTCTGTAAAATAAGACGAATGGAAATAATGAGAATTAATTTTTACATTACAAGAACTTTAGTCTTCATAGATACGAGAAGCAGGATGAGTATGAAATAATTAGAGATTCATGTTATAATTAGAGGAGTTTTTTATTCATTCAAGGAGCTATAGGTACATACGTTACATAGAACAGCTTGTAATTATAAAAAGATAGCAGTCAAGTTGATAGACAGAACTTTTTTTATACAGTTTTATCATCAAGTGAACGAAAACTCTAGAGAAACAAATTAAGCGTCATGTTAAAAAATGTCCCCATTAGGCCTATTAGTCGAGACGGATAGTTTATGCTTAATAACTCGTAAATAATTTATTATTATCAATGAAGGAAAATGCACAAGTAGCAAGGCTTACTAAAACGTTATTTTAAAAGTACAATTTTTAAATAAGAAGTTTATTTAAAACTCGAAACCATCACATTTTGATCTGATGAAAATAACGGAAAATGCTAGTCAACAATTCTAAAAACAAGAATAAGTATTACAAATCTGAATTCATACTTAAAGTTAAAAGAACGTCAGAAGCATAGTTTAAAAACTTGATTTAGACTATTCAAAGTCATTGATTGATATATATTTGTCAAAAATTTAAAAACAGTACTTAAATATCTTACTTATTTTTGAGGTTTAAAAAGTAGTCCATTTCCACAGTTTTTAAAAAAGGTAGGATAAAATTCTGCCTAAACCACAAACAGTTGTTAATAGAAAGTTGGGGGAAGACATGTTAGAATGTGGTATCATAAAAAGAGGATACGCATGTTTTGACCTTAGTAAAGGTCATCTTCAACAATACAAGGTAAGAAATTGAAGTTCAGGGAACAATTCAAGGAATTGGCAAACAAATTATGGCGGAAGCCTTGTCATCATTTGTACAAATTCATTCATTTATAAATGTTAAATATAGCAAAGTTATATGATATATATTAAAATTAGAAAATGATTGTCATGGTATTTTTATATTAGTTTAATAGTTTAAACAATATTTTAGTCCAATTTTATCTCATAATGAGTTTTATTCAAAATACTATTAAACCACTACAATAAAATTATTTTGTTGGAAAAACTATGATTCTATACTTCACATAGAACATTTGAACTTCTTTTAATTAACCCTTATATTTTATTAAGAATAATAGTTTGACACTGTTAAGTTCGATTGGTTAGTTCCCCTCTGGTTACTTCCTTTGATTGCACTAGTGCTCTTCAATTTCTCAAAATTTAAACACTCGCCTTGACAATTATTTTCTATTTTTTTTTATGATAAGGCACATCATTGTAGGAATAATCTTTATGACGCTCTGCGAGCAGTGTCTCTCCGCAGGAAACGACCCACGTTGGTCTTAAATCTTTGGATATTTTACTCGTTGGCAAGGGTGATGACGCTCTCCAAATAAAAGAGTTTTTAAACAGTATCGCTCGAAGGACACTAAGCTGAACCACATACGGGTGAACTACAGTGGATCGTCGTGTATTTTTGCCATGCACCGCTCTAGGTGGAATCAAGCGGACAACTTCAGTTGAGCACTTGCCATAAAAATATTTGTAATATAGACCCAAGTCGCCAACCTGCCTTCGATGTTCAAGGCTATCCAGGTTGTTTGTCAGATCATGGTCACCATTCAAGCGAGTGGCTCTTCTTTAAATGGAATCCAGCAATCTTAGTGTATGTTTAGGAGCAGAGCCTCAAATATGCGAACAGTACTCCAGCGATGGTCAAATTCTAGGCTTTATAGAGCAATAAAAGTTGTTGGGGTGTATAGAGGTTCTTAGTTCGAAAAAGTATTCCAAGCTTCTGCGAGGCTGCCTTAGCAATGGCCACAACGCGAGTATGCCAAGACATATGACTATCCAAATTGATGCCCAATAAATGAACTTATGAAACCAAGGGAATGGAGTGTCCGGCTATGACTATCCGGTACTTGAACATTAACTTTTTTCGAAAAAGCTGCCGCCTGAGTTTTTTAGCGCTGAATTCTACTTAACCTCTTGTTGTCAATAACGATGTACATTGAGAGTCAATGTAAGAGCATCCCAAAGTAAAAGATGAGACAAGTGTGCTGTCATCACCGAAGCTATATACAGGAGTTTTAGCTTTTCCAAAAGATCGTTAATGTGTAGTAAAAAGAGGATGGGCGACATTATAGAACCTTGAGGGACTCTGGCATTGATGTTAAATATGTCTGAAAGAAATCCGTTCAATTTGTACAAATTGTGACTAGGCTCCCGCCTTAATTGTTTTCCAGTTTCTTCAATTGTTTCCTGAATTTCAATTTGTTACCTTGTATTGCTGATGATGACCTTTACTAAGGTCGAAACATGTCCTTCATTTTTGAGGTCATACTCATATGTAGATATCTCTTCCCCCTTTAACTTTCTATTAAAAAAATGTGTAGTTTTAAGAGACTTTTATTCCTACCATTTTTATTTATCCGGCGCCACCTTAATTTTTTTTAAAGGAAATTGGAGTCAAGTGATACCGTATTGCCCTGATTACAATCTAAAAAGAATGAAAATGATGTTTAAAATTTTACAAACTGTCATTTTGACTGCAATAATTGCAGCGAGTTCACACTTGGCGATAGTATTTAGAGTAAACAGACCTTTAAAATGTGTTTTTCATAAAAAAGAGTTCAAGTTTTAAGAATAATATTTAGTGTACCTTCATATAATATAGTTTCATTGTATTATTTACGGTAGTGTATAAAAAAGCATACCTCATTTCCTTCAAAGCCCTTTTCGCTACTTAAGGGGTGTAATTAGGATCTGATATTGAATCATGTAGAGGACTATAAACGCAAGCATCCTAAAAAATTAAAATACTGCAAGAAGGAACAGTCTACAATCTATTTTTTTTTTCATTAAAATTAATTATTAGGCAAATCGAGAAATCGATTTGTTTTAAAAATGTATATATATCTTTGTGGGGATCATTTGAAATGACTCACTCTAGGGTTGTTTTTTCTTTAATTAAAGGCCGCATTGGTTCTTGATTTATGCACAAAATTGTGTAAAAAAATACCATCCGTTATCTTTCTGCAAGCCAAAAAATCTGAAATAACTCGTACGAATACGATGTCTATACAAGATAAATGGAACGAAGATTTGGACATTTATAGTTTCCAAAAAATATTAATAAATCTGTTAAATACGATGTCTATACAAGATAAATGGAACGAAGATTTGGACATTTATAGTTTCCAAAAAATATTAATAAATCTGTTAATCATTTACCCCTCCCTAACTCCTTAATTTGTAAACTATAATGCTGTCCTTTAATTATATAGATTATACTTGTAAACACTTATTTCAAATATTGTACAGCCCCCCGATGCGCGAGTCTGACTCGCACTTGACTGTTTCTTTTTACCCGTGCGCCTAACCGGTGGTTATAGAGATGTATTTTATACTACAGTTGCTTTTAATAAAAATAAGAATATCAGCAAGCCTACAAAAATAAACATCAGTATATTACTTCAAACTTGTAACCCTACATATTAAGGTCTAAATTTTGAAATCATTTGGTTTCGTGCTTGTTTTTGGGCGAATTGTTGAAAAAATAATTATTGTCTCATGACGTGCACTGCCATGGCGTCAGGACGCTATCTTGATTATTTATTTAAATGAAAATGGGGTTGACTCTTGCTTCGTTTTTGCCCTGACTGCAGTGTATAAAAACTTCATCATTTATGTTTCATGAATGTAGACTTGTTATTAGGCATACAGTTTAGAGCAATTCCCCAAACTTTTAAGACTAAAACTGTTTATACTTCTTACTTTCTTTCATAAATGGGATTTTAGAACAATTTTTATTAAAATTTGCCGCGATTTTTTGAAAAACTTTAAAAATAAACTGCCAAAATAGGTAATAGGATAATCAGATTTTTAACTGCGGAGATTTGATCTGAAGCTGCTATTACAATTGCTTAATTTGAGGCAATTTTGACGTTACAAAACAGACGGAATGGACAAAATATTTCTTACTGTAACTATAAACTAACAATTTCACTATTTACTCATCTGCTGTAATAGTACCTGAATTATTTTCTTGGGTACAACTAACGTCGTTTGCGAATTTTTGGCTGACTGTCGTTGGTAAATTCGGTTAAGCTATAACAGATCTAGATGTTTTGAAAGGGCTAATGGGAGATCGGTGCCTATTTCAGAACCATTGAGCTCTTCTTTGTTTGGATTTTGCTCCGCAAACATTAAACCAATAAAAAAATTATAATGGACATGAGTTCACATGCAAGAAGCATCATATTTTACAGGACGTTTCATTAATATTGCGAAAAAATTCAGGATGAGTTTCCCTGCTTAAAAACATGTAAAAAAAGTTTCTATAAACCTATGTCTGGAAATTCTTAGTTTAGGAGACACAAAAAATAATGCATAACAATGTTAAGTAAGTAAAAATTTTACTTACGTATTCTGGCGGGAATACCATTTTACGTCCACAACAGGTGCCTTTTCGTAAAAACAAAATATCACACCACAAGCAGGTAAACACACTGGGGGCTTTACCGATGGCAAACTCTATTTGATTTTCGCGAATCCGGTAACTGAACCAATTTTAATGTTAATATTTAATTATTATCTAATTTGGAAAATACATAAAAAGCGACAAATTGGAAGTTGTCAGATTATGAGAACGCTTGGTAGCCTGGGCAGCGGAAAAAGACATATAAACGGCGCCCGCCTAGGCGCCACCTTGTTTTAAATGCTTCGAACCAGAAATATACGGCACTCGTATATTCTATGTTGATTTAGATTACAACTTGGCGTCCAGCGAAATTTTGCCGAAAGATGCATCATGGCGTGTGACGTCATCATAGAAAATTATACATGAGAGGTGCGTTGAGCGTCCGTATATGGACGCTTCATGAGCCCGGACGCTCTATTAAATGCAATTTCGTATAATGTATGCGCGCTCTGACGATAGCGAGTTAAATATATATATATATAATATATATATATTATATATATAATATATATCATGAGAATATCATGAGAGTATCATAAGAATATCATAAGAATATCGTGAGAGTATCATGAGAATATCATGAGAACAATCTATAGTTATAATTCTTTGGTCTTTCTGTTGACTTCTTATGGTCAAACCTTAACCATGTCGTCTATAGGATATTGGTCCAAAAATGAATTACTAAATAACTATACCTCTCTGAAGTAACCCTTCTCAGTACGATTTGGTTTCTGATTAACGTGATTCCCAGTAAGCTATTGAGTTCCTACATCCTTGATGGCGCAATTGGTTAGCGCGTTGCACTGGATATGCACGGGTTGTTGTTTCGACCCCGGCTCGAGGATTACTTTTTTCAGAAATATAAATTATTGTGTGATTAACACAAATAACTTTCCCTTTTCTATATGTATAGGTTTATATAATAGACTAGCGAATATTGGGGAGTGCAGAAAATGAAAGAATACTTTTTAAAGTTATTCCAAGCTTTTGAAAATGTTTTTTTGTTGAAAATCAAAGTCAATTGCAATTATAGCTGACGTCTGGAGATACTAATAAAACCATTGTATATGGACGAAGAAACACACAATTTAAAATAAAATTCGAACTTAACTGATTACATTTTTTTTGAAAAGTTGCTATATAATTCAAAAGTCTATGTAAATATTACTAGGGAAACCATGTCCTGCGTGCAGTAATTTTAATGTGACTCGCCACAGTACAGGAGTTTTTTAAACAAGAGCCTTTAGATGACTCCATAAATAGTAATCTAGAGGAGTAATATTA
The DNA here is from genome assembly GCA_963920685.1 of Polydrusus tereticollis. NCBI lineage: Eukaryota > Metazoa > Arthropoda > Insecta > Coleoptera > Curculionidae > Polydrusus > Polydrusus tereticollis. The sequence continues at coordinate 87,551,459 of OY987333.1, read as the reverse complement.
GGACTGCGAGCTGGCCAATCTTGAGGTCCTGCACGTCCAATTCAGCGATTAGGGTAGGTGATCTCGAGAAGCTGATGAGCAAGAACACTAAAATGAGCTGGTGCCCCGTCGTGCATAAACCACATGTTGACTGTTACATGTAGGGGTACTTCTTTTAACAAAATGGGTAAATGATGTCGCAAAAAGTCCGTGTAGAATTTACCTGTTAATCTTGGCGGTAAAAAAAATGGGCCAATTAGGTAGTCACCAATAATTCCTACCCAAACGTTGAGCGAAAATTGTTACTGAAAATGACATTTTCTAATAACGTGGGGATTTTCGTCGGCCCAAAAATGGTCATTGTGAAAGTTCATAACAGCATCTCGTGACAAATTTGCCTCGTCCGTAACTAAAATATTTGGTAAAAAATTATTATTGTGTGCCATCCCATGAATCAACCCCCTGCAAAGCATTGATCTTGGCTGAAATCCAGAGGCAGTAGAGCTTGGCCCTCTTTATGTGATATGGGTACAGGAGGTTTCTTTCTAGAACTTTCCAAATGGTTTTTGAGCTGACTTCAATCTTCCTGGTACTATTTGAAGGATCGTCTTCTATCGCATCAAGTATTGCTTCTTGTAGTTCAGGCGTTGTTACAGTTTCTGGTCTTCCACCACCTTTATATTTATTAATAGTCCCAGTTTCACATAATCTTGCATGTACCGTTCTAAATGTTTTAGCACATGGGATTACTCTGTTAGGATATCTGTCCTGGTAAATTCTCCGTGCTTTTTCCGCATTTCCATTTGCTAATCCATAAATAAAGTGCATGCCAGTCATTCCAGCGTTAGCAAAAATTGTTTATGATGGAATCACTGCTAATTGACAATTCTGAGTTTTACTGTTAATATGACAATACTATCACTGTCAGCTGCTCTCCAAAGCAGGTAGGTATGTACTTCATTTGGCCTTGGCAATAATTTGTTATAAATAGCAGATGTGGTAAGCCAAAAATGTGATAATAAATGTAAACCTATTGAAACCAGTCGTGTATTTTATCAGAAGATGGACATATTGCTCATTTACTGTAAGGTCAAAATTGTTTATTTTTTATTTTTGGTTGCTATTTTATGTTGTCCATGGATAGCTTTTAGAATGAATTAAAGTGATTTTTATTTTTTTCTCGCAAGCGAAGCCAGATATGAAACAAAAAACACACCAGAGACCAAAAAGTTGTATTTGTAGTTGCTTATACTGAACCAAAAAACTAAAAAAAAAGGCAGTGGCATACTTTTTCTTCTCAATAATAATTGGCTGTGGTGCCCACTGAGACGCCACTGGATCTAATAATTTCAATCTAGTTAGGGCTAAATAAGTGCCTTATTACTTCAAATAACTGAATCAAATTCGAACCAAATTAGTTTAAGGATATTTATGACCGTGTTTTTTTTTTTTTAATTCCAATGCCCTGTATCTCAGAAACGAAGCAACTTCGGACAGAATGAAAATAAACAACTTAAATGGGAAGTTTAACAACATCAAAGCACATACCAAAATCTTTCAGATAAGAGACAGGGAATATATAACGAACATTTATTCGGATCGCACAAAAACCACCTTCGACTTCGACAAACCCTTTAAAATAAAATTCCTAGAAAGGGGAGGTGAAGAGAGAAAGGAGGAACTTAAAAACCGCAAGGGTTCAGTCTGGCATACAGACGGCTCAAAGACAGAAAACAGCACGGGAGCGGGTGTGTATGAGGCCACTACTAAGGAAGGTACATCCATAAACCTGGGAGTGCACACAACCGTCTTCCCAGCAGAGGTAATAGCAATTACGACCTGTGCACAAATTATGATGAGGAAAGGAGTCGAAGACAAACAGATCCACATCCTAACCGATAGCCAGGCAGCGCTCAAAGCGCTCGAAAAACCAACTATAAACTACTTAGTAGTTGAGGAATGTCTTACAACGCTAAAAGGCCTGGCACAACGTAACAGGATTAACCTGGAATGGTACCCGGCCATCACGGTATAGAGGGTAATGAAGCGGCAGACAAACTTTCCAAAAAAGGGGCGAGAGACAACCTAATCGGGCCGGAGCCTGCATGCGGACTCTCGTATCGAACGGCAAGAAAAAACATACGAAAAAGACTTACTCGGAAACACCAAGAATATTGGGCGGGACTCCCAGGGTTAAGACAATCAAAATTGTTCATCAGGGAGACAAACAAAAACAAAATCAAATCACTACTGCAGCTTAACAGGAAAAACATAAAAACAATAACAGGTCTCCTCACGGGACACTGTCAAATGAAAAAACACCGTAGCAATATGGGACTGGAAGCAGAACCTTTTTGTAGACCCTGCGAAGAAGAGGAGGAAACCCCTTACCACATACTATGTCATTGTCCGGCAGTAAGTGGGAAAAGATTACGGCACTTCGAGGAAGCCTATCCGGAACCCGAAGAAATAACCAACGCCCCTTAAAGGAGCACAATAAGCCATGAGCTTCAGTGCAGTGGGGGAAGAACCACAATCCATTGAGATAGATAGATAGATAACTTCGGACATATGTTGATAGGAACTTTTTTTCTTAAAACGACCTTACGTATCACTCTCTGAAGTTTTGTACTTTAGTTAGGAAACAGTCTGTATTTTATGCAAAACAATATATCATATACGCCTCCAAAATATATATTTTCTTAACGAATCCGCCTCAAAATCGGAGGCGACCTCGAGAATATCGAAGGCCTATCGAAGGACCACGGCTCCAGAAGATGAATAGCAAATTATTCTGTGGAAGCAATTTCGATAGGGCTACATATTATGCAGTTATACAATTTAGTTTACAGTAATTCCACTACAGGGCGCCACCCTTTAATACACATATACCATATTTTTTGACCAATGCGGGTATGTCTCCGCCTAATGTCGTTCTGTTGCACCTCCGAGATATGTCATCGAAGGTCGGTAAATGCGACGGTTCTATACTAGTGTAAATAAATTAACTTCTCCAATCATTTTATATTTGTTCAAGTTACGATTAGGGCTCCAAATATGCATATTGTGTATAAGATTTGGAAATCTTGAATACCCCTAATAAAAATGTATCGTTGATTGACGGGAAAAGCCTTAGACACGTTGATTTAAAGAATAAGTTTAGCATAATTTGGAATTTCTTTTGCTCAAGGGTCATATTTGTTAAAATTTGAGAGTATTAAGTTTTCTAAAAGTTAATCTTAATAAAAAAAAAGCTTTTATGTTCCGGCCCTAGTTCTTTAATCTTTAATTAAAAATGTCATTCGGTTAACTGCAAGCAACAAACTATGCAATTTATTTTCATTACTTAAACCAGATTTTTTAAACTATTTAAGCAGTTTCTAGTATGGGAAGTTAGTCAGCTGATTCAATATCTGTGGATGTTTTTGTTAGTTTGTTTATTAGTGCCCTTTGGAATAGCACAATCTTTAAAAGGTTGTACCTTGAAAATGGGTTGACATACTTTTACCACAATTTCAGATTTTAAAATGATATAATAGCTTTACTGGCAGATCGTAGTTTTTACGATATACAAGGGTCGAGAAAATCGTAAACCTAAAATTGCGTAAATTGTGATAAATTCTTGTTATTGAAGCGATGCTAATTGGACCGTATGTTATTATTTTTAAAATTAGTAAATAAACGATGTTATAAATAGCAATGAAATAAATCAGTCACTACAATCAAGAAAGCTGAAATTTAAGACAATTTTTTTAAATAATAACCTGTTCAAAATTAATATAAGCACCGAGGTTGATTCCAGAGAAGACTTTACTGCATTTATGAATACCCCTAAAATCGACAGGTATACCTATTAAAATAAACGAATTAAAGAAGTCCTCTTAAAGGCTTAAGGTCCTTGAAGTGGCTAATAAAATCGAAAGGACCAAAGTCAATGGTCAAGAAAAAATAATCCCTCTACCGTTATTTATGCCTACAGTTGACAATACGGACGATAAAAAATAATTCGATTTCAGTATATATGCTACATGAAGTAAAAACTGAAGCACTTAGGAATAGTATCATAGTTCCTCGATGTAAAAAGTGTCAGCGATATGAGCATACTCAAAAATTCTGCCAACACGCGGCTATGTTAGCTGGAAATCATTTGGCAGCAGAATGTAGAAAGCCAAGCGATATTCCACCAAGATGTTTAAACTCTCCAGAGGCTCATCCTGCAAGCTACTATGAATGTGTAATAGCAAAGGAGTTGCAGAAAAGAAGAAACAATGGAGAGATAAAACAAAAATATACCCAAGCAATAAAGTGTTAACCCAAAAATACAACTAATGAGTTTACCTAGGTATGCACAAGCTGCCTATATTGGTGATAAAATCTTAACGGCACCAGGAAAAAACGAGCAACAATTCATAATGCGGATGATACAGAATATGATGAAGACACTTGAACGAGTTAATGAAAGGCTGGACTCATCAGAGGCCAGAAACACTGGACCTACACTATACCCAAATAGAAATGAATGTTATGGAACAATGTGACCTACGAAAAGGCATGGAATAGCAATGATATTCTGAACAAAAAACATATCCTAGAAGTCTTTCCTAACACTTAGCTTATAGATATTTGTCTTATTTCAGAGACACATATGACAAAAAAATCAATCTTTGATTAAGACAAGAGGATATGGGGTATATTTTACTACTTACCCACAAAATGGTAGTGTAGTTATAATTATTAAGGAATCATTTTAAAGAATATCATTTACAACGTGTAGATATTTAACTAAGAGTGGTCGAAATCAATCCAACTAAGCAGAAATTAAGAGTGGAAGCAGTCTACTGCCTGCCCACCCAGATTTAATTAAAAAATTGAAAATTACAAGATTATCCTTCAACACTTGGCGAAAGATTTATTGTGGGTGGGGACCTTAATACCAAGCATGTGGATTGGGGATCGAGATTAAACACAACTAAAGGTAATGAGTTAAGAAAAGCTGTTCAAAAAGCTGGTAATAGTTACCACTTAATAGGTAAGCCTACCTACTGGCCCACTTAAAATATCTGATTTACTAGACTTTTTATATCAGGAAAAATATCACCCAATTTCACTGATGTCGAAGAAAACTTTGACCTGGATTTGAACCATTTAGCTGTCATTTTAACGTTGAGCAACCTACTCTTGCAAACAAAGCTACTGTTTGGGAAAGTTATAGAATACACGTCAAAAATACTATAAATTAGAATATTAATTTGCGAACAACCGAGCAACTGGAAAAAGAAGTCGAAAACTTTATCAGACTTGTACAAAAAGCTGCGCTCAATAATCCTAAAGAAGTCGCTAATATGACCAAAAGAGTAAATTATCCAGCTGAAATCAGGCAAGTAGTCAGCGAAAAGAGAAAAGATAGAAGAAGATGGCAACAGACGAGATACCCATATGACAGGACAATTTTGAATAAGAGAATCTAGAAGCTCAGAAGAGAGATTAATATGCTCAAAAAAGAGACAATAAGCTCTTATTCACAAAATTTGTATTTGCTAACTATTTTACCTAAAAATGTCACCTCTTATTTCCCTACTGCTAATAATTTCGAAACTATTTGAGAAGAAGCTACTACTTAAGACACTTCGGCCACTGATAGGAAATAATAACCTAATTCCGGTCTTTCAATTCGGATTAAGACAGATTGATTAACGATTGATTAAGTGAATCAAATCAATGCCACAATTTAAAGTGAGCTGGAGGAAAAACAAGTGTGTTCTGCAGTATTGGTTGCACACGCGTTCGATAAGGCGTGGCTTGAAGGTTTGATTTAAAAATTAAATAAAATACTTAATAATAATAGTAATAATAATAAATATCTATTTATTTACATATTTTACAGGGTTTAGATGCAGAAGACGGATTAGCTATCTCGCTTATTTTAGTCGTGTAATATGAGTTGTTTCAACATAATAACAAGTGAGTCAGTAGGGTTTCTTGAGCGATGTTGTCCTTCTTGTGCATTAAAAAATGATACGAGGAAATGTGTTAAGGGGATGGTATTTACAGCTGTAACAATTAACAATAAAGAAAAAATAAATAAAAAGCTTAGAAGGAAAGGAAAAGTTTTTTCCCTTGGCATAGATTTTGACGTATTTTAAGAAGATAATCAATAAATCTATACATGCCTACGCAGTATTTCAATTAAATAGAAATAATAAACATAAACAACTATAAAATACATTGTAAATTATATCATATTGTAACAAAGGAAGATACTGATGATGTTTGTAGGAAGATAACCAAAACGAGAAAATGAGAAATTCTTCAGTTGATTCACATTCAGATAAATATTGCATTTTGCTCATGCAGAAGAAAAGGCAAGGCTGGGCATATCCATAGGCAGCAATGCAGAGAAGGATAATAATTTAGCAAGATTATATCATCGTCCTTTGGTCTAAGTTAATGTTGGTGGTTATTTTTTTTAAATATTAAAGGAAGCAGCTTAGCTAGAAGTTGTAATTATTTTTTAAATCAATCAAGCTATGTATTTCTGAACGTGCTCGATCATTGATCCAAGTCCTTACTTTTTTTTTAAATACATTTTTTGAATGTATATTTTTGTATTCGTGCGGTAGAGAATTATAGAGTTTCGGGCCCAGAAAATACACACATATATACAGCATATTACACTTCCTAAGCAGTATGTCGAGATCTTAACATCCTATATTTTTAATCGAGTTTTTAGAATCAAGCAGGAGGATGAATATTCCGAGTTGAAAGAAATAAGGGCCGGCGTGCCCCAATGAAGTGTTCTAGGCCCCATTTTTATTTGGTATATGACCAGTATCGGAAGAAACTATTACAGCCACATTCGCTAATAACACTACTATTCTCGCAGTTGATCAAGATCATAAGAGCTACACTAGAAAACTCTAAACAGCAAGTAGCATGGTAGGGGGCTGGGCAAGACAATGGGAAATCAAGCCTAACGAACTTAAACCAATCCATATGAATTTACTAACAAGATGCTAGCACACTTCTCCAAGGTGTTAACGGTACAATTGTGCCCAATGAGATTGAATGCTAAATATTTTGGCATAAGTCTTGATGTTAAGCTTCGGTGTCAAGAGCAGGTGAAGCAGAAAAGCACTTAGCTAGATTTAAAATATAAACAAGACTATTGGCTTCTGGGAACAAATCCGAAATTAGCAATCTACAGTAAAGTATTAACAACCAGGTTTTGAAATCAGTCAGGCTTATAGTATTCAATTTTGAGACTTTACCTACGTATCAACGCAGAAGCTCTACAGCTATACAACCAACATCACGTCCGAAGACTGAAGAGAACCAAGCCGATTGATCTTGAGTAGTGTGTAGTGTTGTAAAAGAATAGCACAAAACGCGAGTGCATGTGTAGCCTCTAGTTTAAGCAATCTAAGGGGCATCAATTGATGGATTTTAGGTGAAAAGTAAACAGTTATACACATTTCGAATAGGTAGGTAAAATGTGGTGGTTGAGCATGTTGTGTTTTTGAGCAAAACAATTAAAGCGTCATTTTTGAAACTTAACTTTATTAAATAAATTTACAAAAACGATGTAACATAACAACACAAAAATACTTTCCCATTAGTAGCGAGTGTTCCCACCTCTTGCTGAGACCACAGCCTGACAACATCGTGGCATGCTCAAAATTAGCCGCTTAATCTATTGTTAATCAATTTGGCCCAAATTCCATTGTGGCTTTCTCTCCGGTAATTTAGGTGTGCGAGTTAAGGTTACCGGGCTTCTTCTACCCATAACCATGTTGATTCGGGGTGGCAAATATAGCGCATCCTAATCTCCCATGACCAAATTTTAAAATTTGAGATGTTTGACCAAAGGCAAAGAGCGATGACATAATATGACTTCCATACGGTTGCCAACAAAATGGCGGAATCCACATTATAAATATATTTTTTACACCTTTAGACCACTGTGCGTTGAGGTCGCGGACCGCTGTGCCACCCAATGTCAAGATCATTTAAACAATAGTCAGCATTATCGGTGTCTAAATACCCGAACATTGGGTGGACGCGGCTGCTTCGCCTTTCCGACTGGTCACCTCTCCCACGATCAGGAGTGCTTCTACGCCTTATAGACCCAAAGCCCTTCTCCTGGGTTCTTACCTAACCACTAATTCTCCAAGGCGTAGCTAAAGTAAGGCCCCTCAGGCCGCAATCCTATAAAACTGAAGCGAGTAGTACCTTTGAGCATCGACGACGCCCCTCGAGACATGCTGGGTTTCCTCAAAGCATTAGGATATATGTTTCTTTAGCCAGTGTTTTATTCTCGCGGACGCGACGCCTCGTTAGGGAAATAACCTAACGCAGCAAAAACACGTAAAAAAATAGAAAATAGTAATTCAGTCCAAAAGTACATCCATAAGACGTAAATTTACTTATACATAAGACGTTAAGTTTAGGTCTTTGGACTGTTTGGTGTAACAATTTTCCCTATCTGCAACATAATGAAGCAGTGTAATAAGAACTCACTCAATTACGTACCTATAGATTTCATTGTTGTTTGGTTTGGTGAGTATGTCGCTTAGGCTGTTAGTTGTAAGTATTAATATTTATTTTTGATGTTTATTAGTGTCTTTTTTTATGATATATCTGCATAGGTATACCAGGTGTCCGGATAAGGATACATCTCACAGATTTGAAAAATACCATTATAAACATTGCCGAGTGAAACCGTAAAAGCGCCCAACTTGCAACTGGGAGTTTACTTGCAACAAAACGCATGTCTTTAATTACGGCCCTGTATCTCCCAAACTTTACGAGATCGCACTGCGCTCAATCGACCTATTCATTGTTCGGCGGTCGCAGGTCGTGGTGTGCAAGAAAATTTGGCGGTAAGTGTAACTTATAACATGGATAATTTTAGCTGAATTATATAAAATTTTAGTGATGTTTTGTTGATAAAAAACTTCAGATGCGTAGAATAAACTAAAAGTAGTAGAGAAGTGTAATAACGATATTTTCATTGGGCAAACGTTCCGAACCATAACCTAAAATTTTTAAGATATTAATATGAACAGGGTCTGATTAAGATTTTTTTTTCTAGAAAAGAACATTTTGCAGCTAACTTGCAACGCTTAGTCTCTAACTTGCAACATGCCCAGAAATGCAAGAAGGGTTCTTGGTGCACGTACATATAAAAATTATAGCGACGAAACTTTGCAAAATGCCTTGGCGATGCTTGACACTGGCAAGTCATTGAGAGCAGTATCGAAAATCTTTAGCATTACACCTTCCACACTGTCTCGAAAAAGGCGGCGTTTGTTTAGTAATAAACATGGGGCTCCGAAGGTACTTTCCGACCAAGAAGAACAGCAGCTCGTAGAAGGGGTTAAAACGGCGGGTAACTGGGGATTCCCGATCACTGCTTATGATGTAAAACTAATTGTAAAACAATATCTGGACAAAAAAGGTGCCAGAGAAAAAAGGTTTAAAAACAATATGCCAGGTAGAAGATGGGCTGAAAGGTTTTTAGAAGATCATAAGGAGCTGACGAAAAGAAACTGCGAGAACATCAAGCGATCCAGATCTGAAGTTTCCGAAGAGATAATTAAAACATACTTTACGGAGCTAGAAGTATCTCTTCAGAATGTTTCACCAAGTCATATACTAAATTACGACGAAACAAATTTTACCGATGACCCCGGTAAAATTAAAGTTATCGTCAAAAGGGGTAGCAAACATCCAGAAAGGTGTATTGATAGCAGTAAAACATCAGTTTCAGTTATGATGGCTGGAACAGCTGATGGAATCTTACTCCCACCATATGTTGTGTATCGAAGCGAGCATCTATACGAGTCCTGGACCAATAATGGGCCTCAAGGAACCAGATTCAATAGGAGTAAGTCTGGATGGTTTGATAGTAGGATTTTTGAAGACTGGTTCTTTACTATTGTAATCCCTTTTATAAAAAAATTAGATGAAGGCCCAAAATTGCTAATAGGTGATAATCTATCAAGTCACTTATCTTTGTCGGTAATTGCGGAGTGTCAGAAAAATGATATCAGGTTCGTGCTAATGCCACCAAACAGCACGCATTTATGTCAGCCGCTGGACGTGTCATTTTTTCGCCCACTAAAAGCAGAATGGAGAAAACAGCTAAATGCCTGGAAGTTAAAGAATAGAGGATGCGTACCCAAAGATCAGTTTCCGTCTTTATTAAGGAGCACTCTGGACTCAATTAAAGAAAACTGTGCTGGAAATCTTAAAAGCGGATTTCGCGCTTGTGGCATTTTTCCACATGATCCAAATAAGTGCTAAAGCGCCTGCCATCTTGGGCTAAAAATGAAACAAATGACGAGAACTCTGATGTCATGAACACATCTCTAATTAACGTATTACAAAAAATGCGATATCCATCAGAAAGGAAAACCATGCGCCGCAAGAAGATAGCCATTAAACCTGGACAAAGTATTTCGTCGAAAGACTTTAATCCCATAAATGAGACAGAAATAAACTTGGAAAACTGCCAAGATCATACTATAGAATTGACAAATGGGGATACACCAGAAAAGGGTAACCCCGAGAATAATTCTAATGACAACCTTTGTGATGCTAGTGAAGTCCCAGGACCTAGTTCGAAACAACGGTCTAGCAGAAAAAAAGAAATAAGACCGGTAATTACAAATAAAAAATTAAAAAGAACAAAATATGAATCTGACACAAGTGATTCCGATAGTTTCTCCGTTCGAGACTCCTCATCTGACTTCGAAACAATGGAGGATATTTTAACAGATCTTACTCCTGACCGTCCTGACTCTGTGGCATCTAATTATTCCATTGGAGATTTTATAATTGTCGAATTCAAATCTAAAACCTCAACGTACTATGTTGGAGAAATCACTGAAATACTTTCCGCCGACGAAAACTTGTTTTACTGCAAATTCATGAGAAAATTTATTGGTCGAAAGCACCCCGAAAATACATTTATATTTCCCACAGTTGATGACCTGTCAATTGTTGAAAATTCTATGGTGCTAACAAAATTAGAACTTAGTTTCAAATTTAGAGGTCACTACACTTTTAATCTTGAAGAGAGGTGGTCGCAACTAAAATTAATGTGATTTAAATATCTACATATACCTAATTTGTTCCTTTTTTGTGTTCAACAGTTACCTACCTATTTGTTCCTTTTTTGTGTTCAACAGTTACCTACCTACTTATATGTTTTATTTTTTATATGTTGATTTTGCTATACTTTACTATACTTTAAGAAACCTTAGTATAAAAACCAATCAGTATTTTCTGCCTTACTACTTATTATTTGTATGTTTTTTTCCTATTTAGGTTTATTTCCTTATTTTTTAACTAGAATTGTTTCTTTTGCTTCTAGATTTTATTTCTAGATAAGTTTATATATTTGATATATTAGCATAAGTTGACTTGTTTCACTAAATTGAAAAAGTTTTTGTGATTTTTTCAATACTGTTCATTAATAAAGATGTTTTTTCCAATAAAAAACCATATTTTTATTAAAAAAAAAAAACAATTACAACAACAATATTTTTTTCTGCTTTTGTTGTGTGTTGCAAGTAAGATGTAAAGCCGTATAACTTGACAATCCTAAATAAACAGGCAGTGTTGCAAGTATGGGCCATCATGCACCTTACTTGCAACACCCAGTTTTTTTTTTTTTTTTCGGAAATGTTCACCTGACTGAAACAGAAATGAATGCTATTTGATAGCACCCATATCGACCAACAAAATCTAATTTTTTGTTTGGAACTATCTTCAAAAGGCTTCTCAGAAACGACACTTAAAGTCCAAAAGTGTTGCAAGATGGGCGCTTTTACGGAATTCATTAAAAATAATTTCAAGTTTCAAAAATTACCACAAGAGGGCGTAACGGTTCATGTATTTTTTGTAAGTTTATTTTACGGCAAGAAATGTCACTTAACCGTAGACAAACAAATAAATAAATTAAATCAGTAGATCGCTATAACTTTTATTAAGGGAATTTTTTCGAATCTTGCCTAATAAAGAAGTGGGGTAGCTTTTATTACATTTTAAGTAAACTGTCATTATATCGTTATCATTCAACGGATTTTCTAAAACTTGGACTTATTAGAAAGGGAATTTCTTGGAGTTTAAATAAATTATTTAAGAATGGCGCAAGTTTTCTAATACAATTTTAAGATGGCGCTGGTGTTCAATCTCACTTATTTCTTAATTTTTCCCGGCGTTTTTAAATTGAATGGTATAACTTTATTTTGGTAGTATAGGAGACAATTTGCATTGAAATCGACTCGTTAAAACCGCAAATTAATATCACCAACGGTTTAAGATTTATTTAGATTATTCTTTAAAAATGATTCAGTTCTTATTTACCGGTACCCGGTATATTCGCAATAAGCAAGTTTCATGACCTACTGTATAATAAACTGTAAAAGGTATCATAAAAGGCCAAGAGGCTAAACAAACATAAATAATACTAAATAAAATAGGAATATGAAAATATGCACACCTTAGAACTACAAATAATTAACAAATAAATAACAAATGTTAAAATGTTTTCCATCATTTTCTAAGCACTTAGCTATTCTTCTTTCAGTAGAAATACATGGCTGCTTCAATTGCTAATTATTTCTAGTCCTAAGATTTGTGAATATTTTTATATTCTTATTTTATTTAGTATTATTAATGTTTGTTTGTCAGTAGGTCACGAAATTAGTTGTTATCTCGCTTATTGCGGGTATACCGGGAACCGGTATGTGAAAGCGAAATCAGTTTTTTAAGAGATATCAAAATAACTCCTAAACCATTGGTGATATTGTTATGCAGATTGGACGAGTCATTCAATTTAGAAATATCGAGAAAAATCAAGAAATAAGTTTGATTGAATTACAGCGCCATCTCAAAATTGTAGTAGTGTCAATAAAATTCCTAAAACCATTGGTGATATTGTTATGCAGATTGGACGAGTCATTCAATTTAAAAATATCGAGAAAAATCAAGAAATAAGTTTGATTGAATAACAGCGCCATCTCAAAATTGTAGTAGTGTCAATTCCTAAATTATTTATTTAAACTTCAAGGAATTCCCGTTGAAACAACCCTTAAGTTCAAGAAAAAAATCCGTTGAAGGATAACGAAATAATGACAGTTTATTTAAAATGTCCTAAAAGCTTCCCCCACTCCTTTATTAGGCGAGATTTGAAAAAATTCCAATAATAAAAGTTGTAGTGAACGATCTACTGATTTTAATTATTTGTTTGTTTATCTGCGGTTAAGTGGCGTTTATTGTCGTAAAATGAACTTTTAAAAATAAATGAGCCGATACGTCCTCATGCGGTAATTTGGCAATTTTCAAAACCTGAAATTATTTTTAATGAATTTCCCCTGGCAATTTTTATAATGGTAGCTTTTTTTTAAATCTGTGAGACCTATCGTTTCGGAGATATAGCCGCTCCGTATCCTTATCCGAATACCCTATATCGAAATGGATATTCTGTTCTGATAGATTATTGCTGAAGTAAATAATACAGGCGGATATTGTGAGCATACTACTTTCATTATATTTTATGGGTATTTAGATTTTAGGAAAACAAAAACATTTAAAGTCGATCATCTCCTTCAATATTTCTCTAAGAGACGTGAATTCAATGATCAAGCAGAAGATATTCATAAAGTCTAGGTCTCTTGCATTTATTATAACATGGTTACTTATTTCGCGTCTAAGGCATCATCATATCTTAAAATATAAAATGTCGGCGAGACAACCATAAAAAACATATAAAATAATAAAATACGGTTACACATTAAAACAAATCACACGGCAGAAATTAATACGGTATGTTGATGGATTTACCTTTTTATTAAGCCATAACAATCAAATTTCCAAAAACTACCAGCTCAATAGTAGTGAAAGGTTCATTAAATATGACAACACCCTAGGGCGTTTAAATCAAAAGGGCATTTTCCAGATTAAACCTTGTTTCGTATAGATGCGGATCGTGTTATGTTAATGCGAATATTCCAGAGTAAAATATAATTTCTTAAGGGTATTTATAATTCATATATTAAAAAATAATTTTCTTTTGATATCGCCTTAGGAATTTCGTACTAATAAAATAATTTCTTGTTATGATGTTTATTCTGCCTTTAGCCTCTGATATATAAAGCAAAACAATGGAAAACTGTCATATTTTTAGCATACAGTGAGTGCGAAAATATTAACCGTATGCCAGAGCCCGTTCTACTGAAGCAATGTTCTCGAAACTTATTACATGTAAAGTTTAGGGTCCCAGGTTTAAACAAAATTTATTGCGCCAAAAGTTAAAAATATATTTATAATTAGTTTCATCACATAAAATCGCCTTCAAGGTATCGATTAACACTATAGTGGAATGTATTTAGATATTTTTAAATGTCATCAGAGGAATGACGATACAAAAAGTCGTTGATAACAATTCCGCTTTTAGTCCTGATTTTAGTCCCGTCCAGAATATTAGTACAACGGTTCTAATCAAAATTTGTAACCACTGCATGTATCATGAGTTCTTATGAGAGCAGACAAGTAAACATAACTGTAGTATAGTTCATACAATGTAAATTAAAACGACAAGGAAATTGGGACATGACTAATTTACTAGCATTTTGCATTGCACGTAAGAGAGTCAACGTGGACTTGACGCGTCTGGTAATTTGTGGGCGGTATTAGAAGCTTATCGCATTTGAATGGAGACTGCTGAAATTTAATCTTTAAAAAGGGTTCAATATGCGACTGAAGGGGGGGGGGGGCAAAAGCCAACTACCTTTTTAAGGGGCCCAGACACAAACAGGACACTGACAGACCCACAAGACAAGGCTGAACTGTTCGAAGAAAGTTTACGCGAACAGTTCAGCGAACTTTCAACGATCAATGCAGACAGAGGCGCACGGGTCACCAGAACTATTCAAATTTACAAACAAATGCCAAACGTAAACATACAAATAATACAAAACATACCAAAAGTAACAGTTTGCTCTGGAATGAAAATCATCAATCCAAAAAAAGCGCCCGGTTTCAACGGCATCAGAAACAGAGCGATCAAAAGTTTGCCAGAAAATACAGTTATGGACCTCGTAGACATAACCTAAACAATAATAGAAAAGGGCTGTTATCCAGACATTTGGAAACGGGCCAAAGTGGCTTTAATCCCTAAGACAAGTGAAGATCTGACATAGGCTGTTAGCAATAGGCCGATAAGTTTATTATCATGCCTTGACAAAGTCATTTTATTAATTTACTCCTGAATTTATTTTGACATGTGCAAACTGTTCTAATGTATTAGCATGTAATATATGATTTGATTTGATTTGATTGAATAATCAGACCTGTACTGACTTACGGTGTACCGACCTGGTGCTCAGTAAACAAGACACGAATACAAAATACTCAAATACTACAAAACCAAGCACTAAGAATAATAACGGACATACTAAGACATATAACCGACGGCAAAACTACAAAGAGACTTTCGACGAACACATTACAAAATTAATAATAAAATACTTTGCGAGGACAGACATATCAGCCAACCCTGTTATAATAAATTCACCCATACACTCAACCATACACAATAAATACAAATACTGAAAAGACTGGCTCCCCCCCCCTAGAACAACTAACAAGAAAACAAAAAACAAATGGAGAAACGAAAAACCAACGAGAAACAAGCATATAAACAACAAAACAAAGAAAACAAAGAAACATGCGAGGAAAACCAATATAAGAAAACTTCAGAATAGTGAAAGAAAAAGCATCAACGAACAAGCAAGAGAAGTAAAAGGTCAGAGAGCTAACTTAGGAAAATACCAATAAGACTTCGTCGTTCGTCATGCGCGACTGACAGTGTTTTCTTCTTAAGCTTGATTCAAATATTGAAAATAATTAGTCTTAAATTTTTGTTCTTGGGAACTATATGGAGAATTTAATACAGACTCTGTTCGATTGACGTGTTGTACTTTATACTTTGTTGTTGTTGCGTATTACTTTGTTTTTATAATTTAGCTTTGCTGTTGCTGTTATTCTTGGAAGTGCGCCCACGCTTAATGAAATAAGATACCGCCTACAAGCCGAGTTAGTTATTTCAATTAACTTCGTATACACCATAAACGAATAATTTAAGGAAATTTAATGGAAGTATGCCTGGTCGCAGAAGAGAACCCAACAATTATTAGTACTCAGTTTGCTGAAGTTTCTAAAAAATCCAGGAGTAGTTTCTTTCCAGCAATTAAAAAAGGGAATTGCAAGTTTTTTAAAGGTATGACATCAAAACGACGAGAAGATGGAAGGTAATTTTAAAAAATTCGACTCAAAATTGGCGTTTAAATAACTACGCAACCTCAGAGAAGGATACAAACATTTTCATAGAAATGACCCAAAAAAATACAGTCAGCGCGGTAAACTTGTTTTCAAAACCTCAAAAATTCAAGAAGATAATGAACTCGAAACGAAAAATGTCTTCTTCCCCAACCCTCGATAAGGTTTAGTAAGCAATCCTAGCACAACCAAATAGCACAGAGCCAGGAATTGACAATCTTCTCTCAAATAAAACAAGCGAAGAATATTTGCAGGGTGTTAAAGTTTTTTAAAAAAATCGTTTTTTTAATTTTTGTAAATATCCTTTTCCCGATATTATTGAAATTGACCGTTATTCATAATCATAAGGGGCTTAAAAAGCCCTAACTAGATTACAGTACTAGAGTACAGTACAATAATTTCAATATTTTCTTTCGGATTTACCAATTATTAATAGTACAACTTTTTTGTTCCTTCAATTATTGTCTTTATATCTTCCTTCGTTTTCCACTTTATTGCATGTGCAAAAAAATACCTATGTAGTTCAAAGTCAATTAAAACATTTAAATTAAAAATAAAATGATTTTTTTAAATAATGATACGAAAAAAAATGCAACAGTTATACTCTGTTGCTTAATATCAGAGAGTAATAAAATGTAAATTTACAATGACAGGACTTATTAAGCAGGGTGGACAACTTAAAGGTTGCATTGTAAATTTCAGGTAAATTGCAATGAGAGTTTTTAAAAATTCCGTATTTCAGATCCACACACCCCAATCGATCCTAAATTAGGGTCACGCTAACTAGCATACAATAGAAAGACGAGTTTGGTAATTGAAAGTACTGTAACAGCGGCGTTACTACAGGTAGTTTAAATATTAATATTTAGGTATAAAGAAAATCTACTATTTACAATGAAACAACTTAATTTTTAAATTTTAGTCATCATGTTCCGAGTAGTTCGATGAACTATCGCCGTTGGGGTCCAGAGAAATAATAAGGGGCTCTACAGTGCTTTCTAGCATGTTATCAGCTTCTCACATTCTTTCTTCTATTTCAATCACATGTTCGACGAACTTACTCCATTTTTCACAATCCAATGTCTTTATTCCCTCTTGCAAGAGGCTTTCAACGTCTCTCATTTTTAAATGAGATTGCTTCTTATTTACAGTAGGCCAATTAACGATGTAATTTTTTTTCCAAGGAGATGTTGGTATTTTTTTGGATTTTCTTAAGTGGTAGCTAGCATTATCCATGACTAACAGACCCAGGAGGAATAAGATCTAGCATTTTCTGGAAGTACTATTCAAAGACATTAGCGTTCTGGCCCTCATTATAGTCTCCAGTCCGTATTGATTTAAATGCTAGTAAGCCGCCATAGACAAATCCATTTTTGCTACCAATGTGAGTAATTATTAATCTTTTACCTCTTTCTGAGGGTGCTTTTATTCCAGTGGAGCATCCTTCCATGAAAGCTTGCCTCGCGCTATTTATATATTTATCCTACCATATTTTACCAACGATATATCCTTCATTTAGCTCAGTTTCGTTAATATAATCGATATTCCTGTTTTCCCTTCGAAACTGTCTGATTTTCTGTTTTGAATTTTTTCATAACAAAAATCCATTTCCTTCAAAGTTTTCCATAGTTTCTTCTTACCCATGGGTGGAATGAAATCATCCTTTTCTTTTCATACCTTATTTTTTCCAAGAAAGGTATTTATTTTTTTAAGTAAAACGAGTGTATGATTCTTCTGATGCCAGTCTTTTTATCAGCATTTATTACAGTTTCTTTTCTTCCTGTACTTCTCTTTGGTGGCCTGATCGGTCGCGTTTATCCTCTTGCACAAGTCGGTATATTGTCGATTGTCCGACTCCAGTTATATTCGAACACATTTCAACCATTTTTGCAACTTCGAATGTTGAAATTTGATGGCGAGGAGCGCTGGACACATTGAGATTAATAATTTTCTCATTTTTGGAAAGCGCAGTTTTACTAATCCGTTCTCAGCAACAAATTCAGAAACACTAGCCGTTATCAATAACGAAGTTTTCTAACAACTGCCGTAAAGTAACCAAACATTTTAAAGTTTTTGAAACAGTGCCGCACAGCTAGTTAAACTACCTGGGCCTCTACCTACCCGATCTCGGGACCCCTGACAATAAACATAATTAAATAATAATAATTACTACACCTATGTAATAAGGCAAAGACCACTGAATTTTATAGTTCAATAATGATTTTTTACTCTCTTGCATTAAGCAACATACCTACTATGATCAAAGCAAATAATGAAAATTGCCACCTCCTTATAAAACGCACGATTGCAATCGTCTCACCATTGATTCTCTCGAAAACGAAGCAAGATACGAAATCAATTGAAGGAACAAAAAATTTGTATTATTAGTTGGTAAATAATATAAAATTAGAAAAAACTTAGTGGCGTACATTTTTTGTCAATATTAATCGTTAAGGTGCTCCTCTGGACGCCACTGGACTTAATAGATTTAATCTAGTTTGGGCATTTTAAGCCCCTCCATATTATGAATAACGGTACCAAATTTTAATAATATTGGGAAAAGAATGTTTAAGAAAATTATAAAAAACCTTTTTTTTTTAAACTTTAAAATCTTGTATATCAAGAACGGGGCAACTCCGGACACATATTTATATGAACTTTTTTAAGTTTATGTACCGTACTTCTGAAACGCCCTGTATATCGCAGAGCAGAAGACGCGGCAGAACCATACAGGAAAGAAGCCAAGAACTTGAGACTCAAAATAAACAAACGTAATTAAGATAAAAATTCTATCAGAATCACGAATAAGAAGAAAAAAAATCGCCTTAGAGTTGAGGATAATCTTGAAACTATGGGAATATTTAAATTTAAAATCTAGAAGGCGAGCTTAATGCCAAGGGGACAGAAGAAACGGAAACATTAAACCGAATAATTTTAACAAACAAAGCATATTTTCCTATGTCACACATATTCCGCTCAAAAACCATTCACCGTAACCTGTGACTTATCATAATACATTATGTTCTTTATGCAATATTTTGTTTGATAAAAAAGAAAATACTATGACATTCTCTGTTTTCGCTTAAATAAAAAAAAAACATTAATATCTTCATATATTTTATTTTTATAATAAAAGAAAAACATCAAAATTGGACCATCACTTTTATTCACATACATCGCTGTTATCTTCATCGTCGGGATCAACATTATTGGTAGCCTCGATGACGGAAAATTTTTGATGAATCGGTGTATCTTCTGGATTTTTCAATGCCAAAGCTGTGAGATTTGTTATTTTATCAGTACTGATAGGAACTGTTTTTTCATACAAAGGGTTGATATCCATAAAATTTTCTAATTGTTTTTTTCTTATGTCGAACAGCGCAGTGTGTCCATGAGCCAAAATATGCTTCCCGACTTTTAGCATTTGGAAAATTAGCAGTTACTTTAATAAAACGGGCTTTTCCCAGGTAGAAAGTGGTCTTGGATTTTCCAAGAAGTAAGGAGAACAACCATTTTGGATATTAAAAAACATATCCTGAGTTATATTGACGACGTTAAATGGAGATGGTTTTTTTCCTCAATTCTTTGATTAATAGATCACAATCCTCAGGAATGTCTACGCTATTGGCCCTTCCTTCTTTTCAATGAGAGCAAAATCTTGATCATTGGGGAGAAAGGAATGAGTCCCTATAGGAAAAATATGAGTTATCTTCCTAAACAGTGCTAAAGAATGTACCAACATATACTGAAAATATACCATTAAGTGATTTATGTTCTGACCAGAACATCCATCACTAGATGTAACTAGGTTATCATGTACGTAATGTACGATATCCTTCTTATTGAGGTAATGTAGAACCATGGAGGTAACATTGTTGGAACCTTTTATTGTAACATCTTCTGTGTGAACATACATAGAAGACGAATCATCATCCAGGTCATGAATCCCAAAGACGTAATACGACAGCCGACTTTTAAAAAAGACATCGCTAGTTCTTATATGCGGCAAAGAAAGATCCTGTTGGAAGTCAAATGATATTAACGTGCATTCCACGCTCTTGCTTCAGATTTGTCTTTTCAGCTCTGTGTAATCTTTTCGGCTTTTCGCAGGTGGAGATCTTATTCAATCATAAGTTGATTTTTAATGACAGCATCATCAGCAGATTCTATTTTTAAAATAAGTTTATCATACTTTTTTTTCGAAAGTGCTTGTGGCCTAACAAAGCGGCAAATAGGTGAATTCTTAACATTTGGGCGTTGCTACAAAAAAAAAAAAGTTTGCATCCGACGCTTCATCTCAAACTCAGGTCTTCTAGTTACGCGACTACCTATTAAAACAAAATAGCAATTAGCTTCTTTCTATTTTTTTTATTTGTTTTTTTTATTAGATTAGTTACATGAGCTAATGAAATTATTTAATCCCCACGGTCAAAAAATATGTTAGTGCTCACATTTTTGCACTTAAAGAAAAAAACAGTATACGTCACTATATTATACTATACGGTTTATTTTATACTTCGCCCACTTTGCCGCCTCAGCTAGCGCCTCGGCGATGTAGCCTTCTAGACTTAACAAATAATGTTCACTTTCTACTTCTTGTAACATAATATATCTTGTCTCTTAGAAAATGGGAAATAACTTATTATCGTTTCTTTTACCCAAAAAAAACTCTTTACACTACATTTGAACTTTTAGGTACTGACTCTCTGTGTAAGCAAGTGTACATTACGTATATTTTAACATTTTGATGTTCTTGTTTACTAATTTATTTCCTCATTTTTAAAACAACATTTATTCCTTTTCCCCAAAAAATATTTTGGTTTGAGTCCGTTTATGTTTATTATATTTTTTGTTCCTACGGGCTATGACCTTCTTCGAACAAAACAAAACAACATCGTTAATTAATGTTGATATCTAAATTTATTAGATCGTCTATTTTGGGGTATTAAAAACGGAAAAGGGATTTCGTAAAACTGCCATAAGATTAATTATTTAGGTGGCTTTATAACAATTTTTTTTTAATTAATTACATATAAGAATTTATTACTCTATGGAGCTTCAAAAAGATTTGAAACATAAATTATAATTGCGTGAGTATACAGTACACAGGTTGGTCCGATAGGTTAAAGTTTGGGGTAGGTAATCATTGTAATTCCATGTTAGACAAAAAAGAACAGATTGAGCGTATTAAATGAGTTAATGACCAAAAAAAATATTATACTATCACGAACAAATTATACGAATATAAAAATACTTGCTAAAAATAAATGTAAATACTAGAAACTATAAATTGTGGCACCTCCTCTGAAAATGCACATAAGATTCTCAATTAAAAAGTAGACTGATTAGAAAAGATACGAGGGTGGTTAGAGAAGTAACTTGGTTTTTATACTAAGATAAAGAACGACAGTGACAGCTGCCTAAGTCGGTTTGATTAAACAACTCTCAAGTAATAAACACTATAGCCGCAAGTCATTCTTAGACTAATGTAATACTAGGGTAGTTGAACATTAAAGCATTTAAAGTGAAAGTTAAAAATTTTGCGTTGAATTGACAAAATTGAAATTCCTGTTGCGGTTTAACTTTGATTGCTAAAAAGAATTAAAAAAGCAAATTTATAGGAAAAATTCGCTTAAACTGGGTAACTCATATCCTTCGTACGAAACTGTGGGACCGTTAGACTTTCGGAGAAACGAATTGCGCTACGATTAAAAGTGCAGAAAGCAGAGGGCACCAAAGTCGCCAAAAATCACTTTTTCCTTATTTTCGACGTGAAAAATATTTTTTTGCTCAATCGCATAAATACAAAAGTTGTAGAGCCCAAAAAATCCTATAAATTGAGTCCGCGCTTTTTTTTTACAATGCACGGTTGCGGAGATAATTATAGCGCCTGGAAGTACCAACCGAATGCAGCATCATTTGTTTTATGTCCTGTGATCGTAGCATTCTATACTTACAGATCCTCACGTCTAATATGACCACTATGCCACAACTAAAAATGCTTTATAGGGGAAAGGAAAGTCGAAGTCTTTCTCCACAATTTTATTATAGTTATAGAATAGAATAATCAATTTACCTACATTAAGGCGAATTGACAAAACGGTTCCACCCTGTGAATCATCGACTATGGGCGATTTGTTTACTTAGCTTCAAATCAACCTCAACAGTGAACAGAAATTATTGATAGAAAAGTGTAAATTTAAAAAAAATGTTAAATGCCCTAGATATTTTAAAACAATTAGGGGATATTATCTTGAGATGGAGTAATAAGAACTCGTAGAATGGAGTAATATTTTCAAATCGACGTTAGAATACCAGTATGGTCTTATACAAGTATTGTTAATAACTAATTCTAATTGTGTTAAGAAAAAAACGTTTTATCTCTTTTATAAGTATTTGGTGTTTTCCTCGGAGAGAATGCCGCATTAATAGTAGAATAACCATTGGTATGTTTACCGACTCAGCGCGTTGTTGCTTTAGGCATAGACCAACCTAAAGGTTGGTCTATGGTTTAGGTTATTAATCATTTTCAAAGAACACGACCCGTAACTTCTGATGAAGACACCCAGATTATTGTTATGACATATTTCCAATCATGTCTGCAGTCATCAATACGAATTGCTGCAGATTATTTAGGTATAACGTATTTATCAGTCTAAAGCAGTTTGCAATATTAGACACACATGCGTGATTACAAATTGACTAAGCTTCAAGCCATGAAGCCTCAGGATCCTCAGCAGAGAGTCGAGTAGTGCGAAATACTTTTCTGTTGGATTATATAATAAAAATTTTAGGGTTTGATGTTTTGTTTTTTTTTATCAATTTCCAGTTACTATAATTTTGTTATTGTTAAATCATTTCAGGTACTACTTAGCAGATCCACTTTAGTTATTTATTTATGTAAATAATGCAGATTTTTTTTCAAGCGTATAATAACAGCATAGATTATACAACGTAATACCGCATGTACAAGAAGTCCATTTTGTTACTATATTTTTTATTTAGTTTCTAGTAGAAATATCAATGTGTGTATTCATAGCCACATATTAAAGAAAAGTAGCAACAATGACTTGTCGAAACTGTCAGAATAAAGTTTAGTATGACGTAATAGCTACTATCTTTACTATCGCGCGAAAAGTGACTACTTTCAGCAGTGGCATCAATGCATATTTCTTTACTAGTGTTTAAAGTGTTTTTCACACTGCCAGTTAATTCAACACTTACGTGTGGGATACAATACATCAACAATCAGAGACCTATATCGTTCCTATGCAATTATGTTTGTGTAATAAATCAATTTGTTGATTTTCAATATAGACGTTGAAATGAAAATACAAAGATTTTGTGACACTGTACTTTGATAACAGCAAAAGTAAATCATTGTCCTTCGCTCATAGAAAAAATAATTGAACCTAACATGTGCTAAAAGTGTCTTCTGTACTCGACTGCTTCGAGTCGTTCGGTCAACTGCAATGTATTGCGGAAAGTATCAGTTTTAGTACTTTTTGGTTTCTCTAAGTAAGAGAGTTAATTCAACATAATGTCACGTGGAATTGAGCAAATAGTCATCAGCAATCGTTGCTTCAGTTAAAACATCCATTGACGTCTGCCCCGATCTTCATCCAATAGCAATGTGACAGTGTTTAATCACATTCAAATAATGTGGGAGTAAGGTCAAGTTGTAGCTAAGAATTATGCTCCGAGGTCTTACATGATTAAAGATGATAATGGTATGTGAGTGAGGACAGCATTCGAACCAATGTGACAGCTTAGAACTTACAGAAGGAACCGTTTAATAAAAACAATATACAGGAAAAGCTAAACAAATAAAATATAATTGAGCAATGTGCGCTTTCTACAACAACAAGGGCTGGTCGTGCTGCAAACCCCAGAGACTAATTTAGAGATAGAGGAGATGTACGATAATGGGGAATAGGCAACCAACTGTATTCTGCTTGCAGTTGGTGGCATTGGGAGAGATCCCTGACGTGTAATGGCATCTATTGTAATAGATGCCATTACAAAACGATTTACAGAACTGTAAAATTCATATTACTTAATGAAAGTAGATAATAATATATTATGTATTATTGTTGATAATTAAAAAACACCATAATTTTGACATGATTATACTAATCAAAATGTAAGTAAGTAGAATACATAAAAATAACAACGGGTCATCATATACTAACTAGCGGCAAGTATCACGCGTCATACGATCACGCTACCGCTCTGACGTCAGGGATCTCTGTGCACTAGTGCTGTAATAGATGCCATTACAGCACTAGTGCTGTAATAGATGCCCTTACAAAACGATTTTTAATAGCAGGTGCATTTTTATTTTTAAAAATGCCTTTTGCCAAATATTTTTATTCATAGATGAAAGTAGATAAAATTTTGTACAATATTCTTGTTGTAAATTCATATAACTACACTCGATGTTTGATTAAACTCGGCTGACGCCTCGTTTAACAACTTTAACATCTCGTGTTGTAATATGAATCTTTACAACACTTATATCGTAAATAACTATTATTCAACAAATATTTTGATATTTTTAAATCTTTAATTACAAAATTTGAACTAACTGTTTGAAATGTGATTGTAGAAGCACACTTACTCTTTAGTAATTAAGAGTTCCATTGACTTAAATAATTAATTAAAACAATTTATTTTGTGGCTAATATCAAATCGAATCTTCATCCACAACCCACTAACAATTTTTATTTTTTATTGTCAACCAACAGGATAATCTAAAATATAAATGAGATTTTTCATTTTTCTTTCTTGATTATTAATACCATATATTTTTATCAAGATTAATGATCACAATGATTGTTTTTGGATAAACCATTTCGTAAGAATAATTTTTAGATACATTTTCCTCTAATTTATCCTAATATTTTTTAATTTGATTTAGTTTTATTAAACATAGCTAGTTATTTATGATTAACTTCAAAATCTGTTAAAAATACAGAAATTAGAAAATAAAGACTTCATCAGTTTTTAACGCATCTTGAAAAAAAGTTTTGGGACATTGACTCAAATTTACTAAAATTCTAAAGTGCGCAACAAAAAGAACGCACCCTACAGGGATCTCATAAACTGTGGGACACACAGAGATTATTAAATTAGAAAAAAGTTGCTCATTACGGCGTCCTGCAATGATATATTTTCAAATTAAACACATTATGAAGATAAAGTTTTGCGATTTTGTTCTTTATCTTTTCTGGTACTGTTTGAAGAGATATAAATATGTCAAAACAAATTTTACTATCCGATTGACATTTTTCTCTTCTACAACAAGATTTAATTAGATATATCCGACGTTTCGGTCTATCGCAACCATTATCAACTTTTTTAGATAGTCTTAAAATTGAAATATAGGCGCAAATAAACTTGGAAAATTTTAATGAAAGACTCACGTCGTTTGTAACTTGGTTTTAAATAACAATAAAAAGGCAAATTAAAGTTAGTGTTAGTAGAGGATTAATACACTTTCATTGTCACCCCCCACTCCTCTGACGTCACATGACCTTGAACGCAGGTGTTCAATGATGTCACATGACCTTGACCTTGAACGCAGGTGTTGGTATCACCTTGACCTTGACCTTGAACGCAGGTGTTGGTATCACCTTGACCTTGAAAATTTACGTCATATGACCTTGACCTTGAACGCAGGTGTTGGTATCACCTTGACCTTGAAAATTTACGTCATATGACCTTGACCTTGAACGCAGGTGTTGGTATCACCTTGACCTTGAAAATTTACGTCATATGACCTTGACCTTGAACGCAGGTGTTGGTATCACCTTGACCTTGAAAATGTACCTTGAAGTTTTATGACCTTGATGTTGCATGACCTTGAAAGACCTGTTGTCAATGTTAATTTTTAATGGTGTGACCTTGGCCGCTAGGTATATATGTGGGTAGGAGGTGTCACATTTTAGTATTGAACAGAATATTCAGCAAGACTTTTTCAAAATAATTAGTTAAACGGACATGGAGTATGTGTGTGAAGATTGTAGTGAGACATTTAGTCGTAGTTACAGTATGTTACGACACAGAAGAGAGTCTTGCATGTTTCGATTTGTTAACGCAGAGTCTGCAAAGCGACGGAGAGTCGATGTGGCTACACCAACACCCCAGATGCGAACATGTGTAACTTGTAATATAGCTGTTCCACATAATCAATTGGGTGCTCATCAAAGAACGCTCCAACATCGAAATAATTCCTGTTTGCCATTGTCACAAGGTGTTCAAATTGTGCAAACGGCTTTTAAGAAGAGGATTGCAACATATCGAGTAAGCAGTGAAAATTTCCATATAGACTTCACCATATTTTTTGAAGAAATTAAAGCTCAAGTGCTTAGTTTAATAAGTGAAGTAGTAGCAGTTCGTGGTGCACTAAAAATAAACATGGTTGTGGTGGGATTGTACATTCTTCCCGCACAGGATTCTTACAGTGAAAAATCTTTTAACACGTGTAATGAAATTGTTACTGTTGCAAGTGACTTGGAAGAAGTGTACCGATCATTTGTTGAGGCAATGAAGGTTCAATCAACGGAATTTCAGGAAAAGGATTCAGGTATGTTATAGGTCAATAATTGAAAGCATATTTAATTATTAAATATATATTTTATCTTACAGGTTGGGCATTAGAAAAAATTTTGTACTTGGAGGTAAACATCAATGAATATAAACCATTTGGGGGATCATCATATATCAAGTTACCGAAATTCATTGATCTGAAGAATGCTGTTGTTAATGTTTACAATCAAGATGAGTGCTGCTTCGCTTGGGCCGTCACGTCAGCATTGTTCCCTGCCAGTAACATGTCATCACAAATGACGTCATACCCCCATTACTCTAGAGTGCTAAATTTTACAGGTATGAATTTTCCAATTAAATTGCGTGATATTTCTAAATTTGAAGAAATGAATAATATTTCAGTAAACGTGTTTGGTTTACAATCGGTATTTGAACATAATAAATTAAAATATGAAGTTGTGGACCCATTAAGATATTCTGGTAAAAAGCTGGGTATACATGTAAATTTGTTGTTAGTAACCAAGGATTGTAATGTCAGAGATAATGATGATGATGATGATGCACACATTTGCGATACAAATTGTATGAAAAGTCATTACTGCTGGATAAAAGACTTATCAAGATTATGTTCAAGTCAGATATCATCAAGTTGTGATAAGCTTTATTTTTGTGATGGGTGCCTTATATATTTTAAATCATCATTCGCTTTGACATTACATCAAGAAAATGATTGTAAACTTAAATACTCAGTTATACCATCAGTTAATTTAAAAGTGGATAAATTTGGGAAAAGTGTAGCGGAAAACATTTTAAAATTTGAAAATATCGAAAAACAAATGCGTGTACCATTCGTTGTATATGCAGACTTTGAATCAGTGCTTAAACCATTAGATTCAACTGAACCAAACCCCGAACATTCTTACAGTACGACAAACGTTAAACATGAGCCGTTTTCTTTTGCATACCTAATAAAGTGCTCCTTTGATGATTCTATTTCAAAATTTGAGTTATATCGCGGAGATGATGCAGCCCAAGTATTTGTATCCCGCATTGAGACAGATCTAAGAAATTTATACAATACGTATTTAAAAGATATTAGACCAATGAACCGTTTAACATCTGATGAAATAAAAGATTTCGATAATGCCACAGAGTGCAACATCTGTGAAGGTCCGATTAACAATAATGATAAGGTAAAGGATCATTGTCACATAACGGGAAACAAAAGACCTGGTGCTGCTCATTCGATTTGTAATTTAAATTATAAAGTACCTACATTTATACCAATTGTATTTCATAATTTGAGTGGTTATGATAGTCACATGTTTATCAAAGAATTGTGTCGTCATGGTGATAAAATTGATGTGATAGCTCAAAGCAAAGAAAAGTACATTTCATTTACCAAAAGTATTTACGTTCATGATTATGTAGATTCAAAGACCATGACAATAAAAAAAAAATATTTAAAATTAAGATTTATTGATAGTTTCAAATTTTTATCAGCATCACTAGATACTTTGGGTAAAGGTTTAGACTTAAGTAGTTTAAAGGAAATGCGCAAGCATTATCCCGATGATAAGAAGTTCAGTTTAATGCGTGGCAAAGGTATTTTTCCATACAGTTTCATGGATTCTTTGGAAAAGATGAACTATCCAAATTTACCAACTAAAAATCAGTTTTACGATAATCTATCAGAGGAACACATTAGTGATGAAAGCTATGAAAAAGCTAAGGAAGTTTGGCGTTTATTTGATTGTAAGAATTTAGGGGAATATTCAGATTTATATTTAAAATCAGATGTGTTATTATTAACCGATGTTTTTGAACAATTTCGCGATATGTTTTTAAACATTTATAAATTAGACCCAGTGCAGTACTACACTCTTCCCAGTTATTCATTTGATTGTATGTTGCGCATGACCAAGGTAGAGTTGGAACTACTTACTGATATTGACATGATTCACTTTTTTAAGAAAGGAATTCGTGGTGGTATAAGTCAGTGTTCGGAAAGGAAACATATTGCCAATAATATTTATTTACCGAATTATGATGCATCAAAACCTTCTTCATTCATTACTTATCTGGATGCCACAAATTTGTATGGTCATAGTATGTCACAAGCATTACCATTTGGTGGATTTAGATGGTTATCACAACGCGAAATTTTAGATTTGAATATTATGGATATTGACGACAACAGCCCAGAAGGCTACGTGTTGGAAGTCGATGTGCATTATCCACTGGATTTGCACGATGCACATTCTGACCTTCCATTTCTGGTTGAGAATATAATACCACCAACAGAAACAGCCAAATTGTCAAAGTTAATACCAAATTTAAATGATAAAAAAAAATATATTGTGCATTATCGAACCCTAAAGCAGGCGATTTCTAGTGGCTTAATGGTAATGCAAACTCATAGAATTTTAAAATTTAGTCAATCTAAGTGGCTAAAGACATACATTGATTTCAATACAGATTTGCGGAATAAGGCAACATCAAAATTCGGTAAGGATACATTTAAATTAATTATTAACGCCATTTTTGGCAAGACTATGGAAAATGTCGAAAATCGCAACGATATAAAGTTAATCACACAGTGGGAAAACATGCGGGGTAAAGTAGGGGCAAGGGCTTTAATATCGCGTCCGAATTACAAAAGTTCAACAATATTTACCGAAGATTTTGTTGCAATACATATGGATAAACTAAAAATTATATACAATAAACCAATTTATATCGGATTTTCCATATTGGATATGTCAAAGACAGTGATTTACGACTTTTTTTATAATTTCATTAAAGCAAAATTTGGTAGTAACGTTTCCTTATTGTACACTGACACCGATTCTCTTATTTTAAAAGTTTTTACCGACGACTTTTATCGAACAATTGCAGAGAACCCTGATAAGTTCGACACCTCTAATTATGTAGAAGGGAATATTTTTAATATCCGGAAAAGTCAATCAGTAGTAGGTCGGATGAAAGATGAATTTCCAGGTGATCCGATAATGTGTTTTTACGGCACCGGCGCTAAAGCTTATTACATCAGCTCGCTTCATAATGAAGTGAAAAAAGCAAAAGGTGTCAAAAAAGCAGTTATTGAGAAACAACTTCACCTGGAAGATTATCAAAATGTAGTAGAGCGTGGTGGTTTAATATTTCGCAAAATGAAAACGTTTCGTAGTTATAAACACGACGTTTACACGGAAATATTAAACAAGGTAGCATTATCTCACCACGACGACAAACGCTATATAATACCATCAACGACAAAAACTTTGCCTTGGGGACATAAGGATTTAGACTTTTATAGTGCAGACCCAGAAGAAAATTTGGTAAACTTGTTGAAAGTTATTCAATCATATCTTTAGTTTTAAGTAATTTTATGTCATACCGATTTTAAACTCGTTAAAATAATTGGAAAATTCATATATAAACTGTTAATTTTAATATTTATCAACGTACTGGATTAGTGTTATGTAGAATTTTAAAAGAAAATGCACTACCTCAAGGATGGCAAGATACACCTTGACCTTGATAAAGCTAGTTTTAAAATTTCAAGAGAACGCGCAACCTTGAAAAGTGCCTGTAGTCAAGGGCACTAAGAAGAGTGGTGACAAGAACGAAGTGAAGGACGGCGAGACTCGAGGTGGGGTGAACTTATAGTGGGGGGAATAGGCATAAAAGCGAGCATCTTGTGTGGAGCTCTTCAGTCTGAAACTTTTAGTGACGACAATTATTCCTGTGTACGTAATGTGTTCAAACATGAGTGATATTTCTGATTTAATGAGTGTTTCAACCCAAGATCTTCTGGGCGTCGAAGATGATTTACATCTGATTACCGCAAACGCCTTTGTGGACGAGCCCGCAGCCCCCGGGCACGACTTGAGTATAGCAGACGATGGAATGGAGCAGATTATGGATGATGCATGTGGCCAGTTGTTGAGGGACATAGAGAAGCGGCAAGCAGCTGAGAACAAAAAAGTCAATGTTCTCAGTAATGTTGTGATTAAGGAAGCCCAGCCGACACATTCAAAATTAAAAAGATTATTGACGACTGGTGGACCCAAAAGCAAGGGTGAATTTTATTCGTCTGTGGCAAAGGATGTGCCGAAAAAGAAGAAATTCACATTTAGGCGCCTTCCAGTACCTTTTCCCGGTGGATTCGAGATGCCGTCTTCACCACCACCAGCAGCAGCGATTCCAAACCACTTGGCTCCGGTGGTAGTTGTCGTGGATGGCCCAATCATGAGGACACCATCGCCACCACCACTATCACCGGAGCTGTGCCGGAAAGGACGAAAAGGTCGAAAAAAAAATATAGAGCGACCAATTAGTGCATCTAGTGCGTCCACATCATCATCAACGTTTGTGGCGTCTCAACCAGGTTGGCTAGATGAGTTTTCTAGCAGCCAAAGGAATGTCCTAAGAGACGCCTATAATGTGCGGGGTAAACTTTTGGGACAATTAAGGGCGCGAGAAAGTGATGTGGAAATTTACGAGAGACAGATTACGGAACTAAAAAAAAAGTTAGATTTAGCTAGGTGTGATGTGGGACAATTAAAAAAAAAACTATTGTTATTAGACAATTTTAGTGTTAAGTTAGAGTAAGTTTTGTAATATTAGATGTATATAGATTTAGGTTTAAGAATTGTATAGGCATATAATTTTAGTGTTAATTTAGAGTAAGTTTTGTTATAGTAAATGTATATAGATTTAGGTTTAAGAATTGTATAGTAATGTAATATAAATGTATATATTTTATAAAAATATATTTAAATAAATATCATCCTAGTCAATTAAATTTTGTTTTATTTACAACATTTTGAATTAGTTAGGTTTATGAGAATCAATAAACCCATAGGCTATATATAAAAAAGTTTAAATCTTAATATTTAAATAATTTTTTAAGCAAACGAAGTTATAAGAAATTTTACTTTAGCGAATTCAAGAAATTATTAAATCGAATAGATTTGTCTAAAACTATATTTCCTTCGCTAACTACATCAGTCGATTGCAAGCCACGATGGGAGAATATCCTTCAGACATTTTTCTTGATATCCAAGGCTACCATTGTTCTTCTTTTGGATACTTTCCAAAAGAGTTAGCAATTTACGATGGGTTTCGTATCTCAAGTTATCTATTTAAAGCTCCTTTTGCGAAAAATTTGTTGTCCCTTGCGGAGCTAAAACATGTCAAATGGGCCGAAAAGTATTATGGACTGAAGTGGGAGTCTGGAAACGTAGAACTCTGTGAAATTAACAATATATTTAAACATGTGTTGGAATTATACCAATCACCCA
Source organism: Polydrusus tereticollis (assembly GCA_963920685.1). Taxonomy (NCBI): domain Eukaryota; kingdom Metazoa; phylum Arthropoda; class Insecta; order Coleoptera; family Curculionidae; genus Polydrusus; species Polydrusus tereticollis. The sequence continues at coordinate 87,519,276 of OY987333.1, read as the reverse complement.
GGATATACGTAAAAGGAAGTATGAAGGCAAATTTCCTAAAGAGGTTTATAAGCGAAGAAATCATTACAGATATTCCCTGTAAGCTGGAACCGAAATTAAGTAAATTTAAGAAGATTCCAGAGTGTTTTTTCCACAAAACGATGCATCCATGGCATTGTGCAGCATCGAATGTAAAACTGTTATATAATTATAGAAATTGCTACTAATAAATATTATATTATTGTTTACTTTGTTTTTCTTTTAATCATTCGTCAGTACCTAATCTGCACACTTTTTCTCTTAGATTGGCTAGCTAGTATTGAACTTAAAATATTTGACTTAGTGTTTACAATAAATCACAACTTAAAATAAAATTTCTTGGTACTACCCGTTTCGTATTTAAATAATTTTTTAAGGCATTTGCTGTAATTTTACGCAGAAATGCAAAAGAGCTAAAATGTTTGCCTTCGCTTAAACCATAGATCCCCGGTTTTTAAATTGTATTTAGTGAAAAAATTTTTTGGTGGTACCTCCATAATATTTGTTATTTATTAATTTTTTTTAAGCATTTGCTGTAATTTTACGCAGAAATGCAAAAGAGCTAAAATGTTTGCCTTCGTTCAAACCATAGATCCCCGTTTTTTAAATTGCATTTAGTTGAAAAATTTTTTTTGGCGGTACCGCCATTATATTTGTTATTAATTAATTTTTTAAGGCATTTGCTGTAATTTTACACAGAAATGCAAAAGAGCTAAAATGTTTGTCTTCGTTTAAACCATAGATCCCCGTTTTTTAAATTGCATTTAGTTGAAAAATTTTTTTGGTGGTACCTCCATTATATTTGTTATTAATTAATTTTTTTAGGCATTTGCTGTAATTTTACGCAGAAATGCAAAAGAGCTAAAATGTTTGCCTTCATTTAAGCCATAGATCCCCGTTTTTTAAATTGCATTTAGTTGAAAAATTTTTTTGGCCGTACCTCCATTATATTTGTTATTAATTAATTTTTTAAGGCATTTGCTGTAATTTTACGCAGAGATGCAAAAGAGCTAAAATGTTTGTCTTCGTTTAGACCATAGATCCCCGTTTTTTAAATTGCATTTAGTTGAAAAATTTTTTTTTTGGTGGTACCTCCATTATTTTTGTTATTAATTAATTTTTTTTAGGCATTTGCCGTAATTTTACGCAGAAATGCAAAAGAGCTAAAATGTTTGCCTTCGTTTAAACCATAGATCCCCGTTTTTTAAATTGCAATTATTTGAAAAAAAATTTTTTTGGTAGTACCACCTTCATATTTGTTATTAATTAATTTTTTTTAGGCATTTGCTGTAATTTGACGCAGAAATGCAATAGAGCTAAAATGTTTGCCTTCGTTTAAACCATAGATCCCCGTTTTTTAAATTGCATTTAGTTGAAAAATTTTTTTTATTTGTTATTAATTATTTTTTTTTAGGCATTTGCCATAATTTTAGAGAAAAAAGTATTGAAGTGAAAATGTGTGACTAGATGTAAACTATAAGCTCCCATTTTTTAAAATTGCATTTTCTTAAATTTTAAAAACCCCATTGTCATTTTTTTTAAATTATGTATATTAAGCGAGTTATTTAGATTTTTCTATTTTTTGACTTTTTGAGGTATTTCCATACTTTTTACATCAAAAGTTGCATAATAAATAAGATGCGGCCGGTTTCGAACTTAATTATGGTATTTTTTAAAATTTCTTAATACCGCTATTTTTTGTTATATAAGCAATTGAAATGTGAAATGCATGGGGTGCCCCACCTGGCTATTTTTTAGAAATGTTTAATTTTTAGGCTTTTCGCCCATCCTACATAAAAGTTGTATCTGACATAAAAGATTCGTCTACTCGTGAGCTAAATTATGGAATTTTTTAATTTTAAAAATTAACAATATGAAGCAAGTTTTACAACAATTTATAAAAAAATAGCATTTTTAGTGTCAAGTATCAGAACTTCCTTATTGTCAGTCCCATAAAAAAAAGCTTCGTATAAGAGATGGTCTAAATTATGTGGAGAATATTTACAAATTTTTTATTAAAGTAAAAAACCATAAATAAAAAAGTTCGCCGGTGAAAAATCGTTTTATCTCAGCTATCCGTGGTCCGATCTTGACGGGACCCCCCGCAAACGATTTAGACGCCCGTCCACGTTGGGAGGGTGGGGGGCGGGTGGGCACTTATAAAAAAAAAAAAAAAAAAAAAAAAAAAAAAAAAACGTATAAACCGAACCTTGCCTACCATCTCCCAGTGTGTTTTGCACATTTCAATTACGCATAAGCGAGCTAGAACTATCTCTGACCTTGAAAAAATTGAACAAACTTCTTTATCCTTTATCCGATTTTAAATCTGTTTCCACGATAATTTTCCTTAAAAAATTTCAACAAACATTTACTCGAAAAGTTTTTCTCTACGACTTACCATTGAGGCACTGTGAAGCTTTAAAGTGCAGTTTTCGTTATTTCACCTATCTTTTTCATAACCCCCTATTGATTTTTGGAGATTTTAAATTTTTTTTTCAGCAATTTTATGTAGAAAAATATGCCAAGAAATATTTTATAATGACATTTCCTCATAAAATATCGCCAAGTGGCCGAAAAAAATTCTTAAAGGTTGAAAATTTGCATATTTTATATTTTACAAAAATTAACGATTTCTTGATTAAAATGGGATCTTTAGAGGTAAATGAGTGTTTTTGTAGTATAACATTTTTTTCCCAAATGTTTGCATGTATTCGAAAAAAATTCTTAAAAGTTGAAAATTTACATATTTTATATTTTGCAAAATTAACGATTTTTTGATTAAAATGGAATCTTTAGAGGTAAATGAGTGTTTTTGTAGTATAACATTTTTTTCCCAAATGTTGGCATGTATTCGAAAAAAATTCTTAAAAGTTGAAAATTTAAATATTTTTTATTTTACAAAAATTAACGATTTTTTGATTAAAATGGAATCTTTAGAGGTAAATGAGTGTTTTTGTAGTATAACATTTTTTTCCCAAATGTTGGCATGTATTCGAAAAAAATTCTTAAAAGTTGAAAATTTAAATATTTTTTATTTTACAAAAATTAACAATTTGTCGAGAGAAATGGAATCTTTTGAGCTAAATAACTGGTTTTCAGTAAAAAATTGTAAGAACTTTAAATTTCGTAGGTATGACGAAAGATCATTATTGCCTTAAAAAAATTTTGCCGTAAAACGTTGGGATAAAAATTGACATTTAACAACTAACTACGCTCAAGTCTTTATGTGGCCCTCCGAAGAGGACCTGGGGAAGGGGGTTAGGGTGGGTCAGGGTTCGGGCGGTCGCATAGTAAAGAGAATAGGAATTCTACGGAGTGGTTGAGTCCGCAGGACCGGCGTCCATATCATCTTCAAAATCCCACCAAGATGTGGAATCGGCTGGTCCGCTAAAGTCATCGCTGACTTCTACCGATCCCGCATTCGATGTGGAGTCCGCAGGTCCAGTGGCCTCAACATTTTCAACTCGCCTCGATGGTGGTGGTCTGTTGGGTCGAGGAACAATTTCAGTCTCATCGCTAAACAGCGACGAGCCACGGCTTGCAGGTCCTTCTTGGGGTCGAGGAACATATTCTGTCTCATCGCTAAACAGCGACGAGCCACGGCTTGCAGGTCTTTCTTGGGCCATGTCCAAGATGTATATGAATTAATTGTGAAGCTGAACTAGTATTTATATGCTAACATTGTAGTGGGGGATAATAATATTTGAATGATCTGCCTTATAGCCATTTATAATAAACATTACTCGGTCTCTACCAACAGTAACACAATCAAACACAAGATTTTTATTTTTAACTAATTTGAGAGAAATGCGATGAATTATGTACTGCAGAAAATCCCTTGAAGTTTTTCTATTATGCGATGATAACAAATACCACATGTTGGTATTGTATCATCCCAAAAATGGGACTTCTGCCTAACTAACTAACTACGCTCAAAGTATAAGTGTGGTCCTGAAAAGGACCGTTTTTTGTAGGTTTAGGGAAACCAGCTAATTCGGCTGTTCCCCTCTGGCGATCTGGACAGATCGCGGTGCAATTATCCGACGCCAACGCCGACGAGGTGCTGGTGGTTCGGGCGCTCCAACCCTTTCTTCCTCGTCGTCGTCGTCAATCACCACCACGATAGGTGGTGGTGGTGGTGCTGCTTGTACTGTCGGCTTAACGACAGCGATCGGTTTCCCTTCAAATTTCTTCTTTGAGGCTGCCCAATACTCTTCGATTTTCCTCTTCCTGGTCGAGGTCAACATCAGTCTAGTAGCGTCCATGGCTGGATGAAGAGTGATACATTCTGCTATGCGCATACGTATTTATAGCCATATTTTAGGGGTGGGGTGTAAATTTTACTATATCCTTCAAAAATGTGTCTTGAATTAAAAAAATAATTTAGTTTGATCCCAGCTTTGATGAGATGAAGTTTGTTGTAGTCGACATTCAAGGATTCTGCGTTCCACAATTTCAACCTAAAGAGTTGGCTATTTATGATGGAAGGGAGATGAAAAGTTACTTCTTTAAACCAACAATACCGTTTCAAGAACTATCGTATGAATGTCAGAAGCAGGCGTTGTACTTATATGGAAACCGACATGGACTTTGCTATACTTATGGTGAAACGGATCTCGACCAACTTTTCTCGATTCTCTACGACGCTCTGCACGATGTCGACACTATTTATGTCAAGGGACAAGTTAAGAAGGATTTTTTAATAAACACTTTTTTCGATATGAACCTTAAAACTCCTTCTATTGTTAATTTAGAATTCACTACTGATTCTATTAATATACCAAAATTAACAATGGATACTACGTATTGCTCCAATCATAGTTTAAATATTTGTTCTTGTAGCGTAACAAATGCTAGAATATTGTATGACTATATACATAATTGTTTACCTAAATAAATAATACAAAATGTCCAAAGTGTTTTATTAACAGTCACCTTACCATAGTAAAATTTTAATAATATGCTTACGGTGGTATGCCTTCAATAATAATAATAATAATAATAATAATACCGTAGCACAATCAAGTGATCCACTACGCTCAAGTCTTAATTTTCCCTTCAAAAAGGACCTGTGAGGTGTAATTATTCGGGTGGTCGCATAGGAGAGAGAAAGTGGGAATTATCGTAGTCCTTCTACGGAGTCGTTGAGTCCGCTGAACCGACTTCTACCGGTCCCGCATGTCTCTACCCATGGTAGCACAATCGAAAAATTATTTCTCGAAAAGTATTGTGCCACCCTGGGTATGTGACATTAAACAACTAACTACGCTCAAGTCTTTATGTGGCCCTCCGAAGAGGACCTGAGGAAGGGGGTTAGGGTGGGTCAGGGTTCGGGCGGTAGGTAGTAGTAGCTTTATTTGTAATAGAACTTACATTCTATTGCAAATAATGCAAGATTGTTGGTGAAAGACCGTAAACAATCTTTCACGACAATCACTACATCTCGAGTGATTTTGCATCGCCCTATTATATCCTAATGTAAAATGAGTTTGAATGAAATTAACATCATTCAAACCTCCAAATCTAGTTATGTAGCAATTCATACATAAATTGACGTGAAGGCCCCATTTTACATAGGATTGAACTATGCAAAATCTAGCTCTGAACCTACCTCCCCTACGTACCGCTCTATGTTGAACATTTGGTTCAACTGTTCGGTCTTCATCGGTTGAATATCCTGCATCTGAACTTGATGACATTTCGGGACAGTATGAGTTTCCATGTCAAAATCGGTCATTATATATACTTTATTTTGCCCCCACCTCTACCTCCCTCTCTCTCTGTCTCATACACTTCTATATATTCTTATCATTGAAGAATTCATGTCTTGTAACATATTAAAATATACCCTCGATCCTCGGTTACAAAAATTAAACCAACAGTAGTAGCTTTTACAATAACAGAAACACGGTAGATAATATTAAAATATTTATTTCTAAACTTATTTTCTATGTAATACAGTGCCTTCCTTAAACGGTATTACAAAATAAAACTGTTAAGATACTAAATATCTAAGGTTATTTTATTACAAAGAAAGATAAACTACAGAACTTAGATTAAAATATGGATTTGTTACTAACTGAACCATTCATAATATTGTAACTTAAAAATGAGTCGTGAATAACCAATGCATAAACTTTAGTGTCTTTGGGAAATTTACTGTTTCGTGTTTCAAACTCGATTTTGACATCAACTGTGGATGATTTGGTAGCTTCTGGTTGATGACTGCAATCCACGATGAAAATGGGGTTGTCAGGATATTCGACGTAATTTAACATTGGGTCCACCATTTCTCGACCGTAGTAGCTACTCTGGAAGTTCTCATAGGTATAGTAAGCTGTCGCATATAATTTTTTCCCAAACTCTAAATTCCATCTTTCATATGGATAGACTGTGGAATTAAGGTATACTCGTATGTCACTTATATTGGCTGTAGTAAACTGGGTGGCATCTTTGGCCTTATTGTCGCAATTGTTACTATTCTGAAAACCAATAATCAAATATCTCGGTTTTTCAAGACTTGTGCTAGTCCTTAAAGCCCACACATCTGATGATGTTTGTCGCAAAGCAGGTAGTTCGTAAAGATCCCATTTACGATATGCCATTGGAATATTGGCGCTATTTACACCTTTATTCATGCGAGACATTATCTTTAGCTTTTGACGATCGTCGGGAATAATATGACGAACTCTCCATTCGATTTTATCAATATTAATGTCTGCTTCCACTTCACCAACATAACAATTGGTAAAATTGCGAGCGATAATTAAAATAAGCTCTTGCTTAACATTAAAAATTCCTTTCGTATAGTCCTCTGCAAAACCCATTAGATACTTTAGGGGGAGCTTTCCGGAGAATACATGACTTGTGGCATCAACAAGAGCTTGATTATTTTCATTTAGACCCCATCCACAAACCATTAGAGAATTATTTTGTAAGGCGCCGAAGGATGCCATCGTTTTCAGTGTTGTAGTAATTCCTGGTTTTCGGACAATTGCGACTTGTTCACCACCACCCATTTCATAGCGAATTTCGTCGAAAAGGAAGGCTATAGCATTATTCGATAAGTAACATTTCTTTGTTGCATCTTTAGGTTTGAAAGTACCTTCGATGTATATGTAACTTTCGGAAACATCCAAGATTATGTCTTGAAAGTGTACGGGAATACGAATTTCATCAGAGTTCTTAAATGTTGGGGAACCATATGGTTTATAAGTATGTTCCTGTAAACTTATTATGGAGTTCTCGAAGATAGGTTCGGTGAAAACCTCGATCTTTTCACTAGTAGCCGTCATTTTCTAGATTTTCGTATTTTCAAACCAATTGATCGTAAAAAACTGTAATCTTCACGAGAAAGCTGCTGCTGCTGCTGCTGCTGCCGATGAGGTCTTTTCGATCTTATGACTGGATTACGAATGAGCCTGGTTTGCCTACTTTGTTTACTTTTATTATGTTTAACTGAATCTTTCACAGTATGCAACAAACGTAGTTGAGTGTTAAAGCAGAAACCCATCCTTATGCTATTTTCTTTAATTCCAATTTAATAATTATCTTCTCGCCTCGAAAGTCAATCAGATCTCCGTCGTCATCCAAGATTCGCAGACTGATGTTGTCTATGAACTGACGTCCTTCCGGTATAATCGGCATATAAATAATATTCTGCGGCTCTTTCGTAATTTTATACCCTGCTTCAACGTCAATATCAAATTCAAATAGGATGTGGCATTTCGACGAGTTCAGGAATGCACCAGAGATTATATTACAATCAACCCGTATAATGCGTACTTTCATAATATCCACATTGTACACTGACTGATGCTTTTCATTTTTTTTTAACACTTTAGCGTCAAACCCCAACATTTTGGCAATACTTTTGTCACCACCCAAATCAATGTCATACTTCGATTTCATCTCACATTGTAATGTATTATTGTTGGCTGTTAACGAAAATATTTCATCACTATCGTCGCGGGTTGACTCTTTTAGGGCTGTCAACATAGCTTGACCAATTTCATCAATTTCATATGCTCCGGGTGGAATGGTCAGTAGATGTGATATTTTTTCATTTTTTCATCATTCCTTATTTTACCAGATGAGCTGTTGTTTTCATCAATTATGTAACCAAATGAGTTGTTGTTTTCATCAATGTTAAAAATTGAATTATATGTGTAAAATCCCACAAGTGCAAGACCATATTTACTTGTTGTACTCAGTTCAATGGGTGGATAAAAGTCGGCGCTTAACACGCTCGAGGATCCTGTTAGCGTGAATGTATGCGACATGACTGACGTTAAGTAGCTATTTGTGATTGTTTTTATTATCATTTGCAGCAGTTCAATGGGTTTAATACACTAGCGCTTTTTTTTTTCTTCTTATCTGATGTCGTGTTAATCGAATTTTCAGCTGTTATATTCACATCACTGATTTTGCAGTAACAACAAAATAATTTTCGAGGCAATGGCCCATCACCCACATCCTTGTTGGAATCGTCACTGTCGCTATTGTAATGTTCATAGCAAAACTGATATTTCATCATATCCTCGTCACTTTTCAGTTCATTTGACAGCTTATCCCAAACTAGAGCAATTTCATTTGGCGCCATCGAAATCATTACTTCCTTCGGCACGTTTTCTAATTCTTCGGCAGTCATTCTCAACAATCCACCCACTTGTTTAAACACTTTAAGTGAGTGCAAGATCTTTGTGTAGTTATCGCGTTCAACTTGTGACGTCAAAGACATAATTATTATTATTATTTTATATCGGAGAGAAACTTCAAACACAGATGGCCACACCAAACTGAATCGAATTCTTGCTGACGATCGTATGTATAGTAAATGTTTTTCGACGCGTTCGAACCTGTTTGCAGATATCTCACCAATTCGGTAGGTGGTGGCAAATCACCAAAGCTATCATAGTATGTTACTTCAAAGTTGACTTTTCGATATGCCACCCAATGCGTCCCTACCCCCGATGCGCTATCCAAATTAACAATGGCTGCTTCATACCGTCGGGGACCACGTGCAGGTAATGAATCTCGCATATAAACTCCCCTAAAGTGAGGTATCTTTAGTTTTAACACATACTTTTCCAGATCGACATTTGATAGCGGTCTATGGGGTAGGGATTCAATTAGTTTTTTGACATATTCCTATGGTTCATAAACAATCCCATACCTGAACGATATGGTTTCAGATATAATCCATTTCCTCTTAGTTTTAAAGTGGCGCCTGTTTTTTCTGCATTTGCCTTCTTCACTTCTTTGATGGTGCGAACAATGCCGGCGACGCCACCTGCTAACGAGCCTAAGGCTGACAGACCAGCAAATATTGGTATTAATGGTAATACTCCACCAGTTTTAGGAATAGGAATAATCCTAGGTGTGCGAACTTTTCGTTTACCACCTGCTTCTTTTACTGATTTGCGGGCTGCTGTAACGGCTATTTTCGATGCATTTAGAATATTCATTTTCTTTCCACCACCTCTTAGCAATTCTGCACGAATCGGACGTCGAACAGCAGAACCAAAAGCTACTTTCTGCACACGCACCCGCTTTCCAGCACGTCGCTTACCAGCTTGCCGCTTCCTCTTGGTAATTTTTGATCTACGACCCTTCCTTTTGCTTGATGACACACCCATACCAAAACGTTGCTTTGTTTTCATAATGTTTGTTACCAACCACGCAGCACTCTTTTCACCAACGCTAGCGTCTGCAGATTTCACTCGTTTCCAAGCACTTTGTTCCAACTCGTAATCTGCTTGGTGCTGCTCACTTAAATTGTCTCTATTACGTAAGTAAGCTAAATCGTGCTTCTTACACGCCACGTCTAAAGGATTAATTCCTTGATCACCTCTTTTCACACGTTTAATCACTTTTGTTCCGGGACCACAATATTGATAACCTGGGATATGCAGCTCCACCGGCAGGTTATTAATTAAGGAGTTAACAAAGCCTCTTCCAGTCTTAGTCTGTAAACGAGACGATCTACTTCGTCCGGTGATCAGCATCTGAATGACCATTTAAGTGAAAAGTTTGCTATAAAGTATTGATTTTATCAATATGCGGATAGTACATTTGAAACAAAAATTCCCCATCGATAATCTCGATGAAAAAGTTGGGTGTGGACATGAACAGAAATTGTTAAGGAAACACGGTCCTTTGCTTCCATCATCCATTCGTGGAATAATAATTGGACCTTCGAATTGTGGCAAAACCAATGTTATGATTTCACTACTTACTCACCCCTTGGGTCTTCGTTTTGAAAATGTTTATATCTACTCCAAGTCCCTACATCAACCAAAATACGAATATTTGAGGAAAATTCTTACACCCATCAAGGGCCTTGGTTACTATGCATTCAGTGATGCTTGCAATATTGTGGAACCATCGGACGCAAAGCCTAATTCGATATTTATATTTGATGATGTTATGTGCGAAAAACAGGATGTCATAAGATCTTATTTTTGTATGGGACGTCACAAAAATGTGGATGCCTTTTATTTGGCTCAAACATATTCACGAGTTCCTAAACAGCTTGTGCGAGATAATGCCAACTTTATTATTATGTTTAAACAAGATGAAATGAATATGAGACACGTTTTTTCCGATCATGTATCACCCGACCTGAATTTTACACAATTTCAGGAAATGTGCTCGAAATGTTGGGATAATAAATATGGATTCTTGGTTATCGATAAAGATAGTGATGTAAATTCGGGAAGATATCGCAAGGGACTTGATAGCTATATATTTGTTTAACAGTGATGAATGCATTCATTTCATTGCTGTTCGGTAGTTTGTCAACACCATGAATGAAGAAATTGACTTAAAACGAAAACTAGTGGAAACGACCAATGCTGTTCGAAAAAAATTTAAGCAATTCAAGGCGGTGAAGACACAAAGTGCGCTCGACTTGGATAAATTTTACGAACCAATCACTAAACCACTAACATCTATATCTAATGTAGTAAAGCAACGCCAGCAGCAGCAGCAACCCAAAACCCAAGGAAAGCAATATAGTCGTAGTACTAGCACAATGGAGGAGCCTGAGGAAATATCCGATCACATATCATCATTTCAATCGTCTACACCGCGGATAAGCCGAAAAGCTCACATCGATACAACACCGAAACGTGATACCAATGTTACATTGTTTGAGACACCTTCCCCTTCAAGTTATACAAGTTCACCACCGCTCGACAAGATTCAAGCGTACTTAAATGGCTTAAAAAATAAGCCATCTCAATACGATACCATTTATGGTGTACATTTTGGTAAAAAACCGAATCACCTTAAAAGATATATTGGTAACCTAGAAGTGCGTTTTCCAAATGGCAAAATTTCTTTATATAAAAACGGGAAAAATGTTGGTGTATTTGATGGAACGCCTCAACTTTACGATTTGCTTTTTTTAAGAAATCCACCATTTCTAACACAACACGATAAAATCGATGATGGTGTGCTACAGAAATACACGGATATTTTAGAACTAACTAGTGCAGCATATGAAAATTATGACAAAAATATGGGTCTACGAGAAACCAGATTAATGAAATATTTGCATATTATAAAACCACTACTGATGCCGGCGGGCACTAAATCAGGTGGTGCTGTTGTAAAAAATAACATCGCTGAAAAAATAAAAATACCCAACAAGAAACTACTTTCTTCCAAATCACCTCAATACATTTATTGGAATAAACCAAAGGAGTTGGTTGATCGCTTAAGATTGCTGTGGAGTTCAAAATTAGCTGGTAATACTGGGCATGACAATGAGATTATGTCAATTGTTGAGGAACTTCGTGAAGAACAAATAATATATTAAATTATGTACCTTGTTTCCTTTGCTCAGTGTCTAATGAGACGTGTTCGCTTCGCTACAAAATATGGAAGCAAGCAGGGGAAAAATTGAAATTGTTAATGAACTGCACCGGACTGCTAGAAAAAACTTTATTAGAAGGCGGACGATCATTAAAGGATACAAGGATTTATGGCAAATAGATTTAGCGGAAATGCAACAATATGCTGATGAAAACGATGGTTATCGCTACATCCTTGTATGCATCAATTGTTACTCCAAATTTGTGTACACCAGAGCAATCAAAAACAAGACCGGTGCTGAAGTGACCAATGCAATGAAGAGTATAATTGAAGAGGCATCGTATACACCAGACAATTTACAAAGTGATCAGGGAAAAGAATTCTATAATAGTCGCTTTCAAGCCCTTATGAAAAAATTTAATATAAATCATTATTCTACATTTAGCACGAAAAAGGCGGCAATTGTTGAACGTGTTATAAGAACTTTGAAGAGTGCATTATACAAACAATTTTCGACTAGAGGTTCCTACCGGTGGGTGGAACTATTACCATCAGTAACAAGCGTCTATAATAACACAATGCATCGCACCATCGGCATGAAGCCCAAAAATGTGTTAGAAGATACCCAAATTAGGGCATACGATTATTTAAAGGTTAGACCGAAGAAATATAAATTCCATCTGGGTGATATAGTTCGCATCAGTAAATACAAATCCATATTCGAAAAGGGGTATACACCTTCATGGTCAACAGAACTCTTTAAAATAGTAAAAAGCAACATCACAAATCCACCTACTTACATACTGGAATCATTAGAAGGTGAACCGATTAAAGGTTGTTTCTACGAAGCTGAACTACAAAAGACAACCAACCCAAACGTATATCTTGTTGAAAAAATTCTTAGAAAACGTCAGAAAAATCACATCGATCAATTGTTTGTAAAATGGTTGGGTTTCCCTAATCAATTTAATTCTTGGATAGATAAGTCTGATATTGTTTAAGTACTTAATGTAGTTTATAAAATATTTTTCCAGAAAATAGATAACACTTATTGTAAAATTTGCACATGTATCTTTTATTTTAATATTTCCCTTCCCAGATTGGTTTAAATAATAAGATAAATAAACAATCAAATCGGTTTATTATCATAAAAGCATTACAATAAAGACCTTAAGAACTAAACTTGGGTGATTGCTATAACAATACAATTACCAAAGTATTTTGTTACTTTTTCCTTCTATTTATCATGATAAAACCTTCTGTCTACTTTCCGAATGTAAATTCTGGATGAAAATTTCTATCAACTTTTTCTTTAGTTTTCTGTACTTTCTCCTTTAAGTGATTTATTTCTTCATTCAATACAGCGAATCTCCGAGAAATATCTGTATTCAATCCTATGATTTTTCGCTCAAAAAATTGTATAACATTCTTACTAATTTCGTCAGCAACTTGTATGCGCAGATCTGATAATTTCTTAACAATTACAGCAGTTAGTTGTATACGCAGGAGATCACGTTGAGTGAGAACATATTCTTGAGTAGCAGCATCATTTGGTTTTTTAGGTGATGCAACATTCTCTAGGGATTTTCCTTGCATATCATACTGATCATCGAGAGTAAGCCTGAATCCATTTCCAGGTGGTCCACGTAAAAACCGACATTTTTCATTGGTTTTCTTACGTCCAAACTTATCAACTGTGCTGTTACTTTGACTCATCCTTAACTTAAACTAAACTAATTTGCTATTTTACCTTCTACTTATATAACTTCATAAGGTTTTCATCTTACAAACGCTTATATAGGGTTTGTTATGTTGGGAAAAATAAAACAATGCTTTTACTACAAACAATTTATTTCCTATCGGTTTTATTTATATATATTAAACCATAACATTTATTTTTAAACATGACCATTATTTATAATAATATATACATACATTTATATATATTATACAGGGTGAGGATTTTAAAGTGTTACAACGCAATATCTGAAAAACGGCTATAAATATTTTAGTCAAATTTTGGGACGTGGATAGGGAGGTTGGGGGACAAATTTTAAAATATTTTTGATATTTACCCCCCCTCCAGATTTGATGTGGCTAGTGACAAATTTGAAATGTCAAATGGAAAGGTATTTTTTTTTTTTGATAATTCGATTCCTCGTCAATAACTACGTAAGTGAGCAGAAAATTGTTACATTTGCTCTACTAGTTGCTTAGTTACGAATTTTTTAATAAATAAAATAGGAATACTTAAAAATGATAATTCCTTAAAAAATCTAACGACGATCATGCTTCAAAAGGTGTTCAAAATGACCCCCATCCATTTCTAAACATTTTGCAATTCTTTTTTGACATGAGTTGCGCACGCGAGTTAACATTTGAGGCGTTACTAAATTACATGCTTGTTGAATACGATCTTTCATGTTTTCTGGTGTGGTCGGTGGTGTAGCCATAACTTTCTCTTTTATAAATCCCCACAAGAAAAAATCTAATGGGGTTAAATCTGGTGACCTTGCAGGCCAATTTACAGGACCACCACGACCAATCCATCTGTTTCCAAACATTTCATTTAGTGTATCTCGAGCTTGTCGGGCAAAATGTGGCGGAGCACCATCTTGCTGAAACCATAGTTCTTGTTGATTTCCATTATTATTCAGAAGTTGTGGCAAATCGGTTTGTAAAAAATTATTATACATTTCTCCATTTAGGTGACGGTCAAAAAAATGTGGTCCAATGACTCTATCTCCGACTATGCCACACCAGGTATTAACCGACCAAGGATGTTGGTTTGGCAGAAATCTCATCCAGTGAGGATTTTGAGGTGCCCAATAGTGTAAATTGTGCCGGTTGACCTTAAATTAAGAAAAGCAAAATTGATTCAATCAGTATAAAATTAAAAATAAATCTAAATGTATGTGAATATTCTCTAAACACCCGTTAACGGGTGTTTAGATATGTATTTATTTATGTACACCCATCAAGTAGTGGATTACATATTTTTGATTATTAAAAGTTACATTAATCCATATTGATTTAAATAATTACCTGACCACAATTGGTAAATGTAGCTTCGTCAGAAAATACTATCTTTCTTAAAAATGCATTGTTTTCGTGAATTAAAGTTTGTAACCACGTACAAAATGTAATCCTATTTTGAAAGTCTTGGCCATACAATTCCTGATGAATAGTTATGTGGTAAGGGTGAAAATTGTGCTTGTGTAAAATAGCCAGTACCGATTTTTGGCACATTCCTGAATCACGAGCAAGTTCCCTTGAACCAACATGAGGATTTACAGCTATTACACCCAACACTCCAACGGCCATATCGTCATTAGTTTTTGTTTGTCTTCTAACTCTGTTCTTATTTTTTAGGATTCCCGTGCTGCGGCCTCGATCTTCTAATCGCTTAAATGCCATATGAGATTTTTGAATGGCGGGAAACCTAACAGTCCACAATTGCGCCGCTTCCCGGTAGTTTTTTCTACATTCTCCCAGAATTAACAACATGTCTATTTCAATGTCATAAGATTGTTCCATAATTGCACTGAATAATGAACTTTATCAGATTATCACTACTTGTCAAAGTCAAAAGTGGTTTCCTAGGATACAACATAATTAAAGGTTTGGATAAACAATAATCATAGGTGTCATGATTTAAAATGTGTAGTTTTAAGTATTCCTATTTTATTTATTGAAAAATTCGTAACTAAGCAACTAGTAGAGCAAATGTAACAATTTTCTGCTCACTTACGTAGTTATTGACGAGGAATCGAATTATCAAAAAAAAAAAATACCTTTCCATTTGACATTTCAAATTTGTCACTAGCCACATCAAATCTGGAGGGGGGGTAAATATCAAAAATATTTTAAAATTTGTCCCCCAACCTCCCTATCCACGTCCCAAAATTTGACTAAAATATTTATAGCCGTTTTTCAGATATTGCGTTGTAACACTTTAAAATCCTCACCCTGTATATTATACTGGTTTATGGAAATACAGTTCAGAACATGTTTTTACAAACAAAAGTTGTTCCAATAAGTAATTTTACTTTTCTTGATCTTCTACTTTGTCCATTATTTCACAACCATTTGCACCATCGCTGCGGATGACTACACCATCTTTTACGATATAAGTAATATCGTCGGGATCCACATAATCAACTAAATTAAATTTTGTTACCAAATCACTTGCTAGATCTGGTATATGAATGACAAACTTGGCAAGATCATTATCAATCATTTCAGCACAAAATTCACTCAGGTTTATGGATCCGTAGAGATATTGTCCACATAGATGCGCACCAGCCATAAAATTGAATGCATCACGCACATACTTTCTGTACTGACAGCCAGTTGAATCCAAACAGGAACCATCAAACATTGAAAACTGTAGTATATCTTGAGCCATACGTCTTAATTTGCATGCTAACCAACTTATATACGTATCTTGTTTTTCAGCAACATTGTCACACATCTACAATAGAATAATGAGATTGTGATTGTGTTTTCTGATACTAGGTATTACACTTTTCTTACATTATCAATTAAAATTAAAAATACGATAAACTATATATTAAAATATTCTTTACACAACATTGTTTATTCTAAACACCCAAAATTTAATAATGCTCTAGTATTACCCCCAGAAAATACATGTGAGCTTTGCCCCAAATATGTTAGGGTAAATTTATCACATGATTTATTCATTATGTCAACAGTTGCCTCTGATAATGTTTCAGCAACACGCTTGGGTAAGAAACTTTCAAATGTTACATTATGTGTTTTATCATATAAAGTAACAACAATACTTTTACCAAAACGTGTTGAAACAAATATTATCTGTTTTATGATATAAATTTTTCCCACTGTTAGTGTTGAAATTTTTCGGTGCTCGAGAAATTCAACATCCTTGTTTATCATATTATTAATTTCAGCCAAAGTCTGCTGTGAAAGACTCATTATTGAAATATGTAATAAAATACCTTTAATAACTTTCACAAAACACACCACAAACACAATATTTCTATTCAACTTTCAAGGCAACAGTTATCAATGCCTGTGTGACTATGCGGCTCTGTAGGAAAGGGACCTTTTTATAGGATAAATTTTCGAGGTAATGGAGGGGGAATAATACCACAAACAATGCACGCTCAAGGTCATGCAACATCAAGGTCATAAAACTTCAAGGTACATTTTCAAGGTCAAGGTGATACCAACACCTGCGTTCAAGGTCAAGGTCATATGACGTAAATTTTCAAGGTCAAGGTGATACCAACACCTGCGTTCAAGGTCAAGGTCAAGGTGATACCAACACCTGCGTTCAAGGTCAAGGTCATGTGACATCATTGAACACCTGCGTTCAAGGTCATGTGACGTCAGAGGAGTGGGGGGTGACAATGAAAGTGTATTAATCCTCTACTAGTGTTGGAAATGTCCCCCGACTTTTTCGATGCATAAGTTGGCATGCCTCCTCATGCTCTCAAAAGCATTTTGCAGCATTCCTGGCATTACGATTGCACATTCTACAGTACATTGTTCCAGTTCTTACAAATTATTTATAGGAGTTCTAAACATTCCTTTTGTTAAGTAAAAGAACACATAATAGCACATAATTGCCAAACCAGGTGACCTAGGAGGAAGTTCAACTTATGTATGCAAAATTATCAACCGGTCATTCAAAAACTCGTGGAGATAAGCTTTAGCTATCAACTAAAAATCATTAAAGTACCTAGAAGGCTTCAACATTATTAGTGATCACCAGTAGTGATTCCGTAAGTTTAGATCAACAGGAGACCTTTTCGCTTA
The DNA here is from genome assembly GCA_963920685.1 of Polydrusus tereticollis. Lineage (NCBI taxonomy): Eukaryota > Metazoa > Arthropoda > Insecta > Coleoptera > Curculionidae > Polydrusus > Polydrusus tereticollis. The sequence continues at coordinate 87,501,633 of OY987333.1, read as the reverse complement.
TGTTACTCACGTTTGGAATAACGCAATAGAACATCATGGGGAGTCGCGGGCAGTAGCACTGCAAATTTCCAAAGCCTATGACCGAGTATGGGATGAGCGGCCCCTAACTAAAGTCAGAGCATACGGAATTCCGGTTCAATTTTGTTCATGGCTGTCAAGCTTTCTTAAATACGTGTTCCACAACAAGTATATCCTCCAAAGCTTCAAGACCAACGTAAATCGTTTCCTGCACACACGCATCGCTCGCACAGCGTCATAAAGGATTAATCCTGCAATGCTCTGCCTTATAATAAGAAAAAAAAATATAGTATGTCTTGTCGTATATTTACCTTCCTACTAACAATGGTCATGCTGAAGATTATCATCGTGTAATAAATTGTTGAATAAATTCACTCAAAATGTTCTTTTTGTACCTGTCTGCATTAACGGTAAAATACAAAAAATGAAACCAATTATTATTGACAGACCACTGGTAGTACGCCAGGCGTCTGGGGTGGTATTCTGGCAAAGGGGCTTATTTTGATTGCATCTTATATCGAATATGGATGCATATCCAAGTTCTTTTTACAATCGTCCAAACATAAACGCTGATTGTATTTCCAAATTTCACTAACTAGCACACCAATTCGAAATTAGGCTTTAATCATGTAAATCACTTGTGAAACCCATAATTCAAGACCGGATTTACCAGAGCGGTTCTTGTTTTTTGTTTTTTTTTTAAGGCGTACCTTAAAACATCTTTAAAAAACAGCAAGAATGTTTTTAAATCTTATCGTTTTTATTCAAGATTAGACCGCACAGACGTGTTCGGTTTCGGTAAAGTTTTAAGCAGTTGACATGCGAATGTGTTATTACCATGGTGCAATTTCGATTTGTTTACTTGCGTAGTATGCTACATTCAAAATCGGGATTCATATCAATTCAGGTTAGTTCAGGTTCGATATCTTCTGTTAATTATCTCGTATTATTTCTTTCGCAAATGTGCGCAAATTGTAGATTGACATACTATAAACGTTTAGAAACACAGTCACGTTTGGCAATACTGTAAGTAATCTTTCAATTCTTAAACGTTTTTAGAGAGTTTTCGCGTTGAAGTAGTTCGAAAACTTCTGAAACTTGTTTTTCAATTTTTGTAAAAACACGCCCAACGATTTTTTTCTTTTAATCTATTTTATACACTCTGAGCTCAAAACCAAAATTTTAAAAATTCTTGAAATGGTGCTGACCTATATCACACAAGACCTCACCGGAACTGCATGATACATTTTGACAATCAAAGACTGATTGGCATTCAAACTAACCTATAATCAATGCAAAAAAATTTCCGTTGCACGTCATCAATCAGCTGATAATAGTAAATCCGTGGTCTGGTGGGCGCAGAGTAGTGAATGGCTTGAGGTGAAGTGTTCGTGAAGCACACTTGATACGCACTTTATGTGTGCTTGAAGGACACGCATATCAAAACAGTGTACGAATTGCATGCAATGCGTGGAGGAGCAAAGGTTAATGCCATTGCCAAAATGTCATCATCCGATGATGAAGATCTTTTAGCATTCTGCATGATTCTACATGCTGCCCAAATTAAATATTAAATTGTTGATCATCACCCCTTTTTATTAAAATTGTAAACACTAAAATAATTGTCCAGGAGTAAACCGTCCTGGAAATGTCAATGTCAATCAATACGAAACACTGCAAAATATAACCTGAAAAGCTATAATTCAGCGCGCGTCAAGTGAAAGTAAAACAGGTTCTATTTTTTAGCACGCATGCCGTGCGGCACTGCATAGTGAAACGACTCACTTCTTTCGCACGGCTTCTGTGTGCGCCATTGCATATAAAAACATGGTATGCTGCACTGCATACCAACCTCATGCGCACCTCATTTCTCTTAACTTAAAGTGCACATCCTTGGTGGGCGCTCCCCCTAAGAAAACATAAATCTGGGCAAAAAATATTAAAATTTCATTCGATATTGAATGTATTAAAAACTTAAGGTATTCTTCTTTGATGCTAACTCACCTACAGCAAATATTTTATTAGCTTAAACTTAGAAAAATAATATATTTTGATTATAGGCTCACAGTTTTCAACAGAGCTGTCAACGCTACGGTGGCGCCAGCTCATTCATTGATCTGTTTTGTTGTTTTCGTTTCTTGCGTGTATTTACGCATTTTTTAACAAAAACTTCAGATCTTTTCATAAATAGCATTAAAAACGGTTCTTTTAAGAACAAAAAAGGTGTATATATATTGGAAATTTGAATATCTCCACTGTAAGCGCAGTTTCAACGTCAGTTCAGGAAAATAAATTATAAAAATTACCTAAAATAAAACGTTCTCATGCCAAGAGGGTTAAATTTATCTTATTGGTTTGAAAAAAAAAACCTAGTGTAATTCCCTCACTTCATTATTTTAGTTACAATCTCGCAACATTGCTGATAAGTGACGTCACTCGAAGGGTATGACGTGTGACGGGAATTGTTTTGCATTACAGTCTGTGCGGTGGTTCTTTGCCGGTGCGTCATTACTTCCACGTGACTAAAACCATAATAATCTAATCAATATTAAGATATACCTAAAGCAAATTTAAAGCCGCCGTACGTCATACCCTTTAAGTGACGTCAGATATCGACAGTGTTGCCAGCTTGTAACCAAAATATCCGAACGAGGGAATTACAGTTTTTTTTCATAAAAACAAGATAAATATACAAAAGTTTCCCATAGTTTATGTATTTGTTTACTACATAATACCTTTTACCATCAACTTTAGTAGATCCAACACTTCTTGTATTTTCATCTTGCCAAGATCGACCATTGTCATTCTGAAAAACCCATGTTTCATCCAAGAAAACGAATTGGTACAAGAATGCTTTTTTTTCTTTAATATATTCTTTTAAAAATACTAGTAGTTTGAAGGCTACATGGAAAAGTTCAATAAGCCCTCGCCTTAGTTCATCTTTTTACCATCTGAAGGCTATTTTCTTAAAGAGGTTTCTTAATAAAATAATAATACAAAGATGGATCTTCAATCATCCTCCAAATTACTTAAATCACTCGCCTAATTTACTTTAATAATAATGGGTTGAATGTTCATTCTATCTAATACGTGTTCTTTTTTATACCATTTTAATATCTCGCTTTCTGTGTGCCGAATTAAATTTTTCCAAACATCAGGAGTAGCAGTACCCAATGATTCTTTCCACATATTCATACAGTCAGTTTCTGTACTGCCATTTCAACCAATATATCTGTTGTAATAATTTTTGGTAATCCCCAAATATGTTCAATCGGATTGAACATACAGTGGTATGGACGAAGCCGTAAAACTTTATGTCCATATTGCTCAGCCAGGTTATCAACTAAATATTTTTTTGGTGGCTTATGTCTGAAAACAATTTTACTTTAATATTCAAGAATATGTTAGAAAAAAAGGGCATACCTACAAAATGTCTTGTACCCAACCTATTAACGATTTGTAAACGTTCGGCTTTGAACATTGTATAATCAAATTTAATTTTATTAGTTGTTAGCCATTCTTGAATTGCAGCTTCATTCCATGATGTATTAGGTATTTTTGTTAACAACATGCTATGGTATGGGGCGTTGTCTATTACAATCACAGATGGCTTTGCTAAATTTTTTAATAATTGGTTCTCGAACCGTTGTAAAAATTTTGCTGATCAATTTCTCCATGGTAGTCACTCAGCTTAGTTTTAGAAGAGAAAATTGCCTCTGCACCCTCAACAAAACCATCTTCACTACCAGCATAAAGTATTATGTATCTAGAAAAATATGTTTTACCTAGGTAAACTTCTCATAGTTCATATATTTGTTTACTGCATAATACCTTTTACCATCAACTTAGATCTAACACTTCTTTAATTTTCATCTTGCCAAGATCGACCAATGGTACCATTCTGGAAAGTCCATGTTTCGTCCAAGAAAACGAATTGGTACAAGGATGTTTCTTTTTCTTTAACATATTCTTTCAAAAATACCAATCGTTTGAAAGCTACATGGGAAAGTTCCAGAAGCCCTCGCCTCGGTTCATCTTTTTCCATCCGAAGCCTATTTCCTTTAAGAAGCTGCCTAAAGAGTTAAGACAACCATCAAACAGTTATCTGTCTTTTAATTTCTTACTTAAAGTTGTCAAAGTTACATGATGTTCTAAAAAAAGTTACAGCTTATGTATAACCAATGTAAAATATTAGTTTTTGAATAATACAACTTCCTTGTTTCATACATTCCATAAATAGTGTCACGGATAGAACTTATATCCAATATTGACACAATTACAACTCTCTTTATATAAAAACGTTTCCTTTCAGGTGACTCCAATAATTTATTTTGCTTAACTGTTGTTGAAACTGCGCTTACAGCTATTTTTCACAAATAGTAAACAACGTAATCGACAGAGATACGTATGTGCACTTTTGCTGTTCTTAATAGAATCACAAAACAATAATTAAGGTTAGTTGTGCATAAACGTCAAACAAAGCCAACGAACGAGCTGGCGCCACCGCACCATTTACAGTTGTGTTGCCAACTATCGGCCAATAAAATTCAAATTATAATAATTAATCAAGTTTAAATAAACAAAATATTTGCTATAAGTGGGTTATGCAAAGACATTAGAACTATTAGACGAAACGATTCATTCATAATTCCCATAAAAGTATCGACTATTATTGTTTTAAAATAATTGGCGAGTGCGAGAGAGAAAGGCAGATCTCCTTGGCCCGATCGGCAACATTGTAAACCGTCCCTTGATTTTGATCACCAGTGGTGTAGAGGTTAATACCTAACAATGTATGAAAATAATACAATAAATTTTTTTGTATCAGAATTTTTTCCTAAGCATGGAAATAATAGGCTACAAGAAATATACTACAATAAAAAAAAAATTAATCACATTGCTTGTTTGATTTAATTGTTTTTCGTCTGAAATCCTTTTAACATATTGGATTAATTCCGAATCTTGAATTTTAGAATCACAAATTTACCTTTAATATTTATAAGATTCCGAAATTTCTGAATCCCAGTATGAAAGAAAGAGGTTATTTGGAAAATTCCTATTTTGAATTAGTTTCAGTTGGAAATGTATCACAAAATATGGGTAGGTACGTAAATGCTAAATAAAACACTGCTACTATTGCAAAAAAGTTGCTAAACTTTATTTCATTATTAGAATTAAAATCATTATTAAAACCTTTGTAAAAATTGTAATTACGAGGTAGACTACATTTATTCTTATTAAAATCTATAGGACATTAGGTATACGAGTGTCCCAATTCTATTTGGACATGAAATATCTTAGCTCCTGTATATAAAAAAAAAACAATGAATACAAACATTTCTTATTTCAAAAACTGCCTTCAACAAGCATATACTTAAATATACAGGTTGTCCTAAACTTTGTAATATGTACTCATCGACTTAACACCATTGTATGTACTATATAATATACTAATATGTCTAAACTGAATGGTTGTTGAAATATTGTTAATTGAAAAATTACGGTTCTTGAAGTCAACAAATATCAACCTCGGGTTTAACCAGATGTCATATTTTGTTACTTCCTGTTAAAAGCTGGAAGTTATGATAGAAGATATTCTTAGATAAACAATGATAAACTAAGGTGTATGTATATTATTAATAATAATCTTTATTTACAATAATGTTTAAAAACAACAAAAGAAGGTGGCTTCACAAACAGAATAATGTATTCCAAAAAAATAACTACTTAATCATACATCATAAATAAAACATACCCTAATACATGATTGTGCTGCTTCTGTTATAGAAAATTTATCCTTCAACACTTTTAATAGTCCTGTTAATGTCCTTACCCGATCTTTAAGGTGTCGGACTTGTTTTTTTAAATTATAAATTTGTTTTCTCTGTTCAGTAATTGTGTTTTTTATAATAATTGTAACGTTTTTCCTCCATTTCCCTGGGGTGGAAAAATCGCTACTGGCCATGTCTCCAATATACCTAATGCCCTTTTCTAAAAAATGTAAAAAATACACTTTAAGTAGCTTTACTCCTTTATGCAATTAAAAAAATGTATATTATACAGGGTGGCGCACATACGAAACATGTACGGAAAACGTTAAAAAAATTTAAAATTATTTTTGTTCTAGTACCTAATATGTAGGTTTATATTGGGAGCACATTTCAAAATTATTTTGGAATATACTGGGTGGCTCAAAAAAAAGTTATACGTACACCAAAGTTGCAAATTTCTAAATGAAATATCTTGTATATTAGGTACTCTTATGGTGTATTTAAATGACCTGTGTGCTTCAAGCAACTAAACTGAATATCTTAAATCATATTCAGTATTGAACACCTGCTGTATAAAAAAAAAATTTAAATGTGCCCCTTAATGACCCCACTTAACCTGAATGACTGACTATAGGTACCTACTGAAACCAAAAAAAAAAAAAAAAAATTTTAACAGTGTGTTGTAAATGAACACCCTGTATGAGTACTAATTTGATATACCTTTTCCTAGATGTAGCATTTTCAATAGCTGCATAATTTTCAATAGGTTGAAATTATCCTACTTCCGAAGCAGTTTCGGTGATTGAGGATGACATCTCATCAATGTTAGGACTGTTTGTTTTCAAAATGATAAATTAGTTTACAAAAATAAATTGTGTTAATTAAAGTTGATAAAGATGTAAAGTTACCTAAAAAGAAAATATGCTTACCCAATTCCAGAAGGACCAGGAACTGACATTATATTTGGAACAATATTTGTAGGCCTAAAATAAAACGAAGAGATGGACATAGAACTTTTTTCTAGAATCAACAGAAAAATAAAAGAAAAAGCCCAAATAGCATTTTTCTTCATGATTAACATTTTTTGAACAACTTTTGTTTGCATAGGGCCTACGTACCTTTGAATATTAGGAGACTTATAAATAATCTTGTAAGGTTCATCAGCAACTTGATCAGCATCATCTGATTTAACCAATATATCATCAAAGCATAGCTTAGACATCCTAAAAATGAATAAAATGAACTTCTAATTAATATTAAAAGGGTTTCATAATGAATAATAGGTATACCTATTACACTTAATATAAACCAAAAGTTTTATTTGTCATAAATATAGCATTACTAATTTTATTATTAATAGATATTACTTACGCCAATGTTGTTTTTTGCGGCAGGTGGTGTTCCAATAACAGTTGACTCAGAACTAAAAAACAAACAAGGACATTAAAATATTTTAAATAATTCTATTAGGCAAACCAAAACTTGACAGCTCCCAATATTACCTGTTAGAGAGGTCGTCTAGAAATAACAAGCCTTCACAGTAACGAGGGTTTACTCCCTTTCTAACATATTTAGCACCATTCACCCTTACTAAAATATCTGCAGGGAAAAAGTGATCCGAGCACAACTCTGGATTGTTTCGTAAAGGTTGGTTATCCAGAATCCTACTAAAGAAAACCAAAGTTTTCTTTTTTCAGCATCTTGAGGAAACCTAAACAGAATGTTTATATGTTATATATAAAACATCTCAATAAATAGGTACCTAATTAAATTTAGGAATAGGATTTCAATTTTACAGTATTTTACTAGTCGATATCTTTTTACTCGTTTACTATTAAGTAGCTACCATGAGTTATTTATCAATATCTACTCTTAATTGTTTCTAAGTATAACAAAACTTTTTCATTATGCATAAAAGTTTTAACAACAATGACCACAGCATTAGTAAACAAACCCATACGCTACACCAATGCTTTCTATAAAACAATAACCTAACCATACTTACCGATGAAATGATAAATTTGGATTAAAATTATCCACTTTTTACACACTACACGGGCACGAACCATGATTGTTTATTTCTACACTAATGTTTAGGCAAATACACAAGAAAATCAAAAATAAACTGCAATAAAGGCACAAAAACACAAGCTAGCTGCTGTGACTCACTGGCAACATCGCAATCGCTACAGTCATTCAAAGAATCTCTACGGTTGTAAAATCGTAGTACAATGTTGCCGTAGTGCCTGATATATATAATAATAATTTCAATACTTTTAAGGTTTTTAACAGTTTTCGATAAAATTCGCATAACATTGCAAGCATGAATGCATAATTTGATACGCGCACCTTAACTTTTTTGTATGTTAGGTTCTGGGCGTTACTGCAATTACTAACTCAATCTTTTAAAAACAGTTTTTCCCTAATATTTCTAACAGACAGGTAAAGCCGGCTAAGGTCAAATTTTGAGCGACAGAGATGAATAATAAAGAGGGAATGATGATTTGCCACATCAAAATGTAAACAATTTGGTCTAATAGTTCTAATGTCTTTGGGGTTATGTAAATAGTCAAAACAAAGTCTAAGTCCATTAACGTCAAAATTTTCGTGGCTAGTTTATTTATTATTTACCGTCAACACAAAAGTAACATTAAAATGGCTCTGAAAATAACAGCTTGTAGGATTAAATTGAATATCAAGGCACAAAACGTTTAAAAACAAATTGAAGTTGCCAGATCGAAACGATTACTTTGACAACAATGGGCAACTCGCCAAATATCTTTTGTCGCTGTCTAGTACATTACTTTGAATTCGAGATATATTGCGCATCCCCGGAGACGCTATATTATGTTTTTATTCACTTTTGACGTGCAATAAATAAAGATAGGGTATTGTAAATCGCGTTGTCTCTTGATCGTTTATTCATAACGCACCGGCTAAGATCTACCTATTGGTCTGGTTCATGGGCGGTTTACACTGGGCCATATCTGTAGCTTAGCTATTTCTTTTATTGTCCGAAAAATATATTTCTTGTAATCTTGGTAAAATAAGCATAATATTATCACTATGCAGAATATACAGACAAAGAGCGATATAGATAAATATCAGAGTTTATTCATTTTTCAACCAGGGCAAATTTTGATTCCATAAAGTATTATTGTTTTTCTCACTTCGGGGACCGATAACGCCAAATCTTAAAAAAATAATTATATTTTTCCAAACACATTGAAAGAAACTTTTCATATTCAGTAAGTAACATTAGGTTAAACTAATAATAAGACATTACTTTCACTAACACCCATTAAAACACATAAAAATCACATTTATTGGCTCGCATCAATCCTAATATGGCAACACTGTACGTCACATGGCAAATAATAAAAATTCAGGGAAATGTCAGATTTGATAAATGACACAAACTCATTAGTTGTTTATTTTTCTCCCTTAATTTTATTATTCTATTAGATGGTCGGATTAAAGTAAATATGGAATAAATAAATAATAAGGTATAATACTATTACTGATATTAAAAGATGTTTGTCAGACTTCTAATAAACAAATAAAAGTATCTTACAAGAACGAATAAGTTCTTTGCTCAAGCACCGCTGCAAGCTGATTAATAAAAGTACAAAAAGTTACATTATAATTTGCTAAGACGAATATTTTCTAAGTTAACTATATTGACTTTTGAAATGTTTTGAACATGAAGTTGTTTTTTTGTTGTTATTTTGTTAATTAAAGCTTTTCTTAACGTTTTTGCGGTTTTATTTATTATGTAAAGAAAAATATGAGGAGGGGCTGGGTAAAATTTATAATTTACAGTCTGGTGTCAACAACATTAAGTAACTTTTGGTAAGCTCACGTTTAATTGCTTTTGTTAATAAGGTGGTTAAAGCCCCTTTAGTAGATAAGCCCAAGGTTACAATCGAAAAATATCGGTCACAAAGACGTGGCGGTTTTCACCTTTGATAACTGAATTTAAAATGCCCCAGACTATTTTTTAATTACTAAAGATTTTATTTTCTATTTTCTTATTTATAATAATACCCTATTTGTTTCAAAAAACTTAAACGGTTTACACGAACTAAAAAAAGGAATGTAACTTACAACCTAATAATCCAGCTTCAAAACGTACAATACGAATAATATTATCAAATACAAGAAAGTGGGGTTATGTTCTGTTGCTTAATGCGAGAGAGTAATAAATAATTATTGAACTATAAAACCCAGTGGTCTTCGCCGTATTCCATAGGTTTAGTCCAATTATTATTATTGTACCTATGATTATTGTCAGGAGTTCCGAGATACGGTAGGTAGAGGCACATGTAGTTTACCTACCTGTGCCTTACTGTTTAAAAAATTTGAAATGTTTAGTTACTTTCCAGCACTTCTTGGAAAACTTTGTTCTTGAAAATGGCTAGTGTTTCTGAATTTGTTGCTGAGAAACGGATTAGTGAAACTGAGCTTCCTAAAAATGAGATAATTATAATTCTCAATGTGTTCAACGCTCTTCGCCACCAAAATTCAACATTCGGAGTTGCAAAAATAGTTGAAATGTGTTTGAATATGACTGGAGTCGAATAGTCAACAATATGCCGACTTATGCGCGAGGATAAACGCGGCCCCATCAGGTTACCAAAGAGAAGTATAGGAAGAAAAGAAACTATAATAAATGAGGATGAAAAAACTGCCATCAGAACAATCATTCACTCGTTTTACCTAGAAAAAGAAATACCTACTTTAGACAAAATAATGTCTGAAATGAAAAAGGATGATTTCATTCCACCAATGGGTAAGAAGAAAGTATGCAAAACTTCGAAGGAATTGAATTTTTGTTATGAAAAAATTCAAAACAGAAAATCTCTTTTAATAGAGAAAGATGAAATCATCTGAAGGCGACGACGATATTTGAGGGCAGTTAGACAGTTTCATAGGGAAAACAGGAATATCTATTATATGGACCAAATTTGGTTAAATGAAGGATATTCCATTGGTAAAATATGGCAGGATAAGCATATAAAAAGCGCGAGGCAAGCTTTAATGGAAAGATAATCCACTGGAATAAAGGCACCCCCGGGAAAAGGTAAAATATTAATAATTACTTACATTGGTAGCAAAAATGGAGTTGTTGATGGCGGCTTACTAGCACTTAAATCAAAACGGACTGGAGACGATTATAAAGACATTACCGCTGATTCCTTTAAAGAATAATTCCAGCAAATGCTAGATCTTATTCCTCCTGGGTCTGTTATAGGCATGGATAAGGCCAGCTACCACTCAAGAAAATCCGAAAAAATACCAACGTCTTCTTGGAAAAAAAATTACATCATTCATTGGCTTACTGTAAATAAGAAGCAATTTCATTAAGGTGTGCTGAAAAAGGAACTACTGAAGATTGTAAAGTTGAACAAACCTCTTTGTACGAAATTTATTGTCGACGATATCGCTTCAAAACTAAATATAATGGTACTTCGCCTTCCGCCATGTCACTGTGAATTAAACTCCATAAGATTGGTGTGGGCGCAAGTGAAAGAGTTGGTAGCAAAGCATAACACCATTTTTAAAATGAGAGACGTTGGAGAACTCTTGCAAAAAGGAATAAGGACAGTGGATTGTGAGAAATGGAGAAAGTGCGTCGAACATGTGATTGAAATAGAAGTAAGAATATGAGAAACTGATAACATGCTATTAGAAAGTACTGTAGAGCCCCTTATTATTTCTTTGGACCCCAACGATGATAGTTCATCGCACTACTCGGAACATGATGACTAAAATTTAAAAATTAAGTTGTTGTATTGTACATAGTAATTTTTTTTTTATAAATATTATTATTTATTCTAATTTATCTATTTTTGTATTCTTCTTACTTCTATATAAGTTTTTATCTACTTAATATTAGAATAATTAATATCCCAATGATCTGCCTATCCTGATTATATTATGTATTATATGCCTGATTATAGTATAATTATTGTTATAATTATTATTCTAATACACTACCTGTAGCAACGCCGCTGTCATGTTACATTCATTTATCAAACTCGTCTTTCTATTGTATGCAAATTAGGGTGACCCTAATTTAGGACCGGTTCGGGTTGTGTAGGTTTTAAATATCTGAAATGCGGAATTTTTAAAAACTATCATTGTAATTTACCCGAGATTTACAATGCAACCTTTAAGTTGTCCACCCTGCTTAATGGGTCCTGTCATTGCAAATTTACATTTTGTTACTCTTTGGCATTAAGCAACAGAGAATAGTTTTATCTAGATATTTATTTTTAAAATAATACCTACTATAGTTTACCTACGACCGGACGTTAGCGTTGGCAGTGTTAATAAGCATGCGCAATGCATGATAACGTCGATTTATGTTAAATATAATAGACTCTTGGACATAATTAACCGATAAAAAAACTCCCACAATATGCATAAGTTACAAGTTTGTGGCTCTAACTAAATTGTAGTATCACCCCTGAAAATTGTTTCGAGTTTTAAATGTTTCCTGCACCTAATACCCTCCACGTGGTTTTGACACAAAATACCCAATATTGGAACACACGATGTTTAGATTAATCTGAGTTTAAGCTAAAGTTAATAAACATTCCTAAAAAATTGTTAGAAATGCTAAAAGGCCGGACAAAAGAATTTGGGAATTTACCTCTTAATGCTGAATATCAAAAATTGTTACTGTTGTCATGGAAGTTAAATCCACCCTTTAGAGGGAACTAACTACTCCAAGTATTTGAAGCATAAAAAAATTCAAGACATTTCTTTTTCTAACAGTCAAGTTGATTGATAATTTTAATCCATTTTCGTGGGAGAGACTTCAATTTAGTTTTTACATTCAACATAATATCACATATTTATTGGGATATGCGGTAATTTTGTTCATGAAGAAATAGCTGTCTCTTAATAATTTTTTTTTGTTATTTTTTTCAATAAAATGTCTATTAACAATTAATAAAGAACAAAATTTCTCATGAAAGATTTACTTTCGGATAAACCTTAAATTTGGGAAAAATACTTCCACTTTTTTTCGTTACTTTAATTTGATTGAAGCCATACCTATCCCCGGCTAACAACAGAATAAATAGTAATGCCTTCATATTGAGGTATTTAACGACGCTGCTTATGTAAATAAAAAATATGATTTGTAAAGATGTCGAGGAAATGTTTCTTATGTATTGATGTTTTTGTTGTACCATTTTAGTCCTTTCTACCACATTACGCATAGCAATTATTGTGGTCTCCCGACCCATATGTCGTTTCGAACTTAATACGTTCGCGCCCCAGTAGGGTAGCAGATGCCCTTTTGAACCAATATCTTGTGTACGTGTCAGCATTTAGCAATTCAAAAAAATTTTACACATTTTACTGAAATCGATAAAAAGTTATTTTTTCCTACAAATTGGCATACGCATTTACTTTCTATACTTTTCTCTACTCTTTAATAGCGCGAAATAAAAACCGTTGGTGGGTGCTGTTAACCATCGATCGTATTTATAGTTTCCAAATTTTCAAGATATCTTTAAGGTCTGTGGTTATGGTAAATTTGTAAGACAAACTATTCTTTTCTCTAACATGGACACAATATTATGGACTTCTCTGTTAATAAAATTAATGAGTAAATACAGTCTTTTGTCTAAATGTTAGTGTCTAAACAGAAAGAAAACATATTTTAAAAAATAAACCATTTTCGGGCAAAACGATCCCAAATTAACAGTAAAATATCAAATGAGAACTAAAATATTTTGTCATTTTGCAGTCTGTAAATTAAATATTTGCCAATACTAACTGTTTAAACATGGCCAACAAATTTTATTTTTAAAATGTTCTCGGATGACAAAATGTGATATTTTGGCAGTATTGGAAGCATAAAAATTGATATATCTGTAATATTGGTAAAAACTTTCAATTTGTTTTAGTGAAGGTTGTTAAAAAAAGGCGTGGGAATCGAATAAACCCAATATGAAAGTAAAAAAATATATTTCCTATAAAATATTTCAATTAAAAGAAAAATAAAGAGAAATTTCAATTTTTTGCACACTCTATAAAAAATTTCAAAATTAAAAATATATATTGTACATAACTTTAGTAGTAGTAGTAATAGTAATTAAAAACTGTTACAAAAAATAGTAACTTTTAGATTCTCCCGAAAGCCTATGATATTAAAACGTTTTAGGTATATGGAGATATAATAAAAAAATAGAGCATTTGAGATGGTCTATTTGACGGTTTAAACGGCATTTCGATGGCACGTTTCTTGTGCGAGTTATTAATTTTTAAGGATGACTATTTTTGAATTTTCAAACATAAAAATAAAATCCTTGCCATCTTCCGATCTGGCAAAACGATTCAGTTCAGTTTTGCGACCCCTAGCGTGCTTTATACGAAAATTTTTAAAGTTTGGCTTTGACGTTTTATTTGGTTAACACGAGAAACACAAAAAAATCAAGACAATTGGGATGTAGCTTTTGAGCTACATAAATTAGAAACTGACTTTTTGGGACTTGCTGTATATGTAAATTTTCGTATTTCAACAACTTTGGTCTAACTCTACCAATAACTTTGCATAGATAATCTTTGTTATTCTACATATGCAAAAAAAATAGTTTAACTTAATATTTTCAGATTTTTATTATGACTTTGGCTCAAGTCAAAATATGTTTTGGGACACCCGGTACATTAAAGTTATTAATTTTTCCAGAAATCACTTTTAACCCGAAATAAAATCAACACACACACAAATGATATTCCATTACCAATACATTTCTATAGATAATCCTTTTCATTATTAAGATAAAAGTCCGCATCGACAATCGATACTTTAAAACTCACACAGAATCACTAACAAAAAAAAAGTACTCGCTCTTTACGTACATGGTCAATGGTGATCATATTCGGTAGTAGACAGTAGTCGGTCACTGGAAATATTTCTATGACGTTTGCATGTTTAATTTTACAAAATAAATACGTCTATTTTTGAGAAAATTGTTGCCCCAACAAAAAGAAAACATTATTTAAACACATATATCACATTTTTTAACTCCAACAATATGTACTTTTATCACAAAAAGTAAACTAAAACTCGAGTTTTCCTTGACATTTAAGACATATTAAAATATGGTAAATTAAATCTTTGCTACTTCATACTGTTTAACATGGCCAACTTATTTAATTTTCAAAAAGTTTTCGGTTTTATCCGTAAGGGCCATCAAGTGTTTATTAATGGATCTTTATGGACAAATTCTGCTTGGTCGATGCGTCGGCCTTCGGCTCTCAACTCGATCTCATCGACTTCCTTTTCGGAGTCGGGGAGGTCCTATCCGGCTTCTCGCTTATACCCCCGCTCAGCATTAAAGAGAACCGGGTGGGCCGATTTCATGTGCAACTTGACGCCCTTGTTTGTGGCGTGTGTGAGTCGGAAGAAGCGCCGAAAAATAAAAATATTTTAAGCCGGAACAAGAGTACCCCCCCCCCCCCATTTTCGAGGATGCTGAACACGATGGCGGCGTTGGAATTTCTCTTGGAGGTTGCGCAACCCCCCAAAGCGGCCAAAAACCACCCTTAAGATGGAATCAACGCGCTTCAAGAGGTTTCCTTGCCGAAAAAATACTTTTCCCCCGTTTTCTACAATGCTGAGCACGGTGCTGATGTTAGTTATCGGTTCCAACCCCGTCCAACTCCTTCGAACCCCTTCACCGGCCAATACTCGCCCTCGGAAAGGGTGAAATTTTTTTTCTTCTTATCAGCGACAAATATTTTTTCTCCCCGATTTCGAGTATGCTGAGAACGGTGGTAGTGGATAAATTCTTTTAAGCCCCGCCATCCCTGTAATTCCCAACAATCATTTCTCCCCTTTTTTTTTATTTACGGATCCTACACATTTAAAATTACGCGCGTTGCGATTAAAGAGTGTACAGCATCCCGCTCAGCCACCAATCATCTGTGGGCTCCAAGAAGTGGAGTAACGGTATATGATGATATTTTTTCAGCTGGACGGGAAAGAGAGACCATAACAACCTCGAATAATCCTCGAAATCGGGAAAAAAAAACTTGCCCCTGATAAGAGAAAAAAAAATTCACCCCTTCCGGGGGCGAGTATTGCCCGGTGGAGGGGTTGGAAGGGGTCGGCCTCGTTATCCAGCACCAGCACCGTGCTTAGCATCCTCGAAAACAGAAGGGAAATCCATTTTACCGGTGATAGGAGAACCAGAAATTCGCCCCTTTCGGGGGCCAGTATTGGCCGTTAAAGGGGTTGGAACCGATAACTAACATCAGCACCGTGCTCAGCATCCTCGAAAACGGGGGGAAAGTATTTTTTCGGCAGGGAAACCTCTTGAAGCGCGTTTGGGGGTGGTTTTTGGCCGTTTTGGGATGTTTCGCAACCCCAAAGAGAAATTCTAACGCTGCCATCGTGTTTAGCATCCTCGAAAACGGGGGAGGGAGGTAATCTTGTTCCGGCTTAAGATATTTCCATATTCTTCTGATTCACACACGCCACTATGTGGCTTCTGATTTGCTTTTGGAATATAAAACAGAAATCCTCTGATCCGCAGGCGTGTAGAAGTTAGTGTTAATGAAATAAGTGTTTACCATTTATTGATTCAGGAGCAGTTAGTTGTATCCTTTGTAAAGCCCGATATTGCGTAATGATTCACATTAAACTATTAGTAATAGCAATTTAGCAGACATTCAACATTATCGCATTGCATTAATTTAAACAAGTTATTTTGTTACTGGCGTTTGCGTCTGATGTAACGACAACACAATTTGATGGTACTGGAATCCGGAGCTTCTGACGTAGATGTGCTTTTCGGAATTGATGATTGATGCTGAGAAACGTGAAGTAGAAGCTAAGTTTATGGTAAAATCCGCTGATACAGTGTTAAGAAATTATCTAAAAGGTAGGATTCTACTATGAAGGAAGTTAGATTCTTAACTTTTACACAACAAATAACGATACTACTTAAGAAAGAATATGAATTCCACCGATGGAATGCAGGATATCACGAGAGGCACGAACTTTGGTGAGTTTTAGAAAAAGCTTATCTACTATAAACTAATTGAATGAGTTAAAAGTGGATTGACATTTAAATAAAATAATTAATAAAATGTTTCAAATAATATGAATGTTAATTAACTTAATTCTTACTCTTATAGCCAAAAATATCTACGATATGAAATTAAGTACCGCTCTGCCCTTTGACGTCCACCTTTCTCTTTTGTAGAACTTAAAAGCTTAATTACATGTTTAAGATATGATTTGAGAATTTGAGACGAGATAAAAACACAGACTTACAGTCCTACGGTCTGGATGTTTTTTAACCCTTGTATGAAATGATCGACCTGTTTGTCTTACATATTTTGCGGAACCGGAATCACAGGAAAGTAAATAAGCTCTACTTTTCTGTAAATTTGGCATTTAGACGAGAAAAGAGAATCTAAACAGGACCTACGGATTTTAAGCGAATAAGAAGGTTGTTAATTATTTTTTTTTAATACGTCTCATAGTGGTAGAAATCTTAATTAAATTCGGACGGGCAGCAAAATGTTTGAAACTCAGTCGCTCTCCTTTGTAAGAAATTGGATATTTTGATATTTACCACACTGACTTTCTAAATTATTTACTAAATACCTAATTATTGTTAAAAAAAAACATTTTTTAAGGAATTGAAAATAATATTTTTCTCCATTATAAAGGACTCTTATTGGAATATAACAGAGCAAACAGAACCCAAACGATAAAATTAGGCTTTTAAAGCAGCTAGTTTTTGTGACATAAGGTAATGATCAGAGTTTAGTGAAACCATGTGATGTCTCTGAGAGTTTCCTGAAGATAGTAAGATCTGGTTTTCTTCTCTGCTCAAAATTTTCATAGTTAATTTTCGAAAGTAAGCTGTTCAGAAATTTCAAATAGGCATTTAAGTCTTTTGGGAAATCTGTCTATCCAGAACCCAATGAAGGTGATATTTACATACTTGAGCCAAAATGCAATATGCTTACTGGGAATCGGAAATATATTGTTGTAAAATAATTCATTAAAATATTTGCTATTAAAGAAACTAACGACGAACTCGTCGTGAGGATATATACATTTTTTTATATAATTTGTCATTAAACCTAAAGAGGTTCAATTCTAAGCACTCTTTACTTAAATATAGGATAGAATAGCTTTCAGTTAACTAAGTTTACTAAGGTGATTATCAAATATACTGAATCAGTATTAGCTGTCGTATTTAGGTGACCTAAAAAGCTTCTAAATAGGAATTTTATAGTATATGGCATGATATAAATGTTGTACGACATTAATAGGGGTACATGCAAACATTTTCCTTTAAAAAGTCAAATGCGTGTTTCACTGTTAATAGGTATATATTGTTGGGACTATTTTGTAAAAATGGGAAATGGGTATATAATATACATTTCGTGACGCCGACCATCGGCCTGGGAGGGGTAAGACATATCATGCAATGTCTTTCGAACAAATAGTATTTAAGGGGCAGTTCCAACGAAAGGGTAAAACTAAGGTTGACGTGCACAGCATTTATTGAAGTTAAACTTTCCACCCTCTAGCACCTTAAATTTAAATTATGGGAAAAATACTAGGATGCAATTAACTTAAAATATCTATAGTAGAGATTATTTAAACAGACTGAAACTCCAATAAAACGTGCAAGCAAATCTTAAATTATGTACATTAAAAATTGCATTAATTAATACTTTTTAAATATAAATATAATGAAAAGGAAAAAAGAAAACAATAGAAAAATATATTTCCTATTTATATTTATAACATTTTTATAAAAAAATAACGAAATAAATTTACAACTACATACAAAAAAGTTAATCTGGATCTAAAGATAAAGAAATGTCACTTTCAAAATCTGAACCAGAATCTGACACATGAATTATCAGTGGCTTAACCTGAACATCCAGAATGGTTCTTTTTGCCAATAATCCGTTATAATATTAGTTGTATGGCAAACACAATCAGACCAATTTTCGGGGGTAATGGTTTGTAATGCCTCTTTCCAAACATCCAAAACGGCATTTTCATCTATCCTGACTTTTCCAATAATTTGTTTATTAAAAAATGTTTTGCTTTGGGCCCAAATTAATTCATCCACGTCATATCCTAATTTAGCTGTGTGTTATTCTACTATTTGTAGCAATTCGGGTTTGAGTGCGTTTTCCATAAAATTGATATTTTTGCTTTGTACCCAGGAAATGTTATCAGCTTTTCTCGTTGAAGCACTTGGCACATTTTCGCTGAGCCGTGAATGGTACTTTGCATTGTCAATTACAAGAAGCGAGGGTTTTTCGAGCCGAGGTAAAAGCTGTTCTTCTAACCGTTTTTCAAACAGTGTAACATGTTGTAATGATAGTCAGCGCTTTTATTTTTTGTAGAAAAAACTAAGTCTGCCCCATCCATAAAGCCATCTTTGGTGCCAGCATGCAAAACTATACATCTTATGCCGTCTGATTGTTTTTTATTTAAAACTGATTTGGTGTTGTCATCATGCCGTGTTCTAATGTCGCTACCATTTTAAAATATCCATGTTTCGTCTTTAAAAACTACATCTAACGGAGTTTCTGATACTAATTTTTCTGTATATTGGCTCAAAAATTTTATACGTTTAGAATCAATATCCGGTTTCTCCATAATGTAGCGCCTGCCACTGTCCCTTTTAAATTTAAATCCCAAATGCTGTAACAAATGACCTAGTGTGGAGTTGCTTAGGTCAATAATTTGTTTGGCATGCAATTCCTCTTTTAGCTTTTGCCGTGTGACATACTTATGCGTGGCAATCATATTATAAACTACGTTCCTTACTTGAGTTTTTCTTGTCTCAGTTAAATCCCTTGCTTTTGACTACATGTTCTTTTATAACTTTATAATTCAATATAAATACTTATAATAAATTACAATCCTTATATGTAATATAATATAAAAATCGCATAATTTGTTGGTCCATAAACGTCTAATACGCCATCCACTGTGGGACACCCTGTATTCATATGTAAATAAATTTTAAACCACTTATCCTGGAAGAGATTCCTCTTGTATATTCCTGTCGGATCCTGGCTACAGTTTTCTCACTAATCTTATAGGTTGCTGAAGTGCGTTTCACAGCTGAAATTGGCTAAAGGCTATTTTCTTATTCATTTTGAAGATACTCTAAAACGTTTAAAATAATTTTCCGTGTCTCAGCAGTAAACATTTTGCACCAAATATTCTAAGTCGAATGTGGAGTAAACACCAAAGTTCCTCGCCCGTACCTGAATTTTTGGGTAACTGGGAAAAGATTCTTTGTTCCGCTTTAATTTCTCACATCTGACAAAGAGAGGCAATTAAGGGTTAATACCTGCTAATTTCATGCCTATGATTTGTTTAGAATAAAGAAAGATGATTAAAAGCTGTAGCTTTTTTTGTTGCAGGTTTTAATGCCCTTTCGGTTTTCTTAAATAATCTATACTATAAATAGCTTTTTTTCTCCCATTTTTTAAATTAAATGTCTTTTGTACCAAAAGTAGGTATACATATACTGTCCCTGCTGCACAATCAAAAAAGAAGTGAACTTTGTCACTTTACTTTTACACTAGTAACTACGTAAGGTGTTGATATTAAACCATGTTTTCCAACAAAGGATATATTCCATTATTATTATGTAATTTTAATGGAGCAGGACATTTTGGCGCAGACATTTTTAGCGCTAAACTTTTTTTTGTAAAAATATAACTTGAAACAAAAAGATGGATTTTGGATGGCGCTGGTTAGAGCCAATTAAGCCGAGTTAATTGTTACATACCGAAAAAAAAGTTCGTCGGTAAAATGTCTTGACGCCAGAACGGCAGCGATACAAAATTTTAAAGTATAAGTACAAAGATATATTAGCGCCTGTAATAATTTTAAGATTTCAAATAAGTTAGTGGCATATCAGACGAAGAATCAAAATTCAGAGCAAATAAAAAGCAGATCTCGATAAGCGAATAAATTGACATATTTATTATGGTTCAGTAATTGGTTAAGGCGTTCGTGCATGAAACCGAAAGGTTATGGGTTCGAATCCTGCTGAGTTTTCATTCTTCGTCTGATATGCCACTAACTTATTTGAAATTTTAAAATAATTACAGGCACTAAAATATCTTTGTACTTATAATTACTTTGGCTGGTCAGTGATCCTACCCTTGATTGAGGCTGCAATCGTAAAATGTCGGTGATTTTTATTAACCAACCGTTTGTTTAGCAGCTTTATTAGTAAACGTATTTTGTTTATACCTACTTTGTATTGATAATTATTATCGATCGACAAAAAAAAATTGCTTTCTCGATATAATACATGTTTGACGTTATATTTTTGTTTCTTATATTAATATTGCGTCTCTTTTTTTATCGCATAATATCAAATATATTATTATACTAGTCGAACCATCAGTCTCAGTCCCAGCTAAAATATTTTCCAACTTCATAATTTATTTATTTTTCCCAAAGGCAAGATTCACCGCAAACGGAGCCGAAAACTTTTTCATTTATTGCCTTAGTAAATTTTGTATTATATTTTTTATTAATTTGCGTTCAACTGAGAAAATTGTATTTTTTTATAAAGTACCTAAGTCAGTTAACTTTTCCGCTCACTACTCAACAATAAGCCTATAAACGATGTTTTCTTAAATTTTGGAAAGATCTGCGGTAAAATACCCAGTTATCGCCCCTGGCCCAGTTATGGTCGAGTTTATATATTAGCTAGTTAATTAAGAAACTGTTTATTATTTTTTCCTAAAAGAAAAGGGTAAGAAGTGTTTACAATATTAAGTTTTTATTCGCTTTATTGGCCCCGGGCGTTTTAATATTACGACCGCTTTTCTTGTAAGACTCCGTATCGTTAGCTACGTGATTGTTTCAGGATAAGTAAAATTTAGAGTAATTCTAAAATTTTTTACCTTATGATTATTATCATACTTCTTTCTACCTTTACTGTAAGTATTTTTTAATTCACAAATTATTTTAGTTTCATTTCTTAAATAATGTAAAAAATTATTTATTCAATGAATTTTAACAAAATAAGTAAAATATAGAAAAAATAGATAACTTTAATAATTACAAGTGAAAGCACATCGTGTCTTTGTCATAGGTGACGGTTAACGGGTTCTTAATATTATAGATTTTAGTTTGATAATATGATTACTCAAATCTAAGTAGCTAAATCAGTAAATTATTGTAATCATTACTAGGTTTAGAAATCTTTTGTTTTTTTAAGTCTATTTAAGCAGTGGCGGCTTTTCAGGAGCGTCAGGGTCGGCAGTGCCGACCCAATGTCAATCAGACAACAGGCAGTATATATTATTCTCTACATCAATTTACATTTTTAATGACCCGCAAACTGCCAGCAACTAACCGTTCCACTTTTTATATCGCTCTTGTAACTTGTAACCCAGGACGTCATAGTGGATTACTCGTAAACACCTCACCATAAAATTAATTGTTTTACTACTCAAGTCGCCCTTATAACCAAAACATGGCAAGCCGCCCTGCCATAAGAAAAAACTTCAAAATCGCAGGCTTTAGGATAGGCAACCAAACATACGCTACCGTCACTACTATATTATTTGAATATTTCACACACCATCAGAAACGGCAAAAATAGATTTGTCGGTGAATTTAAAATTTGTTCCAACCCGACAAGAACCTTAGCAGTACAGTGCTCCGAACGGTCGCACAACTAATTTACCACTGCAGTTGATTGCCAAATTCAAAGTTCATTTGACAGGCTGGAAATGATCGTTCCGGCATGAAGAAGCGGGTTGGAACAAACCTTTAAATAAAGGAAGGTTAGTTATTTAGTTATTGTTATTATTCCTTGGTTATTATAATCATTAAGTATCGGTTGTTTGTTATTATTCTTGAATGAGTATAAAATAAGTCAGACTGAGTGTAGTCTGTTAAAAAACAAAACTGTCGGTTTGGTTTATAGGTTTGTTTAGGATTAGGATGTCGGGTAAGTGTTTTAGAATTTAAATAAAATATCTTGTTTGGACGCACGCACCTCGCAATGACATGAAAAACCAAGTTGAAACTGGGGTTAAAAGGGAATCTATTCATTGTCTTTTCGTCTTCTCTTTCAGTTGACGAACAAAGTAAAATAAAAGAAAAAACAATGGTCGTGTCCGACGACCACTAAAATATTGAATTTAATTACCAATGTTTGGTTGGCCATAGCATGAATTTTATTTTCAAATAAAATAGAAAAAAATTTAAATCCGTCGTGCGGTTAAAAGAACTTGATTTATGTGGTAAACAAAAAACATGTTTATATGATAAGTATAGTAGGTATAATATGTTGAAAAATCTGTTGTCAATGCTATCATGACCCCAAGAAAAAATGTGATATGACATAATATTATCATGAATAAAGAATGTGTGATTTACAGTTTCTCGAACCTACCTTTTTGCATAGATTTAAAAAAGTAAAAGTGAAATTAAATAATTTATTAAACATCTGTTCAATTCAAATATTACAATGGTAGACAAAACTACTTAACCCCTTCCTAACATTTTTCTCTGTATCCACGCCTGTACCGAACTGCCCACCCTGGATGCCAATCCACGAGCAGCCACTGATTTGAGGACATTTCAAATAATTAAGAAAAAGTTTGTTGTTAAGCTATATGCTTTAATACGTGGCATGGCAACCCTTCACTAAAGAAAATATATAAAAAATAAGAAAATGGAAGCAAAAGAATAAGGAAAAAGAAGTTGTAATGCAAAAAAGAAGGAAATGGTAAACTGGTTAATAAGCAATAATGAAGACGAAATCAAGAAAAAATTGAAGAGACTGTAATTAAGAGGAATGTTAGAAAGCAAAATATGGGATATATTGAAAATTTTGCGATAGGACATTCTGTGGTCGTAAAATATAGTAACATGTTATTCCTCGAATTAGTCATAGATCAAGTCAATGATGATTATAAAGTTGGGATTATGGCTCCAAGGGGAACTAACCTGTTAACAGTGACGGCTTGTGACAAAAACATTCACAAATTATATGAATAACAAATTGCGAGTAAAAATCTAAAAAAGGTTGTTTCATTTTCCCGGTATTTCGCACTTGTATGTTTCACCATTCACCGGTAAAAATAAAAAACAAAAATACAAAACTTACAAAAAACACGATCCGAAAACCGGCAACAATTAAAATTATCCAGACCGTGGGCACTCAAAATCTTTGCCAACAGAAATAGAGAAAGATCGAATATTAGATCCAATTATGTGGGGAAGTATGGACATAGTTACGCGGCTGTTTATCGACGGCACATTTCAGTAAAACAACTGAGCTCTATTTGACAGCTCGGCAACAGGGGATTTAATTTATTAGTGGCATTACGGATATTATATGGTCGGGACGTTAATTAAATAAATACTTAGATCTCTCAAGTCTTATCTTTACTTTACAGTCCCAAAGAGTCAGACATAGCAACTTGGTAATATTTCAATAATCTTACAGCGCGCAAAGCATTTTCTTGTCGAAATGTATTAAAAGTTGCCCACCTACAGCTGTATTTATTCTCAGTCGATGTGAAATAATCGATTCGGAGGCAGAGTTATGGTACAGTGAGAAAAAGTGCCGTTAAAAAAATTAGAAATTAAAGGGCACGAAGAAATTTTATTATTTATTTTAAATTTTATTGTCAATGATTAATTGAATATTT
The DNA here is from genome assembly GCA_963920685.1 of Polydrusus tereticollis. Taxonomy (NCBI): domain Eukaryota; kingdom Metazoa; phylum Arthropoda; class Insecta; order Coleoptera; family Curculionidae; genus Polydrusus; species Polydrusus tereticollis. Next base: position 87,477,133 of record OY987333.1, on the reverse strand, counting down.
GCAGTAACTATAAATTTTATTATGTGTCGTATTTATAAGGTGGCTAAGATAAGCTACTAAAAATAAATTTTACACCATGCTCATACCACGCAGGGTATTGTGTATCATGTGATTCTGGTATAAAGTAATGAATCTTATTATTGGTTATAGATTATCAAAATAAATATACTTTATTAGCTGGCATATTTAGGTGACCTAAGAAGCTATTAAATAGGAATTTGACAGTATATGACATGATATGGATGTTGTACTACGTTAATAGGGATGCAAAGAAACTTTTTTCTTTACAAACCATAATGCGTCTTTCAAGGTTATATCGTCGGAACTATTTTGTAAAAGTGAGAAATGGGTATAGCATATACATTTCGTGACGCCGACCGTCAGCCTGGGAGGGGTAAGACATATCATGCAATGCCCTTGGAACAAATAGTATTTAAGGGGCGGTTTCAAGCAAAGGTAAAACTAAGAAAATAAATGAACTTTGTCACTATACTTTTACACTAGTACCTACATAAGGTGTTTAAGTTTTCCAACAAGGGATGTATTCCGTTAGAATCATGTAATTTTAACGGAGCAAGTCATTTTTTTGTGCCGGCCGTTTTGGCGCCGGACTTTTTTTTGCAAAAGTATAGGTTAATTGGAAACAGAAAATGGATTTTGAATGACGCTGGTTAGCGCCAATTAAGCCGAGTTAATACATATATACATACCTAAAAAAAGTTCGGCGTTAAAATATCCTGGCGCCAGGACGGCATCGATATAAAAATTTAAAGTATAAGTACAAAAATATATTAGCGCCTGTAATAATTTTAAAATTTTAAATAAGTTAGTGGCGTATGAGACGAAGAATGAAAATTCAGAGCAAGCAAAAAGCAGATCTCGATAAGCGAACAAATAGACTGCTTATTATGGCTCAATTGGTTAAGGCGTTGGTGCATGAAACCGAAAGGTTATAGGTTCGAGTCTGGCTCCTGGATCTACTTCTTTTCTGAGTTTTCATTTTTCTACTGATATGCCATTAACATTTTTGAAATTTTAAACTATGCTTTTATATATTACAAATTTGCGTTACGTCAGATATCTCTTTAATAAATATAGGTATAAGGTACTTCATTGCAAAAATTGATCATATTAGGTATATAAAATCTTGAATGTAGTTTGCGTGTATCTCAGTCGTGATGTTCAAAAAATAAATATATATAGATAGAGGGTGTTTTAGAAGTACGGTACGTAACTTTAGGGGGTGATTCCTTATGATTATTCTAAGAGAAAAAGTTCATATGAACATGTGTCCGGGTTGCCCCGTTGTTGTTAAAGTTTTAAAAAATAATCGGTTTTATAAGTTTTTAAAATATCCTTCTCCTGATTTTATTGGAATTTGACACCGTTATTCATAATGATAAGAAGCTTAACTAGCTCTAACTAGATTAAATTTATTAAGTCCAGTTGCGTCCCGGGAGCACCCTAACGAATATTATTGACAAATAAATGTACGCCACTGAATTTTTCCTAATTTTAATGTTTTTGCTTGAACTTATTAACTAATAATACAACTTTTTTGTTCCTTGGATTGTTTTCGTATCTTTGTTTTCGAGAGAAAAAATAAAAACCACTTTATTGCAAGTACAAAGAAAATACCTGTGTATTTCAAAGTTAATGAAAATGAGAGGTAAAGGCAAGTTTTGAGGTTAGTTGAATAACTTTACTAACGCTGAAATGGCTCACCTGCATTTCATTATTGCCTAGAAAATGGCAATGCTGAAGTAGCTCTGCAAATTTATCAGGAACGTTATCCAAACACAGTACTGCCATGTGCCAAATGTTTAGGCAGGTCCTTGCACGATTGAGTGAGACTGGGAGTTTTAAACGTAGTACGGAACTTCTTGGCAAACCTGCAACATGTTTACTGAAGAGGCCTCTTTTTCAAGATAAATCGTTATAAAGTTTCATTTCACGAAAATTCTTGGGCGGACGATAATCCTCATAAAATTGGAGGAGGTCGTTTTCAGCAACAATTTTCGGTGAATGTATGTATGGGCAGCGATCATTGGCTACTATTTTATTGGACCATACTTTTTACCACCTCGATTGAATGGAAACTCCTATACGCAGTTTCCATCTGAAGAACTTGATGTTCTGTTAGAATACGTACCTCTACAAATAAGAACTAATATGTGGTTCATGCATGACGGCGTTCCAGCTCATTTTAGGGTAGTTGCTCGTCAATACCTCGACAACACTTTCCTAATGACTGGATTGGACGTGAAGGTTCCCAAGATTGGCCATCTCGCAGTCCCGAATTGAATCCTCTAGACTATTATTTATGGGGTCACCTAAAGTCTCATGTATACAAGACGCCTGTACTTGATAAAAACGACTTAAGATTTCTAATTATTGAAAGTTGCAATGCCATACGAAATAATGTAGGCATTTTTGATCGTGTCAGAGAATCAATAGTGAGACGATTGCAATCGTGCGTTTTATTAGAAGGTGGCCATTTTCAATATTCGCTTTGATTAACTGTTGTATTTATTTTTGATTTGAATGTTTTAAATAACTTTAATAGTTATTTTTTTTGTACATGCAATAAAGCGGTTTCTATTTTTTCTCTTGAAAACGAAGCAAGATGCGAAAATAATTCAATAAACAAAAAAGTTGTATTATTGGGTGGTAAATCCGAGAAGAAATATTAAAATTATAAAAACGAAATATAACGGTATTTCGCCTTCCGCCACATCACTGTGAATTAAACCCAATAGAATTGGTGTGGGCGCAAGTAAAAGGGTTTGTAGCAAGCAACACCACTTTTAAAATGAGAGACGTTGGAAACCTTGTAGTATAAGGTGTAGTGTAAGTAAGGTATAGTATAAGGTAAAATTAAGACAGTTAGTAATTTACAGTATTTTACCTATTTTATTAAATTAGTTTATATTATTAAACATTGGTTTAGATTGACAAGGTTACAACCATGAACGTAAGGTGCCAGCTTTGCTTGTAATTGATAAACATAAACATATAACATATAACAAACCGTACCATAGTTTAAGGTTACCCAAACATATATATATTTTGATGAACTAGATTTAAAAGAATATAAGTTAAGAGATGATGATTTGATAATTTGAACATTTTGCTACTATTGTACTAATACCGTAATGAATATACGTCATTTTCGTTATCCAAAACCTGTGTGCTAATTTCGAACCAGGTAATCATCTTACATGGCGATCCTGCCAGCGGGCTTAAGTTAAGCCCTTGGTAAATATAAAGTGACTACCTAAGTGAAAGCAAACAAGTGAAACAAGTGAAGTGAAACAAGTGCAGATGAGGACAACAAATTCAAAATACGCAGAAATAACAGACTCTGGTGTCGTTAATTCGAATTTCATTGTGGAACAAGAGGCGATCCAGGCACCCTTGGACATTCGCATACTGTTGTATATCCTAACTGGAGCAGTCGTCCTGTTGTTGGTGTTGAAGCTCAAACAGATGTACCGCAGAACACTGAAGAAGGATTTATCAAGGAGTATGTACCTGAGGACAGCACCTAGGGATCCTGAAGCAATCTAAGTTCTTATAAACCCCGCAGATAAGCCTAAAGAAGAAGAAAAGTCACTCCATTTCATTTTGACCGCATTTGCATATGCGTAGTAGCAGTCCCAAGTCGAGCAACAGCCAAGCAGAACGTACTTGTGAGGCCTTAATGGAAGGTGAGGCAAAAGCCGCTCGTACGCAATGTGGGATTAGTTCATGGGCATCAAGGAGTTCCAGTACTTGTTAGAAGAGGCAAGGGTACTGTATAGGAATCTGAAAAAGGACTCCATCGAAAGGCGCAGCTCTAGGACTGTCACCGTAAGCAACTTAGGAAAACTAGAGACACTTGTAAGTGAGTTTAGCAATTTAAAAAATGAATTTAATAGGGTCCCCGTCCCCACTAAAACCGTATTAATAGCCCAAGTCAAAGATTATGCCACACAGTTAGATAAATATTTTGAAGCTATTAATGAAGTTTTACAGGATAGGCTAAAAACCGCCGATACGAAAGAAACAGAATCTGTAGCAAAAAATCCCGATTCTGATTGTTTTGTTGAAGCTAGAAACATGAGTGAAAAATTTGATTTGAAAACGGCCGCGTCTCTGTTGCCGCGCATGGACGGCACTGAGAAAACGACAAAAGAGTTAATTGACGGCATCGAGTTATATGACGCATTGCTTGACGAGGCAGGGAAAAAGAGTTTAACGAATTATGTCCTTAAGGCAAGATTATCGGGTAATGCAAAAATAAGGTTGCAGAGCGCATACGCAACGAATGAAGCCCTTATTACTGATATTAAAGCTCTTTTTCTCACCAAAAAGTCAGCGGGAGCATTGTCCGCCAGATTGAACGGTGCTAAGCAAGGGGGTAAATCAATCGAGGAGTTCGGTAGAACTATTGAAGATCTACTCCTGGACCTTACTATCGCACAGTCCGACGGGAATGACGAAGCTGTACGGGTGTTAACTTCCGTAAACGAGAAGCTTGCTATAAACGTATTTGCCAATGGGTTGCAGAGTAGCGACATGCGCACTATTGTTAAAGCACGTAATTACGACCGATTAAGTGATGCGATAAGGGCAGCAAAGGATGAGGAGCTTGGAAAAAGTGACACAGGCTCTCATCGGGTTTTTCATATCCAAAATAGGCACGCGAATAATAGGGTCTTCAGAGGTCGAAATAATCGAGCAAATTTCAGTTCTTTTTCAAATAATAGGTCTCGTGGTCGGAATTTTTCAGGTCCCGCAGGGAATAACAGGTATAACAGTAATAACAACAATTACAGGTTTCAAAATAGGTCACCGAATTTTAGGGGTTTCCCAAATCGCGGAAGAGGTTTTCGTGGTAATAATAATAATAATAGGTCATATTGCATTAGGGACGAAAGTACTAGCGAGTCTAATCAATCAAGCGAAACATTAGAAAATCAGTTTTTTCGAGTCTAATAATGAATTTTTTATTTTTAATTTAAATGGTCTCAATTTTATTCAAGTCAAGTACAAAGGTACCAAATTAAATTTATTAATAGATACAGGTGCTTCAATTAGTGTAATATTTAAAACCTGTGTTGATAAACACGAATATGTAAACACAGCGACTAAAATAAAAATTAATGGAGTTACCGGCTCCACACTGTCTCATGGCGTTGCGAACTTGAAATTTAATATTAATAACAATAACAATAACAATGTAATTAATTTAAATCATAATTTTCACCTAATAGACAGTTTTGAGAATAAAATAAACGGAGTCTTAGGCTCTGATTTTTTCCAAAAATATAATGCCACTATAAATTACGAAAATTTTAATTTTTCATTTTTTCTAAAAAATAAAAATATCTCGGTACCAATGTTTTCAAAAGAAAAATCTTATTTTAAAATACCAGCTAGATGCGAGGTAATTAAATTTTGCAAAGTGAATAAAAATGAGGACTGTATTGTATTACCAGAAGAAATCGGAGACGGTATATATATAGCCAGTACTTTAGTACGACCACAAGGCAATATGATTCCAATAAAAATTTTAAATACCCGTGACATGGAAATTTCATTGACAAATTTTTATCCAAAGCTTGTAAATTTTAGCGATTACGAAACATGTTGTTTTTTAGAAACGGAGAATAATTCAGTAGGGCGAGTTGACAAATTGTTGAAATTAATTAATACTAAGCATTTAAATAAGGAAGAAAACTTTTCAATACAAAAAATTTGCGCTAAGTATTCGGATATTTTTCATTTAGATAACGATCCTCTTACTACGACTAACATCTACAAACAGACATTACGACTTAAGCCTGACGCGTCACCGTCATACGTAAAACCATACAGACTTCCTCACGCACAAAAGGCAGAAATACATAAGCAAATCGAAATGATGGAAAAACAAGGAATCATTGAAAAGGCTAAAAGTGAATGGTCCGCACCATTGTTAGTTGTACCTAAAAAAGCCGACCAAACAGGCATTAAACGCTTTAGAGTTGTAATTGATTTTCGTTTGCTCAATAAAAAGTTACGAGACGACGAAAAGTTTCCATTGCCATCTATTACTGAAATTTTAGATTCATTATCTGGAGCTATGTATTTCTCGCATTTAGACCTGTCCCAAGGATACTACCAAGTGCCTTTGGAAGAGTCTAGTCGACCGTATACAGCATTTACGACCGAAAGAGGACAGTACCAAATGACACGACTTCCGATGGGTTTAAAAATTAGTCCAAGTGCTTTTTCTAGAATAATGACTATTGCAATGACAGGGTTAAATTATGACAGTTGTTTCGTTTATCTTGATGATTTAATTGTTTTTGGAAACAGTTTAAGGAATCATAACCAAAATCTAGTGAAAAATTTTCAGAGGCTTAGAGACGTAAATTTGAAATTAAATCCAAACAAGTGTGAATTTTTGAAAAAAGAAATTTTGTATCTTGGGCATGTGATTTCGGAGAAAGGTGTTTTTCCTGATAGGGAGAAAATAAAGGTCCTTCAGAGTTATCCCGTACCCAAGGATGCAAATGAGACTAAACGATTTGTTGCATTTGCAAACTATTATAGAAGATTTATTCCAAATTTTGCAAAAATTTCAATTCCATTAAATAATTTAACCAGGAAAAAAGTAAAATTTTGTTGGACAAATGAGTGTCAAAAATCTTTCGAAAAATTAAAAACCGCACTTATAAGCCCTCCAATCTTACAATATCCTAATTTTGATAAAGATAATATTTTCATTTTAAAAACCGATGCATCAGGGGGTGCAATCGGAGCAGTTTTGTCAAATATGGACGATAAGCCAGTTGCTTATGCCAGTAGGTCTTTAAATAAAGCAGAACGTAATTATTGTACAGTAGAAAAGGAACTTTTAGCAGTAGTATGGGCAGTTAAGCATTTCAGACCTTATTTGTATGGACGAAAATTTTCACTTGAAACCGACTGTAAACCTCTTATTTCACTTTTTGGTATGACTAACCCTTCTAGTAGACTCACTAAATTTCGATTAGTTTTGGAAGAATACGATTTTGATATTAAACATGTTAAAGGGAAAGAAAACGTCATAGCGGACGCGCTTTCGAGAATAGAAATAAATAATGAGGAGCTTAAAAGCTTAAGTAATAAAAATAATAATGAATCTTTATTTGCTACGACTAGAGCAGCCGCGAAGCGACAGACAGACAAAACAGATGACGTAGGTTGTAGTTCGGGTACTTACGAACGGATTGATCACCCGGGAGTAACAGAAATACTGAAACGGCCTAAAGAATCGTGTGAACTCTGTCCAGTGTCAAACGCGAAGTTTATTGAATTATGTAAAAATGAAAATTACGATTGTAATATAGAAAATTTCGTCTATTTCAAAAATAAAAACGTCATTTATATGGGCCAGGATTTTCGATCGACGTTGACCAGGAAGGCATCGTTGAGAAACCTGAGTTCCGACGAAGCGGAATTTAAATTTCAGAACATCCGATCGGCGTTACCCTTAAGTGGATCGTTGAGGATACTGAAAGCTATATGTGATAAATATAATATCCGCGAATTAATAGTAATTAAAGACGGAAAGAGCGCTCAATTCTTAAGAGAATTATTAAAATATAAAAAGTTGATAAATGAAACCGGTATAAAAATATGTGTTATTAAAGACGTGCAAAAAGTATACGATCGTGAGACAAAGCAAATAGTGCTTAATGATTTTCATTTACTGCCGACAGGAGGTCATGCAGGAATAAATAGGATGTATAATAATGTTAAAAAATATTATTCATGGATAGGTTTAAGACAAGACGTTGAGGACTTTGTTAAAAAATGCGATGATTGTCAGAGGTATAAACATTCAAAACTAAGTATAGAGCCAATGACTATTACGCCTACAGCTGATTCAGCATTCCAGAGAATTTGTTTAGATTTAGTTGGTCCTTTAGAATCAGATGTTGATAACAATAAATATGTTTTAACGTTACAGTGTGATCTCAGTAAATTCGTGGAATGTTATCCTTTAAAAAATAAGGAAGCTGTAACAGTAGCCCAAGCGTTCGTTGAAAATTTTATTTTGAGGTTTGGAATCCCAGATGAGATAGTGTCAGACCAAGGCACTGAATTCTTAGCTGCAACCCTTACGCAAACGTGTAAATTGCTTCAAATTAAAAAACTTAATTCAACGGCCTACCATCATCAGACCATAGGCGCATTAGAAAACTCTCATAAAACATTAGGAGCATACTTACGAATGCAAATAGCGAAAAACCCAACTAATTGGAGTAGTTGGATACCTTTTTGGTGTTTTTCCTATAACACTAGTGTTCATACTGAAACTCGGTATACCCCGTATGAGTTAGTATTTGGCAAAACGGCTAATTTACCTTCGAATTTGTTACGAGAAGTTGACCCTCTGTACAATTTTGATAGTTATCCTTTAGAGTTAAAGTATAGGCTCCAGCAAGCATGTGCTGATGCAAAAAGTAACTTGATGACGTCAAAAGGTAAAAGAAAGACTGTATATGATAGGAAAAGTAGCATAGTTAATTATAAGAGTGGTGATAAAGTGCTTTTGAAAAATAATTCGGGAACAAAAATGGACGCTTTATACAATGGACCCTTTACAGTGATAAGTGAACAGTCTCCAAATATTTTGTTAGATATAGAGAATAAGCAAGTTTTAGTTCATAAGAATAGAGTTAAGAAATATTTTGATTGATATAGATTGGTTGATTATTTCAAAAAAAAAAATTCAGCATTAGCATTCGATTTTTTTTTTTCTGCCGGCCGGAGGTGGTAGTATAAGGTGTAGTGTAAGTAAGGTATAGTATAAGGTAAAATTAAGACAGTTAGTAATTTACAGTATTTTACCTATTTTATTAAATTAGTTTATATTATTAAACATTGGTTTAGATTGACAAGGTTACAACCATGAACGTAAGGTGCCAGCTTTGCTTGTAATTGATAAACATAAACATATAACATATAACAAACCGTACCATAGTTTAAGGTTACCCAAACATATATATATTTTGAGGAACTAGATTTGAAAGAATATAAGTTAAGAGATGATGATTTGATAATTTGAAAATTTTGCTACTATTGTACTAATACCGTAATGAATATACGTCATTTTCGTTATCCAAAACCTGTGTGCTAATTTCGAACCAGGTAATCATCTTACAACCTCTTGCAAGGGGAATAAAGACAGTGGACTGTGAAAAATGGAGTAAGTGCGTCGAACCTGTGATTCAAATAGAAGAAAGAATGTGGGAAGCTGATAATATGTTAGAAAACACTGTGCTCCTTATTATTTCTCTGGACCCCAACGACGATAGTTCATCGGACTATTCGGAACATGATGACTAAAATTTAAAAATTAAGTTGTTATATTGTACAAAGTAGATTTTTTTTCATAAATATTAATATTGAAACTATCTGTGGTAACGCCGCTGTTACTACAGGTATTTTTCATTTCATTCACCAGACTGGTCTTTCTATTGTATGCTAATTAGGTCTTAAATATCTAAAATACGAAATTTTTGAAAGTACCATTGCAATTTACGTGAAATTAACAATGCAACCTTTAAGTTGCCTATCCTGCTTAACTGGTCCTGCCATTGCAAACTTACGTTTTATTGCTCTCTCGCATTAAGAACCAAAGTAAAGTGACGAGTTCAAAGTAACGAATTGTTATAGTTAAAAGTAACGAAAGGCGACATTACTAGTATTAAGCAATGTTTTACTCCCTTAGCGTGTAATAGCCTGATGCTTTAGTTGAAGCCGGCGAAGACACATTACAATAATTACAACCTATATAAAATATATTCTTAAGGCACTTATTCATCTTACTATCGTACTGATATAATATGTATTATATTGTCTTGCGCGGTGACTGCTGAATTTTTCGTAGACGCAAATATGGAAATTATTATTGTTTTTAATTTTAGTTATTAAAATAATAATAATAATGAGTAGGTACATACTAAACAACATATACCTAGGTATAAGAAATATCTAGCCACTAACTAGGTATTAATATATTTTATAAAATTTAAACCGAAGGTATTTTTTTGCATACAATATTTCTCTTCCAAAATTAAACCGTATTACCGGTAAATAACACCGCAAACCACATACGGAATAAAAAGTATATCAATTCGCAGAATTCGATCGGCCCGGCCTTTAACACAGTTTGGAACGTCTCGCAATATATAAGCGGTGTATAGGGTGTATTTTGCAGTACATGTGATCTCGCTACTCTGGCCAGTTCAGCTCTGTTGCAGTCGCCGATAAATTCCTTGCTGACCAAAGTAAACCCTTAATATTAAGGGTTTAGGGGGTGCACGATATGACAAAAGAATATATATTTATAGTTTTATGTTACTTTAGTTATTTTTTTAAGTTTAATGTATTTGTATGTTAACAATATAATAATTAATGATTATTTGAAATTATACTTAGGAATTAGTTTATTTTCAAAAATATATGACGATAATCGAGACAATATGATGTGACGATGTATAAAGTCATGTTTAAAATACGTATATTGAAACCCACCAAGCAAGAAAACATACAAGCGACGTCAAAAACGTGTTACCTTGCTAACATGTAACGTCAGCAAACAAGTGGAAACGATGAATTATTTAACGTGACAGAGACGCTATACTTCACACTATAACACGTTTCAAAAAGTAACGTTACACAAAAGTCTCCTCGGTAACACAAATAAAACATTCTTCTAACGCTGAAATAACATTATAAATAAAATATCTTAGTAACACAAACAAAACGTTATTGTAATGGCGATAGCTAGCTACTATGATAAACCTTTATATAACGTCAACATTTTGATGTTTTACTTGCGCAAATTAAACGTTTTAAAATACAATTTAGTATCATAACTATGTAGACAAAACAACGTTTATAACCTGATGCAAAAACGGTTTAATTACAGTTTTTTTTGGCATCTTATAGATTTGTATCTAACGTTATTTTAACTTTATAGGTACTTCATAACTACTTGAGACAATATAAAGCTTTAGCCTTTTTAGTTTTCTTTTTTTAACAGTATTCACACACATTATTTTAGTTATTACAAAAAGGAATGCAGAGCCCAACGGCAAAGCAATATATTATTGAATATCGCCATTTATAACAAAAACATATAGGTACCTACCTATTATTAATTAATTAATAAAAAACTGAAACGGCTAGTTGCAATGTTTCAACGGTTTCCATAGCCAAATTTCATTGCTTTATATTCTTATAAGTAATTACGACAATATTAGACAGGTTAATAACATGCCTGAAAGAAATATCTAAATATTATTCGCTTCCAGGTTTCTAATGTGTGCTTTTATAAATACCCTGGTGCCATGCTTCCAGTCCAACTAAAGATGTGAAAAGCGTAATAAAACAATTAATTTTATAGCGAACACTTCTTTTGTTTTCATTATTTAAACTATAATCATTTTTGCATAAATAATTTGATTTTCCTCCATTTACGTAGTCTAAAAAAAAGAGTTACTTAAAAGATTGAAGAAATTGTCTACGATTCTCAAAGAGACCTTATATAAGTTTTAAAAACGTCTTGAAATAGAGACTTTGTGTCTTCTTCAAGCCTTTTTTGGAAACTTGTTTAAAAAAGTCGAGACGCCATATAACATGATTCTTAACCACAACAGATATTAAGTATTTTTTATAGCCATCTTACCTCTTTAGCCGCGAAACCAATCTATCACTACCTTTTAGGTGATGAGCAGCATCTAAAAAATTTAATGTGGTAAATAACGGAAATATTTGACTTTATTGCTAATTGTAAAAGTTATAGGTAGGATGTGTCTGTCGCAAAGTCGAGCTGTCATTCATATACGCATCGGCACTAAACCTGCGGCTCAAAACTAAACCCAAAATTCTATTTAAGTTACTAAGCCTACAGCCTACCATCACAGTAAACTAAAGCTCACAAGAAAATAATATAAGCATACCGACTACGCCGCCATTTTTCATAAACGTAAGCTACCTTCACGAACTTTTAAGAAGTTCATGGCTACCTGTGAATTCCTAATATGACATGCATAAAATACTTGCAAATAATAAAATAAAGTGTTTACTTTAATTATTATGTAATATAAACTGGAATCTCTGGAACAACTCCGTAACTTAGAAATTCGATATCGGAAGATACTAGACGTGACAAGCGGAAACGAACGCAAAAAAAATTATGGATTTGACACTGTTGACACATGCAATGTGGCAATCTGACCGGCGCGGCGGCGCAGCGAACGTACCTATGACATTTAAAATGTTATAGAATATATTTATAACCGCTTTACAGTTATATTTAAAAAACGTTGAGAGCATGTACAACTTTACAAATTAAAAACGTCTTTAAACGTTCTTCATATAATAGAACTATGATTTTAAAAACGTTAAAAATGTTGCTTTCTACGGTCACTTTAACGTTTAAACTGATGCCAGGAGTATACCTTTTTAAATGTCTTTACTACGTTTGGATGGAGACTTTTTAGGGACGTCACACATATAAAATATTATTCTTCAAACAAACAATAAACGTAATAATAACTGTTATAATTTCGTGCTTTTTATAACGTTACAAGTTTAACATTCCAAAAAGGAATTTATGACGTATTTCTTAAAACGTTTCCATTGATTACTTGTTGTCAACGTTACTAAACATCCAAAGGATGTTCTTTGCTTAGTGGGAAACTAAGAGATAGTCGTGAAAAATGTTTTATTGGCTGAACGTTAAAATAAAGGAGTGCTATGCAACCATCAGTATTAGTTTAAAAAACAGTTATGGTATTATCATAACCAGAAGTCTCAATTTTATCTTAACGTGATGGAAATTGAAACAGTTACCTTACGCCTCTAACTCTTTTTTATTAATAAACTAAGTAAGCATCTTTGTCAACTCCAGCATCATTAATAAATACCATTATGTTTGATCCTGATTCCACAAAAAGACTAATTTTGTTGAAATATGTAAGCTTACAAATTTTACCGTGAACAAAGTGGATTTTTTTATTTAATCTTTATTAAATATAGTTTCGTTACAATTTAGCCATTTATATTGAGTTTTTTTGTATTTCATTAGGGATATCATGCTACCTACATCAACTCTAAAATATTCCATCCATAAAGTTTTTTTTTATCTCGCGGTATTTCAAAACGCCTGTAAGATTTACACCTTTACTTTACTTTGTATGGGTATGTAATTTAATATCACGTTGGTAAATATTATGTATAAGGTGATTTATATTGGATTTAGCCGTAAATAAAATTTAAAACCTAAACAGAATTGAAGGTGTTTAAAATACATGAATATTTATTCATTAAAGTGAGATTTAGGTTTAGGTTTTTTTCTTAAAGTTTGATATAACGGTAAAGCTTTATGTCCTTCCTTGCGATCTCTTTAGAATTATCTGTTCCATAACTATTAATATTTTTTTTATGTTTAGCTATTAAAGTGAAATAAAACAGAGACTTTGTAAACTCATTTATTAAAAACACTTAAGTGATTTTTTATAAATTAAACATTTTTATCTTACAGATAATATTTCCCTCTTTCTATCTCATCCAAACATTTGAATTATTACAAATACCAATATTTTAACTTTAAACCTGTCTATCTCTTTCGGGTGTTTACCCCCTACCATTACCATTGCCAGATACTGTGACTTTTTTCTTTCAATTACTGCCTGTGACAAGTATTTTTGTTTTTATAACGTAAATTAGACGCTGTGACCAAAAGCCCATCAATGTGTTGATATAATGATACTACGTAACTGGGAAATTAGAAGAACATCTGGGACCATTGGCCGCTTGACAATTCCTCGTATCACATATTGTTATTGTAATGGCGATAGCGAGCTACCAAGATAAACCTTTATATAACGTCAATATTTTGATGTTTTACTTGCGCAAATTAAACGTTTTGAAACACAATTTAGTATCATAACTATGTAGACAAAACAACGTTTATAAGCTGATGCAAAAACGGTTTGATTACAGTTTTTTTGGCATCTTATAGATTTGTATCTAACGTTATTTTAACTTTATAGGTACTTCATAACTACTTAAGACAATATAAAGCAATAAAATATGCTATTTGGAAACCCTCAAATTAAAAAAAGCTTTAGCCTATAACAATAACAATATTATTCACCACCCTTATCTACTAATTGCTCCCCAACCTGGCAGTTTCATAAAATTGTTTTCTTACTTTGATTGCCTATTCTTTGAGCTAAACCTCTGAGGGACAGACAAACCATACTATTTCAGCCTAAAAGTGTGCCCATAATAGATTTGACCTATATAAGGGTGATCCTTACTTTGAAAGCAAGAGCTTATTGATTTTGGAGAACCATAATGGTGCCATTAAAGGATCGGCACTGAGATAAGTGAAATAATTATTTTTTTTTATTTTCCTCTTAAGGTTATACCTCTCCTCTTTGTATCAATCTTATTAAAAAAAAAATTGTGTGAGTCTGTTTATCATGCTACTACCCAATTTGGCGAATGTTTTAAATCATCGGATTTGTTTACTTGGTGCTGGTGACAACCATCTACACCGTCGGTTAACTTTCGGCGAAAAATACCATCGGGTTAACCCAGGGCAGATATTGTCTTCCCATGTCCCAGTGTTTATCCAATTGATTCCAAACAATCCACAACTTTTACCAAAGGATTCAATTATGTTATCGCGATATACCCAAATCCGCTATTAGATAAAGTACTGTTAAATCGGTGTACGGGTACTTCGGATAAGTGCCTATATGCAGCTCTGAGAGTTGGCAAGCTTAACTAGCAGCGTAACAACTTAACCTTTAGAAGATAAAAATTTGAATGCCTTACCTGCAGGGCGCTGGCCTGTTTATAGTCACAAGCCCTCCTGAGAAAAATAATAGCGTCGCTTGGTTTGCGAAAGGTCTATTATAAGGTGCTACCAGACTTGCACACGCATGCGGTAAGCAGCTACGCATACGCATGCGTGCTCAATCCATTCGCGCTCAGAGCATTCGTTGCATACTTTTATCGCCGCATATCGTCGGCCTAATGTGAAAATTGCACAAGTCCCAAAACCTAAATTTTACAGGAGAGCAAAAAAACTATTTTGTTTCTTTAAAAATAATGTAATTTGGGTGAAAGTGGAATTTGGATTAAAAAAACATTAGGGAACTGCTATCAAGTATTGATTTTTTTTATAATAGTTTTATAATAGTTTCTTTAAAAATAATGTAATTTGGGTGAAAGTGGAATTTGGATTAAAAAAACATTAGGGAACTGCTATCAAGTATTGATTTTTTTTTATAATAGTCACCTGTTGAAAAATAAAGGAGTTATGCAAAATTCATTCTTATATCCAGTACAAAGATGGACTTATGCAAATTTCACATAATAAAACAACGCTAGTATTTACCTACCTAAGGCATTATTTTTATTAAATCGAAAATAATTACTAATAAAACAACATTAAAGAACTTGGAAGATAATAGTACATAACTTATAATATTAAAAAATAATCGAATGTTTAAGTCTTATGGTTAATAAGTTATTCATGTCTTAGATTATCATAAAAATCATGATAATCTTTGGCAAGAGATTTTTTCAAAAACATAAGATGTTCAAACTTTTCTTTTTTAATTTTCAATTGTTCTTTGTACAGTAAGGGAAGAGAGTTAATTGATATATAATTTAAATTTGGTTTTAATCTCATAGGCATATCTTGAAACTCCTCGGAATGTTTAATCTTAAACTCGATTTTACCATCTGGATTATACTTCAGAGCTTTAAGATTGTTGACAGTTGGATCACCAACTTTAAATCCAGGTCTAATTGATTTTATTAAATTAAGTTTACTAATGTCTTTGAAAAAAGTATAATCCAAATAGCTCACCTCATACGGTCTAGGATTTTTTCGAGCCAATTTACATAGGGAGCCATAATCAGCTGGCAAATTAATGGTTCTACCTTTTAATTGCCCCTCTATGGTAGAGTGCATCGAGTCACACTCCATTTGGGTGTGACCCTTTTCTAAATATTTCTGGATGATACAAACATGTTTTTCGAGAGCAAGATTCAACAAGGCATTGCTTAAAGTGCAATTATGATTTTGAGCGCTACAACCGTCACTATATAATATTATTTGTTGCATTGGCTCAAGCTGGGGAATTACATTGTTAATCAAGAAGTTACAAATTATTGATGAAAAACAGTTTGCACTCAGCTCCCCTTGACCTTCGTGCCAGAGAAAACAATAGCCATCTTTAGAATGCAAATCAAAGACTGTAAAATTGTGTACAATAAGCTTCGTGCGATAGTACAGAGCTGATACGTTCGATTTCGGGCACAACAGTACTGACTGGAGGTCCATCGTAAATACCCTATTTTTGGAATTTTTGTCTTCTGCTTTTGCTTCCCGTGCTTCTTCTTTCTTGATAATGTGTTCCCTGTAGACAGATTCCTCTACGTTTTTGGTCTTGTAGCCTACGCAGACATCGCATTCGTCTTTCTTTGGCAAAAACAATGCAAGATTCAGATCTTCAAACATGTTTGAGAATGTGGCAATGGATAAGGGAGCTACATTATGTTCTACACACCAATTATCTTTATAAAGTAAATAAAGCTCCGATTTGGTTTTGAACGTTGGCTCTACATATAATTTTGTTGACGATTTGCGACAATAGTGTGATTCAAGTTTAGGCAGTTCTTCAAAGAATTTTTTCAAATTTATCCTTTCTTCATCAAAACGTAAAGTTTTTTTTTTAATATTTTTGTCACTATTCTGTTCTTCACTTTTGGCTGGGCTAGACATTTAATCTTTTATCCACGCTGATATGGTCCTCATAGAAAGTCCTAACGTATTGCAAAACATCAGCTTACAAACCCTAATTTCTTCGCTTTTCTTTTTAAGAAAATACTTATACGAAGTTGTCCTTTGGCTAACTTCCGGATCCTTTCTATGCCTTGACCTTTCCGTTTTATACTTCAAGACTTTTGCAGAAATGTAGATCTTCTTTTCAGGCCACGACAGGGACCAAAACTTCGCGAAAATTAACTTTCGCTCTTTATCCGTCAACTTGTAACACTGAATTGCTATTTCTTTGCCGGTTTTCAATGGTTTATTTGAACACAGGCATCTCGTTTTCATTACTCTGTTAGTTTTCTTTCTGTCGAATTTGTTATTTTTTCTACCCATATACTCAACCCCTTTCTCTCTATTTATTTTATTAGTATTATATTTTCATTCTGCAGGATTAGAAAATCTTTTCTTTTTCCTTTTTTGTGTAACTTTTTCACTGGAATCATTATTTTCTTCATCAGAATGTTGTTCCCCATCATCGTCGATTTGATATGTAGGGTCATTGTTTTCATTATCTACTTCTTCTGGATGATTTGTTGCATCTTCTTCATCATTATCTTCATTTCTAATATTTCCTTCTCGTTGGTTTTTTTGAAATCCAAAGGAGTTTCTGTTTGCGCGGAAATATCGTTTGTTGTATTGGCATTGATCATATCATCGGAAAAAATAAAACTATCATAGTTTGTAATAATATCCGTTGTTTGCTCTATGCCGGATATTATTGCATTGTTGAGAAAGCTGGATGATAAGTCATTGTTTCCCCCTATGTCTAAAATGTTTTGTGTCTTATGAATTTCTTTTTGTAATTCTGTTAGAGCTGACTGCAGTTCCTCGTTTTCTTCTGCAAAACACTTTTCATTTTCCGCGCTCTTTGTATCAGTATGATTGTCTTGATCTTTTTCTTTGAACAGTTTTATTGTCTTGTTTAATTCTACAGAATCACTAGTTAATGTTCCAGAGCTATCGTTAGTTATGTCCTTTAAAGCGTTGGCCGGATGTTTTGTTAAACTCAACAGTTTGAAACCCCTGCTTCTACGATCCATAGCTGAAACAAAATACTTGTTTATTCCTACCTTTAGCCACAAAGTGTAAAGCCTTCGGTAAAAACGACCCCGGTATTGTTCGGATGTTTGACTTACAAAAAAATATGTTTTTATTATTATCAGGGGGCTTTTTTTGGAATGAATTTTTTCACTGGGGGCTTTTAACGGGGGCTTTTTCACTGGAACGTTTTTAACAGCGGCTTTTTTACCTGGTACCAATATTTCTAGCCAAATTTGTTTCTTTTTTATACCAAAAGGAGGGTTTACTAATACCTCAAGATTTGACAAGAATTTCCATCTACGCGAACTGTTCAAAACTTGTAGGTAAGGCAAAAAAATGTGAATTTCTCATCATTCTTAATTGGTATTCAAAATGCTTTGAAACATGCATAACTCCCGTGAGTTCTAAATATATCAACAGTGTGAAAAATGCACAACTCCTTAAGTTTACAAAAAAGGCATTAATCCAGTCTAATGTATGATAACACATTTAAAAAGCTTAAATTTACATAGTATGTACTTACCTAAATGATATTAAAGCTCGGTCTGATAAAATAACGGCCAATTTAAAGCCTGATAAACTAAAAAGCATGACACCAAACATAGACAGAACACCAACGTACACCTTGCTAGGACTTATGCAACTTTCTTACTGATGTAGAACGAGTTGGACTTACGCGCATTTCATACTGTTGTTTCTACCGCCATCTAAATACTTTTTGCATAGTTTTTTTATTTGGATGTATAGATACGCTGCTTTTCTAACAGATGGAGCTAAAAACCAATTTTGTGAAAAATTGGACTTATTCAATTTTCACATTAGGCCGACGATATGCGTACGTGCTCAAGCCGCTCCATTCATTCGTGGTAAAATGTCTGAAAAGTTGGTTATGGTCAGTGCTGCGTTTGTGGTTATTAATAGTTTTTTAAAAAAGAAAAAAGAGAAGAAAAATAGGC
Source organism: Polydrusus tereticollis (assembly GCA_963920685.1). NCBI lineage: Eukaryota > Metazoa > Arthropoda > Insecta > Coleoptera > Curculionidae > Polydrusus > Polydrusus tereticollis. Next base: position 87,458,248 of record OY987333.1, on the reverse strand, counting down.
GATGGGGGATAACGAATTTGTTTAAAAGAAGAACTCCACATATGAGCTCCGATTTATTGGTAGATATGGCATTGGAACCAAACACGGGACAATTTCAAAACTTTGTACGTATGTCATTACAAGACTTTGAATACATTTTAAGTAAAATGGACCCCCAAATAATGACCACTTCATTTTCCACCATTCAGCCACAAATAAATATAGAAATAAAATACTTCAACAATTCCACCCGTCCAAATTGAGCGCGAACGCATACGTATGTTCCTTTGATGTGCACCAAAAAACCGACACCACTATGGCTCACGGCATGCGCGCTCAAGCCATTCGCGAGAAGCAACGCATGCGGCGAGAGCTCACGAAAGTACCGTCCAGATTTGCACGCGCATGTGTATGTGTGGCTGTTCACCGCATGCATGTGCAAGTCTGGACGCACCTTTTATGTGCTAATTTAACTTCTCGGAAGTTGGTCTGGACGACCCTTTCCACCTTGAAGCTGGTCCAAGTGACACTTCTCGACTGTTTTAGAATCTTTTCAAATCCGGGCTTCAATTGTGTGCAAATAATAATTGAATTGGTGATTATTGAAAGGAACTAACTCCATTAAACTAAAATATGCACTCTCGTCGGGAAACGAACTAACTCCGAAACTTAGTTCCTTTCATCGCTCAACCATATTTATGGGTTACAATTTTAAAGGCGATGGTTAATAGGAGTAAGTTCCTTTTTCTTCCAATCAATCGGCAATGCTGAAAAATATCACTTTACGTGTAAAAATCAAAATCGTAAATTCTTTACATTAGTTCCTTTTAATACTTACCAATTCAATTATAGTTTTAACTATTTACTACAGTTCAAAAAACACAAACTTATAATAAGTTCGTGTATAGAATTGTCCCTTATCCTTTCCGTCAGACCCAATCCTTGGACGCGTTTCGCCGTTTACGGCTCTCCAGCAAGGCTCCGGGTATGACGAAAAGGTAAGGGACCTCGAAGTGTTTTCACACAGAAATGCAAATAATCAAATGAGAGTTGCAGCACGTGGCTACATCTCGTGGCAACCACACGTATCAACCCAACCAGGACAGCGAGAATCCATATAGGTTCAAACGCTGGCAAGGCGGCCCATCGCGGGCAAACTACGTTGGGTGTCGCTGGAAGCCAACGTATCGGTTCAGCCTACCGAAAGCCGAAAATTCAAAAAACACAAACTTATAATAAGTTCGTGCATAGAATTGTCCATTATCCTTTCCGTCAGACCCAATCCTTGGAGGCGTTTCGCCGTTTACGGCTCTTCAGCAAGGCACCGGGTCTCACGAAAAGGTAAGGGACCTCAAAGTGTTTTCACACAGAAATGCAAATAACCAAATGAGAGTTGCAGCACGTGGCTACATCTCGTGGCAACCACACGTATCAACCCAACCAGGACAGCGAGAATCCATATAGGTTCAAACGCTGGCAAGGCGGCCCATCGCGGGCAAACTACGTTGGGTGTCGCTGGAAGCCAATGTATCGGTTCAGCCTACCGAAAGCCGAAAATTCAAAAAACACAAACTTATAATAAGTTCGTGCATAGAATTGTCCCTTATCCTTTCCGTCAGACCCAATCCTTGGACGCGTTGTCCGGTAAATATATGGCATACTCTCCGAAGCGTATAGGGGAAGTCAAAATAAACCTAATTTGTCATAGAAGAAAAAATCCTAAAGTGCCCCTTAACGGAGATACAGAGCCCCAAAAGGGTACTCAGCGACTTACCATTTCGGCTCTAACTTTTGAACCGAGATGTATAATTTAATGGGATTTTAATATTCTAGGCCATAAAAACTCATAAAATCATACTACAGTAGATATTTTACATCGTCGTGGAAGTCAGGAACGGACTTGCACCCACAATCGTTAGGGCCAGGACAGGTGTCATTTTACAGAGCGAAAAACTGATTTTATAAAAATACTCTGGTTATTCCTCTTTAAAAAAGGTACTCTACATTTGTTTGGATAAAATTCACCGTTTTCCAAGAAAATAAGTTTTACTATTGAAATAATAAATACTATAATAAAACACAAGTCGTTTTTATTTCGTTAACAATGTGATATTGACAACACTTTTCTAAATTGTCTGATTGGTTGAGTGCATATGACTTAGGCAATGGAGGATTACTCCTATAGTGAATATGCTGACATGCATCTAAATTATGGACAAGAACTCGGCAATTGTCTGGAGGTGAGAAGAATTTATTCTGATACATTTCCAAATAGACGTTTATCGCACCGAGGAACTTTTGAAAGGGCTGATCGTAGCTTAAGAGAAACAGGTACAAAGTCGTCAAGTGAATTAAAAAAAATGCTAAAAGTAGCAAATTTTTTGCTAATCCATTTTAGGAAGTTTTTTGTCACATCGTGGTGCAGAAGAGCAAGAAACCTTCAGTTAGAGGAGAAAACTCTGGACGAGTTTGCTAAAAATCCCTCTAATAATGTAAGAAAACTGTCGGTCCAAGTTTATGCGACATAGTGAATTGTTCATGAGACCCTTCGAGAACCACTGCTATATCCGTATCATATGCCCTGTCTCTCGATCAGACAATTTAGAAAATTGTTGTCAATAACACATCCTTAACTAAATAGAAACAACTGGTGTGTTATTGTAGTATTCTAATTTATTATTTCAATAAATTATACATGTCGGTTCAAAGATAAGAGCCGAACAGGTAAGTCGTTGGGTACCCCTTTGAGGCTCTGTATCTCCGTTAAGGGGCACTTTAAACCTTTTTCTTCTATGACAAATTATGATTATTTTGACCTCCCCTATACGTTCTCGAGAGTATGCCATATACTTACCGGACACCCTGTATAGGCTATATTATGCAGAAACCTGAGCTAAGCTTTCGAACCAAGAAGCTTCATACACTACTAGTCTCATTTTTTCGAAAATCACGGGTCATTCTTAACATGAATTTCGAGGATGCGGTTGTCATCTGCGCTGATATTGAACGCAAAAGAAAATAAATTGAGAAAAGCAATACTGGATATTTATGTGATAATAGCGGAGAATTCGATTGAAAAACTGCAAGCATAATCCAGATACGTTTCTTGCCAATTCTTGAATGACTGTTGACAGTTTTTATAAATTAACTAACGTGCAATAACTTTTAAAAATTCAAATAATATGAAATCTCTTGAATATTTAAACCCATTTGGGTAACAGTAATATAATAAAACAAGTTGTAGTAAAAATGGTTCCAGATTAAAATTTATAATATAAGTCAATGTAGAAGTTTGACATATGGTTTTAACTATCAGCCGCTTAAAGGGAAGAAACGGGGGGTAATGCACCAGTAATTTATTTTATTTATTTATTTATTGCACTTATATAATGGTGAACCTGATGGTCAGTATACGCTACATCTGGCAAGTAAAAAGTAATGGGATCCCTACACACTTCAGACATAAAAAATACATCATCAATAAGCCCATCGATACAAGAACAGGGCACAAAATTTTTGTCTACGTTTCACAAGTGTTTCAATAGCATATCTGTCACAGAGAGCCAGTACTTGGGCTCTACAGTCATAAACACCCCGTTCCATAAATTTTAAGTAACGAAGTATTCTATTCTGCACCCGCTACAGGACATATTTGTAGGATTAGTAATATGGGCACCATATTATACAGGCATAATCCAATATAGTCCTAAGAATACAAACAAATAAGTGATTTAAACATTGTACACTTGTAATAAGTTAAATACAGAGAGTGGAGACCCACGTCGCACCTTAACGAGTTCCCGTGTTCCCTTCTAATTGAATCTTAGTCTCCAGAAATTTATATTTTAAATAAATTTTAAAAAACTAAGCAATATATTTTTTAAATTGCTATTGAAAATGGTACATTGAAAAGTTTCTCTGTTGTGCGAAGTTTATAAATCTATTAGGTTGTTTTTGGACAAAAATAAATATGTTGTGGATGCATATGAGGAAATATTACAACACATCTTTTATCGAATTGTTTACTACCAGCAGTTAGGTTACAATTAATTAGCCAGAAAACTAGAGCGTCATTGTACGTATGACGTATAGTCATTAAGTGTTTTCTTAAAAACTTTATTTCTCATGATTTACCCTAATTCTAAAAGTGAAGCTCTCCCTTAATACTCTAAGACTAAGATGTAATGAAACGTTTAAATAATTAATGACCTTAAACCATCAGAGGCCGTTCCTAAAAGGGGCTTTGTTGGCTCGAACCTTGTCTGGGTTTGGAATGTCTACAGGGTGATCGCTTAAATGCATTTATGTTATATGCACTTCAGACACGTGTCTGACTTTGACCATTAATAACCCGGTGTCATATGGCGATATTACAACACCTCTAAAATTGCAATATAATCAGTATCTTCATGTTGCAATTATCACGCCATGAATATACTGACTAAGCAATTTGACCTATTATAAATACATGCTAACAAGAAAGTAAGGTGTTCTTAGATAAGCCGTTATAATGTCAGTTTGATTTTAAAACATTATTGTGTACAAGTGTACTAATTTTAATAAACCTTTTTTTAAAAAGAGAATTATGAGTGTTGTGATTTAACACATATATGGGGCTCCTGAAGTAAACAAACCTTTTCGTGGCTTTTTAGCATTTTTCAATCGTTGTAATATACATACGGGAAAATAACTTTAAACCAATAAGTATTTTGTTTAATTAAGTAAAGTATATTTGTAAAGGAAAGTCTCCGCTTAAAATCAAGAAAATCCTGAAGTCGCCAGTATAATGTGCCATATCATGCGCCATATATGAATATTGCACGTTTTTCTTCCAATTTTAGCTCATTTTGTCCTTATATCATAGTCATATGGTCGTTGGTATGTATGGAAACGGACGATTATTTCTTAAAGTAAAACAGCTAGCAAAAAATTATTAAGACAAATAAAAGTTGTGGGGTTTTTTAAAGTCTATAACAATTTTAAAAGAATAAGTATACAGGATGAGTCATAAAGCCGTAAGAATACAAAGTTACCTTTTTTTAATAGAACACCCTCTGACTTATTATTTTTGGATTTAACATTAAATTATAATTGTTTTTTAATAAAGGCATTATAAGCCTAAACCTAATAGTTTCCGAGATATCGACTATAGAAAAATTACATCTTAGAGTAAAACGACTTACATATCCCTATCTTAGTTTTTTATTATATTCCTATTGGTGTCAACTTCCGGTTAAACCGGAGGCAACTCAAATGCCGGAAATATAGTACTTCCGGTTTAACCGGAAGTTGATATTTTTGGGAAGTTAATAAAAAAGTAAGATAGGGACATGCAAGCCATTTTGCTCTATGGCATAACATTAGAAAGCTTGAATCTGTCAAAGTTCAAAAATGTAATTTTTCATAAGCCGATATTTCGGAAACCATTAGGTTTAGACTTATAGTTTACTTATTAAAAAATAATTGTAATTTTATGTAAAATCCGAAAATATTCTAAGATATAGGGTGTTCCATTAAAAAAAAGTAACTTTGTTTCTCTACGGCTTTTCGACTCTTCTTGTAGGTATACTTATTTTTCTAAATTTCTAATAAACTTTAAGAAACCCCAAAACTTTGTCTTAAATATTTTGTGCTAGCTGTTTTACTTTAAGAAATAATCAACTGTTTTCATACATATCAACGACCCTGTATATGCGTTGTAATTAATTCAATAATAATTAAAAATAAGGATTTTCGTCCATCCTTAAATAATTGTTTCAATCTGAGGGATCAAGACGAAGCTTAATAATTAAATTAATATCAGATATGGGTACATTTTACATAGGTAATGGAACAATTCGAATATTTAAGTTGACAAAAAAAACAGTAATTATTGTACAATTATTAAAGCGAATATATTTTCAATTCTTTAGGGTTACTGACTCAAACCTGTATATTGGCCACGGAAACAAGTCAGTAAATATAGAAATAATTTTAATTTAAGAATAAATAATAAATAAAATCCTCATTTCGGTAATTTACAATTAATATTGCATTATATTTTAAATAATTTTAATTGGTGTACCTTAATCCGCTAAGAATATCTCTTTAGGTAATGTTCTTTATTTTGTTTGTAAATATTTCTTTTTAGAATTCTGATCCTTCCGGTTTTCAAAACAGGAAAATAAAAGCCTTACCGTATTGACCAATTGTTCCCGAAATGATCTTAATTTTTTACAAATACGAATTTTAAATAACTATAACAATATGTTGATGCTTTAAAGCACAGTTTACATATCTGTGAACTTTATTTGAAGGTTCTGAATTAAAACATAATACTAACCATAGTAATTTATTATAGTTAGGGTTAGTTTTTATTTTGAATTTCCAGCCTAACAATTCGATTTTCTGATGTCGACTCCCACTGCCTAAATTTAATGTTTTCGTCAAGTTCACTTGCATCTCTAGTATTTAATTTACAATTGCAATTTATATTTTTTTATCGCAGACCAATCTTTAAGAAGATCATCTGTGCGTTTGGCAGATATTAATTGGGCATTAAAAAATTTTCAAACGATCAGTTCCATATTTGCATACTTGCACATGTTTCCCTATCGCATTGTTTTGGTAAAACAACAAGTCGCCATCGAAATTTTAGGGCGCCATCGAAATTTTATATCATTGTTCACTTGCCAAGTATATTTGGTGTATATTTTTAAATGAATCAAGTGAAATTCTTTTCTGCCTTTTCAATTTTCCCTTGACAACAAAGTACTTCTTCCCAGGGCAGATTTTGGGGTTATCGTCCAAAAACTCGTTGACAAATGTTCTTATATCATTTCTAATTTCACGACTGCGTTTTTTTTTTCTCTCATATTGCAATATTTTAAAGCTATTTAGCTGCTTTCTGTTCATTTTATACAAAATTATTTTACATGCCTATCCAACCATTCTGAAAGCAGCACACTAGGGGCTATAAAAAAAATTATAATAAATACTTTTTAAAGTGTCAATTAGTATTAAAATGTTGGGTTTTCTCGTAAAATTATATTAACACACAATTGCAAACTTAAGAAATCGTAAAACAGGGAGTAACCGAAGTGACGTTTTTGTGCTAAGACTATTTAAAATAAAAAGGAAACCTAAACTTAGACGAACTGAAAAAAAATTCATCTCGAAAACGTCTATTCCTTTCATATAGTTTTCACAGAAACCAGAAATATTTCATATTTTTTAACCTACAGTATAAGACGTATAATTATGTGAAAGACACCCATAAACGTTTCTGCGCAGTAGTCAGTTTTAATTCTATGAGGAGTCCATTTTTATCTTGGCCATAATCGCAAGAGCTGCATCAATAAGAACCAAGACCGCGTCGAAGCAAACGCATTTTGTGGGGCCCTAAGGGAAAAAAGACTTGTTTCTAAAATTTTAATGAACGACATTATACTTTTTCTTAAGTCTTTGGGGCCCTTTAGTAGCGAGTTTTATTATATAAGTATATGTTTTTGTGATGCAGTTCTGGGACGAAGATAATTAGTTAGTTTAATCTAATCTAAATAGATCACTGAAAAAAGATATTTGTGGAATATGTCAGACCATACAAATATGAAATCAAAAACATTTAGTTTATACTTATATGATAAATTCAAAATCTCCTTGCTATACTTTAATCGTTGAGTACTTTTCTTAACTTCCGAACTACTGCCGGTATTATAAGTAGTACCCTCTTACAGGCCAATAGCCACGAGTGGAAGAGCCGATAAGAGAAAGGGCACCTTCTTGTTCTTAGAATGAAGAACCGTTTTTGAAGACGGATGAACCAATGAATTGGTCAACGACATGGAGATGCAGAAGGCAAGGGGAAGCCACTGCATTAAAGTTCGCGGGAACGTCCCTATTATAATCATCATTGTTGCTACATGTCACAATAACAATGTAACTGATCATAGAACTCGGATGCTAAAATCCGGCAGGGTAGGAAACGGCAGAGCCTTCCAGGTCGTCAACCTGCGAAATGCTTGCGAGGAAGCTAACACTGGCAAGATAAAACTGTCTAACATGAGGATTGGTACGTGGAACGTCAGAAGTGTGTATCAACCTAGTAATATGCACAATATCTAAGAAACCGAAAGATTAAAGATCAATGTCCTGGGAATGAGTGATGTAAGGTGGCTCAACTCTGGATATCAATGGACGGATAACTGCACATTATATTACTATGAAGGCAATAATACCCAACACAGGATGGAGTGGCAATAATGCTTGACAGAGATTGTACCAAGGCAGTGGAAGTATTTCTTCCAAATTCAGAAAGAGTCATGATAATACAAATAAATACATTCCACGCCAAACTGAAACTAATTCAGATATATGCTCCGACTACAGAAGGAAGTGAAGAGGAAATAGAGAGATTCTATCAATAAATTAACGAGGCTATACAGATTTTTTTTTTCTTTCCTTAGGCCCGTCCTTATCCGGAGCACTGCGGCCATAAGTAGGCCTATTGTGCAAACCTTCGTTTTATTGAATCCACTTAGTTATCTTGGTTCCGTGTATTAGTTTATATACGTCAACTGCTGATTTAGTGGTTACTTCATTCTGGTCCAGTTTTACTCTCCCGAATATGACATAGCGTCTGCGACCCAAGGATTCGCATTGACAGGCAATTTGATAGACAGTTTCCCTATCCTTGCCACAGATCCTGCAGTTAAGATCTTCATTGTATATCTTCATTTTGTTCAGGTGATCCTTGACAGCCGTATGTCCTGTTAGGATTCCCGTTGTTATTCTTAGCTGAACTTTAGAACTAATATTCCCCATAGCTCTCTTGCTACAATTCAGTCCCTGTCTGCTGTTCCAGTAGACTTTATTTTCATTTGTGGTCGATCGCTTCATAGCTTCTCGTGCTGTGTATTTAGGCATTCCTAGAGCTAGTTCAGGACCTATGTATGGTGCAGCTGATGCTTGCCTCGCGAGCTCGTCTGCTTGTTCGTTGCCAAAAATGCACAATGTGACCCGGTACCCAGAATAGTTTAACAGCATTGCTGTCTACCAGGGTTCTCAGTTCATTTTGGCATTCCAGATTAGCCTTGATGTGACCCTCTGGCTCGTGAGAGCCTTGAGGACCGGTTGACTGTCTGAGCATATGTAGATTCGTCTATCTTGGTAGGCTCTTCTATTGTTTTCCCATGCGCATTGTAGTATGGCATAGGTTTATGCCTGTTATACTGTTGGGAGTTTTCCCAAGGGAAAGAACAAGTCTTTTCTTGGTCTTAATCCGTGTATTCCAGCCCCTGTACCTTCTTCAGTCTTGGATCCATCGGTAAAACACCAGAGCTCCAGACAGAAAATCTGGTTCGTTGTTTGTCCACACGGTTCGATCCTAAATGCTTATCTCAAAGGGTGTGTCGTAAACAAATTTTGGTGTCATGAGGTCTGATCTCATATTCATCTCCGACACATGTGCTATGTCTTCTATGAGTTCGTGACCTACCTTCTTTACTATGGAGGTCGGCCGCATCATCTGAGGGCGGTGGAGGCCCGTTCTCGCCTCCTCCTGTATCATCAAGTGAAGAGGAGGAAGGTCAAGAAAGCGCTCCATCGCTGCAGAAGAGATCGATTTCATTGCACCTGTTATGACTAAGCAGGCCAGTCTCTGAAAACTTCCTAGCCTCAGCATAGAGGTCCTCTGCAGAACTTTTGGCTACCAGATCACGGATGCGTTGGTAATTGATTGTATCACCACTCTGATGTATATCCAGTGCACCATCTTGGGCGATAAACCCCATTTCTTTCCGTACGTTCTCCTTGTTACTGCAAGAGTAATTTCAGATTTACGGATAATTTTTTCCATGTGGCTATTCCAAGTAATTCTAGAGTCCAGGATGACCCCCAGATATTTTACTTCCCCAGCCAGCTGCAACGTTTCTCCCTAAAGGATTAGAGGCCCCAATCCCTCCTTCTTTTCTCGCTTTGTGAAGGGAACTATGACGGTCTTTTGAGGGCTGATACTCAGATCTTTCCGTCTTATCCAATTTTCCACCACCCTAAGGCCCCCCCCCCGTATTCTATCTCTCACAGTGGTGTTAAATTTTCCTTGTGTCGTGATGACCAGAACATCAGCATAACCCAAGATTGAGTGCCCCGTCTCACTGAGTTCCCTCAGAAGGCCATCCATAGCAAAGGAGAGATAACTCCCCCCTGCGGGCACCCCGGGCCACTAGAACCGCTTGAGTCCCATCCAAAAGAGAGGTGAACACAACGGCAGCAGGTTTTCTCCAGTCCTATGTTTCTAGTTGCTCTTGTGATGGAGGTAAAGCAAGTGTTACCAAACGCTCCCTCAATGTCCAGGAATGCTCCAAGCATTACCTCGCCAATTTCTAACGTTCTCTCCACCCTTTTTATTAATTGGTGGTGTGCCGTTTCTGTTAATCTTCCTGTCCTGGAGGCATGCTGGTCTTGATGGGATGATCCGTCATCACGTCATCCCTTATATGTCTGTCTAACAGTTTTTCTAGCGTTTTAAGCACAAAGGACATTAGGCTGATGGGCCGGAATGCCTTGGCGATCGAGCAATTCGGGCGCCCATGTTTTGGTATAAACACTACTTAGGTACGCCTTCATGTTCTCGGAATGTATCCGAACGCCAAGCTGACTCTTAGTATTAAACACAGTTTCCTAATGATAAGGTCCGGGGCCTGCTGTAGCATTGCTGGGCAAATTCCGTCCGGTCCCGGAGATTTGTACGGTTTAAATGAGTTTACTGCCCATTTGATTTTATTGAACGTTACCACTTTGTTTGCGATCTGCCAATGGTCCCCTCCGGTTCTTGAGTTTTCCAGATCTCCGGTGGCGTTCTTAGTGTCGTTGATCTGGGAAAGTGAGCCCAAAAAAGTTCGGTCATCGTTTCTTCCCCGTTAGAGGTGTACGCCCCTGTCTCTGTAACCAGGGAGTTTATTGTTTTCTGATTGTTTTTTAAGAGTGCTTTTTGGAGTCTGGCACATGCCCTTCTCAGGTCTTGATTGTACTCAGTTACGGATGTTCTGTATTCATCCCAGTTCCTGGTTCTGTTTCCTGCATTTCAGAGTGCCCTGACTTGTTTTCTTTTCTTTTTCATGTCAGGCCCCCACCAGGGGACATCCCTGGAGGAGTTCAGGCTAGTCGGAGGATAGTTTGTTTGTTGTGCTTGGGTCATTTGATCCACCGCATCTATCCAATCCAGATCCGTTGCATTTCTTATTGTACTTTTCATAACCGACAGTTCGCGTTTAATGTCTAAACAATAATTACCCCAGTTCGTTTTACGAGGGTTGCGAAAAGTTTTGAGAGACCCGTTTAATATACGTTAAATCAAACCTTATGTGTCTGTGATGTAAGCAACTTACCTCATCAGATATATGCCAATTTTTAACAAAGTTACCCATGTATGTTGTAGCTAGTGTTAAGTCTAGTACCTCCTGCCTTTGATTGTTTACAAAGGTAGGTTCATTACCCCCATTCATAATGTCTAAACTATTTGCCATTAAAAATTGAAAGATTGACTCACCTCTGTTGTTGGTGTTCGTGCTTCCCCAGATAGTGTGATGTGCATTCGCGTCACAGCCAATGATCAACTGAGATCCATTCCCTCTACAGTCCCTCACTAACTGCTTCACGGTACTGGGTGGTTGTGCTTGTGGATCATCGTGAGAGAAGTACGCCGATCCATTAACGATATTACTCGGTCCACTTCCCCCCGATGTTAACTTTATTTCCATAAGATCTCTGAAGCAGAAGTTAGTTAGTTAGTTAGTGTCAGAATTAATATGCAGCCCCTGGGTCGGTCAGAGGTTCTACTGTAAAACAGTTCCACTCGTTCTCCCGAAATTCCTTTAATGGTTTCCTGGTTTACCCAGGGTTCCTGGATGAGGGCGATATCACAGTCCTCCATCACCTTGCACAGCACAGCTGAGGCAGCCTTGCTGTGGTGATGATTCACCTGTACGATCTTCACTTTTTCTGCCCAGCGCTCGTTATTACTCGGAAGGTTACCCTTCCGAGCCTGTAGAAAGCCTTGAACTGAGCTTGCTCAAGGCCCCTAAACGACGCCGGGTCTATTGCTGCAGCCATATTTTAGTTTTGTCGTTTGCTCACGTGATCCATAGAATCTTTCCCGTGTAGCTTGTCTCGTCAAACTGCGGAGGATTTCTGCTCCCTGTTGAAGTTTCATCCAGCACTGCTAGAATTTTCTCTTTGGACCAGGTCCGCTTGCCCATGGCTCAACGTCGTGTCAGGATGTCGTTTATTGATAACCGCCATTCTCAGTTCACTGGCAGCCCTGCTGTAAGAGGCATCAGTCGGTCCCGTGTGACTCCTGGCTCTTTTTTCGGGCTGCTTTGCAGAGAGATATTTGCTCGAATCTGCCTCGTTCTCTTTGTCACTGCCTGGCTTTGGTCGGGGCTTTTCCTTGGTCTAGGTACCCGCCGCAATATTTCTCGCTTTCATGAGCTTCCTTTTTTGAGCTGCCGAAAGCTTTGGTTGTTACAGGCCAATTTTGTCCATCCCTGCAGATATCTTTTCCACTTGCCCGGGAGAAGACCATATATATGGCGCTCTCCCTCAGATAAAGCAGATAAGATTCGTTCGAAACCAGACTATATACTGATCAATGAAGCATACCGAGACTTCGTTAAATCCGTGAAATCATATCCGGAAGCTGACGTTCCTTCGGATCATAATCCCCTAATTGCTAACGCCAAACTAGTATTCAAAATAATTAAAAAAACAAGAAGTAACCCTAAGATTTAAATGAGAATACTACAAATACCAGAAATAGAACAGAACGTTCAGCAAAAAATACATGAAAAACTCGACGGAATGAACAAGGACAACAGCGATATAGATAAACATTGGGAGTGACTGAAGCACTGTTCACTTGAGCCATGCAGAGAAATACTGAAGGAGCAGGAAGAGAAAGGGAAACAATGGATGACTGAAGAGATTCTGAATATGATGGGATAACGGAGACAATTCAAAAACCAGAACACAAAGAAATATGCAACAATTAGAGAGGCTAAGAAAAAATACTTTGAAGAGAAATGCAAGGAAATTTAAAAACTCCAGAACAAATATGACATATTTAACTAACATAAAAAATTTGGGAACTTACAGGACTGCAAAGCCACGGCACTCTAGGACAATATTGAAAATATCCTGCTCAACGTAGATCAAAAACTACAACGTTAGAAGGAATACATCGAGGAACTGTTTGTTTGAAGATGAGCAAACGAATCCAGAAGAGATATTTACAACACAAGATGAACCAGGCCCGGATATTAGCAAGGAAGAATAATACTGCACGCCTGAAAAACTCAAAGAACGGGAAGAGTCCTGGACCTGATAAACTCTCCAGCGACATCCTTAAAATTATAAGCGAAGATCACATGTGCATCTTGGTAAAACTGTCCAATCAAGTTTAACGATTGGGATGCATGGTTTGTTGTCGATGTTTGTTTACCTGCCCAAAAAGGATAGGGCCAGAGAGTGTACTGACCACCGCAGCATCAGCTTGATGTCTCACGCACTAAAAATGTTTCTAAAAGTAATTCATAACTGAATATATTAAAGACTTGACATGCACATCAGCGAAACACAATTCGGGTTTCGCAAAGGAACTTGTGAGGCCCCATTCGTACTCAGTATATTGGTCCAGCGATGTTTGGACGTTAATAAGGACGTGTACGTGTGCTTCGTTAACTATAATAAAGCATCCGATAAGGTTGGCCACGACCAGCTAATAAATGTCCTCAAAACGAAAAATAGAGATTGTAATGATCTTAGAATTATTACAAACTTATGTTATAACCAAAAAGTAAAAGTATGTATCGATAACCAACTATCAGAGAAATATATGTATATAAGGAGAGGAGTAAGGCAGGAACTATTACCAATGCTTTTGAATGCATACTTTGAAGAAATCATCCGGAAAGCACTAGAACGAGAAACATCCGGAATAAAAGTCAACGGAATACCGATCAACAATATAAGGTATGCAGACGATACAGTGGTCTTGGCGAAAAATATTGAAGACCTGCAGAGACTGATGAGCAAATTGGTTGAATGCAGCGAGGAATATGTACTGACGCTGAACATCAAGAAAAACAAATTTATGAGAATGTCAAAAATTCAGCGCGACAAGGAAAATCTGAACAAGAAGATAGAGCAAGTTGAGAATTACACATACCTCGGAACATTGGTAAACTGAACAAATGACTACAGCAGAGAAATTTGGAGACGCATAGAAATAGCTCGATCAAATTTCATTAGAACGAAAAAGGTGCTCAGCGTCAGAGACCTAACATTGAACTTGAGGGTCAGGTTGGTGAGATTTTACATATTCTCTGCACTTCTTTATGGCGTGGAAGCTTGGATGTTGAACACAAAAATAATTGAATTATTGAAAATGTGGGTATACCGAAGAATTCTGAAAATTCCATGAGCTGATTACATAACAAACAATGACGTCATGAAGAGAATGAACAAGGAGAGGGAGATAATAGACACCATCAAGATCCGAAAGTTACAATACCTTGGACATATCACACGAGGGGAGAAATATGCTATGCTGCAACTAATTGTGCAGGGAAAGATCTGTGTAAAGAGGAACGTAGGAAGGAGGAGAATATCCTGGCTACGAAACTTGAGGGAATGGTTTGGATGCACCTCGGGTGAACTCTTCAGAGCAGCAGCCTCCAAAGTCAGGATAGCCATGATGATTGTCAACTTCCGTCGCGGAGATGGCTCTTGAAGAAGAAGAGGACATTTCTTAATCTCTTTAATAATATAATATAATAATAACAATAATAATAAGTAAATCCCTATCTCTTTTTTCATGCAAACACACATTTCAACAGATATGCGTGTCATAAAAACTACTTACGCGTTGGCAGTCAATATGCAACTGAGGAGCGGGATCGCGCGAAATGTGACAAGACATTAGATAAATCCTTTAGCGATATGGTAACAGTTTTACCATGTCCGCACACCCGCGAACAAAACAGTTAGCTAGTTGTTCCGTAGCATGCGCTTATCTTTGTACTAACCTAGAGGCTTGATAAAAGTGACAAAAGTGCAGGCTAGCTCTAATATTGGTTAACTTAGATGACAAAATAAAAATCAAATCATAATTTTTTTGCCAAATGATAATATTTGATTTTGTATAGCCTATTACCCGTGGGAAATTAAATTGGAATTCTATTTATTTAAAATGAAAATTTCCTGTAAATCTTGTCAAGTATTAGCTAATCTACTATAATAAGTATTTTGCTTGCGGGCTTATCTTATACAGTAACCCTCCGTTTTAAATTAATTAACTATTCAAGGTTTGCTCAATAACATTTACCATGAAAATTGCTTTAATTTTGAAAATGATTGATTGGTAATTTTTTCATGCAAATTGTCAAGATCGTACAGATAACACTGATGCGCTACAAAATGTAAGTACTTATTATACGATTTAAGTAGTTAATAAGGCAGATCCCACCTCAAAAAAGGGGCATAGGTGGAAAATTATTAAAATGGCGTTTTTATCATTTATTGGATAAACACAAAAAGATTGCGTGTATATATAGTTCGCCACAAGGTTCTAGGGGTACAACGCCTGATGAGGTATGCATAAAAATAGTCGGTATGACGCTGGCAGTATAGGCGTGCGTATTGATTTTTTTAAAAATTGTTTTGGCCTTAAATTGGGTAAAATATAAAAACAAATACCTACTGATTTATTGGCAATTACTGCCCTAGCTTAACTATAAATAACTTTACTTTTATATATTTATTCATTTTGCAAACATCAACGTTTAACTATGATTAATTATTAACAAAATATAATAATTTGGTTCTGCGGCAATGCCTGTAATCTCTAATGATGTCTAGATTTGATTTGTATCTCCACTAATTTAATATCATATACGATTAAAAGAGACAAGATCATTAGTAAGGGACAGATATTCCCCGCTGATTGCTTGATTTTGACGTGGGTTGCCAAGTTTATCAAAACGTATTATCCTCACCGCTGTAAGAATATATTAAATTATATTAAGCGATTATAATTTGCAACGTAAAGGGAAAAAATCTACGAGATATATGTTACAGGGTATACAATATACATGGATATACAATAATATACATACGTTTAATTGTTTTGTTTTATTTGAATTACATACAAATTAACATTTTATGGAAATTTAAAAAGAGAAGTACGGTAACAATGTAGTTTTTTGTTCGAATTCCTTTTGTAGCTCACCAGCTGTGTGGCGAACTATTGCTAAGCTATTAGCTCTTTGCACTGGCTATTTAAATGCTCGGCATATTTCACAAATGGTAAACAATGTAATCAACAGAGATATGTGTGTACTCCTTTGTTGTTCTTAAAAAAGTTTTTCAGTTTTTTAATGCTATTTATAAAATGTTCTGAAAGTTGTTGTTACAAAACACGTAAGTATGTACATGCACAAAAACACGAAATGAAAACAACAAAATATCAAAACATGCCCAACGAATGAGCTCGCACCACCGATGCGTTCGTGGACAGTTCTGTTGCCAACTTACAGCTCATAAAATTAAAATTACATTCATTTTTACAGGTTTATATTAAAAAAAATATTTGCTATAAGTGGGTTAGTATCAAACCTTAAGTTTTTAGTACAGGGTTTTCTTTTATATTTAGACCCCTATTTAGAGGAAAAACTATAAGAGATAGAAAAAAACTTTAACACGTTGAGTGCCATGTGAGACAGCATAGGTCTCACGGATTGTGTGTGGTCTAGGGCCGCGTGAGACGCATATGTATCTCGCGTTAAATTTATTTCCAAGCCGCGTGATACTGCTATCGCCTCTCAGAGCCATATGAATTACATATATTCTTAATCTGTATGGCCTGTGGGTGCAGAAAACGTTATTGGCCTAAAGGTTTTTATTAAATATAGCGGTTTGTGGAAAGGTAAAATATAAGTCGAAAATTGTAATTTTATTATGTATTTAAAAATAAAACTAGCTTTTTTTTTACAAAACAAAATGGTTAAAACATAAACAATAAAAAAACATATTGGTGGTTATTTAACTTTAATGCTAGTAATTAAAAAAAATATATTATTTCGTACATTGGTGCACTTCAAAGAAGCAAGGCATACAGTAGTTTTTTTTACAAGCACTACAACAGAGTTTAATATTTTTAGACTTTCTTTGCGCCGCTTTCCTTCCTTCACTTTCCGATAATTTTCGATAACACTCTACACAACGTCTTCGGTTTTCTGTTTCTTCTAGGATATGCTTTTCCCCATTATCTGGTACCGCGATATTGTCAAATTTGTTTATGTCCAAAAGTTGTTCGCATAAAATCTCCTTGAAGCTGGTAATAGATATTTTGTTAGTCGTGACAGCAGAATACACCATATGTGCATTTACAATACTTGTTCCCAACAGCATTTCAATGGCAAGTTTTCTATACCATTTTATACCTCGTCTTAGTGAACTGTTGTAAGACTTCAGCTGATCGGACAAGTCAATAAATGCTTTTGAGTTATTATAATCAACAACAACTTTAGGTTTTAAAACTTCTGTGTTTCGGGTTTGTACTGTAACATTCTCATTTACATGTTTGGTGCTTAACATAAGAACATCCCTTTTGTCCTTCCACTTGGAGACTATAACTCCTGTGTTGCTTTCTCTGGCAATTGTGTCTCCTTTATTCAATTTTTGGTCGATTACGTCTTTGGGATTATATTTTCGGTTTTTTCGAAGTGTACCAACTAAATGTGTATTTTGTGCAAGAAGTTTATGTGCCAAAGATACGCTAGTGTAGTAGTTGTCTGTATATAAAATATATCCTTTCTCTAACAGATCAGCAAGTAAATTTTTTACAACTCGTGTTGGTACAGGTTCTTGGTTATCACCCTCTTTACCACAATAGACGCTAAGATTGTACGTATAACCACCCTTGGTGCATAATTTAAACAATTTAATTCCAAACTTATGCCTCTTATTCTTTATATATTGGCGAAATGCCAAACGCCCTCTAAAAGGTACCAGTGTCTCATCGATACATATATTTTGTTCTGGAACAATCACCGACTGATATTTGGATTTCAAATGATTTAGCAATGGACTAAGTTTTCTGAGCTTACTGGTATCTGAAAAATTTTCGTTGTCACTAAAGTGCCACATTGAGAGCAATAGTTGAAATCTGTTCCTTGACATAATTTTTTTAACATAATTGGAATATATTTTTTTTTTTGACCAATAACTATGTAGATGTGGCATTTGAACTAAACCCATCCAAATTAAAACTCCAAGGAATTGTTTCAATTCGTAGGGATTGGTATTTTTCCATTGCCTAATTCTGGCTTTTGCTTCTATTTCGGGATTTGTAAGGTTTTGAGTGGCATATCTATTTGTTTCAGTGACCATAACTTGAAGTATTTCATCGTCAACAAATAACAAAAAAAAATCAATTGGCAATTTGTCAGCATAATTCTCATAAATACTTGGCTTGATTCCAACGTTCTCTACAGTAAAATCAAAGGTTTTCAAGTTGTTACCGGTTACTGGATGCCAATTGATGTCACTACCCGCATCCACAGCTTCATTTTCATTATCTTCGTCGACCATGTAATCCCGTATTACTTGATCAATTGTTTCATTCACATCACTTGGAATCTGGTCTTTATTATGTGCAGCACTTAGTTCTACTGGATTTATGTTTGAAGTGCTAGCTTCATGAATATCTGCTATAGTTGTTACACTGCAATAAAAAAAGAAGTAAAATATTTTGTTAACGAGTATAAATTCACAATATATCTAATATCACACCAGCATACAGTTCAAATTGTCACATACATACCGAAACTATATATTTATGTAAATATAAACTAACCTGATACACTTCTCATTAGTGGTCCTCTTTCGGCGTTTACTTAACGGTTCTGAGTCGCTACTTTCCGAATTCGATGAAATGTCTGAAGATGGGACGTAATTATCAGAAGAACCAACACTAAAATCTAAATCATCTTCTGATAAATACTCATCCATAAGCTTTTGCAAATGCTCTTGGTCTTTTTCGTAACTCATCTTGTACCACTTGTTACCTCTTCGAGAGCGGACGAACGACTGGCCATACCACGCGATCTCGTCCAAAACGCGCCAAACCGGCTTTCGCGTAGAAACGTGTCGTGAGACAGATAAGTCTCACGTGGCCATAATTGCATATTTTGACATCTAGGGCCGCGTGAGACAAATACTGTCTCACAGTTAAAAAAAACAATATTCAAGAAAAAACAGAACTTTTACACAAAAATGACAACGATTCCTTAAAAATACATATATTCCCACCTATAAATAAAAAAAAAAGAAAGCGGCCGAATTGGTTGTATTTTTCGTTTACATTGCGGCACTCAACGTGTTAAATATGAAAGTTTTATGATTTTTACTGAATCATCAGAATATTAGCAAAAAATTATTAAAATACTATTACAATGCCGAAAAATATAAGCAACTTATGTTTTTTTAAATGGAACACCCTGTATTTATTTCATTAAAATTATAGATCTTTTTTTCCTGATTACAAAAATATAGGGTTTGTCTATATTAACTCCAACCAGTTTTAAGATATCAGCGATATAAAATAAAAATTAAAAATACTTTCTTTTATGAAATTTTAAAATATATTTAATACAAAATAAAGAAAAAATGCAGAACCATAGAAAATTATTGATTTTCAACATAACCCCCTTCATTTAATATACATTTTTGAATGTTTCCTAATAACTTATGATTTATTGCGTTCATAATGAACACTGGAAAGTCCCTATTTAGCACCAAAATTTCTTCGTGAATTCTTTGTTCCAGAACTTGAACGTTTTCTGGCCTATTGTAATAAATTTTATTTTTTAAATAGCCCCAAAGAAAAATGTCCAGAACCGTCAAGTCAGGGCTGTTTGCCGGCCACCTTATTGGTCCGTTTCTTCCAATCCACGTATTATATTTTTCATTTAAGTATCTTGTAACAGGGACAACATTATGGGGTGGGGCACCGTCCTGTTGCCAAATGAGCGTAGCGTATTGGTTGAGAGGAAGCTCTTCCAAAATGTTTTCAATCTCATTTTCAAGAAATTCCATATATCTTGGACCAGTTAAACTCCAATTATAAATTATTGGACCAATGACCCTATTTCCTATAATGCCACACCACACATTTATAGACCTACGACCCTGAATTCTAACAGGCTGAATTTTGTGGGGATTTGAAGTTGCCCAAAAATGTTTATTTTTTCGGTTAAACATACCAGCTGTGCTGAAATTTGCCTCGTCGGTAAATAAAATTTTGTTTAAAAGATTCCCATCAATTTCACGCCTTCTTAAAACATCCAAACAAAATTCTAGCCGCTGTCTCTTGTGATCTTCTGTTAAGTTTTGGACTGGTAAAAATTTATATGGATGATATCCGTATTTTTTCAAAATTTCGTGTATTTTTGATAGGGATTTATTAAAATGGCCTGCCGCATCTGGTATAGAATTTTCAGGATTTTCTGTAATACAACATTTAAGTAATTATTGTAGGATTTAAGAATTAGTATAAACTAGAATGTTTACCTTCAAAGAACAGCAAGACATTTAAATCTAATTGCTCATCTCTCATTACTGTCCTCTTTTTCCTTTCTAAGCTTTTGGTCTCTTCAAATTTTTTCACAACATATTTAATAGTGCTTTTGGAAGGTAAAATTCTATTGGGAAATATCCTGTGGTACTCATTAAGAGTTGTAGATGGATTTCTATTATTAGAATAATATAGATGGATAATATCGAATTTTTCTGCTGTAGAATATCCCATGTTATTGTTTTAAGTACGTAGCAAAATGTTCGTTTAATACAAGCAAACAACGACAAAAATGTCATAATAACATGTGTTTTCAATGGCGACAGACCTTTATCATTTTTTATTTCCAAAGCATTCTAGACTAGAAACTAAATACAACTTCTTAAAATTTTGATCGTTTATATCTTAAAACTGGCGTTTATTTTATTAATTTTGGATGAGTATGCAATTATTTATGAACTATGTCTTAATAGTAGAGATATGACAATGCTCCGATGAGCGGCATACGCCTAAAATAGAAACCTATGTTTAAAGTTGAGAAATGGCGAAACCTCCTAAGAGGCGCGGATGGTTTGGCCTTAGCATAATAGCATAGGATAATGGTTTTTATTATAAATGAATAAACGTTTTTTTACTTATCTATACAGTGTCTCCAAAATTGGCGACGACAGTACTGCGATCTCGAAATCAATAAGCGATAGAATGACGGTTTTGGTTAGCTCAGGTTACTGTAAAATTTAGATAATTATCTTAGTAGTTTATTGGAACTTGTTTATTGATTCCGGTTCTTCTGGTATTTGGGATATTTTGAAATAACTAACATGGTGCAACAGTTTCCTTATATTCAATTTATTGGTTAACTTTATATTTTTTATTCAAATATTTTATTTTCTTATTATTATCGATACAAATAATCTTCTAACTAGCACAAATTGTAAAATATGTTTAATAATACGTTTCCTTATAGATATGTGATATACATACAGTGTGCGCATAAAGTCTCCCTCACCACTTATTATCTTGTAATTTACATACCTTTACGAAAAAAAGGAAATATTGTTACCTTCTCATCAACACCCAAAATACTATTTTTAAGTGTAAATTATTGACTCAATTAATTAAGATGGTGGTAGAGCGCCATATTGAACGAATAAAAAAATATATAAAAAGTTCGATAACATCTTATCAAACTTGGGGATCATTTGTAGTTTGAAAATACCTTTCCAACAAAGTATCACTTGACCCCACTTTATATATTTTTTTAAGCTGTGACCTCCTTGGCATAATTACCACGACCACCCTTTCTTTCCGGTTGCGATTTTTAACTCCTTTTTTATTTTGATGCGAAAGGGAACCTCATAAATAAGATTATCAAGAGAGGGGATATATACGATTTTAAAAACCTTCTAAGTCCTTTTTTGAATACGTACTTAAAAGTCATACAAAGCGACCTTCAGGTTATAATATGGGTTCTGCAAAATGAACGGCCAATTTAGGCCCGCTTGTACCATTCGCCTAGAGATTGATTTAAACGGTAATCAATGATTTTCTGAAAATATCTGCTGTGCCGTCTATTAAACAGCCTCAAGGCAGCTAACCATTAATTAAACTAAACATAGTTTCTGGGACGTTTAAATCATCGATTAATGAACAAATTAGTAACTAGCCCAAAAGCTTATTGTGTGATTTTAGATTCAGCAGATTTGTTTTATTTTTACTTATTTTTTCTGGGTCTTAAAATGGATTTTGTTGAAGATATTATGTTTATAAATGACGATATTTGATTTCGGATTTCCGCGCAGCTTTAGGTACAATAGAAAAACATTTTTGGTGAATTTGATAATTTAACGTTCTTTAGACAATTTCGCCTCATTAAAATCACTTTTACAGTTACTTAATCTCAGAAGAAGACTTGTTATTTGATAATGATTGGTAAGTAAAGAAAATTTTAATTTAATAAAGTGATTTTTACCAGCGTTTATTTTCAGAAACAGCACTTATTGCTATTTTGTTCCAAATTAAATTTCTTTCATTAACCGACATATTTTTATATCGAGCAACAAACAATATTTTTGACGCAGTAAAGTATATACACCGTCCTCTTTTCTTTTTGTCAGAATCCACCTCAAAAACAATGGAAATATAACCTATTTAATTTCAACCAAAGCCAAATAAAGCTGTCAAAGTACTTAAAGTGGACGTTGAAAAATTATTGTAACTTATAAATTAAAATAAATTCACCGATCTGAAAGTAGCAAACAACCTAGAACTTAAAAACTGGACTATTGCCAAGTGTATTCTCCGGTTAACTAAACGGTCTCTTATTGTTGGTGGTGCAACTCATGTACAAATAATCATTTATTAAAACCAATCTACGATTAATTAATCAATGTTTAAAAGATGGTAGTTTCTTTACGATTTAAATATAGTGCTCCGTAAATGATTATTCTAATTGATTGGCAAGTTTTTGCATAACATTTTGAAGAAAGTGACGTGAAATGAAATCTATTAAATTTCTGGGTTTATTCACAAACACTTTATGTTTTAATAGCCCAAAAGAAAATAATCCGGAGCTGAAAGATCTAGGGATCTTCCTGGGCATGGAATTGTACCATTATTTTGAAATGAATCTCTATGGATAGGATTCTCTTAAAATGTCCATGTTATATCTCGCCGTATAACTTGTTACCCAGTCTTGCTGAAACCAGTAATGTTCTATTTCTTCTTAAGTTTGAGGTGAAAAGAATGTCTGCAGCATTTGAACATAGCGCGCAGCGGTAACGCTTACCGTCTGACCATTCTCTTCAAAAAAAATAAGACCCAGTTGTTCTAGACGATGAAATGGCACACCATACAGTTACCTTAGGGCAATGTAAAGGTCGCTGATAAATTTTCCGATGATTCTTTTGAGCTCAATAACGGCAATTTTGCTTATTTACATCGCTGTTGAGATAAATGTGCCTAGTCAGAATCAGACGACAAATTTAAGCTTGTTAATATTATCTAGATCATTTATTTCCTAAGCTATTGTTATCTTACATGGATAAGAATTCATGCGTTTTAACATTCTTCTCGTGCTTCGATCACTCAAACCAAGAACGGAAGCATGTTTAACAGCGGGTTTTTCGGATCAGCAATAACTGCATTTCTTACTATCTCATTGTTACACTCATTGCAGGCAATTCTTAGACTTCCACTTGACACTTCGTCTGCAATAGATCCCAGTTGTCTCCATTAATTTCGCCAACCAAAATAGTCTAATGCTGAGGACAGCGACGGACATGACGTCGAAAACACATTTCAACAGCGATTACTAAATTAAATTTAATCAATTTCTTAACACAAGAGTCACGATGTTGTGTATATCAACGCTCTATTTTGACAACTGCATGTCAACAACTCTAATAAAATTTCCAAAGCCTACTTTTCCATGTACAACTGTTTTCATTCAAATTAACAGAATCGTTTTTGTGTTATTAATGAAATAAAATAGGTAATACATTTTTCCGAACCCTGCATTATGTGGTTACTATTTTTATACGTAACTATCTCCGACACTGCTACCATGTTATCAAGGCTTTATTCCTTTTGAGAGTAGTTGAAATTAAATTAATTTCAGTGAAGTTTTAAAGTACTTCTGCCTTTGGGGTTTTAACGAGCATGGAAAAATATAAACGCAGTGTGGCTTCATGTCAAATTTTATAAAATTTCCATGTGTTGTATTTTAAGTTAACAGAGCAGAAACTCACTAATTAAAAATACTTTGTTTTGAGTAAACGGCAAATAAAATACCTTTATGTTATAACTTTGCGAAAGGTTTAATGTTAAAAGTACCTGTAAATAAGAAAGGTTGCGTTAATTTAAACCAAAACATACTGTGCAGCAAGGAGGCATTTTAAATGTTATTATGGAGAAAAAATAATTCCTGAATGTATATTAGAAACGTTTATACATTATTAAGGTTAGAACGCTTGAGCTCATTTAGAAAAATAATTATTTTTATTCAAGCTAAATTAAAATATATTCTATTTTTTTCTATACTTTCAGCAAGTTTGGCCCTTTCGGGTACCTACACCGACTTAAACTAAAACATATTATTAGAATTTCGGGACAGGGCCAAAATACGTCTGAAATATGCCATCTTTCTTGTAGGCGAGTTTCAAAACTAGATCAAATCTTAAAAAATCAACAGCAGGATATACAGGTTGTCCGGTAAGTACCTCCTAATTTCTAAAGAGCATACAGAGGAGGTCAAAATAACTCTAATTTGTCATAGAAAAAAATTCCTGAAGTGTCCCTTAACGGGAGATACGGAGGGATACCCAACGATTCACTTTCTTGACTTTAAGTTTTGAACTGACTGATAATTTAATGAAACTTTAATTGTTTGTAGAGGCCATAAAGGGTCATTAAACCATACTACAGCAGATGTTTTACATTGCCAGAGAAGTCAGGAACAGATTGTTGGTCTCGTTGGTCGAAAATTTGCACCGGTGTAATTTGGCAGAGCTGAAAACCGATTTTCTAAATACTCTGGTCATTCCTCTTCAAATAAGATTCTCCTAATTTAATTTCATAAATCTGGCGATTTTCAAGATAAATCGGTATTTATGCGAAAGACTCAAAAGTTACTAATGCTAAACAAAAACAAGTAAAAATAAGAAATTACCATCGACGAAACTTGTCAAAACCGCCTTCAAGTAAAAAATATTTTAAAAAATGGAAAAATATTCTTACGCAGAATATGCTGTTATGCATTTAATTTATGGTGAAGCGCGATCCAACTTTTTGAAGCCAAGTCAAACAACCTTTCAGAGGATTGATCGGAGCCTGAGGGAAACAGGTAAAAGATGATTAGAAAATAATTATTAGAGTTAACGAATTAATTTTTGAAATTTTTAAGACTTCAATACTCCAACTGGTTTATGCAGAAACATATTTTTTTTGGTCGATTTAGATGAATTCTCTTTGATCATTTCTTGAACAGTTTTATTTAGAAAGATATTCTGGTCTTCGTCCCATTTTTAACAAATAGCAAGTGTTCCGTTGTCCAGAATAGTTTAAACCAAACTAAAGTACCGTTACGGCTTAAACGGATCTTATTAAACATCGAAATCATCACTGTCTATTCTTAATAGTTTTTGCATAAATAATACCACATTTTGATTTTTTGCTAATGAAAACATTCTTAACGACGACTACGGGCCGATTGCGGCACAATCGGCCCGTAGTCGTGTAAAAATTGATTAATTAATCGGAGATTTGTTTTTAATCAATAATTATTTGTACATGAGTTGCACCACCAAAAATAAGAATCCGCTTAGTTCAGGTTATTTGCTAACGTTAGATCGGTGAATTTATAGGATACAATAATTTTTTAACGTTCACCTTATGTTTGAGTACTTTGACAGCTTGATTTGGTTTTGGTTTAAATTAAATAAAAAATAGTTCCTATTTCCATTGTTCCATCCGTGTTGCGATAGATTTCGACAAAACGAAGATTGAACATACTATACCTAAGCTTTTCTATTTATAGCAAATACTTTTGTGCGTTATAAAAATGTATTAGAAAATATAAAAAAATGGCAATATCTCGGTTAATGACAGTTTGGAACAAAATAGCAATGGTGCTACACTATCGTTCCTAAAAATAAATTCTGGTAAAAACCACTTTAATAAATTAAATTTACTTTAGTTACCAATCATTATCAAGTTTCAAGTAATGTAAAACAATGTTTCTAGTGAGGCCTAACGAACGTTAAATAATCCAATTCGTAAAAAATATTTTTCTATTGTAAATCTTGAGAGGAAATCCTAAATTAAAAATATCTAGAATTTATAGACTATCATTATTTATAAACATATCTTTAATACAATTTATTTTAGGACCCAGAAGAAATAATTAAAAATAAAAACAACCCTGAAGAAGTAGTCTATGCTTGCAATGGAGTCTATATAATCAAATAAAACACAGGCGGTCTACCTCCACTATACAGAGTGTTATTTAATAACTGCGTCATATTTTACAGGATGATTCCTGTTATTCATAAGGTGAAAAGTTCATATAAGCATGAGTCCGCAAGCCCTTCATTTTTTAGATACAGGGTGTTACAATTTTTAACAAGAACAAAAAATATGTACGCCACTGCAGTTTTCTCTTTTGATAACACTGTCATGTAGGCACTTTATTGGCTAATGCAAAGTACATTATCATAATTTTTTTGATTTTGGCTTTGTTTAGGAGATAAATGCTATTTTATGAAACTCTGATATGGTCGTATAATTTTTTTTCTAGAGAACGATTGCTCGTAACGACTTCTACCAAGTATGCCTTTTTCATGTAGATAATGAAGAAATCTATTTCTTGCTTAAAAATGTAATACAAGCACGTATAAAAAAGTTATGACTAATCAAAAGAGTTAAAAGACACGTAGGTGGCGCCCTCTACAAGTGGTAGCCATACTAACATTAAATTCGAATTTCGCATTTCAAAAAACCCCTGGACACCAACTTTTGTCCTCATATAGACATTATTTCAAAGATTATTTACGAAAAACAAAAATAAAAATAAATTTTCAACACCCTGTATCTCAAAAATGAAGGGCTTGCGGACCCATGCTTATATGTACTTTTAACCTTGTAAATAACTTAGGAATCACCTTGTAAAATATCGGACGCTTTTTAAATAACACCCAGTACCTATTTATTTAAAATATATCAAAATTTAATTGTTTCCAACATGTTTCGAACGTTTAAATGTTCATGATCAGGGGATAGTTAGAGAGAAGTTTTAATTTTGTTACGGTATAGTAGAATTAAAGAGATGAAAAATTGTGGTAAAATTAATGTTGAGAAATGAAGTGGCACAGTTAACATTGCAGAAAGATTATTATATTAGTAAGATTGTTGATGTGAAGTAAATAAAAAGTAAGTAAAAAAATATAGTTATAAGATAAAGTTTACAAGTTATAGAGCGTTGAACAATTATTATTTTATTATATAACGTTATTTGGGGCTCTGCTCCTAAACAGACCCTGAGATTGCTAGATTGCATTCAAAGAAGAGCCATTCGCTTGATCGGTGACCATAGTCTGACAAACAACCTTGAGTCTATTTTACAAATATTTGCATGGCAAGTGTTCAACTGAGGTTGCCCGCTTGATACCACCCAGAGCGGTGCATGGTAGAAATACACGACGAGACACTGCAGCCCACCAGTACGTGGTTCAGCTTAGTGTCCCTCGAACGACACTGTTTTAAAATTCTTTTATCTGGAGAACGTCATCACTCTGGAACGACCTCCCGGAGATCGTGTTCCCCAACGAGTATAATCTCCAAAGATTCAAGACCAACGTGAATCGTTTCCTGCGCACACGCACCGCTCCTAGAGCTCCATAAAGGATTTATCCTGTAGTGCTGTGCCTTATCATAAAAAAAAAAACAAAGAACAAAGAAGGACCGATCTGCAGGGTTACTAGAGTATATTGGGACAAAACTGGAAAACACTTACACGGCAGAATATTTTTAATAAAGGGCCTTATTAAAAGATAAATTCAGATAAAAGGCATTTTTGATAAAAAAAATTGATGCGTCATTATTGGCTTCTCAATAGTTTTATTCAGGTGTAAAGTAGTGATTTTTCGCCTGATACCTTAAAATCATTAATCAAGTTTTTATTCTAGTTAAGAGTATATAGAGATACCGAAGTTGTCTTATGCCTGAAAAATACTATCTTTACTTTTCATTTTTCTTTGTATAATTTCAAATAACCAATCTACCAAAACAAAACTTCAGAGCAACGTGAACTCGTCTGTAAAACCGCAACTCAAACCCTTTATTCGTTTTGTCGTGGTAGCTACTAAGTACCTACCCATGAAAAAACCTACATAACATCCGGTACAGTAATATTTCTCCACCCGGAGAAATAAAGGGCAAAATAAAAAAATTAAAAAACTTCCTTATAAAATACATTCATTATTGTGAACTGTCTACGTCTACACCTCTACATTTTATGAACTCTTAGCAAAGTCCATACAAATCGAGAAAATATCGTTCCAGAAATCCCTTGGTGTCTCGCCGTAAGCTACATACAAAGCGTCGGCCGCGGTAATCAAATAAGGATTACAAGAGGCCGCAGAGGACAAAGACCAACAAAAAAAAAAGTGGGAGACACCGGAGAAAGTAATCATACAATAGCGGAGGACGAGCCGATGGGGTCGACGGCAAGAAAGAGGAGTAGGATAGGAAATAATTTGTGAGCGGCGGCTGGTACTCCAGTATATTTAGTCCGATTCCTATAGATATTATTGCAATTCATTGGGTAAGAAAAAATTTTTTTGTCTTCTTTAGGGTACCATATACGAAGCTTAAATCCAAGTTTTCAACCATCAACCCTTTGCAGGTTTGTCCGCCATCTTGAATTAAGGGGTGATTTCTTGTATCGCGAATAACAGTCGTATTTTTGATTTTATCAAGAAAGTCCTTGCGGCGAGTTTTTTAAGGGGACAAGTGCTATAATGGCTTTATAAAACATGTGCTTTATACTAGTTTTTCTATTTTGTCGTTTTTTTTTTAATAAATAAACACATATTTAAAAAGAAAACAAACCCTTCAAAATTTATAAATTATTATGTCCAAAATTTATGTTGGTAACACTATTACAATTTTTTTATCAAGCTTGCCATGAAAATAAATAAATTTTAAATTGTGTCAGCCATTTTGCCACAAAATTTGTGTTTTAAAATTTTATTTATATTAACAAAATATTATGGAGCAAGATAATTTAAGTTTAACTCCCCCTGAGTTAAGGGATATTGCACATAAATGTATAAATCAACTTTTGCCAGAAAAATCCCGAAAATTATATGAAAAGGACTATGAGACCTTCACAAGTTGGTGCAATACAAAGGGCGTGTGTAAGATTTCAGAAAATGTTTTACTAGCCTATTTTGAGGAAGAAAGTAAAACCAAAATGTCATCCACCCTGTGGTCCTTATACTTAAAATTAAGAGCTTGCATTAATATTGACAAGAACATAGATATAAAGGATTATGCTAGACTGCAAGCATTGTTAAAAAGAAAATCTGTGGGCTACAAACCCAAAAAGTCTCTTGTTTTAGACTTAGACGATATTAATAAGTTTATAAATGGGGCTGATAATAGCAGTTATTTAGGATTAAAAGTAAGTAGTATTTACATATCTATATGCATTTTGTTTTGTACAATTTCACAGGTTTTATAAAAAAAATTTTTTTACAATAAAGTTGGAGAACGAACATTTTTAAATTACACCAATTTCTATTCTATCGTATGAACAGTAGGTAGACAGCTATCGAGATACAATAGTAGTAACTATGTAAATTCTAGGTTGCTTTAATTATGGGGTACAATGGAGCATGCCGGAGAGAAGAACTGACCAATATGGATGTAAAAGACATTCACTTTAAGGTTGCTTCCATTACAGTACACATTCCCAAAACTAAAACACATGTAACAAGAACGTTTCTTATAATTGATCAATCATGGATTAATTTGATTAGACAATATTTTGATTTACGTCCTAAGAATGTTACAACATCAAGATTTTTTCTTACGTATAGGAATGGGCATTGCATAAACTCACCTGTAGGTCTAAATACAATGGGAAAAGCTCCTAGCCTTATTGCAAAATACCTGTGCAAACCAAATCCAGAATGTTTTACTGGCCACTGCTTTAGACGGTCTAGTGTCACCGAGCTGGCCAACAAGGGAAGCGATTTGGTTACCATTAAAAGGCACGGGGGATGGAAGTCTTCAGCCGTGGCTGAAGGCTATATTGAAGATTCTCTAAAAGCGAAAATGGATGTAGCGCAGAGCCTCTCTTCTAGTTTAACACCTTCATTAATAGATAATATTGATAATACTGCTACACCCTTACCTGGATCATCAAGATCGACAATAATTGAAGGAGTAGAAACTGCTTTTCAACCAAGTCTAATTAAAAATGGATTGGATTCTGGGGTCAGTTATCACAAAGTTTCGCATACTATGAATACTCAAACTATGCCTGAATTTAAGGTTAACGCGTCCGACACGAGTACAGTGACATTAAATGTTTATAATAACTGCACTATAAACAATGCCTAATTAGCATTATAATATAGTTGGAATTTGTATTTTTAAGATTTAATTGATATTTTTTGCAAAATAGTTCTCCTGTTAATAAAGTTAATATTTAATATGTTTTTTAATATTTTATGAACCAAAACAACACGTCAACCACGTCATACAGATTTGTAGATCTAGGCAACCAAACATACATACGTGGTTTTGTGTAGTATTTCGCACATTTGGACTAAAAAATATTAGTTATCTAGAATGCTATGCCGAACGGTGAAAAAAAAACATGTCAGTAGGGCCAACCTTTAAATAATCAAATTCGGAGTTCGAAATGGATATATTTCGAACTCGCTAGCGCGTTCGAAATATCTATTTTTCGAGACAAAATTAGAAAAATATAATTACACTGCATGTTTCCCTGCTAAAAATAAAATATGGCCAGTTTTCACTGTTACTTTTATGTCAGATCTGACGTGAGATCAAATTATTTTTGACTGGGAAAAGTAAAAAATAAAGAGGAAAAAGACGACTTTTTGTAAGTTTTTGAAACAAAAGAAACTCAAACTGATCAAGAACCTTGACATTTCATTATAGATTGCATATTCATAAATTAAAGAATCGGATTTTTTTCATATTATTTGACGTCACAAGGTACTTTGAAAAATAAACAACATAAATTAAAACTGATCGAGAATCTTGATATTTCATCATGTTTTTGCATATTCATAAATTAATGATTGTGAGGTTCGTAACACGAATTTTACAATGTTAGGAAACAAGTTTTGTTATCGAATTCCTGAAAAAATTTTTTTATTCTTCATTTTTGAGAATTTATCATTTATTCTTTCAACAAACAAGATAAATCATATAAATAATCATATAAAATTATATTGAGCAATAATAGGTAGTAAATAATTAAAATGCCAATAAAAAATAATCAAAGTTAAATTTAAAAACAGGAAAAATTGAAAATAAAAATAACAAATAAACGATAATTACAATATAAATCATACAAAATACAAAATAGTCAAAATTATTTTTAATTAAAAAAAAAAATAAAGAAGAAAGAGAAGAAATATTGAGCTCCATTCCATCAACGAAACTTAGAATAATTTAGTACGGCACGGCGCTCACAATCCAGCACTACCAACTACCGAGTGACGGAGCGCGCAATTTTCAGACGCTACGGTAAGTAAACAATTGCTCTTACAAAACAAAGTTTTTGACAAAAAAGGCTCGTGTGAATTACAACTTTTGCCCAAAAAGTTTTGCCATAGCACCGAAATGCAAAAAGATATTCGATCTAAAAAAATTTTCAACCCTCTTTTTATTTTTATAATCGATTTTTAAGCAACAAATAAGCAAAATACGAGAAAACATCCAATAAACTAATTTGTAGAACTCATTTTTCTCGTGAAAAATGGTATTTACTATTTTCTTCATAAAATCAAAAATACGACTGTTATTCGCGATACAAGAAATCACCCCTTTATTCAAGATGGCGGACAACCTGCAAAGGGTTGATGGTTGAAAACTTGGATTTTAGCTTCCTATATGGTACCCTAAAGATGGCAAAAAAAAATTTTCTTACCCAATGAATTGCAATAATAAAACCTAAATATACTGAACTATGGAGAATTTCTCCTCTTTTCCGCGACTACTCTGCTTTTCTTGTAGTGTCGCAGCTGGGTTCGATTAATGTTAGGACAGGCTAATTTGACACTTTTATTTTAATGACGTAAAAACAAGCACACTGACAAGTTGAAAGAGTGAGAAAAAAATAATATTTCGCTTGTGCACTCTGAAATAAAAAAAGTAACAATGCCTTTGCGTCTATCTAATATCTGTTATGTGATTAAAACATTAATTAAACCACTAATGTTTACTAACAACTATTTATTAAACCTAATTCAGGTGCATCAATTGCGATCGGTCTTACTATTAACCAGCATGGTTACGACGGCCTTGTTGCCAGGTTTTCACTTTCAAATAGGTACGTACGTGACATCTTCCCTTTGTCTCTTAATGAAAATCATCTCTAAGGGATGGTTTTTGGAGACGCTTACCAAATCTACATTTTTTACAATTTTTATTCTCGGTAGGAACTAACTTTAGTTCTTCAGATTCGGTAGAGCTTCTTTTTTATTATTATCGGAATTAAACCCCATTTCTTTCTTATACTTAAACTTGTCTTTAAATGATACTTTTCTATTTCTTTGTACAGCATTTTCTGTAGGCAACTCTACAGGATGTTCCAATCTTGAACAGGAGCTTATTTTTGACTTTCCCTGTAGTTTTGGAAACACGGAAAACAGCCAGTCGATGTATTTTTTTCAGTAGAATTAAAAAATGTCACCCAAAAAGACATTGAATTAACAACAAACGACGGATGTAGCGTTTTTTAAATGGAACGCCCAATTTTTTATATGATTTTTAAAAAAGTCACATTTTTTTACTTCTATTTTGGTGAAAATTTTTAATATAGCGATTGTTGTTTTTATTACATTTTAATATTATTATCCTTAATAATTTGTCACGACCTGTTTAATTTAATAGGTTCATAGGTGATGTAGGTATAATCACCTTCAGTAATGTCTTCAAAGTCAAGATAAATTTCACATATTTTTAATTTTGTCGAAGTAAAATACTCATTAGACGAGAGATTACATATTGTTACAATGTATTACAAAAGTGAAGAAAACGCAATGGAAGCAAGAAGGCATTTATTGCACATTTTCATAGAAATATATCCGTAAATACTTTTTAATTTTAAGGATAAAGAACCTATCGAAAAAAATACATCTTTATATGACAGAAAATGATAATTCATCTAAAAAGTTTTCAACTTCGTTTTGAAGAAACTCATGATATCGCCATCCGTTTAGTGACTCGTTGTAAAAAATTGGACCCAAAATTCAATTTTAACCTATGACACCAAACCAAACAAATTTTTTTGGATTTTCTGCATTCCCATAATGAGTCTTGTGTCGATTAAATAAGCCTGATGTGCCAAATGTTGCCTATATAGGTATATAAATTTCTATTCCATCTAGGCCTTCAAATATTTTTTGAACATCTGATGAAAAACTTCTGGAGCTGAACAAAGTCCAACTCACACTCTTTGGTAAACATATCTGCCCATACTTACTGCGTGAAAACATGTTAATAGTTGACTGTCCTGTTCTAGCTTTATTTGGTAAAATCCTTTGTTAGCGTCCAAAATTGAGAATACTTTTGTTCCTGATATTTTTGATGCAAGCTCCTCGAATGTTGGACTGGTGCCTTTCTCTAACTATGACATCATTTAACTATTTTGGGTCTAGATATGAGCGTAATGAGCCATCAGTTTTTAACGAGTACCAAATCACTACACCACTCTGTCGGTTCTGTCACTTTCCTTATTATTTCAATATGCTTAATCCTATCTATCTCTCTTTATATATCCTCTTGTAAGCTAATAGGCATTTTTCTCGGTGGCTGAGCAACATGAATAGCTCTATATTTTATTTTAATCTTGTATTCCTCATTCAGCTCACTCAATCCTTCGAATAAAGTTGAAAATTCATTCATTTATTTTAAAAGTCCACTTTCTTCAGTAGTTTAAACTAGTCTATTCCTGGAAGACCAATGATGCACAGAGCCTCTAAATCCACTAAATGGAACTCTATTGTGCTTATCACCATTGATTTTATATTCAATTATAGTTTTCCCAGCAACTTTTACTTGGGTTTCATCACAACCTCTAAGTTTAACCTGGGAGGGCCTAATTTGAACTTGCAAGTTCCTCGCAGTTTTGATATTAAATATATTGGCGTTTGCCCCTGTGTCTACCTTGCAAATTACTTCATTTGGTCTATTTTCAGTTTCTGTAGCCACTCTGCCTATATCCTTGACAATTTTCCCCTCATCTAGGAGAACACGAACAAACAGATCTGAGTCCTGACTCCCTGATTCATGGTCGCTTTCCTCGTTTTGTATTTTATGTACTTTTTTCTTCTTCATTACAGTTTCTGTATTTTCTTTTGTACTCTTTTTTTTAATTTATTTTTAATATCCTCCCCTTAACATGCACCTCTACTGGCTCTTCATTTAACTGTTTAGAATGCTTACCAGCTAAGCTTCAGTAGCTTATTAAAATACACTTTGATAGTTCCAAGTCACCTTCTCTTAATAAACTGTCTCGTACTCTCCAGAGTACCACAAATCACTCGATCACGTATTAGGCTCTCTTTGAGATCCCGAAAGTTGCAGTTCACGCTCAACTATTTAAGATATAAAACATATATGTGCCTTAATCTTCCTTTTGCCTTCTTGTGTCAAATAAGTGCTGGTTAATAGCTTCATTTGCTTTTGGTTTAAACTACTTCCCCAAATAATCCAATGATTTTGATCAGCCGTAGGTATATCTTATATATTGTAAATATCCTGCACCTCTGTGCCTCAATAGTCAACTGTAATATTGCAGCTAGGCTCTCTTCAGATATGTCCTTATTGCCTTTAACGCCACTGGGTAGGAAGTAAATTTCAAATTGTATTCTCCATTTTTCAAAATTTCCAGCAACATCACCTTCGGTAGATACTGTAAAAGGAGGCTTTAACTGATTAATGAAATTTAGAACTTTGAAACAACTAGCACAATCTGGCTGCACTGTACACCATTTTTAATCTGCAACAACTGTGTTCCATTTAATTTTCTCTCTACGACAGAATCTTTTGCCCGGCAAACACTTCGAGTTTAACCAGCAAGAACACTAAGTTTCAGTAGAATTTTATCCGCAGCGCCATGTTATGTGTTTAAACCATTAATTAAACCACCCACGTTTACTAACAACTATTTATTAAGCCTAATTTAGGAATTTAGGCACTTTAAGTGCGATCGGTCTTACTAGAAACAAGCATGGCAATGACCAATGAAGACTAAGGTTAAAGAAAACAATCAGCCATGTTAATTGAACGCAGCCCGCATGTCAAATTATACGTCAAGAACAGCGCCGCGAGTGCTCCTGGAGGGCAGGAGTTAGTAACCGCATGCGAATGAGCGAGACCAACTATGCAGAAATGAACCCCTTGCGCCTCCCCTCCTCTTCTAACATTTGTTTATATTTTTAAATATTTGAAAGTGGTAATTAAACACAAAAGCGAATGGTTTATAAACATTTTTAATTGATAAAATGGAAATGAATATAGTTATTTATAAAATAATATCAAATATATATACAGTATCTTATAAATAAATAATCAAAGGGATACATAACCTAAATTTTATAAATTTATATCAGGTCTTAAAGATACATATTATTACATGACGACAATAATAATCTGTCTTTAATTTTATTAACATTAAGTAATACACTACAATCAATGTAATATAAATATACATTTAGAGAATTAACAAAATCTTAGTTTCTTCTCTTTCTTCTTCTCATGTTCTATTTTACATATTAGAATTAAGTTCGCCCTTCTGATGCTTTGTTCCACAGAGAGCCAATTCAAATTCTGTAGCATGCTTCTTACTGGGGTATATCTATTGCATTGAAGAATAATTCGCATAATCTTATTTTGCTGAATCTGCAGCATATGTACATTTTCCTGAGTACACGATATTAATAAGGAACAACAGTAATTAATTGAAGTGAAGTAAAATAATTGTGTTATAAACAAGTATTTTGGCTCATTGGGACAAACAATCCGAGACGCGACAAAAGAAGTCAATCTTTTTCCCTAATTTTTTACATAGATAATCCACCTGATTATCAAAATAAGCTAGGGATCCAAAAAAACTCCTAAATATTTTATTTCCGACACAAAGTTAATTTCAGATTCATTTATGTTAAGGGCTTATCCTGATTCAGCATACTTCTTACAATTTACTTTTGAACCTATTAATATATTTTGTCTTTGATGTGTTCACTTTTAATTTATTTTGACAAAGCCAGTCATACATTATTTATTTTTAAGTTCCCTGTTCAAAATATCTGTTACTTTCCTAATGTTATTTCCTGATACACAAATAAGGGTATTAGGCATCCGCAAATAAATTGAACATTTTTTTTAGAACTATATCAATATCTGTTAAGCAAGCCAAGTGTTGTTATTTAACTTGCGTCAACAGCTCATGAGGCTTTTATGTTCTTCGATTGTAGGTTAATTTCACTGATTCTTTTATTTACTGAGTGAAAGAATTAAACGAGCTTTTCACTGTGGTAATTTTTCGTTTATTTCTCCAAATCACACACACAAAATGTACTATGCTGTGTGACCTTCCTAGAGCGTCAAAACACCGTCAAAGGGTTTTCGGATATACAAGATTCTAAAAATATACTTTCAACATCTAAACGTGGAACATTGCTTTTTCCTGGAATAACGGTCGACTAGCCGCTTAGTTTGGAGATATTATATATATTCTAAAAGATGATATTTGCAAGTTTTATGGTCCCGGCGATAACACTATTCGTTCCGCAACCATTGATACATTTTGCTCCTTTATTAAAATAGTATTGATTCTAAAAACATTTGTTGCATTCAATTATATTATTTTTAATGCATTTGGATGATCGTTTCCCAAACGATATCATTAATATAAATAACAAACAATAAGGGACCTAGCACACATTATTTTTCCTTTTAGTTGATAGTTTATCGTCAACTCTAGTCATTTGATACCTGTCACTTAAGTAATTTTTAATCCAATCTAATGCACTGCCATTTACGCCATATCGTCGTAACTTTTTTTATAAGAATTTCACGATCGATTGTTTCAAACGCACACCCAAGTCTACAAATAATACACTAAGCACCACTTTTCCTTCAATGACTTCTTTTGGCCAGGTTGCACATTAGGGTGGGTCGATCTATACCGGGTGTTGCATCGTCGAGCGGGACATAGGAAATCCCATGTAATTATAAATGGGGTCAATTATTGGCTTCCCTAATTATTTTAGAGAAAAATTCTATTTAGGTTTATTAAAGAGCACTAAAACCCACATTCAAAAGAATAACTTTAGATATTTTTGATGAGCCCGTTTACGGGTTATCGCCGATTTCTTTTTAACTATTTCTCCTTTTTATGGCCCCGTATTTGCGGGCACTAGTCAAGGTAAAAGATGACTGTCAAATATAGTTGTCATTTTGAAATGTGTGCTTTATTGTTATAAAAACTCGTACATCGAAAATATTAAAGGTGTATTTATGAGTACAAATTAATCTGAATAAAACTAAAATAAAGTATCCAATTACAAGGTTAATTATGACATTTTACATGTTTCAATATTTTACTAATTAATAGGTAGGTACTATTAAATTGTTAGAAATTTAGGATTTAAGAAGATGTTCAAATATTCCTTCATTGACTGCTAGCCAATAACCGAGGCGATCATAAAATTCTCTTCTTACATTCGCTAGTTGGTAAACTGAAATTCTATTGCATTCGGCAGAAATAGCATTTTTTAACTCGTCTAGATTTGGGTATTTTTTATCTTTGTATATCCTGTTTTTTAAATGGCCCCAGAGAAAGAAATCATTTGGCGATAAATCAGGAGACCTGGCTGGCCAATTTACTGTATGATTTAAGCCAATAACATTTCCATTAAAAGCACGGTTTAAATATTCCCGGACAGCCAGGGTACTATGTATAGTACTAAGTAGGTAAAATATGATCTTCAAGAAGTTCCAAAAAATATTCTGCATTTAAATTTCGTGTAAGAAATAATGGCCCGATAATATTTTCTCCGAAAATCCCAGCCCATACATTAACTTTTTGTGGATATTGCGTCCTTGTTTCCACAAACCTGTGTTGGTTTTCTTTGCTCCAATATCGATAATTTTGAACATTGGGTTCATTGTTTAAGGTAAATGTGCATTCGTCAGTGAAACAAATGTTTTTTAAAAATTCCCTATCCATGTTTGCTCTTTCCATCATACCAAAACAAAACTCCTGTCGTCGTATTTCGTCCCTATCTCTTAGCTCTTCGTGCTTTTCATATTTGTATGAATAATATTTATGTCGTTTCAAAGCTCGTAACGCTATGGTGTGATCTAATCCTATGTCATCCTCAAGTTTCCTTGTGCTGATCTTCCCATCATTTTCTTCCACGCACAATAAAACTTGCAAGTCCCTATCATTTATTGCATCTCTTCTTTGTTCCTGCCTTTCTTCACATCTGCAGTTATTTATTACAGTGCCTTTTGCCTCAAATTTCTTGATAGTCCTTTCGACTGTAGATTTTGCAGGTATCGGTCTATTCGGATACAGAGCAGCAAACATGTCTGACACATTTTGATAACTATTTCCTTGATAATACCATTAATCATCAATATTTTTTCTTCAGAAGTGTAATTCATGGCTAATATTTTCGATGTACGAGTTTTTATAACAATAAAGCACACATTTCAAAATGACAACTTTATTTGACAGTCATCTTTTACCTTGACTGGTGCCCGCAAATACGGGGCCATAAAAAGGAGAAATAGTTAAAAAGAAATCGGCGATAACCCGTAAACGGGCTCATCAAAAATATCTAAAGTTATTCTTTTGAATGTGGGTTTTAGTGCTCTTTAATAAACCTAAATAGAATTTTTCTCTAAAATAATTAGGGAAGCCAATAATTGACCCCATTTAAAATTACATGGGATTTCCTATGTCCCGCTCGACGATGCAACACCCGGTATAAGGAAAAAAATAAAGTGTGAGATCTCAATTACCCTGGGTGCTAGAAAGTTGTCACTACTATTGTTGATCATTCATGCAAAGTTTCGGCTCTGACAAGCGCCATCTTCAGGTGCCTAGTTCGCTTCGAATTTTCCACAAAGCGTAGGTACTACTGAAATATGCAGCTCTTCGCTTATTTCACTCAATAAAAATTGAATGAAATAACCCAGAACTCACCACGTGGAGGTGGCTGCTTGTCGAGTTCTTCCACCGCCTCCCTCCCGACCTTCGTCTTATTAATGAAAATTATCAATTCATTGATCTAAAGCCTTTAAAAATTGCTGTTTTGTCTCAGTTTTCGGAATTTTTTTACTGGAGGCAATCCGACTTCGAATCAAGCCATCTCTTGATTCTGTTCCGCTTATTAAAACAGAGGCTTCAGTGACTGTCCTAATACATCTTTCAACAGATTGTGTGTGACAAGGGTATTTCAAAATTTTGATGTCGTCAGGAACTGTTAGAATCATCTCTTGCAATGCAGTATCTGAAATTGTTCCTGTGAGTGGTGGTTCAGTTACGCTAACTGACTGCCAGTTTATCAATTCAATGTAGTCTTGAGCGTCAAAATTCAGTTTTGGGACTTTGAACTCTCTGATTTTGCTATTCTGAAGACTCATTACTCTACATTTCAGAATTCTTCTTAGCGCAAGTTCTCTAATAGGCTTTCGAACATCTCTAAGCATTGTCAATAGAATATTTTCTGGATGAGCGAAAAATGCATTCCTCTGTATGACCGAATCAATCACATCTTTAACTGTACTTGGCATATATCTCGATCTTGTTATTAGAGAGAACAAATGTATGGAGCCTTCAGTACACGATGATCTGATTTTAATATCGAACCAAACAGGAGCATAAACTTTTAATATAAATTCGGTTATTGTTTTCAATTCGTTCGAAGGTTTTTCTGAAGCTACATAAAGTCTTAAAATCCTATTTGCCGTTGTCAGCCATCTTGAGTGTGACTTTTTTCCAGGATCACGATTTGATAAATTTGAGGGGACATCACCTCTTGCGATTGCATTTGATACAAATAAACTTGATCGGTACTGGTGTCGTTTAGGTCGAATTCTGGTAGTTCCCCATCAATTTTTTCGAATTTAACTATTGGAAGGTTCTGACATGTTGGAAGAAGCTTTCCAATCGTTCCTGAGAATCCTCTTGGGTCGTTAGTTTTACCATCCATTTTCTCAATCAAATGGCGAAGTGGAAGTTCATTGGCGTGCAGTAGGCAAATCAACCATTGTAAGGAGTGTCCAATTGCTACTTCTAATTGCTTAACAACTCCATTCTTGAAACCTGTATTTACAACAGTTCTGTCACGGCCAACAGCAGCAAGTTCTTCAACAGGTCCCAAGTTACTGCTTAGAAAATCGAAAATACTTGATTTGATGTCTTTAGCATTTCCTGAAGTAGGAGTTACATGTCCGAGATAAGCAGACACAGGTTCTGCAAGAAGAACAATATTATGTTCCTCCAAAACGTATCTCTTATGATAAGTGCTTCCTTTTTTCTCCGTCAGTAGTGTTCTGTCCTTACTACCATCAAAATAGATCCCTGTAATTTTCAAATTTCCTGTTGATTCCTTTTTTAGTTCCGTTCTTCGTCTCTTTCGTTCTCTCCGCAATTTACTACGGTTTAATAATTTTGAAGGGTCGTTTCTACTGACAACGCCAAGATCTTGCAGAACAGCATTCGCTAAAAAAGAAGCACATCTATCCGAAACTCCCGTTCGATTGCAAGCCTCTGCTAAATTTCTGAAATCCACCCCTCGAAGGTCTGTTCTTGCTTTTGAAGTTGATGGACTATCTAATTGAAGTTTAAACTCGCTTGTTGTAGAACTTTCACCCAGATACACACTTTCTTCCAGTGGGGAGGAAGTTGTTTCTAGAACATTCACTTTTCCTACATTTTCAATTGCTCTAGGCGGCTTTGGTCCTCTAGTTGTTTTTTTGCTTTGAATTTTCTTTGCATACGTTTTTCTAAAACCTTTGTCAATTTAATGTCAACATTTGCAATAAACATCCTTCTTTCTGTTCTTTGGTCTCGTAAAAATTCTTGTTCTGTTTTAAGCACTTTAATTTTGCATTTGCATGAGTCAAAATCTTTACACTTGCACGTCGATATATCAAAAAGTTTCTCACTTGATTGTCTGAATTTTTCTAGCTTCTCTAAACACTTTTTATTATGTACGGACCCAATGTTTTTTTTAAACTCCGAAACTTCACAACATAGTCTTTAATCAATCGATAAATCTCTTGTTCACTCACCACTTGTAAAGAAGCATTTTGCCAAATGTTTTTCAATACAGAAATAACTTTTTTAGAAACATCACTTACACTAGGGTCTTTGCCATTGTTCTGGTCTTTTATTAATTGCCTGTGCCACAAATATGCATTCATAACATCGCTATAATACGGAAGCCCGGTGGGGACATACATACATCAGACATCAGAGATGCATACTTACTACGTCACAAATCTGATAATCAGAGTTATTACGTCACAAATCTGATTATCAGAGTTACTACGTCACAAATCTGATAATCAGAGTTACTACGTCACAAATCTGATACTCAGAGTTACGGCGTCACAAATCTGATAATCAGAGTTACTACGTCACAAATCTGATAATCAGAGTTACTACGTCAGAAATCTGATTATCAGAGTTACTACGTCACAAATCTGATACTCAGAGTTACGGCGTCACAAATCTGATAATCAGAGTTACTACGTCACAAATCTGATAATCAGAGTTACTACGTCAGAAATCTGATTATCAGAGTTACTACGTCACAAATCTGATAATCAGAGTTACTACGTCACAACTTTCATATTCAGAGGAGAGCACATTCTGCGTTGTATTGGTAGGCGATTTGTGTTGTTTCGCACATTTCATTGTCGTTTTTACAATATTTAGGTATAATGTGCAACAACTAACTATATAAATGTTTTTATAAGAGTTTTACTATACCTAGTTTAGAATGGGGACAACGAAAGATTTTTGGAAACTCCTTTTTAAGCTTAGTAAAGTCTTTAAAACCTTTTAGTTTTCAAGTTTATTTTATAGTATAATTATTATAATATATTTGTATATACTACCATTATAGTCCCTAGTCCGTATTTGACTAAAGTCTAATCTATAATTTTTCCTTTTAGATTTTATTCATAACAATTTGCATAATCAGTGTGGAAGCACCTAGAATATTAGAGTGTGAAGTTCATATTATTAATTACTTCAATGAAGGCTATAGTTACGATGAAATAGTCTATTTCCTTCTATTAAGCCATGGTATATATTTAAGCTTAAGACAACTAAAAAGAATTTTGAACAGGTTAGGACTAAAACGTAAGAATTATGATGAATCACCAATGGATGAAATAATTAACGCCATGCTTAAGGAAATTGAAACAAGTGGCTCATGCCTCGGATACAAAAGTTTATGGAAACGTCTCCAGAGTACGTATAAGC
This sequence comes from Polydrusus tereticollis, assembly GCA_963920685.1. Classification (NCBI taxonomy): domain Eukaryota; kingdom Metazoa; phylum Arthropoda; class Insecta; order Coleoptera; family Curculionidae; genus Polydrusus; species Polydrusus tereticollis. Next base: position 87,415,382 of record OY987333.1, on the reverse strand, counting down.
TAAGAGTTAAACGGGAAACTGTTTACAGATTAATTAAATTGATAGATCCAGAGGGCGTGAGTGCCAGGAGAAAAAGAAGATTCCTTAGAAGACCGTATATTGTTCCAGGACCAAACTTTATTTGGCATTTTGATGGGTACGACAAACTAAAACCTTTTGGATTTCCAATTCACGGCGCAATAGATGGATATTCTCGACGTATTTTATGGCTAAATGTAACCAACACAAACAACAACCCCAAAGTTATTGCAGGATATTTTTTAAATCAAATTTTAGAGCTAAAACAAGTGCCCACGTTAATAAGAACTGATTTGGGTACTGAAAATGTGACCGCTTGTTTATTACAGTATCTTTTAAGATACTATCATAAAGATTCTCTTTCCGGTGAAAAGAGTTATATACAAGGAAAAAGTACGGCAAATCAAAAAATTGAATGTTGGTGGTCACAAATGAGACGTTTAGGTGGCAACTGGTGGATTAATTATTTTAAAGATATTAGAGATCAAGGACTCTACGACGATGCTGACCCACTGCATGTAGAATGTTTAAGGTATTGCTATGGACCACTTCTGCAGTTTGAACTAGAAACCATTGTTCAAGAGTGGAACAGGCACAGGATTAGGAAACAGAAAAACTCGGAATTACCTGCGGGAAAGCCTAACGTTCTTTATTTTCTACCAGACAAATTTAATTCCAAAAATTACGGACTAGGGATTGAAATAGAAAAGGTAGAAACTTGCAAAAATCAGTACAGCCAAATATCCGAGTTCTATAATCCTCTTTTTGACGAACTAATTGAACTGTTGTTACCAGGCACTGCACCTCCAAGTAATGTTAATGAAGCATTTAAGCTATTTAAAAATATAATTAATATATTTAAAAGTTACGACCAATAGGTATATTCAGTGTTAATAATTACATATTTTTTATAAATGTAGCTAACAGGAAATACACCTTTTTGAATATATATATATACCCATATTCATTATTAATTGAAATCTATAGATCTATAGATTCTATAAATCCATAGATTTCAATTAAGTAATCCTCTATACATACATACGAACTTAAACAACAAAGAACTTCAGTTTAAAAATTTTTATTACAGTAGAATATACTAAGCAAAAATATCTACAAAAATAGAAAAATATATCAAAAGCAAACAGAATTTTAATAATATGTTTTTAAAAGTGAACGCAAGATACAAGAAATATCTTAAAATATAATTTTAACAACTACTTATTTGTTTAATAATACTGGTATCAGTAAAACTCAGAACTTATAACTTAAGTGATCATGTAAAAATAACAAGTAGAGTATAAGTACCGGTCAGTAGCGGATCAAGAACGTTTGGCACTCGGGCGACAAAAAAAATGTGGGTGAAAACGTGTGAAAAGGTTTATTTTTATAAATTAAATTTTATTTCATTTATTAAAATATCGACTCCAGGTCGTTCTTCCATTTCATAATTAAGACATCTACGGATTACGTCATTTAAGACCAAAGGTAATTTTGTTACATCTGGTAATTCTAAACTAAGCATCTTTTGCTTTAAGATTTCCTCAAAATTTGCTTCATCTATAAACCACATATCGCAGTCACTATATAACTCTATTAACGTGCATGCTAACGACCATACATCGCTTTTTATCGTCGCTGTGCATTTATTTAAAAACAGTTCTGGTGCCCATGTACATTGGGGTGCCTTTGGCAAACCCTCCAATAGTTTTGCTGATATTTGTGCTCAATTTACTTAAACCCAGATCACAAATTTTTGTAATTAAATTAGGCTTTACCAAAATATTTGACGGTTTAATATCACGATGGACTATAGGAATTTTTTGCTTGTGTAAATAATTTATTGCAAGGCATATTTGCATAGCTATAGTATTTTTGTTTTGAATATCAAGTCCATATGTCGCTTTAATACCGTCATCAAAAATAATGTTAGATAGGCTTTCACCTTCGACCAGTTCCATAACAACATCCACTGTATGGGTGCCATAGCAACAACCCATAATTTGCACAATATTTGGATATCGAATGATAGAATGGATACTGATTTCCCTTAGTGCTAAATCTTTTTGAAGTCCTTTTCCACAAGTCTTTATTCGTTTAATTGCCACTTCTGTTCCTAACCAGGTACCTTTTAAAACCCTGCCTTGAGTTCCACATCCTAATACTGTTTTTGAACAAATAAGATCTTTTTTCGGTATAACGGGTAGGCAGTTAACAGTTGTGGGACACCCCATGTCAAAGTCATTGCCTGCTGAGCATTTTAATTTTTTTGTAGGACTTTCGTTATTATCAGCACATGTACCCCTGGCACTTATGTCTACGGCCAATGGTTGGCACTCCTTAACCTCAACATTTTCTGAGTTAAGCGTATCCACGAAAATTGTGGAAGATGCCATTTTCCCGAATTTGCAAGAAATTTGGCAAGAATACTCTCCATTTTTATTAATATTGATGAAATACATCATTGCCTTTTCATATAATAATACTCCATCTAAATGCCATTTGAAAATTGGATTGCACTCATCGGTGCAAACAGGTATTACACAGAGTCCCATCTTTCCCTCGTAAAAGCCCAGCATTTCGTCAAAATCATATAATATGGTATGGGGCACTGTTTTATCGGTTGTTAAAAATTTAAAGCCGAATGATCGGAGAGTCGTATCGTAACTGCGATATAAATAATAATTGTTTTCTTGGCTTATGGTTGAAATAATAAACCCAAAATCTGTAATATTATTGTTGTCAAAATCGGACCATTCTATTTCAGGATGTTTTAAAGCTATATTATCAAGACAATCGTTTCTGCTAGCATAAAGGTTTACAATAACTTCCTTGCTGTAAATTGAGTCGACCAATTTTAAATACGTAACTTTAAAAGAATTGAGAGACTTGGTAACCATACATTTTTCGGCAAAATTACTCTGCCTAATCTCGCATGATATATTAGGGTCAGAATATGTCGATGTTGAAGTTGATGCAATCTGACTGGAAACATAGCTATTTTCAAGGTTATTTATATTATCTTTAAATCTAGAAAGCAAGTAAAATGTGTGTCTGGATGGAATTAAACCCCGACATCTGAGGTAATCAAATACATTGCATTCCTCACCGTCATTGTTTGCAAAATTTGAGATTTCTGAACCATCAAAGTTTCCTAAACTGAAATCAAGATTTTCTTCATTGTAAATATTAGCACTAGATGTAGCATTAAACTTAATATAAACGTTTTTAATGATTTCGATCATTTTATCCAAGGAGATATTTTCCTAGTCTTTAACTTTTACAACACGGGATCCTCCCAACGGTTTCTTCATTTGGGTATACTTCGCGTTTGTTTTGTGGAGCCATCCAACGTGCACCTTAACGATTCGGGGTTTCTTCTCGAAGGCATGTTTCTGTAACGAATAGGTATAAAGGAATTGTTAATATATTGTTGCAAACGCTCAACTCAATATAAAAAAAAAATGGCATATACAGTGTGTCTACTTAAGTTGGCAACATATGGGAAACTTTTTTATTATTAATTATACCAAAAAAAGTTATTCTTCATAAAAAGTTCTGCATGGTCTAAAACCTAAAATGCAACTATCAGATATTAATTTTTCCAGGCGTATACGAGGCTTGTCAAAGAATATGAATTTTGCTCAAGAGTAAAGTACCATTAGTTTTGACAATATTGGAATTTGTTATTTTAAAAAGGTGCATCGTACGAACTTAAGTCTATAGACCAAATGTGTTCCAAAATAAAAGAGGGGTTCAAAAGTAATTTTGACTTTTACAAAAATCAGTGGCGTACCATTTTTTTCTTTAAAAATATTCAGTTCAAACCCCGGACGGACGTCATCGTAACTGGTAAAAAATGTTAAAAATCTTTTACGTCTAAAATGCTCCTTAGTAATTAAAAGGTGTGTACAAAATTTCATAAAGTAAGTGAGAGTGAGGAAAATTATTATGATAAAAAAGTTATATTTTTCTTAAAATTTTAACATCCTGTAGCTCAAAAATTAAGAGGTTTAGGACATATGTCCATATAAACTTTTTGTCTGAGAATCGTCCAGGGATTATCACCATTAAGTATCGACACTTAATTAAAAAACCCTCATAGGAACACTGTGAATAGGCACCACTAACCTTTGGCAGGCTGTTCTTAGATTTTGCTGCCAGTGTTTTGCTCTTGTTAGATTGCAGTTTCTGTTCTCTGATGGATGCCATCAGTTGAGCTACTCTATCAGCGGTGTTATTCGATGACTGGCCGGTATCTACAAGATATTATATTGATATATTTTTCCTACTGGCGTGCGGTAAAGTACACTTTACAGCACTCATTTGCGTGCCGTAAGGAGAACTTTACCGCATTCAGTGTTGTAAAGATTTCGAGTGCTGTAAAATTTCTTTACCGCCCTCTTGTTTATATTTTTTTGATATACAGTACGGTAAAGAATCTTTAGGTATTACATTTTTTTTTAAATGCAGTTACAGTACTTGCATTTGCGCAATGCATAAAGTAAAAATATTTATAGCGTTTAACAATTAGTATTTGGTACTCTTTATTAATTTTTTCTTTTAAATTTGATTTTTGCTCCAAAAATTATTTGTTCGAAGGAAAAATGTTGTACCTAACACGTGCGAAAAGTGTCTTTACCACCCTTAACGGCTTGCCCGAACTTCGCTTCGCTTCGTTCGTGCAATTGCCGTCGCGTGCTGTAAAGGACCACTTTCGGCACTTTTAGATAAATAACTATTACCTACATGGATCATATTTTATCGAAATTCCCTTACCATCATTGTTGTAATATACTTCATATACCTCTTGGCCCCAACCCGACTCGGGCGGTTGTAAGAATAACTCCCTTTTGTCCACTACTCTCCTTTCATCATTTTTAATGTAGGTTCGTCCTACGGCTCCTGGAAAATATTCTTTAAGGAGGTTTACATCCAGTCCCTTATCGCTAACCCTTGTTGGCAACTGCAATTTTTCGTTTTTTTTGCCACTAACGGTAACGAATTCCAAAAAATAATTTACCGATATTAGTATTTATTGAAACTACATAGATCACACAGCGCTACTAGTCGGCACTGAAATTTCCTGATACATGTTCAGGCACGGGCAAATTCTCTGAAACCCAGAGTGACCCAGACTAGGTACTTTCTACGAAAAAACTCGTTTAAAAGCCGCCATTCAAGACGATGTATATCTAAAAATATCGGGAATAATGCTACAAGATCGAACTGTCGAAAAATCGATATTAAAGGAACATTCCTAACAAGCAAGAATGGCATTATTGCATTTTTCTTTCGTTCGAATAAAATTTATTAAAACAAAATTTAAATTTAAATATTCACAAAATCAAAATTTAAACCTTTTATACGTACTGCTGGTACCGTGTAAAATAACTCAATTTTTTTTTTATAAAACATTTTGGCGAATGCGCAAGGCGTATGATTACAAAATAAAATACCACCCAATAGGCTAGAGCCTGCCCTTTTTAAGACACTTTCAAATATCAATATTAAGTACCTATATATAAGCACAAGTGGCAAATTTGTGGCCTTGCAGACATAAACATAAACATCAGCTCCCGTAAATGGTCTTACGCATGTGTCTTGCAGAGCCCACATCAAACAATGTGCATGTCCTTATTATTGCTCTTGAACGCTCGCTCTGCCTTAAAAAATATGACCATTGGCCGTGCTTATCGACACGTTTTTCTGTCCATTATATTTAGCTATGGGGGGAGGGAGGTTTCTATTGTATAGATCGGTGTATACAGAATGTTTACATACTATTATTATATAAAACGTTACTCTAACCTAACTTTCTGTCTAAACAGTATTATTTTAAACATCAAAGGTTAAATTATACTTACTGTAAGAAGCACCTAGATAAAGGACTATACCTTACCTCTTTTTGTTCACTTTCCATGTCACTAAACTAAAAAATAACAAATAAATGTCTGAAATAAAACAGAATTCGCGCACCATGTGACGGGAAAATTTTATCATAGTTCTGACGTAGCAACTCTGATTATGACAGTTGTGACGCAATAACTCTGATTATCAGATTTGTGACGTAGTAACTCTGATAATCAGATTTCTGACGTAGTAACTCTGATTATCAGATTTGTGACGTAGTAACTCTGATTATCAGATTTGTGACGCCGTAACTCTGAGTATCAGATTTGTGACGTAGTAACTCTGATAATCAGATTTCTGACGTAGTAACTCTGATTATCAGATTTGTGACGTAGTAACTCTGATTATCAGATTTGTGACGCCGTAACTCTGAGTATCAGATTTGTGACGTAGTAACTCTGATTATCAGATTTGTGACGTAGTAACTCTGATAATCAGATTTGTGACGTAATAACTCTGATTATCAGATTTGTGACGTAGTAAGTATGCATCTCTGATGTCTGATGTATGTATGTCCCCACCGGGCTTCCGTACTATAAGTCGGAAGTATGCTGCACTTAAGTTCTGTTGGTGCTCCAAACACCTCGCATTCAATGTCTTTACGTGTATTTGGCATTTTCACACAAATAAACAATTACGGGTTCACTAAAAAGAGTAAATATAAGTTAATAAGACGTTGACTCTTCGAATGCGTCGAGACAACTAATCTTGTCGGTACAGGAAAGGCAGACTTGCGGCGGCGTACGTGATATTGATATAGCTGCGCGACACTACTTGCGCATTTGCACGGTTGAGCTCAGATGAATATGTTTCGATGAATTTATGAGTTTATTAGTGGCAGTTTTTTTATCAACACAGCTATATAGAGGAGAAAGTCAAGATAAATCACTCATTTAAAGTTTATGAATATTTTCATAATTTTCCCAAATTTGACCTCAAGTAGGCACCTGAAGATGTTATCCCAGAAAGCCCAAATTTTGTATCATAAATACTATATCAAGTTGACAACTTTTGGTTACCCAGGACATATCACATTCGAGAAAAAAAAAATTCGGCCCACCCTATTGCACATACATATTGTAGTGCTGACTCGCAAGAATGGTTACTCCTAAATCCTAATGATGGCCAATATACATGCAAATTAATAATCAAGCAATCCAACCGCAACCAAGGAAATTGATAATAATTGTTATTTAAAAAATGTGTATTCTTGTTCAAGAATAAGGTTTATAATTTGTATCTAAATATGGTAATATAACCTAGGCACCTATAATATAAAACATAATACAAAATATTCATATTTGGGTATGTTTGTTGTACAATACCCGTTTAAATCTAAGTTCGATTTTTATGAAACTGTTAGCAGAATAAAGACACATTTATTAGATTTACGCAATGTATTTCAGTTTTCGCTAAAAACTCTCATAATGACGCTACTATACATATACAAAAGTAATGTGAAAAAATGGAATATGCAAGGTCCTGCAACATAGCTCCTAAACGAATTAAGTTAGAAATTTCATTCATATGCGGGCTTATACTATATCATAGAGTGTATTTCAGGAAAATATTTTTGCCCAAAAAAGTGTGGTAACGTAATGTTGAATTTTTTTAAATGGTACATTCCGTATTTTCTTGCATATTTTGGTTTGTATTATTATCCTTTATAAATATCTATAATTTTATGCAATTTGCTTTGGTAGTTTAAGAGCAAGAAATTAAAAACTAAGACAAAAAAATTTAGCAGCTCTGAAGAAAAACCAAAAAAAAAAATTGAAAACATTTTTGGTAATCACGGCATTGTACAGAAATAATCACAAGGAGTCCAGAGATACGATGAAGAGTTTTCATCAATTTTATGCAGGTTAAATAAGGTTTCAAAAATTAGTCATTAAAAACTCATTTTTCTCAAATTTTTCAAATGGAACACTCTGTATATTTTCAACTAATGTGATGTAGAATTCATTAACAAATATTTTTTACAATACAAATATGTAGGTTATTTCCAGCCGTTTACGAAATAATTGCAAATTTCGTAAATTCTGTTGTGTAAAAATGCAAAAAGAACGTTTATTTTATCAATTAAACATATTATATGCCTAAACTAATATTATAAACTACAGTAAATGTTCAAAATGTCTTCCATTTTGATCTGTGCATAAATTAATACGCTCTTAAAAAGATCTACCAGTTTCAATGTAAAAAAATTGATATGAGAATAATGGAGCACGCAGAAAAAAACCTGAATCTGTGTACACTCCATTGAGTCACCAGTGAGAGAACTGTTCAAACATTTTTAACGTTTAATATACACGAAGCACTTAAACAGTGAATTTTAACTTAACTTCAACTCAAACTTTCCTTTAATTAACTTTTTCATATGACCCTTATTAGGGCGTTTTTTACAAACAATAAAAACACAAATTGTCTCCACGAGTTGTGCGAATTCCATGAAATCTTGTAATTAAGGGGTATGATGGATGTATAATCGATTCCTGTTACTAGTTTGGAAACAAATTGTCGCAGAAGGTACTTTACCCCTTAAAATAATATTTTACACGCCCTCGGTATAGAGTTACCTCAAGTTTTAAGGGTTAACAGAGTGCGACTGAAGGCTATATTATTATTATTATACAGACGCACCAATATTAAAAATATTAAATTGAGTAATATCGAACATTTACGCTGGTGTCCATTATAAGTTAACATAAATATATTATAACAAATATGATAATAATAATAATTATAATATTAATAACAACAAACATCACCCAAGGAGCGCGGTAGAACGGACAACACTACCACGACATCAAGGCGGAAGAGGACTGGCAGACACTGCAAAAATAATGGATTAACAAATAACCAACTTGAGGGAGTTCTTCCGCAATAGAGCTCAAACTTCAGACCTACACCATGCTATTTGCGAGGCAGACCACTCCACACCTCTAAGATTGAAAGATCAGAATGTACCATAACACCACAATACCAATGAAGAAATACCGCAGATATGGAAGGAAAAACCTCTGCATGGACGACACCTGAACAAGGCAGCCCAGGATCACGTCGACAATCTTGCGCCGAACTACTGCCTCATATCTGGACGGATGTTTCCTGAAATGGAGGGATTTCTACTGGCAATCTAAGGTCAGGTCATTCCAACTAGAAACCACCTGAAAAACATAATTAGAGACGACTCAGTGCAGGCAGATAAATGCAGATACGCTCAGAATGCTAGACGTACCTCAAGATCTCTACAAGTATATGCAGAAAGCAGTGCTACTTTCAACAAGCCGAACAGTCAAAAAGTATATGGGTAACCAAAGAAGAACCTTACGGGTCCAATAACACGGAAAGGGCCCCACAGAGCTCAATCCTTTTAACATCGGTGGTATCTGGGATGAGTGAATGTTCCCCGTAGTAGTGCATGACAGGTCTTGCGACCTGTCAGAAAATCATCATAATAATAAAAATAATAATTAAAAAAAGTCCAGATACCATATACTAAGTAATATCAATCCTGATCGACTTAACCTGCAACAACATATTTTTGGGTACAAAGGCTTTAGATCTACGTAATAATATAAACTCTAATTTTCGAAGCTTTCGATTGTGATTTAAAGTAGTTAATTTGTAAATAATTATATCATGGCTTACTTAGTAAATAGATATACAGTGTACAGCCAGATGGGTCTTGGATTTTACTGGCTTAAAAGTCTCGAGGGAGAGAGTTGAACAGTCTGGCAGCATTAAAAGTGAAGCAGCGTTCAAATATGAAGGATTTATTGTTATTATATTACGGAGTCGAATGTTTTAGTCAAAAGTGGTTAAACCTTCGTTGTTCATGGACATACGCGTCCTGTTCTTGCACCAAAGTATTTTGAACAAGTTGTGACAGATTTCCTTCTTGCACCAAGGTTCTCAATTGTGCAGTGATAATGTCAATAGTGTAATTATCTTAAATATGCAAGCTCCAGAACTTGACAGTTCTATTTTTTATTCATCTTCACCTTAAATCTAGGTTATTTTTTAAGGTTCAAGATATTTTAGACACTTTCTGTTCATCTTACATTATTTACTACAAAGGTACCTAAGTTTGCTTTATTTGTCAAAGACTATTGAACGTGAATGTTTTTCCATTAATGTATTTCTGTGTTGTAATTAAGCGAGAATGTAAAAAAAAACTTTTGCAACCAATCAATTATGTTACTGTCCGCCTTTTTTAACCCTCGTTAAAGGCTTATTTTCATTATGTCACACACAAGCAAGCATTTATTCTCAGACCCAACAAATTAGTTTTTTATCTGTTTCTACGTAAGCAGTATATCCGCAAATGAGTTTCACAAAAAATAGAATTATTGGTACTTTTACTTTTCGACAAAATTATTCGACACAATATTTGCTGCATGGGTGAACTGAAGGCACACGCTTTCTCCACTGCTTTAATTTTTTTTATAATGTTTCTATATGAAATTCTGCGCCACATAATACACATAATGTTCGGGTAAGGGCTGCTTTAAGGGCGTATTTTAAGAAATGTATGCTATCTGTTTTCAATCTGGCTTTAAAATTACCTCAGTCCAAAGTGATTAAATTTGTAACCTGAACTAACCTCAACGGCCGAAAGACTGACTTTCGAATTCCTAAGCACCATTTTTTAATTATATGTATAAAACATAAAACATGAGTAGCAACAGTCATTTTGTTTATGGAATTAAACATATTTTTTTATGCGTTTCAATAGCATTCTAAGTTTTATTGAAACGCGTTTTTAAAAATGTTAATTTCATTTTTTGTTTTACAATATTGGTTAAAATGGAATAAACTAATGAAATCTAAGTATTGTCGATACTGGTTGGAAAACCTATGCGAGTTAGTTGGTTGACTTTTGTACTTAGTTTCGTATTCTTCTTAAGAACATTTTTTGAAATGTTAAACATATAACTAGAATTGAGTTTGTACAGATGGGCAGATTAAGGTCCAACAGACAGTGGCGACCTACACGGAAAAAAAACTTTATAAACATAACCAAGAATATAATAGAAGTAACTATAGTTTAGTTCTATATAGGACAGCCATATGGTATATTAAGGAAGACCATAAAATTATAGTAAAAACGAGTTAATATTTTTAATAGTTACTACAAAAATATATAGGAGTAAATAAATTCGTTAGAGTAAAAACTATTAAACAGGAGTGCAAATAATATAAAAGTATGTTTTTGTTTTTTCTAGCTTCTATTGTTACGATTGTAATAATTATTTGTAAAAACTACCAAGCAGTTTTGCAGATTTTACTAATGAATATATTGTAAAATTTGTAATATTTTTTCGTAAATTCTAATAATTTTTGTTGACCACCAACTTTTGTTATGTAGTATTTATGTAGGTTCGCGCCATTTATTCGAATGTAATTACGCGCCTTTACGCCATGCGCCCTCTGGTGACGGCCAGGGGAAGAAGAGTGACGTGACGTTGGGAGATTAGATTCTATGGAAGCGGAGAGAAAAGGTTGTTGTTTGAGTTATGTTTTGTTTACTGTGGAAAAATTAGAAAAAGTAAAGAAATATTAATGTATTTTATTTGGGGTTGTCCCCGGACAACCAGTACTACAGTTTATCAGAAGTGAGATTTGAACAGAAGGCAGATGATTACAGATTTGTGAGTACAGTTTCGTTATGGCACATGCAGAAAATAATAATTTAAGAGATTTCTCACGTACGACAAATGGAGATGAGTTTGAAAGGTTTTATGAGGCCTGTATGTCCGGTCTTGATGCTAACAGACCAGCAGTTGATGGGGTGCACCAGCCCGAAACATGTCTTCGGTCTCAGGGACAAAATGAGGAAAGAGCCTCCGAGCAAAGAACTTCATCATCCAACCCACCAGTAGACGTAAATATGTTACTTGCTTCAATGAATAGTTTAATGCAACAGAATGTAGCTGTCATGCAAATGCTAGCGTCGCAAAGGAACGATCACCGAAGTTATACCGTTATGCCGGACTTCTCCAAGAGCATTCCAACTTTTAGTGGAGACAATTTATCCCAAAGCAGAGTGTGGATAGAGGGTATTGAAAGTACAGCTACTTTACACAATTGTCCTCCTGAATTTAAACTAGAAACTGCTAGAACTCGACTTATTGGTGCAGCAGCTAGCTGGTACAATGCTCGACGAATGGTTTTATTAACATGGGACCAATTTAGAAGGGAATTTTGCAACACGTTTGTGCATGAGAAAAACCTAACATATTTATGGAAATCTATGACGTCTAGAATGCAAGGCCCCAAAGAAGACTTGAATTGGTATTTCCATGAAAAAGTTAGATTATGTAAAGACTTGGGGTTATCTTTTAATGAACAAAAGGAACAAATTGCAATTGGTTTGACATCCCGGGAGTTAGCAACAATGATTATTACCAAAACACATAGTGACACAGATGACCTTTATCGTGACCTTCTAGCCTATGATAGGATTAATAATGAACGAAGACAAAGACATTTTACTGATCAAGGAAGACCTAATCGTGGGCGAATGACAAGTACAGGACACTTGCCATCTCAAAATGCGCCAGCGCCAAGTTTGCCATTTAGGAATGCTGGTATTCCACTAAGCCACACAAGTTCAAGGCCTGTGACAAAATGTTTTAACTGTTTAGAGGAGGGCCATATTGCCACAAGTTGCCCGAAGCCAAACAGAGAGAGAGGATCATGTTTTTTATGTGGGTCCATGCAGCACCAGCAGAGATCGTGTCCAACCAAAGCAATGACACCACCATTTAGAAGAGAAAACAGTGATAAGACTACCAATCTGGTCGAGCCCCAGAATACTACAGCTCCTTCATATCGAGTAGAGATTGATGTCAACATAGATGGAAAACAGCTAAGTCTTTCACCTATTTTAGATACTGGTAGTGCTATATCTTTAATAATTTCATCTCTTATACCTTCACATTTAATTGAAAAAGATTTATGCCCTAAGGCCTTTCAGGGAATCAACAATTCTGTTTTAAATAGTATTGGCATTTTTAAAACGAATTTGTGTCTTAATGATTTGAGGTTAGAGATAGATTCTTATGTTGTGCCTGATAGTACAATAAAATATGCTTGTTTATTAGGTAGGGATTTTATAGTGCAGAATAACCTCTCTATCACTTTTGATGATCAAGTGGTAATATCTAAAAAGCTTCAAAGTAGTTTAGAGGCAGAGAACGATATTTTTCTTATTGATTTACCATCTCAACCTTTGAATGACTTTGAGTTAAATATCAATCCTGATCTGGAACCTCGGTTAAGAGGGAAATTTATGGAGGGTTTTGAAAATAACTATCTAAATGCTGTTAAGCCTGCAGCACCAGAAACACAGTTTGAGATGTCTATTAGAGTGAAACCAAATCATAATCCATTCTTTTTCAGACCAAGACGACTATCATTTTATGAAAAAAATGAGGTTAGTAAAATTGTACACGAACTATTAGATAAAGGTATTATTCGTAAAAGTAGTTCGGAATATAGTTCTCCAATCGTACTTGTACCTAGGAAGCCTGCAGGGCTGAGAATGTGTGTTGATTACCGCAAATTAAATGATATTGTTATTCGGGATAATTGGCCCCTTCCGTTAATTGACGATCAAATTGAGTTTTTGCGAAATAAAAGGTTTTTCACTCAGCTTGATTTAAAAGATGCGTTTCATCACGTTACTATTAGCGAGGATTCGATAAGTTATACTAGTTTTGTTACTCATAATTGTCAGTGTGAATATTTGAAGATGCCTTTTGGGCTCAAGAATAGTCCTGCAAATTTTAGCCGCTATATTCACCTAATTTTCAAAGATCTTATTGAACAAAATAAGCTGTGTATTTATGCTGATGATATTTGTATACCTACTAAAACGTTTGAAGAAAATTTAATTATTGTAAATGAAGTTTTTACTTTATTAGTCAAGAATCATTTAGAGTTAAACTTGGCAAAATGTTCATTTTTTAAGGAAAGTATTCAGTTTTTAGGATACACGATAACTGAAAATTGTATTTCTCCAGCAAGTCATAATATCGAGGCAATTCAGTCATACTCAGTCCCAAATAACTTTAAAGATATTCAAAGTTTTATAGGTCTGACATCTTATTTTCGACGTTTCATAAAACATTATGCTATTCTTGCAAAACCATTGTATGATTTGCTAAAAAAAAGTGCTGTATTCAAATTTTTGGAGGAGGAGTTTAAATCTTTTGAAACTTTAAAGTCTTTGCTTATTGAAGCACCGGTTTTAGCTATTTATGACCCAAAAGCAGAAACCCAATTGCACTGTGATAGTTCTTCACACGCCTTTGGTGGTATTTTAATTCAGAAACAGAGCGATTGTAAGTTTCACCCAGTTTTTTATTTTTCAAAAATAACTACTCCTGCTGAGAGTAAACTTCACAGTTTTGAGCTAGAAATGCTAGGAATTGTTAATGCTTTAAAAAGATTTAGAATCTATTTACAGGGAATAGAGTTTAAGATTATTACTGACTGTAACAGTGTGAAGTTAGCTTTACAGAAAAAAGATATAAACCCAAGAATTTTGCGTTGGTCATTAGAACTACAGAATTATTGTTATACTATGGAGCATCGTCCAAATTATCAAATGAGGCATGCTGATAGTTTAAGTAGGTACTCGGTTTTGATTTTAGAAGATAACACTTTTGAACGGAACTTAAGTATTAGACAGGATAATGATGTAGAGATTGGCAAAATTAGAGAGAAGTTGGAACACTCAGAAAGCAAACTCTTTGAGTTAAGAAATGGATTAGTTTACAGAAAACATAATAAAAATAAAGCACTCTTTTATGTACCTTCATGTATGGAACAAAGTGTAATTAGGACTTATCACGATGATATTGGACACGTAGGGGAAAATAAAACTGCAGAGCTTATTTCTAGAACTTACTGGTTTCCTGATATGAGGCAGAAAATTCATCATTACATTTTAAATTGTCTAAAGTGTATTAGTTTTTCGCCTGTGACTGGTAAAGTTGAAGGCTTTCTTAATCCCATCGAGAAGGGTAAGCTACCTTTTCTAACATTGCATATTGACCATTATGGTCCATTAGAAAAATCTAGATATCAGAATAAATATGTCTTATTGGTTATCGATGGTTTTACAAAATTTGTAAAAATTTATCCTTGCTGTAATACTAAAGTAAAACCAGTAATTAAACATCTTTTATCATACTTCAGTCATTATAG
The DNA here is from genome assembly GCA_963920685.1 of Polydrusus tereticollis. Classification (NCBI taxonomy): domain Eukaryota; kingdom Metazoa; phylum Arthropoda; class Insecta; order Coleoptera; family Curculionidae; genus Polydrusus; species Polydrusus tereticollis. The sequence goes on along the minus strand of OY987333.1, from coordinate 87,400,229 downwards.
TCGCCCTTTAAGAATTATTTCTGATCGCGGTAGTTGCTTTACCTCGAACGAATTTAAAGACTTTGTTACCGAATGTGATATTTCTCATACACTTATTGCCAAAGGAGTACCTCGGGCAAACGGTCAAGCTGAAGTTATTGCAGGGGTGACATTAGTACGGTATACGGGAACACTAATCGTGGCACCGGAAGAGGGGGCAGAGTTAACAGTGGTAACAATTTCCAAAGTCGAGGGATGTGCTTTAGGTGCGGAGGTCAAGGGCATGATCAAAAAAATTGTGCGTACGGTGATTATAAGTGTCATAGGTGCGGCAAAGTAGGTCATTTACGTAAAATGTGCAATTTTAGTCGTAGTGTAAATTTTTTACAATGCGACGAAGGCACTGGTGAAGATGACGATTGTAATCTTGAGGCCAATGCACGCGCTAGATCAACTGATTACGGGAACAATGATGTAAGTCTATTTCAATTAAGTTCTGATCACACTATACCCATGTCTTTACAGGTCCTGCTGAACGGAAAGACATTTTTCGTTCAGGTTGACTCGGGCGCGGCTATGAGCGTTATTTCTGAGAGCACATGGGTTAGTGAGTTCAAAAATGTTAGGATTTCAGAATCCCATTGCAATTTACTAAGCTATGTGGGACATAAAATAGTTCCTCTGGGGAAAATAAGTTTGATGGTGACATGCAATAGCCAAGGTCATTTGATCGACTTTTACGTCATTAAAGACGGAGGGCCTACGCTCTTGGGCAGACATTTTTTGTACAAATTTAATATTGGGTTTAAGGAGTTACATTTTTTAAACAATGGGCCGGGCTCATTGTTCGAGGAGTTCCCAGAAGTGTTCAGTGACACACTTGGTACGTTTAAGAAATTTAAGGTATCCATAAAATTAAAAAGAGACGCGGTTACGAGGTTTTTTAAGCATAGGTCGTTACCTTTCGCTGTCAGTGACAAGGTTAACCTGGAGCTAGAGCGCCTGGTCAATATAGGCGTTTTACATCCGGTGGAAAATTCTGATTGGGCAACTCCGATTGTTCCCATCATAAAGAATGACAAAACGGTACGCATTTGCGGAGACTACAAAATAACATTAAACCCCGCTATAGAGAACGATATTTATCCAATCCCTCGGCTCGAGGATATTTTTTGTAAATTAAAAGATGGCGAACAATATTCAAAAATAGATTTACAAAACGCGTATGCTCAACTACTACTAGACGAGAACTCTAGTAAATTGACGACTATAAACACGCACAGAGGTTTGTTTCAATACACGCGCTTGCCTTATGGTATTAAATCAGCATCTTCAATTTTTCAACGGGTTATGGAGCATCTCTTTCGCGACCAGGAGGGCGTCGCGGTTTTTGTCGATGATATCTTGATAACGGCTAAAAACTATAATGAGCACCTTATAAGATTGCGCAGGGTTTTGAGCATTTTACGTGCCAATGGGTTGACTGTAAAAAAAGAAAAATGTTAATTTTTCCAAAACCCCGTAACTTACCTTGGTTATGTAATCGACAAGCAAGGGTTGCATAAGTGTCCAGACAAGGTGCGTGCGGTGAAAGAGGCGCCAACTCCAGAAAATTTGACCCAGCTAAGGTCATTTCTCGGCGCAGTGAACTATTATCATAGATTTGTACCAAACATGTCCTGTATTTTGCATCCCTTGTACGAATTATTAAAAAAAGATCGTCCATGGGTATGGACGGACGAATGCGTAAATGCTTTTAACAAAATTCGGGAAGTATTATGTTCAAATCAAGTGTTGGCACACTACGACCCGGGGTTAGAACTCATTCTTACCACCGACTCAAGCGATTACGCAATAGGCGCGGTTTTAGCACATAGGTATACCAATGGTGCCGAAAGACCCATTGCATACGCTTCGAGGACGTTGTCGGCGTCAGAAAAGAACATGGCGATCATGATCAAGGAAGCTTGTGGTATCGTGTGGGGAGTTAAAAAGTTTTCGCAATATCTAACGGGGCGCAGCTTCACCTTGAGAACGGATAATCAAGCTCTCGTGGCGATATTTGGGCCCAAACACGGCATCCCCATTATGTCAGCAAACAAAATGCAACGATATGCATACTATTTGTCCTGTTACGACTTTAAGATAGAGTATATTAAATCAGCTAAAAATGTTGCAGATTTTTTGTCGCGGCTCCCGTTAAAAGACACGCCCCCTACGGACGACGATTCGGTGTTTTTAAATTAAGTTGAAGATAACGCGGATTTACCCTTGAGCATTGCAGACGTGGAAAATGCAACGACGGTCGACCCGATTTTAAAACAAGTACGTCATTTTTGTTTAAATGGGTGGCCAATGCGAGTTACAAGGATCGAATTGAAACCATACGTTCAGCGCAAAAACGAAATCAGTGTCGAAAACAATGTTTTGTTATGGGGACATCGAGTAATCGTGCCAGTAGATTTGCATACCAAAGTGTTAGAAATGATTCACACGTCGCATCAGGGCATAGTAAAATCAAAAAGTCTAGCGAGATCGTATGTATGGTGGCCGTCGCTAAACAATGAAATCGAGGAGCACAGTCGCACTTGTGAGGCGTGCGGTACATATCGGTCGAACCCTCCCCGCGCCCCGCTAACTCCTTGGCCAGTAGGAGACTCGCCTTGGGATCGTTTGCACATCGATTTCCTGGGGCCTATCGAAAATAAAATGATTTTGATAATCACGGATAGTTTCTCAAAATGGGTAGAAGCTTTTCCTATGTGTAACATGACGTCACAAGCTGTAATAGTTAAGCTTCGGGAAGTTTTTTCGAGATTTGGCCTGCCCAGAAGCGTAGTCTCCGATAATCAAACATGTTTCTCCTCGGAGGAGTTTAAAACCTTTTTGTCGCATAACGGCATAAAACAAATGTTTAGCCCACCTTTCAATCCTGCTTCTAATGGCGCGGCAGAAAATTGCGTCAAAAATTTAAAACGCTTTTTAATCAAAGAAAAAAAGGAGAATCAAAAAGTTGATTTATCGCGTAGCATATGCAGGTATTTATTGATGTATAGGAACACCCCCCATTGTTCTACAAATATGTCACCTGCTAAGTGTATGTTGAATAGGCAGCTAAGAATGCGTTTAGATCTAATAAAACCTATAAACAATGATGGCAACGGGAACAGCTTTAAAATTAATAAAAGGGTTAAGGCAAATATTTTAAACTCGCAGCAGTCCCAGAAATCCTATTTCAGAGGGGGCAGGAATGTATCATTTTTTATAGGCCAAAAAGTGCGGGTCAAAGAATTTAGGGGTAGAAAGCCAATTTGGGCATCAAGCGTAATAGTGGACACCGTTTCTAAAAACCTGTTCAAAGTAAAAATTTATGACTGCAACTTGACTTGGACTAGACATGTAAATCAGATGATTTCGTTTAACCCGGTGCTAGACTTTGAGGACGAAAGTGAACTAACGTCCTTGCAGAAAGGTGAGGAGAATAACCTTAGAAATAGGGAAAATATCAAGGTTTCGGATGCTCGCCCCGAATACGAGACTATTGATTTGACTTTGGGTGATGAAGCAAGCAACGAAGGGGTTGTTAACCCAGATGCGGGTTTAGGTAATAATTACCCCACTGAAGGGGAACGCAGAAGAAGTCTTTCGGTGGGTGCTTCAGCGCCTGAACGCCCTAGGCGAGCTAGGGCCCCTCCCGACCGATTTCATTTTTAAATATGTCCGAATGATAAGTGAGGGAGGGTGTAATGTATTAGCGCATTTGTAATATTGTCGTAGTCACTATTTTGTAGCATGCGCGAGCACATGACTAGGTGTAAGGATCTGGGTAGGCTGAGTGCCTGGATGCGACAGTATAAAATCGATACCCGGTACGTGCTCGTGCTACGCGGCAATCACGGGGCTAGCATTAGATACGCTCGCCATTCGGGCTCAACACCAACCACTGTATTATTACACGGCATTAATACTATTCAATAAATGTGTATTAGATTATTGCGTGGTTTCATTGTGTGAGTGCATAATCCTGAAACATCACAGTCTATAAGCTCAATGTGTGCAAAAATGACGGAAGATGTATGTAGATGGGACGAAATCCTATCGAAAGTGGAATTTTCAATTAATAATACGGTTAACCGTTCTATAGGATATACACCTAGTATGCTATTATTCGGTATTAATCAAAAAGGACATGTTTCTGATAGAGTACGCGTTTATTTAGAAAACCAAGATAATGTAGAACGAAACTTATTGTTCGTGAGGGAAGAAGCAGCTAAAAATATTGTTAGGTGTCAGGAGTATAATAAGAACTATTATGATAAAAAACATAAGCCTTCTCACAAGTATAATGTCGGTGATTATGTCATGATCATCAATACAGATGTATCAGCTGGAAATAATAAAAAGTTAATTCCAAAATATCGAGGTCCATACGTTGTAAAAGCTGTGTTGGATAATGATAGGTATGTAATAGGGGATATTGATGGGTTCCAAGTTACCCAAATACCTTATGAGGGGGTAGCGGCTCCTTCAAGAATGAAACCTTGGATGGAAGACTAAGACTAGATTATGATTTGGAGTAGGTTACTTATGTTATGTACCAACTTACGTACTTTAGAAGTGTTTAGATCTTTTTATGCGAAGTGTTAAATCTTTTTTTGCGAAGTGTTTAATCTTTTTATGCGAAGTGTTTAATCTTTTTATGCGAAGTGTTTACATTTTTTATGCGAGGTGTTTCATTATTTTATGTTAAGACTTATGGAAAAACTTATGTTTCTTATGATTTATGAGACTTTTATGTCGTTTATGATTTATGAGACTTATGTTGTTTATGTTTATGAAACCTTATGACTTTATTATGTACTTGATTATGTTTAAGTAAGGCTACGAATTTGGCGTTCATGTAAGCCAGTTAAGGGTTAGTTAAGTTTTATGTAAAATCGTATGTACTTATTTATGTTTACCTGATTGAGGTCAATCAGATTTATCAGGATAGGCCGAACTGTAGTATTTATGTAGGTTCGCGCCATTTATTCGAATGTAATTACGCGCCTTTACGCCATGCGCCCTCTGGTGACGGCCAGGGGAAGAAGAGTGACGTGACGTTGGGAGATTAGATTCTATGGAAGCGGAGAGAAAAGGTTGTTGTTTGAGTTATGTTTTGTTTACTGTGGAAAAATTAGAAAAAGTAAAGAAATATTAATGTATTTTATTTGGGGTTGTCCCCGGACAACCAGTACTACAGTTATACTAATTAAATATTTTAGTAAATATTTAAAACTCCTTTTTTAGTTTCATTTAAATATTTTTGTAACAATTTTTGATTTGCTTTTACGCAGGATATAATGAAATATATTTGGTCTTTCTTTCTTGGTCGAAACTAAGTCTTCCAGATTCCATTCTGCTAATAAATCCGCCAAATTCCACATAACAGCACCATAATACTATAAAACACAAAATCAGAGACAAAATTAACCAGTTTGAACTTAAAACACATAAGAGTAAGAGTTAGAGGTACGAGCCCTTTGATGGCATAACTGTAAATGCGACGGCGGCGGCGGACGACGCGGCTTTGACTTTTCGGGTACATTATTTAGGAGTTTCTACTATATTCATTTAGTAAAATACAAATTTTCCTACAAAAATTTTATAAGCACTTCTATATTTTTTGATATTTTGCAAATATAGTGTTATAAAAATTCAAATAGTTTGTTGTTAAATAGTCTTACTATAATTACACCCTTTTAGAGTCTATTAAAAACTTTAGTAAAAAAGTATAGTAATTTTTACTAATTTTCCATTTTTTATGCTTGTCTCTTCATGTAATAAAAAATTATAGAAACCACAAGAGGATTTAGTAAAATTCACAATACAGCTTTTTACTTTTAACTAAAAAAAATGGTTATTCAATTTAACCAAAATGCATTTGTAAAATGTGATGTATACCTTAATAGTAGCATAATTATACTATGTTATATAAAAAAGCTAACCATATTTTTTTATAAATTTAGTTTACAATTTTATTTTGGTAAAGACTGATATACAGATTCATAGTTATTAAGAGGTTTTATAGAGAAATATACTATAAAATTCTTACTAAACTAAATTTACAATACTATTTTTTCCGTGTACGGGGGGCAGGCGAATATAGGGGATATATCCCCTCCCTCATGGACTCTACCAATGTTATAAATATCCAAAATCCACCGACTCTATTGGCGTAAATACAAAAAAAAAAATTAAAATTGTTACCTTTTCTATTTCAATTTCTTTTTAAAATATTATTATGCTGTATAAGATAAGAAACTCCGAAACCCCATATTATTTTTTCCGCGTCGTTGTGTGGAACTAGTTTAAAAGCGGCTGCCCGGACTGCCGCAATGCCCATGCAATCTGGTCACGCATCTTTTTCCTACACTACTTAATTTATATTTACCTGATATTCCAAAAATTATTACAAAATTCGAAATTAGAATGTGGCACCAACATTTAAATAAATGCTCAGAAATAAAAAACTAACATCAGGGCACTAGCCTGTTTGGAAGTTTTTAGTCAACATGCCCACCCGAACGTTCACAACCTTCTAAAAAAATTGTGTACATCCCAGTATCTACTGTAATACCGGAGAGGACCTTTTCAACCTTAAAACGTATAAAACTTATTTAAGAAATACTGTAGCCCGAGTGAGGCTTTATTGGACTTGCCATGATGTCAGTCCATAGAAAAGAAGTTATATGAAGTGAAGAAATAATTAATGACCTGGCTCTCAAGCCAAGGCGCATAGATTTTGTTTTTTAATGCTTTAAACTTTAATCACCAATATCAATAAACATGTATCTTAAACACTATTTTTATATCTCTCCCCCTCCAGGTTCAGGTCTCGGTACTGGTACTGGGTACGGTACTGCCTACAGATGATACTGTATATGTCCGTCCAAGGACGGATTTAGGATTTGATTTTTTTGGAGAAGACCTTTTTTGAGAAGAAAGTTTAAATTGTTTTAATGAACTTGAAACAAATGTCAACCCCCATCCTTGATTATCAATAGGTAAACATGTGTATATCGGTTCGTATTTATTTTCACTTGTTCCCAAAGTTTCAAAATTGCTTCATTTTCAGTATGTCGTTCCTTTAAAATATGGACATTTCGAGATTTAAATATGCATTTTTTTGAAAGAATCCTAAATAATTGGTATGACCCACCTCTCTTAAAAAACTCATTTAATTTGAAAATAGACACGATGAAAACATTGCCCGTGACGAAATAGGCGGGGCATCGCTGCCCTTTTTAGTCCGATTGACCGTTCGGGCGCGAAATGTACTAGCAGTTATCAGGGATTTTTGATGGATCGGAATTAGGTTACATTAATTTGACAATGATTATTGCTAGAATAGTTAAAAAATGCCGCTCCGTTCGATTTCGAGATTTATTAAAGACGATTACGAATTTTATGCGAGAGCTTAATGCGTTTTAACTAAAAATGCGATTTAGTGGAAATACGCTCTAAATTGCATTAATAAGACGTACTATATATATCGGATTTGACATTTAACTTTAAAAGGAAAGACTCAGTTGAGTATTGGAACCTAATGCGTATTCGCGTTTACACGAAGGGTAAATCCGGACTTAAATATTTCATGCGTTATAAATTAATCCGAATTGTGTTTTTTAAACTGATTTAAGGATGTTTATACATGCGTTTTAATAAAATTCGTATTCCGTAAGTGCGCATTAGAGTGTTCGTGTAAACTTGGAAATTGAAATGTTTGGTTGTGTCTATGAGAGTTAATCGAATTCATTTAATTTTTTAATGGCAATCTCTTGTAACCGTGGCAATTTATTAGCCTCACAAGTCCAGACATGTGTGCATTGTTGGTGCACACGCTTCTGGTTTGGGGTTTAAAGTTTTTTATTATTATTTTAATCAGCCCTATAAGAACATTTCTTTGGTATCGGACACGCCAAGTGTCATCAAAGTAAAGTCCATCCGAAAATATTTCGTTTCACCTAATAACTGCAATCATAGTTTTATTATATTGTAAACACCCAAAGAAACCCCGTTACCTGCTCGATTGCCAAACCTACGTTTTTAAAGAATTTCTTGGTAAAATTACCCACATAAACATGTCGATGAGCTTGCCAACCAGCGAAATCTACCTGGCCCGAGCTGGCACCACTGTTTCTATTACTGAAATGAAATGAAATAAGGCGTACACAGGAACGGATTTTGTAGTTAAATGAAAAGCCATAGTAATACCTTATAGTAGCAATGTTTATTATATTATGTTTATTTTTACCATTACTTGTATTATATGTATAGTAATTTATTATAAGTACAAAACAAGTGTGAAAAGTGTGCGTGCGGAAAAGGGCAACTTTTCGCAGGCATTTAGGTAAAAGTAATAATAACAATTAATATACCTACTTAAAAAAAATATATTTACATACATACACAGAATATTTAATTGTAATTATAAAACGTTATAATCTATTCCTAATTCAGTCTCGCTATAACTATCATTCACATTTATAATAAGAGGATGTATTTCGTTTTGTTGTGTAGTTATGTAAGATTCTTCAATTTTTAAGACATGGTTAACCGAATTTTTCCAACTTTCATCTGGAATTTCACCGAAATATTTCTTAGTTAGCTTTTTTGCACTACCACTAAGAGTAGGTGTGCTATTTTCAGTTCTCATTTTCGATTTAATTTGATTCCACATGTGTTCAATAGGGTTAAAAATGCAATAATAGGGTGGCAGTCGCAACACAGTGTGACCCATTTCTTCCGCCATTTTATTACACACATTCTCTTTTTTAATACTAAGTGCCTTTAACACTTCTCACAGCTATTTTTTACTATAAGTTTCCTCGAAGTACAAGTCATTTTATAACGTGAACTGGATTTTGTGCTCGATGCATTCGGTACTTTTTCCAGTTGTGGTAGCTTGGATTGTCCATCAAAATAACACTGTGTTCTGGTACATTTGAAAGCAAACTGTCTTTAAACCAGCTTTCAAATAGAGCGGCGTTGGTATCTTCATGATAGTCCAGACTTAAATCCTTTATATTTTTTGCCGACAGTAATAAATAATTAGGGATCCATCCATTCTCCCAACCTGCATGAATTATTGTTATTCGATTTCCTTTGTTTGAAAGGGCTTTATATTAGCATTTTTCAGTTAAATCAAGCCATCCCTTTTTGACAGTCTCATGAGTGTCAAACCACGTTTTATCCAGATAAACTATTGAACGCTTTTCGGATCTAAACTTTTTTATTTCCCTAAGGTACAGAAATCTCATTTTTCTTAATCTTCGGACTCCATAATAATTTGTCTCTTGATTATTGTCTTATACTTAAATCCCATCTCTTGCAAAGCGCGGTGAAGACTTGTCCTGCTACATGATATCGTTGTATCGTTAGTTGTTAAATATGTTTTTAAAAAATCTAACGTGAGCACAACATTTTCTCGATACTGCATTTGGTATATTTTCCTGCGAATAACATCTTTGTCACAATTATCTACGCACTTCATTTTTCCGGTATCTTTGCGAACTTTTCTTTTAAAATGCCCTTTTAGCATAATATCTCGCACCGTCGATAATGGAACTTTCGTCATTTCACTGGTATTTTTAATGGCAATTACTTTGGGGTAGCTACATATCGCATTAGCTGAAGATTCCCAAGGTCTGTACATACTTTTAATATTAACTTGTTGCACACTGTTTCAAAGTAAAATAGATAGTAAATGAAACAATTCAGTCTTCCTCCACAGTTTAATTTGAAAGTATATTTTAAGTTCCCAACATGTTTCGAATGCTTAAGCATTCATCATCAGGGGATACTAACATCCAGTTTAAAAGCGATGTATGTTGTCTCATACTAATGAGTACAACTTATAATGTGATAAAGTAATATGTGAAAGTTGAAGACTTGGTATGAACTAGCTAGTTGTGTTGAGATTAGTATAGAGATAAAAATTTGAGTGAAATGTGAGATTTTAATAGAGAAAAAAGCATTTTAATGAAACAGTAATCTAATTTAAAGCATATGAAGGAAAAAGTTTTATTTTGTATTGTATGATATTAAATTTGTTAAACTTAGGTGTTTAACTAAATTTAGAAATTAGAATTGAAGGAATTAAAAAGAAATTTAAATTAATCAGTCTTTTAGCTGACATGATGGTATGGGGATATATCCCATATTTTAAATTTTATTTGTATTTTTAACATTTTAATGAATTTGTTTTAGTATTTAAAAGTTAATGAAAAATTTTTAAGTTATAAATGAATTAAATATAACCTGTGCTACAACACGTACTTCAACTTCAACGTTGCAGGTGGGTACTACGGTCGTGTTGTAGTAAAACAAATTCATTAAAATGTTAAAAATACAAATAAAATTTAAAATATGGGGTATATCCCATACCATCATGTCAGCTAAAAGACTGATTGATTTAAATTTTTTTTAATTCCTTCAATTCTAATTTCTAAATTTAGTTAGACACCTAAGTTTAACAAATTTAATATCATACAATACAAAATAAAATTTTTTCCTTCATATGCTTTAAATTAATTTACTGTTTCATTAAAATGCTTTTTTCTCTGTTAAAATCTCACATTTCACTCAAATTTTTATCTTTATATTAATCTCAACACAACTAGCTAGTTCATACCAAGTCTTCAACTTTCACATATTACCTTATCACATTATAAGTTGTACTCATTAGTTTGAGACAACATACATCGCTTTTAAACTGGATGTTAGTATCCCCTGATGATGAATGCTTAAGCATTCGAAACATGTTGGGAACTCAAAATTTACTTTAAAATTAAACTGTGTTTTATTTACATTTCATTGACTCCACTGTAAGTATGGACTACTTTTTCAACTTTAAAATAGATAGGTGCTAATCTGTTTCGAATATTATGTTTACTATTTATTTAAGCTATATAAACAGGTATCTATCTGTAACTAAAAAGTTTATTAATTTTGATAACAAATCAAGTAATTTACCTATCTATTGTTATTATAAACTAGCATTAAAAATAAATGTGGGTTAATACGTCTCTGCGAGAGCGAAAGCCGAGTTTATGCGGGGTTTTATTGCAGTCATTAAGCCAAACGAAATATGTTGGGAAGTACTTTATTTTGGTATTTTTTGTTTAAATTACTATCTCAACTGACCACATGTATATTTAGGTAAACCAGTGAAAGTGTTCCGGAATTGCATGCGGAATATATGGATAAATACCACAAGCTCTAACACCAGCAGCAGCATTGGCTACGGTAGCTGCCCTTTCCCATGCAAGACCAAATTAGAAATATTTGTTTTAAATGAATTTCTATTTTTAATTTGTATCATCCGATTTTTGGCCTCCTGGAAGAAATACATATTAAACGGCTGACAAAACGATCTCTTTAAGGATTGTAAAGCTTGTGTTGTATTATATTCTCGAGTATATAAAGCAAGTCGTTTCTTGTCAGAATTTTAAGCAACAGAATGAATCAATTATCAACATCTTGCTTACTCATTCCTTTTGCCCTAGCCAATGATAGGCCCACTTTTAATCCTCAGCTCTCTCTGGAAATATAATTTAAGCTAAGCTTCATCACAAAAACCATGAAATAACCATATTTTTCGCACAAGTAGAAACTGGGAAGAAACCACTTTTTCTAGGGCTTTTATATGTGCCATAAGCCTTCTTTGATGTGTTAGATTATTAATTCTGGACACCGACCTAAACGAACTTTTGAGCTTTTGGATTGCACATAACGCCTTAATTTTAACACTTTATTTAATAAAGCTATCTTTGTGGGATTTTTATGCTATTTAATTCTGTTCTGCCACATTATTTTTTTTTAAAGGAACATCTTTTATTTTTTTTGACTCTGCACTTTGTACCAAAGGTAGCTATTTTTTCTGTGACCAAAGTGAAAAGTTTTGCTTTATATAGAAAACTTTTTTTTCCATTCTGTGTAAACACATTTGAGTTAAGGTTTCTAGCTTAAAATAAAAGCTTTTTGGTGGGAGGAAAATTTATTTCACATTGTCCTTCACAAAGTTGGCTACATAGCGTATTATTTATGTAAATTAAATTAGCAAAATGATTATTTAAAAGAAAGAAGTTTGTCCCTTTTCTTTCCGTCAGACCCAGTCATTGGATTACGGCTCTACTACCGTTACTACTTCCAAAGCCTCACCTCACCCCCTTAATCGCAGTGAAAAACGCCCCACCTTGTACTTATAGTGAATTGTGAATAGAACGAGTGTGTGGCGATTTATAGGTTAAGAATCGTATTTACTTGGTGCTACAAGGAAATTACAAAAAAATTTAAAGAACAATTAAAACTTAGGACAAGTTTGTCAACGCAACTATGTATCCTCAATGAGGCGTATTTCACTGGTTTACCCTGCGGTAACATAGGCAAATGAAAAATGCTTTTAATTGATCTTCTTAGAATACGCATTAGACTTAACTTAAAGGCTTGTGTGGTGATCTCCTACTGTATAACCGTGATGTCTTTCACCAACATAATATTTCCCATTTCCAGAAATATTTTCCTGAATTGGCGTTAACAATTTAAATTAAAACTATGATTTATCACGAAACCATTCAGCAAAGAGTATATTATAGTACAGGCAGTGCCGGATTAACCTATACGCTAAATACGCTGTAGCGTAGGGCGGCACTCGGCGGTGGGGCGGCATGGACTGATGCGAAAAAAATATTGTCTCTTTCGGGCGGCGGCGGAATGACGATCTGTCTTGAGCCCAAAAGTGGAATCAGTTCCTCCTACCTGACCTAATATAAATAATACGTCATCAGGGGTGCAAGGAAAAGATTTTCTCGTCCTGGTATATAGAATAAATGAGAATCGTATTCTCGGGCTGCTAAGGCAAACATATGAGGAATGATGAAATGCTTTGAAAGTTGTCTATTTTACAGGTGTTTGTCATTGACCTAAGCAAATTTGATGTATAAATAAATAAGTAGATTCAATAACAAAACATCTTGTTTCTTCAATGGAAATACACCTTTTCCCGTTCCTCGAATTAGCCAATCCGAAAAGAGAACACTCAGACATGATATACCAAGGCCTTGGTAACCTCAATATATCGATAAGGTAGACCAGAAATTCGGAAAAATGCCAGCCTTACGTGGGCGGCAAGCCCATTTTAGCGTATAGGCGTCACTCGGTATAATACGGCACTGAGTACAGGTATTGTAAAACATCATTTAAGTGCACACGTTCATGTTAAAAAAACGAGTTGCTTGCGGGGAGAGTTTTCTAATATGTCTAGTGCACTAAAAAGTTTAGTCTATTATGTACGGTGCCGAATATAATATTAAAACAGCTCAGTTTAGCTCAGTTTAAATAGATCATACTTTGCACCCTTGAAATGAGCTACTACTTACTGTTCGTAAAATACACACAAACACTGTTGCAAATACCTTTCTATTGCTCCATGAACGCTATCTACCTGCATATAGGTATGACCCGGAACTAAAAAAGTTATGGTGATTGATCGAACATTTTTAGAAAATTTTAGAAAGTAGGCTAACAAGGTCATCACAGCTCTGCTTTTTTGACCTGTACATGAATCGCAGTACAAAGATAGTTGCGTTACTTTACCAGCTTTATCCAGACCTGAAAGATACCTAAATAAAATGGTACAAATTTCGTTGCAGCCTCTTTTGCCTTCAGATTCTCCCCAAATATAACAATATCCATTTTGCGAATTGGATTCATAAATTGTCTCGTTATAAACAGAAAATCTATTATAATAATAAATTCGCATATCCAAATTTCCATGCGGTGTACCTAACACCTTTTGCATATCGAAGCTTGCATATAAATAGCCGTTTGAGTAACAAATAAGTGTTAATAGAACAGCGTTTTGTTTTGCCAGAGTACCATCATGGCAAAGTCGAATTTTTTGTTATGTATACAGCAAGCTTCCTTATGCTTGGGAAACTATTAGTATGCGAATTTAACATTTTGTAATTTATTTTACTTAGTGAGTCCGACAATATACCAAGTGGTTTTATGCTACAACGTAAAACCATACCTTATTTCATTAGTTTTTTTTTGCTTCTTTTTTGGAGCTTTCGCGTATCTACCAATTTATGATTTTCGTATTTATATTCTAGGAATATATTAATCTTTCGAATCTTTTTTCTCAATTAAAATGGTGGTGGTTATACATAATAGCGCAGATCGATCATCAGCTACGTATTTGATAGTTATAAGCTATGATGTATTATTATAAAACGAAGTTTTCAAAAATTGATTTGCGAGATTAGTGCCAGGGTTGAGCAGCTGAAATTACTTAGCTAGACTTCGCCCTTTAAGGATTTCGATTAAATTAATAATTTATCCATTAATGCAATATATTCTCCTTAATCATCCCACTAGCACTTAGTAATCACTTAAGCAGTGTATAATCTTGTTTCAGATTGTGGCTAACCGTGGATAATGGCATTTTCAGTTTTCAACTTGATACCAATCATCTACATAGTAAATTCAATAGGATCGAATTACATGATGGCCAACTACGAAAAATATAATACAACGTGCGAAAGTTTGACAGAAATAAACAGTACGTCGAGTAATCTATTTTTTAATAGACCCACAGATAGTTCCTGCGACGAAGATGATAATTTTACAAATACTGTTACCATTGGATTTCTAGGAGCTTATGGACAAGCCCAAGTACTTTTGGGCGCTCTACCATTGGCCGTTGAAGCAGTCAATATTGACGAACGTAAGTATTTTTATTTACAACCATGCACGTAAAAATGACTTTTCACCTATCTGTGAAGCATGGAAAGTTAACGTTTTTTGACTTTTACTTTCCACTCGGGTGGAAAGTAAAATTATTATTTTTTGTAATTTTAATAAAAATCGATATCTCGGAATAATATACGAACACACCAATATAGTCACTATAATTCACACTCATTACACAAATTTAACGACAATAAATGTTTATTTTTTAAATAAATTATAATGACATTAATAAAAGCAAAAAATTTACATGGTTTATATTTTACTTATTTAAATTAATTATTATATTGGCATCCTTGTAGGCAGCCACTGATATGTTCAAACCTTGCTGAATTTTCTTTTAAAGGTGTCATTTATGATTATTTGAAGTTAAAGTAGTTTTAGTAAAACTTCAACTTGGTTTTAAAATCAATTTTGTCGTATTAGCTTGAGTAGCGAATATCTTCTTCTACTATTTTTGCTGCTTCCCGGATTTCTGGTGGAGTAGCAGCAAACTCAAATTCCTTATCTGATACCATTTTTTTCGATATTTTGCGAAATTTTTGACACTACATATTCAAAAGATGATATTTGCCATCTTGATGTGTATTATTATTTTACAACCTGCGGTTATTTGAAATTCTAATGTATGTCTAATTTATAAATGAAAATAATAAGAAGTGGATGAAGTGGTGGTAAGTAAAATCGTGTACAAACCTTGCTGTAAAATTGTATTACTGTTGAGAGAGTCGGTCGCTTCGCGCCTCGGTTAACTAAGTCTCTTTCCACCTCTATACGTAATATACTATAACGTTGTTTGCATGGCTTTACATATTATGTCCTAAAATAGACCTATTTTCAAAATTATCCTTTGAGATAAATTTAATTCTCTGAGAGCAAGGAATAGTATATTACGTTACAAAACCGGACAGTACTATTTTACATAATCTGCAGGCAATTTCCAGTCTACACCGGTAAAGTGATATTTTCCGGTTAATAAATTATCTAGAAAGTGCTCGTTTTCGGTCGATATAAAAAAAAATAATTACAGAAACCGAAAAAAGCACATTAACTCACCTTTACAAGGCATGACCAGAAATACCGAAAATAAAAGACCTCTTAAACAAACTGGCCATAAATTCTTACAAACGAGCAGACGTTCCGACAAATAGAGTAATAATCTATATACAATATACAGGGTGTTATAAATTCGACATACGAGCATTGGAATCTCGGCAACCATAGTAGTTAGAGAAACGGTTAAATCGGGGCAAAGTTGTGCAATTCGGTGCTGATTAAAATGCCGCTTTAAAAGTTTTAAAATTCCGAATACTTCCGATATTATTCGAAAAAAACCGAAATTTTGCAAAATCGTTTTTATTTTTTCCTGCGCTCATTTGAATAGCTATTTAAAAATAAATGACACTTTGTTGTTGCAACTCTTTCTCCTCTACAGAATGACGTTATTAAACTTAAGATCCGACGTTTCGTCTCCGAGCGGTCAACATCAACTTAATTTTTTTAAATACGGACCTGGAATATTTTTTTACCGATTTTTAAACCCCCCTACCCTCAAAAGGTAATGGTGGTATTACTTTCTAATAATGAATTGTTTTTGCTTATTTCCTTTTAAATTCGTATTTTACATTTTTGTCAGTCCGGTCCTGGCAACGAATCACAATTATAATGAAAAACGTTATTTTTATAAAAACCTTTACAAATGGGTTTCCTGAAAATTTGAGTTTATTAGGAAAGCTCTAATTTCCAAAATGTTCAAAAATATTTAATTTAACCCATAGGTACCTACCTATGCACAGATCGATGTTTCTTATGATCCTTGCTATACTACCCCTTTTCAATTGACCTTTATAGCCTACGAACTGTATCTTGTATTATTCTTCCAATTCTTCAAAGTTTGTTTAAAGTTAATCTTACTGATAGGTGGATCGGAAATGATGGGGCAATAGAGTCGCCAGCGAGGTCGCCAGATATTTCGCCTCTGGATTTCTTTTATGGGGGGCATTAAAAATTTGTATTTATAAAAATTACTTAGATACCATGGAGGAACTGAAAGAACGCATACAGGTTGCAGTTGGTAGGATAAGGAGAAGATCGGTTGAAAGGGCTGTCGCCAAAATTGGAAGAAGAATCGATCGTTGCGTTGAGCAAAACGGCAATAATTTTGAACATTTAGAAAATTAGGTTTTATAATTAAGAAACTTATAATTATTAGAAAATTCTTATAAAATAAATTATGTTACTTATGTATGAATGTTTTAAATAAAATAGAGTGTTTAATTAATATTGTGATTCGTTGCCAGGACCGGACTGACAAATGTAAAATACGAATTTAAAAGGAAATAAGCAAAAACAATTCATGATTAGAAAGTCATTCCGCCACTACATTTTGAGGGTAGGGGGGTTTAAAAATCGGTAAAAAAATTCCAGGTCCGTATTTAAAAAAATAAAGTTGATGTTGGCCGCTCGGAGACGAAACGTCGGATCTTTAGTCTAATAACGTCATTTTGTAGAGGAGAAAAAGTTGCAACAACAAAGTGTCATTTATTTTTAAATAACTATTCAAATGAGCTCAGGAAAAAATAAAAACGATTTTGCAAAATTTCGTTTTTTTTCGAATAATATCGGAAGTATTCGGAATTTTATAACTTTTAAAGAGAGATTTTAATCAGCACCGAATTGCACAACTTTGCCCCCATTTAACCGTTTCTCTAACTCCTATGGTTTCCGAGATTCCAATGCTCGTATGTCGAATTTGTAACACCCTGTATATGTAATAACACATATACACGCATCGCCACGAAGTACCTATAAGTACCCAAAGGACAGTCTTCTTCCATGGTAAAATAAGAACAACCTCAAAGAGAAAACAATTTACAGAAATCATAAAAAGTGAACAAAAATTAACAGTCAAATCATCACTATCCAAAAGAGAGCTCAACTATCTACAAAGGTAATCTGTAAGGAGGAACAATTACCAAAAAAAGTCAATGGCAGAAGCCATGCTCCAGTCAGGGCATGAAATTTCAATTTTCAACAAATATAAAGTTTGCAATAAAGCAACAACACATTTGTAGAGATCTTACTCTCCCTACTTTTTACCATAAAAATAATAAAAAGTCAATAAAAGTGGGGTTTCCAATTTTATAATTTTTATGTCACTAAAAATGATTTTAAGAAAGCGGCTTTACCTTGTAACTGTTGATGATTTAGGAACTAGTAAGTCACAGCAACTTCATGGTTGTACTACTTTTTGTCTTTTCTTTTCCATTTTTTTTATGGTAAGGCTTGCGAGCGGTTTGTGTGCCCAGGAAACGATTCACTTTGGTCTTGAATCTTTGGAGTTTATACTCGTTGGTGAACACGGCCTCAGGGAGGTCATTTCAGAGTGATGACGTTCTCCAGATAAAAGAATCTTTAAACAGTGTAGTTCGAGAAACACTAAGCTAAACCACGTACGGGTGGGCCGCAGTGGGTCGTCCTGTATTTCTACCATGCACCGCTCTGGGTGAAATTAAGCAGGCAACCTCAGTTGAGCACTTGCCATGAAAATATTTGTAAAATAGGCTCAAGTCGCCAACCTTTATTAAAAGTAAGTTGCTTCAAAAAAAACGTAATGCCTAGCTTTACTCAAAAACAAAAAATTGAAATTTTAATGATGATTGGATACGGAGATAGGAGAAGAACACAAAATGAAGTTCCTCATTTATTCAAAGAAAAATATCTCTATTTACTACCCATATCCCAGGGTACAGTAGCAAGATTGAAAAGCAGTTTCAAGAAAATGGACATAACAGAAAGATAGATATTCATTGACAAAGTGCGCTCAATAAAGGGTCAAAGTAAATATACTATTAGGTAAGGGATTCAAGAAAACTGTAATATTCCTACGAGATAGCTAGCTACCGAACACGAAATAAGTCACTCTGCAGTAGTTAAAATTTTTCATGCGCATAAATTTCATCCTTATAAAATGGTAGTTCTCCTTGAATTAATAGAAGATTTTCGTGATAAGAGACTTCACTTCTGCGAGCTAACGATGGACCAACTAGACAGGAATAATATAAACACAGGAAACATTTTCTCTGATTAATCATCGTTCATGGTAAATGGCAACGTAAACCGACAAAATTGTCTTTATCGGGCAGACAACAATCCACACTAGATGAGGGAAGACCACTCACTTAACACCTAGAAAAAGGCAATGTTTGGGCAGGTATTATTGATGATTAAGTTATAGGTTCAATTAATTCTCTCTAAAGAAAATCTAAATAGGGCAAAATATCTGAGATTCTTGCAAGAAGAACTAGTTCCGAGTCTGACTTTTCTGTTTTCCTGATCTTATCGACTTTGATGTCCCGAATAGAAACATTTGGTTTCAACAAGATGGCGCGCCTCCCTATTTTACAACAGCTTTCTGTGAAGATCTGGATGCAGAATTTGCAGGCAGATGGATGGATAGAAGGGAGACCATTGAATGACCACCCATGTCTCCAGACCTTACCACCTTGACTATTATTTGTGGATGTACTTGAAAAGCAAAATCTTTAAGATGAAACCAGCAAATGTTGTGGAGTTGAAAGCACATATAGAGGACATGACTGTAGGTTAATTTCTCCCGAAGTTGTTAGAAATTTTCAAAACGAGTTTTTTTCTTCCGGTTAGGATATTGCCAAATTATGAATGGACAACATTTTGAGCATTTATTAACAAAACAATTTTAAAAACGAACAGAGTTATTTTTTTTATTTAAAGTAAATATAATTCATTTTTGTTTCATATCCTACAAATGACAAGGAATAAAAATTTAAAAGTTGGTAGTTATGTGTAACTAACTAGTAGTTCGGGACTAGGTTTTAGCCGAAACATAGTATCCCAGATGAATATTACATGTAAACCTTTGGATGCCTTGTTAAGTCCTACAACTGATTGATTGTATTTGACAGTTTGAAACTGCCAGGGACTGATGGTTGGAACAGACCTTATACCGGGTGTTGCATCGTCGAGCGGGACATAGGAAATCCCATGTAATTTTAAATGGGGTCAATTATTGGCTTCCCTAATTATTTTAGAGAAAAATTCTATTTAGGTTTATTAAAGAGCACTAAAACCCACATTCAAAAGAATAACTTTAGATATTTTTAATGAGCCTGTTTACGGGTTATCGCCGATTTCTTTTTAACTATTTCTCCTTTTTATGGCCCCGTATTTGCGGGCACCAGTCAAGGTAAAAGATGACTGTCAAATAAAGTTGTCATTTTGAGGAATATTTGAACATCTTCTAAAATCCTAAAGTTCTAACAATTTAATAGTACCTACCTATTAATTAGTAAAATACTGAAACATGTAAAATGTCATAATTAACCTTGTAATTGGATACTTTATTTTAGTTTTATTCAGATTAATTTGTACTCATAAATACACCTTTAATATTTTCGATGTACGAGTTTTTATAACAATAAAGCACACATTTCAAAATGATAACTTTATTTGACAGTCACTTTTACCTTGACTGGTGCCCGCAAATACGGGGCCATAAAAAGGAGAAATAGTTAAAAAGAAATCGGCGATAACCCGTAAACGGGCTCATCAAGAATATCTAAAGTTATTCTTTTGAATGTGGGTTTTAGTGCTCTTTAATAAACCTAAATAGAATTTTTCTCTAAAATAATTAGGGAAGCCAATAATTGACCCCATTTAAAATTACATGGGATTTCCTATGTCCCGCTCGACGATGCAACACCCGGTATATGCTGTTTAAGAATTGTAAAATTAGTAAAAAAATAGGGTTGTCATTTAAAAAATATCAATATCCGTGTCTGAGCATTTTTCCAAAAAAAAAAACATACTGGACTAACTGAATTTATTCCAAGTTACAAACTCTCACTGTATATTAAAGTATAACATAATTTTTTTAGCTGTTTTAAATATAATATAATAATATAATTTTTGAAATATTATTGTTTTATTGTGTCATATTTAAGAATGTTTATTATGCAAAATTTAATTATTTCAAAAATCGTAAAATATCTTACTTACATGGTTTTCAAAAATATATTTTTTAAAATAATGGTAAATCAAGTTACAATGTTATTGCTAATAAAAGTTGTACTTCCTTAAAATGGTAAGCGACAAAATTATTGGTTATAACAAAAATTAGATTCAAACTGACTTATTAAATAGAAAACAAATGTAAAATCTTTTACTTTTGTAATTAGAAACTTTCTAAAAACCGCAATGGTAAATAGATAATACAATTAAACCATGTCTTCTCCTACACAATTTGATGCTTACAATGTTATTTGATGCATGTATCGACGTGTACAGTGATTTCATTTTAATTTGTCCCACATTTACATGATTGTAACTTTTATGCCGTTTAGTTAAAAAAATTTATAAAATGTCAAATATCAAAAATTATTGATATAACTTACTTTTTTTAATGGAACACCATATATATTATTAAATATTAAGGAAACATGATTTTTCCAAATACGAATATATGCCACCCATGTCTTTCCTTTCCATTAGTTTAACCCAAGTTAATGTATATGTCGTCAAAATTGGAATATTATTTTCGTTTCCAATAATAATCCATTTATTGTAATAGTTTCTATAGTTTTATAACTTTGTGACATTTATTAGATAGATGCAAGATTTTGTGGTTTGCAAAATCGCAACATTTTAGTTAATTACTCAAACCTAGCAACAACAAATTTATTTAACAATTAAATAAATCAAGTCTACAAACACAAACAATTAAACTTTTTTTACAGAATGGCTCTATTGTTTTTCATTTCAATTTGTTATTCCTAGGTTTGGGTAATTTACTAAAAAACAATAGAACCATCCTGTTAAAAATTAAAGGTCGTACAGAAAAAGTACGTATATTAAGTGCATTGAGAATGAAGGAGGATACGTGGAGCAGCACTTATACATGAAACAAAATGTATTTTGAATTTGTTTGCATTGTTTATTATTTGTAAATTTGGTTGAATTTATTATTAAATAAATTTGTTGTTCCTAGGTTTGAGTAATTAACTAAAATATTGTGGTGAGTTTACAAACTGCAAAATCTTCGATCTATCTAATAAATGCCTCAAAACTATAAAACTCAACAAGTATGACAATAAATTAGTTACTGCAAACAAAGAAAATAATCCAATTTGAATGACATTTACTTTAATTTAGGCTAAGCTAATGAAAAGAAATTTCATGTGTGGTATATATTCGTATTTATAAAAATAATGTCTGTTTAAATATTTAAAGATATACAGGGCATTCCATAAAAAAAGGAAGTTATGTCAATAATTTTGACATTTGACATTTCATAAAATTATTGGCTTAACGGCATAAAACTTTGGGCAAAACTCTACAATTTATTTTTTTAGTCTATCTACAAGTTCAAAAAGTAAGTATTTTACAGCCATGTAAAAGTGGAACAAATTAAAATGAAAGAAAGCAATGTACAACACAAAAAACTGAAGTATTATTTGTCCAATATATTTTTAAAACTAGAAGTACTATTTGGCCCTGAAAATGTCATGTACTAGGTGTCCATACGTCGGCTGTTGATAATAACATGTATTATACCTATGTAGGTAATTGAGATTACCTCCGGTGGTGATAGGCATAACCATGCAGGGGCATGTCACTAAAATACGAGAGTAGGGCAACAAGCAATTTATGGGCAGTTCATGTCAGGGGGGCGGGAGGGTTTGACATATCTGCTAGTAACTTTTGGTTTTCTTATTTCGAGTTAAGATTTCATTAATAATCTTCGCTAATCGAATATTTTTAGTAAGTTTTAATGATTTAATTGGATATGTAATTAATTTAAGTTCATACTATCATCATTTTCGGTTAAAATCTTACAAAAACATTGAAAAGCTAGTGTTTAGTGTGCTGATTTATTTTATGACAATGACAGTTTACTTCTCGTCTGGGTCTTCTGACGCGTTTGTGATTTTTTCCACGACTTTTTTCTTTATAAAATGGGTTTGATTTGATCTTGGAATGAATTAGTGGGGCTTTTTGGTAAGTTTATAGTGATATCTAAGTCCTTAGTTTATTTTTTCATGAGCAAGTAAGTTCCTTCTTGGGATATTTTTTAGCTGAAACTTCGCTGTCAACCATGCCTTGGGATTGATGATTTTTGGAAGTATATTTATTATTGTAAGTATTATGCTAAAGTAGGTATTTGATAAATATATTATATTTTTAGATTCACAACTTACTAATAATGATCTTTTGAAGTGTGTCTGAGTAAAAATGTTATTAATTAGTTCCTTCCTTATTTTTCAAAACTGGTGAATCACTTCTGTTTACCTACCTTCCTTGCAGTTAAATTATGAATATTTTTACATATACCTACACCATCCCTTATGTTTAACAGCTTGTAGTAATCTTTATTTTTCTGTAGCTTGTAGTTTCTAATAACTGTCTGTGAATGTATCAATATACTGATATCACTTGCATAATATAGTCCGCCACTAACTGAAATAAATACTTATAGGTATGTATCTCCCTTAAGTACTTACTGCATTGCCTTCTATAAAATACAAGTTTAGAAAATGTTTTTGGTATAAATACTATTAAATTAGTCTGTGTCTAGGTCCAGGACAAACATTTTGTTTGTAGTTAAACATTGGATATATGTATACCGTTATTGATATTCTTTAGTCTACTTATGTTTAGGTTAGTTCGGTTTATTTTCAAAAATACAGTTTAGCCTGAGATGAACTGGAGAATGAAGTTAACTATACCCTATAAACCTGGGCATTAAAAAGTTAATAAAAAAATTATATTTAATAAATTAAAATCCAATATAGGAAGAATAACATAGATAGGTATTATATTTTTTCCATGGATTTGTTTGCAAATTTAGTGATAGGTATGAAGAGTATTTACTGGAATATGTTCCTTTAATTGGGTTTTACTTGTTTTTGTACAGTATGGGGTTATACAGTAAAATATACAGTGTCCTCGAATGTAGTCCTTGAGAGTGTAAGCTTTTACATGTGTCTCGGGGAGGGTACGGCTGATACCAGCATTACTACATTGCACCTGCTATGCAATTTAACTGGCCAATGTTTCTCTCCTCACTCTAATTGGGCAAAATATAAAAGTTTTCGTACCTATTATACCCTATATGCTAATTGAAAATAATTTTTTTTTCTGTTTCAGTCTAACCACACTCCTAGGCTTCCTTAGCTGTAATAATTATCAGTGAGAAAATCTAATTTCTTAAAAATATCATGACTTTAGTGTTGTATATTGAATTCTTAAATCATAAGTAGGTATCTTTTTAGTTTAAATATTCTAAATAAATATATTTTGATCATATTTTCTTTTATTATGATAATTCACTAGACATTGTTTTATAATTAAAAAAAAAACAGTAATAAAAACAATTAATGTGTAATAAATTTTAAGGTTTTGATTCAATTTGGTTGTAACATTACTATATAATTGTATTCCAGAAGATATATTTTTAAATTGGTTAGAAATTATCACAAGCTGCTCACATTTACTTATAAGGCGAGCAGCTTGTGTATTCTTGCTAAACATATATCTTTTGAAATCCAACTGTAATGTTACAGTCAAATCGAATTAAAACTAAAATTTATTTAAAAATTATAATATATTTTCAAATATTCCCGCGCATTTCTTCAGTCGGTATGTCAGATTTCTATAATGCCATCATGACATTATCGGTAAAATACAATTATATTTTGCCGGTGGGTTAGCCATGCAGTTGGTTCATAGATGGCCCATGTTTCGAAACTTTAACATTGTTGTAACATTTCTCTAACCTTTATTGTTCTGTGTAACCATGGTGATGCAGTCACTGTCAAGAGGACATGTCAATTTAGTTTTTGTTAAATACACCTGTTTTAAATAAAGATATTTAAAGTACGAAGTGTTATTCTTAACGACTAATACATGTTGTCAGGTGAAAAACACATTGTGAAGACAAAAAGCTAGAATTTTTGCTGACATGGAAAGCTTTTGCAAGGCGCCAGAGCCGCTTGTACTTGATGGTAACGTAGCAGACAACTGGAAAAGATTCAGCCAAAAAATCGACTTGTTTCTTACGGCTTCCGACCAAAGCTCGAAGGAAGAGAAGAAAAAGATTGCAATATTCTTGAATTTATTCGGTGATGAAGTACTAGAGCTCTACAATACGTTCACATTTGAAGCTACCGAAGAGAAGACATTAGAGGGAATTAAGTCAAAATTTGAGGCTTACTGCGCACCTAAGAAAAACGTAATTTTTGAACGATTTAAGTTTAACAGTATCTATCAAAAAGAGGGCCAAACTTTTGATAGTTTTGTCACCGAGTTACGCAAGGCGGCATTGTCAACTGAGTATCCAGAGAAAGATGACATGATAAGGGACCGTATAGTAATGGGCATTCAAGACGTAACAACTCAAGAAAGATTGTTAAGAGAGCCAAATTTGACCCTTAAAAAAGCAGTAGATTTTTGCCGAGCGACAGAAATAAGTAAAACTCAATCGAAAGTGTTACAGAATGAAGCAGCAGTCAATTCAGTAAGATATAGAAAAGATAAGCGCAGAGAGAATGAAAAATCTAGGAAAACGTATGACTATTGTGGTTATATTCACCCAGAAAGAAGATGTCCAGCTTTTGGAAAGACCTGTGCAAAATGCCAAAGACGAAATCACTTTGCCAGTGTGTGTAGGAAGGACATAAACATAAAAGAAGACAAAACAGTTCATGAGGTAGCTAGGACTGACAGAGATGATGACGAGATTAGTGATGACTCGGGTGAAAAGGAGTACTACGTTGGGTCAATATTCAAATCCATAGGGTCTGTGGATTATAGTTCTGTTACTATGTGGACAAAAGAGGTAGTTATAAACGAAAAATCTGTTATATTTAAGCTAGATTCAGGTGCTGAAGTTAGTGTGTTACCACAAGATATTTTAAGATCAGTAGCACCGCATGCAAAAGTAAACAAATCCAATATATCACTGTTATCTTATGGTAGCTCAAACTTCAAGATTAGTACTGTAGGTGAGCTAATATAAAATGTCTAGTAGACAATAAACAAACTAACGTCAAATTTGTGATTGTTGATGCCAAAAACCAAATTCCACTTCTTGGGTTGCAAGACTGTTTAAAATTAAATCTCATTAAAAGAATTGATCAAGTCCAATGTAACTTTAGAACACTTGAGGAGGTCGTGACAAGATACGCTGATGTCTTTACGGGTTTAGGAAAGTTTCCAAGTCAACATCACATAGTACTTAAAGATAATGTTGTTCCTAAAATAACAGCTATAAGACGTGTACCACAAGTGCTACATGACCGTTTGAAAGCTAAACTATGTGATCTTGAATCTAAAAACATAATTAAAAAAGTTGATAAACCCACAGAATGGGTTCATTCCCTCGTAATTGTAGAAAAGCCCAATGGTGATCTAAGGTTATGCTTGGACCCCAAGCATTTAGATAATTCAATACGGAGAGAGCACTTTTTAATACCCTCCCTTGAAGAAATTTCTGGTAACCTAAGTAATAAACAGTATTTTACTGTTCTGGACATGAAGGATGGGTATTGGCAAATAGAACTAGACACTAATGCTGACTTGTGCACGTTCGGGACACCTTTTGGAAGGTATAAGTTTTGTAGACTAGCTTTTGGTATTTGTTCGGCCCCAGAAGTGTTCCAAAAGAAAAATTACGAGATGTTTGGTGGCATTGACGGTGTTGGACTTTATTTTGATGATCTTATTGTGACTGGATCCACTGAGGCCGAACACGATAAAAATTTGAGGTTAGTTTTGGAAAAAGCATTAGAACATAACATAAAATTTAATAAATCAAAGATTTAATTTAAAAAAGACTATGTAAAGTTCATGGGGCAAATTTTTTCAAAAAAGGGTGTCCAAACAAATGAAAATTACATAAATGCAATTCTGGCAATGCCAAACCCACAGTCTAAAGTTGACGTATTAAGATTTTTGGGCATGGTAAAATATGTAGGTAAATTTATACCTAATTTATCAAAAATATCTGCTCCTCTAAGAAATTTAACAAGACTTGATATTGAGTGGCACTGGTCAGATGAACATCATGCAGCTGTGCAGCAGCTAAAACATCTATTAACAAAAGCGCCAGTTTTAACATTTTTTGATCCAATGAAACCTGTCGAAATAGAGACAGATGCATCAAAAGATGGGTTGGGGGCGTGCCTTTTGCAGGAGGGACATCCAGTGGCCTTTGCGTCGAGAAGTTTAAATAAAACTGAACAAAAGTACGCTCAAATCGAAAAGGAAATGTTAGCATTGTTAGCCATTCTATTTGCAGCCCCAAAGTTTCATCTTTTTATTTATGGATTAAACATTAAAGTTTGTAGTGACCACAAACCTCTAGAATCAATATTTCGGAAAGATTTACAAGCAATTTCACCGCGACTGCAGCGAATGCGTCTCAAGTTACTAAATTATAACTTAACTGTAACATATAAACCGGGTAAATATTTATATATTGCAGACACTCTCTCTAGGGCTTTTATACAACACCCCGAATTAAAATCAAACACAGAAATTGACTATGCAGTTCATGCACTTGTTAAATACTTACCTATGTCTGAGACCAGGAAAACTCAATTCAGTCACGAGACTCTTAATGACCCCCAGTAAAAATAGTAACCAACTATGTGTTGCAAGGTTGGCCTACTCAAAAACACAAAATACCGGATAACGTCAAATTATACTTTAAACTCAAAGATAATATTTCCATTTCAGAAAATTTAGTATTTTTTGAGAATAAGCTTATAGTTCCAAATAGTCTTAAAAAAAAAATGCTCAAACTTCTACATGAGGGCCACCTGGGGATAGAAAAGACAAAGGCACGTGCCAGGAAAATCTTTTATTGGCCAAACATAACAGTAGATATTGAATCCTTTATTAAACAATGTAAAATATGTGAAAAATTTGCGAGAAAAAACTTGAAAGAAACGTTATTACCATATCCAGTACCCACTAGATGTTGGGAAAGGGTAGGATCAGATATTTTTTCATATGCAGGTTCAAGTTACCTAGTGATGTTTGATGCTTATTCCAACTGGTTGGAACTGTTATCAATAACGGATAAAAGCGCAAATACTGTTATAAAACAAATTAAACCGGTATTTGCACGATTTGGATCACCTGATTATCTTGTTGCCGATAACGTTCCTTATAATAGTGATTGTTTTAAAAAATTTGCAAAAGACTGGAATTTTAACCTTACGTTAAGAAGTCCGAACTTTCCTCGCTCCAAAGGTTTAGCTGAAAAAGCTGTTGCTATTTCAAAAAATCTACTTAAAAAAGCATTGGAGGAAGGAAGGGATATAGAATCATCATTGTTAAATTATAGAAATACCCCGTTAAAAAATGTAGGATACTCCCCGTCACAATTATTAAATAGTCGATTGTGTAAAACAAAAGTGCCCACTGAGGTAAGTTTGTTATCTCCTAGTGTGTGTACAAATATGATATCGAAGTTAAGAAACAAACAAAATATGAATACTCAATATTTTAACAGACCTGCAACAGATTTTAAGCCGCTTAAAAAAGGGTCTAACGTGACAATGTATAATCATAGAAATAAAACATGGGACTCTGGTAAAATAGTTAATATTGATGAAGCCCCAAGGTCCTATATTATAAAAGATAATTTAGGAAATACTGTGAGACGAAATCGTTATGATCTAAGGCCATCAGAAAACACATTTCAATTAATTGGTCCCAGCGACTTTGATGAGATAACTAATTTACCAAACTTAGACATCGATAATCAAAGTGTCGATAATGACAAGCCATCAGGATTAAAGATAATTTCGTTTGACAGAAACTTACCTGCCCCTAATACTGTTACTAGGTCTGGTCGCGTTGTTAAAAAACCAATAAAACTTGACCTATAAGGGAAAGGATGTATTATACCTATGTAGGTAATTGAGATTACCTCCGGTGGTGATAGGCATAACCATGGTGATACAGTCACTGTCAAGAGGACATGTCAATTTAGTTTTTGTTAAATACTCCTGTTTTTAACAAAGATATTTAAAGTACGAAGTGTTATTCTTAACGACTAATACATAACATATTAAATGCCCTCGAAAAATCTGAAAACTCCTTTTATTTAAAATACGTTATAGTGGACAATGGACGAAGTACACAAACTTAATATCTCACGAACAAAAATTTCACATTTGTTACATTTTCAACCACACACGCTGTATAGCTTATATAAATTTATTTAATCCTCATCTTGACTTGTTTTAGGTATTCTTCCCGGTAAAAGATTAAATTATGTAGCAGCTAATATCGGAATTCCATCAACTTCGGGCTTTCCTACAAGGAAATCGTCGTCTACGCAGGCCATCAGAATGATGACGGAAATGAGAGATAATGGTGCATTAGCTTTTATAGGACCAGACGACACCTGCTTCCCTGAAGCATTGGTGGCAGCGGCTTGGAATTTACCTATGATATCATATGTAAGTAATAATATAGAAATTTTAATTAGTAGTTTTTATTTAGGTGCAATTTTTAAATACAAACAGACACATAAAATATAATTGTAAAGCTGGATTTATAAACTCGAAGCCGGCGTCGGCGCTCGCGCTGGCGTGGGCGCTGAAAGTTAAACAAGTGAATCGTAATGGAGCGATTTATAAACTTCGCCGGCGCCGGCGCCGGCGCTGGCGCTGGCTGGCGTTCGACATAAACCATCTTTTTATTGCCAGCGCCGGCGTTCGTAGGAAATCCGTAGCGCCGCGTCATAACCAATGAGATTTTAGCATTTCTATCAAGTCATGTTTGGCATCTGCCAAAGTGTCAACGGCCAATTTCGGCCAAAAGTCATTTTAATTTTTGTGTTGATGTCAGCTTAGCATTTCTAGATTATTTGTTTTTGTGGTTCTTATATTGATCTCGTTAGTGAAAAGAATTGCTCCTAAATACTGTTAAATATGAGTTAAATGGAGACTAAGACCCTTGGTAAGTACAAACATACTTTAAAGTTAGTTTTATTTAAACCTTTGCGATATCGTCATAATTGACGTTGTCATATCAATATGCCCTATATTTGTTAAATCGCCTATTATTTGTCAGTTTGGCATAAGCTGTAAGAGATAATGAAGGAATTAGTACTATAAACTCTCTGTCCATTGCTAGGTACTAATTCAACCCCGTTTTAAAGAATATACCGTTTGACAAAACTACAAAATCACAAATTAAACAAAAGCTGCTGTAGTATCATCAATTATCTTAAGTAAATGCATGAATGCGCTGACAAAGCTAACGAAACCTACCAAAAAATATTTAGTATTACAGATCTCGTTTTTTCGTTGACATTTGGCTAAACAGACAATACAGCCAGTTACGCCGTGAAAATTTAATATTAGTATTCCAAACAATACTTGTCAGAGCCGCATAGGCGTTTCTATGGTTAGACCGCTTAGGCATATTAAGATCAGTACGACACTGACTTTTAATGAAATGTAAATTTAATAAAGAATAATTATTTCTAGTTAAACGTGATTGCACCACTAAAGTAAATCATTGTAACAGGTACTATCAAAAACGAAGTACAATAATAAAAATAAGAAAAGGGGAACTGACGATCCGCCGCCATCCAGTCCGACAATTAAGAGAAAACACTTCTCGTCCCAAAATTAACACATCGCGTGGATAACGCTCTATACGGACTGCCTGGCTTTATTTCATCCACTCTCGGTTTCCCGTAGTGTGTTCCCAAAAACCGATTACCTAATTTTTAAAAGCTATAAATTTAGTCTATACTAATGTCTCTACTTTAACATGTTAACGCGCACAGAATATATTGCAGACACATAAAGGATCTGTTTGTGTGGCCAAACAGAGACGTAGATGAACTTTTCATTGGCGGCGCCCACACGGCCATACTGACGTAGTGAACGTCCTCGGGCACTTACTCTAAAGGCGGTCATCTGAAGGACAAAATAAAGGAATTACTTTCCTTTCGGCGTCGCTCGTCCATCCTGACTAAAGGCAACAAATAACTAGACGAATAATCTGGCTAAGAATTTCTTAGCGGAATTAACGTAAAAACACTTCTTCTGACCAAGAACTAAATTCTTGTCAGAATCGACATACAGCAAGCGTTACGCTTCTTCTGGCATAGAACTAGGTTCTAACCAGGATTGACAAACAAAGCACCACGCTTCTTCCGGCCAAGACTTAACGTCTTGCCAGGATTTATACACGAAGCAATATGCTTCTTCCGGCCAAAAATTACATTCTTGCTAGGATATACAAACAAAGCAACATGCTTCTTCTGGCCAAGAATTAGGACATTCTTGCCAGGATATACAAAAAAAGCAACACGCTTCTTCTGGCCACGAATTACGACATTCTTGCCAGGATATTCAAACAAAGCAACATGCTTCTTCTGGCCAAGAATTACGACATCCTTGCCAGGATATTCAAACAACGCAACACGCTTCTTCTGGTCAAGAATTACGACATTCTTGCCAGGATATTCCAACAAAGCAGCATGCTTCTTCTCTCCAAGAATTACGACATTCTTGCCAGGATATTCAAACAAAGCAACACGCTTCTTCTGGCCAAGAATTACGACATTATTGCCAGGATATTCCAACAAAGCAACATGCTTCTTCTGGCCAAGAATTACGACATTCTTACCAGGATATTCCAACAAAGCAACATGCTTCTTCTGCCCAAGAATTACGACATTCTTGCCAGGATATTCCAACAAAGCAGCATGCCTCTTCTGGCAAAGAATTACGA
Source organism: Polydrusus tereticollis (assembly GCA_963920685.1). Taxonomy (NCBI): domain Eukaryota; kingdom Metazoa; phylum Arthropoda; class Insecta; order Coleoptera; family Curculionidae; genus Polydrusus; species Polydrusus tereticollis. The sequence goes on along the minus strand of OY987333.1, from coordinate 87,368,654 downwards.
CATTCTTGCCAGGATTCAACCTTAAAAATTTATTAAATAAACCGTTTACCTAAAATTATTCGCCGACACAGGCTCGTACTGGCTCTCGTTATCAAAATCTGAGTGAATCTATTACTTCTCGGATACTGATGATAAGCTGAACATGTGCAAACTTAAAATTCAGCCTTTTCCTTAATATGACGGTTTAATAACTAGTCGTAGCAAATTTTGTGTAATGAAGGTAGAACTAGAACTAAAGAACGTATTTTTGTGCCAAATAAAATTTCATCAGGACTTAACCCTTTAATTAGTACTGCTCAAAGCCAGTTGAACTTCACCTAAACTGTCCTGCTAGTTTTGGACATTTTCAATCTCAATAGCAGTCAAAACATTTTTCATTGTTTGCATGACTGTCTCTACTTGTTCATTTGTCCTACTTATTCCGTGGGCAATAAAATGTAAATCAATGTTAGAATTAGAGTAAAATGTACAGAAGTCACTACTAAGTAAATCATTTGTCTTGATCGTCAATTATGCGTGAAGGGGAGCCAAATAAATAAGCGAATTGCTTTAAAGAATTTACTGCAGTATCTGCACTTAAGGAACGTATTTAATTTAATATGACAAACTTTAAAAATGCATCGATATTAACAAAAATGTATTCTTTATTGTCCGTTTTGTCGGTTAATTTACCTGAAGTATCTAGATGAACAGTATGCCATGGTTGTGCAACTTTAGGAATTGGGTGCATTTTAACTTGAGGTTTACCTAACTTGTTTTTAGTGGTTTTACAAATTAAACAACTATCAACGAATTTTCTAACTGTTCGAGACATCTTAGGAAACCAATAAAGCTCGTAAAGTTTATCTAAGGTCCTTTTTCCAACCTAAGTGTTTTGAATTTGCGTAAACCTGATTTATTACTGACCATGTCATTGACTTAGGGACAACCGGTAAATAAAACGATCCATGATTCCTTTCAATTCTGTGAAACAGGGTGTTTTTTTTGGGTATCGTATGTTTTCGCCACATCTGGTTTCAACTAATTTGTTTTTAAGGGGACAACTGTTTTCAGCACTGAATCATCACGTTGTTGAGCTACAGTCAACCAGTCTTTGTGTAAATTAAAGATCTGAACGATGTTAGACAAATTAGAATATTGAAATGAAATCGACATTATTCATGCCTTTTCCTTCTCTAAATTATATCAAAGGCAGAAGCTTGTAGAAATGCCCACTAGCGGGGAGTTAGGTCAAGTTCTGTACGGGATGTTTTAAGAGATCAAAAAAAGTGTCCGTATTTCTCTAAGAGACCTGAATATAATATTGAAGCAAAAGAACCAACACAAAGTCCCGGTCTCAATAAATTTAATATTTAAAACAACTAATTGGTTACATGTTTCGCCTATAAGGCATTATCAGACCTGATACACCAAAAAAACATTTAAAAAATTTTTCAAAAAGAATAAGAATGTCAAAATATAAAACAAAACAAAAAAATAGATAAACGTTACAATTACATCACTACATGACAGTCATGTCAAATAATTCAGAAGTTTTATTTCTAACTATTTCACGTTCAACGGTGGCCAATTAATATGGTCTCCTGAGCCATTTTACTTTGATCTTTCGTACGAATTTTTAAATAACCAGTTTACTCTACGTAAAGGTACGCCTGCTACGAAATTATTTTTATAACTAGAAAGAACTCTTAACAGTCGACATCGATATTTTGTTCTATTAAAACTCTCGATATTATAATTTGAGCCAACATAAAACCAACAGGTAGCACATAAAATAAAAGTTCAACAAAAATACTCTGATGTCAGTAACTATCAAAATCCTAGTATTGCAAGTGGCAGAGCAACTGCTTATGCCCCTTCAAAATGGTTAATTAATTAAAACGTTTACCATCAAAATGAACAGTACTACTTTCTTTTACAAGAGAACAATCTTAATTTGTGTCAAATAAAAAGGAAAGGTCTCACCAGATCTAAGCTGCTGTGTACAGAGTTTCTCTTGTTGAATGTCGAAGATAGGAGAGGATACGGCCCGACGCTTCGACCTAGTTTGAAGACCAGGAAGAGATAGCGACTGGCGCTTTCTAAGAATTTTGGCAGTTTCACATTCAAAGAGGATGAGGTGTCGCTTAACTCGTAGAAGATACTACCAATCATTCGAAGTTCCTAATTCGCTCCATAGTTTGGTCATGATTTGCGTTGTCACTCACATCACATAAACGAATACCGTCTTACTGTCCGAATGCTCTAGCGATCTTAATCCCACTTCTGATGTCAGAGCCGCATAGGCGTTTCTATGGTTAGACCGCTTAGACATATTATGATCAGTACGACACTGACTTTTAATGAAATGTAAATTTAATAAAGAATAATTATTTCTAGTTAAACGTGATTGCACCACTAAAGTAAATCATTGTAACAGGTACTATCAAAAACGAAGTACAATAATAAAAATAAGAAAAGGGGAACTGGCGATCCGCCGCCATCCAGTCCAACAATTAAGAGAAAACACTTCTCGTCCCAAAATTAACACATTGCGTGGATAACGCTCTATACGGACTGCCTGGATTTATTTCATCCACTCTCGGTTTCCCGTAGTGTGTTCCCAAAAACCGATTACCTAATTTTTAAAAGCTATAAATTTAGTTTATACTAATGTCTCTACTTTAACATGTCAACGCGCAAAGAATATATTGCAGACACATAAAGGATCTGTTTGTGTGGCCAAACAGAGACGTAGATGAACTTTTCATTGGCGGCGCCGACATACTTATTAATAAAAGACCACTGAGAATTCTCAAATTTTGCTAGTTTGTGCTTTACTATTGATAAGTGGTTTGCACTCCTGGTTGGGTATGAATGAAAAGAAGAGTTACGTTGATATTTGTTCTCGTTGCTCCTTATAAACATTATCAACTTAAATATATAAACACAAGGAAATGTCATAATGTTTTGGATATTGAAAATCGGTTTGCAGCTATAGGTAGTCTTTAAGTTAAATATAAGTTTTATGATTTCGTTTTTGGGCGACAAATATTCTGTTGGACTCAACTGCGTGTCTCCATAAAATGACGTTATTATTTAAATGACAATATACTAGTCAACAGTAAACATTCATAAGAGCTTCTTTCTCGATTATATTTTTTAACTGTAAGATAGCAAAGTATACTAAACTAATTTTTTCACAAATATAGGTTGTGTGATGTGTCCAGGTCAAGAATTGGTCCACATACAATGCTATAAATTTACATGCTTCGGAAGGATTGAAAGGAATGTTTATAGTGGGGGAATTATTTCTACATCTAAAGTAATATACACTCTTTTTTGGACATTTCGGAACAGATTATTCCTATCACATCAGTCTTTGACGTCTAATCACACATTGTATCATGTGTTCGAGTTCCACCTGAGTTTGCCCTGAGATCACCATAGAGGTGTCTTCAGCGACCATGACAGCATCGCTATTATTTATATACTTAGGCAAATCACTGATAAAGATTAAAAAAAGTAATGGTCCCAACACGGAGCCTCAAGGCACTCCAATATCAATATCCGCAAGATCAGAAACATCACAATCAATTTGCATATAGAACTTTTTGTCAGCCAGGTTCGAGGACATAAGGTCAAGCATTCATCCTCTAATGCCATTGACAAACGAAACCTATGTCCACGCTGTCGAATGCTCGGAATAGATCGAATTATACACTATTTTTTTGCTTTATACTAAAAATAAGTTGTGCAATCTCGTGACTGTCACAAGGTTAAAAGTAAAAGCTGTGTAAGCCGCCAGGAGCAGATAAGCTACATTGGCGAGATGTTCCACTTGAAAATTGTTCACTATATTTTTTATTAAGTTATGCTACCAAAGAAAGAACAAAACTATTCTGCTACTTGTTTTGCGTTAGATATTTTACCTATTGTAGTCTAATTTACTTCCTTTTTCGCCTAGTTCTATCTAGATTGCTATTGATGCCAGATTAAATTGTTTTCTGTTTATTTCCATTTCTTTTGATTAGAGAAGCCCGTATATATTTTTTGAGAATCTTGGAGAATATTCTCTTTTTTCAGATTCATAAATAGATTGTATTTGTAGGTCATTTGTACATTTTTTACTACTACATTTTTTAGGCTTTAGTAGGCAATTTACATTGATCTCAAAGTTAATAATTGATATTAATTCTGAGAAAGCTTGGTTTATGTCCATACCCGCATCACACAGCTCGTGGAAATCAAAATGGTTCCAGTGTTAATAATTCATTCCTTGTAAACGCGACAATTTACGTAAGGTAGTCGCCTAGGTTAGGTTGAATTACATAATTAGATGTGGTGGATGACTTATTATTAGCAAGTATATAATTAATTTTTGTTATAGTAACTTTGCGTATAAATAAAGAAAAATAGACGTGGAATTAAGTAGTATATCATACATCTGTTCAATGCAAATACCTTGCGAGCAAAAATTATTATCACCAAAGTGTGCTTTGCATCTAAGGCCGTACTGCGTAGAGGTAGAGCTTAATACCCGTTGGGTGTCAGTAAGTACTACTTATTACTATAAGTATTGGTACAATTTTAACCTAGGTTTGGTTAGATATATCGTCCCCTTATAAATGTGATCTAAACCAAGCCCAACTTTTTTCACTCCAAAGCCTCCTGGATGAAAATAATTTGTGCTCGCACGGTATATAGGGTAGGTGAAATAGTACACAAAAACGAAATTTGGGCGTGTTCTCAAAGTTTTTTCGCCTGCGGCTCTCCTGACGACCTTCACTGCCAACCCACGAACCGCCACTGACTAAATCAGTAAAGTACTTAAGACAAAACTGTCAGCCAAAAGAATGAAAACATTTTAAAATTAAAATATTTATTATCTTCCGTAATAACTTTAGACTTCTCAAAGTGTTTAATGATGCCCGGTTGAAAATATCTATATCTTTGTTATTAAAGCTATTTTAGTCTCCGAATTCTCAAGACGCTTACCCACTTTCGCTTTCTATGTAAACTTCTTTAGTGTTCCCGTGATATTATGTTCTGCTATTTTAATTATTATCAAATCGTTAACAGAGGAGCATGAATTGACTCTCGAGGCAATCCCATAGTGGGGTTTAAGGGTTATCTAAATATTATTTTAAAGCTTGGCCCAAAAAAGTAAGCCCAGATTGTTAGCTTAAATTTTAGAATTTAGAAAACCTTTTTTTGCAATGTTAGAAATGTATAAATTAAAATGTGAATATAAACATAAAGAAAAAGTTTTTAGTCGTTTTTAGTGATGTAAGTGTAAGTGTTTCTATATTTTATAAATTTGTTAAAAGTCAGGCTAGCCGAGGTGTTGAGGTTAGGAAAATGGTGGGGGAGAAAGCATCCGAAGACTCAAAAACCAAAATACAGAAGGAACAGATACACTAAAATGATAATTACAAATGAAGTTATCATTTACCAAAGTATGATTGGTGATAAAATTATAATACTACAATGTAAACACTAAAGAGAAACAGTTTGTTTTGTATTAAAAATTTCAGAGAACACACTCACAATCAAACCAAACAAAGAGATTTCTGGAAATCAGGATTTTCAACCTGTAAATCCGAGTAATAGTCGATCGAACGTATAATGCAGAAGTAGCGTGTTTATTCGCTCCGGTCTAATTTTGAAATTTTGTGTTAAGTTGTGTTAAGCAAATAATTTCGTTGACGTCATCCAATCTGGAACCTCTTGGTCTCCCCTTTATGTGATTTTGAACTTTTCAAATCTCCAATTTACGCCAGTATTAATAAATTTAATATAAAAGTGACAATATCACCTAAAATCCAACTGATCTAGCTCAACCTCTTCGATTAAGTAGTGGCAGTGGCGGCTCGTGAGATTTATTGTAGGGTATGCGCCGCAGGCAAAAATTTTCGAGGTGCCACGCCCCTTTTTACCTTTATATCGATTCTCTTTGTGCTTTTTACCCCAGAAGAATATTAAAAAAAAAACGCGGTTTTTAAATGGGATTTTTATTTCAGTTTTCCCTTGGAAATCGATTGTCGAAAAGTTATTTAAAATGTTCTGAACAAAATTTTGGTCCATAACTATAACACTTCGTGTGAAACAATCCGAACTACTAGCCATTATTAAATTACAACAACAAAAAACACCCACAACACCGTCAATAAACTTCAAACTTCTCTTATCGCGTCAAAAAACTCTAAAACAATCATATTAAATTATTGAAGTGTGTATTCAGATAGCGCACGGCGACGCCCTTTCATCGGGCGATTAACCGAATATTCCCAATCAATCCACACAGGGAAAATCCATTTAACGAGAGCGCCGAACGAATACACACGGCAGACCATTTCAATCGGTAGATGTAAGTGCACGCTGCAGTCGCGCTTGAAGTCTTTCGCATTCGCCATTCTTATATACAAGTTTTCTTGATATTTTTTTATATAAATTTTATTTTTGCTTGGTACTTGGCTTTCTTAGGCAGTGCGCGCGCACGGGCGCACTTATTGACGAGCCGCCCCTGAGTACTGGGCATGATGGCCGGAGGAAAGAGCACTAGAAGCATCAGTGTATCCGGGGATGTACCTGATGAGGCCACAGAAAGGCTTACTACAAAGATATGTGCCAAATTTTCAAACCAAATGGAGGTAAAGTTTAATCAGCGTTTCGACAAAATTGACGAAAAACTCAGTGGTGCTCAGGATACGTTACATTTAATTAAAAGTAAGGTTTTCTTGAACCCAAAACAGTTTGTAAATTGCAAGAAAAAGATGATCACTTGGAACAGTTAATTAAAAGACGCTCCCTTCGAATTCATGGACTTGCTGAAATTGGCACTGAAAATATACCGGATGTTGTTTTTACATTTCTTTTTATCATCAACTGAATGCCCTTGTCACAAAGCAAGATATTGATGTCGCATACCGCATTGGCAGTAAATATGGTCGCGATAAACCACGTGCAACTCTGGTTTTCTTCGTTCAAATTATGATAAGAGATGAGGTGTTTGATGCCAAGAAAATGTTGAAAAAAACAAACTATTCTATATTTGAAGATCTGACCCCACAATGCCATAAACTCTTGCTAGCTGCTAAAAAAAAATTTAGTAACAAGGCCTGGTCATCAAGAGGAAAAACCTATATTTGGAATGAGCAGGAAAACAAAAGGATGATACTTAATTCAATCAATGATTTGTAATAAAACTTTTTACTTTTAGCGTTATTATAAGATACCCTTCATTTTATTGATTTGGTAGGAATATAACGAGTGATTTTTAATTATTTTGCTCAAGGGAGGCCATGCATTTTAAAAGCATCATGGCCGTACTGCGTAGATAAGATGACATGATTGTTTTATGACATTTACGTCTTATTTGAATTTGTGTATTTGTAAAGTTTAAAAATTGGAGAAATTTTGTAATTTTTGCAGTTATTTGAAGGTAGGTTACTATTGCTTTAACTAATATTTCTCCGGGGAGTCGTCTTTTGACTATTATAAAGTGCTATTTGCAGGATATGATTTAATTTTTTTTTTATTTTTCAGCGTATCAAGTTTTGGTGAAGCTTTGTTGCCGGATTGAAAGTTCTACAGTAAAAATGTTTAGTGAAGCACAAAAAATTTTTATTGTTGAAAGTTTTTTAAAAATGGAAACAAAATAGGCGGTGTGTGGAATTACTCTATGCATGACTGCTTTGATGAATTTCGAACCGAGTTTCCTGATGTTGCGGTGACCTTTCATAATTTTCGTACTGGGTCACAATACCTAATTGATAAATTTCGTCAGACTGGTTCTGTTCAACATAAAAAAGGGGCTGGAAGACCAACGAAACGATCGAATGAGGTTATTGAAGAAGCGCGACAAATTATGGAAAATAATCCTTCAACTTCTATTAGGCATTTATCTCAACAAATTCAGCAAACGGATTTATGCTACAGTACATGTCAAACACTTTTGAAAAAGGATCTGCATCTATACCCTTATCGTGTTACGGCTATTCATGAACTCCTTCCCAATGACGTTCCCCAAAGACTTAATTTTTGTGAATGGGTTTTAAACAATTTTCAAGAAGAAAATAGTGGTGCTTTTGAAAAAACATTTTTTACCGATGAGGCTTATTTTTATTTATCAGGCTATGTTAATTCACAAAATATGCGAATGTGGAATACGCAAAATCCGCATGTTTTTGTAGAAAGACCTCTTCATCCTCAAAAAGTTGGTGTGTGGGCAGCAATTAGTTCTAGAAGAATAGTAGAATATCGGATCGAAATTCTGACAACATTTATAAATGAGCTTCACGATGATGAATTGCGGGAAGGTTACTTCCAACAAGATGGCGCTACACCTCATGTAACCAGAGAAAATTTAAATTTTTTAAGTGAATTTTTTGAAAACAGAGTTATAAGCCGAAATCATCATCATCATCATCATCACTCAGCCTGTCTCGTCCACTGCTGGATATAGGCCTCTCTTAATATTTTCCATTTATTCCGGTCTTGAGCATCATGAATCCAGTTTGTAGAGACACGCTTTATATCGTCCGTCCATCGGGTTGGCGGACGTCCTCTGTTTCTGAAGGCTTGTTCTCTGCGCCTACACTCCATGATTCTCTTGGTCCATTTTTCATTTGGCATCCTTGCGACATGTTCAGCCCAATTCCATTTAAAGCAAGCCATTCGCTCTATTGCATCCGAGGCTCTAGTTCTTTGTCGAATGGTCTCATTGGGTATTCTATCTCTTATTGTGATTCCCAGCATAGATCGCTCCATAGCTCGCTGGGTAACCCTCACTCTATTTGCTGACCTCTGCGTTAACGTTGAAGTCTCTGAAGCATAGGTGAGGACCGGCAAGACGCATTGATAAGCCGAAATACGCAACAAATATGGCTACCTCGTTCCTGCGATTTAACACCCTGCGATTTCTTCTTGTGGCCTTTTATAAAAAACTCCATTTATCGAACACCAATTGAGGATATAAATGATCTTAAACGAAGGATTTCAGAAAAAATTGCCGAAATTAATAATTCTCCAAACGTATTGGTTAATGTGTCTCTGAGGGTAAGAAGAAACATCAGAAGGTGTCTAGAAGTAGGAGGCGGCCATATAAAGTAGGCTTTCAAAGTAAGATAGCTCAGGATTTTATATTACATACCGTCAAAAAATATTATTTTAGGTTTTCAACGTGACAACGCTGCTTTCTTGCAAATTCGCCCTATGATTTAATCTACGCGCTACTGCTACACTATGTATACTGGGTCACAGCCGCCCTTGAGCAAAATAATTAATAATCACTCGTTATATATAGGTATGTAAAAAATTGGAACTGATAATAATTTATCGGAAATATGTTAGGATTTTTTTTAGGTCAGAATAGTAGTTCCTTAAGGTGAAACTAGCATGTATGCTTTTTAACCGGTTTTGCTTTCGTTAAATCGGAATTCATTTATTTATCTATTAATTTTTTCGCTAATTGTATAGGTAGCTGTAAGACGACAAACACATAAACATTTTATTTTTATACCAGGTGGGGGCAAATGAGTAAATTATACCTATGAGAAATGCTTTCTTAGAATTTTCTCATTTTAATACTCAGGATTGGTGGCTGAGGGCTCCTTTGACACTCTAGGGCTTTCAGAAACGTGGTTCAAGGAGAAATTCCCCAGTTCTGGATTGCTCATTGAGAGATATATTCTAATTAGGAAGGACAGAGATGGAAGAGGTGGTGGCGTAGGTTTTTATATCAAAAATAATCTTAAGTTAACTATTGTGGATATTGGCAATACGGATGATGCCTTGGAACAATTGTGGATTCACGTGAAGGTCGGTGGTAGGAAGCTGTGCTTTGGCTCACTTTATAGGCCTCCGTCGTCGAATCTTGGTTTGTGTTTGAATGTTTTGGAGAATAGGTTGGTTGCTCTCTTACCAGAGTTTGATTACGTTATTTTTGGGGATGATTTTAATGTTGACTTCCTGCAGGGAAACAATAACCCAGGGTGTGCCTTATTCAACAACCCCTTTTTTAAATATGGGCTAACTCATTGCATTTCGGAAGCTATTAGGGTAACCAATACATCTCATACTTTACTTGATTTAATAATTTCTACAACTCCTGAGATTCTTGATAGCCCTAAGGTGCTGAAGATGGATAATATATCCTATCATTTTTCAGTCACTTGTAAGATAAAAAAAACTTTTTAAATCTATGCCATTTCTTAAAACTACAAAGACTTTTCGAATTTTAATTATGATAATTTTGTTAAAGATATTTACCTTATTAACTGGGATTACATCTATTTGCTACAGGATATCGATGAAATAATCAACTATTTTAACACAAATATTCTTCAATTATTTAATATGCGTGCACCGTTTAAAACGGCTGGAATTTCAAAGCCACCAGCACCGTTGCTCACATCTAAAATTCATGATGAAATTAAGAGATATGGCTTTAAGTAAATACAAAATAGTTAGAACAGATATGGCTTGGAATGATTACAAATCACTTAGAAACTTAGTAAATATGTCCGTTAAGTCTGAAAAACGAGCCTATTTGCATAATGTTTTCTGTACTAATCCTAGAAACTTTTGGCAGTCATTAAATTATTTGAATATTGGTACCAGTTCTAATTCTCAACCCCATGATTTTTTAAATTACACACCCAATTTAATTACACATTTAATGAATTTTTCGTCAATAGCATACCTCTTTTTGTTTCTAATGATCATAATCATGATTTTATAATTAACACTTACTTAAATAAATCCTATTCAGAGATAGAACCTGGTCTTACATTTCGCGAAGTCACTGTCGACGAATTTGAAAAAATAATTAATAAATTTAAGGGCAATGTCACCGGTGCCGATGGGATAAATCTTAAAATGATTTTACTTTTGATGCCATACCTAAACTTACATTTTACTTTTATTCTAAACCAATGTTTAAAAATCAATAAAATTCCCAGTTTACGGAAAATAGCAAATATATTACCCATTCCCAAGACTAACAACCCTACAAAACTGTCACATTTTAGACCCATTAGTATTTTGCCTACAATGTCCAAAATTTTGGAAAGAGTCATGTCGGACCAAGTAAATGATTTCCTAACTCATCAACAAATTTTGCCATCTACACAATCTGGGTTTAGAAAAAATCATAGTACTGCAACTACAACATGACCAAGGCAGAGAAACTTGTTTGGTCTTGTTAGATTATAGAAAGGCTTTTGACACACTGGATCATAACATTTTAAATATTAAGTTAAAATATTTTGGTCTAAGTGAACATGCACTGAAGGTATTTAAAAGCTATTTCGCAGGTCGACAGCCGAAAACCGTAATTGATAATCGTACTTCTAATTCATTAGGAGTATCTAGAGGTATCGCGCAGAGCAGTATACTGGGTCCCCTTATTTTTTCTCTGTATACGGCTGATTTTTATAAATTTTTAATAAATTGTAAATCTCATCAATACGCCGACGATACCCAGGTTTTCTATTCTTTTTACCCGGATCAAGTTGATGCTGCGGTTACCAACATAAATAAGGATCTTGAAGTTATCTCAAAAATTTCTACTGTTCATGGTTTAATTTTAAATAAAACAAGTCCCAGATGGTGGTATTTAGCAAAAGTAGGCGTATTTATGATTTAAACATTAAATTGAACGATGTAAAACTGGAAGTCAAGTCAACATGTAAGAACCTTGAGATTGTACTGGACTATAGTTTGAGATTTAATGATCATATTTCCAATATAATACAAAAATGTATGTTTAAACTAAAACTTTTATATTTGAATAAAGATATTCTCGATCCCAATATTAAATTAACATTAACTAATACGTTAATGCTTTTCCATTTGGCTTACTGTAAAATAGTGTATTGGCCTGCACTGTTACAAAAAGATAAGGACAGTCTTCAAAAGCTTCAAAGCTATTGTCTAAAATTTGTTTTTAATGTACGTAAATATGATCATATTTCTCAATACTTATTACAATCAGGACGGTTCAATATGCAGGAAAGATTTGGAATTTAATTTGCACGATGTATTTATAAAGTCATTATTTCAAAAGAACCAAGGAATTTACTGGAAAAATTAGCTACGGGTTCGAATACACCTAACCGGCTAACACGTCATGGAAGTTTGTTTAGGATTCCAAGACACAGCACCGCACTTTTTCAGCGCTCCTTCACCTACAATGCCATCAAACTCTTCAACTCTTTGCCACGGAATGTCAGGGAAGCCCCCACCATTGCCACCATTAACTCACTGCTAAGAAATCACATTCTCGAGAAAAGGGTTTAAATTGATTTAATATACTGATTGAATCAAGACCTATTTATTCTTGTACACATGTAATATTTATTAAATTTTTTCTTAATTATTTTTTTTTTTCTTTTTCAAGTAATTGTAGGTCAGGTTAGTTCTAAATTCTACATTTTTAAACATAATATTTTTTTTTCCTTTTACTTATTGTTTGTATGTAGTTTTTTTCAGTGGTTGTATGATCAGCTTTGCTGAATACCGCCACGTTTACGTAAGATATTTTTTATTGTAATTTATATTTTATTCCTAATAAAAGACATCTTTATTCATTTATTTATTTATAATACCAAAATTATAGGGCAGTCAGAATTCCAGCGGCATACTTACTTAACGTTGTAAAATAGGCCAATTTTTTAAAAGACTAATTTAGAGAAAAGTAAAATTAATTTACTGGACCAAAATGATGAATAAATTTTCACCCAATGATTGGACTAAAGGGTTCATTGAAAGAGAGGCTTGCTAAATAACTTGAAAATAGGGTTTCTGTTATTTAACACATTTAATTTTAAATTCAATCATGAGAAAGGAAAGTCTCTGGAATCTTTATATATTTCGAAATTCTGAAGATACTCCATTTCTCCAAAGTTGTTAGTATTATATTGTTGTAAAATCTTACTAGTTGAAGTAGGGAAAACAATGTGTTCAAAAATTTAAAGTGTTGACCAAAAACTGAGATAGCTGGTCTGTTGAGATGTTCTTTGATTCTAGATTCAAGCATGAGAATAGGGTTCCTTTTTATTCTTGTGATTCGAGGTAACGAGTTGCCAGCGAAGCCTCGCACTCGTCATAGGATAACGCACGGAGATAAGGAACTTTTTGTTTATTTCTGACTAGATGTCACTGTAAATTGTTTTTGGATTTGAAGGAGATGTTAATATTGTTAAGATTCTTGACGAAAACTATAGCGATCTGATTAGAGATATGCCCCCTATAAGAAACAGAGATATTTTCAGGTAGTTTGTTTTGTGTTGAATGGTAAGCTGTAAATACATTCTATTTTGTTTTTATCCTATTCTAATGTCATCTATCAATAATTCTTTTGGGTAATCATTATTAACTGCACTGTTTAGTAATGTCAACTTCATTGTTATATCTTTGGGTATAACAATTCAGTGAGCCATTTTGTCATTGATGGAATGATTGAAATGGGAAGGTATGATATGATCAGTTTGAGTATTTTTCCTATAAATTCTAAATCTCAGACAATTATATTAGACCTATTAATATTCAAATCTAGAAAGTTAATGTTGTTATTTTCTTTAATTTTAATGGTGAATTTAATGCGGTCAGGCCAAGAGTACTAGAAAAAGGTATTCGATGGACGTCAGTCTCAGCCCGAGAGACCACAGCGACGTAGCGGAACTACGTAAGCAGTTCTTTATTCTTGTTTAGTTCGGAAATCTGAATATTTTCTAAGTTATCAAGGAAAAGGTCGGTTAGTAATGGTGATAGAGGGTTAGCCCTTGTGAAACCAGAGAGTAAAATTTATCATTTAAGCAAAAAGTCTTAAGATAACCTAAGTCCAAGGGGAGTAAGCATATTGGTCTTCACATCAGCTGTAACTTTGATTAAATAGTAAATTAGAGGCAATATAATATAGGGTTAGTCTTGGATTTTGGGATCGAAGTAAAGAAGTTGGTTACAGGATACTAAGAGTGAGTTAATAGGAATCATGATTTTTGTTCAACCTACTGACCAAATCCTTTAAGTTCTTCGTTGTATACTTAGGACAGCCTATTTTGATTAAATCACAAAGTCGCGTATTAACATAACTCGATATTATCATATTATGCTTGCCTCAGGGATATATACAGTGTGTCCCAGAAGTAATGTCTAATTTCATTTCAAATTCACCGGTTTTTTTGTGGAAAACGCACGGACACGTCGATTTTTATTTCTTATTGAATTTTTTTATGGTAAATTCATGCACACAGGGTAGCCCAAAAATAAGCTACGACCATCTACTTCATTTTTTCAAATAGAAATACATATTCTTTATTTCATTTTTGAATTTTACATCCAATTCTAAGTATGTTTCATGTACCACATCCTATACCTAAACTCAATACTCATCGAAAAAATTACTATTGAACATATCAGTAAGTAAGACCTGCTTATTTAAAAAGAACGGAACAACAAATCAAATTAAATATTGAAAATATGCGCCATTTATGACTTGACAATATCAAAGGCGATCAATAAACTCTCTTTGCAGGTTTTCAACCATTTCCGAAGTTATGGCACACACTACTCTTCGGATCCTGTTTTTTAACTCCTGCAGATTGTTTGGCCTGTCAACAAACTCTTTTGATTTGAGGTCATCCACGAAAAGAATTCCAGCGGAGTTAGGTCTGGCGACCTAGCAGGTCATTCGATAGGTCCTGTCCTTCCTATCCACCGGTTGGAGAAGGTTTTATCCAAAGTGTAGGAGAGCACCATCTTCCTAAAACATAAGTTCCTCGTTAGGGGAGTCTGGGTTTAATGGATTCGGAAATAAAGCCACTGATGCTGGAATTAATCTAAGTTGAAGAAATTCGAGATATACTTCTCCAGTCAAAGACTGTTCAAAGAAAGAGTAATGACTTTGAACCTCAATCATCCGATGCGGATTTTCTGTTGCCTTATATCGACAATTTTGTCTGGCCACATTACCATTCAACCAGAACGTTGCTTCATCGGAAAAAATAATATTTTTTACTAAATTATTATCTAGATTTCACATATTTTGCATGCGTTGACAAAACTCATTTTGCCTAACGAAATCATCATCAAACAACTCATGCACTGAAATAACTATGTGTGGATAATATTTGTGCTTTTGAACTATTCGGTGAACTATAGATTTCCGCATGTGTAAATTGGCCCCAATGTTCGACAGAGAAGTACATTGATTTGCTTCTAAGGAAAGCAAAACGTCGAGCTGTTCATTTTCATCTCGAGCAGGACGACCGGATTTAGGCACATTTCTAACTTAACCGATTCTCTAAATCTAGCCTATATTCTACACGTTTTGATAATGGGAGGACCATCAGGATGAATTTCATTGAATAATTCAGCTGTTTTTATTTGAGTACGTGTTGTATCACCAAACCCAACCATGCATAGAATTTCAATTTTTTCTCGTTCCGTTGACCTGAACCGTGAAAACCGCGACTTTGCCACTACGTTCGACAATTACATTTTTCATGTGAAATTGTCATACAGTTTCTATGGGACTAAACGGTGACAAGTCAGCATTCGGAAATGCCAGAATTAAAAAAAAAAAAGAAAAATAAACACACAATGGAATGTTTTGCTAGATTTATAAATAAATCTTCAGAAATACGGTCCCACTTATTGATATGTTCAATCGCAATTTTTTCGATATGTGTTAAGTTTAGGTATAGGACATAGTACATGAAACATACTAAAAATTCGATGCAAAATTCAAAATTTAAATAAAAAAGGAGATATTTTTATTTGGAAAATGAAGCTGACTGGTCGTAACTTAATTTTAAATAAATTTAGACATTACTTCTGGGACGTGGGTAAATCTGTGTCACTGTATAGTATGTAGGTATACTGGTTTTATAAATCTTGGGCAAGCCATATATTCTTGGTATAGGGTTCAGAGGGGCTACTTGGTAGTAAAGTTTTTGTTAGTCTAATGTATTTCGTAAATATCTCCTTACATATTTTCTCTGCGAGCCTTAGTTTTCCGAATAAATTTTGTTAAAGGGTTGCCCGGCAATATAATGAAATCATTGTCAAACAGAAACTCTTCAACTTTGGCCACATACTAAGCCTTGTAGATTATAATAATTGCCTTTGCCCGCTTTTCAGATCATAATATTGTCCAGTCCTAGTTTGCTTCTTAGGTAGTAGTAACAAAGGTTGAAGTTAAGACTGGGGAATGTTTTTTATTTTATATCTGTTCTTGTTAGACCAGAAAGCATTTTGTTTTAAGGATAGTTCTACTTTCATTATTGACCGTGGACTAGTCAATGAAAGTATCTTACTCATTTCAATACTTTTCAAGTGATCTTCTATTTAAGTTATTGGGTATTGCAAACTTTAAACCCTAGTAAGCTTCAAACTAGAATTAAAGAAGATCTCAAGAGACCAGCTACCTCAGCTTTTGTTTAACACATTAAATTCAATATATATACAGTTTTTTTTCCCCTACGTTAAATAGTGAAAATTTTCACCAATTTAATAATAACAACTTTAGAGAAACGGATTATCTTAAGAATCTCAATATATATAGAGATTCTAGGGACTTTCTTATGAATTATTATGAATTTTTTA
Source organism: Polydrusus tereticollis (assembly GCA_963920685.1). NCBI lineage: Eukaryota > Metazoa > Arthropoda > Insecta > Coleoptera > Curculionidae > Polydrusus > Polydrusus tereticollis. The sequence goes on along the minus strand of OY987333.1, from coordinate 87,352,064 downwards.
ACGTGTAAGTATTAAGGCCTATATAGTTTTACAGTTTTACTTTTATACATTTTTAATTAGTAAGAATCGTTTTATACATACATATGCGTTCCTATCTGTGTAGTTGAATGATTCTCTTGCAGAGCCCTAGCCCTGATGATGACCTAGCATAAGGTCGAGAGGATTAGCCTGAAAGTACAAAAAATACGCTGAATACTTACTATTTACTGGTTTTCTTTATAGTATTATATTTACCTGAATTCTTACTTTTTGGCTATTTTCAAGATCATTATGCGCAAACTTAAATTTAAAACACCCATTAAATTACACAGCAAGGAAACGTTAAACACTTGGATAAGACAAGACAATAATAAAATTTTCAATCAATAAAGTTTACTCAAAAGGTCTCTTAAAGCGAGCTTTTTGAACTCAAGTGTGCTGTTATTCAAGAGACTTCCATAAAATGAAATGCCTCTTGTTTTGTTGTAATTCTAATATAGAAGTATGAAGGTAATTTATATTCATAGAATGTATCAAGAGAAATATTATATGAAATAAATCATATTACTGAATACTGAATACACATTAAACATGTTATTAGAACAAGAGAACACAGGCAGGCAAAATTAATATGAATACTAAGTTAGCAAACAAATTAAAATGGAGCTATATTAATATATATATAAAATTGATATGAGCAATTAAACGAAAACACTCTATTTTATTATTTAATAATGGAAAAAGTATTTCGCTTCAATTAAGTAAAAGATATAGTGCTATTTGATCAAAAATTAGATCAGATAATATCGCTTGATAAAAACGCCCGAAAACATTTATTAAATTCAGAATTTTTTGACATGTAAACTTTATTAAAGATGTTACTTATTGTTGTATACTTACTTTAATAAGTGATTTCTAGATTAATTCTACGTCAAAAAGTTCATGTAAACATCCCTAGTACCACAATATTGACCAAATAATAAGGCAAATTAATTAATTGGTATGGCAATATTGCCAACGAACCTGCAATATTTATAAAATTTTATGGTTTTTTAAAATCACAATATAAATTAAACATATTTTAAAAATATTTATTAAATATTTTAGTACATATTTTATACTTAAAGGTATTGGTAGTATTGCAGGTATGAATTTTTAATCACATTCCAGGCACGTTTATATGTTTATGAAATATTATATTAGTTAATTAAAAATACCTATACCGACCTATATGTATAATATATTAAAAAATCAAATTCAGTATATTTTATTTACTTGGAAAATATACCACGTCTCTAAAAGGTCTGTACAAAATCTGAGCACATATTCCTGAGGTCAATATAACGCGATTTAAAGCAACTTACCTTAGTCCGAAATTCCTCCGTTTCCGAGATACAGGGTGGTAAAGTTAAAAAATAAAAATCGAATTTTTTAAAATTAATGAACATTTTTTAACGTAGTACTTTAAAACTTGGTACCCGGGGGTTTATGGGGATGCGAAACCCGAATGCGGACACCTTTTCACTGCGGCCATTAGAGGGCGCTTCACAATGCACTTCTTGTGGTTTAATATGACCATAACTTTTTTATCAGTGTAGTTTTTTCCTTTTTTTAGAACTAATTTTCTGAACATTTTGAAACAAAAAATGCACTCTTGTGAAAATCCGCTAAAGTAAGCCGTTTTTGAGATATTTCGGTTTTTAGTGTTCGATGCCTCACCGGAATATTTAAATTATTCTGAATAAAAAATGTTTGCTGTTATCTTTGAGGATGAAATGTGAGCAGTAAAAAATGTATTTTTTTTAGATACTTTTTGGAGTGTTACATCCAAAAATCCTCGGATTTTTTACCAGTTTGATGAACACCTTTAAATTTTTTTTTGCAACAGACTATTTGAATGTAAACATTTTTCGTGTTTTAAGAATTTTCTTTTCAGTCTATGTTGTTTACAGTAAGTGTTTCAGTAGGAATTTGCCAATGCGAGAATAAATAAGGTGTTTGAAACGTGTTAGTTAATTTTTAGATTGGCTTTAAAGATGGCTGAAGGATACAGTTCTGCAGAAATGACGGATATGCTATTGGTTTTTGAGTATTTTGAAGGAAATGGCCGCGAAAGTGTTAGGGTAAAAAAGATATCCGAATCGGCGCATACCAAACCATCAAACATTTGCTGCCATTGAGAGACGCCCTCGCGAAACCAGTAACTTCACTTCTGTAACTGCCAATTATGGACGGCAACGTGCAATAAGGACTTCTCAGGTTGAGGAACAAATTTTGGAAAGAATTGCTGAAGATCCAAAATTAAGCACCAGACGCTTAGGTTTAGAGGTTGGAGTATTCAAGGATGTGGTTCATAAAACATTACAAGAACAGCAGCTTCATCCATACCATATTCAAAAAGGTACAAGACCTTTTGGCTCCGGATCTCGATCAACGATTGGACTTCTGTCGATTTATTAACGAACAAAGACAGCAGGATGTAAATTTTTCTAAGCACATTTTATTTACTGACAAAGCATGTTCTACATAACGAACATGTTTATGCTGCTGAAAACCCGCATGCCACGAAAGTAACTCATTAACAACATGAGTTTAGAATTAATGTTTGGACAGGAATCATTGGCAATTTCATTATTGGTGTTGTCATTTTACCGCCACGACTAAATGGCGTGGATTATTTAAAACATTTACAAAATACGCTGTCATATTTATTAGAAGATTTTCCATTACATCTTCGACAAGATATGTGGTTTATGCATGACGGTGCTCCACCACATTTTAGTTTAAATGTCCGCAATTATTTGCATCGACAGTATCCAAACAGATGGATCGGTAGAGGAAATGACGCTCCTGTAAAGTGGCCGCCACGCTCGCCGGATATGACTCCTTTGGATTATTTTTTATGGGGGTCTTTAAAAACGATGGTATACTCCAGACCGATTAATAATAAAGAGGAATTGTGGGGAACAATTCAAAATGCAGTCAATATATTTAAGAACGATTCGGAATTGATGCAAAGAGTAAATTTAAACTTTTTACGTCGTATTAATATTTGTACTTATGTTGACGGAGGTCATTTTGAACAATTACTAAAAGATTATTAATTAAATTAAAATTTAAATTAAAATTACGAATTAAGTTTACTTTTTAAAATTAAATTGTTCCTCATTTAATTGAAAAACCATACTCAAATTCATCCTGCAAAACTTGCTGTAACTAAACCAAGTGAAACATTTTTTCCTGTCGAAAATTTACTAATAGCGAAATTTTTTATTCAAAATAATTTCAGTATTCTGGTGCGGCATCGAACACTAAAAATCGAAATATCTCAAAAACGGCTTACTTTAGCGGATTTTTACAAGAGTACCTTTTTTGTTTCAACATGTTGAAAAATTTAGTTTCTTAACAAAAAAAGGAGAAAACTACACCGATATAAAGTTATGGCCATTCTAAACCATAAGTAGTGCATTGTGAAGCGCCCTCTAATGGCCACAGTGAAAAGGCGGGTTTCGCATCCCAAAAAAAAACCCCGATACCAAGTTTCAAAGTAATACGTTAAAAAATGTTCATTACTTTTAAAAAATTCGATTTTTTTTTTTAACTTTACCACCCAGTATCTCGGAAACGGAGCAATTTCGGACTAAGGTAAGTTGCTCTAAATTGCCTTATTTTGGCCTCGGAAATATGTGCTCAGATTTTGTACAGACCTTTTAAAGACACCCTGTATAATTATGTTCATTGTTCAACTTATATTAAAATATTCGAGTATAATATATTTTTAATATACTCAATCGCAATGTTTAATAAATATTGTGGTTTATGAGAAGAAAAAAACGAGCAAACAAAATTTTTTTCAATGTCAATATCAAATAACTCCTTAAGTTTTGCATCGATTTTTATAATTGTTTTCTCAAGTTGTAGACACTTTCATCTAAATCAATGTTATGTTGATTTTGCAAAATTTTTTAATGAATTTGGTATTATTACGTGTAGAACCAAGAGTTGCATTAATTCATATATTTCTAAACACTCTGTGCAAGTATTTAGCGATACAATAATGTCTAATTTAAGCCTCATAATTTTTTAATATTTCTTTTTTTGATTCATATCAATATTTTTATACTAAAAATAAACACAAATCTTAAAAGGAAACTATTTGATTTCTAACAACAGTAACAATTAAAAATATTACAGATAACTAAAACAAATAAACATACAATAATATCGTGTATTACCTTATTGTTATTTAATAACTGCTACCAAGTGACGTTGTAAGGATTAAACACAATTGGCGTTTGTCCTTTAAGAAATATTGTTCCACTCTTCAAGATGCGAATAAGCCTTCCTAACATCTCTCACATGCTCAATCAAGTTTAGATCAGGGCTATATAAAGGCTAGCCTAATCGTTTAATGTCCATTCCATTCAGATAATCGCTGACAACTCTTGCTATATTAGGCCTTGCATTATCGTGCATAAAACAAAAATTTTGACCAACAATGGAGCGAAAGGAATTACGTGGCACGGTAATCACTCCTCGATTTATTGACTTAGTATTTAAAGCGCAATTTTTAATCAAAACGAGGTCGGTACGAGCGTGTATCCAAATTCCAGCCCACACCATGATTGGTACTACCGCCTTCAGAAGGTATTCTTGGAGATATGTAGTATTCAGAAAATCGTCTATCTCGTCTTCTCCACATACACTCACGTCCATCTGGTGAACGTAAACAAACACACGATTCGCCTGTAAATATCCCATATTTCCACTCTTCTTCATTCCAGTCTCTATATTCACGGGCAAAATTGAATTTGTAGGGTGCGATGGGCTGCAAGTAATGGTGGCCAAGCAGCTAGATTACTCGGCATCAATTCCTGTTTATGTAATCTACGACGGACAGTTCGTCCAGAAGCTCTTGTGTCATGTACAGGGTGGCGCCTTTTCGACGTACATTGGGGTTTTTGGCGAAACTATACTAAATACAAATACTCTGACCACGCACTCCCGTACTCAATTTTAATTACTAATTCAACACCGTCAAGAGATCATGGATGGATAAATTAAAAAAATAAAAACAGCTTTAATTTTTCTAGAATTGAAAATATCCTAAAAATATTTAAATTTACGTACTGCGTTTTCAAAAATATATTCATTTAAGTATGTAGTCTACGTTTATAAAAACAAATAGTATTAAATAATATTTAGTGTTGCTGCATCCAATTTATACTTTAAGCGATATTTAGAATGACGACAATTACATTGTCGCATATTTAAAAAGTTTTAAATTCAATTTACAAACAAATGTACCTTTTAACAAGCCTAGGTCAATAATGTGTAATAAGGAAAACCAGGAATTAGATAAAATAAACACTCTGGAGTATGTTAATAAAGAAGATGTTAAAAAGGTATAAGTGTAGGCATTATTGTTACAGAAAAGTACAAAATTTACATCCTTGTGACGGTAAACGTCGAGTTACATTTTGTTTATACTAACCTGAACCATGTCGGTTAGATAAAATTTTTTTTCGAAAAATAGTTTGGACCGATGAAGAACACAATAACATTTTTTGTGTTAACCGTAACTCACATCTAACTATAGAACGGGTGACACAAAGAAAATTTGGGTTCAATGTATTGTGTGCATTATGTAACTGCAGGGTTTTTTGCACCTATATTATTGAGGGAAACCTTATAGCAAACCGTTATGCTCACATTTTAGGGGAAAATATTATGGGCACGACAGAAAATTTCAATAATGTGTATTTTTAGCAGGAGGCGCTTATGGTCAGGGAAACTTAACAAAATAGTTCGCCTGATTTGACCCCATTGGACTATTTTTTTGGGGGGGTTTTATATAATATATATTTATATAAAACAAAAAGTAATAGTGTCAATGGTCTGCAGAGACTATTTTGGAGCATTTTGGAAGATGTATTCAAAATATCGGTTTTCAAATTGAGCACAAACAATAATTTTGTATACTTGCTTTGCTTCGTTTTGTTATTTGGGTATTCCTTCTATTGATTTGGATTAAGTTGCGTTAGTAAATTACTTATTATTTCACACTTTTAATAAATTATTCTTTCGGAACTAAATATTTTTTTTCTTTAAAATTAAAGCCACAGATTATCTTCTTTTTTTTTGGATAATAGTCCTATAACATATCACACATGTATTACATTATTATTATTGGCTACGTAATTTGACAGTCTAGAAATTTTTTTTAATTTAATCTTGATTTCTAGAAAAATAAAAGGTAGGTTGTTTTTTTAATTTAAGCTTTTTGTTTAAAGAAAAAAATAAAGTGTATGATATTAATGAAAAGGTAAATTAATTTCTGATCGAGCTGTAGAAAAATATACGGGATGTCCCATTTAAAATATCCCAACTTAGTGTTATAACTCAAAAAATAGAATATATAGAAAAATACTGTAACGCCACTGGATTCTACGTAAAAATATACAATAAGTTACAATGTAGCTTATATTTGTATCTATAATAATAACTAAGATACAAGGAGCCCCTTAAATTATCAAAATTTTGAAAATCCCTTGTATGCCAAAAATGAATCAAGGTGGCCATGACCTTTTTATGGCCTTAAATTAGTAACAAAAGTAGAGTGAGTGGTCAGATTTTTTATATTTAGTATAGTTTCGCTAAAACCCACAATGTACGTCGCAAAGACGTCACCCTGTATATATTAAAGTCAACGGACGACTAATGATCATCTCGCGGTTTGTGGCTCATGGTATTCCTGATCCTGGACGTCGTGCGTACTCTGACGGGTACGTCTGACGAAAGCGATTAATTGCATCGTGTACAGTGGTCCTGACTCTGCCCAAGATATTTGCAATGTAGCGTATATCACGACCATCGACAATGATGCACCAACAGATGATGCACGATCTTCTAACCTCATACTAAAAAAAAAACATTTAACTGCTAAGTGACACTACACTGAAACTTTTAATAAAATATCAAACAACAAAAACATTAATTGTAATGTTTCTGGGCAACAGAATGCCAATGTTGCTTGATTGAAATGTAATTAATTAATTTTTCTATTTTTGAAAATTGCATATTTTCTTCTATTTCATTTTAGAATAAAGATATTGATATCAATCAAAAAAATAAATAAACGTTAAGAAATGATAAGGCATTGTTAAACACAAAATCTAACATCAATTTTTGAGTGATCAAGATAATAGCGACTACAACTTGATACAAAAAAAATGATCAAAATCGATACAAAACTTAAAAATTGATTTAAAATAGACTTTAAACAAAATTTTGTTTGACTGTTCTCTTTTGTCCAAGAGCGAATATTTATTATTATAATTTATTTAAATATTTTTAGAAACTTGATTGGACCGATTTATTTTTTTATTGACCCAACATAAAATTTGTATATTGCTTGCTTGAAACTGCTGAAAGATGGCGCTATCTATATCGTCCTGCCCATTGGCATGAGATCATTGGTACTGCCTATGTGGTCAAATGTCGTCGCTTTAAGAGGTTCACTTTTTCCGAACTTAGGCATACGTACTTGCCCTGCATAGAACAGAACTAAATAGTTCGTAACTGCAAGTTTTAGCATTACTGGTTTGATCATTCCTTACTATAGTATAAGGATAAGATTTGAAGACAGTCTATTGATAGTGGCTAAATATTACCAGTATTTACTAGAAAGCAAAGTTAGTCATACAACAACTGATTTTTTATACAGGTGCATAATTATATAAAAATATTGGGTACTTATTTTAAAAAAATATTTCTAAAATGAGTAAGAAGAATACATAAGAATAAATGTCGCAAGGTCCTTGTCATGTAGTTACCTAAAATATACGAACAGTGAAAGTGCTTAGGTTAAAATAATGTTATTTATAGGGAAAAACATGCCGCTGGCGCAACTCAAATTGAAGAGAGCTCAGTTAATATTTCACATAGAACATATTGGCAAAACATTTGAAAATTAAAATGTCTCCTTAACCTTTTCAGAGTTTCAGTGGTTTTTAAAGTTTAGTATTTTTGCTAAAAAATAATTTTAAAAAAAGTTAGAAATGGGTCACACGATCATTTAAGGTTTTAAATGTTTATAAATGAATGTCACTTAAATAGTTATGGGAGTGATAGTGCTCATCAAAATATAAAAAAAAAATCATAAACATGCGGTCAAAAAGGCTTCATTTTTGATATAGATGGTGTCAAATCTTTAATTTTTTTTAGTTTTTTTCGATTTCCTCTCATATTTTCCGAGATAATTATTACAAATTTGGTACACTTATTAGTTTTTGGAATCTGTACAATCAAATGTCTAAATTGTTGAAGGCAGTATACAGAGTGTTACATTTTTTGCGCCAACAGCAATTTCACTCTCCTGAACTTTTTTTTGGGATAACCTGCATAAACACTGATATATTATTTTAACTCCCCTTTTTTTTTTAATTTTTTTTGATTCCCTACATTTTTATCGTATCTATCATGGTTTTCTAGTTATTGGCGGAAATAACCGTCGATGCAATCCAAGTTAGAAAATCAAAAAAAGAAAGTAGTTTCCTGGGACAGCTCATACTTTATTTTTTCTACAACTGTCAAAAAATAACAATGTTTGTGCATTACCGGCAGTGTCTAAAATAAGACATATTTTCATTGACATTATTTTTTTTACGTTACCATGTTACGTGTGAAAAAATATTTTGAACATTATTAACCTACTATAAATTTAATTATTGCCTGTTTTTGATAATCTTATTGACATTTGACGAAAAATTAACCAAATACATTTTTTATCGTTTTATGGTTTTAGTTCAATATAATTAAAGTCGTTGTAGAAATGGGAGGGGTTTAAGCATATTTTTCATGGTAGGTTAGGTTATAAAGTTCATTAAAAACGCTGATTGGCATTTATAAAGTATATTTGGAATATTTTTATATTTTTCCTGTAAATAAGGCGACGCATATAGTGATGCAGTTAAATATGTAACTGCAAGAAAAAATCCTACAACAAGCACTAAAGTCACCGAATGAAAGACTCATTCACCTCAAAGCACGAAGCATGAGACAATTGTTAGACTCACAGAGAAGTTATACAAGAAATTACAGGAAATCTTAAAACAGCTAATATTGATGGGCATTTTAAAGGAGGTTAACCAATACAGAGTGGAAGTGTTTTAGTAGAATGGCAAGATGCCTCTCAGCAGAAAAGGTTAAAAGGAACTTTAGAAAGAGCGAGTGGAGGTTAAAAATAGTTTAAATTTTGATCCTACGTTAATGATTACTGGAATTTATAAAGGACATACATACACAAATTATTGCTGAAAAAATCCTGAGTGTTGTGTAACCTTACCTAAAAGTATAGATATTCAGGGTCGGAAGACAATTTCTTCGTTTTTTAAAATACTTTATTTTTTATTTGAAATTTTACTTCTTATCTTTTTTTTTTATCAACAAATCAATGGCAACTTAAAACTAATCTTCTGTCATCTCCTGGCACCATCCATATTAGCTACCCTCTCCATAACCTGTCAGTTACCAGTTACCTTCTCCATAACATTCTCCTCCGCAGTAATTGTTCCGTCTAAATGAACAATTACTCTTCATTTTTCTTAACATCTAATTTGCAAATTCTGGTGACTGGTCGACGAAGAATAGTACCATTCTTATGCGTTTATCTTTCCCAGGATAAACTTGAATAATTTTACCTTACCATAGGTTTCTTGGTCCATCTGGATTTACAACAATAACTACGTCATTTTCTTTTATTGGTATAGCTTCTTTAAACCATTTGTTTCTTTTTATCAAAGTTGGCATATATTCTTGTAGCCATCTTTTCCAAAAAAAATCGCTTAGCTTTTGAGCCGCTTTCCATTTTGTCAATAGGTTAATATTCGTTTCTTCTGTTTGTGCACAAGGCAGAGCACAATAAGAAGGTCCTATTAAGAAATGATTTGGTGTAAGTTGTTCTGAGTCTTCTGAGTCGATAGATAAATGAGCCAATGATCTTGAATTTATAATATTTTCTGCTTCAATGAATGTGGTTCTCAGGACATATTCTTGCGGACATCGTGACGTTAATATCTCTTTTAAAACCTTTTTTACGCATTGTATCATTCTTTCCCATACTCCTCCCATATGAGGAGCTAGAGGCGGATTAAATGTTCATTTGATGTCCTTTAGAGTGCAAAACTTAACTATTTCCGTTTGCTTTAGATTTCTGAGTGCATTAGTTAATTCTTTTTCCGCAGATTTAAAGTTTGATCCATTGTCGCTGAATAGTTCTTCTGGAAATCCTCTTCGGCATCCAAACTGTCGAAGAACATGGATAAAACTGTCTGTGGTCAAGTCATGGGAAATTTCCAAATGTATGGCTCGTGTTGTCATACATGTAAAAATTACTCCGTATCGTTTTTCTCTGCTTCTCTTTACCGCAACATAAAAGGGTCCAAAGTAGTCTACGCCAGTTTTTATGAAACATCTGATCGTTGGTTGCAAACGACAGCTTGGTAGTTGACCCATAATTGGAATATCTGGTAAAGCTTTTCTAATTTTACATTTTTGACAATGTCTGCCGACGGATTTCACTGCCTGGCGAATATGAAGTATCCAAAATTTTTGTCGCAAATTATTTATTATTATTTCTGTTCCTTGGTGAAATACTTGCTCATGAAAATTTTGTATAATTAATTGGGTTATTTTATGTTTTGGGTCCAGTATTAGTGGGGTTTTAACATCATCTGTAACGTTGACTGCATTATTCAGTCTTCCACCCAGTCGAATTAAATTTTCCTTGTCTAATTCACAAGATAATGTATAAAGTCTGTTGGATTTACTTAAAGTTTTCTTTTGTTTCAGTAGTCGAACTTCTTCACCAAAGGTATCCATCTGAGATTTTCTATATAAAATGTTTTCGGCTTTCTTAATTTCACCATTGTCTAATTCTCCAGCTTTCTTATTCCCTCGGCAATTATTTATAAATCGAAGCATCCATGCTGTTGCTCTTCTAAGTCGATTCCATTTCGAAAATCTCTTTGGGTCCGGTATACTAACTTCGTCAGGAATGAAATTTAGAAGAACATGGTCATTTTTAACCTCTAAGTCGTATTCTGTATTCTTCAGTACCTGCTCTTTTTCTACTTTTTCTGTACGCCAATCATTCATATCTTCTTGCAAAAATTTGGGTCCAAATAACCAAGTACTTTCGTTTGAAAAGTCCAGAGGTTTTATCTTCTTTGTTGCTTCATCTGCCACATTTTGTTTTGAAGGGACATATCGCCACTCGGTTGAATTGGTTAAATCTTGAATTTCTCCCAACCTTAACGCTACAAATATTTTAAATCTCTGAGCTTCGGAACGAATCCAGTAAAGCATAGTTTTAGAGTCGGTCCAATAAAACGTGTTGACAATATTAAGATTTAAACTGGATTTTAATGTATTTCCTAATCTTGCTCCCATGACAGCTGCCTGTAACTCCATCCTTGGTATAGATAGAGGCTTTAATGGCGCAACTCTAGCCTTTGATGTCACAAAGGCTGTCTGAACCTCCTCTCCCCTCTGAAGTCTTAGATAAGCAACTGTCGCATAGCATTTGTCCGATGCGTCTGTAAAAATATGCAATTGAATAGTACTGTTGTTTCTACATAAAGAAAAATATTGTCTAGGAATCTTAAATTTAAAAATTATTTTTAAATCTTCCAGCCATATGTTCCATTTGTCCAGAAAATTGTCAGGAATTTCGTCGTCCCAATCGATTTTCTGCCTCCAGATGTCCTGTAATAAAACTTTACCCAGTATAATGAAATTTGATAAAAATCCTAGAGGGTCAAAAATGGACATAATAACTTTTAATACTTCTCTCTTAGTTGGAATTTTTTTCTTTTCTAAAATGTCTTTATTTATTTTGTGAAATTTGGTTTCGAAACCAAATATGTCCTCTTCTGGATTCCACCATACACCTAAAATTCTTTCAATATTTGGTTCCAATTTGTCATTCAAATTTTTCTCTCCCTGTGCAGTCAATTTTGGATCGATACCTGCGAGTAAATTATTTGAATTTGATATCCAATTACATATTTCGAAACCTCCTTGTTTGTGGACATATATAACATCTTGAATTAACTTTTTTGCCTCAGCCTCTGTGTCTGCGTTACCTAAATAATCATCCATATAATGAGACGAAATTATTTCTTTTGATGCCTCTGTATGAGAATGTATAAAGTCCATAGCATTCCGGTTTTTAGCTTCTTGTGCTAAGCAGGGTCCGCTGGTTGAGCCGAAGAAAATAACTTGTAATTCATAGACATCAGGAGGTCTTTCGCGATCGATTCCCCGCCACAAGAACCTCTGAGCACAGCGATCTTCTTCTCTCACCTGAACTTGTAAAAACATCTCTTTAATATCTGCTGTAAACGCATACTTTTTTATCCTGAAATTTAATAGAATGGAGTGAAGAGAGTTATATAAATCTGGTCCTGTAAGCAAACAATCATTTAGACTTATCCCATTACATTTTGAAGCAGCGTCGAAAACAATTCTTAATTTGTTTGGTTTATTTGGATTTATTATGCCAAAATGAGGTAAATACCATGTCTTTGTATTTTCTTTTGTTGCTTTAGTAGTGTCAAGCTTTTTTATACATATAACCTTTATTTTCCAAATCCAACATTTTTGTACAGTATGCTTGTCCAAATTGCAAAATTTTGTCCATTTTCTTTTCAGTACACAAAAGTCGTTTCATGGCATTTGAATAACTTTCGGGATTTGTTCATTTTTCCACAAAAGTCCTGTTTCGAATTTTTCACCAATCCTCTTCATGGTTTTGTTTAAAATTTCTTGAGCTTTGATATCGTCTTTTGACAAACTTTTGTTGACTTTATCCAGTCCATAATTGTCAATTTGCCACTGTTGCTTCACTAAGTCATGGAGAATGTCCAAGTCATCTTTTTCTCCATGACTTACATGGCATACAAACCGGTTACCCAAATTAACGGTTGATCCCGTACTAACATTCCCATGAATAACCCAACCTTAAAGTGTCTTGCTCAGTGCTGGTCCATTCCATGGTCCTGTTACGACTTTCCTATTAATAAGAAGAGGCCAGTTGTCTTGTCCTATCAATAATAAGGGTTTAGCTTTAATCATTGTCGAAACTCTATCACCTATATATGGATATTTACTTACTATTTCTTCCATATTTACGGTCTGTGTAGGCAATTACAAACCTTTTATTGTCCGGGCATGTCTTATCTGAAAATTGTTACCATTTACTCGGGATTAAATATTGCATGATACAACTCTGGAATCTTCCTGTTGATTGACTTGATTATTTGTCCATTGAATGCATAAGGAATGTTTCGGTCCGTCAAGGGCTAATTGGGCAGCTAAATCTTCATCTATGAGGGTTACAGTCGAAGCATCATCTAATAACGCAAATGTTTGCACATAACTTTCACCTTTACTAATAACTACAGGTAAAATTTTTAATAAAACATTTTTATTTCCCGTTATATGACAATTTATTTCAGTTAAATCCTTATTTATAGGCTTTCCCGAAGAAATATTTTTATTATCCTCAAAAAATTTTACTTCATCCTCATGTAAAAATGCGTGATGAGGTTTAGTACACCTATTTATCCCACATTTCTTAATTTTTCTACACTTCTTTGTAATATGGTTAGGCATTAAACATGAAAAGCATATTTTATTTGTTGTAGCAAAACGCCAACGTTCATCATTATTCATTGATTTAAATTTAAAACAGGTACTTAGGTGATGTACATCTCCGTTACAACAAATACACCTTTTTTCAGATGGTATAAGACCTGTTGCCAAAGTTATGCCTTTCTGTTGACAACCTTTGCTACCTTTATAACCCTTATTACTGAAGTCTGTTGTCATTTTTGGCAATTGTATTTGACAAGCAATTGAAGCCTTATTGTTTAACCATGAATTAAATTCCAATATTTTGTAATTTTGAAGAGGTTTGCTAGAAATGTGTTCTATCCAGTTTAATTTGTGATTTGTCGGAAGTTTATTTAGTAGTTCTTGCAATAGAATTGGATTTTGTAGATGATCATGTTGATTTAGGGCTTCAATGGTCCCCACAAAATTATTTATTTGGTCAGAAAAATCAATCAACATATCTAACCTATCCTCTCTAACCACAGGAAAGTTTTTAATTTTCTCTAATAGCATCAATATAATATGTTCTGGCCGTCCAAATCTACTTTGTAAAGTATCAATAACTTTTTCTACGTTTTGTGGCATTATAAGTAAGCTTTCAACAATTTTTCTAGCATATCCCTTCAAGCAATTTTGAAGTCTACCTAAATTTTCTTCTTTCGTAAAGCCGCAAATAGCTGTCGTGTTCTGGTACTGATAAATGAAATTTGGCCACTCAGTAGGATCTCCAGTAAAGTATGGCAGATCCTTAGGCATTGATTGTCTAGTAAGCATTTTAGCGCAATATGACGAAGCTATTTGTTGCTCAACACTAAAACTAGGTACTACCTTAAGAGATTCCTGTTGTGAAAGTTGCGAGTGTCGTTCAGACCTATCCCATGGACACGCACCGTCCACCCAATTCTTCTCGTTCTGTCTGTTCTCGTCTGGATACTTGATTTAATTTCGTTGAGGAAGTACGAATTTTCGGAACATCAGATATTTTCGTAGAATTCTTGCTCACAATACTTGGAGTTTTGTCATGTCCTAGTCTAGCTTGAATGCGCTGACTTCTCCTTGGTAATTGCGGAACCGACTTCGACATCTTTGTTGGACTGTAATTTCTTAGTATTGATTCTTGCTAGGCGAAAAGGGCCACTTATGTTGTGTAACCTTACCTAAAAGTATAGATATTCAGGGTCGAAAGACAATTTCTTCGTTTTTTAAAATACTTTATTTTTTATTAAAAAATTTGACTTCTTATCTTTTTTTTTTTATCAACAAATCAATGGCAACTTAAAACTAATCTTCTGTCATCTCCTGGCACCATCCATATTAGCTACCTTCTCCATAACCTGTCAGTTACCAGTTACCTTCTCCATAACACTGAGATTCTGAATCTTTTGGAGACAATGCACACGATTAGTTAAATTATGTTATTAAACGAGACTGCAGAAACAATACTAAGGATAATTGGATATTTCAGACACCTCTTGCTTTATTCAAGTGGCTCATTAGAAAGAATTACCTAATATTTGACCTTTGTCCGGCTTGCATACAGGAATATACAAATATAACAATGTGTTTCAAGTGCTGTTTATTTGGCGATGCTGCCAAACACTACCGAACCAAGCATTCCTGTAATAAATGTGGCGCTGCCCATAACAGTTCTCAGTGTACTGCAACTACTCATGATTCTGCCAGAAATCCGTCCTGTCCCGTATGTATGCAAATAATAATAATTCGACCATCGCTGGAGTACTGTTCGCATATTTGGGGCTCTGCTCCTAAACATATCCTGAGATTGGTATATTCCATTCAAAGAAGAGCCATTCGCTTGATCGGTGACCATAGTCTGACAAACAACCTGGGAAGCCTTGAACATCGAAGGCAGGTTGGCGACTTGACTCTATTTTACAAATATTTTCATGGCAACTGTTCAACTGAGGTTGCCCGCTTAATACCACCCAGAGCGGTGCATGGTAGAAATACACGACGAGCCACTGCAGCCCACCAGTACGTGGTTCAGCTTAGTGTCCCTCGAACGACACTGTTTCAAAATTCTTTTATCTGGAGAACGTCATCACTCTGGAACGACCTCCCTGAGATCGTCTTCCCCAACGAGTATAGTCTCCAAAGATTCAAGACCAACGTGAATCGTTTCCTGCGCACACGCACCGCTCCTAGAGCGCCATAAAGGATTTATCCTGTAGTGCTGTGCCTTATCATAAAAAAAAAAAAAAAAAAATTAGAAGAATACAGCAACTAACAAATTATTCAACCTAGCTTAGTCCATGATAATATTTTAACTGAAGAAGATATCATATTTAGTATCAGAATATGCGTGATTTCAACAGTAAAGCAGTGGAGTTTTTACATTCAGGCTTATCGACAGAAAATGAATATGACCTAATTGCTCTAAATGGTTAAATATTAGTGTAAATGATAGTGAATTGTTTTCAGAGTCCTTTGCAATTTTAAAATGTCGAGACAGGGATGACAATATTCGTGATGATGGTGTTTTGCTAGCAGCTAAAAAGAGGAAAATGTATATAAATAATGTTAACTTCTTGTATGTATTAGTAGTTTATGTTTCGCCTAGTTGTACTTTAACAGAGAGAGAAGATCTTTTTTTCTACATCGAAAATCTTGAGTGTATTTACCAGAAAAAAATGATTTTGGTAGGAGATCTTAATATTAGCAAATTGAGTGAGTATTATGTCAGTAACTTTAGTGACCAACAAAAGATATGTCTTTGAACTTTGCTGAATTTTTCGACTGCCACCAAGAAAATCAAGTACTAAATAGGAATAATCATTTACTTAATGTTGTTGTGAGTAACACTGTGTGTAGGGTATATGAAAGTACATTTAATTTTGTTGAAGTTGATACGTATCGTCCTCCTCTCATGATAGAAATTGAGCTAAAAGCCTTAAGATAAAAAAATTTGACAAGTACTAATTACTCCAAGAATTACGAGTTCAGAAAGATTATATATGTTGGTCCAAGCCGAAATCGCCCATTGGAAAAAAAAGTCAGTCGATTACTCTTTTACTTTATTTATGAGTTCCATTCTTTTTTTTTCGGTTTGACCTATTTTAAATGCCAAGTTTGTTACATGCTTACTGTAAACAAATCAGTTCTGATATTTTTGGTTTTGTTTTATGGAAATAGCTCAATATTTTTGTGAATTCTTTCAAGAGCATCTAGTATTTTATTTAGAATGGGCTCTGTATTGTTTAAAAAACAAGATTCGTTTAAATTGTCTTTTTTTGTGGTACTTAATCTTGATTCTGGATTAGGCTTTTTGATTTTATTTCTGTTTTCCATTGTTGCAGGACTTGAACTAGATCTTATTTTTTTTTTGAGACTTTATATTGGGAAATTATCTTGCTGTTCATTGTGTGTTGCAATAGTTAGAGGCGGTGCTCGTAAAATTGAATTTCTTGGTTTAAAGATCTCTCCCGTTAAATTAACGTCACACGTGCTAAATCTCTCTCTAAATGCATCAACATTCTTACCAAGATTAGACCCCAAATCTTGGCTACTTTTGTTTCATTTATCTTGTTCCTTATCAGTGTGTAGTGGCAGGCCAATGATTTGATTTATTTCTTTTTGCGCAATATTAATGGAACCAAGAGAAATGCTTCTTGTTTTAAGTTTCAACCTACATACATTGTTTTCTCGCACACTGTGTTTTTCACCGTCACTTTCAGAACTCATTTTGTCGTTGAGCTACAAATCTCGATTAATAAGTATTATGGAAAATCAACTTTATTCGCAGAGCTCTTCAAATGCGTCCACACACAAGTGAAGGCAATCACTACGTTACATTACATAATGTAAGTTTGTGTCACACCCATAGTGTTGTGCTACGGGTTTACTTTTGTGGTAGGAACAAAATGCCTTGATTTAAAAAATCTGATTGTTTAAAATTTTTTTACAAAGGTTACCAGTAGCTGTTCTTCAATTTTCGACCAATTATTGTTTTCTATTCTGTATCTAAATGCGAATGCTCCCAAAATATTTTATAGATAGTCAATAAATAGTTATTTACAAATTTGCTTCTAGATAAAAAAGTTGTCTATAGAATAAGAATTACCTAAATTTTTGTTACAATTGTTGGTTAGTATTATTTACAAGTATATAAGTCGAACTGTCCATAGCACATTGTAATATGGTAGGAAAACACCCTGCACCTATCATTAATATCATTTTGCATTATGTAGCAAGGTTGCTATAAAATATATTTCTGCTTCGTTACCTCAATCATGGCGATATCTTGCACTTTTACTAATTAGACAGATAATATTTACCTACCTCTAGAACCAACGTAAAATAAGCATGCATTTTTATCGCTTAACCAAAACATAATTTACTAAAACATATTTGTAGTTTTGTTTGTGACCTACAAACCTATTTTCCTTTCTGTTTATATATAATTTTCATTTCACTGTTTGTACGAGACACTGCTCCCTAATCACACTAAATTAACCTAACTGGTAAATTTGTTTATGCAACTGTACTTTGCATTTAAATTGGCAGTAATTCACTAAATTTTCCTGACTCCGAAGATTGTTTGGTCGTTTTAAAACTACGCAATAATTATTGTCTGCTTTTTTTACTACGAAGTATACTACTTATTCACGGCTTAAAAACCTCAATCTAAATTAAACAAATATATGCATATAAGATAAAAATGGCGATTCTAAATACTAATATACAAAGTGTTTATTAAGCATACGGCAAAAATTTGATGTGGTTATTCCCTGGACTATTCTAAGAATACTCTTTCAAAAATACCAGGGTCGTTTCGTATTGAGTTACACCCAGCAATTATCCGATATCTTAAATCTTCCACATTCTCCACTGGAGTAGTATAAACTAATGACTTTAGATCGCCGCGTAGGGAATAATCCAGGGGGTTTAGGTCTGGGGATCGAACAGGCCCATGATTAATGATCGAGACGTATTCAAATGAAATCAAGCTTAAACTGATTTGCTTAAAAGATAACAACGCATTTAAATAAAAATTCGAGTACATTAATAATTTGAAAAATATCAAAATTGGTTTTGTTGAAAAATTTTCGCCCTGTATCTTCGAAACAACGCAGCTTTTCAAAAATCATCAAAGGGCAAAATATTCTTAGAATGGTCCAGGGAATAACCGCTACAACTCTTGCGCCGGGTGATTAATAAACACCCTGTATAATATTATAGATTTCAGTTAAAATAAGATAAACTGTTAAGTTACCTATTGGTTTTATCAGATTTTTTCGAAGTAATGAAAATTCATATTTTATAGTATAGAACAAACAAAGTCTTGTAAATAATTTAATACATAAAAAACGGGGAACTCTGGGCAAGGATGTTGGAAATTAATTAGTTTCATTTCAGTGAAGTATCGATCAGAAATTCCCTGTTCTGTAGAAATCTCATCGAATAATGAAAAAATTTTTGTTCGTTTAGGGATAGCGTAATTACCATTAATTACTGAAACTTGAAAAAAGCATGTGTTTAATCTTTTGAAATGTGAAACTATGACCAAAAGTAATGTAACGTAATTTTTATTTTTATTTTTTTGGTTGGTCAATATTTCCTTACTTTTATCAGGTAATGTAGAACATAAATTCTAAGTGACGCCATATTAGCAATCAATAAACGATCAAAACATTTCCAAATCGAATCGGCCATCTAGATCGATCAGAAAATATTGTAGGTATTATAATTTTTACTAGACTTTCTAAGAAATATTTTTTTCTTTTAACGCTACTAATTAAAAAGTAATCTTTCTCTTATTTATATAATAATATAGTAAAATGTACAATTATACAGACATGTGATAATCTTTGGGGCACCCGAACAAAGTCTTTTCCTCATCATTTCTGTTAGAACAAAACAAGTAAATTCACATATAACCAGGCATCCATCGACTCAGCAGACGGAAACTTTTCAAATAATATTGCACACACACACACGCACACACAAACACAAGTAAATAGAAATATTGGTAGGTTCTGGCAAAACAAAGAAACAAATTAATAACGTTAGCTAGAAGCTAAAAACACGCCCGTTCCAATTAACGCTATAACATAAACGTCAGTAACTACCTGGTTTTCAAGTACAAATATCGCGGCTTATTGTGAACATGTCACCGCCTGCTTCTAGCTATGTATTTAATATCCTTGCATCAGTTGGCATCCTCACTCAATCCTCAGTTACAAGTGGTTAGTTGCTTTATAGGGTGTGATATTGAAATAGCAATTTTAAGTGCGGTCTCACAGACCGGCAACCGTGAGTACGTAACTATTTTATGCACACCATTTTTATTACAAATTTTGTTGTATGTTTTTATAGGATATATAGTATATCGAAATAATGTCCTCCGACCAGGCTCATCGAATGTTAGGACAAGAGAGAACAATTCTAAAAGAAGGGTCGTGCAGTGGTATAATGAATCTGACAGCGATGATGCTGCTGGTATTGGGATTTCTCTTAAGTCAGCTCTATTTAGATTTTATTCGTCTAAATTTCATTGATATCAGATAACGTTTTCGTAATTTTTAAAATTTTCAGGTGTTCATAATAGTCGTTATCATGGTAACCGCATTTTTGATTGTTTCAATTTCGATTTTGACAACGTCATTATTGCCGTCTAATTTTCTATTGTATGCAAAGTGTTGGCCAAAAATAATTTAAATATGGGAGATTCTGAATCCGAAAGTGTCCCTTCGGATGTCGAAAATATCGCGCAAGGCGTAATAGATTCCCTACTTCCCGAAAAGTCAAGGCAGGTGTACGAACAGACCTACGCAAAATATGAAGATTGGTGTAATGGAAAAGGAATCAAAAACATCAGTAGAGAGAAGGTGCTCCTTGCATATTTTAACCATCTCGCAAAACATAGCAAGGCTTCGTCGCTTTGGGTTTATTATTCTATGCTACGTTCAGTTATGTCAGTGAAGAAAAATACGGATATCAGTAAGTGCGTCCATTTAATTGCGTTTCTTAAACGAAAATCAGAAGGATTTCGAAAAAAAAAATCCAAGATTTTAACAAAAGAAGACATAACCCGTTTTTTGTTGGAAGCTGATGATAGAATTTATTTTATAATGAAAGTTGCATTGATTGTGGGGCTTGCGGGTGCGTGCAAGCGCACTGAATTGACGAATCTGCAGCTACAAAATGTCAAAGATGAAGGACAATGCATTTATATTACTATCCCAATTACGAAAACGAAGATACAACGATATTTTTTCATCACAAGCGGGAATGTTGAAGGAATTAATATTGTCGAAATGGTTCGAAGATACAAAGCAATGCGGCCAAGTAACGCAGATCACACTCGATTTTTTGTGGGATACAGAAATGGAACATGTATTAAGCAACCAGTTGGCATTAATACTTTTGGAAAAATGCCGTATAATATAGCATCCTTCCTAGGCCTTCCAAATCCTAAACTTTATACTGGACATTGTTTCTGTAGATCGTCTGCCTCGTTGCTTGCAGATTCTGGAGTCGATTTATTAACTGTTAAAAGACATGGTGGTTGGCGTTCGAGCACAGTGGCAGAGAGTTATATAGAAGATTCCAAAGAAAATAAGAAGAAAGTGTCCTCTAATATTTTGGGTAATATTTCAGGCACTGATGGCCCTTTGACAAGTTCGAGCACTCGGGAAATAAACTTACTTTCTAAAAATTCAGCCCACCTGTCATCGGCTGGAATTAATTTAACTACTTGTTTAGATTTTGTAATTAATGTTTACAATAAATAAATGCAATCCGTTTTTCTAAGTAATAATAACAAATAAATAGTTTGCACCGACTTTCTTTTTGTTTTTGTATCTTAACATTTGGATGTTATTATGAATTCATTATGGCACTGAGTGCTATTATGAAGGTCATTATGACATCCAAATGATAATGCTAAATACGTCATAATGGCACTGTCGTAGATTAAGTATTTAAGTACGATGAGGATTATGATGCAAGTGATATTGATTCTGAAAATAACGACATGTTAAGCGAACATGATACTGATTCAGAGATAGAAATCGACGAGAAATTTCTTAAAAAATGTAGACCAAATGGAATCAAGCAATTATTCATCTGAGAGTGAGGCTGACAGTAACACTTCTCAAAGTTATATCTATGGAAAGAATCGATTCAAATAATCGACTGAACCTGAGAACCCAAGAATAAGGGCAAGAAAGCATAATATCGTTTTGCAACTTCCTGGACAACAAGGCCATAACCGTCCTACTAAAGCAAATCCCGAAGATATGTGAAATTGGCTGATTGATGAACCATACTATTAGAAGTTTTACGTTGAACAAATTTAAGAATTCAGAACGAAAGAGACAAATATACTGATAAGATTTAGATATGATTGAGCTCAAGGCATTTGTAGGACTACTCTTTTTCACTGCAGCATTCAAGTCAAATCGTAAAGATATAAGCACTCTCTTCGCAACAAATGGAACAGGTGTAGAGCTGATGCGTGCAACTTTCCTCTCACCGCCGGAGCGAACAATAGGAAATGTTATAGTCAACAATTCTTTTTATGTTCATGACCCTCTTGAATTTTGTGTTCTTTATCTTTGAAAAATATCATTAAATACACAGTTTAACAACTTCGCTAAATCCATTTTTTACCCCCATATTATATTTAACAAAAATTTAGGCCCCAAGAAGGAAAGTTCCACAAATAATATACTGAAACAATTTTTAAGAATATATTTTAAGTTTTTATTACCAAATTATAAAGTAAGATATAAAAAAAAAAACATTCTTTTGAACAACGTTATAGTAAGGAATAAAACCACCTTTATTAAATCTGCAAAAATATAACAAAATCTGGGACAATAAATAACGAGAACAAGAATATTTTCAGGATTAAGAATTTCATAAAGCCACCATTATTATTAAGCAAAATATTCAAGTAAATCATATAAATTATAAAAAAAAATAATTTCGTTTCTTTTCTTGAGGCAAAAGTTTTTAGCACGTCGGTCGTCCAAATTTATAGATTCTATTATGTCAGGGTTCATATACAAAAATCCTGATTCCTTCACCTTTTCAATGCCGAGGGAATTCCCTAAATAATTCTCAATCATTTTAATGCTGAAAATGATCTTTTGTACAGTTAGTTATCGTCAAACTTAAGAATATGCGCAACGAAATGTCTATATTTGGAAAGTAGAAACTAGACCCTTTTGCCTAATAAATTGAGGCATTTGAGCCGGCCGGGTGTCAAGCATGTCCATGGTCCGTTTCGGTCAAATTAGACATATTATTAAGAAAACTAAAGAGGTTTCCTATTGCATTAGCATTTTGTCTTTTTTTTTTTTTGGATAACTCGAATATTCTGTTAAACGTATTCACGCGCATATTCGATTCACCGTCAAAGCACACCTCTTCAGCTGATTCTCCAATATTACGTTTCCTAATTTTCTGGGGTAATATTAATTTTATGTTGATGGCGATTTGTTGCTCTTTACCTATTTCCTCATAGGGTTGGAAATTATTTCGAGGGTTTTTCAGAAAATTTAATAATGAATCAAATAAATTAGTTGCAGTAAATAAATTACTATCTGCTATTTGTAAAGATTTACTTGTTTTGTTAAAAGTTTGAAGAATATCATTTCATAGAACAGTAAGTATAGCGAATTCTAATTCGTCAAACATTTTCATAAACCTCGAGCCACCGTTCTTGTTTCAGGTTTTTCGTTTGCATTGATTGATATTTCTTGTAAAACCTACTTACCACAAGATGCTGTAATTTTTAGAAATCGCTGTTGTAGCACTTGCTCGAGCAAGCCAACGAGTATCTGGTAATTGTTTTGGCATCAGATACTTTTCATGTGAAGACATTTAATTTTTTTCAAGTTTTTCTTTTACAGTGCTCCACAGGTACGTTGATCTTGAGAAAAAGCATATATTTGTTCAAGTAACATAAAATAGGAAGTGCACGTGTACGATTCGGCTGCGGAAGAGCCTACTAAGTTTAAAGAATTAGTAGCGTATGGAGTGTAGAATGCCAGCTGATTTTTTGCTTTGAGTCTTGCCTGAAGTCCTGAATAAGCTCCCGACATTTTACTCGCATTATCAGAAGATTAGCCCCTACAATCGTTTAAAATTACGTTTAATTTTTCTAGCATTTGTAATACAGCTAGTTCCATGTCTGGGGTGTAAGAAGACATTTGTTTCGGTTCGCGCTTGGGACGAGGTCTGTAAAAAAATGCCCCTTACATCTACTTACATCAAGCTGAACCTGAACTAACTAAACATATTTGAATTAAGAATGAAACTAGATGGCGACATCTTAACATATTATGTACGATTTTTAAAGCACTTCTCGTGATATATCCCCCTTACTTTACACATGCGTTCTTATATACTCTTGATGACAGTAAACAGGTACTTTCACTTTCACGAATACGGTTTAGGTTAGATTTGCATAATACTTCTCTTGACATGATTGTTTACCAAATTCGAGGATAGACACACAGGCGGCAACTGCCTACCGATCCTTTAAAACCACATAGGGCGAGCCGCTAGTTTGGGACTACAGAACGGAAGATAAAAAATATTTTTCTTTGAAAGTAACCTAGGCAATAGAAAAAGGAAGGTGCGAATGGAAAATAGAACTGCCAGGTTTTGTATCTATTTCTAACAAAATTACGTTATTTTCATTTTCATCGCATAATACAGCATTAAAATAGCAACATAATATACGACAAACAACCTAAAAATAATAAATTTAAATTAAATGCGAGACCTGTCCGCCCTCTACTTATAAACATGTTATCACTTTTCTTTTTACAGAATCGCAAACATTGGGAAGCACGGGGGAAGTGTTGATCTCCTAAAATTAATTAGGTATTTTTAAAAACCGAGTTGCAAACCTTTGAAAAGCATTGGACCCCAATGCTAGAGACATGCTGGGTTCATTTGACAAAAATAAAATTAGAAGAAGATTTTTACAATTAACAATCATTACAAATCGGCTCGTTAACCTGGAAGAAAGTCGCCTACTCGGGTTCTGTTCCAGTGCCCATTTTCTGCAGATAACATTACTCTTGTGGTTTTGGTCGGGCCTGTCCCTTAGTTTTTTTTTTTATTTCGGGATGCAGATCCTCGACATGGTTTGTAAGAAGACCAGAAAAAATGTCTTAGATCTCACGTAATCTCTCTTAAAAATAAATAATAACAATGTAAAACTGAATATAAAAATGTCATGGATATCCATGATTTAACAAACGCGGTCTATAAAAAAAAATAATGAAATTACATTGCATTAATTATTATCAAAATTATTAGGCAATGTCTCTACCAGACATAATTATTATACTTTAAACGGAAATTCCTGTCATTAAACTTTTAACGAAAAAGGACACCTTCATCATAGGTCTTAACTTGTAACACTTGATAAAACTTATTTCCTTGATTCCCACTTCCGTCAGTACCTCTAAATACGTCAACTCTAGTGAATATTATTCCTTCAGCTAACAGCATGGCTCCTATATCATTGAATTGCTCTTATGCTGTTTTCTTCAACTTCGACGCCTTGACTCGCATTAGTTCTACGCATAGGTAGATTTCGGCCCCTACAGGGCTTTTCTCAAAAAACTCTATAGTTTTCTTACTTAAAAAATATCTTCTACTCGCCCATTTACATCATTAAACGCGTATATCAAAATGCACTGTATGGTTCTCTACTTCGTCTCTATCCTTTGGAAATACAACTTATATGGTTAAACATAGTGATAAACTTTTATCTTACTTTCAACAAAAAATGAGCCTACACGACTTTAGTCGTAAAAATTGTAGACAATGTTTTCACCAAAAACTATCAAAATATTTCGCACAAACATCGCGTCTAGTAATATTGATAAAATAATAACTTGCCAGACTGGGAGAATTACCCTACTGGAACGCAAAATTGAGGTCACCACTGACAAAACCACAAAAAAGTCTGCCGTGCCGTCGCAAACCAGAACACAAAATTTAATGCTCTGACCAGTTATGTTCGGAATGGATATCGTCTTTCCGCTTTATCGATTTGTTTCTAAGTTATTTATTTTAATTTTTTCGAACACCGATAATTGCTTAAGTTGAAATGATATAAAATTAGGGTAAATTTTAAATATTACAGTAATACCAAACCAACAAAGAACTCTGTGTATGTGTCATTATTAACTGCACAATACCTCCACGAAAAAGCTAAAAACATTGTTGATCAAATTACAAAAAAGGTAAATAAGCAATTTTACAATGTTGAAAAACTCAAATACATCAAATTTATGACTTGCTAGGGCAAAGACGATTATTGTAATAAAATTAGCAGTATTTACAATTACCATTTCAATCAATAACTCCGTTTGAATACAACAATTATTACAACACGAAAGTACCTTTTTTTGATTTGCAATGATTCAAGTTGGTACTGAATCATTGCACATTTTACTCGTTGGGGAATACGGCCTCGGGAGGTCGTTCCAGAGGGACATTCCGCATGCCCGCACTTTAGTTAAGAGCCCCTCATGCCATATACCATATCTTGTAGGGGCTTACGTAAAGGACATCCCTTTTGAAGGTACTTTATCAACAGCAGTTTTTAAATTAGCGTGGGTCCAGGACCCCCATCTCTTGTTGGCCTTCCATAGCGTTATCAATAAACACTAACCTTAAACGAAAAATCTAACAATAAGATATATTTTGAACTCATAATCATAAAATCTGGTGTTCGGTATTACTTTACGCAATTACAACAAATGTTCGCTCAATTTGTCTTTTCGAATCCGATATTTTCACAAGCAGCATGTCTTGCTTGCCGCTTAGACGATCAGTTAACACTTTGTGTTAGTTCTTCCCGTCATTACGCACCAGATAACTCAATAATTGTTGTTGCCTGAAAGTAAAAAGAAAAGTTGATACTAATTTTCTACAATCGTGATTCTTTGTTAAGATTACCTTTATCATATGGTGGAGTTCATTGTCTGCTTCCCTAATAAATTTGTTAATCTGCTTGCTGTTGAAGACTTCAGATTTCTTTGCTTTATAACGAACATTCTTCTTTTTAAGAAATGCGTTAACATTCAGGAACACAACTATGTTCACAATATTCTTCACTAAAATTGTACCTTTTAGCACAGAGTACATGCTCCACAGGGTAGAAGATTTAACAGCTTCTAATTTTTGTGCCAAATAGACGAAAATTACATCATCTGTAACAGTTTTGCATTTTTCTATATCTGTCTATTTCGTGAACAAATTATAAATATTGTCGTACCTAAATTTTTCAGGTAGTCATTGTGCTGTAGCGGTAGCTGCTGAGTTGAAAATTTCGTCAGCCATATTTTCAAACTCGCGTTTACTGCTGCTTTCCATTTCCAACCCTGCAAACTTTTAAAAGGCATAGTGTCAAGTTGATAAGTCATTATTTCGTTGCTATGGTGATGATCAACCGCATTCTTCTAAAGCATACCTACCTAGATGTTCACACTATTATTTCGTTATTAAGTACAATGACAACAACGATGTAATAATAAAATTCTTCCCGGCCTTATCCGAGAACTACGTACTTCCCGGACTAGGTCGGAAAAGTGCTACTTCCCAAAGAAAAGGCAAGGAAGTGGGTACTTTCCGGACGGTTGCCGAAGAGGGCTTTCCCACTTATGGGTTATTAGCTTAGGTGAGTTTAAAAACTATTCTAAAATACTACGGAGAACCAAAAATGTAAATATTTTTTGACACCTAGCAAATAGACAAGATGTGAAGAGAAATGCTAAGTTTCCTGACGTTTATGCACGGTATTTCAGTATTTTTCATTTTATTTTTTTTTGCTCGACATTTGGTCCAATTTTTTTTTTTTATTAAAATTATTTTTCAAATAATAATTTATCAACAGACTAAAATGTTTAAAATAAATTATTTATAGCAGACTCTAAATTGAGCAAGCCCCCGATATTCGTAAAAATACCTTCACAAATTCTGTATTAGCCGGGAGTAATGATGCGCGACGCAAGCCTCGATAATTCTTTAACAAAGCTTCTTTACATTAGTTCGTGTGCCCCCAATATATTATCGAACATTCAATCTAAATGCGAAATATATATTCTTGTATTTTCTTTGTTGATTGAACCATTTTTATCGAAAGTTCTTTTATTCAAGAATAATACTTTTGTTATGGTTTTATCGTTGTTAATTAATTGCATCTACTTTTTATAAAACTGCAATATTATAAGGAGATTTTTATTAGAAAAAAGTTACTGACTTCCAAAGGCTTCTAATTCTTTTATAATTGCGTTGTAGTAAGAATATTCCTGAATTTCTGGTATATTTTAGTCAATCTAATTTATACCAAGAAATGTGAACATTATATAATATTCTTTGTAAAAGGTCAAGACCAAGCAATCCTAGCATAAAGTCCGATATTTCAGTCTGTAAGCTACGCGCTATCCGTAAGGTGGAAGCGAAGCCATAGTTTAAGTTCCTGTAACAGGGACAATCCGTGAGCATGCTACCTTTGTTTACACATTCTTTAAATAATTCTCGTAGACCTTCAGCTATATGGTTACAGTAGAAGGAAACATATGATTGGAAGTCTATCACGTTGAACCCTATGGCACGAATATACAGGGTGTTGTTGTCAGAGGCAGCATACAGAGCTTTACAGTTTTTGCGCTAGAAACACTTTCACTCTCCTAAACATTTTTTGGGATACCCTGTATAAATAATGATATCATATTTTGACTCCCCGTTCTTTTCCCTTCTTTACTTAAACTCCTAAATTTTGATCGTATCTGTTAGATTCTAGTTAATTTTTATTTGAATTAGAAACAAACAAAACTATTACAAATTTATGACATGAGGATACCTGCAATTTAAAAAAATAACACGTGTGTCAATTTGTAGCTAGCACTAATGTCTTGTTTTTTTTTTATCTTAATTTTTAAAAGGACAGATTTCTCGATTTTTTCCTGATCAAAATTTCCCTAAAAATACAGATATATACGCCGCCTTAATTCTGACCTTAAACGAGAAACAAAAAAAATTATAAGAACTACTGAAAATGACATATCTCAGAAGTATTACGAGCTATTTCACATGAAGCTATAATAACATTATGTTCCCCAAATCATCCTCTGTCTGGATAGGAGTCTGATGCAAGAACAATTTAAAATGTTCCTAGAAAAGATAATCTAGAAAATTTAAATCGAGGGACCTAGGAGGCCATGGCTGAGGTCCACCTCGACCTATCCAACGGCAACGGTTGTAGTGTTGATTTAAAACCAATCTAAAATGTAGGGATGCACCATCATGCATAAACCACAATTGGTTTCTTAGTTTAAGTGGTTCCTCTTCTAAAAGCATCGGGAGTTCCTCTTCTAAAAATTGACGATAATATTGTCACGTTTAATCTTCTTGGCAGGAAAAATGGCCCCACCAAATAGTGTCCAATAATGTCACCCTATACATTTACTGTAAACTAATAGTGGAAATGACTTTCGGCAAGCGCATGCGGATTTTCTTCTGCCCCAAAATGAATGTTATGAAAATTATTTCTGATGGCATTTTTCGAGAACCTTGCTTCATCACTGAATAAAATTTTATTTCCGAAAAATGGATTTTGGGCCAACATTTGAATGAATCACTGGCAAAAATTTATTTGAGGTGGAAAATCGCTTAGGAGAAGAGCTTGGATGGTTTGGATTTAGTAAGGATACATGAAATTATTCATCAAAATTTTCGAAACTAGCACAGATCATTTGTTTAAAGTTGCCGCAATTTTGCTTGTACTTGTACCTGGTTCGTTTTCTACAACATTCAGGACTGCTTCCTCAATTTTGAGAGTTCTTACAGTGCGTTGTGCCCCTGTCAAATAAATAGATTTCTTGAAAGTTTCATTTTCGCACAGACGAATGTGTCTGTGCAAAAGTTCGTGATGGATAATACTGCCGATTGAGTTATTTGACTTCAAAGAAATTACCACTGGCAAGATCATAAATAAAATGCATATTGGCATATTCTTGGTTTGTGAACTGAACCGTCATTAAATAGATCTAACTAATTTTGGAAACATCAATTAACGAGATTATTTGGCAGAAAAGTTAACAAACGGAAAATAAGTCCCAGTCAACTGATTTCTTTTTAAATTTTGTTACTTGGATAATACTTGATAATACTTATAATGGTTTCATCGACGGCTATTTCTGCCAATAACTAGAAACCGATGATACGATTAAAAGGAATAAAACTAAAAAAAAATTTAGGTTTTGACGCCCTGTAGATCAAAAATTAAGTTTCTTGACCGAATATTCATGACTATTTTTTTTTTATTTGGAAGGACACAATCACTTCCTTAAATATCTACGTAACATTCATTAACACCCTGTATAAAGAACGTGCTGTATATTGCAAATATGAGTTGGTATGTGCTTGCAAATAAAATAGCCTATAAAATTTGAATACACAGAAATAATCAGGTTTTACGCTAACATGCGACAGAAGGCTTATCGTGTCAAAAACCAAAATGTGAAAACGCTGGAAATTATTTTTAAGTTTGTTTAATGAACGCGAGGGAGCGTAACACTAAGAGTACTTTGAAAAAAAGGAGTTCCCTTATAATTTTCCTATAAGTATAGAGTTGGTATATTAAAAATAATAATTATAATTTTATGACACTTTTCCTTCAGCGTGAATAATTTTTTTGGTTAATATGGTACTAATTCGACAAACAAACACTCATGGCGTTTTATGATTTTAACGGGGGTTTAAAAAATATATGTATGTTATATTTTTGTAATTATTTAGGTTGCATGTTTTAGCTAGTAGTTTAAACGCCTGACGATCGATTAAAATTGTACTTTCCCCTTTAGTGGGGTAAATTAACTTTCTGTGCTAGTTCTAAAAGGCACCAGTTTCCAAACTAAAATGCTTGCGAAAAAGTACTTTTTTGCTCGTATTCGTAGAAAAACACGCTAAAGCCGTGAAAAAAATGAAGTTGCGCTTTCTGAAAAAATGCTTGACAGCTCCAATATACCGTACGTACCGAATTAACCAAAGGGACTAAAGCAACTTAAATATATGATTTCCATAATAGCCTGGCAATAATAGGAAGCCTATCCTACCATAATATAATTTTCTATTGTTTCAGAGGTGCAGTGATACTAAGGTTTCAGACAAACGGACCTTTTCAACCTTTGCAAGAACTTTGCCGCCATCTAGCAAGGTATCAAAAAGTGTTGTGGCACTCCTTAACGCTTTCAAGTGGGATAAATTTGTGGTCGTATGTGGTTCAGATCCTGCATCTGGGAGTCAAGTGCAGAAAGCTATTGAGGTTTGTACAAATTTATGGCATCGCGGGGTTTATGATTGTTTTAGTATTGCAGGATTTGTTTAATGCTTAAGCCGGTCACTCACGATCCGACGCCGCAGTACGATTTGTTTATACAGAAAAGAAAAATTAATTTTCACTGTATATGGTAATCACAATTTAATTGTAGCTGAGATTGAGCAGCTATGTCATTTATAATTTTATTAGACATATTATAATATCCTCTGTCCTATCAAGCAATAACTTTTCATGTTATATATTGGGTAATTTTTAAGTTATTGTGGATTAATAACTTTCCAATCAATTTTGAAGCACATTGGCTATTTAATTACAACTTGCAAAACTTCAGTTCCTTGGTGTGTCCTTTACGTGTTTGATAGTTTAGTTTATTTTAGCAATATGCTTGGAATTTTGTTAAAATATTAATTCTAATATTGGTTATGTTATTCTGCTGATCCTTATAGAAACCTAAGTATTTTAGAATAGATTTACTGAAATACAGTAAAATAATTGTTGCCTTTAATAAAACTTGATTGGGAGTAAGTTCGTTTTTAATAAATAAATTGGTTAAATTTAAACTGAGAGAAAGGAAAATAAATTTCAAGGAAAAATTGAATAAATGTAAACAACGAAGTTTCACTGCAAATTTATTGCGTGTTGTCAATGTGTGTTAATTAGAAAATAAGGTAGAGTTGTTCTAGGCCCGTATACTATTTGATAAAGATTTTACCAAAGTGCTTAAGTGACAAAGTAAAACCAGAAATCATTTTTACTAAAAATTTTAAATATACAATTTTAAAAATTTACAACACAAACATTACCATTTTAGAGATAATAGTCATTATAGGCGATTAATATATTGGCACATCTTTGACCCACTGAAGATACTAGATTTTGTACTGCATGGAAAATTTTCCCACACTTCCAGGACTTTAATAATCAAAACTTGCTTTGTTGGAAAAGATTCACAACTGTTTGTTTCTATTTCACCCAATACATTTTCTGTAGGGTTTAGGCCAGGGAACTTAGCCGAAAAGTTCAAAAGTTTAATATTATTTTCCAGGTACGTTTGAACAGGTTGAAACGTATATAATTTGGATCATGGAATGGCATAATGAAAGCATGCCTTATTCCATGAAATCCCTCTGATAAATCGGGCCATTGTTTCATTTATAATATAGCCAAGAAATACAGTTTTTGCTAAAAAGGCAGCCCCAAATTGTATTACATTGACAAAATCTAGCTAAAAGTTTCTCCAGCTACTAAAAATGTAGGATTAATAGGCACAAAATACTTATTTTGTCTTGTCAATAAACATCAACATTAAACAACATTACAGAAACAAAAGAATCTGAAAAAAGTGTATTACTGCAATGTCAGTCTACAAGGATATTTGTTTCAAATTTGAAAACTGAAAAAGTTATAGAAATTTAAGTATACAACTTTCGATTACATTGATTTTCTTTTGGACAACAGTGAAGATTTAAAAAACAATTAAACCAGTCAAAATTACTTTCATGTTTTGCCTCTTAGCCACCAGCTAGCTATCGCTATTTTGTTATTTTATTTTAAATGATTTTCATCCCTTAACTATCTGTATTGTGTACAATTTGAAGCTCTAAAAATGTTGACTAACTTAAGTATCTAATATGAACTAACCGAATATACAGGGTGTTCCTAATTGATATGCGAATATTTAAGGGTGAATCTACATGAAAAGTTATTAATAGTTTGCTTTATAAACCATGGTTCAAAAATATTCCCTTACGAAGATACGGAGTGTCAAAGCTTTGAGAAAAAAAGGGAAAAACCGTCGCCTACTATTTTTCCTCAAAAATATCGAGGTCACTGCCCGTAGGCGTGCCACTGTTGCAGCTCAAAGGTATTTTGGTATGAAAAAATATGCACTATTATTAACTGTCGCTACGTGCTAAATGTCACTAAAATGTCTCAAGTAGTTTTGAAAATATTAATCAATTTCAATTTTTTTCCTTTAATATTTAATAGTTTAATTCTCGTAACGGAACATTTTTCGACCATAGTTTATGAAGCAAACTATCATTAATTTTTATGTTGATTCACACCCTCAAATGTTCGCATATTATTAGGGAACACCCTGTATAATAATGCCTTTATTAAATGATATTGTTTCTTGTCGAATTGGTGATATAGCTAAAGATGTACAGGGTGTCCCATTTTCGACACTTTTATAGGGTAATATCCGTAATTGTTAGTGCTATCAAAAAAGTAATATAGGTATCACATGCTCTTTTTGGGTCAAACTTAAAATGGTGGAATCAAAATTTAAAAATTTTCGCTCGCTTAAGAGATATGGGGAAAATCAAAAAATTGACAGTTTCAAAATTACACTATATTTTCTTAGTTAAAAGAGACACAGAAAAATGTTTTATACAAAAGTTTCTTTATAATGGTTGGTGAATAATCTGCCCTTATCAGAATAAGTATACGGGGTTAGGTAAAAAAGTTATTGGACTTAACCACATCTTTTTAAACGGAACACCTTGCATATTTTAATCTAAAAAGATAGCATTTTAAATTCTCTTTTCAAATATATAACACACCATGGATGATATTGGTTTTCTAGGCGATTTATTTAAATTTTATAGCTTTGAAACGAAATAAAAGATTCAGATTAAGGTAAAAAATATCGGGAATCATCGCAAATGTTCGAAAGCTCCTCAGTTGTTTTCAATGCACTCTTGACATCTTTTTCAAGTGGATTTTGAGGCATTCATGATGTGTAATGGTTTTATTTCTGCAAAGGCCTCATGAATTCTTTGATCAAGTTGTTCTTGGGTTAAAATTACTTCTTTATAAATTTTATTTTCCAACAGTCCCCAAAGAAAAAGATCTGGAGGTGTTAGATCCGGAGATCGTGGTGGCCACCTTATTGGTCCATGTGCGCCTATCCAACGGTTTCTAAAGTGAATATTTAAATACTCTCTTATTCGAAGAGCGTTATGGGTAGGGGCGCCATCTTGTTGAAAGTAAATCTCTATTACTTCATTTAAAAGAACATCATCAAGGATACCGAAAAGGTTTGATCGGAGTAGTATGTCCAGATATCTACCTGCATTTAAATTGTCGTCAAAAAAGCGATACACCAGAAACAAAAAACAAATTATATTTACCCCAAATCGACCTTGTTGGCGAACAGGTCGTACCATGTGGTGATTTGTGGAATTCGTTCCAATGTCTTTCATTATGTCGGTTATGGATACCACAACTTGTAATTCGACATTCATCTGACCAAATTATTTTTTGGTGAAGAGAACGATCCTCGATAGATTTATTTAAAAACCAGTGACAAAATTTCAATCATCTCACATCATCACCAGGATGCAAATATTGGGTAACTTTAACAACATAGGGAAAATATTTATGGGACGTCAAAATTCTTTGCGCCTCAGATTTTGTAATTCCAGTTTCGGTTTCTACGTTTCTGACGGACGTAGATTTTTTTTTCCTAAAATTACAAAGTGATTCTCTATTAACCTTTCACAATCTAAAATCCGCAAATCAAAGACGATAAAATAATCAATCAATAAAAAGCAAATGCACTATGCATTTGGTCATATTTTAGTATCTTGATCATCATGAGTGTTGCATAGCCGAATCTGACGGCTCAGTCTCATTTAATACCCACTAAAAGTGCTAAACGCGCCTAAAGAAGTTTTCACTTCAATAAAAGTTGAGCTACTACTATTCAAAGCTATTGCAAGATATATTACTTAATTATTGGCCTCGACAAATCCTAACACGCTTATTTCTTCTGTTTCCTTGTTTTCTTTATTATAAGTTTTTGATTTCGACATCGTAAAAAAGCCGTATGTTTTTAAATTATGTTCCAGTCGTCGGAATTTGTCCTTAAATGTTTGCCGTCTTTCCAGATAGCGGACAAAATATAAATTTTGCGCCATTTCTTCGTTTTTTCCACTTTCAATATAAACTGATATCATATCAAATTTTTCAAAATGTTGATAAGTCATTTTCACAAACGAATATCTAAAAATAAAATTGACGTTAAATGTTAATAACAACTAGAATGTCAACATAGTTGTTTCTCGGCTATTAGACTCTGTTTCATGACCTACTGTGGTTTAAAGTAATAAAGCTTAAATAAATCGCCTAGAAAACCAATATCATCCATGGCGTGTTATATATTTGAAAAGAGAATTTATTATGCTACCTTATTACATTAAAATATATAGGGTGTTCTATTTAAAAAAACTAGGTTAGGTCCGATAACTTTTTTATCTGACCCCGTATATTTATTCTGAAATTCGGATTATTCAACAATCATTGTAAAGAAACTTTTGTATGAAACATTTTTCTGTATCTCTTTTAACTAAGAAAATATAGGGTAATTTTGAAATTGTCAATTTTTTGATTTTCCCCCGTATCTCTTAAGCAAGCGAAAATTTTCAAATTTTGATTTTATCATTTTAAGTTTGACCCAAAAAGAGCACATAACACCTATATTGTTATTTTGATAGCACTAGCAATTACGTAGATACCCTATAAAAGTTTAGTGTCGAAAATGGGATACCCTGAGTAGTATAGCAGAGCGGGTTCTAACCCAAAACTCCATAAGAAATAACATGGGAGCCGAAATCTGCAGTTTTATCACCATTTTAGGGCGTGGTCACTTGGTCGGCGCGAGCCCCAGACCCGCGGCGGAGGAAGCCTCCACAACAGGCGTTGAGCGCGCATGATGATCGAAGGCGATACCGCGAGACCCTATGCATAATTCGCGAGGCTAGCTCAGGCAGGTCAGCGACCCCGAGCGGTGGTCACCCGATGGTTACCCGATGATCGCCCGAGGGTATCCGATGCCGGTAATATAGGGCCCTATTGACCTGTGTGGAACCCTCCACTGCTGTCACATAACCCCCCACACATTATTCTAACCTAACTTTTGTCCCAACGGAACCCAGATCACGTGTTACCCCGATTATATAGTAACATCATTGTAGGGGTGCCACCTAACGGGGAGAGATGTACGTACCCGTAATCTTGAGACCTGTAGCGCCACCTGCTTTTCATATAAGGCATCTTGTTTACCGCGATGGTAGGTATGACGTTGTAAATCAGTTAAAATATTTTAAAATATAATAATAACAGAAAAAAAGTTTTTGTCCTCGGTGGGATTTGAACCATAATCCTCTGGGGCCAAACCTCAAAGCCTTGCAAAATACGCTACGAGAGCATATAGATTAAAACTGCTAAACAGTGTTAGACAACGTGAAACCACGGGGGCACATCTGATTAGATTGCTGGAACAAAAGGTCCTTAGTGGGGTTATGGTGGTGTTTTATACTGTACAAAATTAGGGTAAACCAGGCTGGGAACTCCAATGTTAATTTCGGAGGGATTTTTATGGCTCATATCTCCGGAACCAATGGGCCTAGGATATTGCGCATGCGAAGTTGGGGTCTATGAAATGGGTTCTTGCGCGTGACCCGAAAACGACACCGGTCACCTGTAAATTAAGAACTGTCACCTGTCAGATGTCACCTGTCAAATGTCAAAATCGACAGCTGATGTATGTCACGTGTTTAGAGTGATGTCATGAGTCGTTTAAAAAAAGAACCGGGTTGATCGGGCCAATAGGGCCAAAGTTGATATAGCTAATACCCTAACGGCATGGCAGTATGCATGCGCCATAACATGTCAGCAATGAACATTGTTAGAGGCCGCGTGGCACGTAATTAGACAACCGGGGATCTAATATGTCCTTTTGGCAAACAGCATTTTCAGACGCCATCTATAATTACGTTCGCGCATACCCCCGCCATCTGGGTACTACCTGAACTTATGCAACCAGAAGCCCCTATCAGCAAATATTGCCTTCACCAATTTATTAACAAACCTAAGTGTGGCGATGATGACAAAATGGCGGTAAACCTAGCTTTTATAATGCACTCACCATTTTATCGACAAACCAATACTAATGGCGTTGCCAAACCAATATTTCCCCTTATTCAACATAAAAATTGTCGAAACGGCAACACCGCCGTTCCAATTCAAAATTTAGCGAAAAATATTTACAGTTAAAACTAAGGATTAGAAACATTTAGCGCGCAAGAATAGGCATATCTACATACAATTAAAAAACTAGGACTAGAAACATTTATATTAGGAACATTTACCGTGCAAGAATAGGCATATCTACATACAATTAAAAAACTAGGATTAGCAACATTTATATTAGGAACATTACCGCACAAGAAGGTATATCTATATACAAACTTAAAAACTAACAAAAAATGAATGGAAAAAGGCATTGGCGGGTATGGGCATTTGAACAGAGTAGGAGTAATGTGCAATATTCGCTTATAGATAGAATATTATCCTTAACTTATACATACAACTTGAAACGAGAGCAAGAGCAAAAATACCTGAAAAACACTACACTTACCAGAGGGCACTCGGTTTAAACAGGGACACGACGTGAACGTGGCCCACATTGTCCCCATTCGATTTTTATGGAAAAACGAATTTTCAAAGCAAAACCAAACGAAAAAAATTATACCACAAATGATTTGAAATCAGAAAACAGTTCTATAGATTACATAATATACGGCTCTTTTTTAAGTTATACAGGGGGAATTTTTGCCTTCTTTTACTGTATAACCAATATGGGCTCTTTTAAAGTTATACAGGGGGAATTTTGGCCTTCTTTTACTGTACAACCAATATGGGCTCTTTTTAAAGTTATACAGGTTAGGATATAATATGTGTGCGTTAGTATTTTGGCCTTCTTTTTACTGTACAACCAATATGGGCTCTTTTTAAAGTTATACAGGTTAGGATATAATATGTGTGCGTTAGTATTTTGGCCTTCTTTTTACTGTACAACCAATATGGGCTCTTTTTAAAGTTATACAGGTTAGGATATAATATGTGTGCGTTAGTATTTTGGCCTTCTTTTACTGTACAACCAATATGGGCTCTTTTTAAAGTTATACAGGTTAGGATATAATATGTGTGCGTTAGTATTTTGGCCTTCTTTTACTGTACAACCAATATGGGCTCTTTTTAAAGTTACACAGGTTAGGATATAATATGTGTGCGTTAGTATTTTGGCCTTCTTTTTACTGTACAACCAATATGGACTCTTTTGAAAGTTATACAGGTTAGGATATAATATGTGCGCGTTAGTAGATTATTCTAGTAATAAAAATAATTTTAATGATAATAATAATATGAGTGCTAATGTTATAATAATATGAATAATTATAATACTAATAATGAACAACTGAACAGACCCTGTTGAACTGAACAGACCCTGATCAACAGACCCTGTTGAACTGCCCCGTTGGCCTGTTGACCTGAACAGACCCTGTTGGTCTGTTGACCTGTTGAACAGACCCTGATCAACTTAGTCATCCACATGCATAAGTGAGCAATGCCCCCATGGTAATGTGCCGGGTGAAGATTTCGATATTTGCCGCTTATCATCATAAGGGCTGAGACCGATTTTAGTTTGTTTTATAGTATGTAGCTCATGTTTTTGGGACCTAATTAGACGCTGTGAAATAGGCTTTTCCAACCAAGTTTCAAGGCAGGTGACGTAATCTTCAAATGTGATTTTATTTTTAATAACAGACCTTTTAATGCCCTTTATCTTTTTGGTAACGCCCAAGTTAGATAAAACCTTATCAATTTCCGCCCGCTCTTTGTTTAAATTCTCTAGTTTTACCCGTTCTTGCTCAATCTCGTCTGGAGTATAAAGCAGTTTAATAGCATACATTTTAGACCTAAGACCAACAAAATGGGTCATAATGCGGCCATTGTTCTCATCTTTCATCATTCCCAGCACCTTTTTGTTCACTTGTGGAATCGTATAAACGTTATCACGGGCATAATCTGAGGTATCAAAATAATCGTCACAATCTCGTTTCATTATCTGATACACATCATGGTTTTTAATTTCGTAAATAAGACTATCTGTGTCTGTATACAATACACTACAGGTGTCAAAACGTGGAACCATGTACTCGTAGTGAAAGCCATAAATCGTAGTCTTTGCCAAATCAAGAATACACATGCCGACATAAATCGGCTTATTAAAATAAATTTGTGTTTTTGCAAGCTCGACAATTACTAAATTTTCGGAAACAATTGTGCTGCTTTTAAATTCTGGCCGGGATATTAAGGCTTCTGCGCCATAGCGGCCATCCCATTTCGTTATAAGTTTGACGTCAGAGTGGTTCCGGATATTCTCCATTGTCTTTCCAAATACGGCATTGTTCATAAGTTTAAAAAAATTCTTTTCAAACTCATTCTTGGCATTTTGGCGCAGCCCCGTGTTGAGGTCGATATATGATTTTAGCCATGGAGATTGTTTAAAGGCTAATATTCGGTGTATTTTACTCAATTTTGCACCCAAAGTTAGAGCTTGCTTTAAGTTTCTATAGTGTATTACGTATTCTGTTTTATTGTGTAGCGTAGCCAAAAGTTTCTCATTCTTTGCCCCAGGTGGTTTTTCATGGTCAGGGCATAATGGAAAATCGGAAAACTTATCATGCAAATTTTCAGGTATTTCCAGGTCCACTTCCAAAATAAACCCTTCGGCAGATTTATCTGAAATTTCACTAATGTTTAAGTGAGATATCTCGTTTTCTGAAAGCCATCTAAAGCCGCCATAAGGTAGATATTGCGACATTGCCCAGCCGTATTGATTATTGACATCAAAGTACATGAGATAGGAGTCTTCTTTAGTTGAGTCATAATTTGGCGTGTACTTGTTGTTGGCTTCTGCATACCTCTTCGAACACTGACTTAGCCCCCCGCGAACTCCCTTTTCTATGAATGTTAGCATCTCTAAATCAGTAAGCAGCTCAAGTTTTATCATATCTTCTCGATGAATTAAGAGGGATAAACATTGCCACGCATAACCAGGTAGGGTATACGACCATGCAGGATCAAGACCATATGTCCTATGCGATATACCCCTAAATGCTTCAAATACATCCGTTAAAAGCATTACATCCGTTTTAAGATATAAGTCTGAGTAATCTTGCATGGTACGGCAATTAAAAGTTTGCCAAACTTTCTGCGCATTTAAATATTGCGCGTCACTTATAGCTACATCTTCTAAGCTGTTATAAAACGCCTCTTTAGGAGGGAGTTCAGTCTCATTCAATCTTTCCCAAGCGTTCATATAATCATAAGGGAAAACACCCTTTCGGGTAAGTAAGTTCAGTTCTTCCCCCAGGTGTTCAAACTCTGCTTTTAGGTTAGGATATTCACATAAGTATGATGCAAGCTTATCCAGACCGCTAGCAAGAAAGCGAAAACTATCTATAAATCGAAAATGAACAGTACTATCCATTATATGCTTCGTAAATGAGATATAATTTTCTTTATTTACAGGTAATATATCAATCTTCCCCTCTATTTCAGATAGCGCCCGTATTATCATGTGCCCATCATAGCAACTCAAGTTATGGAATAGGACAGGTATTGTGTGCGAATCCTGGTACTGTAGATTGCAGTGCTCATGTGCAGCGTTTCGATACTTTCCGGTAAAGTGTGAGTGATCTCTAACACGCTTATCGTCTTCCGTAAATGGCTTCTCACATATATGGCAGTGAGTAGCGGCCAAAAAACTTTGTTGTTGGGCAGGCGTAAGCGGTTCCATGGGCAAATCACATAAAAAGACCGTCTCGACGTCTTCAGCAAATTGTTGAAGCTCGCGCATAAACCACTGCATACAGTCTTGGCCTGTGTAACTTTTATAAAATGATAGAGAATCGTCATAATTACATTTTACATAATAACCGACGCTATAAGGGACATGCTCTTGTTCCTTTTGAGTGTTTTTTTCTATATCATCGACTACAGGTATTAGCAAGCTTTCCGAGTCTGCGTATATAACAAACGGGGCTTTTTCCTTATGTTTAAAATTATTAAATTCCAAAATATTATTGCCTTCTACAGGCATCCGAGGTATTGCTAAGGTCTTGTGTTTAGAGCATTCGGACGTGTGCTTATCTAGTGTTATCTGCGTGCGGAAATAATGAAGGCAGCGATCACAAAAAAATTTTCGACGCTTATCAAGACTCAATTGCCTTGATAGTAAGCGTGAAAGGTCTTTAATCCAAACAAAATGGTATTTTATAGGGCTTAAATCAATATCATCATCTGAGGAAAAGTAGCTGTCTTGTAAAAGTAGTAAGTTTATATGGTTAGGACGCTTATTTTCAGGTATATAATATGGCACAACCAGATAATTTTTTCCAATTTTTTGCAGTCGATATACGTTAACGGAAATTAGGTTTTGCTTTTCAAACTTTGAAATTTGATTAATTGTCATGGGAAACTTAATACCTTCCAAGTTTAGAACTGACTGAGGGTTTGGATAGCACGATGTTCGTTCAGAATGCTTGAACGCGGGATATAAAGCGGAAACGATGGACCACGCAAAGCACATTTCATCAGTATTCTGAACATTAACACATGCCTTTTTCAATGCAATTTGTTTTGGAAGTTCGATGTAAGTTCCGACCCGAAGAGGATTATAATGATTAATAGATACCATTAAATGTATAATTTTGCGTAGTGCCCACCCAGAATTTCTTTCCTGGAACGTGTCTAATTCAACTAAAATAGGGTTCTTAACATGATCGGTAAACCACTCATTTAAGTTTGTGTTACCTAAAATAGGGGCATTCGGAGTAGTAATGTACTTTGTATCCTTTAAAATTTCGTCTGCTTTACTAATTTCAAAATCCCCACAAAGAGTGGTGTTAACTTTGAGTGCAGTAGTTTTTTTTAGTGCGTTTTGAATTCGCCGCTTAAAAATTGCCAAACAGTCTTCCAAAAATAATCGTACATCAGTATGACGTTTGTTAATAATAACACCCGTCCTGATTCTCGATTGGAATGCCGAATGTAAATCTTCCCACTTTACTCTACAAGAAGCTGTTTCTGCACGACGTGTCCCACTACCCCCGCCCACTTTACGGTCCTTTAGTAATGACTGAAACCCCTTAATTTGGGCTAAACACGCTATTATATGAGACTTTTCAGCCACAGACTCAGCGCGTTTCAGGGCATTATTCAAATTCCAAAGAGCGCGAGTACAGTCCCGCAATATCTTACCACATGTAATCGTTGTTAAGTTAGGGGTATCCATCTGGGCCCTAATTAACTCGACGTACTCACTTGGGAACGGCATTTTTTTTTTTTTACTCTGTAACAAAATAAATATGGCTCAAAATACGTCTGCTCTCTCTAACGTACAAAGACAGAATGGGCTCTGGAGCTCCTGCGTTCTGCTTATAATGCACCCCTATTTATAACCTCGGTTGGGGTGCGTTTAGAAAAGTAGCATGCCTTTGAAAAAATAAGGTGCGTTCAGAATTAATATTCAAGGTTTAGTATGCAGCAGATGTACATACAACAAGCAGTTTTACACGTTTTTGAATATATTACTTGCCGAAAACATTAATATTTTCCTGGCTGAAAGTGAAACCTGCGATAAGTTTAATCGCCGTAAACACCGTTCAAATGAAGGATATGAAAAGTTCGTCAATTTTTGCAGAAATTTTATATCTACGAAAACATGGTTAGTTCAGGGCCCGGGAACAGACCCGATGAACAGACCTGTTCCCCTGGAACAGACCCGATGAACAGACCTGTTCCCCTGGAACAGACCCGATGAACAGACCTGTTCCCCTGGAACAGACCCGATGAACAGACCTGTTCCCCTGGAACAGACCCGTTCCCCCGGAACAGACCTGTTCCAAAGTTTTTTTCAGAAGCTTCCCCGAACCATGTTTTCGTAGATATAAAATTTCTGCAAAAATTGACGAACTTTTCATATCCTTCATTTGAACGGTGTTTACGGCGATTAAACTTATCGCAGGTTTCACTTTCAGCCAGTAAAATATTAATGTTTTCGGCAAGTAATATATTCAAAAACGTGTAAAACTGCTTGTTGTATGTACATCTGCTGCATACTAAACCTTGAATATTAATTCTGAACGCACCTTATTTTTTCAAAGGCATGCTACTTTTCTAAACGCACCCCAACCGAGGTTATAAATAGGGGTGCATTATAAGCAGAACGCAGGAGCTCCAGAGCCCATTCTGTCTTTGTACGTTAGAGAGAGCAGACGTATTTTGAGCCATATTTATTTTGTTACAGAGTAAAAAAAAAAAAATGCCGTTCCCAAGTGAGTACGTCGAGTTAATTAGGGCCCAGATGGATACCCCTAACTTAACAACGATTACATGTGGTAAGATATTGCGGGACTGTACTCGCGCTCTTTGGAATTTGAATAATGCCCTGAAACGCGCTGAGTCTGTGGCTGAAAAGTCTCATATAATAGCGTGTTTAGCCCAAATT
This sequence comes from Polydrusus tereticollis, assembly GCA_963920685.1. NCBI lineage: Eukaryota > Metazoa > Arthropoda > Insecta > Coleoptera > Curculionidae > Polydrusus > Polydrusus tereticollis. The sequence continues at coordinate 87,308,706 of OY987333.1, read as the reverse complement.
AAGGGGTTTCAGTCATTACTAAAGGACCGTAAAGTGGGCGGGGGTAGTGGGACACGTCGTGCAGAAACAGCTTCTTGTAGAGTAAAGTGGGAAGATTTACATTCCAATCGAGAATCAGGACGGGTGTTATTATTAACAAACGTCATACTGATGTACGATTATTTTTGGAAGACTGTTTGGCAATTTTTAAGCGGCGAATTCAAAACGCACTAAAAAAAACTACTGCACTCAAAGTTAACACCACTCTTTGTGGGGATTTTGAAATTAGTAAAGCAGACGAAATTTTAAAGGATACAAAGTACATTACTACTCCGAATGCCCCTATTTTAGGTAACACAAACTTAAATGAGTGGTTTACCGATCATGTTAAGAACCCTATTTTAGTTGAATTAGACACGTTCCAGGAAAGAAATTCTGGGTGGGCACTACGCAAAATTATACATTTAATGGTATCTATTAATCATTATAATCCTCTTCGGGTCGGAACTTACATCGAACTTCCAAAACAAATTGCATTGAAAAAGGCATGTGTTAATGTTCAGAATACTGATGAAATGTGCTTTGCGTGGTCCATCGTTTCCGCTTTATATCCCGCGTTCAAGCATTCTGAACGAACATCGTGCTATCCAAACCCTCAGTCAGTTCTAAACTTGGAAGGTATTAAGTTTCCCATGACAATTAATCAAATTTCAAAGTTTGAAAAGCAAAACCTAATTTCCGTTAACGTATATCGACTGCAAAAAATTGGAAAAAATTATCTGGTTGTGCCATATTATATACCTGAAAATAAGCGTCCTAACCATATAAACTTACTACTTTTACAAGACAGCTACTTTTTCTCAGATGATGATATTGATTTAAGCCCTATAAAATACCATTTTGTTTGGATTAAAGACCTTTCACGCTTACTATCAAGGCAATTGAGTCTTGATAAGCGTCGAAAATTTTTTTGTGATCGCTGCCTTCATTATTTCCGCACGCAGATAACACTAGATAAGCACACGTCCGAATGCTCTAAACACAAGACCTTAGCAATACCTCGGATGCCTGTAGAAGGCAATAATATTTTGGAATTTAATAATTTTAAACATAAGGAAAAAGCCCCGTTTGTTATATACGCAGACTCGGAAAGCTTGCTAATACCTGTAGTCGATGATATAGAAAAAAACACTCAAAAGGAACAAGAGCATGTCCCTTATAGCGTCGGTTATTATGTAAAATGTAATTATGACGATTCTCTATCATTTTATAAAAGTTACACAGGCCAAGACTGTATGCAGTGGTTTATGCGCGAGCTTCAACAATTTGCTGAAGACGTCGAGACGGTCTTTTTATGTGATTTGCCCATGGAACCGCTTACGCCTGCCCAACAACAAAGTTTTTTGGCCGCTACTCACTGCCATATATGTGAGAAGCCATTTACGGAAGACGATAAGCGTGTTAGAGATCACTCACACTTTACCGGAAAGTATCGAAACGCTGCACATGAGCACTGCAATCTACAGTACCAGGATTCGCACACAATACCTGTCCTATTCCATAACTTGAGTTGCTATGATGGGCACATGATAATACGGGCGCTATCTGAAATAGAGGGGAAGATTGATATATTACCTGTAAATAAAGAAAATTATATCTCATTTACGAAGCATATAATGGATAGTACTGTTCATTTTCGATTTATAGATAGTTTTCGCTTTCTTGCTAGCGGTCTGGATAAGCTTGCATCATACTTATGTGAATATCCTAACCTAAAAGCAGAGTTTGAACACCTGGGGGAAGAACTGAACTTACTTACCCGAAAGGGTGTTTTCCCTTATGATTATATGAACGCTTGGGAAAGATTGAATGAGACTGAACTCCCTCCTAAAGAGGCGTTTTATAACAGCTTAGAAGATGTAGCTATAAGTGACGCGCAATATTTAAATGCGCAGAAAGTTTGGCAAACTTTTAATTGCCGTACCATGCAAGATTACTCAGACTTATATCTTAAAACGGATGTAATGCTTTTAACGGATGTATTTGAAGCATTTAGGGGTATATCGCATAGGACATATGGTCTTGATCCTGCATGGTCGTATACCCTACCTGGTTATGCGTGGCAATGTTTATCCCTCTTAATTCATCGAGAAGATATGATAAAACTTGAGCTGCTTACTGATTTAGAGATGCTAACATTCATAGAAAAGGGAGTTCGCGGGGGGCTAAGTCAGTGTTCGAAGAGGTATGCAGAAGCCAACAACAAGTACACGCCAAATTATGACTCAACTAAAGAAGACTCCTATCTCATGTACTTTGATGTCAATAATCAATACGGCTGGGCAATGTCGCAATATCTACCTTATGGCGGCTTTAGATGGCTTTCAGAAAACGAGATATCTCACTTAAACATTAGTGAAATTTCAGATAAATCTGCCGAAGGGTTTATTTTGGAAGTGGACCTGGAAATACCTGAAAATTTGCATGATAAGTTTTCCGATTTTCCATTATGCCCTGACCATGAAAAACCACCTGGGGCAAAGAATGAGAAACTTTTGGCTACGCTACACAATAAAACAGAATACGTAATACACTATAGAAACTTAAAGCAAGCTCTAACTTTGGGTGCAAAATTGAGTAAAATACACCGAATATTAGCCTTTAAACAATCTCCATGGCTAAAATCATATATCGACCTCAACACGGGGCTGCGCCAAAATGCCAAGAATGAGTTTGAAAAGAATTTTTTTAAACTTATGAACAATGCCGTATTTGGAAAGACAATGGAGAATATCCGGAACCACTCTGACGTCAAACTTATAACGAAATGGGATGGCCGCTATGGCGCAGAAGCCTTAATATCCCGGCCAGAATTTAAAAGCAGCACAATTGTTTCCGAAAATTTAGTAATTGTCGAGCTTGCAAAAACACAAATTTATTTTAATAAGCCGATTTATGTCGGCATGTGTATTCTTGATTTGGCAAAGACTACGATTTATGGCTTTCACTACGAGTACATGGTTCCACGTTTTGACACCTGTAGTGTATTGTATACAGACACAGATAGTCTTATTTACGAAATTAAAAACCATGATGTGTATCAGATAATGAAACGAGATTGTGACGATTATTTTGATACCTCAGATTATGCCCGTGATAACGTTTATACGATTCCACAAGTGAACAAAAAGGTGCTGGGAATGATGAAAGATGAGAACAATGGCCGCATTATGACCCATTTTGTTGGTCTTAGGTCTAAAATGTATGCTATTAAACTGCTTTATACTCCAGACGAGATTGAGCAAGAACGGGTAAAACTAGAGAATTTAAACAAAGAGCGGGCGGAAATTGATAAGGTTTTATCTAACTTGGGCGTTACCAAAAAGATAAAGGGCATTAAAAGGTCTGTTATTAAAAATAAAATCACATTTGAAGATTACGTCACCTGCCTTGAAACTTGGTTGGAAAAGCCTATTTCACAGCGTCTAATTAGGTCCCAAAAACATGAGCTACATACTATAAAACAAACTAAAATCGGTCTCAGCCCTTATGATGATAAGCGGCAAATATCGAAATCTTCACCCGGCACATTACCATGGGGGCATTGCTCACTTATGCATGTGGATGACTAAGTTGATCAGGGTCTGTTCAACAGGTCAACAGACCAACAGGGTCTGTTCAGGTCAACAGGCCAACGGGGCAGTTCAACAGGGTCTGTTGATCAGGGTCTGTTCAGTTCAACAGGGTCTGTTCAGTTGTTCATTATTAGTATTATAATTATTCATATTATTATAACATTAGCACTCATATTATTATTATCATTAAAATTATTTTTATTACTAGAATAATCTACTAACGCGCACATATTATATCCTAACCTGTATAACTTTCAAAAGAGTCCATATTGGTTGTACAGTAAAAAGAAGGCCAAAATACTAACGCACACATATTATATCCTAACCTGTATAACTTTAAAAAGAGCCCATATTGGTTGTACAGTAAAAGAAGGCCAAAATACTAACGCACACATATTATATCCTAACCTGTATAACTTTAAAAAGAGCCCATATTGGTTGTACAGTAAAAGAAGGCCAAAATACTAACGCACACATATTATATCCTAACCTGTATAACTTTAAAAAGAGCCCATATTGGTTGTACAGTAAAAAGAAGGCCAAAATACTAACGCACACATATTATATCCTAACCTGTATAACTTTAAAAAGAGCCCATATTGGTTGTACAGTAAAAAGAAGGCCAAAATACTAACGCACACATATTATATCCTAACCTGTATAACTTTAAAAAGAGCCCATATTGGTTGTACAGTAAAAGAAGGCCAAAATTCCCCCTGTATAACTTTAAAAGAGCCCATATTGGTTATACAGTAAAAGAAGGCAAAAATTCCCCCTGTATAACTTAAAAAAGAGCCGTATATTATGTAATCTATAGAACTGTTTTCTGATTTCAAATCATTTGTGGTATAATTTTTTTCGTTTGGTTTTGCTTTGAAAATTCGTTTTTCCATAAAAATCGAATGGGGACAATGTGGGCCACGTTCACGTCGTGTCCCTGTTTAAACCGAGTGCCCTCTGGTAAGTGTAGTGTTTTTCAGGTATTTTTGCTCTTGCTCTCGTTTCAAGTTGTATGTATAAGTTAAGGATAATATTCTATCTATAAGCGAATATTGCACATTACTCCTACTCTGTTCAAATGCCCATACCCGCCAATGCCTTTTTCCATTCATTTTTTGTTAGTTTTTAAGTTTGTATATAGATATACCTTCTTGTGCGGTAATGTTCCTAATATAAATGTTGCTAATCCTAGTTTTTTAATTGTATGTAGATATGCCTATTCTTGCACGGTAAATGTTCCTAATATAAATGTTTCTAGTCCTAGTTTTTTAATTGTATGTAGATATGCCTATTCTTGCGCGCTAAATGTTTCTAATCCTTAGTTTTAACTGTAAATATTTTTCGCTAAATTTTGAATTGGAACGGCGGTGTTGCCGTTTCGACAATTTTTATGTTGAATAAGGGGAAATATTGGTTTGGCAACGCCATTAGTATTGGTTTGTCGATAAAATGGTGAGTGCATTATAAAAGCTAGGTTTACCGCCATTTTGTCATCATCGCCACACTTAGGTTTGTTAATAAATTGGTGAAGGCAATATTTGCTGATAGGGGCTTCTGGTTGCATAAGTTCAGGTAGTACCCAGATGGCGGGGGTATGCGCGAACGTAATTATAGATGGCGTCTGAAAATGCTGTTTGCCAAAAGGACATATTAGATCCCCGGTTGTCTAATTACGTGCCACGCGGCCTCTAACAATGTTCATTGCTGACATGTTATGGCGCATGCATACTGCCATGCCGTTAGGGTATTAGCTATATCAACTTTGGCCCTATTGGCCCGATCAACCCGGTTCTTTTTTTAAACGACTCATGACATCACTCTAAACACGTGACATACATCAGCTGTCGATTTTGACATTTGACAGGTGACATCTGACAGGTGACAGTTCTTAATTTACAGGTGACCGGTGTCGTTTTCGGGTCACGCGCAAGAACCCATTTCATAGACCCCAACTTCGCATGCGCAATATCCTAGGCCCATTGGTTCCGGAGATATGAGCCATAAAAATCCCTCCGAAATTAACATTGGAGTTCCCAGCCTGGTTTACCCTAATTTTGTACAGTATAAAACACCACCATAACCCCACTAAGGACCTTTTGTTCCAGCAATCTAATCAGATGTGCCCCCGTGGTTTCACGTTGTCTAACATTGTTTAGCAGTTTTAATCTATATGCTCTCGTAGCGTATTTTGCAAGGCTTTGAGGTTTGGCCCCAGAGGATTATGGTTCAAATCCCACCGAGGACAAAAACTTTTTTTCTGTTATTATTATATTTTAAAATATTTTAACTGATTTACAACGTCATACCTACCATCGCGGTAAACAAGATGCCTTATATGAAAAGCAGGTGGCGCTACAGGTCTCAAGATTACGGGTACGTACATCTCTCCCCGTTAGGTGGCACCCCTACCATAGACAAGGGAGATGCGCTTATGGTAAGGATAGATAGGCAACTCAACATACTAAATTGGTTCCCTTATAGCGCCATTCGTGTCTGGTTGAAGAACTAAATGTAGCACTGTGGGCGAGGGGCGGGGGGGTCGGCGCCACGCATGAAAATTTAAATTTTACAACTTTGAATTCAAATTTTCGTGCTTCTAACTCTGATGAAAAAGTTAGAAGCGCGAACCTTTTGAATTAAAGTCAATATATTTTGGGAGATTAAAAGAAAGTTGTAACTACGTTTCTGATATGACGACAAGCTTTATTAATATTAGATATTTACATAAATTAATATAATAACAAGGCAAGCTTTACCTAGGATTGTGCTGTAAAGAATTAACATAGGAACAGCGTTCAGCTTTAAATAGGATCCTCTGCTGCCATGCTCAATTTTTTGGTCATATCCAAAATGTGTGTGATAAACTCTATAAGTTTTTTGAATGCCAATCTGGTCTTTGCCACAGAGTAATGGATTTTGAATAGCATTTACCCAAAGTTTATGCATCTAAAAATACACGGACATTATACTAAGATCGTAAACTGTCATAACTCTAAGAAAATCAGTATATAAGTAATGTTTATGATTATTCAGGATGAAACGGTGTCCTGCATACATTTTTTTTAGATAGCAACAATATTTTGTATACAGTATAGGCGCAAGGTGTCTTTTTGGCTCTTCACGATGCACCCTTTTTATCACTTCGCTAAAACAACAAACAACTTACCTGGTAGCTTTTTGGAAACCTGTGCATTTTCACACGTTTCCCACTTTGTACTTTACATCCGGGAACCCAACAATAAATCACCATTTTAGCAAAATAAACTTAATAAACTTATACGTCGCGCCGCTTCGTTTAAAAATTTAATTTTAAAATGTCAATGTCACTTGGGTCCGACTCCGGAAGATATTTTTATTATGGATCAGCACATACGTCATATTTTCATCTTTATTGCACCTTAGCTGGTACGATTGAATTCAGAGAGAGAAAGATAGAGAACGTTCCTCACGCTCATTATAAATACATGTTTTGCCGCTACCAACGTTAGGATATGAACAACATTATAAAACAAAATACCTACAATAGCGCCATCATCGTCTGGTTGAAGAACTTAACGAACGGGGAACGATCCTCACCATTTAAGTTATCCTAGCCTGACCCCTACAATGATGTTACTATATAATCGGGGTAACACGTGATCTGGGTTCCGTTGGGACAAAAGTTAGGTTAGAATAATGTGTGGGGGGTTATGTGACAGCAGTGGAGGGTTCCACACAGGTCAATAGGGCCCTATATTACCGGCATCGGATACCCTCGGGCGATCATCGGGTAACCATCGGGTGACCACCGCTCGGGGTCGCTGACCTGCCTGAGCTAGCCTCGCGAATTATGCATAGGGTCTCGCGGTATCGCCTTCGATCATCATGCGCGCTCAACGCCTGTTGTGGAGGCTTCCTCCGCCGCGGGTCTGGGGCTCGCGCCGACCAAGTGACCACGCCCTAAAATGGTGATAAAACTGCAGATTTCGGCTCCCATGTTATTTCTTATGGAGTTTTGGGTTAGAACCCGCTCTGCTATACTACTACCCTGTACAGTATCAGCTTTTCGGGAAGTTGCGCGACAAATTTTTTTCAATTCAGCTTGATGAGGCAACAGCAATAAAGATGCTCATTTAATTGCCTATGTTCGATTTTGTGATGGATGGCTACTATTCTGCAAACTAACAGAACTCAAAGCAACAGCACTTACATTATTTGCTATCTTAAAGAATTTTCTAAACGAGGCAAACATAAAGTGGAAAAATTGCGTCAAAATATGTACCGATGGTGCTCGTACAATGTCTGGAATATTTCAAAGTGTACAAGCACTTGTGAAACAAAAATCTTCACATTGTACCTGGACACATTACATGATCCACAAAGAAGCTCTGGCTTCCAAAGAAACGAGTACTGGTCTGAATATTGTGCTAACGACTGTGGTAACCGTAGTAAATTATATAAAAAAGAGGCCCCTACAATCAAGAATCTTTTTTGCACTTTGTAATGACATGGGTGGGCAAGATGGTTATCACGTGGGACATTCCTGCAACGTGTTAAAGAATAGAAAGATAAAATCGCCATTTTTGTAGAAAAGGAACACCGACCGGAAGCCAAGAAGTTTCGAGATGATTTATTTGTGATGAAATTGAGCTGCTTTGTCGACATATTCGAAAAATTAAATACCTTGAATCTTCAACTCTAACTAGCAAACATACATATATGTTGGATACAAGTGATAAAGTTAATGCTTTTTGTAGAAAACTGGAATTGTGGAGCAGAAATGTAAAGCAAAAAAACCTAGAAATGTTTTCAAATATGGATGAACGTGTTAAAACTTACAAGGCCGAAGAATAACATGTGAAACTTGTTTTTGTAACCATTGAAAATCATTTAACCATGCTGGCAAAGAATTTTAAAAAGTGTTTTTTTGCTAACTTCAACTTGAAAGCAAGTTACGAGCGGGTTAGGGACCCATTTTAAAATACTCCCGATGGTACCCCAATTGCCGATGAAGAAATCTTTATAGACTTTACTGCAAGTGGCGAAATCAAAAGACAATGCAGTAATAAATCACTCTTTAAATTTTGGGCAGGGTTGGAAGATGAGTTTCCTGCACTGGAAATAAAATCATTTCGTATAATATTACTTGCAAGACCGGATTTTCTGCGGTGGTTGCTTTAAAGACAAAATATAGATCTCAGCTAAATGTAGAAAGAGAGCTTAGAGTGTCAATTTCTAATATTAAACCTTTATTCGAAAAACTCTACTCTGCAAGGCAGACCCAAGGGAGTCACTAATAAGGTAATTATCTGTAGTAATATATTAAGGAATAGGGAAATTATCGAAAATCATCCCGAAGATTTTTTGCCGTGGAAATCCTAATTTCCTAATGGCAAAAAATCTGAGAATGATTTTCTGATTATTTCCCAATCCCGAAATGTATTTTGAAGATTATTTACCCAATAAAAAACTAACGATTTCTGACGGGTGAGATTTTCACTTTTGACAAGGGTGATTTTCACCGGAGAGCGGGAGATTACTAACGATTTCTGACGGGTGAGATTTTCACTTTTGACAAGGGTGATTTTCACCGGAGAGCGGGAGATTATCGCTGAATAATCAGGTGAAAATCAACCCGCTTTTATAATGGATGAGGTAAATAATCAAATAAATTCATTTTGCAGTACTGATACAATTCTTTCAGTAAATTAAATAAACTTTTTTAGAATATTTTGTTTTTCATTCTTTCTCGATATGATGCTCGCGTCCTAATTTAGTTTTAGCACGCCTAGGGAGGCGTGCCCCACAGGTTGAGGAACGCTGCTATAGTCTTATCATCTAGTATTTACAGTGTAACCTAAACAGACACTTAGGTGTATAAAACAGTATGTTGACATATGTTTTTAAACTTTTACATGCCAGATTGTTTTTATGTGAAAATGGATTACTGTATAATTAAATAAATATATTTTAATATGACGTATAAATATGTATATATTTGAGAACTTTGTCCTCTAGCCACTTGCTGAGACCTTATACAATTAGGATTTACCAAGTTATGCTAAAACAGCTATTCTCTGGGCTACATGCCCCAACGAGCGCTAAATTAAGTAGCAGAATTTGGCGTATTTTGACTAACACTGTTAGTACTAAAATACAAACTCAAATTGCAGAAACTACCGGGAAAGAAAATAATGAATATTTTTTCCAATGATAGGATGCTACGCTGCTGCTACCTGTAGACCGGTTTCGAACTCTTTGGTTCTCATCAGTACGGGGCAAGCATGACAAGCGAGCACACCTACCATTGGAAAATCGAAACAGCCTATAGCCACAATATTCAGCGCTCGTTGGGGCATGTAGCCCAGAGAATAGCTGTTTTAGCATAATTTGGTTAATCCTTATTGTATAAGGTCTCAGCAAGTGGTTAGAGGCAAAGTTCTCACATATATACATATTTATATGTCATATTATGATTATCACTTGCCAAGTAGTATTCTGTTACTATTTGTTGTGTTTATAGTACCATACGGTATTTTTCACATCATATTGCTAGAAACTTCTGGAGGATTGCGCCACCTGTATTGTACTGCCTAGGCAGAACAATATTGTGGCTATAGGATGTTTCGATTTTCCAATGGTAGGTGTGCTCGCTTGTCATGCTTGTCCTGTACTGACGAGAACCAAAGAAATCGAAACCGGTCCGGTCTACAGGTAGCAGCAGCGTAGCATCCTATCACTGGAAGTAAAGATTCATTTTTTTCTATCCCGGTAGTTTCTGCAATTTGAGTTTGTATTTTAGTACTAGCAGTGTTAGTTAAAATACGCAAAATTTCGCTATTTAATTCAGCGCTCGTTGGGGCATGTAGCCCACAGAATAGCTGTTTTAGCATAATTTGGTAAATCCTTATTGTATAAGGTCTCGGGAAGTGGCCAGAGGACAAAGTTCTCACATATATACATATTTATATGTCATATTATGATTACCACTTCCAAGTAGTATTCTTTTACTATTTAAAATAAATTTTAATTTTTAGAAAACAATGAATTTCCGCCGTTCTTGGTAATATCGCTTCAAATAAAAGGTGTTTTATCAAATTTTCAGGAGCTGTCGGTAGCCCATGGCCTTACCGTAACCGAAACAAAAAAATACACCGATTACATTCCAAGGTATATTGAACAAATGGATAAAATAGTTGCTGAAACATATCAAAAAACAAGAGGTAAGTATTTATTCTAAAAGTGTACGGTCTACCGAATTTTTCAATATTTAGGATACTGAACAAAAACGATTTAGACATGTCTATAAACTTTAACGGCATATAAGATGCTATATATAGGATACCAGACTTACTTATCATATTTAACAAAAAAGAAAACCGCTCAATCAAAAAATATATTGGAAATATTGTATTTATATAGCTCCAACTAGGGGTGCCAATCCCAGGATCACGGAGAAGAAAACGTGCATGGGAAATCACGGGATCGATTAATAATTTTATGGTAGGATTAATCTCGAAATGTGCTTTAACATTATAAGCGTCTATTGGTAATATTATGTTACGTTTCAGAACATGGTGGAGTGGCTGACTTGACATGGTTATCTATTGATTACAATACTAAAAGATTTGATTTTAAAAAGCGCTAATTAAACAAGGCATCAATTATGAGCCCGGAATCTAAGGTTATGAAAACGAAAGTCATGTAGCTAATAATATTCTGCAAAACAGATACGCTGTTAGAGTTCATGGTAAAGGAATCGCACAAAAGTAAAATAACCCTCAAAGACATTCTAGTCTGATATTCGGAGCTAGCTCAAAAATGTTCTAAACTTTTAAAAGATAACTGTTTTTAAATAGGTACCAAAAAATATTTCCTTTGTTAAACGTAATTTAGAACAACTTTTTTGCTTGTTGAGGGGAGAGTTTATTAATTACACATTTGATCGAATTTTACTATTGACCTCCACGCTTCTGGCCAACCTAACTTTGAAATACATATGCGAGATGTTACACGTGGCGACATCTCGTAGCAATTGAGCTATCCACCCAACCAGACCAGCGATGTCTTAGAGAAGACCAAACGCTGGAATGGATCCCACACCGCATAAGCAGGTATCTAAAGTCAGGTGGCGCTGAAAGCCAATCGTCGGTTTCTGTGAACCGAAAACGTGATATTAAAGAAAGATGTTTGTCCCTTTTCTTTCCGTCAGACCCAATCCTTGGACGCGTTTCGCCGTATTACGGCTCATCGGCAAGGCTATAGAGTCTGACGAAAAGGAAAGGGACCTTACAGTGTTTTCAACACATAATGTATTAATACATATGCGAGATGTTACACGTGGCGACATCTCGTAGCAATCTCTTTTCGTCAGACTCTATAGCCTTGCCGATGAGCCGTAATACGGATCTACACCAAATTGACCGAGACTTCAACCTAGCAAGCTTTATTCAAAATTAATGCACCGAATTTAATACTTTTAAAATGAAAAGACACTTAATTATTTCAAATTAATTTTTCTTCTTTTATCACATGTCTATTTCACCTCTAACTCGTTAACTGATTACCCGATTTCATTTTTCTTGGCACGGGTGGATAGGCAATTTAATGCCCTTTGCAACGATGTATCACTCGACAGGTAGTGCCATTTGACATTTCAAAGTAAGATTGACTGGGGGTGTGGAGGTCAACAGTAAAATTCGATTAAATGTGTATTTAAACTTTCCCCTCGACATTAAAATTGAAGTGTTTTTATCAAATCTTATCTCCCTCAAAATCAAGAGCTATTTAGGGTGGTTCGTTTTGAAATAAAAACCCTGTATAGAGTGTGCCCAAGAAGTCTTAGTATGGCAAATATCACAGTGAGTACTAACTACCACCAAAATGTACTATTGCTTTTAAATAAAGTCGTTCTTTTTAGTGCGGAGAACGAGGTTTGCTGGAATAAATTATTTAGATATTCCCTAACGGGTAAATTAAAATGTAGGGCACTTCATCTTGTTAAAAAAATGGATCATAATCTACATCCTCTTCAATCAATTAATAACTGTTAAAACTGCCGGGAAGAAAACCTCGTCCAAAAAAGGGGATCAATGCTGAGTGTGCGTTTCTTCAGACCATTGGGGGAATGAGGATTGCTATAAGACGAATTTTTGTAAATGTATCTAGTCACAGCACCATTAAGACAAAAACTTGATTTCTCATTAAAACATATCCGGCAAAGCAAGTTCGTTGCTGCTGTCATAACATTTAGCATCTGCTGATAAAATTGTAACCTCTCTGTTATGTAATTGTAATTGTTAGTTTTTGCACAAGTTTTACATTCAATGAATGAAATAAGTGTATTTTTTTTTAACTTCATGAACTTGAAAGGTAGATTCACTTCTACAAACTTCAGTGACAATATTCACTAATTTTCTTGGTTCAACCATAATTGTTCCAAGAACTTGGGATTAAAACGATTTAAACAGATGGAAGAAGACTTCGTCGTGCATGCATATTTTGCCATAGGGTTGGTAACAAATTTTTAGAAATAGCACTTTTTACATGACTAGGAGAAATTGGTCTATCTGGAAAAGACAGATCTAGATTTATCTGCTTTGTTAAAATTGCGATGTGACTATAGAAAAAAAATATTTTAACTTTGCCCTTGTCCTCTAAATTTTTAAATTAAAATTATCTTCAAACAAAACTGAACTGCGCTGAACATTCGAAAACGTTAGAGAACGTTAGCGATCATCTACGTCTAGACCGCCGCAAGTTCAAGGGTAGTTCGTGTTCGTATGTATTTTCATAGAGGGGGAAGCTTGAGGCAGAACACGCTGCAGGAGGGATTGTATAGGTATAAATACAGCAAACTATGGTGAAACACTAAGTTTTTAATTTAACGAACGGGCTAAAACAAAAAGTCACACCAGGGCGTTAGAAGATAAATATAAATAAAATCCCTTACTGCAACCCTAAGGGTTGATACCAAGATGGCTAGCACCGCATTAATTTACAAAAAACGAACGTCGGGATGGTACTTTGGCAAATAAATGTTATTTACCTTCATGCATACAAGAGTACTTCCACAGCACCAGAAATCTAATATTCCGTCAACTACTCTCCGAAGCTGGCTTGACTTCCGAAGAGGAAAGATCAGCTTTAAAAGCTATCCAAACCTCTAAGTGGCTGGCGCAGAATATACCACGTTCAGCTTCAGTGTCACGGTGCACCAAAACAAAACTAGCCGTACTTACAGATTTTTAATTCGGTAAGGCCCTTCAAAAAGCAATAGAAACTTTTTGGTCTCTGAATTTAAAGCGGCAGATTTGGGGTGGGTCACTGCCATCTCCATGAACAGGCCGTCATGCCTCTTTTGACAGGTTTATATTGTTTTGATAGATCATTTTGGTGTTTCCTTTAAGTTTTCAGTTATTTTTCGAAGGCAATACTTAGTGATGATACCATAGGCTAGTTTATAGCTTGCATCACTCTTCACGTACTTATACTAATCATCGAAATACAAAATACATTTAATATACAATTCTGTACCTCATTTCATATAATTTAAGACATCTTTAACTTATAAATATCAATTTTATTACCTACATGCCATATAGCTTCTGTAATAAATTCCATCTTCTAATGTGACGTCACGATCCTAACATGATGGCCTATTCATGGAGACGGCAGTGCCTTAGGAGAACTACAGTCCCAGGCGTAAAGCCAGCGTAGGGTCTCCCAGGGTTGTGCTCTTTTCTACGAGCGGCCTTCCCCAAAAATGTCGCTTTAAACAAAATTCGTTTTTCTTTTATGATAAGGCACAGCACTGCAGGATTAATCCTTTAGGGCGCTCTGCGAGCGGTGCGTGTCCGCAGGAAATGATTTACGTTGGTCTTGAATCTTTGGAGATTATACTCGTTGGGGAACACGGCCTCAGGGAGGTCGTTCCAAAGTGATGACGTTCTCCAGATGAAAGAATTTTTAAACAGCTGCAGGCTATCCACAAAATCTGTACCAGGTGGCCGCAGTCGTTCAGGCAAGAGCCCTAGGCGATATTTACGGAACTGTAATTTATTTGGGGTGAACCCAGTTGATTCGTGGATAATGTTGTTTAAAAACTGTAGCAAATTTTACCACTTCAAAGACCCACTTCGAAGGTCAACCTCGTATGTTTTTCGTGGCAGTAGGCATAAAATAACCTACCTAACTCCTTTATTACGCGTTTTGAAGGGTTAGCCACGGGATGGCAGACCGAGGTATAGATTACCCGAATATTATAGGCATTGAGAGCCTTCCTCAATCGCACGCGCGCGTAGCGGATATAAAGTAACGTGTTTGGCAAAAACGAGGAAGGTTCCAGAGACATCGAGGGCAATCAGGTCGTTCCTAAATCGAACTTTTTGTCTTGCACATAATCCATTTAATGTCGGGTGACATATTGATTTACCAGACCTCTCTCCGTAACGCCAACCAACACTTATAGGTACCAAAATGTCTCAGGGCCACGTGAAAGCCTAAATACATTTTTGCTTTTGTTCATCTGGCACGCATAACGAGTTCACATTCACTCGTCGAAGATAAAGGACGTCATTAACCCTTGAGCGCCCGAATTTTCTTTTTTTGTATTTTTGTTGATTATTCTTGTTCAGTTCTACTACTAATGACAATAAAAGGGATTTTTATAGGTTTAATTTTTTTTATTTTTTTTTGTAAATCACAAAAAAATAACGTTACATTGCAACGCTGGGCACATTTATTTTGGTGTCATAATAAGGCGATGAAACCATTTTTAGCGCATACGTGAAAATCTCTAAAAAAACTTATTAGCATATTAACTATCAACACCAAGAAGCCAACAAAAACTATTTACAATGAGAATTAACATTACAGTCTAAACAGAGACCAACATCACATTTACGACACATCGTTCTCGCACTAGTACTGCAACCTTCCATTGCACATCTCCTCCACTTCTTGTCCGGGATGGATATAAGTAGATGATCAATTCTATCGTATCGAATCCTGTCACCTATTCGACTTCCCTGAATACTTGACAATGAGGCCGAGAGGGGCCTACCAGCCACCTTAGATGCTGTTCCATATGTTTGCAAATACGTATTGACAATATCTCTTTTAAATTGTAACCGAGTTACAGATTTTCCAGATCTGTTGCCCAAGGTAAAAGCATCCTCGTCAATGGATTCGGGCCTTGCGTTGTTTTGTAGTTTTATTTCTGCCTGAGCTCGTAATTGACGAGGAGGAAGATGGTTCAAGTCTCCTTTAAGATCTTCATCTCCAGATTCTTCGTCTGTCTGCACATTCACTTCTGGAGGTTCTGTACATATCGCCTCCACGCCCAGGTCATCATTGTAGGCGATTTGAAGAGCTTCTTCTAGAGTAAACCATTTTCTAAAATAAAACATAAAATGTTGCTACAATACGGCAGTGTAAGCGCCTAGCCTTACATACAGGGTCGTTGGTATGTATGGAAACGGTCGATTATTTCTTAAAGTAAAACAGTCAGCAAAAAATATTTTAGATAAAAATTTTAGGGTTTTTTAAGGTGTATTAGAATTTAAAAAAAATAAGTATACAGGTTGAGTCAGAAAACCGTAGAGAAACAAAGTTACTTTTTTTTTAAATGGAACACCCTATATCTTCGAATATTTTTGGATTTTGCATAAAATAGCAATTATTTTTTAATACATGCATTATAAGTCTAAACTTAAGGGGATTCTTACTTTTAAAAATAGGTATAAATTTGGAGATTTTTTAAAAAGGAATTGTGACTGATATAATTATCCGATGATATTGAAAAAAATATGTGTTGTACAAATAACTCAAACTTAGAGTCCTCTTCAACCAGAATTTTCAAACAATCAATAGGAGGCCTATTAAAATAAATCAAAGTCAGTCAAAACTTGCCCAAATTTAAAAAATAATTACGCATGTATATTTACAAATAATTAAAAAATAATGGAAGAGGACCCTTTTTACACAAGTTCGTAATGTGACATTAAAATTTGAAACAATTTGATGCATTAGAACTGCCACAATTCCTTTTTAAAAATTGATTGTTTTTGAATTAAAAATACTAAATTCGAAGCGTTTACGCTTCTATCCTTCACATGTTTCTTTCTCGGTCGAGACGCGGACCGCGACGACACGTCGACACAGTGAGAAATTCCTGGTATTGCTTTACGTGCTGATATCGGTAGGTATTAGCGCAGTGGTGGAGTAGTGTTGAATTTTTGTCGTTATATTTTATAACTTTTATGTGTCCAAGTACTGTGCAATAATGGGAAATAAAAAAATAAAGAAACTAAATAGCCATAGAAAAAACATTACTTTAATTGCAAAACGAAGGTAAGTAGATATTATTAATATTATTTTATTAAATAAGTATAAGTATTGGCACTTTTTGTCGTCCATAAGGTGGTGTTATCAAATTTTGTATTCGATGTATCGCCTCCGGGGGCCGCCTTAATCAAGTTAATTTTTTTAAATACGTATCAGGAATTGTTATTGCATTTTTCAATCATTTTTGGCCTTCTTAATTCGATCATTTTAAAATAAATATTTAAGGCACCTGCCGTAAGAGTGCTATGTGTTGGAGAGAGACAGTAGATGGATTTTTGTTAAATACATCGCTACTATTTGATTTTTGAATCAACCAGGTACATATCTAAGATCACACTTCACAGGATCATTTCTGTAGTATATCTTCGCAATCTCTTTACTCAAAAGTAGGTACATATCTAACGTTAGGAGGGCGAAAGCTACCGAATAACATAATCAAAAATTCAGGTCCGTATTTAAACAAATTTACCTTTGAAAAGTTTTTAAAAGTAAATTTTTTTAAATACGGAAATGCAAAAAAACTGTATCTTCGGAAATAGTCGGAATCATAAATACCAACAACTTTCAAGGTCGCTGAGGAAGAATATGAATGAAGACAGTTCAAATAATAAGCATAATTTAAAATGAATTGAGTATTGTATCGGTAAACTTGCGTATAAATCCTATAACATAGTATTTCCAGGTACGCAAAAATTCATAAAAAAAAAATAGAAATCTGTATGGCCAAAGAAGCTTCTACTAAGTTGACCGTTGAAAAGAGGGAAATGAAAGGAAATATATCAGAATTAGAGACTTCTCAGACCTCTCAGACCCCAGTTATGCAGTCTCCTTTATTATCAGTAACGCCAGTCGACAGGTAAACTTCGTCGTTCCTTTTTTAAAATATTCTTATTAGAAAATAAACTGTTTCAGCATTTGATCCAATATAATAGTGGAAGGTAGCGAAACTAATATCAATTCATCGGATCTAGAACAACCTTGTTCCTCAAAATCACAACTGATAAATAAAAGGTTGTACCATGCATCGTACTGCTTGATAAAGTAACTAATATTGTTCATAAATTGTAGCGCACCTTACATACACCTAATGAAGCTATGGAGGATACCGAATATATAGGTGCTGAAATTATAAATGATAGCACCTTTAGTCCTACAAATAAAGCAAAAGGGAAAAAAGGTGATGTAAGCCATTATTACTAAATATTAAATGCTAATTTATTTATTTAACAATAACATTTTAGATCTATGGAACATGAATCTTCTCTTCTAGAAGGTAATCGAATAGTAAACATTAGGCATTTCTGTGAAGAAATTGTTTCATTCAATCACTGCGGACTGTTCTCCTATACATCACAAGAGCTGGAAATAATAAAGGAAACAAGGAAGGGAATTATATCAAACATTGTTATTAAATGCAAAATGTGCCGAGTGGAAAAGACCGTCACAACAAGCCGGAGCGTCGCAAAATTAAATTCAAATCAGGCATCTGTTTTAGCAACAATAAGTTTAGTATTGGTTGTGGATATTCACAGCTGTCAGAATTTTTCAGCACTCTTGACATTCCACCAATAGGCTACAAACTGTACAAAATAGAGGAAGAAAAGTTACAGCAAGTTATAAAACAGGAAAACTGGAAGACCATGAAGGAAGCTGGCGCAGAAGAAGCCAAGATCGCTAAAGAAAATGGTGAGGTGGATGAAGATGGAATTCCACAAATAACAGTCATAGCCGATGGAGCATGGTGCAAGAGATCATATCGCTCAGCCTATAACGCCCATTCCGGAGCGGTCAGAAAACAGGCAAACTGCTATATTTGGGTGTAAGAAATAAGTATTGTGCGATGTGCCAATTAAATCCTTCTATAGATCATCTCTGCTTTAAGAATTGGTCTGGCACATCAACGTCTATGGAAAGTGATATTGTACTTGAAGGTTTCAAACGTAGCATAGAGATGCATGGGGTAAAATATTCACATCTAGTTGGCGATAGAGATAGAAGCGTTTTCAAAAAACTGCAGATTGACAAACCGTACGGAAACTTTTCCATACAGAAAGTCGAATGTTCCAACCACCTTCTAAGAAATTATTGCAATGACCTTACACAGCTGAACACAAAAAAATTAAGTTCAAAATGTATTGCTATCAGTAGTAACTTAAAGACAACTTTAAAAAACAACATCCAAAGATTAAGAGTGGCTATAGATTGCGCTGTAAAATATAGGCGAGAAGAAAAGGTTTCTTTCCAACAACAGGTGATAAATCTCAGGAAAGATATTGAAAACAGCATATCACACGTGTTGGTGATCACTCGCAATGTGACAAATATTTTTGCAAAGGTAAAAAGCCAAATGAATCCAACCTTATTCCAAATATGAAACAATGTGGACTATATAATGATATTATGTCTCATGCAAACCGGCTTATTTATAACAGTAGAAGCTTGATCAAAAATATGACAAATAATAACACCGAATGCTTCAATAACGTCATTGCAAAATTCATTTCGGGAAAAAGGATAGACTTTTCCAAGAAAGGTGGATACTCGCTACGTTGTCAGGTTGCGGGAATTTCCTTTAACAAAGGACCCGATTATCACTACGTTTTACATAAAGCCCTAACAGGTTCGAGCCCAGGAAGGATTACCAAGTGCAGGGGCAGTTGCATGTAACAAAAAGAGACTTTTGCTATTTTGTGGTGTGGACCCCAAAAGGATTAATCTACGATAAAATTACGCGGAATGATGATTTCTTCAATAACATAAAAGAAAAACTAAAAATCTTTTATTTTAATCATTATTTACCAGAGATTTTGAAAATGGAATATAAAATAATACATGTTTAAAACCTTTAAATTAATTTTTTTTTACATTTTATTATAATATCACAAGAGGAAAACTTTGTCGCTAACCTAAAAGATTCAAGTGCAGGGGCATGCAATTTTATGAACATTTGCGCTAAGAGTGCCTTTGTTTTCAAGAGACAGGCCATCAAAGTTTTACTTTAAAATTTCATTTTTTCAGATAATTTCTAGGTTCTAGAATTTTTCTTTTACAACTGACAGCTGTCACAAACTGCTGTTATCAAAAAAAAGGTGTAAACCAAACTTAACATCAACATCTCAATGTTCATAAAAGGTTTTCGTCATGAAATTGCATGAGGAATCACCCACTTGAATATTTTAGGTTACTTTGAAAACACCCTGTATATATTTTTATATATATATTATTAATTTATATATTGTTTCAACGCCTTAGGGTTGATTTTGAAAATGGCTTCTTATTGACCACATTTATCCCAAAATAAACTTATATTCCCATATGAAGCTTCCTACTTTAAGTGAGTGAGTGAATACAGTCACATGTAAGGATTTTATATTGGTATATTATATATTATTATGTATCTATAAAATAACAATTTATTAAAATATATTTATCAGCTATATACCTACTACATACAATTTGTAATTTATGTAGATTAGTGGATTTATTTTCAATACTTTCTTTGTCACCCTCTACGCTACTGAAAAATAGCAAAATACATAATAATATGAATTAAAGTCTATCAGAAATTAGTTTTATTTTAAAGCAATATTCGCCCAGCACTGCACAAAGCGACCTTCAGGAATTCGTCGATCTCAGTAGACCAGTTAATTACAGCACATCACAAAGCGACGTTCACGCGAGTAACGAATTTGTCAACTGTTGCATGAGGTGTACTCTATTCAACTTAGATATGTATACACGTCGGTTTCACCGCGCTACGCGTAGCCAAATACAGATTAAAATTAGAAATGCGACGACTAGAAAAAAGTAAGAATCCCCTTAATAGTTTCCGAGATATCGACTTTTAAAAAATGACATTTTTGAAATTTGACAGCTTCTAGCTTTCTAACGGTACGTTTTAGAGTAAAACGGCTTACATGTCCCTATCTTACTTTTTTATTGTCTTCCCAAAAACATCAACTTCCGGTTAAACCGGATGTAACTCAAAAGCCAGAAATACAGTACTTCCGGTTTAAGCGGAAGTTGATGTTTTTGGGTAGATCATAAAAAAGTAAGATAGGGACATGCAAGCCGTTTTACTCTAAAACGTACCGTTAGAAAGCTAGAAGCTGTCAAAGTTCAAAAATGTAATTTTTCAAAAGTCGATATCTCGGAAACTATTAGGTTTAGACTTAGAATGCACTTATTAAAAAATATTTGTTATTTCATGCTAAATCCAAAAATATTCGAAGATATAGGGTGTTCCATTTAAAAAAAGGTAACTTTGCTTCCCTACGGTTTTCTGACTCATCCTGTATACTTATTTTTTTAAAATTCTAATACATCCTAAAAATCCTTAAAACTTTTATCTAAAATATTTTTTATTAACTGTTATACTTTAAGAAATAATCGACCGTTTCCATACATACCAACGACCCTGTATATGTAACGATCAACTTTTGGAACATTTAGAAAAAACTGTATAAAAAAATTTTTTGAAGCTAATGTTTTATTATAAACATACAGGTTTTCTAAGTATAATAATACCATATAAATGACAAATATAAAGGAGAATAAATTTTCTAATACTTACTTCAGATTTACATCCATTTTTTTTTTCACTTTCGAATAAATGTATCAATCAAAGGCATTAAAACATAAACACTATAGCCGACTCGCAATTAAAGTGATGCAAATCCGTCCATTCAAGAGCTTTAGAATGGATAGGTAGCTCCATCTCTTAGATTCGAGTGGGCGTATTGAAATAGCAATTTTTTTTTTCGGTCGCCAAACTTGTTATATATATGTAACGCTAGGCGCTTATGGGTTTTAAACAAGACAAATTTTTCACTAAGGGCCTCTTTTTGAGCTGCTCACGAATATTTTGCAGTTTCTTGTCTTCTAACTGAAACTGCTTTATTTTTTGTTATAATTTAAGAAAATCCTCCGAGAGCTTAAGTACGCTAAGGACGGCGATTGATCTTTTAATAGGCGTAGAAAGCCTAACAGATGCAAACCGCGATGATGTTTTCTGTTTTTTTTTATGTGTTTTATACTAAAATCAAACTCTTAAAGTGATAAAGCCCACCGGTAACTCGAGAAGAAAGTAGCCCGCACGTGTTCAGATAGGATACAGCCTAAGGGCACCCGTAGACGAACGACTTTTGTAGTTCGACAAATTTGTCGCTGCAAATAGAATGCATAATTTTAAATACAGTCGTGCATTCAAGCTAATATTTTGTAGTCGCTATCAACTACGGCGGGCGTCAGTCGCCAGGGATGCAGCTTGTTTTATTTTTTGGGTTAGACGCAGCGTCATAAAAGATGGTAGAAAGTATCTAACGCACAAGTCTTAATAATAATAAGTCCTAGCAGTAAATTTATTTTATTTGTATTGTTTCATTATATCGGGAATGATGGCGAAATAGACTGAAAAATTAATTACTGAGTTCGAACTGCGGCATGGACTTTGTAATATAACATTACCATAATATAGTGATGGTAATTTAAAGTTGAACTTATGAGAGGAAGTGTGGAAAGAAGCTATACCTGAATGGAATAATTTGGATATCAATTTATCAGGATGATTTATCAAATCCGGATAAATGTCGCACAAGGACAAGAGCAATACACGCAAACTACCAAATCCATTTTCTACTGGCAATACTGTCAATTTTGTAATTATTTAAGTTTACAAAATGTGGTTCGTCTGCACACAACAACTATAATCGCCAGCCGCTGCGTCTCGGCGGTACATCTGTAGCGCTACAAAAGTCGCTCGTCAGCGGGTGCCCTTATTCTGAGTATAAACCACGAACGTACGTCCCAACAAAATTACGCCCCATTTATTAAACACAAAAGCCAATGGTAAAACTTCTGTTTCAAAAATACCGTAGCGGCGCTCGCGGGCCAGTAGTGTGCGGCTTGCTCAAGCCACGACTCGCCGTTCTTCATCGACCATCTGATAGAGTTGCGCGGCGACCTCTACGTCGCTAGTATCTGTCTTTACATAAAAAGTTAGGTTTGGATCAGGGTAATACAATAGATATCTTCGGGAAGTCTATAATCAACAATTGCTTAAATGCGATCCGGATCGGGCCTAAATTCCTCCTTATTTTTTTTTATGATAGGGCACAGCACTGCAGGATAAATCCTTTATGGCACTCTGGGAGCGGTGCGTGTGCGCAGGAAACGATTCACGTTGCTCTTAAATCTTTGAAGATTATACTCGTTGGGGAACACGATCTCAGGGAGGTCGTTCCAGAGTGATGATGTTCTCCAGATGAAAGAATTTTGAAACAGTGTCGTTCGAGGGACACTAAGCTGAACCACGTACCGGTGGGCTGCAGTGGCTCGTCGTGTATTTCTACCATGCACCACTCTGGGTTAGACTCAAGTCGCCAACCTGCCTTCGCTGTTCAAGGCTTTCCAGGTTGTTTGTCAGACTATGGTCACCGATCAAGCGAATGGCTCGTCTTTGAATGGAACCTTGCAATCTCAGGGTATGTTTAGGAGCAGAGCCCCAAATATGCGAACAGTACTCCAGCGATGGTCGAATTTGGGCTATATAGAGCATCAAAAGTTGTTGGGGTGTATAGAGGTTCCTTGTTCGGAAAAGTACTCCAAGCTTCTGCGAGGCTGCCTTAGCAATGGCCGCAACGTGGCTATGCCAAGACATATGACTATCCAAATTAACGCCCAATAAATGAATTGATGAAGCCAAGGGAATCGAGTGTCTCGCCATAACTATATCCAGTCCTTCATCATTAACTTTTTTAGAAAAAACTGCCGCCTGGGTCTTTTTATCGTTAAATTCTACTTGATTACTGTCACCCCAAGACAGAATTTCTTCCAGGTCTTTGTTGAGATGTGAGACCTCTTGCTGCCTACAGAGATGTGCATTAGCAGCCGATGTCCGTGCATCCAAAGTAAGTTGTGTTCATAATAATAAGTTAAACAGGGTTTACTCGAAAAAACCGTTTAATATACTCTTTTAATATTTTTATTTCACACTCCGAAAGGTTTCCGTGAACAATCGCCTGATAATCCGATTTCCGGTATCTATGGCTGGCACTGCGAGCCATTCACTATTAACGAGTTTAAGTATTTGATTTTGCAAATCTATTTTTGCAGTCACTAATCGCAAAAAAATCAATACCTAATATAGCCGGAATAGTAGCTCCGAAATAATAAAAAACTTGTACTTAAATTCATTTTGGACTATTGCAAGTTTCAAATTCACCTGAAAATTCACACGCATAGGCTTACATTTTAATGCTCCTGAAATGCATACACCTGTGCTAGGAATAATCTCCTCGTGAAAATTGGCCAACTGAGACCACACCACCTCGGATAAACAGCACACTTGGCTGCCCGTGTCAATGGGCGCGGGAAAACTTAAATACAAATTTTTATTGATACTACTAATGGTCTATCATTTAAAAAGTCATGACTAAGGTCGCAGTCTTCAGGTAGCAAATCGTACCGAGGGTTGTTTTTCATATCAGAGGCCACAAGTATCCCAGTTACAGTAGGCCGCTCTGGTAACTGGTACTCTCGTTTCCTGATTTGCCTTCCTCTTCAAGGGAATTCAGTGCGGTTACGGCCATAGATTTGTTGGTTGCTCTATCATTTTTATTTAAAAACGTTTTATTTTTATAATCAAACTTGTAGAAATGATCTCGTTTTTTGGGGTGCGGTGGGAGAAAAGTAGTTTTTTGTAGGTGGAGATAAAGGGTAAATATTTGTATGACAATAAATGTCAGCCCTTTTGAGATGATCTAGGGCCTCAGGTAAATTTGTACATTGTTATAAAAGCATAGACACATGAGGTGGTAAGGTTCTTGCCACCGTTACTAACAACATTTCATTGCTATTTGGGGGATTCAAATGTATAGCTAAAATTAAAATATTATTAAAAAAGTTAATGAAAGATTCTCCCTCTTTATACGTTTTTGTCTCGATCTTAACCCTCGCTTGCCACTGCACGTGATCATTCCAATAATTATTTAAAAATTGCACCTTAAATTCTGGACAGGTAGAAAATGTATCTAAAAAGGCATCGGCCCATATTTTGGCTAAATTTTTAAAAGCATCCGTAACCAGATATTTAAAGTCCTTAAATTCTAGGTTTTTTACATTAAATCCCTCTTTCGCTTAAAGATCCATTGGATTGGTCAGTTCGGGGTCAAATATCGGATTTTTTTTGGTGATTGCTGATGGATTACAAGAACCATTATTACCCATATTTGAAACATAACTACCACACAGGAAGTTGTATTGTTTAGGTTTAGAGGCTGTTGCATAACTTGGGTTACTGATTGTGTTATAGCATCTGGCGTCATAACCAAATTCTGAGGAGCTCCTTGTGATGGGGGTAAGAATTGTGGTGCAAGAGTAGGGGGATGTATCCAGCCTGAGGTGGTATTGGTGGCTAACATTATGGCATAGTTTGACCCCTTTTAGGGCCAGACAAATGTAATGGAACCCTCCTATGTTGGTTTTCTGGGGTAGGTTGACTAACTAACTGAACTAACCTGAACCCATATTTTCAAAAATGGAAGATTTCGGTAAATCCGAGCAAAACTGTCTGTGCAACTTTGACAAAAAAGTTCACCAATAACCGGATTATTGTACCATTGAAGATTAACGAGACGAAAATAATTCCCCATAGACGACTAAAACACCTAGGACTGATCATTGACGAACGACTATCCTTTAATCCTCACATTTCCGAAACCTTAAAAAAGGGCTTTGCAGCAATGCAAAGCCTTTATCCCCTCTTATCTAAACACTCCTCACTAGCTCCTTACAACAAAGCACTAATATATAAACAAATAATAAGACCTGTTCTAACCTACGGAGCCCCTATATGGTGTAGCGCCTCCGACACTCAGCTTAATCGGATGCTGAGGATGGAGAATAAAATCCTCCGATGTGTGACGTCATCTAATAGATACGTCAGAGTCGCGGATCTACACCATATGGCGGCAATAGACAATATAATTGACCATATACGTGACATTTCAAACAAATTTTACATGCACAAACTAACAAACTCACCACTGACAAGAAATATTACAGACAGACGTTTTGATAATGACGAACAGACGACGCACAAACCACTTTACTACAAACTACCTATATACCACCTCCCATTGGCAAACGAACAACAACAGCAATAACAAACATAAATTAACATTGAATGGAAATACAAACAAACAAACACAAACAAACAAAAACAAATTTTTCTAAATCTACGGACGGACGAACGAACGTACATTAGACAGTCAAGTTAATTAAAATAAATATAAATTAAAATAAAACAAGACAAGCATGCACAAGGGCTGAATCTGTGACGTACTCTAAGGAAAACTAAACGGACCAGCCCGAAATGCATGCCAACGGGCTTGGACACGCCAGTGGGAGAAGACTCTGACTGACATACTCATAAGGACCACCTGAATGATGGCTGCTTTCCACCGTCCTGACGGTTGGGCAGGGGTCATCCGCTGCTAGCATCAAATTATCTGCTATGGGCGGATATAAAACATCGTACTTGATAATATAATTTGACTAGGTTTTTTAGTATTTTTCCCAGAATGCTCTGCTATTGGTATTTTGATTCACTCAATAAACTCACAAACAAATGGTATGCGCTGAGGCGACACATGCACAATAACACCCGGTAAGGCACCAGCCGGAACGCGAGTGCGCAAATCATGCTTACGGTCCATATGCGCCCAAATCTGTAAATAGTCTAAATTAGCATAGGAAACTAGGTTAAGATAGATTAGGTTAGAATTAAGGGTAACATTGTAATTAATAGGAAATAAACGAATTTAAAAGTAGGTAGCAAATCGTACCGATGGTTGTTTTTTATATCAGAGCCCACAAATATCCCAGTTACAGTAGGCCGCTCTGGTAACTGGTACTCTCGTTTCCTGATTCGCCTTCCTCGTCAAGGAAATTCAGTGCGGTTACGGCCATAGATTTTTTGGTTGCTCTATCATTTTTATTTAAAATCGTTTTATTTTTATAATCAAACTTGTAGAAATGATCTCGTTTTTTGGGGTGCGGTGGGAGAAAAGTAATTTTTTGTAGGTGGAGATAAAGAAAGGGTAAATATTTGTATGACAATAAATGTCAGCCCTTTTGAGATGATCTAGGGCCTCAGGTAAATTTGTACATTGTTATAAAAGCATAGACACATGAGGTAGTAAGGTTCTTGGCACCGTTACTAACAACATTTCATCGCTACTTAGGGGATTCAAATGTTTAGCTAAAATTGAAATATTATTAAAAAAGTTAATGAAAGATTCTCCCTCTTTATACGTTTTTGTTTCTATCTTAACCCTCGCTTGTCACTGCACGTAATTATTCCAATAATTATTTAAAAATTGCACCTTAAATTCTGGACAGGAAGAAAATGTATCTGAAAAGGCATCGGCCCATATTTTGGCTAAATTTTTAAAAGCATCCGTAACCAGATATTTAAAGTCCTTAAATTCTAGGTTTTTTACATTAAATCCCTCTTTCGCTTAAAGATCCATTGGATTGGTAAGTTCGGGGTCAAATATCGGATTTTTTTTGGTGATTGCTGATGGATAACAAGAACTATTATTACCCATATTTGAAACATTACTACCACGCAGGAAGTTGTATTGTTTAGGTTTAGAGGCTGTTGCATAACTTGGGTTACTGATTGTGTTATAGCATCTGGCGTCATAACCAAATTCTGAGGAGCTCCTTGTGATGGGGGTAAGAATTGTGGTGCAAGAGTAGGGGGATGTATCCATCTTGGAGGTGGTATTGGTGGCTAACATTATGGCATATTTTGACCCCTTTTAGGGCCAGAAAAATGTAATGCAACCCTCCTATGTTGGTAGGTTCATTTTCAATACCACCTTGGTTTCTAAAATCCGCAACTCGTCTAGGGATTACCTCTTCCCTGAGTAGTCTATTCCGTAAATTGTATAAAAATCTGGGTGTTTCTCTTTCAAATAAATATAGCATAGACATAATAAAAGTATTGTTGATTACCGTTGTTACCATGAATGATCATAATATAAAAATCTCATGTGCTGCTCTCATAATTTTGTGTGAGGCCTTGTCAAAGAAAAAAAGAATGGAACTGCTGCCGGCATTCCATTATTCGGGTTTGTTTTGATGTAACCTTATTAATTGTAATTTGGTTTTATGGTTCCAATTTTTAAATAATTAGCAATATTACCTACTATAGGTACCTTGAAATAAATGTTAATAATCTACAAATTTTTAATAAATCACTCGGCGCGCAAACCAGATGCACAAAATACGTCCAAACTATGTTTGTTGCAGCAAACGTTTTTCTTTGATGTACCGACTCTCACCGGAATAAATTCAGTGTTGCGCAAGGTGGCGAGTTCGCGCGCGGACAACGTCCTGACTGGATGTTTCTGCAACGTTCGTTTAGCCCAGCTCGGCGCAGTTCGACGCACTGGTCTGGACGCACCTCAAGGACGCAAATACAAACCAGGCATAAACAATGCAAAGCAAGGAATTAAATTATAAAATAATATGAATTTAAATACTTACCTCATTTTATCAATTACGTGCGTGCTATTTTTTAAAAGTACAGTAGAAAAACTAATTTTTTTAAACGATTATATGTGAACCCCTTAGCTTCACCCGTTAAGAGATTTAAAAAGTTAAAATACATCAAAAAGTAGATTTGTTGACCAATGAATAATAGCATATTTGCCATTACTAAGACTATTTAGAGATGATGTATATTGTTTGTATTTGAAGTTATTTCAATTCTCTTAGGTGTTTTTTTTATGCAATTTTTATGTTTCAACCCAATAAATAAAGTGTTTAATATTTAAATCAACATCCTTTTTTTGAGATTCCGGACGGGATTAGACACACAAACCTCTGAAACGCAGGATTAAGAAAACTCTTCGGGATTGACACCTCTAGAGTCTATATGATATTACTATTGTGATGCTAATAATTAGGATTTTGGATATTTTAATTCTGGAGATCTTTTTAAATAATGTGTATTGTATCAATAATTTTGTAATATTTTACTTTAAAAACAGAACTATATTAACATAGATATCTTTCTTATAGTGTACGTATTTTTGGGAGAACATATTGCATTGGTAGATTTTATAAAATGTCTGCAAGCTAGGAAACTTTTAGACACCGGAAATTATATTATCATTTCGGTGGACGATGAAATATACGACCCAACAAAAAGAGCTAAAATTATACGAAGAGGTAGGTAATACTTTAATGGAATTAGAGTACCTGACTAAATTTTAAACAGTACTTAATTTTACTTATTAGTCAATTTTAATGTTAACACTGGAAAAGACAATTCCTAAAAAAATATACTTATTACAATGAAAAAATAAAGAATAATATTATTGGAATTTAAATTGATCGCTAAGGTTAGGTGGAAAAACCAGTTATGCAAATTAAAAATAAAAAGTTGAGAACTAACCTGAACTATTTTCTTTAAAAAAATATGAATTGTAATTGTAAACCCAAAAATAAAAGGAAATAGAAGAAGAAGAAAACATATTGTCAGTACATACTGTATTGTCCATTGTCCAATAATCTTCTTGAGTTTTACGCTTTTATGCGATTAATTACGAAATGTTACAATACAAAAAAATAGAAGTTTGCTTAGAAAGGCAATGCCAATACAGAAAAATAAAGGCTAGTTTTTATCGAAATTCGTCAAACACAGGTTAGGTAGCTGTGTATGATAATGCGTCGTTCTCGACAAGTAGTTAGGTCTTTGTTGAGTAAAATGACTTCACGCGTTGTGATTGGCTTTCGCGGTCACGTAACATATGCTGCGTTCTGCAATTACCTCGGAGATGAGATTGGAGAAGAGTAGATCTAGAGTCACGTAGTTCGCTCCATTTTGAACGTTAAATGGACTTTTAGAGTTATATTGTTTTTTGGTTTGTATTTTTCATGGTTCTTGTTACATAAATTATTATGGAAAATCAAATGCTATAGACAGATCATAGCAGATAACTTTGGTTAAATCCAGAAAGTAAAAAAAAATATATACCTACCGAAAACTGTCAATATCGGCTGTTTGGAAAATTAATTTTTGAATGACCAGAAGGTATACCCACAGTAGCTACTTTTAAATATCTGTTATGGGTAGTTACTTTTAATATCAGTACCCGTTACTTTATACCCGTTACTGTTACTTTTAGTTTTGGGTAGATTTATTAGTTAGATACTTTTTAGTATCTTTTCACATGAGAATAGAATGAGTAATAATATAATTGATATTCGGACCTAATCTATCTTACGGATATATTTGCTCGTTATGTAATTCTGATAAGTATTAGATGGTAATAATGCTAATACATTTTTTTTCTCACTTTATTTATTACTTAACACGATAAGAGGGTAAAAGTAACACATAACACAACAAACAAAATAAATAACTACCCAAGTATAATATGTGTCTATAGTATTATGTTTATAATTAATAACTAACAACCAAAACAAATTTGTACCGACGCCGACGACCGACACTGCGAGCCGATGCCGACTGCCGACCATCTCAATATCGCGAACGCGATACGCGGCAGTATTTCTAAACCATAAATATAAATATTTACTAAAGTAACGGGGATTTTAAATATCAGGGAATGGGTACTTTGGGTATTGGGCAAATATCCGTTACTTAGTAATGGGTAGATATTTATTTTTCAACACTAACCCACAGCCTCTTTGCTGTGTATGTGTGTGCATGTGGTCCCTATTAATAGTTATTTATGCAACTAGTGCAAAAAGTAGCTGTTTATTGCACAAAGGCATACATTTATTCACCGAGACGTAGTCGAGGTGAATAAGTGTGCCGTGTGCAATAAACAGCCTTTTTGCACATGTTACATACAATATTTTTTCTATGATCGAACCTATTTTATATAAATTATTTATCATCAATGCCCGGTCCATCTCCAAGTTTTGCCGAATTTAGGGTTTGTTTATATTTTCAAGCAAAATAAAATTTACAATAATAAAATAAATAAGTTTGGTTAGGTTTCTTGGAGCTTTATTCAGCATAATGTTCCATTGTCAGGGTTTAAAAGTACTATTAAATGTTTTTGATTAAACGGTCTTTTGTTACAGTCTTCGTTTGTCGTTGGATATTATGTTGCTAATTGTCTCTTAAAATTTTTCTTTTAGTAAATGTAAATAAATAAGCAATAAATAAGGATAAAAGTTTTGAGGAACTTATTCTAATTGACTGAGGAATAGGCAACCAACGGCCCCAACGCCAAGTTAAGTAGGCTGTGGTTAAGTGTCGTTTCGGTGGGTTGTGGTGAATAAGGGCAACCAAGAAAACACTTTATTGCACGCGTGCAATAAAAGCTAACTTTTGCCATAAGACGGTGACTACAAAAGTTGTCCCTTTTTGCATGATCGTAGAAAAAATATCTTAGTCAATACGTGTTCAAAGGTTGAGGGCAACATTTTAAAATATTCTCTAAATTGATGGTCCTCAAAATGACACTCTTCTGCATAATTTTTTTCTTCCAATATGACCTCATCGTCTCAATCGGATTCTGAATTTATGGACCATTATACTGCCCTATTAAGAAAGACCCCCGTATCTCCATTAGAACAAGTTTTGAGAAAACCGCGTTTGAAGATTTTTGTTTGGTCTGTTAAGTTTTTAAAGAAAGATGTTTTCCCTTTTCTTTCCGTCAGACCAAATCCTTGGACGCGTTTCGCCGTATTACGGCTCATCGGCAAGGCTATAGAGTCTGATGAAAAGGAAAGGGACCTTACAGTGTTTTCAACACATAATGTATAAATACATATGCGAGATGTTACACGTGGCGACATCTCGTAGCAATCTCTCTCGTAGGTCTTCTCTAAGACCTCGCTGGTCTGGTTGGGTGGATAGCTCGATTGCTACGAGATGTCGCCACGTGTAACATCTCGCATATGTATTAATATATTATGTGTTGAAAACACTGTAAGGTCCCTTGTTAAGTTTTGCTGGAGTAATAAAATAACATCATTCATAAATATGATTTATAATGTCAGCAAACCTTTTTAAGAAAAAGAAAATGCAAAACTAGGCCTTGGATATTAGTTATGAGATATACGGGCTAAGGAAGCAAAGAATTATAGTAGAATTATTTAGTTAAAACCACGTATAATACGAATTTAGCTTAAGCTTGGTTGTTAATATGTAATTACTAAAGAATTTATAGATTAGTCGTAGAGAAACACATTTTTCATATTTCAATATTATCGCCTCTTAAGAATATAATCTATTAAAAATACATATTTATTTTATAAAAAACATTTTATTTACAAAAAAAATATTTTACATAACATTATAACCACCTTAAGAAAACGAAAAAAAAAAACGAAATTCATAGCACTAATAAGTTGTTATTATTGTTCATCAGAAGTAGGTAATTCTTGCCAAAATTGATGGCGGTTGATGGTATAATCTCTCTCAAATTTTTTAAGATATTCTCTTTTCTGCTATTAGGAATCCCAGACAGTTTGTTTATAATTGTAGGGTCCTTTATTCCAGATTTCATTACCTTAACTTGCAAAAAATCAATTTCCTTCAACTGCTCCGTATCGTCAGTCTCAACTTTTAAAATATTGCTTCCTTTCTCGACAATTACCTTAACTACTTGCGACAGGTAAACAAGCGGCTCAATTTTTTTTAATTTTGCTTGTAAGGAATAGTCTTTCCAGTCCAAAAGATCAACAACTGTCATTTCTTTAACTATAACACGCTTCAAGTTACAGGTTTTAACGGCCTCAGCGAAATCTTGGAAATCGTAAAATTTCTTTTTTTTTTCTTTAACGATAGTTCCACCTGATGGTGGAAACTGTCGG
The DNA here is from genome assembly GCA_963920685.1 of Polydrusus tereticollis. Lineage (NCBI taxonomy): Eukaryota > Metazoa > Arthropoda > Insecta > Coleoptera > Curculionidae > Polydrusus > Polydrusus tereticollis. Next base: position 87,275,896 of record OY987333.1, on the reverse strand, counting down.
CGGACATAAATGTATGGCCCGGTTCAAAGTAATTTATTGTAATATCCTTAGCTGCTACTTTATTGGAATTTATTACATAAATTAAAAAGGAAAGAAACACCCAATTTTTATTCTGTGAGGAGCAGTTGTCTAACCAAAATAAAAAGTGCTCTGTTATTGTTCGGTCTAATAGTTACGATGTCTATGGTCTTTACTATGTAAAAATAAGATACCGGGTTTATACTAAGCAGAAATGCTATTGTTGGCGTTTACGGGGAAACTATTTTCCTTCATAAAATATCTAGAAAAGAAAAATGCGGGGGTTTTTCTATGTAAATATGCTCTAAAAGACACAATCATTCGTTTGGCGCAAATATTTCAATTTTTGAAATTCCTGGAGATACGGGGGGGGGGGGGTCTTTCTTAGTAGGGCAGTATATTCCCTAAGTTGCAAATTTATAAACAGCAGTACTAGTAATCAATATTATCCATTATAAAACTGTTCTTCATTAGAATAATAAGTACAAGTTTTATAAAGCTCATTTTAGCGCACGCGTCCATGTTAGACGGACAAGTGCGCTAATAGCTTTATAAAACGTGTAACGTAACGTTATGTGTAAAACTATTTTGGTGGTATAGACACACCTTGTTTTCTTTATACTATTTTTTCTATTTTGGCATTTTCTTTAATAAATAAATCCATATTTAAAAAGATAATTAAACATACAAATTTTAAAGTTTTTAGGCCTAGATTTTATGTTGGTAATAAAATCAAATGGTTTATCACAGTAGCCTTGAAATCAACAAATAATTTTATTTTCGTGTCAGCTATTTTGTCACGAAGTTGTCTAATTTTTCTAACATACCTACATAATTTTAAAATATGGAGCAAGATGAGTTTAGTTTAATTCTCCCAAAGTTAAGGGAACTTGCGGTAAACTTTATAGTTATATGTTTTATAATATAGTAAATTATTTGATATTTTTTTAATTAATTTTTTTAACTCGTTTCCATTTCATAGAATAGATATTTTTTATTTGATTTCATAAAAAAGCTGTTTCGATATCGTTTTCAGTATCGTAATGAAATTTTTAGGAGACAGTTTCCTTTATTTTTCTAAGGTTGGTAATGATGTACACAAATGTTTTATTTTGCTGTCGTGTATGTTTGGTTGCATTAATTTTATGAAATGGAGATGAGTTAAAAAAAAATCAAATAATCTTACAAATTTACTACTTATATTATATAAAATAAAACTATAAAATTTACCGCAAGTTCCCTTAACTTTGGGGGAGTTAAACTACACTCATCTTGCTCCATATTTTAAAATTATGTAGGTATGTTAGAAAAATTAGATAATTTCGGGACAAAATAGCTGACACGGAAATAAAATTATTTGTTGATTTTATGGCTACTATGCTAAATAATTTAATTGTATTACCAACGTAAAATTTAGGCCTAAAATTTTTGAAAATTTGTATGTTTTATTTTATTTTTAAATATGGATTTATTTATTGACAAAAATGCCAAAATAGAAAAAATAGTACAAAGCACACGTTTTATAAAACTATTAGCGCACTTGTCCGTAATAAAACTCGCCGCAAGCACCTTGTTTTCTAACATGGACGCGTGCGCTAAAATGAGCTTTATAAAACTTGTACTTTAATATACTATTATACTTTTGTGAAGAGAAAAAAAAAACTTCTTTCGGCGCAAACAAATCAAAAAGTGAGGTTTTTAAACCATCATCTCCATCAACAAATTTCAAGTAGATCTGCGAGCTCTCTTCGAGAAATCGGAGTAAAAAGATCTTACTCGACGGCTTCGCAGTGGTGGAAAAAGAACGAGCTAAGATTCACCCCGCGGTCGCAAGAAGATATAAAAGAACGCCAGGGGAGCTGATCGAGGAAGAAGATCGTATTGCAGAACGCAGTATTTAAGATCAGGAAGTACGATTTTAATAAAATAATATTTCAGTAATTTTTTTAAATAATTAATACGTCTTTATTTGCTTGTTCTAATCATCCTATCTACAGCAAAATAACCTATTCTAGTAATGATTGTACATTGGGCCTGACATTTTATGAAAAGTTAGTATCTTTAGAACTGTCGTTTGGTACTATAAATTAAAATATGATCGATTGTCTCAACCAAGTAACAAGGAAAGAATATACAGGGTCCGGATAAGGATACAGAGCGGCCATATATCGAAAACGATACGTTTCACAAATTTGAAAAAAAACCCAATATTAAAATCGAAAAGAGAAATTCATTAGAAATAATTTTAAGTTTCGGAAATTGTAACGGCTCATTTATTTCTAAAAGTTTATTTTACAAGAAAGAAATTCCACTTAATAGTAGAAAAACAAATAAATAATTAAAATCAGTAGATCGTTTACTACAACTTTTATAATCGGTATTTGTTCGAATCTCGCCTAATAAACGAGTAAGGGGAGTCCTTTGGGACATTTTAAAGAAACTGTCATTTTGTCGTTATCCTTCAACGAATTTTCTTGAACTTGTTTGGGTTAGTAGGTAGGTAAGTAAAAACTGGATCATTTTGTAAAGAAAAATAACGACAAAATGACAGTTTTTTTAAGAATGTCCTAAAGGACTCCCCTCACTCCTTTATTAGGCGAGATACGAACGAATACCAATAATAAAAGTTGTGATAAACGATCTACTGATTTCAATTATTTATTTGTTTGTCCACAGTTAAGTGTCATTTTTCGCCGTAAAATGAACTTTTAGAAATAAATGTGCCGTTACGCCCAATTTCCGAAACTTAAAATTGTTTTTATAATGGTAGCTTTTTTTTCAAGTCTGTGAGACGTGTCGTTTCCGAGATATGTCCGGTCCGAATCCTTATCCGGACACCCTGTACAATTTGTAACTGTAACTGATTTTTCAAAGTAGTGGCCCAATACGAGGAACTATTATACCTATATAGTTGCATCAAGCTCGATATAAGATTATTTTGTTTAAGCACATAGTATTGAAACTGTTTCATCTTATATGGGCATACAGTGTGGTCGATTAAGTGTGCAGCAAATGGGAAATTTGTTTTCCTGATAGCAGTTAGTACATGTCCGACGATCACCAGGTGCACTTAGAATGGATTTAAGTCAAATAGGATACAAAGTAGGGTGAATATGAAAATATGAGGATTGTTCTTCAAAAAGCTGTATAGAATTAAAAAATATGTTTAAATACAAAGGCATGGCCTTCTATAAAAAAAAACAAATGTTGTAAACTTTAAATTAACCCCGTATTATGACTTTCTTTATATTTAGGTATAACATCTTTTTAAAGTAACCACAATTATATCACTTCTGTTGATTTTCATCAAATTTATAAAATTTGTTTAGATTTATATTTTTTTAAATAACCAAGATCTTTCATGTTTGTTTTAAGGATACTACAAACAAATTTCGGATTTCGCCACTATTTCTAAAAATAAGATAAACACTTCTTTAATGTTAATCAATGGGCAAGATATTAGTGGCCAGTTTACACTTTTCGCGGACGACATCACTCTTTTGTGGCATTGAAACAATGGAACTTTTGAAGAGTGTCATAGATAAAGATTTTCAAAAAATCAAAACTTGGTGCAACTCTAACTCCCTTTGTTTAAATGTAAAGATACTAGTATTTTAACTTTTGGCTTTAACTATAATGATCTTGTCTTGAATAACAGGCAAATCGAAAATATAGCAACCATTAAATTTCTTGGACAAGTTATAGACATGTCACTGAACTAAATAAGAAATTATGATCGGATAGTATTGCTACTAGAGTGGTGTCTCAGGAACTCGGGTGATCAGCGGCGAAAATGCTATTTCACTCGTTGCTTGAATCCCACATAAGATATGGTATTGCATTTTGGGCATTCTGTAATCAACATATTTAATTTAATATTTAAATTCTGTTTTCGTTCTCCAGAAAAGAGCGCGTAGGTATATGAGTGGAGCAAAACATCGAGACCATTGTCAGTCATTATTTAGGAAGTTTGGTATTTTAACGGTAATATGCCTATTCATTTTAAAAACCGTTTGTTAATTACATAAAAGATTAAATAGTAATACTCAAAATGTATACAGTACTAGGCAAAGTTCTAACCTTCGACTCCCAATTCCTAGATCGACTCTGACTAAGCGCTCCCTAGTTTCCGATAGTCTGGAGGTGTATAATCATTTGAGTGTAGAGTGTAGACCTTTGGATTATGTGCATTTGTGCAGAACAGTGAGAGATCTTTTGGCTCAATAGGCATATTATAGCCTGGTAGAGTATTATCGGGATAGAGTTTGATTTGAACTTGATTGTAATGTTTTTTGTGGTGTCTCAATTTTTTAAACTCTCTGACGACGTTTTAGACGTAGGTGAAGTTTAGCATTAGTTGCTTTGTCTATAAAATGTACTTTTGACAACAAGCATGCTAAATAAATAAAATGAATGCATAGTAAAAAAATAAAGACCATAGAAGTCGATCCGTGTAAAATAATAAAAAATACAAATACATATTAATTTAAAGTTTTAAAATAATATTTTTTTTTGGGAGGCTTATATGCCTTTATATTTAGATATGTTTTTTAATTCTAAATAATTTTTCTTTATAACGCTTTTCTCTATTTGTTTGATATAAGGGTACTTTACTCTTGAACGATTTTCATATTTTTTGCCCTACCCTGTAGTGCACCTGAAATGGTTATCGGACATGCACTATTTTTATCAAGAATAAAATTTTCTGAGAAACCAGTAATAAAGAAGTTTCCCATTTGTTGCACACTGAATCGATCATATTACGTTTTATTTCCAAGTAGAGTTTATTGTATTTTTTTAGTAGAGAGACCAAAACCTAATCTACTTATCTCATAAAAAGTAAAATCCTATTTCGTATATAAAAATTGTTAGGTAATGTTTAATAATAAAGTCAATACAACTTTATTTTTTAGATTATTTGGACCCGTGGTTGGATGGAAGTGATATAAAAAGCTTTAGATCTGTTTTGAAATTTACCCAGTCATTTCCCAGAGACAATAATTATTTGTAAGAGACTATAATATTATAGTTCATAAAAAATTATTTATTAAAAAGTAAAAACTGATAAGATTACGTAAATGGAATGTGGTAATATTGTAATATAGTATAATGCCGGCCACAGACCTCGTGATTTTCCATCGGTCAGTGGTGATCGTGACAAGCCATCGGGATTGGTTTACTCGTCCGGATGAGTCTACACGCTTCGTGATAAAAGTGGCAGTTTTGTAGACTGGTGACGATGAACAGGGCACAATTTTGGCAGTGGCGGCTGTAGTTGCGGTTATAAGTAAAAATAAGAAGAGAAAAGGCGTTCGGTTTGGAGTAAGGAATGGTTACTAAATAGAAAACTATCTTTACATGATAATTAATTAACGGAATTAAAACTTGAACCTGAAGATTGGTTTAATTATTTAAGAATAGACGAGGAACCCCTTTTAGAGCTATTAAGTTGGCTAACTTCTTTGATAAAAAAAGGAAAGAAGCCATTTAGGGGAAGCAGTGTTAGAAAAAAAGGGTGTGCTTTTTTTAAACTCGATCATTCAGGCGGATGATTAGACGATACGATACTGAACTTTAACTATCACGTTGGACGGAAATCCCCACACACCTCGTTTTTATCGCACTGCACGACACACCATCGCGAGAGAAAATCTCGACAGTTAGCCATCGTGACGCTGCATCGTGATAGTTATCGCCCCACACACTTCGGTTTTGTCATGATGGCTTATAACGATCACCGATGACCGGTGAAAAATCACGTGATCTGTGGCCCGCTTAAGACCTATGCTTTGTGTTTAGGAAATAAGTTGTTACAAGAAAATACATACAAATACCATTAAAAAGCAGGTACCTACTAATATTATATATGCCATTTGGGATCAGTTCTTTTTAATAAAATATTTTTGAGCTTACATAATCAGAATTTTTTTTTAGGGATTTTAGAGAAAAAATAAAAGCTTTTTCAACAAGACCACCATTTTGTGTTCCATATCATCACAAGATATTTGACAGTATATCGGTATGTAATTTGTACTTTTATAATATCTTACTTTAATCGTTGCTTTGATTCAACTATAGCAGATGTGCCAATGTTTATTCGATGCTAACTTACCTTAAACTCTGCTTTACGATTTTTCTGACGCGACGCTTTTAGATTAATTAGTATAAATTAAAGTACTTTTAGTATTTAAACTTAATATACACTTCAACTTTAACATGAAATCAAAACTTTTTTTGTGTCTCATTCTGTCTGGGAGTATAGTGTATTAGGCTATACGTATCAAGTATTTCTTATAAAGTTTTTTCCTCATAATTGTATTCCTAAAACAAAATAATTAATATAGAAAATTTTAAAGTCGAAATCGTTAAAATGTAGTCAGCGGCGTAACTTTGGCGGGCATAATGAGAATAAACTAGTCATAACTTTTTTGTGTATAGATTCGAAACGTTTTTTCAAATAAAGTTAGAAACGTTGATACTTAACAAAAAAAGAAAGATACTCTTGGACCGTGTTGTTAAGATTCACCGTTTTTGAGAAAAATGGATTCGAAAATTACGTCGCATAACAAAAATGTGACAATATGACCAGAGCATAAAAAGTTAAGAACTTTTTATTTTTTTAGTTACCTAATTGAATTAAATGCGAATATTTGACATCATCTTTGGCATCCCGCGCAATTTTTGAATACATTTATGGAAAAGGTTTTAAAAGTTTTAGTGAAAAAACTTTTAAAATACACGGCTTTTATTTTAAACGAACCACCCATCTCTTCATTTTGAAAGAAATAAGATTTGACAAAAACATGTCAATTTTAGTAGGTATCGAGAAGGAAGTTTAATTATACATTTCCTACAATTTTACTATTGACCTCCACACATTTAGAAAACCTCAATTTGAATTGTCAAATGGCACTATCTATCGAGTGATACATTATTGCAAAGAGCATTAAATTGACTATCCAACAGTGCCGAGAAAAAATGAAATCGCGTAATCGGTTTGCGAGTTAGGTGAAAAAGATTTATGTTAAAGCAATAAGAATTAATTTTGCAAAATTGCCCTTCTATTCTGAAAGTATTTAATTTACTTTGTTAAACAAAAGTAACGATTATCTTTATAAGCCAAAGCAACGAGACAAATCTGTAGTATAAAAGTAAACAAGCCACAAACATATCATGCTTTCAAGGTTAGTTTTTACGAACTTTTTGATGGGTATTTTAAAAGGTTCTGATGGCATAACTTATCAAATAGTAAAATACTGATTTATTGACACCTATGTCACACACACAGTAAATTGCTGTATCGAGGTAAATTATTTTTTCTTCAAACGTCATATAAGTGATAACTTATGTGACGTTTCTCAATGACATTAAATGTCATATATAAGTACTTATACTCCTAGGCGTATAAATACATTATAGTACTATAATTTTTTTTTTTTCGTTTTATTTAATGTTCACATTATGCTTCAAATTTAACACGGACCTTATCATTGAATAATGAGCCCACAAACTAGAACTCTTCATTTTCAGTGCCATTTCGTTAAAATATGCCAATATAACGTTCTCAGAGTATTGCATTACTTTTTTCCTGTGTACCATTTATTGAACTTGACAAGGGCAGCTTCATATACTGCACCAGATTTCGTCAGCAACAAGTTTTGAATAGCTATTCTAGCTGCCTATACTACCTCGGAAGGATCATCAGGCACTTCTAAACTTATTTTCTGTAGATTTATTCGGTCTAAACTGAAGCGACACCGAATTTGAAATATTTGTTTTGATAGATGCCAAACAAGTACCTACGTATCCATGATAACGATACCAAAAAGGGAATATACAGTGAAAAAAGATAAAAATTCAATCTTCTTATCTTCATTAAAAAATTCGTTTTCTTTCATTGTTTAGCTCGAAAAATATGATGCACGTTTGAAGAAAAAATAATATATGAAATTCGGAGAATGAGATACTTTATGTGCTTCGCATGGATTGTCTGACTCACTACGTTTGTCAGAGACAAACTTTCCTTGCTCGGCACATAAAGTATCTCCAAAGCTGGATTTATAAACTAGAAGCCGGCGTCGGCGCTAAACAAGTGAATCGTAATTGACTGATTTATAAACTTCGCCGGCTGGCGCCGGCTGGCGTTCGACATAAACCATCTTTATCCTTCAAGCGCCGGCGTTCGTGAAAAATCCGTAGCGCCGCGTCATAACCAATGGGATTTTAGCATTTCCATCAAGTCATGTTTGGCATCTGCCAATCTATCAATGGCCAATCGTCGTTTTAATTTTACTACCGCTAAGACACCAAGTAACTTCTTTTTTCCTTGCTAAATCCATTTATTTAACTCTTTCTTTTTGTTGTAATAACTGGCTAGAGAAAATACCACCTGAACTAAAATGTCAGAAGTGTCAGATTATGTTTTTGTTTGTCAACACTGCAAACGCGAACGCCAAGTTTATAAATGCCCACTATGCTTGTCTACGACGAATGCTGGCGCCGACGCCGGCGAGAGTTTATAAATCCAGCTTAATTCTCCTAATATCATAATGTACTATTCCGGGTCAATGAAAGGCTTCTATAGGGAAACCCTTATCTAAAACTTAGAGTCCAGCAACTTTTAATGATATTAGAATTATAAGTATTTTACCAATTATTTCAAAAATTTTTGAGAAGGTATTGTACAGGGACATTTTTTCAAGTGTCTCACCCGATTGGCGATTTTCGTGCTGACTATAATAAAAAACAAATTACATATTTGTCAATGATTTTCGATAAGGAAGCCGAATTTAATGTCAAGAAATACATAGATTTACAAATTTGACAGATGAGACGCCATTTTGAATTTTCTTAAATGGCAACCCCCATAAATAACCACAGGATTGAATTGCATTTGGCGATCCGATTCTAAAACTATATAGTTGTTGATACTTATTCTCAGCCGTTTCGGAAATACGGGGGTTCCTAATTTGCCTCCATCGATTTTGTCTTTTAAGTGTCTCAACCCTTTAATAAATAGACCTTCTAAGCTAAACACCTTAGTTTTTTTCACAGTGACATAATTTCCCGTAAGCAAGCGATCTACGCTATAGTCAAATCCGACAGATGTCAAAAAGTGACAGATATGACGCCATTTTGAATTTTTTTAAATGGCAACCCTTATAAATAAATTTCTCACCCCAAACACACAAAATCGATGGAGGCAAATTAGGAACCCCCTATTTCCGAAACGGCTGAAAATAAATATCCACAACTATATAGTTTTAGAATCGGATCGACAAATGCAATTCAATCGTCTAGTTATTTATGAGGGTTGCCATTTAAAAAAATTCAAAATGGCGTGGTATCTGTCACTTTTTGACAGCTGTCGGATTTGACTACAGCGTAGATCGCCTGCTCACGAGAAATTATGTCACTGTGAAAAAAACTGAGGTGTTCAGCTTAGAAGGTCTATTTATTAAAGGGGTGAGACACTTAAAAGACAAAATCGATGGAGGCAAATTAGGAACCCCCGTATTTCCGAAACGGCTGAAAATAAGTATCAACAACTATATATTTTTAGAATCGGATCGCCAAATGCAATTTAATCCTGTGGCTATTTATGGGGGTTGCCATTTACGAAAATTCAAAATGGCATCTCGTCTGTCAAATTTGTAAATCAATGTATTTTTTGACATTAAATTCGGCTTCCTTATCGAAAAGCATTGAGAAATATGCGATTTCTTTTTTATTATAGTCAGCAGGAAAATCGCCAATCCGGTGAGACACTTAAAAAAATGTCCCTGTACAGTCTATTATTTCATTTTTGTGTTACTAATAGTTTTATTTAAGATAATCAGTGTGGTTTTACGAAAGACATTCGTACGTCATTAGTCGGAATTACTGACAACATAATGAGGGCTATTGAAAGGAAATTGAACAATATTCTTATCCTCCTAGACTCTTTAAAGGCTTTTGACATTCTTTATCGCGACTTTCTTTTTGCAAAATTAAAATATTATGATTTTCATATCCATCTTTGTGTTTAATTAAATCTTATTTCTCGAGCCGATTTCAAGATATCTCTTGCAATAATAATTTCTCGGAACAAGTCCAGATTCTCTCTGGCGTACCTCAACGCTCTATTCTTGGGCTTCTCTTTTTTATTATATATACCTCCTATATCTAAATGTTTGAAACACTGTACAGTAAAGCTTTTGTCGATGATACTCAAATTTTAATTTTTAATCATAAGGACTATGTAAATGCACCTAGCTTACTTAATGAGGACCTGAGTACTCTGAAACAGCTCTCATCGGATCACAATTTAAAGTTTAACCCCTCAAAATCAGTTGTTATGCTATTTTAATGCTAAATTAATTCAAAAGTCATATGTAACTCTAAGAATGTATAATAATCGTCATACCCTTAGTCACAAATTGCTTAAAATGCTCTGCGAATCTTCGGTTCTTTCTAGCTTTAATTATTGCGATTTCATCTATGGCCCGTGCTTGGATACCTTGAACAGAAATAGGATACAGAAGGTTCAGAACACATATTCACGTTTTATATTTGGCCCGAGGATCTTTGATCATGTATCACATACCTTTTTACTCTTAAACTGGTTATACATGAACAACCGTATAACCTTACACTTGGCAAACTTTCTTTACAAAGTCTTAAATAACTTATTTAACTATAAATAGTAACTTTATTTTTCGGGACTCTGTTTATTGACGTGATATCAGATTTTCTAATAAAATTACTATGTCAAATCATCGGACAGTCATGTTTCAAAGACCTTTTACTTTTAATGCAATTATATTATACAACTCCATACCTGGTGACTATATCTCGCTCGGCTTAAAATAATTTAAAGTAAAATACAAATATTTCTTATTGAATTCTCAATACCACTGAACATTTTTTCTTCCTCCTAATTCTTTCTTTTTCTTTGTGTTGTTTTTATCTCCCTTTCAATCATTTCTGCACATTAATGTTCTCTTCAGTTACATATTATACCTACTTATTCTTAGGTTATAATGCTTTCAGGATATTATATATTTTTCGTATTCAGTATATTATTTTGTTTCCTATCCGAGTTGGGATGAGGTTCAGTTGAGTAGCCTTGTTGGCTAGAATGCACCCTTTCGTCTGCCCTAAATATTGTAAAATATAAGTACGCTTTGCTATATTTTTTTTTGTTTGTTGTTGATCGAAATTCTACTTTTTTTATTTTTCTTTTTACTTCTTAATAAAAGACATTTATTATTATTTATATTTACGCAATTATTAATATTTAACTGATGTTTCATTCTGTCATTCAGCCCTATGATCAAACACACAAATTAACTTTAAACGTACCGTTTCCATGACAACAATCGAAATAGGCCTACTTGTTAATTTTTCACTGTGGTTGAAAAACAGCTATAGTCGGATTCTTGAACCGTCTCGCAAGATGGTGGACGAGTCACGTGTCACTAATGGCACCCTGTCGACTTCTAGTCTATTTTGTTTTTGTAGGTTGGTAGGTTACTTGTACTAAATTTCAGATTTATCAGAATTGGACTAAGCTAAATTTGTTAAGCACGTAAACCACATTAAATGTGCAATTTTTTTTGGAGGATTGGAATATATAGTTTGGTGAAATCAGCGTAGGAGCAAAGGGAAAGACAAAAGGTGTAAGTATGTAAAGTCTGTGCGTTTTAAGAAGTCCGCTAAGCCATAAAACCTCTTGAGCATTATGTCGGTGGCTCTCAAACAATAAATTATATTGAAGGTAATTTTGGATGTTGATGAATTACATTTTCTAAATAAAATAATTTAAAGTAAATAAAAAATTAGTTTAGGTAAAGAAAAATAATAATTTTTTAGCTTTTGTAGTATTCAGACAAATTAGTTTTACGAATTCTTTTTTATAAAGTTTTGGTTCTAAAAAGAACCGATTTTGTAGTCTTGCGACAGAACGTACCTACTTGTAGATAGGTACCACTAAAAGTAGTCTTCCTCTGCATTTGCAATTTCACCCATGCTTTCAGACTCATCAGAATCAACATCATCGTCATCATCATCATCATTCGTAATAATTAACGGTCTTACTTCGTCTATAACCTGTTCTGTCTCATAAGATTCAAAAATATTTTTTTCTGTGTGTTCAATGCATTTCCGCCATTCTTCTTTGCCCGCTTGGCTAAGCGCCTCCTCCCATAACTTTATAACGCTAGGCTTACCGATATTTTTACAGGCATGTTTGTCATAATAGTTCTTGCTAATACCCCATACCAATTCAATTGCGTTGTAATGACAATGGTAGGGCGGCAATCTCAAAACTTGATGTCCATATTTGAGGGCTAATTCGTCAACAACATATTTTTTTTTAAATGACTGCTCTTTACACTTGCTTAAAAGTTCACTTTTTAAATATAAATTTTCATGGTTTATGTTCTTCTTTGACAACCACTCTTTTATTTCTTCCTTTTTCCAGCTGCTTGTAGGGAATTTAATTGGTTCTTGAAAAATAGCGATTATTATATAGATTTAACTATAATAATAGCAAAATAATTTAATTATCTATTTAATTATTATTTATGCTCAACGCGTAATTCTAAGATAATTTTGTTTTGAAACCCCTGAATTCGCCCAGTAATAGAATACAGTAAACCAGTGGGATGTTCGGTGTGATCAAGTATAGCGAAGGTGCGAAGATATTGTAACTTACCCGACTTACTGTTTTAAAAGCGATATCATCCCTTGGTGATTTAATCCGATATCGGACTTCTTAAAACGCACAGACTTTAGTACTTTTTTATTTCTAATTATAAAAAATCTACAATCTACAAGTAAAAAATACTAGTACTACCAAGGATATTTTGTAATATTATAAATTAAATTAATATAGGCTGCAATGGCATAGAAATTGTTATATTTTAAGAGCTGATATAAATTTTCAGTGCTCATCAAAAATATCTAAAGTTATTCTTTTGAATGTGGGTTTTAGTGCTCTTTAATAAACCTAAATAGAATTTTTCTCTAAAATAATTAGGGAAGCCAATAATTGACCCCATTTAAAATTACATGGGCTTTCCTATGTCCCGCTCGACGATGCAACACCCGGTATATAGATACTGATACTGCACATGTACAGAAAATAGTGGGTTTGCGATAGTCACTATATATTTCATCAGGCAGTTATTTATTAAAGGAGTTGATTGGACTTTATGGACATAGTCCAAAATAATAATAATAGTATTTATTAATAGCACAAAATGCTAGCAAATTACAAGAAATTTACATAAAAAAAACATAAATATAAAATTATTTTCTACTCAAAGAGTTAACTACTAATCTAATATAACCTAAATCTAATATATTCAGAAAATATAAATTACTATAACACTTAAGGAACAATCTTATGTCTAATATATTTTTTACATTCTGTTTTAAATCTTGTTATATTTTCACAGCTTTTTATATTGGCGGTGAGTTCGTTCTATTTCTTCAAACCATTATGAAAAAGGCTATTCTGACAAGAATTTGGGTGTTGCTGGTTGAATATAAAAGTTATCTCTTATTCGAGTATGATAATTATGGATATCACGAACATCGCTTGAAGAAGGTGAATGATATAAAGTATAAACAGTGTATTTGGCACCTTGTAGTAATATTTCGATCCCTACAAGCCAATAATTCAGGCCTTCATTGGTGTTACACATTTCTTTGAAGTGGTAGTCCTCTTTTATATAAATGAGAACTCCTCCAGTAGGGTTACTATCTGTCTTCTGTTTGAATTTCTGATTGAGTCGCCATTTTTTGAAAAAGGCAAGAATTTCAGTTGGTTTTAGTATGCTTATTACAAAAATAAATATTTTACAAATCGAACAAAAGATTAGTTGCAATGTCATAGAAAATAGTGATATTTTGATAACTGACATTCGTTTAGGTACATCCATAGCATATCCATGTCATATTTAGAAATTGATTAAAATCATGTTCGTTTGGATATATCCATAGCATATCCAAGTCATATCTAGAAATTGGTATAAAAATCATAAGTCAAAAAAGTGAAATTAAAAAGATTTTCCTACTTTAGTATTTTTAAAATAATATCTAAATTTCTTTGGGACAATGCGATTGCTTAGGTTGATATTTAAATCTCCAACTTTTGGCAGCCCTGCGCACTTCGCGCTTGGGATGACATTACATAACCTCAGTTTTTGTCATTTTCTCTGCTCGTGTCGTGTAAGTTTTTTTGGTGGCTTGTTTTTCATTTTCTTACAGTTCAGTAAGTATGTTCATTGTTTAATAAAGTGTTCTTTGTGTGGGAATTTGTAAACAATAAGTAAACAATATATATATAAGTATAATTTTAAAACGTACCTAATCATATTGCTTTCAACAGCCGAAATTTTACTCTTTCTTTAATATTATGTCTTCAAGCAGCAAAAGTAAGATGTCATTTTGTAGGTTTATATCCCGAAAAACATAATGATTTGCTGTCATTAGAAGTATTAGAGCATTCACCCGAAGGTGTAATAGCCGATGATATTTCATTAGCAGAAAATGTCTTAGTGTAAAGGTGTTTACTAACAATTCAATTAAAAAAAAGTTTTGAGTTACCTATTTAAAATCGTCCAGAAATTTTCGGTATTCTTTATTAAAATAATTTATAATTTACTAAAAAATATACATTAACAAATTCCTGAAATGTTAAGATACTGTAATAATAAGTTCTGTAATTCTTTAGATGCTGTGCGTTAAAATAACAGGATAATTAATGGACGCATGTGGGGACGAAGTCATAGTACACATTCAAAAATGGCTTGTCAAAGCGAAGGAAATGCTTAACAATAAAAAGAAAAACAACCTTGACAAGTAAGAATTCCTTACTCATTTTTTAAAAACTGCAAGAACATACCTAATATAATAGAAACCTGGTTTTAAAGTGCTCAGACATTACTCTACATTTTTTTAACGTAAATATTTTCTCAACCATTCATTTATGTTTTTCTTTTCAGGAAAAACGAAACTGACGTTATAAAGCCGTAACTCCTTAATTTAAAAAACTAATAGTTATGTCTGTAATTGTTTTTTAAGGGTTTCATTGTGCTCTAATAAAGCCTGTTTTTAATACCTTTACTTGATTTGATTTAAACAAATTTGGGACTGATACTTCAATATTAGGTACTAGAAACGTCGATTGACCCAACATTTCGAGATACGGCGGCCATAGTGGCCATGTCGGCAAAATACTCTGGATTTTTAAATTTAGTAGGGGTAGTTAGCCGTACTAAAACCCTTGACACGAAAAACTAATATTTGCCAGCTTCCCAAAGGCTCTATTGAGTGATGTTTCCATTGGAATGGTATATAGTATAGCCTATTTACATTTACAATCTTTTCGATGAAAATTCCAAGCAAGAATCGGCATCATACAAGCAGAAATCTGTATAATAATCATTTACTTTTAGATACCTACGCAAATTTGTGGCATTCGGATGAAGAATGAAAAGTAGATTTACTACTAACCCTACAACCGAGTGTCGTCGGTTCGAGTCCGGCTCATAAATTTCTACTTTTATTTATTTTTTTTTATTTTATCTGCATTTTCATTCTTGGTCTAAATACCAGAAATTTAATAGTAAAATTTAAAAATCGGGTTATCCCTATTTTGGGCAAAACGAATATACTGTGCATGTAATTAGTATACACATACGAATCTTCTGTGAATGTGCGGAGGATATGCTAAATGTCCGGAAACGCATTTTCTCAGCATGTCCGACTTGTGGCCAAACGCATGTGGTCTGCTTATACGTAGTATATATATGTATGTTCTATGAATCTGCGGAGGATGTGCCACTTAATATCCATATCCGAAAGAGAATATATTTCATATATCCACAGGATATCTTTTTGCTATGTGGGCTAGCATTATCTAAAATTATCATGGAGGGCTCTTCTAAGTTTGGCAGGGTTTCGCACAGCCATTTTTCAAAATTGTCAGAGTTCATCTTTCCATGGTAGTCACCAGTTTTGCATTTGGATTTAAAAATAAGCCTGGCATTTTCGATAAATCCACATTCGCCCCCTGCATGCAAAACAATGTATCTAAAAATATAAATTAAATGACGATTAGTGTTCACTAAGAGAATTTATTTCCAGAAGGGGGGCCTTCATTTTGGTCTTGTAGAGTAAAGACTATGGTTTTTTGTACCTTTACTTAGGTTAACTTATATTTATTAATTCGTCTTAATTGGCCTGTACCTCCAGATTCTTTCCTGACAGATTTAATGTTATCATCCTGCCAAGATTTTCTAAATGTTCCATTAGAAAAAATCCAAGTCTCGTCCAGAAAAACATATGGTTTTTTATCGGGACCAAGCTCAGCGTTTTCCATGTACGTAGACAGAAATCTTCGCCGTTTATCCGCAATACATGGCTTTTCCATAAGCGCACGGCGATTGTCTTCCTTCTTATAGAAAAAGCCTAAGCTTTTTACCAACCTTAGGAGACTGCTTATGCTTCCAAGATACATTTCCTTGCGATGGAGTTGGTCTTGCCGTTTCTTTATTGTAACTGGTTTTCCTACGAACAATATGGCGTTATATTAAACATTAAAATTACAGAAAAATACACGTGTTTCATCCAGACGCATGACACACTGGTAGAAATAGATACACCAATTTATGCTTAACTTATCGCCTAATACACCAAGCAAATATCCTTTAGCATAAAAACAGGGGCTTTTTTATAGAAAGGCGAGGTAATGGGGTTCTCCCCCCTAAGATACGTATAAGATGTACAAAGAAAAATTGAACACTCTCAGTAGTCCAAGTTATATTTTGTGGCAATACTTTTCACTGCAATAAGTTATATTCCTTTCAGGTGTCTGATGCTTCGGAGCTCCTCGCCCCAAAGTAACTCGACACCGTTCGTGAAAAGGACAAGCTTGAAAAAGTATGCGCGCACTGACAATTTTGACAGTAGTCTCCGTTGGGTTTTGACGTTTGAAATTGAGTGATTTGTATTGTTTTGTGATTTGTATTCAGAACTTTTTATGTAATTAATTTGGGCATTGAGGATTGTTTCAGTTGCAATGGCTAATAAGAATGAAGAAATTATATTACAGGTTAAGTAAATAGTACAGCTTTGAATATAAAACGAACGATTAGTTTTATATTGAAAGTAACGCAGTGATGGATGAATTTTAACTGATAAAAATTCTTGACTATAGGACCTATTAGAAAGCGATTATCCTCCTGTGTGGACTACAGATGAAGATACTAGTTCCTTGGATTCATCTGAATCTTCCTCGGACGACGAAGAGCCTAGATGTAAAAGGCAAAAAATTGTGAATTTTGTGGAACAAGTTATTCCTACTTACACCGATACTGAATTCCAAAGACATTTCAGAATGCAGCGAGCAACGGCCTATAAATTGATTGGTATGTTAATGTAATATTCCATATTTCGTCGTTTTACTTTAAAACCCTCGCAAGGCTGATTATTTTTAACAAATAAGTTTGTAAAGTTGTGTTTGACTTACAGTCACAGCTATATTTCTCAAGGTGTGTAAGTCAGCTTTAAAAGAAGAAAGCTTTCAGTAGAAACCGGATTATTACTTCTAATTTTATCAATGTTGAGTTTAAATACACCCTGTAATACAAATTGTTGTTTTGCAGATCGTTTACAGAATTCAGGATTTCTGCCGACTCACAAAGATGGTAGGGAGAAAATCTCATCTGAAAAGGCATTCTTGCTCAGCCTATGGGAAATATGGAGACCTTTCGTCAAATTGGAGATAGATTTAATTGTACCGAGAGTTCAGGTCACAGAACAATAAAAAGGGTAATCGAGTTTTTACTGTCAATGAAAAACGAGATTATTAAATGGCCTTCAGCAGAACATGCCAGAACCGTATCTGAAAAGTTTAAAGATATGAAGGGCATAGAGAACGTAGTGGGCTGTATAGACGGCAGTCATATCGAAATTCCCAAACCTAAAGAAAACCAGGAAGCATATTGCAATAGAAAAGGTTATCATAGTGTATTACTACAAGGTATTGTGGATAGTGACAAAAGATTTATCGACGTATTTTGTGGAGAACCAGGAAGTATGAATGATGCACGATTATTGAGAAAGTCAGGAATTTATAAAAAGATGGAAGAAGATCCCAATTTCATGGGCAATTACTTTTTATTGGGAGATTCGGCATATCCTAATACACATTGGATAGTGAGCCCTTTCACAGATAATGGAAATTTATCAAGGGAACAAAAAAATTTTAATTATTATCATTCAGCCACTAGAATAGTGGTTGAAAACGCATTTGGCCTCTTAAAAAATAGATTTAGGCGATTAAGGAAATAGGACAATAAGGATGTCTTATTCTGCAGTAAATTGATAATGGCTGCTTGTGTATTACATAATATATGTATACTGTATAATGATACAGTAGAAAATGTTGAAAATGGAGATTGCAACCAGCCAGAAGACCCAATAGCCCATGTAGCAGTTGCTGGAGGAAATAATAGGCAAATAGAAGTCTTTAACAAGTTATTTGGTAGAGTGCAGCAATAGCCGTGAACTGCATTATGCTAAGGTGATAGGAGAAAATACTTTACATTTTGGGCATATTATAGTAAAGGTTAAGAGCAGTCAAGAATAAAAATATGTTTTTAATCCACCTAAGTTTTCTTAATTAAGTATATTTGGATTGTAACTAAACAAAGAATTGGTAAATTTTTAGTAAACGACTATTTTTTTAAATTTATTACATTATTTTTTACTATATTTACATATAGGTTTCAAAAACATGTAGAAAAGGTGAATAAATCAACAGTCAGTTAATAAGTATCACAAAATAATAAGACTACAAAGTCAGTTATGCAGCTGACTAGATCTTAGCTCAAACTTATGCTACTCCTAATGTTTAACATTTATAAATAACAGTGACAAAATAAAACAGGTAAATTCTAATAAACAAAAAATTGGAACAATATTACAAACTAAACATCTCACCAAAATATTAAATTCAACAGCACAGGATTTTTAAACAATAACCTCAACGAATAAATTTGGTTATGTGTTTTACAAACTACCAAACTTACTAATAAAATTTCCAAGATAAATTATGAATTTTCATCATATGATTTCTTGTTTCTAGGATTTTGTTCCACTACCTTATTTAACATTTCAAGTTTTCTTTCCTCTATCGCTGCTCTTCTATTTTCTGCATTCATTTTGTCTTTATGCCTCTACCTTCTTTCATCATACTCTTTAATTTTTCTCTGCATGTATTCCATTTTAGTGGACAAGAATTTCTTTTTGGCTTGACTTTCATTCTTTTTGCAGACTGATGCTCTTGAGAATTCTCATTGGAAAGATTATTTTCACTTACCTCTTCAAGTGGCCTTTTTCCTGATGGTTCTGTGTGATTTACATTTTCGTTTTGACTGCTGAATGAGGAATTAAGAGAATGACTACATGAATTTGTAGGTTTTAATCCAAGAATCTCATCCATTTCTTCAAAAAAATAAAATCTAGAGGAGCCTTGCCCCGTTCTTGTGTGAATGTCTTTACACTTTTGGTAACTTCTCACTAAACTTTTCCATTTATTTTGTACTGTAGTAGAACTGAAAGTATATCCTGCACTCAATAAATCATTTGCTATATTCTCATACACAAATTTACGTTTTTTAACATTACTTAAATCTCCTATATGTGTTGACATACTTCTAATCAACGCTTTGGTCTGCTCATAATCCCAGACAATTATGGTTTTACACAAATCTTGTTGAATTTGCTTGCTTGTGGATTGGCCATCAGAAAAGCTTACTTGAACACTGTTATCTTGCATAGGATCTGGAATATTCTGTGTACTCGAAGAAGAATTCTGTTCCTCATATAATGTCGTAGTATTGTTGTTCTTATTCTCCTTGTCACTTGTAATACCAACTAATGTTTGCACGGCTCCATTGCTGCTGGATTTGGCACTCCTCAGAAGCTGATTCAAAAAATGTTCATCTACAAAATTATAATTTATTCTGTTATTGGATACTTTTCAAATATATATACTTCTGTACGTGCCCGAACAAAATCATCCTCATTTAAAATTAACTCGTAATTGCATTGATCTTCTGGATCGAATATAGTTAGATTATACATTTTTTAATTTAACTGAATATCTGATACCAAACAATAAACAAACAAAACAACATAATGTTAACATTATGTTAATCTGGGTAATGCACGAGAGGGCTAGAACCGTTCAGGTGCTAGATACACAAATTGAATGGAACAACTGTATGCTGATCTGGAACTGTACGAGAGCTGCTATTTCGGGTGAAAGGAATATAATTATTGCCTAGGTTCTAAATATTTTGATCATTACGCCCACACAGACTCGAGCTCTGAATGGAATATTATCCATTGAGGTACTTGGAAGACAATAATTATGATCCATTATCATTTTACGCCTAAAAAAGATAAATACCGTATAAAAGTAGTTTGCGGTTAATGTATTTAACTTACCGTTCCGTAACAAATAAACACCAAAACACGTAGGTGGTAGGTACGTCCAAAATAGAAGTCTTTAATAAACTTATTTAAATACAAAACACACGAGAACAATTAAAAACACAGCAAAACACTTAACGAGAAAAAAAGCACGTGGCGATGTCACTGATGTAAGTGTCAGTGGGCTTTGTGCTAATTACGGCTCTATGATGGGTTGGGGATATTTCAAAGTTACTGGTCCAGCTAGTTACTGTCATTTGTCTATTGTCAAATGTCGAACGACGAGACGAGCCGTGAATTCAAGTATAGTTATCGCCTAAAGTTAACTAGTGTGTTTGATCAAAGAGTAACCCAACTAAAAGGAGGCGAAAGCTCTGTCGGTTTCTTTGCAGTTTCATGTACCCAAATTCTATGACCTCGATAATACTTACTACACAGTAAAAAATATCATATTCTTATTTCACACTGTTTTGGTAGTTTTATAAAGGAACAGTTTAAGCTGCCGAACTTAATAGCGCGGTACACCAGAAAGATATAGTCAGGTGAGGCATTCATTAAAATTTTGATTTATAATAAATATATGTGTTAAACAGCAATCTCCGTCATTTTATTTTAGACCGAAACAGAAACTTCACTGACAATTTTTATATTGTAGCAAATTATCCATGAGTATAAGAATTCAAATAAATTGTGAATTTCGCTTGTAAGGTCCAAATTTTCAATGCCCTGATATCTCTAACTACAAGAGAACTTCTAAGAACACCATTGTTGGAACAGTTCTTATCATGAAAGTTATGTGGCTGGTATCAATCACTACCAAGACATTGATAATTTGGACCAGTGACTAATATTCCTATAGGATATATGCGTACTATGTATTTTTCTCTACTACGGTTACTTCTGAGGTATTGTCACTAGCTGGACTTTGATAGTTTGGGCATTAGCCCAATTATAACAATGTACTGAAAGTGATAACCGTCACGTAACTTCCATGACAACAATTGTTCCAACAAGGGTATCCTTAGAAGTTATCTTATAGCAAACATAAACAGAACATTCACAAATTAGATCTTAGTAGTTCAATGTTCAATAAAATCATGAGAGAAATAATAGAAATCTCTTACAAGTATATTTTATTTTAATGTTATCCTAAAGATGCAATTTTTATTAAAAAATAATACATACACAGAGTGCATTAAAAAATAATAATAATAATAACAATAATATTTTACTGTACATTCACGGTACAAAATTTGTAAAATTAGATTTTAGTAACGGCTATTACAATAAATAATATGCAGATAACCAGGTACTTTACTTAACATAAATGAGATTCCATTCCATTGGAATTCCAGAACTCAAAAGAATTGATGGTTGAGTACCTGTCGACAGGGATAACAGAGGAAATGATGTACTGCCCCGATCCTTGTGATCTCGTATTAAACTTCAATCTAAAAAATAAATACTTAAGTAATTAGACAAGTAGATACCTAATAAAAAATACTTCCATTTCTTTCAAATTTTTTTAACAACCGGTTTATGACATTTGATTAATTAGTGACATCGTTATGTCTTTAGCCCAAAACTTACCCCCAGTTTCTAAGGTCAGCTCTTCTAAATCTTTATTTAAACTTGGCAGTTGTACTTCTGGGGTCATAGATAAGCCTAAAATCAAAAAGAAAACTATTTTACAGGGTGGCCCACTGTCAATGCAGGATAGGCCTGCAGCAAAACTAAAAGTTTTTAAATTTTATTTAAAACCAAACGTACAGGGTCAGGACTTTTATGATTCAATAGCATTTTAAACTTTAGTGAGGACGATTATATACCGGGTGGTGCATCGCCAGACTGGCCATAGGAAATCCCATGTAAATTTTGCTACCCTCAAATATTCGCCCCCTGTCCATTTTATATTAAAATTGTATTAGACATTTTTGATGGTATTTGTATGATTTACTCACCAATCAAATTTTGCTGTTTTCTAATAAGCCAATTCAAAGTTCTTTATTTATTTCATTTTGAGTTATTGTGTATATTAAATTAGTACAATCACTATTTGTTCTTGAATACTGTAAAACAAGTTACTAAACTAATAAAAAATAAAACTTCTCTAGTATCATTTGACATTATCATAATAAAATTATTACTGGTGGTTTCGTTGAGGTATGTATCAGAGCCGTATTTATTATTAAGAATTTTACATGGAGTTTTTTCTAAATAACTTTTATTTGACTTATAAAAATAATAAGATTTGGTGTGCGAGTCCATCATAGAAGGCCCTTCAAAAAAGTCTAATAAAATGTTGATGTAAAATTTATAGGGGAGCCAATATTTGAGTGTAGCAAAATTTACATGGGATCTCCTATGTCCAGTCTGGCGGTACACCACACAGTATACACATATATCAGCCGACCCTTCCTATAAAGGATTCTAATTTGTACACAAACAGAAATGCACAAAGTAACAATTCTACAGATGATTGGTTATGGAGATAAAACACGGACACAAATGGAAGTTGCTCGCTTATTTCATGAAAAAATTCCAAATTTGCCGCCTATAACTCTAGGGACAATTAGTAAAATAGAAAAGAAGTTTCGCCAGCTTGGACATTTAAAGCAGATAAAAAAGTAGCTGCCAATGCAATAAGTGATGATACCAAATTAGATAGTATGCGTTTCAGGAAAACCCACATACTTTAGTCGAAAAACAGCCCCAATGTTCGATGTTTGCCATTCATCGATTATTCGAACATTACAAGAAAATAAAATGAATCCCTATATAATTATACCTACTCATAAGCTTATGGAAGACGATTTTAATAGGAGAAAGTATTTTTGTGGATAAATGATGGCAATGTTAGATAACAATTTGATCCAATTAGAACATGTTTTGTTTTCTGATGAGTGCAGCTTTACACTTCACGGTCATGCTAATCGTCAGAATTGCCGCTATTGGTCTGGGGAAAATCCTCACTGGATGAGAGAAGAACATACGCAATATCCTAAAAAGTTAATGTTTGCGCAGGAATTGTTGGAGATCATATCATAGGTCCCTTTTTCATTAATGGCAATTTAAATGGCGATAATTATTTAGCACTGTTCCAAAATAATGTCTTGCCAACTTTAACAAACTTATATCCTGATCCAGCAAACCCACAACTTTCAGCGAATATGATATGGTTTCAGAAAGATGGAGCATCGCCCCATTACCAAATTAATGTTTGGCAGTACCTCAACCGAGTATTTCCAAATCGGTGGAGAGGGAGGCGTGGATCGATGGAATGGCCAGCACGATCCCCTGATCTGACGCCATTAGACTTCTTCTTATGAGGTTATTTCAAAAATATTGTATACAAAACTAAACCCCTTGACTTAGCTGACTTAAGAAGACGAATAACGCTTGCGATTAGATCGGTCACGCCTGAGGTGTTGAGTAACGTTAGAAGAAATTTCTATTTAAAATTAGGATGTTGCCAAGACGTTCGCGACAAGCATTTACAACATCTGAAGAATCCAAAAATTGAATAACATACATTTTGCATTTAAAAATAAGAAAGTTAGTCGCCTAGTTAAGGTATTCCGAAAAGAACATTTTTGTAAATTTCGAAGATTTATTAATAAAATTCACCTACAGAACGTGTTCGTCACTTTTCAAATAAAGTGGTGGGGAAAGGTTGAACATTATTTGTAATAAATGCTGATAACTCCGGTCTGGCTTAACAAAATTTAGTAAACTTAGTTTTGTTAAAAAGGGCTTTTCTCACTCTATATATCATCTTATGAACTACGGCAATACGTGTTTTACACTAGGCGCTAGGGGCGCTGTCTTACAACTTCACAAGCATTGCGAGTTTTTTCCATAATTGTAAATATACTAGTATATTTAATTAAACCTGATTACAAGGAGATCAAAAGTCTAAGAAGTCAGCCAAAACCGCAAGTTAATATTTATTTTCAATCCTGAGATATCAACAACAATAATCATAATTACGGAATATTATGATTTTATTTTCAAGTTGCCATTGTAAAGGTTTTTTTAAGAGTGAAATAGGCCTTGGAAAAACAAAATAGGAAGGTACGTATGTTTCAAGCAAATATATCGTTACGACAATAATTCTCAGTGGCGCCCTAAATGTTCAAATTGTCGCCCATCGTTCTGTATACACGACTCCAATCTCTCCCTGGTTGATAATACTGCAATTTCCACCTCTGCCATAGAGATACGGCGGCTGCTGTCCATTATCCTTTCTATCAGGTTTTCCCTTGTGGTGGGTCTGGTAACGAAAACAAGATCCTTCAATATCCCCCAAAGATAAAAATATAGGCATGTCAAGTCAGGTGATCTAAAATAGAAATTACCACTTTCATTAACAGTATTACAATACATCCTATAATATTACCTGGCAGGCCACGGAAATATACTCCCTCTTCCTATCCACCTTGCAGGAAATGTGTCGTCAAGAAATTGACGAACGTTTCCCGCAAAATATGCAGGACATCCATCGTGTTGAAAAACCATAGTTCTGCGAATATCCAAGGGCACATCTTCCAGAAGAATTGGGAGTTCGTAATTTAAAAAATGTAAATATCTTTGCCCAGTAAGCGACTCATTAAATACAAACGGTCCAATTATTCTGCCACCCAAAATGCAGCACCAGACATTGACACTCCATCTTCCTTAATGCTGCACCTCCCGCATCAAATGGGGTTATCCCGCGACCAATAATGCATATTATGGCGGTTTACTCCTCCATTACTATGGAAAGTAGCTTCATCAGTCCACAAAATTCTGAAGAGGAGATTTCTATCTTCCAATATCATATTGAGCAACCAATAGCAATGATCCAATCTTCTATCATAATCTTGTGGGGTCAAAGCCTGGTGGAGCACAATATGGTAGGGATGTAGCCTAAAGAAAAACAAAATACTTATTACATTGACTTCAAAACTATTAAGATATTTACATTTTTTAAATCTAATACTTATTTGTGGATTAAATTCCACATATTCCAAAACATTGACAATGTTTTCCTCGATTCGACCTCGGCGGCGTCTGCGATATACAGGGCGACGAATACTTCCAGTAGTACGAATACGGCTAGCTAAACATTCTACTGTCGTATCGGCGCCTTTAAGGGTATCGTACTGCGTAAACCCGTTCAGCAATTGTTGCATTTCCCAAACATTCAAAATACAACGCAATGATGTCAACCGCTTCTTCAAGTAACAGAGGCATTTTGAAAATGAAATACGACACAACACTGTTGGCACGACAAAAATTTTGACGTTATAATGAAAGGTGACACGCGTGCACAGTTTCAATTCATATTTTGTTTTTGCAAGGCCTATTTGACTCTTAAAAAACCTTTAAAATGGCAACTTGAAAATAAAATCATAATGTTCCGTAATTCTGATTATTGTTGTTGATATCTCCGGATTAAAAATAGATATTAACTTGCGGTTTTCGCTGACTTCTTATACTTTTAATCATCCTTGTAATCAGGTAAAATTGAATATACTATTATATTTACAATTATGGAAAAAACTCGCAATGTTTGTGAAGTTGTGAGACAGCGCCCCCTAGCGCCTAGTGTAAAACACATATTGCCGTAGATCATAAGATGATATATAGAGCGAGAAATGCCCTTTTTAACAAAACTAAGTTTACTAAATAATGTTAAGCCAGACCGGAGTAATCAGCATTTATTACAAATAATGTTCAACCTTCCCCCACCACTTTATTTGAAAAGTCACGAACATGTTCTATGGATGAATTTTATTAACAAATCTTAGAAATATACAAACATGTTATTTTCGGGTTACCTTAACTAGGCGACTTTCGAGGAAACTTCGTGATTCATATTTACCGTTACTGTTGCGCCCTCTAGCGCCAGTCTGAGAAACTTGAAGAGGTACGGTCGACAGCCATTCTTAGTGGGACACCCGGTATATACACAAAAAGTTATGACTAGTTTATTCTGACTATATTTTATTTTAAGAATTTTCTCTTTAGAATTAGATTAACACGTTGACTGCCACGGCATTCTCGGGAAAACCGCTCCTGGTCGCCACGGTGCGAAAATCGCAACGTTAAGTCAAAATATGTTAAAAACAATATTATTTTTATTTTATGTCATATGTCTCTTCTTTTTGCATAAAAACTGGCTCACGAATTAATTTGTGGTCAGGCGTCCCGTCCCCGAACGGAATTTTAATAGTAATAGTTAACCACTTTCTTTGACTTCTAAGATTATTTTTGCCACTTATTCTCCCTATAAGAGAAGTGACTTTTCACATCATATACTATTTTTTTTTATATCTGAACACGCATGATTGTCAACACACTTCTCATGATATGATCAGGTGCTCATAGAAAATCTGAGAGAACGCACTCTCCCAACTCTTGATGGAACTGAACAGTCATTTAACTTTAAAGAATACAATTTCGGTTAGATTTACATATCATTTTTCTTGATATGATCATTCACCTAATTCGAGAATATACTAGATGCGCAAAGTACTAATTTGAAATGAAACAATATATTCGTTAATTTTTTTATATTATCCTACGAATGAACTTGGCTTGAATATTTTTGTAGGTTCCAATCGAAGCTGCTTACTTGTATGATGCAGTAATGATTTACACAAGAGCACTTACGGAAACATTGGATAATAATGAGGACCCGAAAAATGGAACAGCTATTTTAAGTAGAATATTAAACAGATCCTATCACTCAATTCAAGGATATGATGTAAGCTAGTATAAAATAATTCCCTTACCTATATTTTCTCTAAGTGTAATTTACATTTTTTTTTAATGACTATATAATTAATTAAAAGGTAGAAGAACTTATTGATTTGAGAAATTATTCTCTTGATAATATATTAACAAATTAAAAAAGAACACATTTTCATTGGAACTAATTACAATATTTTGAATTTGTATATAAGTACTTACAGCTGAAAATAATCCAAATTTAATGTATGTATGTCAAACCGGACCTGTATTTTCTTAAATCTTCCAAAAAACAATCGACTTTTAAATGTTACTACCAACATGTGTGAACAAGGGTAAATCTTTTCATTAAAATATTGATTCCTTTCCTAGTTACACTTGTTTGTATTGGTTTTTATTCAAACTAACGTGATCGAACTCAAACCAACCTTATTAATTTCTTGCTTGCTAGGTCCAAAAATAGCTTCTTTTCGTACAATTTTTAATTTCGAAAGCATTAGTTTTCTTCCTCAGTCCCGAACATACTTTTAAGGTTACTTTATCTAACAGAATTTCGAAAGTGACAACTAATTCATTCACAACTACCTGATCTAAATATAAATATATAGTTATTTTCAGTATTCCGTCCTAAAAGTGATTCTGTTACTGCCCATATGATATTTCTGGTACTAATGCAAGTATGTCTTAAAAAATTTCCAGGGTCGTACAAAGTTAGATGACTAATGCAGAAAAAAAGTATACGTAAAACTTCTTCTCGTCCACTACATTTTTTGTCTTTAACGTCTCTTTTTTTGTATTAATTGTTAATTTTCAGTAAGGCATTTAAATTATGATTTTAACAAAGCTAGTTTCATATTGAGAATAAAAGTGATAGGTATTCATGATATAAAGTAAATTGTGCGGAGGGGAATCCTGGACAGCGCAGAATGCATGCAGTGCGCCGACGAGTCTAAAGGACCCCGCAGACGTTGAGATCGGTATCGACAATTGTGGCGATACATGTCGAGGTGAAAGTATCTGAGAATTGTATCAAGTATTATGATCTTCACACACGTTGAAACGGAATTATGAAGATGCACCACCACTTTTCATCGAAGCAATTACTTTCATCAGCTTTCCTCGAAATTCACACCAGAAACTATTAATTTTTTTTTGGTTACAAACTCCTGTCAGCATTGGCGTACTTTTCCTGACATCGCGATATAAGATACATGCACACACATGTTGAAATGTGTATCAGTCGCACGCACGCGGTATCAAAGCTTCACGACAGCGAGACAGACGGTGATAAAGTGATACGGATACCGTGATACTGATACAACCACATACACGATACAGACCGCGACTTAGTATCATGATACATGTTGCGATACCGATCTGAACGCTTGTAGGGGCCTTGAGTGTACGTTCATACTGCATTCAATGCGACGCTGTGCTATGCTATGCTAGGTTTATTCTACTATCGCTCCCTCGCTTTGTATTAAGTTTCACCCATAATAAAACAAATTATAATATAAAACAACTGGTAACTCGTCAAATCTCGCCCCAACAGAAAATAACTCGCCTGCGGATGCTTATGAACGTTTTTCTTGATACCAGTTTAACCCAGCACGTAAAGGAACCAACTATATTTAAGACAAACAACAGACAATCCCTTTTAAACCTTCTACTTACATCGGACAAGGATCTTGTCTCAAATATCCAGTTCGAACCCCCGGTGGGTTCAAGTGATCACCTAGTTATAATATCCAAATCTCAATTCCTCGTCAATTCAAAAAATTAAAAATGAATGAGTTGCAAGTTATGCCCAGGTTAAAAAAATACCTTTATAACGTAGTGTGACCAGATAGTCCAGTTCAAGATATGTGAATCAAAATTTCCCAAGAAATAGAATATTGTGTATGTTCCCGACTTTAAGATTAACAAGTGCAAGTCAAAACCATGGATTACGATTTTAAAATAAATTTTAATAAAAACAAAAGAGATAAATGGTCATTATCGAAATTTATACAATTAAAAGTAATTTTACGTTTTGAAATAAAAACAATACTTATGTAGAAAAAATTGTAAAAATAATTAAAAAAACTGATTTTTGATGGTAGATGAATAATAATTATAATTTTAGATTCGAATGTAGTTTTGAATTTTAGTCAACTATGCTTTATAATAATTTTCGATATTGTCAAAAACAAGGGTTCTTTACTCTTTGTATTTTTTGACAAACCTCGTATACGACTGCAATAATTTCATTTTAGATTTTAGAACATGCAGAGGTTTCTATAGAAAATACCAGAAACTGATTGTATAAACCGTTCCTCAATTCGATATATGACTAACCTTGGATCGATAATAGTAAAAAAAAGATAGTTATCACTTTGAAGTCAAATTTGTATCTGAAATGCTACTAACTGACAACCACCATGAAATTTATCTTTTGAGTCTACTTTAATCGGTCAATCTCCATGGGTATGCGATATATTTCGAAGAAACATTATTATCTTAAATTAATTATTTGAAAATCGACTAAAACGGTTATTGTGAACAAATTTTATTTTTGAAAAGGAAACTTTAAGCCCAATCAAAACATTCAGTAATATACAGGTTGTTCTATAAACAATTTGGTGTTTTAGACAAATTTACGATGTACATTTTGTTTTATTTGATGCCAAATTTTGTCAGTTTAGCAAAAATAATTTAATGTTCGTAATTTAAATCTCTATGGCTAGATAAGATAAGTGTAATTTTAAAATACTGAAAAAGCCGTAGAAGAACACGATTCGATAAAACGGTCATTAATTAAACTTATCAGATAAACATGTTTCGTGATCTCTATTTTGCGCTATAGTAGAGACAATGTTTTTTTTGATTTTTTTTTGTTTTAGTCTTATAAAATCGGACTCCCTCTACCACCTGGTGACATGTTTAAACCTACCGAAGACGTTTTGGGGGGGAAAATTGGCATGTGAAATTTTTTTTTAGGCTTAGAAATTGGTTTCTTGTCCATAACTCGGTGAGTTCGATTCTGATTAAAAAAATGGAGGGCTCGCGAATACGCATAAATTGAATTTTGTTTCATCGAAATCGGTCAAGCGGTTTTCGAGATATCGCGACTTAAAGGTACAAAAACCCGTATGCTAAATTTCGCCGCGCGCCGTGTGCTGAGAGCCGTGTTCGGGTTTTTTAGCAGGGAAGAAATTCAGTTAGAGACTCTATTTTTTTTTCACTGATAGATATTAATGATCTGAATAATGTGTCCAAATTTCGAGTCGATTGGTTAATTAGGGGGGGAGGGGGAGGGAATACCGTAAATAAAATTCAAACTGCTCTAACTTCCGCAATTTTGGTCGAAAACCGCGTACCCCACGGGAGATGACGCATTACGATGCCTGCCTTGATTTGGCAAATTTTTTTTTTCAAATTTGCAAATAATAAACAAAATCTGTCCAAAAAACCGACTTCGATTTTCCTTTTTTTTTTTAAGTGATTTTTTATTATGAAGGAAAGGGGTGGGGGAAATAATTTTACAATTAGGGATGGAGGGGGGGGGACAAACGCGTTTTGCCCTGTAGAAGGGCAAGGGTTAGGGTTAGGGACTTTGGACAGAGCTCACGTTCAAGGTCTATCAATTCCCTTTCAAGATTTTTTTACCCCAAAGTGCTAACTGCATCAGGGCCTGCACGCGCGCGTGATATGTGTATTAAAACTGATGCGTTAATTCAGCTGCCGAGCAGCGAGATCACGGGGGCGGAGCCTAGCGCTTTTTTTTCACTCCGCGCCCGCATTGCCGTCCGTTCGCATCAGTTATATATTTATCGTTTAATAACAGTGATGAACTGATTATATACAGGGTGTTATGGAAATGACTTATTATTTTTTAACCCGTAAATCTATAGGTCGAGCCGAATTGGGGAAAAATTGCGTTAAATGGCGCTCGAAGCTAGAAATTCGAGAAAAATGCCTTCAAAAATTTAGCTCAAAACACCTACGCGCCAATGATCAAACAGCTGATTCGTACTACTTGTCAAAAAAAAAATTGTTGACAAAAATCTGACAGTTACTGTCAGATAGTCTTTAGATATCGTCAGCCCAAAACATGTGTTTTGAGCAGTGTTGCCACATTTACTACATCAGTTTCATCAGATAACCTTTTTTGAATATTTAATTTTTTCTACTTAACTTTAATATGCTTTAGTTTCTACCCTATTACACGAAAAATTGTCTACGTAT
Source organism: Polydrusus tereticollis (assembly GCA_963920685.1). Lineage (NCBI taxonomy): Eukaryota > Metazoa > Arthropoda > Insecta > Coleoptera > Curculionidae > Polydrusus > Polydrusus tereticollis. The sequence continues at coordinate 87,244,423 of OY987333.1, read as the reverse complement.
TGCTCTAGTTTTATTTGTACATACCTTGAAATAAAAAACATATCGGCAAGAAATCCACGTTATACCGTTACCATTTCAAATGATTCTAGCGGGACATTTATTCACTTTAACAACACATTAACTGTTCGGGACATTATCAAGTTATTAGCTCTTTAATTCTGTGTTATTAATACAAGAAATTACTAGTTATAGACTTAGAAATACTTTATAACAAAATCCGGAGTGAAAACAACGCGACACACGTTTCATACGGTTATGTTCTTTCTCTTCTTCTGTGACTTCTGTTCTTCTTGGTAATGATAATAGCTGGCTCATTGTCGTCAAGACAGGTGGCCATTGCAATTAAGAATAATAATTACGGTATCCAATCCAGTCCTCTTAACTGGACACACAACATTTAAACACGATAGTCCAGGGGGCGGGAAATGTGATTTGTTGCTGTTCTGTGATTGGGTACTGAGCAGTTCAAAGTCAACGAGCGCATTCGGGAGACGAAACTGCTCCGAAGTAGTTCCTAAATCGTCTTGTTGTGTCGACCGCTACTTTTACGACACTTTCCAACATGTTACGGAACGGTCGCCATTTTGGGTAGCATCTTTCACTTCCGCTGCTTGGAAAGAGCGGTTCGTTATGTCAATGGGGAAATGACGTATGCAACAAAAGTTTGGTTACGAAGAACGTAGTAAATAGAATGGAGGAACAAAACATATACATTAAACAGGAAAACGTACTTTTTAACTGCCACCAAAGAGTTTCAACCAAGGGATGAGTATATTGGTAAGCTTCACAAAACAAGAAAGGTTAATGTTTGTTACGCACAGCTGATATGGATTTGACATTTGAACCAAACGTGATGATCTTTTGGTCGAAATAGTCGTAATCCATGGAAGCCGACGAATCGGTAGCGGTTGGATCATAACCGGTAACCACTGCGGAGCAGTTTCGTCTCTCGAATGCGCCCAATGGCTTCATATGTGGCTTCATAAATTTGTTTTTAATATCATTTCTTATTATTCATTTACTTGCAACGGCATAAAATTTGTTTGCGTTTTGCTGCTGGAGTGTATAGTTGTTGAATAATGTGATACACATGTGATGGGAATGTTTTGTGATGTGATAGTTTATCTGTGTAAATTTCCAGACATAGGGCTTGTTGTTGGTATCTACGATTTTTACTCAGCGAAGTATTATGATAGCAATACAATTTCATGGGGTGAGTAAAAACTATACCTATTGAATAAGGCTTGTTTAATTGAAATCGCAGTATAGTTTTTGATTTAATCTTTTTTAAAAAACCTAAAAAAAAGATTTTCCCGAATACTTGGCAACGTCGCAAGGTAATCAGCTGTCTGTAGAAATTCCGCCAATTTGTCATGTCAAAAACACGTGTTTAGGGGTAATGAACTTTCATAGAGGCACAGATGGTCCGGTTTTAAGGTATTTTACAAAATTCAAAATACTTCCGATTTTAGAAAAAAAAACTATCAAGTGTAACTCTAGGCCACCCCAGGAGTGGCCCCTTAAAATATAATAAGTCATTTCCATAACACCCTGTATATCTCCTAAACTTTACTTTAATATATAGCTTAGGTATCGTTAATTGAAATCAATTAATTACCTAGTCTTGAAAGGTAATCTAGATAAAGGGTAACGGCAAATGAAAAATAGAACTATCATGGTCTGAAGTTTTAATTTTTAATAAAAATACGTTATTCCCATTATTATTACAAAATTCAGAATAAAAAAAAAATAGGACAAAACCTATAAATTATAAATTTAAACTAAAATGAGAAACGAGTTAACCTTCTACGTTCAAACATGTTCTTATTCCTCCTTTACATGCAAAATCGAAAAGATTGGTGAGGATTTGGGGAGGAGTTGTTAATCTCCTGGCATTTATTTGTAATTCTAGCTCGTGGGTCTTTCAAATGGGGGGTTTTAAACCGAGTTCTTAATGTGCAGCCATCAAAAGAGGTCGCACGTCATAGGATTGCAGGATGGTGGTGGCTACCTATCTGGCATATTGCCACCAACGATTCTTCTTAAAAGAATTCTTCCAAAAAACTTAAATTATCAAAAGTTAGGAATGTATTATTGATGCATCATCCTGCTAGAAGTACCCTTTCCGCATCTCTTCATCGTCTAATGAGTTTACAAAATTTTCTAATGACTGTCTGGCGAATTAAGAATCCATTAAAAAAAATCGGTCCACGTAACCTTATTTCTAATATGACCTCACATACCAAGTTTCTAAGAATTCGAAGGCTTTTCTATAAAGGAATGTAAATTTTTAGAACTTCACATACTCATTATGTTGAGAATATAAATATCCATAGGTTAAACCATGCCTCGTCAGTGAAAGGGGTTTTTCAAAGACGTTTTTATTATTATACAAATGATCCATACACCACTCTAAAAATTGCATTCGCTGAGTGTTATCGTTTGATACAATTTTTGAACTGAGCTTAGACAATAAGCGTGCATATGTTTTTTTTTTACTTTTTGTACATGAGGGTCTCCCATCCAGTGGCATAGCCAGCATATTGGGACGGGGGGGGGGGATGTTTGAAGGGTAGCAGTCAGCGGAGCTTTCTTTATGCTACATTGTAAAAACACCTAGGGAACGCAGGTTTGGCCCCAAATGAAGTTAAAATCCGCTATATAAAAAAAATTCATATAATGTGGTGGGACGCTCTCGAAACCGGTTTTATTAAGTTTACTCCCATCGCTCTTCTTTGCTAAAAAGAAAACAAGGCCGATCTTGTTTTTACGGAATTATTATTTAAATAATAAAGGGGCGCCAGGCCAAGGGGGGCGGGGGGGGGGGCGATCGCACCCTTGTGGCTACGCCACTGCTCCCATCGTCCTCCTTTTTATTCATACTTCCTCTTTCTCTAAGCAAAGCCACGGACCGAGTCAAAACTTGAGACAGAAATTCAAAAACCGTGGTTTGGAACCCACGTTAAGCAGTAGGTCCCCACGGAAATTGCCCTGTCAACGAACAAAGAGGTAAAATCTCCCCCCCCCCCCCAAAAAAATTCCTGACTATATGTGGAAAGTCTTAATGGCGTCCCGTACAATAAAGGCTTTTTTTTCCTGCCGTGGTTAGCATATTTAATTTTCACAAAATGAAAACTTTAAAACTTCTCAGTTCTATTTTTCATATGCCTTTACCTTTTACCTATACCCAAAATCCACAAATTCTCTCAGTGACTCATTTAATACCAGCCACCACATCTATGAAGCGGCAGGATAAAAATATAGTGCAAGTAAATGTGCTTAACCCTTTCGGGCGCCGCGTCTGCTGCAGTGGACACGATTTTATACCCAGCTTAATAATTGCGCCTTGTGATTTATTTTCGATGTGAAAACTATTTGTCCACTCAGATGGACCCATAATGATTACATTAGTAACATCAGCGACATCTCTGGCCATTTCATTGAAATTTCGCTCAACATTGTAAACACGCAAGTTTCGTAGTTTGTGATGGTAATGGAATACGCCATTGAATTTGAGTGACAAAACGTATAAAAACTAACAAATATTGATCAAATCATTGACAGAAGATAAGTAAACGTATTATTCTAAGATTTGCAACATAATATAGAATTTCACGTACAGCCAAGGCACAATCGATTTTTTTAACGTACATTGAGATGGAAAAAGATTGTTTAGGTCTAAAAAAGTTACATATTTATTCAGCTTTTAGCGCAAGATGATTTCAAAAAAAACCTTTTTGACTGACGAACAACTGCTGCAAATACTTGAAAATGATGATTGGTCAAACATATACGTGTTATCAACCGGAAAATGCTTACGAAAGGCCAACAGATTCGGAAGGTATAGTTGTTGTTTTTACATATTACATATTTAGGAAAAATGTGTATTTTAGTCATCTTTAGAATCGGAAGAAGAAATACAGAACGAATTTCCAGAAGATGAGGAAAATGCAGAAAATGAATTTCGAGATGAACCGAAGATTAAAAATGAAGGTATTAATGAGAAAAATGAAGCTGGGCGTTGTAAATTAGAAGGCTGTAACAGAAAAAATCCATAATTTTTGCATTAAATGTTCATATATTTATGTTAAGTAAATGGCCGAAAATGTTTTTTAAAATTTCATAATATAAATAGCTTCCATGTGTACAATTTTTTTAAAATTGTAATTTAATTTCGCTACTCCACACTGCAGAAATCTAAAGTAACTTTGTCCATCGCAATGGACATCTTTTATTTTCAAAAAAATACATATGTTTTTTATATCAAAAATTTCTAAAATGACTAAGAAATCCGACTATAGTAAAAAAATGTTTTCTCCGTAACTTTGAAGAATTTGGCCCCGAAAGGGTTAATGTACAGTCAATCGCCCATACTTGGGACAGTTTTCAACTTTGAGAGCTCCCAACTTTTTTATAACTCTTATTGAAACAAATTTGTTATGCTAAAAGTTGAGTGGCCCCGTCTAGTTTTCATATGTTTAAATCCCTTTGAAAAAATATGCCACATTTCAAAAAAAAAAAAAATAATAAAATCCCTACTGTCCCAAGTTGGGATGATGCGACCTAACTTGAGACACATTTTGATTTTGCTGATTGTCCTTTCTTGGGAACCGTAAACTAAACATGGGATAGTGTATTAAAAAAATATAGTTGCTTCTATGTATTAATACCAATAGAAAGGCATTTTTTTTTCTCTCAAGAAGAGCTGGTTTATTATTAAAAGTCCAAATGTTTACAAATATCCATATTTTTAAATGTAAATTTGTAATTAAGAACATTTATTTAAGAGCAAAAATTATAGTATATACAATATGAACATATTAATTATTAAACAAACTGAAAATAAATTGTACTAATAACTAATGCATTGTTAAAAACAAATTTTAACTTAAGCCCATATTGAAAATTGGACAGCTAATAAGACATTAAGCATTACATATAAAACTTGTAAACATTTAGGTTTACAGAAACTAAATCCATTTTCTTAACAATTTTTGACTTACTTATAAACATTCTATCTCCTATGTCAGGAAAATTAAACATGTCATTGCATCCTTTATAGTTTCTGAGGAAATCTATCAAAACTTTTTCTTCATCTTTTATTTCAACAAATTATTCCAACAAATATTTTCGAAACTTGTTTCTTGGAACCCTCATTGTAAATAACAGATACACGAACAAAATCTTCTTTTTTATAATATTCTGTGTCTTCCAGCGATGCCTGCGGTTTGCTTATAGGTGGCCCGTTTGTGCCCATGATGTTCTTAATCTCATTTTTCTTTTATTCTGTCTTTTCAGTTTCATTTATTCCAAATTATTGATCTGATGTATCAGTCTCTAAGGTATTAGAGTCACTCTTCATGGTAGGCAAAATCCTCGGGATTACCGTCATTGCTAGAGTCATGAAGAGATATTTCGTCATCTTCGCTTGAGTCTGACAAGTCATTTTCGTTCTTTTTGATTTCTGTCTGCTTGTCTGTGGGAGTGCTTCAGTTTTTTTCTTACTTATACTTGGAGTGTCTTTACTCTTAAGAATTTGCTTTTTCTTTTCATATACTTTTTGCTTGAAGATCTCTTAGTCTCTGCTTCTGATAAACTCTTTCCTGGATCTGGATCTATGGTAATTTTCTTCTTTCGTTTCTTCGTGATGATTTCAGATTCCCTTGTTGTTCTTAGAAAGTCTTAAAATTAATTAGTCCACATTTCGGCGGTAACATTTTCTTTTAAGGAAAGCCGTTTCAGAACCTGTTGTGGATCTAATGGGTAGAGCCGCTAGCCCTAGATCCAGCCTTCAAGTTTTTTCAGAATTTTCTTTTATTGCCTCTAATGTTTGCTTCAATTTCGAAGGAAACACGTCTTTGCTTATTGCTTCCCGATTTATGTTCTTGTAGACTTGCAATACCTTTCTCCATGCTGTTTTTAGAGGACTGAAATATGCCAAATCTAAGGGTTGGCATAAGTGGGTGTTATTTGACGGTGGCAGTAGGAACTTTACATTATATATAATGCACAACTCTAGAACTCTGATAGAAATATTGTCACGTTTATAATTGATATTAGTTAAAAGGGGGTTCTAAAAGTGTGACACGGATAAAAGGACACAGGTCTACAAAACAAAGCTCTTTATTCTTCCCACAATTACAACAACACTCAACTCTTACTTCTATCCTCTAACTTACATTATTCAGTCAGCGTGCCCTCGGGGTCGGGGGATGAAATGGCTTGGATTATTCGGTCAACGTGCCCTCGGGGTCGGGGGATGAAATGTCTTGGATTATTCGCGGAGCTACCGAGCTACTATCAGCTGAGAGCCCTTTCGACAGCTAACTCTTTGAGAGCTTCTTAATAGCTATTCGCGAGCTTCTTGATAGCTATTCGCGAGCTTCTTGATAGCTATTCGCGAGCTTCTTGATAGCTGCTTTCCGTATCACCGAGGATGCTATTTATATCTATTATGGTTTGTCTAACAATCATGTATTATTTTATTATTATGACTGTTTGTATAACATCAATAAATAACAAACTCGGCGATGTGCTTCAAATAGTAAATAAATAGTAACCTACTAAAGTTGTAGGTCACCAGGCTGAGAGACGTGAATTAATGATTTAAATGTAAAATGAAATAATAATTTTGGAAAAGGCCTCTTTTCATGACATCCCCCGCGCTACCGAAAGCTAGCCCCTAGCTTTTAAATAATCTTACTAACTATTTATACAAATGTTATTATAAGTAATAAAGATAATTCTAATTTGCTATGCTTTGCAAATGAGTCATTTATAGTTCACAGAAGTTCCAACATGCTATAAACCGCGCGCATGCACACACCCTACACTGCACTTGTATTCCATCCATATCCGGTCCGTTGTTTTGGCTGGGCAATTGAAGGCAAATTCAGATTCGTTCAGGTTTGCCTTGTGGCACAGAAGCTGGAATCTCTCTCCCTTCCCCTGAAGGTTTGGCCACCGGACCTATTGGCTTCGTGTAGCTATGAAATTCACAACTTGCGTTGTTGAGAATTTCTTGGTCACGGTGATTGAGGATCCGCTCTTGCTGGCACTGCTGTTCTCTGCGGGACCTTCCCTTATGCCATGATTGCTCCGGAGACATGGTGGATGGTGGATGTGGGCTCTTGGGATCTTCCCAGTGGGGTGTGTGGCTCTGGGCTCAAGGCGTGTGGACTTCATATTACATACATGTAAAAAAAAGAAAGCAAAGCAGTATCAAAACGTTAAAACAAAAAAAGTAGTTAAAGAACATAGAAAAAATATAAAATTATATTTAAATTTTAAGTGTATATAAAAAAATATAGTACCAAAGAGCTGTGATATTAATGAAGAATTGACCCGCTTAATATATTTAAAATGTTTTTTGTTCATTTTTGTATACCATTCACTATGTTTTTAACATTTCCTTCTTATTATTTTTTCTATTTAATAAACACGAGAAGAAGCCACCGTTAAACGTTAATTCTTAGCCGTCTTTATAATATTTTCAACATTCAACTCTATACACAAACTATATTCTCTATATATTATCATGGAAAATGTGTTGTGCAAGTACTGAAAATTTAGTTTAAACAGCTATTCTCTGGGCTATGTGCCCCACCGAGCGCTGGATTACAAATCAATAATTTAAGCAGTACTTTCCCAAGCACTATTTTCCGGAAACAATAAAAAAAAGGCGAACATTCAGCTCTTACAATGAACCATCTTCCATGCTCCCCTGTTTTATTTTCAACATATATCATGAAAAATGTGTGCAGTACCCTGCAAGCTTCATTTTCCGGAACGCATCAAAAAAGGCGAACATTCAGCTTATTTCCTAAACCATCTTCCATTCCCCTCTCTAATAATTTTTTCATATAACAAACATAATATATCATAGGCGGACATTCAACCATCTATTGTAGTCATCTTCCATGTCCCCCTACTTTGCAATATTAGTGATACATTTTCACTACAATTCAATAATTTTCGCATAACGGCTGAATCATCATAATATTATATCTTATATTGGCTAAACACAAAAAATTTTTTAATTTAGGTATTACGGCTTTCTTCGGCATTCTCATTTACAACTTCTAAGACAACGAAGTGAATGTATTTATTAAGGGAGTATCAAAGCAAAACATAGATTTAAAAATTATATTGTTTAAATAAATAAAATATTCAAGTCTCACAGTTTTTTATTTTTTCAAATAATTCTGATTTGCGAATATAGGTGTCTTGTTGAATACCTACTAATTTAGGATAGTAGCCGTCAATTCTTCATTGTTTATATAGTAATATCTTAATACTAAAGGTTGATTATTATAACAATATAAAAGATTAGGAGTCCAATTTTGACAATGAGCAGGACAGAGTTGTACCTGCTGGTATTTGTAGGTCTGTCGGTATGTCTATAATAAGTTGATGTCCTGCATTGTCGTGATTTATTACGGCATTAGTGCTGCCATTTTGATTGTCTTTTCTTTTCAGCCATAGAAAAAAATATTTAAAGAAAAAGTAAAGGATAAATAGTATAAAAGCCGTGCATAGAATTCCCACGAAAATGTCGTGTTCTATTAGGTTATTTTCCCCTCGAACAGGATTAATGAAATTTGGTATTAGAGCCAGGGCATTTTGATTTCTGAAGAAAAGTACTGCTAGTAATACTGATATAATTATGTTCCATATTAGGAATAGTGTGTTACTTGCAAGATGCTGGTTAAGTGGGAGAAAATTTTTAATGTTAGTTTGGAGAGTATTTATAACGTCTTGAATTTGATCTTTGTTTGTGCTTATATAAAGGTGTGGGATTGTCATTGTCCAGTTAAGATTTAAAGATTCATTTAAGTCGAGGTATTGGAGTGAGTCTAGTAAATTTGGTCTTAGGACGAATGATCTTAGATTTTAGATTTGACAAGGAAATCGCTTTGGTATTATTATTCCTCGTTCGCAACTACATGGCACAGATAACTTTATTGCCCCAGGAAAGGTGTATGATTCAATAGGAAGGTCTGTTGTGATATTTAAGTAAACTATTTTAACAGTGGTAGTAAAAATGCCGAATGTTTTGGGTTCACAATTAATTTGTGTTTGCTCGCGGGTCTTGTTACGGGGCGTGACGGATTATCATCCGACATTAGAAGTGAGAGCCTAAAACCAAAAAAATTATGAATAAATGGAAAAAATAATAATAAATTACGCTGATACGGACCTGGGAAGTCCTGTTGATAAACGTAAATGCTCCTAAATAATTTAATTATATTTTGTGCGAACGTAAGCGTTTAAAAAAATAAAAGGTATTCTTTATTTTAACTGACCTATACTCAATATAATATTTATTAAGTGTACAATGAGGTTGCATCAGCAAAATACTCTAATAAGGTTGGCGCTACGGTGACGTCCTGTTTTACAGTTCATCGTCACCAAATAATTGTAAAAATTTATTTTTTAAACTGCTGACACGCTTATTTCCACTGTTATTAAAAAAGCTTTGTTTCTCGATTGTTGGCGTAACGGGGAGACCTGTTTCCTTATATATTTTAATAGTTAAATTGTCGCTAGAATTTTTAAATTTAAATTTGTCCTGCCTTTTTCGTTCTCTTTGGTTTCTGTTAAGTTTTCTTCGGGCCATATGGAATCAGAGCTAGTTCATGTTTTTAAAAATTAAATTAAAATCAGTTTATTTATTCTCGCCAGCTGGTAACGGGCTGAAGAATAGAAAAACTAACTTGCACTGTCAATAACAACTCTAAGCCTCGCCAGCGGTTAACTGAGCCAAGGTAGAATTAATGTCAATCATGCAGGTTGCTAAGAAAAAAAAACAAAAAATTGGGCAAAGAAAGAAAAACCTAAGGGGTTAAGGTAGTTAGTTCATTACCGCCAGCTGGTAACTGGCCGAGCAATAAACAAACTCCTTTGTACCGGTCAGTAATAACTCTAAGGCCTCGCCAGCGGTTAACTGGCACAAGGTAGATTTACTATTAAACGTACGGGATACCTATAATAACCTTAACCTCGCCAGCGTTAACGGGCACAAAGCAGGGTTATTTGTGGCAAAAAGGTCTGTATAAACCTAATCTCGCCAGCGTTAACGGGCACAAGATAGGACTTATATCAGTCCTTCCAGGGAAATTAATTGCTGAAAGAGAAAAAAATTAATTAAAAACAGCCTAAAATAATTATTTGATAGGTTAGGAAGAACCTACCAACGAGAACGAACCAGGCGCCTCCACCAAATGTCGCGTTTATAATTGATATTAGTTAAAAGGGGGTTCTAAAAGTGTGACACGGATAAAAGGACACAGGTCTACAAAACAAAGCTCTTTATTCTTCCCACAATTACAACAACACTCAACTCTTACTTCTATCCTCTAACTTACATTATTCAGTCAGCGTGCCCTCGGGGTCGGGGGATGAAATGGCTTGGATTATTCGGTCAACGTGCCCTCGGGGTCGGGGGATGAAATGTCTTGGATTATTCGCGGAGCTACCGAGCTACTATCAGCTGAGAGCCCTTTCGACAGCTAACTCTTTGAGAGCTTCTTAATAGCTATTCGCGAGCTTCTTGATAGCTATTCGCGAGCTTCTTGATAGCTATTCGCGAGCTTCTTGATAGCTGCTTTCCGTATCACCGAGGATGCTATTTATATCCATTATGGTTTGTCTAACAATCATGTATTATTTTATTATTATGACTGTTTGTATAACATCAATAAATAACAAACTCGGCGATGTGCTTCAAATAGTAAATAAATAGTAACCTACTAAAGTTGTAGGTCACCAGGCTGAGAGACGTGAATTAATGATTTAAATGTAAAATGAAATAATAATTTTGGAACAGGCCTCTTTTCATGACAATATGGCTCGCTAAATTTTAGGGCCATCGCCTAACTTTTCTAAATATGAAAGAGATATTGACATAAACCAGTCCTCGAAATGGGGTCCCTCGAACCACCCAGACTTCGACCTATTATATCTGGCTTCTATAGGGCCTCCTTCCATTCAGGTGTGATACAGGTTAGTTGTAGATTTAAGAACAATATAGACTGGTAGGATTACCCCGCTAGCGGTCCCTGCAAACATGACCGAAAACGCGGATTTAGAAGCATCGTTTATTTTTTCAGAGTGTTTACAACTTCTTCGAACTATTATTATCATTTTGCCATAGTTTATGGTGGCTTCTGGAGGAATGTCTCTCAAAGACTCTTGTAGCTCTTCAAAGTATTTTTGGATACCTTCTGGGCTGACGGCTGCTCTAACCCATTTTATATTATGAGAAAGCCGGATTTTCAACGTTTGACTTTGGCGTCTTAGAAAGTTTTTTATCCATTTATTGCCCGGTTTATTATCAACATACCGTTGTTCGGTAATACCCTTGGAATCTAACGTTTTTTTCACAATATTCTTGAGATTGCTACTTGTCAAAGGAAATCTCCATTTTGCAGCCAAAGATAGACACTCTGATATGTGACTTTTTCTGCGACAGAGAAAACTGGCGGACGACCATATTTCCTGGTTTGTTTTGAGTTTACCCTTCTATTCAAAGTGCTTTTGGGAATACCATACTTTGCCTCAGCCTGCATCACTAACGTATGATTTTCTCTCATATCATTAATGGCCCGATTTAAAAGTTCTTCCGAGAAATCATGATATTTTCGTTTCTTTTTATTCATTTTTATCTATATAGAAAGAAAATAATTAAGACTAAATTTTGTAACCTAACTTGGGACAGAAACCATTTAGTTGGAAAGCTAGGGGTCACTTTAGTTAGAAAGAATTCATGAACAATTTTAGGTTGAATCGTGCCAGTTACAAAACCTTACCGAAGCGGGCAAACACTATCAGTCTTCGTCTGCGGGTAGACGCATACTAAACCTAAGTCCGAGAAGACTAAGTGCGCTACGCCAAGAAACATTATTCTGAAGTACATGGTTGCCAACTTATAGCACGCACAAAAACTAAAGTTTTTGTCCCAATTTATTCAGCAGTCCAGCAGTGTATGGGCGATTGACTGTATGTAAAAATATTTTCCGCTATAAATGCAGTGAACTTAGGAGGCGACGTTGTCATATAAGCTGCAATCAGCTAAATGCGTTTAAAATAGCTCGGCGATTCCGATACTGGGATTTTGACCGCGGAGAAAATAAATGTGGCAACACACAGGGTTCGAGTTCACAACTTCAAAGATTTAAAAATAAGCGTACCGGCAGGGGGTTCGCACTGCTTGATTAATTTGTGATTTTATTTTTCATTTATCGATATATCTTGCTATAGAATTTTGTTTAGTTTTCGTAGTACAGGTATGGGTTGCTCACATGGATAGTGTTTAAGTATATAGTTATTAAACTTTAAATAGTGTAATTGATAGAGTAGGGCTGTGTACACTTTTTGAATTAAGAGAGAGAACCAGTAGATTTTGTGTATTAAGTGTATAATCTTTTAAATGTAACGCATAGCGCTTTCGGCCTTAGGCCATCATCAATGCTTCTTTGTCAGGAAACAGGGACAGTTCCTTGATAAAATTTTTCAAGTGGGACATGAACACCACAATATAAAAAAACTCATCACATAAAACATTTAGTTTGTATAAAATTGTAAAGGACGAATTGTAATAGGCGACGAACCACTTTTTAAAAACTTCATCTACTAATCATTATTTCCTTCTTTCTTCTCATTTTTGTGTTTCACGTGGAAACGCGCTTGCAAATTCACAAAAATGAAAAGAAAGAAGAAAAATGATAATTAATAGAGAAACTTACCACATTGGATGCTGCAGAAGTATGTGACACTTTAACGAAACTTTTCTCGTGCACTGTGTTTGGGGTTTCAAGGGCCTTCATCAAGAAAATGACGAGGAACCCAGATAAGGGGAAGGAAAAAAAAATCTTGGATGATATCAAAAAATATGCCATTTGTCTCAAATTCCATGGATTTCTTTCCTAGATGAAATTTCTACAATATAAAAAATGATGACTAAAATTAAGAAGGAAGAACTTATACTAATATTACTTAAAAAAAAATTATAGTATGGCGGAGAAAATATTTGAAAAAATACGGAGCAGTTTCGGAAAATGGGAAAAACTTGTATTACACAGACAAAACATGGCTCAATTAAGGGCACACAGTGGCATAAATTTAATTTATTCAAAATTATATGACGAAATTTTATCATTTACTATTTTTTAAAAAGCACTTCACTAGTATTCATTTCCCTGACATCGCACAACCCGGAGCTCTTTATTTGCTAGTGATGAGTCACTATCAGAGATTCTGTGCTTTGAGTATAGGTTACATTTTAAGATTATTGATTAAAGATATGTGTGATTTATTTCCCGGCATGCCTTTTACAACGTTTTTTTTTTTTATATTACATTAAAAGTATAACTAAAAAATTCAAAGCAAACATCGAAATGTACTTTGAAAGGGCTTAAAATCATACGTAATAATTTTATTATTGATCAATATGTTAGTGTGTATATATTTTCAAAAAAAGGAACTTTGTGTTATATTATGTAGTAATATGTAGATCAAAACACTTAAGTAGGTACCGTAAAATGGGGATGCTTGGGACTCAGGGGTAACGTGAGACACAACATTCAGGTTTACGTTGCTGGAGCTGTTGTCACTTCCGTTCCGACCATAACCTCAAAATTTTATTACATCTAACTTAAATATTGTGTTAAGAATTAATGTGCGTAATTTGGTTGATTACGACTAATTGGGCTTACAAGAAAAATTATTTCAAGGTAGAATTAGAAACTATTTAAAATATAGGGCAAACAACTTTAACTGGGAAACACAGGTCAGAAGTAAATTAACAAGTTTTATCATCTAATGTTATTACTTTGATATCTTTTACATAGGAAATTCCTTAAATACAACACTTAATATAACAAATTTAATTTATTTTAAACAAAAATAACAAAAAGTCACCTATTTGGGGCCACTTGGGACAAGTTGTCCCATGTCACCCGCATACATAAGTTTCTTTAGTTTTTACTTGTTCCAGGAGATAACCATGCCTAGAAAGCATAAGAGGAAAGTAGGCTTTAGGAAATAGGAGCCTAAATATTCAGTCAGGCAATTATGGAAAACCGATATTTTTAGGAAGCAATAACGAACAAGAATTAATAAATGGTTCAACAATAGCAGCGGAGTGGGGTTTTGCACTAACAGCATTTGATATTAGATGTATATTTAAAAGGCATTTAGAGCAGAAAGGAGTGGTCAAGGCTCGATTCAGAAATAACGTGCCTGGTTCAGATTGAATAAAATCTTTTCTACAAAGGCATAAGGGCGTAAACCGGTTCAGAGCTGACGTAGAAGAAAACATTTTAAGAGAATATTGTAAAAACCTTCATTTAGGGAATACCAATTCATTTAATCATAAATTATTATGACACTAATCTCACTGATGATCGAGGACGTCTAAAGACCATCAGGCTTTAAACGACCTGAGAGGATATAAAACAAGAAGAAGAAGCACATCGGTAATGTTTGCTAGAACTGCTTTAGGCGTTCTTCTCCTTGCTATGTAGTTTATAAAGTCGAGCATCTCTATAAAACTTAATAAGAAAACGGACCAAGAAGAACACGATATAATCGCTCGAAAAGTGGTTGGTTTGATGGCGTCATATTTGAGGATTAGTTTAGGACTATTGCCTTCAAATATTTCCAACGGTTGGATAAAGAACAGCCAAAAATGTTGATTGCAGATAATTTGGCTTCGCATGTGTCTGTAAATGTCATAAATGCTTGCAAAGAATACAACATAAAATTTGTGCTGTTTCCTTCAAACAGCACGCACCTTTATCAATCCCTAGATGTGGCGGTGCTCCGCCCACTAAAAATATACTTGCGTCAAGTTTTATCGACTTGGAAAGAAACACAGACAGGATGCATTCCAGAGGACACCTTTCCAATAAACATTGAAGAAATTAAGTAAAAATATTGTCTAGAATTTAATATCTGGATATAGAGTACCAGGGATATGTCCCCTCAATCAGAGGGAAGTATTAAAACGCATTTCTCGGAAAGATGGAAATAATCAACCACTTGGCACAGATCCAATATGGGACAAAAACCTTTGCGAGTATGCTATCTGAAAAAAGGGCAAACAGCAACATTGATAAAAAAAAAGAAGTTAAATGCGAGACCTGGAGTTAGCCTAGGAGCTTCAGATGAAAGTAGTAGTGATGATGGAAATAATGACAACCATCATCATCAATCGTACTGACTGGCTGCACTAAAAATTTTTAAACTAAGCGCTATGTTTGCAATTCTTAATTTTTGAAGTTTTTTGCTAAATGGAAGAATGTGTTTTCGTTTTCTGTTTAGTTTCTTATTTTATAGAAAAATGTTTTTTTTTGTTTATAACTTAGGTGTAGGTATGTTTATATTTTTGTAAGAAGTAAATCTTCAGAAGAAAAAAATATGTCCCGTGTATCCCCATTTTACGGTACTGGAATTTTTGTAAATATCTTATAAAATGTTATAGTTTTCAATATGATGTGCAGTTAGTATATCGGTATAGGTACCCATAATTTAAATAAAGAAAACCAAATCAGGAAAGGCTTTTTCTTTTAGCAAGACGTAAATAATGTTGATACAATATTTATTTATTTGCTATTTCATAGATATAATAATGGCTAGATGGCAATTACGGTCATCTTCCATAACTGCCAATAATTCCCATTTTTTTGGTGACCATTATTGGCAAGTTTTACTGTATATTAAATAATTTCTAAGTAAATTAATTGCCAGGACAACGGCTCCTATGGTGACTCTTTTGGTAACAACAATAACTCGCGATAGAGTATCTATAATATTTGCAATGAAGGATTTGAAATAAGAAACAGTGACAACGAGAAAGCGAGTTAAAGCAAAGGACGAAGTTTTATATGGTCTTGAGCGAATAGCGGATCTAGGAAAAAGTTTCAGGATTTTATTATGAATTGTAAAAAAAAGAGCATAGCTCTATGTATGTGATTAAGATCGATAGTCTAGAAGAAACTAACAATGTGCTGTTGTTATACGCAAAATAGCGAGTGTTATGGCGATGGTGTTATATTTTAGTGGGTGACTCTAAGGGTGGTACCGCGATATACTCAATATATTGTTTTACAAATTAGTCCTAAAACCAGACCACAAACGTTTCATTTGAATGTACGTGCTCTACGTGACAATAATAATTATAATAAGTTAATAATACCAATACTATGAGATATATACAAAATTAAATCAATAAGGAGAAACTAAATAATTTTTTGGATTAAACGCGATTTAAGAAAGATTGATATCTATGTGCAAAACGTACGAGCATAATATTCCGGGTTACTGTGGTTTAATTTTATATACAGGGTATCCCAAAATATATGGTCAATAATTGGGGATTGGATATATCGGTTCAAGATAGGGTCCGAAGGTCATGTAACATTTTGTCTTTTATTCCCCTATAACTGAGCTACAGGTTCCTAAAGACCCTGAAGATGTTGCTTTTTAATGTTATCGAAAGTAATAAAGATACAAACTTGAAATTAAGGTATTCTTGTAAGTTTTATACGCCGACTCGAACTGGTTAAAATGTCAACAACCTAAAATTGGTGCCAGAAATAGGGGAGGACTGGGTCAAAATAGACCTAGTACCCAATATCTTAAAAAAGTTAGGCTCGGGGTGTTGAGGGCACATACGACAAAATTTAAGATGACCTTCTGAGACTATTTAGACCCAATCTACTCGATCCCTAATTATTGACCATACCTTTCAGGACACCCTGTAAATATACGTATTTATTAATCGATATTTATTTTTTAAGGTTTTTATAGATCAAAATGGAGATGCAGAGGGTAACTTTACAGTTGTGTCGCTGTTGGATGACAAGGAGACCGACAGCCATTTGGGTATGAGTATGCAGCCAGTCGGTTACTTTCAGCATACGTTTAATGGAAATGTAATGTCTACACTGCCCGTAAGAAATTGAAATTAATGTTAATATGTCCAGACGTGGTAAATCTTAATGTTTTTATACTCCGATTTCTCTTTAATCCTTTTGCCGTATTTTCCTACCTTCAGCATGCGTATTTAGTCTTATCACGGAAAATTATGCGACATCACATTTCAATATAAAGTAAATAATTTGTTGTCCTATTGAATTTACAACTGCTGAATGTGTGCACACTTTTTATTAGTAGGTACTATTATAATTCTCCCAATACTGTTGTTACCAGGCCCAATATCGTTAACACCGTTTAACCAAACATAGGAAAATTGTGGGTACCTACGTAATTACATACCTACTTATTTTTAAAATTAGAAGAAAAAGCTCTTTAAAAATATGGTCCGTATACAGGATATTCCATAAAAATACTCAAAAATAGGAATTCTCTATGTAAAAATGATATTTTGTAAAACACAATCAACAAATTCAGATGAAAAACAACTCTTATGTTTAAACTCTTCTATTTTGTAATACTTGTATTTTTTTTTAATTCCACAACTCCGCAGGTTCCCTGCACAGGAATCAAGTATCTGAAACAGGACAGAAAATAAGCATTATAAATGTCCATTTTGCTTATATAGGTCACGTAATTTCTGCATCTATATAGAGCTCCAATCATGGGTATAATTTTATAAGTTATTTTATACAGGGTCGTTGGTATGTGTGGAAACGGTCAATTATTTCTTAAAGTAAAACAGCTAGCAAAAAATAATTAAGACAAAAGTTTTAGGGTTTTTTAAAGTCTATAAAAATTTTAAAAGGATTAGTATACAGGATGAGTCAGAAAGCCGTAGGAAAACAAAGTTACCTTTTTTTTTAATGGAACATCCTCTGTCTTAGAATATTTTTGGATTTAGCATTAATACAATTATTTTTTAATATACAGGGTGTTATGGAAATGACTTATTATTTTTTAACCCGTAAATATATAGGTCGAGACGAATTGGGGAAAAATTGCTATAAATGGCGCTCGAAGCTAGAAATTCGAGAAAAATGCCTTCAAAAATTTAGGTCCAAAACACCTACGCGCCAATGACCCAAACAGCTGATTTGGGTAATTGTTTACTTTAGTGCAAATGTTGAATTTTTCGCTAAAATTTCGTATATAGGCTAATTAAGGGTAGCTGATCACAATTTTCCTTTTGCGTTTAGGCGGCAAATGCACTGGTTTTGAGAAAAAAAATGTTAAAGTTTTTCTAACTCACCGGTATGTTATTTTGCATGTAATCCTAAAATGTTGCTATTTTCAATAAAATATTACTTGTCGGAGTCATAGTATACACTTCTGAGTTGAAATAAACGAAATATGCCACAAGGAAACTCTGAAAAACGGGATAACTTGTAAGCGAACAGAAAACTCTACGTTATCTGGAAAAAGACGGGAGACAGCTCACTGACAGCTGGCCAAAAAAGCAGAAGCAAACTGCACCCATGTTGTCAGATTGTTAGTGTATTATAAATTGCCTATACTTTTTAATTCATTTTTATTAATTGAATGAATCCTATTGGCTCGAGCTAGCATATCATTCTCCTGGATGGAAGCCATTAATAATTACAAGAAAAAGAAGAACAATCTGGCAACGTGAGTGCAATGAATCTGAAAAGAGACGCTTGTACTTTGTCGGCGTATTAACAACGAATTTAATTAAATTTGTGCCTTTTCCATTGTTTTTTTGCTAAAATGTTGTTCTTATTTTATGAACAGATAGTTTGGTGAAAGTTTTATCACATATTTTGAAGGGAAAACCATAAAATCTAGGAAATTGAAGACATCCTTACAAAAGAATACCCTAACCTGTAAGTGAAAAACTTTAACATTTTTTTTCTCAAAACCAGTGCATTTGCCGCCTAAACGCAAAAGGAAAATTGTGATCAGCTACCCTCAATTAGTCTATATACGAAATTTTAGCACAAAATTCAACATTAATTGCACTAAACTTAACAATTACCATTCCAGCAGTTTGTCTTGTCAAAAACACATGTGTTCAGGGGCATTGAACTATCATGGAAGGCGCACATAGTCCGGTTTTAAGGTATTTTACAAAATTCAAAATACTTCCGATTTTAGAAAAAAAAACTATCAAGTGTAACTCTGGACCACCTCAGGAGTGGCCCCTTAAAATATAATAAGTCATTTCCATAACACCCTGTATACATTATAAGTCTAAACCCAATAGTTCCCGAGATATCGACTATTGAAAAATTATAATTTTTAAACTTTGATAGCCTCTAGCTTTCTAACGGTACGTTTTAGAGTAAAACGGCTTACATATCCCTGTCTTAGTTTTTTATTATCTTCTTACTGGTGTCAACTTCTGGTTAAACCGGATGCAACTCAAGAGCCGGAAATATAGCACTTCCGGTTTAACCGGAAGTTGATATTTTTGGGAAGATAATAAAAAAGTAAGATAGGGAAATGGAAGCCATTTTGCTCTATGGCATAACATTAGAAAGCTAGAATCTGTCAAAGTTCAAAAATGTAATTTTTCAAAAGTCGATAACTTGGAAACTATTAGGTTTAGACTTATTATACACTTATCAAAAAATAATTGCTATTTTATGTAGAATCCAAAAATATTCTAAGATATAAAGTATTCCATTAAAAAAAAAGTAACTTTGTTTCTCCATGGCTTTTCGACTCATCCTGTATACTTTTTTTTCAATTCTAATAGACTTCAAAAACCCTAAAACTTTTGTCTTAAATATTTTTTGCTTGCTGTTTTACTTTAAGAAATAATCGACCGTTTCCATACATACCAACGACCCTGTATATGGGTTCTTTCAAGTTAAAGTTTTCGCCTAAAACAGCACAAGATACTTTATTTTAGTCACCCTTTCTACATTAACATTATGTCTATCTATTTTTAGGTTTCTGAATAGCTTTAATTTTTTGCATAAACAACATAATTATTTTTGTTTTTGGTATATTAATTTTTAGCTTATTATGTAATAACCAGTTAGAGTAACGTTCAAGATCTGCTTTTACGTGCTTATTAAAGCGCCTCTCATCCCCATAACACTAGACTGACCCTGTATCGTCAGCAAAATAAGTGTAAAATACCGAGGTTTAAGACCTAAACTTTTAAGACATATAACTAGCAGAGCAAAGATCAAAGAACTCAGCCCTGCGGCACTTCGCACTTGTTTTACGTCTCCATAAGTCTATACACTTATAAATTGTTATGTCTGAATTTTTCGGATTGTAAATATACAGAGCCCAGATTTAATAAATAAATTTATTATCGGCGATATTAACCTTAAATAATTTCTAAAAATGAGTACTTCCGCTTCCACTTTTTCATGTACCTTAGAAATAGAAAAAGTCCTTTATTAAAATTTAATTTGACCGGACACGTATCCTAAATGGCATTAGCGAAACCGTATTAATCGTTTTACAAATTTGCACGTTGTAGAGCTTTAAGGTAGATTCAATTATATAAAATGGGTATTGGTCTCTCATGGTTCATTTTAGCAACAAAATGTAACCGGAATTATACAATACGATCAGCTTACTCCCCTAACAATCTCTGTCATGTCCTGTTCAATTTCATTGAATCTTAGATTATTTTGGATATCTTGCGCTAAATTTTTTACTTCTAAATCAATTTGTGTAATAATATTTTTATCTACATTAGTAAAGTGTTTATTTAGTTTATTAACAATTTTGATTGGATCATCCACGATCTTATTATTACCTATGGTCAGCGCTTGAATACTAGCCAAGAGTTTTTTTTTTTTTTTACTAATTTGTTTGTAATTTTTCATTGTTTTTTATGGTAATTACTGGCTTGACTCCATTTACTTCTGAAATGATATTTCTTTAAGATTTTTATTTTACAGTTTACTTTATTTTTTATCTTTCGAAATTTGCCTGCCAAGTTACCGTTATTAATGTTTTCTCGTATCCTTTTTTATATGATAAGGCAGTGCGTGTGCGCAGGAAACGATTCACGTTGGTCCTAAATATTTGGAGATTATACTCGTTGGGGAACACGACATCAGGGAGGTCGTTCCAGGGTGACGACGTTCTTCAGATGTAAGAATTTTTAAATAGCATCATTCGAGCGACACTAAGCTGAACCACGTACTGGTGGGCTACAGTGGCTCGTCGTGTATTTCGATCGTGCACCGCTCTGGGTGGAATCAAGCGGGTAACCTCAGTTGAGCACTTGCCATGGAAGTATTTGTAAAATAGACTGAAGCCGCCAACCTGCCTTCGATGTTCAAGGCTTTCCAGGTTGTCTGTCAGTTCATGGTCACCGATCAAGCAGACGACTCTTCTTTGAATGGAATCTATCAAATCTCAGGGTATGTTTGGGAGCAGAGTCCCAAAATGGGAGCAGTACTCCAGCGATGGTCCAATTTGGGCTTTTTAGAGTATCAAAAGTTGATGGGGTGTATAGAGGTACTTAGTTCGGAAAAGTATTCCAAGCTTCTGCGAGGCTGCCTTAACAATGGCCGCAACGTGACTATGCCAAGACATATGACTATCCAAATTATTATTATTAAATTGTTTATTCCCAACTAACTATTACAGTTCATTACAGGGAATATAGTACAACGTAGAATACGATTAACCATAACGATAGATAAAATAATATTAAAATTAAAATAATAATTTCACAATAAAATATCTGTTTCACAAACTTCTAACAAAATCATTCTTCCAAAATTATGTTTGTTAGTTTATTTTTAAATTTTTTGATTACTTGAATATTTTTAAGAAACGTTGGTAATTGATTAAAAATAATAATTCCTTCATGTAAAATTGATCGTTTACCAAAATTCGATCTAATTTGGGTAATTTGGAAATCATTACATTGTCTTGTATAATGTTGGTGAACGCTAATTGATTTTAATAAATTGACGCCCAATAAATGAATTGATGAAGCCGAGGGAATCGAGTGTCCCGCCATGACTATATCCGGTTCTTCAACATCAACTTTTTTTAGAAAAAACTGCCGCCTGGGTTTTTTTACTGTTATATTCTACTTGGTTACTGTCACCCCAAGACAGAATTTCTTCCCGGTCTTTGTTCACATGTAAGACCTCTTGCTGCCTATAAAGATTGACAGCCGATGTCTGAGCATCCAAAGTAAAAGATGAAACAAGGGTGCTGTCATCAGCGAAGCTATATATAAGATTTTAAGTTTTTTCCAAAATATCGTTAATGCATAGCAAAAGGACGGTGGGTGACAATACAGAACCTTGAGGAACTCCGGCGTTGGTGATAAATGTGTCTGAAGGAGATCCGTCCATCGCCAATCGCAGAGTACGGTCTTTACTTAACAGCCATGAACAAAATTGAACCGGCATTGCGCATACTCTCAATTTAGTTAGAAGCCTCTCATGCCATACTCGGTCAAAGGCCTTGGAAATGTCCAGTGCTACCGCCCGGGACTCCCCATGATGTTCTATTGCGTTATTCCAAACGTGAGTAACATTAGCGAGAAGGCCTCCTGTTGATCTACACTTACGGAATCCATTCTGGCGGTCACTAATAATGTTGAAGCCTTCCAGGTACTTTAATAATTTTTCGTTGATAGCCTTCTTCACAACTTTTGATATAACCGAAAGCAGAGCGACCGAACGATAGTTGTTTGGCAAGGTCTTCTTGCCTTTTTTGGGTATGGGCTAGACTCGCGCAGTTTTCCGGCAAGAAGAAAATATTCCTTTCTTGTAAGATAAGTTAAAAACCCTACAAAATACCGGCGTCAATTCGTCAGCGCATGTCTTCATTACGATGACTGGAATGTCGTCAGGACCAGAAACTTTTTTGGTGTCGACTCCTCAAGATTAGTTTAATATGACGGTGTCGCAAAACAATCTCGTGCACTCTCGATTCTACAAGGGGAATGTTTGGTGGAGTTTTTCCCTGAAAATCAACCGTTGAATATGAATAGAATAGTTCCACCAGTAAGTTTGCTCTTTCCTGTGCTTTGCTCGCAATGGTTCCATTAGAACGTCTTAAAGGTAGAATGGTTGACTTGGTAAAGTTCTGACTGACGGCCTTAGCTACCGACCAAAATGATTTTGAGCCTCTAGGACATTCAAGAAGTTTGTCTTTGATTCTCTGGTTAAGTGCTTTTTTGCTTCGGTTAATTGTTTGCTTGCATTTGTTTCAAGTGTTAATAAAGATGGTACGATTTTCAGCGGTAGGATTTTGACGCCGCTGTCGATAGAAATAATGATTTTATTTAACAGCTCGTTCGCAATTTTTGGTAAACCAAGGCTTGCCGTTAGAAGGGCATTTTTTTGAGAAAAGGATGAAGGCTTCATTGCCAGTAAGGATGACCTTTGATACTTCTCTAGCACAGATGGATGGATCATCAGAGGTGAAACAAACGTTCCGCTAAGGAAAGGTTCAAAAACGGTTCTTTAGGTTATCCCACTTAGCTGATGAATAATGCCAGGTCTTGCGTAGTTTAAGAGGCTGTTCGGCAGTAACTGGTAGTTTTTTAGTGTCAAAATAAGGTTGTGGTCAGGCGTTCCTAACAGAGGCTGCACGGTGACAGTGTACAAGTCGGGGTTTGAAGTTAAGAAAAGATTCAACAAACTAGCGAAACCACTATCTCGGTGTGGAATCCGATTCTGTTCACCCACGAATTGGGTGAGGCCAGAGCTGATGGCAAGGGATTCGGCTTCGCGACCTTGCTCGTCGGTTGTTTATGAGCATTTGAGCCAGTTGATATTTTGAACGGTTAAGTCGCCAAGGATGACAACTTCGGAATTGGGATGGTGGGTTTGCAAAAAGTCGATAGTATTAGTAAGTGAGGAGAACAAATCTCTATAATGGGTATGGCTTGGCGGCCGGTAAAGGCAGCAAATAAATTTAGTAATTCTCTGTGTTAATATTTTAAACCACATTACATCGAAGTCGTTAGGCTCGAGTGTCTCCTCTCGTTGACGAGAAATTTCACTGCGGATAAAGAGCGAAAGACCAAAATTGCGCCTAAATCGGTGATGGAAGTCGTACCCAGGATATAAATAGATGACCGTACTAGTCGATGATCTGACCTTTATTTCGGTCAGTGTAAGTACATGAGGTTCGGTAGATTGTTGATGTTGATAAACTGCATTGATGTTCGAGTTCAGTCCCCTCATATTCCGATTCGTACTTACATAACTGGATTGCATCTATAATGAATTCTTAAAAGGTTGATACTCTCAATATATGCTCTTTTGTGAAATACTTGTTTCGATTATTTATGATTCCTTGCATTTGATTTATAGGTTACTTTAGGTTTCTACACTTTAATTTTTTTTTATGTCTAGTATAAGTTTTTTATGGTCCAACAAAGGGTTATATTCGACTCTAACTACACATTGGTCTTTATAGTTCTGATCGGTCATTACATAATCAATGATTTTACTGGAGTCTTCGGTTATACTAGAAGTACCTTCTATAATAATATGATCTTTAAGAGTAAAATTATTTAGAATTAACAGTTGTAAGTATGTATTTTTAACTTTATAATCATTACGTTTTTATTTACTAATCGAGGTGAAAGTCACCAAAAATTATATCATTTTTTTGAGTATTTTGTTATTATATTTTTCATAAAATGTTCTGTCGTTATCCCCAATTATCACGCATAATCATGACTACATTTTATGAGTTCCTTATACTTTATAATTGAATATTCTAAGAATATTTAGTTCTTTGATAATTTTTGATAAGCCGCTTTGTTTCGAAGACACAGGGAGATAAAAATTTTCGACAAAACCAATTCTGATACTTTCCAAATTATTAATGCAGTGAAAATAAATGTATAGCGTGCTACACTGGGCTTACCGAGTATACAATTGTAAGAAATGCACTGTTATCTTTTAAGCAAATCAGTTTAAACGTAGATTTCATTTGAACACTTTTCGTAATTGATCATTTTGCATGTGTCGAATTTGTTGAGACTGATTGACGTTTTATCGTTTGACGTGTATTTTCTATCTTTAACAGTTAAACTTTTGTTCGTGAAGTCCTCTATTATAAATCGGTATACGAACGCCAAGATGACTGACGTGCATTTCATTTACGGACTTGCTGACGGCAATTCACTAGAAGCTAGGCCGTTGCAAATTGAACTATTTCCTGGCCGTAATGTTCCGGATAAAAAAAAACCTGCCAAAGTATTTATCGACGTCTTCATGAAACAGGCACATTGAAATAAAGTGAGATACCTGGAAGGCCAATGACAATTAGAACGGTAGAAGTGGAGTACTGGATATAATACAGGAAGATCCAGGTACTTCTATTCGAAAAATTGCAAATACTTTGAATGTAAGTAATTGGATTTTTTTGAAAATCCTTAGTGACTATTTGTATATATACAACGCATTCAGGCACTTCTTCCTGCTGATTTTTCTTCACAGATAGCGTTCTAGCAATGGCTTAATATCTATCAACTATTGACGCTTATTCTTTTTACCGTCGAATCGAATTTCTCAAGAAATGCCATAAGAAATTTTCACAACGACCATGTGTGGGCTGAAGAAAATCCACATGATGTACTTGAAGATCGTTTAGAACATCAGTTCTCGTTGAACGTTTGGGTTGAAATTGTGAATGACTGGCTAACTGGGCCGGTATTTTTACCAGAAATACTTACCGGCGAAGAATATCGCAACGTTTTTGAACAATCGCTACCTTAGTTTCTGGAGAATGTACCATTGGCAACAAGAAATGCGATGTGGTTTATGCACGATGATGCACCAGCTCATTTCAGTGTGGTTGCTCGTTAGTTCTTAACAGTAACATAGAGAGATCGCTGGATTAGTCGAGGTGGACCTCACTTATCGCCTGCTCAATCCCCGAACTTAAACCCCCTGGATCATTTCCTATCGGGCCATCTAAAGTTATTAGTTTATACTACTCCAGTGGGGAATGTGGAAGGTTTAAGAAATCGGATAATTGCTAGGTGTAACTGAATAAGTAACGACTCTGGTGTTTTTGAAAGAGTTCGGGAGGCAATGGGGATAAGATTGGATTCTTGCATCCTGGCTGGAGGTAGTCATTTTCAACAAGTCTTGTAGAGTAAGGCACTTTACATGTAATTTTTGGTAATAAAGTGTTGTTATTGTCAAAAAATATTTCTCGTTCTGTATCTTCGAAACAAAGCGGCTTTTCAAAAATCATAAAGGGACAAAATATTCTTAGAATAGTCCAGGAAATAACTACTTTATTTTTGTCGTATGTTTAAAATAAACACTCTGTTTATTGAAGCACCTCCCCTTTTTTCTCTCGACATTAAAGTACTGATTAGTAACCCTCCAGTTCGAACAGGTAAGTTTCTCCCTCTGACAACCACGTCTCTCCCACAAGTAGTACATCGTAATTATTATTTCTAAAAAGACATTTCATTTCATCTAGATTATTCCTAATGCTTTGAATTTAGGCTGCGATTTGCTCTACCACATTATTTAGATTTTCGTTTGCTTCATATGGGATACCGTGGATAACGAAGTTATTATTCAATTTTTTTTTGCAACGTTATTTTGAAAAGCAAGTTTGTACTATATTATTCATGCCTAAAAAAATGTTGCACTCTAAACTACGCTTGTTAACAAACTCTGAAAAGGGTTGCAAATTGAAAACTTATTGTAGATTTCGCTAGTCCAAAACTAGAAAGCTCTTATTTTCCCACTTTAAATCTAAAAGACACACTCTTAGATCAACTTTGAAATTTTGTAATAAATAAATAAAATAATTTAGTTTTGTTTCGATAAAATGCAATATAAACATAAAATTGTGAAATGTTTATCAAGCATAAAGTAACCCCGAAACAAATTTTACAAGATTTGAAAAAACTTGAATAAAACCTTAACTAAACTTATCTACATATTTAATAATAAATTATTTATTTTAGGAATTTAAATATTTTAATAAAGATCGCCCAATTCAGTGGATTGGCGGCAATATTCCAAAAGTAGAACCAAAATGTGGATTTTATGGGGAAAAATGTGTTTATAAAATTGATTGGAGAATGGTGGCAGGAATTATATTGGCAACATCTGTTTTATTTGTTGCGACGCTTTTTGCGTTTAAGTAAGTTTGTGTGGAACAAAGTAAATATAATACATTTTTCTTTAAATGTTTGTACTTAAAATCAAATAAGGTATTGCCCCAAAGCGATGCAGGCAAGGTAGGGAACACTATCAATTGACTTAAGTTCACTTTGCACACAAACATGTCGTCTTCGGGCCATTTTATACAGGACTCGTGGGCCCAAGTCGTACGTTTGTTTCGTTTCTGAGTCACAACTTTTCTTTTTACGGTCTATGTTTTAGCTGTTTTTATTCCTGTAGCGATAATTGCCTCGAGTTCGGTTTTAAAGGACGATTCTGTTAAAATTGCAGTTTTTCTTTTTATACGTTTGATTGTGAAAAACTGTTGGTTAACACTTGGGACTGCCATTACGTCTGAAGGAGATACAATGAAAATAGATGACATTGTCCGACAATAAAAGCTACTAGGCTTTATTGTCGGAATCGGTGAGGAATATAACATTTTTCTGGTGTAATTTGTCTATTTCTTCCGAAATTAGGTAAGAAAAGATGCGACTTAATAATTGCATTAGCGATAAAAGAAGTTTTTTTGCAGTTGTTTCAAGGTGTTTAGCTTTAGGGGATAAGCTTCTGTCGGATATGAGCATTACGGGTGATGTTGATTTGGTGAATTTTCTTAGGTATTTTCTCGGGCACAACTTCGGGTATTTTCTGGGATATTGTCTCGACAATATCATCAGCTGTAGGTTATTGTATTTCTTCACCTATATTCTCAGAAATTTTCTAGGTGTTTACCATTTGTTCTGTTCATTCCGCTGTAGCAAAGTGCAGTAAAAAGTATTGAAAGGCGCCGTTAAATTTCCATCTAGAGGTTGGGGTTAGAGGGAGGTAGTACAGCACAGTCCAATATATAATATCATTTTGGTGCCCAAGATCTACCAACAAAATATCTCTGATTTGCGTTGAGGGCACATCCATTAAATACAAAGTCTTCTGTTGTTCAAGAAATTTATATAATGTTGCAACCATTGCACAAGAATAGTCTACTGCATTCAACCACTTGCCTGGCACACTGCTGCTATTTCAGCGGGGGTACCATCATCGAATAATTCGGGTTTTATTTGAATGAGTAGAAATACTAAAGAATAGGGTGCACATAGTGTCTGGAGACCGAAAATGACAGAACTGCTGTTATTAATTAGTCTCGTTCTCCTGACAACAAAGTTCCCACCTGTATACGGTCTCTATTCTTTCGAATGTCTTCTGGAACCGTTGTAAGGCCCATTTGATTAATATTATAGATTCTAGTCGGACGAAAAAACTTAATTAGTCAATTAAAATTGTTAATAAACCGAGGAATTTAACAGCCTTCAATAAAGCCCATGGTAGCATATGGCAGCTGATATTGGTTCTGGGGATCGTAAAAACCAATTGTTGTGGCTTTTAAGAAAACCTCTAAGCCAATTTGTCCTGCGCTTTCACTTTTTTATTTGTTACATTTGTTAATTATTTTGAACCATATGTTTAATTCTAATTACATTTTAGACACTATCGATATGAGCAAAAGTTAGCCTGTCTTCTATGGAAAATTGACATGAGGGATGTTACTATAATACCAATCGATATACCAGATTCCCCGGGAAAAAGTATGGTAAATATAGTACTGCCAGAACGTTAACAATAAATTGTCTGAATTTATTGCTGTCGTTAAAAGAGAAAATTAAAAATAAATCTGTTAGGTAGAGAAAATTAAAAATAAAACTGTTAGGGACACGTTTCAGATTTTGCAGGCGAAAGAAAATATTTTCTTTTATTTCAATGCGCAAGAATTGAATAAGTGGTCACTCTACAACTTCTTGATATGAAAATCTCCGACATTTTGAAAAACACTGACATAAATTTAAAGTATGCGAGTGTAAAGGAGGGAGGTCAAGTAGCCGCTCCATCGCTGCAGAAGGGGTCGATTTCATGGCCCCTGTTATACCTAAACAGGCCAGTCTCTCTAGACTTCCTAGCTTCAGTATAGAGGTCGTGTACAGAACTTTTGACACCAGATCAGATCACGGATGCATAGGCAATTGAGGTTATCACCACTCTGGTGCACCATCTTGGGCGATAAACCCCATTTCTTTCCGTACATTCTCCTTGTTACTGCAAGGGTAATTTCAGATTTACGGATAATCTTTTCCATGTGGCTATTCTAAGTAAGTCTAGAGTCCAGGAAGACCCTCAGATATCTTACTTCCCCAGCCAGCTGCAACGCTTCTCCTTGGAATATTAGGGGCACTAATCTCTTTTTTTTCTTCGCTTAGTGAAGGGAACTATGACGGTCTTTTGAGGGCTGATGTTTAGATGTTCCCGTCATATAAATTTTTCCACCACTAAGGGCTTGTGTCGTGATGACCAGATCATCAGCATAACCCAAGATTGAGTACCCCGCCCCACTGGGTTCTCTGCTCAGATCCATGACAAGGTTCCAGAGCAGGAGAGAGAGAGAACGCCCCCCTGCGGACACCCCCCTACCACTAGAACCGCCTGAGTCTCGCACAGAAGAGAGGTGAACACAACTCTGCCCCTAAGCATGTGATCTATTCATCGGCAGCAGGTTCCCTCCAGTACTGTGTTTTCGGTTGCTCTTGTGATGGAGGCAAAGGAAGTGTTATCAAACGCTCCCTCAATGTCCAGGTTAGTTTTCTAACGTTCTCTCCACTCTTTTTACTAATTGGTGAAGTGCCGTCTCTGTTGATCTTCCTGTCCTGTAGGCATGCTGGTCTTGTTGGAATGGTCCGTCGCCCATCACATCATCCCTTATATGTCTATCTAACAGTTTTTCTAGCTATTTAAGCACAAAGGACATTAGGCTGATGGGCCGAAATGACGTGGCGGTCGAGTAATTTAGGCGCCTATGTTTTGGTATAAACACTATTTAGTCAGCCTCCATGTTCCCGCAATGTATCCTAACGCCAAGCTGGCTCTTAGTATTAAACACAGTTTGCTAATAAGAAGGTCCGGAGCCTGCTGTAGCATTGCGGTCCCGGAGATCTGTACGGTTCGAATGAGTTTACTGCCCATTTAATTTTATCGACAGTTACCCCCCTGTATCTATTCTGATATTTTAGCATACTTATGAGACCGCACCACGAGAATCATATAGTAACCCTATATTATATCCCTTTAATCTATAACGCGTAATTCCTGCTGCTCACCTAAATTTCCTAGAGTTTCAGAAAATCGGTTAAGATGACTGTAAAGAAAGCGATACTTAAATATTACATATCATATTTTTTAAATATAAAAGCTGTTCTTCTACTGGTTCATCTTCAATTTTTGATTTTCAATGAAAGTTGTGCATCACCGATACAAAAGTTAACACACACTGAAACAATACTCTACCATTAAAACTCAGTCGTCGAAGTTTTTAAATTGGTATCTCTCGCAAAGTGTATAATTTGAAAGCCATTTTATTTTACATCCTTAAAGTCACGTTTTCTTCTGTCACTTTTCGCAAGCAAAACATAAAATGTTACAGTTGCTGAGATCCGATTTGCATTCTACAAGGAACACACTGCTTGCGATTGCACGCGGGTGGTTGCTTGGTCATTGTCAGAATTTCTGTCAATAGTTTTTTTCCGTGTTTTTCTCGAATTTCAAAAACTGGAAATACGCAATCCCTTGCGAAAATTATGCCTACTGTCGACAAATCTTATTGAAGGAACCGCACCATCAGAAAATTTACAGCTATTATCATTTTAAGATCCTATAGAATTCGAATTCAAACTCGACTGTATGTAGGTACTCAAGTTTGCATTGCACAAACTCTGCTGATATTCCGAAATGTTTAAGTATTTTTCTATTTTTCGTTATTTTACGGAACTCTGGAAAAAAAATATTATTCTGCGTAGCTTGAATTACAACTTAATTATTGTCTGTATCAACTATACTTTCTAACAACTTTTACCTCAACGTCAAAATAATACCATGATAAATATAGGTACAAAAGTCTATCAGGATGCGCAATAATGTAAAATTGAGATTTAGACAAACAATAAACTTTTCACTATTTTTCAAGCAAAATTTTTTATCAAATGATACAATTTTTTGTTTAGTCCATTTGTCCTCTTATAAACTTCATCCGTGGATGTACTGTTTAAAATATAGGTGCACATATTATTGCAGGGCTACGTGTGCTTGCACGAGGTAAAATCATTTAATAATCTCAATTAGACACTGTAGTTTTCAAAAAATAATCGATTTAATATGACATCGAACATATTATAATTTGCCAAATGTTCGTATTTTAGGAATTCGAAAAAATGTTTGTTGGTGCATATTAATTTGAATACAAAAGCATAATATTATCCTTGATGGAGGGATGCTCATATTTAAGGAAATATATTCACATGAATTGTTTCAATAAAACATAAGTAGACACGTATTTTTTCTCTTGCTCAAAATCCGGAAAGTTTTAGGGTTAGGAAAGCTAAAAAAACTTTTCTTTAATTTTGTTCCCAAATAACTACCTGTAATTTCTACAAATAATAATGTTGTTTTAATTTAATGATATCGCTCATGAGAGTTCGTAGTATTAACATAAAAATTAATAATATTCTTATAAATAAAAATTGTCTTTTTCGTACTAGTAGGAAGGAAGTCATAAAAATTCTCTTTCTCGAGCAATCTTCGACTTCGGAAATTTTTTTGTCTGCACGATCTGAAATAGAAAGTCCCATTAGTAATTATTGTTTTCCAGGTAACAGTTTGCCGCCACAATGTCTTTAAATCTGGAACGAGTAGTTCTCAAATCAACGAGGTGTCTGATATTTCACCTAAAAGAGCTTACACGAACATAGGACTTTATCGAGGAAATATAGTAGCGATAAAATATCTTCACAAACGGACTCTGGACCTTACTAGGTCCATACGAAAAGAATTAAAGCAGGTATGGTTAATTTTTAGTAGGTATTATTTATTTATTTATAATGTTCTTTATTAATACAAATCATATTAATACAACTCATATCAACTTGCCATTGACCGAAGTCCTTCAGCCTTAATATAAATTATATAATTTATTAAGTATTAATATAAAAAAGATTATTATCAAAGTACCTACCTAATACTTGCTATTTTTACTCCAAGGTTTGAGTTATAATTAGAGAAAACAGTGCCGGTCCATTTTTCTAATCCCATAGTTGATCCTGCAACTATACCGAAAAAGAAAAATGAGTAACAATTAAAAAAAAATGCTTTTATATACAGGGTGTTTCAACGATAGCACTTTTAAGAAAAAATTAATCAAATCTAAACAATTTAGTTTCACTTTAAATTTTTTGTAGTGCAATGTGAGTAAGTGATATCTACATAAGTGGATCATCAGTAGCAGCAAAGATATTATCAAAGTGCTGAAATTAATGACTACAAAGTAAAGCAACAAATAATTTTTAGTGAACATTTATGATAACATTTTAACAACTAAGTTTAAGAGCAGTATAACTATTAATAATAATAATAATAATAATAAATGTCTTTATTAAAATGAAATAGAGCATTTACAAATATTATTAGTAGGGGTGGCGCTACTCGCAGACTGCGCTATTATGTAGAACCACCTATTACTATTGTAGGATCCAATAGCGTGGCTATTATTAGCTATTCCAATGACACATCTTTGACCTATTGTTGACATTATATATTTTAGGGTCACCACTTGAAGATCTTGCCGCACTTCAAATAAAAATACGTTGACAGTTATCGGAATACTGGTTGGTGACGTACATGGTCCAGCTTAGTCTTGCTCGAACGATACTACTCAAAGATTCTTTTATCTGGAAAACGTCATCGCATCATAAAGGATTTTTCTTTCATGACTTCCATGACTGATCATAAAAAAAAAGGCTTAAAGTAAGATATTCTCGGATGCACAATCAAAGAGACTACGAAGTACAAACAGAGTACAGCTAAGTCTCACAGTAGTATAGTCAATATGAGCCTCCCAAGGGAGTCCCAGGTCAAGCAGAACTCGGAGAACCTCAACCTTGGTAATTCCCGCATTCTAGTCGCTAATGGAAAAGCTACTGTCTTTCTTTATAGAACAGAACAGGTTGGAGTTCAGGAGAGATCCTTTGGAACACCAATAGTAATATTGCTCTTTACCGATGCAACCATTCCAACTCCCACCGCTTGTGTCTTTCTGACAGGTGCGAGTTGAATGCCTTGCTAAGGGCTCAAATGATGATGATAATGTTGTCAAGCGATTCTAGAATGTGGGAAACATTATGAATAGTACCCAGGGTTGTTCTTTAGTTCATCCCGAAGCCAAACTGGTATTTGGAACATAAATTAACTTTGTCATATGATTGCGTAGCGTGTGGGCTCAACTTTGATAGCTCGGAGCACAATTTACTGTAGAAAAGCCGTAGGCGGCGGGTAAAAGTTGGAGATACTTATTCCAATGGAGAAATAAAACTCTTTACGAAATGTAGCCACATTGGCTTATTAAACGACACTAAAAACGACTTACCGTGGTCCTGGCTACTCTTCGAGGTTGGCGGGGCTTCACAAGGTACCTTTCGAACCGCAAACCATTGAGGTCGACGTGCAATTGGGTATCAAAGGGCTGGGAAACACACGGTGCCACTGGGGCGAACGTTAGTGACGTTCCAGGTGGTAGACAAAAAAAAACTAAAATGGCGCGAGTAGTTACTCTTGCTAGATCAAGGTTCGTACTACTTTCCGAGACGGAGATGGATACCCTTTTTTGGTCGCTTTTGTGTCTTTTTTATTTTACATTAAAAATAGAGACCTTCCGCAATTGGAATAAGTCGTACCATAACTGAACATTCCGCCGGGCCAAAGCGGATTGTTCCAACAATCAGTTTTCAAAGAGATATAATATACTCATAATTAAAAAAAAAAAATAATAATGCGAAAACAGGTAAAAAAAAACAATATATAATGTTATACTAAAATCTAAAGAAATTTACACCAGTAAATTGCAGTCACAATAGTGCGTATGAACTCAAAAAAGAAGAAAATAAATATAAAAAAAAGAAATAAATAAGAAACTCTTGCAACGACTGATGGAAAAAACACAAACTAAAAAAATGCCTAGAACTAGTTGGACATAGGAAGTGGACACAATTTGACCAAAGGTCTCTTAAGTATACCACTAGCTGTCTTTACACTTGCCACACGTGCAACACCATCATCCCCTGGTTTAAGGGATAAAATACGGCCCAAAGACCACTGACAAGGAGGGACGTTTTCGGTCTTTATTAAAACAAGCGTACCGATTTCTGGGCAAGTATCTGAATTAAGCCACTTGTTGCGCTGTTGCAAAGTGTGCAAATACTCTTTTTCCAGGGACGCCAGAAATCTTGATGCATTCTTTGCAGCAATTGATATCGTGATAAGCGACCAAGAGGGAGATGAGTCAGATCAGGCGAGGGTAGTAACGAGACTGGCTCTAAAGTTAAAAAATGACAGGGAGTAAGAGCGTTCATGTCATCTATATCAGAGCTGGTGGGAGTGAGTGGTCGAGAGTTTAAAATACTTTCAATCAAGGTCAGGACAGTGTAGAATTCCTCGTACGTAAGAATTTGCTCGCCTACTACTCGAGACAAATGGGATTTGACTGATTTAATTCCTGCCTCCCAAAGCCCACCAAAGTGAGATGCAGATGGTGGGTTAAAATTCCAATTAATATTTGCTTGACTGACAGCAGTTTCTATAAGGGATTTGATTTCTCTCGCTGCCTCAACAAAATTCGTACCGCAGTCACTATAAAGACAACTGATTTTTCCGCGACGAGCGAGAAAACGCTGAAGAGCAGCTAGAAAAGCCTCTGAAGATAAACTAGTTATCAATTCAAGATGAATGGCTTTAGTTGCAAAACATACAAATAAGCAGATATAGGCCTTATAAGTTTTAGCGCCGCGATATCGACCCATTGAAACTTTAAGGGGACCTCCGACATCGACACCGGCGTGGGAAAACGCTTTTGCCGGCGAAATTCTTGTGACAGGTAAATTACCCCCTTGTTGGTTGATAAGGCTTTGGTTTTGCCATCCAACAAGTGATACATTTACTTAGAACTGAATTTATGATTCTCTTAGGACAAACAATCCAAAAGTTCTGCGCCAGCAAGAAATGCAACGTATTAAGTCCTACATGTAAATGCCGTTCGTGATAATATTTTATTATAAACATGGTTAGCGGAGACTTCCGAGGTAAAAGCATGGGATGCTTAGCGTCATACGACAACGAAGAATGTTTTAAACGTCCACCAACACGAAGAATATTTTGACTATCAAGAAACACTCCAAGTTTGCGCAAAGGCTTTGAGAAGGTTTTACTATTAAATTCGTTTTCAAAAGAAATTTCTTGTGTGCGTTTGACTGACTAAACAGTACAGGGCAATTTGCAGTTCACTAACTTGTAGTGGTCCTATAGATTTTGAAGATTTTGGTTGTGCTTTGTGGATAAAACGCAAAATGTAGACAAGGGTGCGTTGAATTAATGGAAACGACGAATGTTTGACAACAAGACTGTCAAGAAAATTGCCATTTACAGAAAACGCGGCAAAAACAATTTTCTTTTCTTCGGTTGTGCGGATGTTGTCTAAAATACTTGAATCACACGGCGGTGACTCTGACATAGTCGTCGAATTTGCGTTATTAAGTAAAAACTCTGGTCCATGAAACCACATCGAGTTGTGTAATAATTCGGATGGAAATGCGCCTCTAGAGGCGACATCTGCGGGATTATTTTTTGTGTTAACATAATACCAGGAGGTGGGGTCTAATTTCTCCTGGATGTAGGGCACGCGATTTGAAACAAAAGTTTTTAATAAAGCACAAGTGGAGGCAGAGGTGGAAAAGTTTTTGTAGAAATTCTCCCACCAAATATTTGCTTTTTGTGCCAGACATTCCAAAGAACCATTGGCATCAAAATTATAATGTCAGCAGAATATGTATTGTAACGTTAATCCGTCTGAAGTTTGGACATGCCTGTTATCCAGCCCATTTGAATAAAATTCGTATTTTGCACTCTGACCAGTGTACTGTATGTCAGGTGAGGGGTGACCTGGACCATGTATTTTTTGAATGTATTAAATACCAAGATCAAATACAAAAGCTACATGATGCTCTAATCTATAAAGTCAAAGTCCTAGCTCCTTATAATTTAAATAATTTGATATCTCTAGATAATCCCGCCTTATATAATGAATTAATGTTATTTCTACGTGAAACCAATTTAAAAATTTAATAATAAAAAATAATCCTAACGGTGGTTCCTACTGTTTAATCCTTTCCATTCTGCGGTCCTCTATGTTTGTCTAAGTTAAAAAAGTCGCCCTGATGGACCCCAGAGGCGTGAAGAGTGTATCCCTGTCTATATGTCTATTCTTTAAACTTTGATAAAAACTAACGATAGGTTACAATATATATACATTATAGTGACTGGCTGTATGGCTGATCAGTCTAAAGCCAAAAAAAAAAAAAAAAAAAGTTTTCCATCGGTGAGCGGGTGACCGAATCCAGGACAGCGTAATTTGGGAATCTGACCAGGCGTAAGTTTCCTTAAATTTTAGAGTATCTTTATAACCATCCGCAACGTAGGTAAGCAGTTTAGCTAGAAGAACAGCTCCACATAGCTCCAAGCGTGGTATCGTGATACTTTTCAGAGAAGCTATTGTGGTCTTTGAACAAAGAAAATGCGTGTTTATGATGCCATCAGGTGTAAGGCCCCGAAGATAAATTACGGCGGCATAACCCTTTGATGAAGCATCACAGAAGCCATGCAACTCATAGATACAATTTTCATCTGATAAAATCCATCTAGGAATCAGAAGTTGCGACAAAAGAGAAAGTTCTAATTTGTATTTATTCCAACTCCGAACGATGTCTTCGGGTGGACGTTGGTCCAATGAAAGTCCAAGTGACCAGAGAGTTGACAACAGAGTTTTGGGGGCAAAATAACCAGTAGGCTCAAAGCAGCGAGCAAGCTCGGAGAGCATGTTGCGTTATGTACAGGGTCGTTCCAATGGAGATATTGAAAAGGAGAAACAATCTTTGGTTGAATTCCATTGTAATCCTAGAATTTTTACCGAAACTTCGGGGCTTTCTTGATCGAATGAAATAAGATTTTGATTTAAATGATCTAAAGGTTGGTTTTCTAATAAAGATGGAGAATTGCTAGGCCACTTGCGAAGTTCACACCCACCTTTTTTAAGAAGTTGAATAAGATCATCTTAAAGAAGTGTGGATTCTTCAAGCGATGGAGCTCCGGTTGTGATGTCATCAACGAATGTATGGCAGCGGATAGCGTTAGAAGCTTTGGGAAACTTTGAACCTTCATCGTCGACCATCGTCGTAAAGTGCGAAGCGCTAAGTATGGCGAAGGAGTTAATCCATAAACTAGAATAAAGAGTCGGTCCATAGTTCCCAAAGAGACCTGATATAAATTAGGAGTTAAAAAACCCAAAGTCTTGGTCTCAAATTTTATAAAAATTTTAATATGCTTAACTAGAGTTACCAATTTATATTCCTTTAAGGACTCTTCGGGAGAAAATCTTTAAATAATACGTTGATAATCATGTTGACTAGGGTCAACGAGAATCATCCTGTACATTTGCTTAATGTCGGCACAAAGAACATATTTGTGACATCGAAAGTTAAGCAAAATATTTACTATATTAGGCTGAAGCTTTGGGCCGGTCAATAAGTGATCATTTAGGGACTCTTGGTTGGGTAATTTTGCAGAACTATTAAAAACTACACGCAGTTTAGTGGTTGGACTATCGGGGCGTAAAACACAATGGTGGGGAATGTAGTAGTTAGTAGACGATTCTATAGGATTTGAGATGAGTTGCATGTGTTCCAATTCTAAATATTCTCTCATGAAATCGCAATATTGAGCGTAGAGTTTAGGTTGCTTTTGAAGACGGCGTTCGAGCGATAAGAAACGATTAATAGCAAGATCTCGCATGCCAGGGAAAGAGGGCAAGTAGGTTTTAAAGGGCAACGTCACAATATATTTCCCATGCGGATCTCGCGCATGCGTGGTAGCAAATTGAATTTCACATGTCTCGTCCTCTGGAGACATTAATATGGTAGAAGAGGGTACGAATTCAATCTCCCAGAATTTTCTAATAGTGGTAGGTATCAATTGACGTTTCAAAATTAGCATTACAAAAAAATGATAAGGGTTTTGAAAGATTTTGGTTATGTTTTCCCATCAAAACATAGCCAAAACATGTATTTATTGTGGATGGCTCATTTTCGGCATTAGGGAGATGAAAATCCAAGAGAATTTTCGAAAATATATCAGCCCCTAATAAAATATCAATTTTTCCTGGGCGGTAAAAATAAGGGTCAGCGGCAGGTCGCGTATATGGGACCATGTTGTAATATGAATTTTTTGACATGGCAAATTCTCACATATTTTTTGTAAGACTATAGCATCAGTATTAAAACTAATGTTTGCGTCACCAAAAGGCCGAATTAAAAGTGTTACAGTGCCGCTACTAGCTTGGACATGCATAGGACCAAGTCCCTTAATTTCAAAATGGTCTTCGTCTTGTCGCAACCCTAATCGCGATACTGTATGTTGCGTTATAAAAGAAGTCATGCTCCCTGAATCTAACAAGCATCGAGCTGTTTGAAAACAGCCCTGATTATCGAGAAGTTCAACCACAGCGGTAGCCAAGAGCACAGTTGGTCGATCATGGAGCATTCCAGCGCCAACAAAAGGGGATGAGTTTGTACTCTGAACTTGCGAGTTATTTTGTGAAATAAGTGTGGAGAGTTGCTCCGGAGCGTTTTGTAAGGAATGGTGCAAATACGTAGAGGTTGCTACTGGAGCAGGTACGTTAGACGCTGACTGCGTAAATGTTAAATTTTTGCTTTGACTTAAAGGCTGATGCGGTTTCGGGAGATGCAACAGCGAATGGTGGCGTTGGTTACAATTGCGGCAAGTCATAAGAGATTTACAAGTTTTCAAATCGTGGAGACTGCTTAAGCAATTAAAACAGACGTGATTACTGCGGCAAAGATTAAAACGTTCTTGCGGTGGCTTTTTCAAAAATTGTTGGCATTGATACAGATTATGGTTGTCCTTACATAAAAGACATTTAAATCGGTTTTGTGAATTGGACTGAGCCAAGAAAGCGCGTGGATTACCATGTGAAGGCGTTCTTATGTATCTGGATTTATGTGGCGATAAATTTAAAGTATTATACGCACTACAACATTTTTCTAGAAATTCAACTAAAATTTTAAACTTAGGAATCCCATTGGAGCCATGGCTTAATTCAAATTTGGTAGCTGTCTCGCTATCCAAACGTTTGAAAAGCATCATCACTAGAATGAAATCTCATACATCAGTAGAAAATTCCAAATTTTTTAACGCGCTTAAATTTTCAGAAATTATATCAAGCAATTTTCCTAATCCACTGGGGTTTAAGGAAACCAAAGAGCTCGCATTTTCAATAGCTTGCCAATGATCTTGCGCTCAAAGGCGTTTATTTGAATAGCGTTCCACTAGAATGTCGTAAGCAGTCAAATAATTGTCTGCTGTCATAGGCAAGGTGCGTCAAGTGATAGTGGAGGACCTTCTAATGATGAAATTAGATAATTAAATTTTTCAACATGAGCTAAAGCACTATTAGAGTGAACTAAAGCATTAAAAAGATCTAAAAAGGTAATGAAATTTTTATATTCTCCTTAAAAAGTAGGAATTACTATTTTGGGTAAGCGTGCCTGTGATCCAGTCGCAGAGTTTTGGCGCGTTAGAGTTTGCATATTAATCGCATTCGCAGTTTGACCAAACTCAAAGAGTTCCATATAAATAGTTTTTACAGAGAAAAACTCACTTAGAATTGCATCGTGAATAGTATTCTCAATATTGATATCAGCTTGCTCGTCATTCAATACAATCGCAATAATATCGTGATGATGCTCAAGAAAGGTGTCCTTAAGGGAGTCAAGATCATTACCTCTTACTTTAAATAAATTGACAACTGATTGGTCGGTTTGAGCGCGCTGAGCGAGATTTAATAAAACCTGAATTTCAGTAAGACACATATTCCTTTTGTACTTCAATTTCTTGGCCCTTTTTTGAGTAGCCTCAGCCATTGTTAAAGAATAAAAAGGTAACAGAAACTACTGCAAAACAATTATTGACTAATATCCAAATAGCGTTAACGTTAAAGTTTTACGGGATGTCTCTATTAATAATTCACCCAGCTCAAGTTAGAAGAAAACAAGCTCCGATAAAAAAGGACAGTAAAGTTTTCAACCTTTAGACGAGTTTTTAAAAAACCTAATTCAAAATTTCGAGATATCAATATTGTAAACACTACAAAAAAAATATTCTTTTCTCCCAATATTCTTTCCTGTGACTTTGAAATTTAACAGTTCTCTAAGGTGATAAAGAGATTAGCGATAACAAACGATAACAAATAAATGTGTTTTTTCTAAGACTTTATACACTGTTGTGACTGCTATTGTTAAAATATATGAATAAAATGGCGCAAGGATGTATAAAAATATCTTATGTAGATTTTAGAAAGAGAAATTTTAATTTTCCAAAGTTGATAACAATCCGTTTTCGAAGGACCAATGATTGCGTAGCGTGGGGGCTCAACTTTGATAGCTCGGAGCACAATTTACTGTAGAAAAGCCGTAGGCGGCGGGTAAAAGTTGGAGATACTTATTCCAATGGCGAAATAAATTTCTTTACGAAATGTAGCCACATTGGCTTATTAAACGACACTAAAAACGACTTACCGTGGTCCTGACGAATCTTCGAGGTTTGCGGGGCTTCACAAGGAACCTTTAGAACCGCAAACCATTGAGGTCGATGTGCAATTGGGTATCAAAGGGCTGGGAAACACACGGTGCTACTGGGGCGAACGTTTGTGACGTTCCAGGTGATAGACAAAAAAAACTAAAATGGCGCGAGTAGTTACTCTTGCTAGATCAAGGTTCGTACTACTTTCCGAGACGGAGATGAATACCCTTTTTTGGTTGATTTTAAGTCTTCTCTATTTTACATTAAAAATAGAGACCTTCCGCAATTGGAATAAGTCGTACCATAACTGAAAATCTGTCACCTATTAAGCCATGCACCTCTCTATCACCTTGTAACAACACATGTAGGCTTGTAGTTTCCGAGCTGCTCAGGATCGCTTTGATTATCACAGCATGCTTTTAAGATGGCTGGAAAATTGGCAGTTGAGCATACCCAGCAAATAAAGATGTTCACGTATGCTCCTTATTCCCAGTCTGATCTTACAGCGTAGTTTTTTTCTTTTGATAATTACCATGTATAGGCCTATTCTAGAGTACCTTTCAATTGGACAAACCTACCTACATTAACATTAACATAAACTTATAGAATTCAATGCTGCAGCAAGGCAGTCATTAAAGGTTGATATTCCCATCTTTGAACTTGAAGAAGTAGTCCATGCTTGCAGTAGAGTCGATATAATCAAATAAACACAGGCCGTATACCTCCACAATATATATTTAAATAATCACACCAATATGTTTTGAACTTATATATGTTCATCCTCAGGGGATTCAGTGATCGACCAGAGTAGTTTGCTGATTGAAGTTGATATATAGAAATTTATGCTGAATTGTGATCCTTGGTTTAAACTTTTAGGTAGTCATTACTGTAAAATTGTTGAAAGGTTGATGCGAGATTAAGGTATAGGTATTATAAGAAAAGTTCAAATTTAAATTTGTTACAGCATGTTAGAATTAAAATAATTGGGGTTGAGTTAAATTTTGCAAAATAACAGTAGACAGTAGTTGAAGTTGATATACTGAAAATGTTGTTGCATAGTGAGATTATTGATGTAATTAATTCTGTAGAAAAGATAAAAGTTCAAAGTCAATTTAGAGAAGTGAAGGTAGAACAGGGTAGAAGTCAGAGTGAATAGAAAGTTGTAGAACATTTAACAAAATTGACAGATCTGCAGGGTTACGGTTAGTGGTGTAAAAAGGGGACAAAACTGGAACACTTTCATGGCAGAGGGGTAGCGTTGAAGGGCCTCAAATATTATATTTTGCTCATTTATGTCTCACAATGTGAGAGTATTAAAAGCAATTCAGAGAAACCACGTTGTCACGCACCTGTCAGGTTACAAAGTATAAGGGTATAATTTTAAGTAACTAACCTGAACTAACCAAAACTATTTACTACATTTCTGGGCATTACAGCTTTATTCTGGTTTGCGCAAAACTGCACATTAAAATATTACAAACTTTACACCAGTTGTCTTCTGTTCAATTGATAGGTGAGCGCATGGAAACCACATGGTGCAGTGGATGAAAGGGAAGAGACAAAGTATACCTTTTGCAGTTCCAATGGTATGGCAAGAACCCACCAATCCTTTTGACGATTGCTATTTTTACATGATAAAGATTGAAGGTCCAAAAAGGAAAAGCTCAATATCGAACATCCGAATTTGCCTTCTGCCATAAGACTCGTTTCTCACAGTGCAGACTTACCAGTACCGACTGCGCCTTTAGATTGGCAAGATATTATTTTTGAAGAAAATGGAGATAATAACGCATCATAAGGCAGAACAATGTATCGACCCCACTTTTACTCCAGGTCCCAGATCAGGTCAGCCATATTTGATTGTTTATAGTGAGTTAAATGAATTAATAAGTGATTTGGGGATGTCAAAGCAACAGTCAGAACTTATTGGTTTCCGTCTTAAGGAGTGGAACTTATTAGTCAAATAACCAAAAAATACGACTTTTACGAGAAGAAATGCTACGTTTTCTGCATTTTACAATATGGAAAATTCGTTATGTGCGTATACTGATATCGATGGTTTAATGCAGGAACTCAATATCGAGCATTCTCCTTGTGAGTGGCGCTTGTTCATCGAGATATAGTTTAAAAGCTGTGTTATTACATAATGGAAATTTAAAACCATCTATACCAGTGACAATGAAAGAAACCTATGAAAATATGCGCATTATTTTAGATAAAATAATTTACAACCGGCAAAAATGGCAGATATGTGGAGATTTGAAAGTTTAAGCAATTTTAGTGGGACTTAGACACGATTTACAAAATAATGTTGTTTTCTTTGTTTGTGAAACAGTCGTGTAGTGAATTTCAACCGGGATCTCAAAATATCAAATTAAACTTGGACTAATGAATAACTTTGTTAGGGCTATGAATAAAGATGGTAAAGGATTTAAATACCTAAGACAAGTCTTTTCTCAGTTTAGTGATGTCAAATTAAAAGAAGGCATTTCTATTGGGTCACAAATTAAAAATTGCTGGACGATGTTAATTATATAGATTATTTACCTCATCCATTATAAAAGCGGGTTGATTTTCACCTGATTATTCAGCGATAATCTCCCGCTCTCCGGTGAAAATCACCCTTGTCAAAAGTGAAAATCTCACCCGTCAGAAATCCAGCGATAATCTCCCGCTCTCCGGTGAAAATCACCCTTGTCAAAAGTGAAAATCTCACCCGTCAGAAATCGTTAGTTTTTTATTTGGTAAATAATCTTCAAAATACATTTCGGGATTGGGAAATAATCAGAAAATCATTCTCAGAT
The DNA here is from genome assembly GCA_963920685.1 of Polydrusus tereticollis. Lineage (NCBI taxonomy): Eukaryota > Metazoa > Arthropoda > Insecta > Coleoptera > Curculionidae > Polydrusus > Polydrusus tereticollis. The sequence goes on along the minus strand of OY987333.1, from coordinate 87,200,838 downwards.
TTTGTGCCATTAGGAAATCGCTCTCGGGCAAGCCCTCGAGCGATTTTCACGGCAAAGAATCTTCGGAATGATTTTCGATAATTTCCCTATCCCTTAATATATTACTACAGAAAAGCTCACCACGCAAGGACTGAGAGCTTAAAACTCATTTGTAACTGTAGTGAGGGGATTTTTAGGCAACAATATGGATGCAAACTACAAACAACAAGTTAATAAACTTTTAGACTCCTACAAATCGCTTGGTTGCTGAATGTCATTAAATATTTACCTTCTCCATTCCCATTTTCCTGAGAATTTAGGCGCTGTCAGCGACGAGACGGGTGAAAGGTTATATTAAGATATCAGGACAATGGGAATTCAATACCAAGGGCGATGGGATTCAGCCATGATGGATAATTACTATTCGGTTTTAAAGACAGAAGATCTGACCCCCCATAAAAAGGAAACAAAAATAGAATTAGTGAAAATAAATATTTTTGATGTTTGCTTTTCTCTTAGATGTTAACTTAATAAATATTATAAATAAAGTAGATATGCAGGGTTAAAAAACTTGTAAAATCATATGGTCTGTTTATTGACACAAGAAAGCCTTACGTGTTACAACTTCTTTTTGGCCATTATCGTATTCAGATAGGTTCATTCTACTACAATATCCTATCCAGCTTTAGCTTTATAATACAACAATTTTTTTTTCTGATTTCGTAGGGTAAACCTAGTAGTTACTGAACAGTTAAGGTTTTTCTCCAATTTAAATGAATGTCAATGGGTTATTTTTTACCATGCAGAAAGGTGCTTGGTACCAATAAAAGCTTATTGTTTCTATTTACATAAAATAATGTTTAAATATGTTTTAACTTGTGACATTACAAAAAAAAATTAAAAACTAATTGATTTACCAAAAAATTATTTATTGGACAAAAAAATTAGTTATTGGACAACTCTAAACAAATAACAAAACTAAAAAATGCTATCAAAACTCATTAAATATAATTTAAGTAGGTATTCATTTCTATGTAACATAGAGCCTAGTAGTTTACAAGTTCTCTCTTATACATATTAAATAGTTCATCTATTTCCATTTCTTCGTCTTCATTGCTTACTTTCACCACTACGACTTTCTTTTTTTCTTCAACATTTGTGGCAATATTTTCTATTTTTACTTGTTTTTCTACATTCTCGTCACTTTCTTTCTGAAATTGTCCTTCTTCATATCCATCACTTACTTTTACCATTATGACTTCATTTTTTCCCGCAAGAGTTATGGCAATATCTTCCATTTCTACTTTGATGTCTAAATATTCGTCACTTTTTTCTGAAATTATGTTTCTTTATTTTTTTGACTTTGGTTTTTTTCTCAAGATCTATGGGATCTTCTTCTACTTCTACTTGTTTCTGTATACTCTCGTCTCTTTCTTTACTTTGTTTAGCCATTTTGTTTCTAACATTTCTTTGCTCTATTAGTTCATATTCTTTATCTTCTAACTCTTTATCAGTTTTTTCGTGACTTTTCTCTTTATAGCAATTATGGCATATAAATAAATCATCGTCACCTTCTTCAGGAACGTGCTCTTTATGGCTTTTGGTATACATCGTTGGTGAATTTTTTTTTTTCAGACGTCACACGTTAATTTATTTTTTTTTAATACACGAATTTTGCAAACCATGCACAGATTGTTATCAGAAGCTTTAATATTCTTTTTTACCACTTTGACTGCCGCATCCTCTTCTCTTTTTCGTTTCTTTTCATTTTTTGTATTTTCTTCTTCTAATTTGAAAGCGCGTTTTCTTTCAAGTAATAGCAAACGGGACGCGCTTCGTCTCACGCTTATTTTTTCTTGTTAGCTTATCAGGTACTTCTAGATAAGAGCTTATGCCTTTACTTGTACTTGGCAAACTTATATCTTCAAGTAAATGTGTAGTATCTGGTTGTTTTAAAACGATGTCCTGAATAATATGAATATTATGCTCTTTGTCTGACAGATCTGATTGAAATCCAGCTGATCAGCTACTATTGTAGACCTTTCCCTGTTAGCTACTATTGTAGAGCTTTCCCTTTCCGCTACTATGTTGGAGCTTTCCCCGTCAGCGACTATTGTAGAGCTTTCCCTTTCAGCTACTATTGTAGAGATTTCCCAGTCAGCTACTATTGTAGTACTTTCCCTTTCAGCTACTATGTTAGAGCGTTCCCCGTCAGCTACTATTGTAGAACTTTCCCTGTCTATCATTATTTTTTTGTACAAGTTTAGCTCTGGTTTTCCGAAAAAATTCCAAATTTTGTACAAAGTCAGAAACTCTTCACTAAGGCCCTCTTTAGTTAGAATTGCATCAAATGATTTAAATTTAATTAGATTTTCACCAATCAAATCAATAAATGTGTTGTGATCCATATTGCAGATTCCATAGCCTCTAAATCATACTAATTTTTTTTAGGCATTTTTAAAATCCCATAAATATCCTAAACATATAAGAGTAGTAGTTACTGGACAATAGGATAATTAGTTATTGGACAGGCGTCTAATAACTGGTTAGGTCGCAAACAAATTAATAAAAATTATATGGAACGAAACGGAAAATAATACTTTACAGTTCTATAGCTATAGGATTAAATACCTGCAAATTGCACTTATTGGACACGTGTCCAACAACTAAAAATTCACTAATATTTCTTTTAGTTATTGGACACCACACTAAAACATAACCTACATTAATTATTGTTTGAAAAGCTTCAAAAATACATACCTTTAATGCAAGAGTAGCTGTTTATTATACCCAGATTACTTAAATATTTTAAGACCTGCACCGGTCACACTTTACTTCACAAACACTTTGTTATCAATCTTCTAAGAAAACTGCGTTTCGGAAACACGTTGACACAAAATATGGTTTGGCGCCAAAACAAAAAAATAGACAAATAGAGATTTATGTGAACTTAACAGCAATTGGAATAAGATGACCATCTATGAGAAACTGAATAAACTAGTAAATAAAGTTTCCTTGTTTTTATTAAATAAAGGAAAGGTGTCCAATAACTCCCACATGGCCAATAACTGGCAGGTTTACCCTATAAGAGTATAAAAAAGTTTAGGATGAAGTGTGTTTTACAGTATAAAAAACATAAGAGGTCACTCATACAAATTTCGTTATTGGAGAGATTTTAAGGCACCGAAATTTTCAGCGTTTAAATTTAGAGTTAGCAGTTATTATTAATGCACGGGACGAAAATCTAACCTATTAAAAATAAAATCGATATCCTGCTACCGCGGTACGAGCCTATCATTACCACAACGGTAAGCTTGAGAGTTTTGAAGGCCCGTATTTTACATGAGGTTTGCACTTAAATTTATATGGGCCAATCGCTGCTTATTTAAACACTCCTTAACCACTATGTTAAGCGGTGCTTTTAGCTACATATTATTTACCCTCACGGTTGTGGTAAGGATGGCATTGTAGCGAGGGTACGCGCCCATGTATAATAGGTTGCCTCTGCTAGTTCGTAAGCCCGGTTGGTTTCGAATATCCGATTTCTGTTTAGAACTTACTTTGATTGTTAGAGTTCTGGTCTCGTACGTTACTTTCAAATGCTAACTGCAACGTTAAGCATTAAATATTACGGTAGCTTAAAAAATATTAATAAGTTCTACCTTCTGCGGTAAAGCCATCAAGTGGCCATCTTCAGGGGGTTCTGTAAGAAAAGAAGATAAAGTTGAATTAAGACCTTTCCTTCAAAGAAATAAGTTAATTAAAATTTAAAAATAAGATATTTGAACGTATCCAATCCAACAGAAAGATAAGTTTGTGCAATGTACATCAAACACTCAAATCTGTTTAATTAGAAGAATATAATAACAGTATACAGTGTCCTTAAGGTCTGTAGAACTACGTGAAGCTCCCCTAATTGTAATTATTGAATTATTCTGGTTTGCAATTGAATTTAAATATAGAATGACCCATGAATGTACATAATAATTCTGGTCCCGTACGTTACTTTCAAATGCTAACTGCAACGTTAAGCATTAAATATTACGGTAGCTTAAAAAATATTAATAAGTTCTACCTTCTGCGGTAAAGCCATCAAGTGGCCATCTTCAGGGGGTTCTGTAAGAAAAGAAGATAAAGTTGAATTAAGACCTTTCCTTCAAAGAAATAAGTTAATTAAAATTTAAAAATAAGATATTTGAACGTATCCAATCCAACAGAAAGATAAGTTTGTGCAATGTACATCAAACACTCAAATCTGTTTAATTAGAAGAATATAATAACAGTATACAGTGTTCTTAAGGTCTGTAGAACTACGTGAAGCTCCCCTAATTGTAATTATTGAATTATTCTGGTTTGCAATTGAATTTAAATATAGAATGACCCATGAATGTACATAATAATTCTGGTCCCGTACGTTACTTTCAAATGCTAACTGCAACGTTAAGCATTAAATATTACGGTAGCTTAAAAAATATTAATAAGTTCTACCTTCTGCGGTAAAGCCATCAAGTGGCCATCTTCAGGGGGTTCTGTAAGAAAAGAAGATAAAGTTGAATTAAGACCTTTCCTTCAAAGAAATAAGTTAATTAAAATTTAAAAATAAGATATTTGAACGTATCCAATCCAACAGAAAGATAAGTTTGTGCAATGTACATCAAACACTCAAATCTGTTTAATTAGAAGAATATAATAACAGTATACAGTGTCCTTAAGGTCTGTAGAACTACGTGAAGCTCCCCTAATTGTAATTATTGAATTATTCTGGTTTGCAATTGAATTTAAATATAGAATGACCCATGAATGTACATAATGTAATATTATGCATGTATCCATAAACATGCTCGACTTGTGCTTTAGTAAACAGACAGATTTGCATTCAAATTTGTAAAACCTAAAAATTTGCCGAATAGAGGTAAATAGGGTAGGTACAATAACTTGAAATATGAATGCATACTCATTGTTCCGACTAACACGGAATAAATACAATAAATTATAGAAATATTAAACAACGATAAAAACTCATTTTTGGAGTAAAAAATCATTCTTTATTATTAACAAAAAATTTTCATTTACTATTATTTCTTGTGAATTTCAGATTAGAGAAATACGACACGAAAACCTAATACCATTTGTGGGCGCGAGTGTCGATCATGGCCAAGTGGCAATTTTAACAGCTTATGCAGCTCGAGGAAGCTTAGAAGATGTTCTTGCCAATGAAGATCTTCACCTTGATACCATGTTTGTTTCGTCTTTGGTAACCGATATTTTAAAGGTAGGTACGAAAAAAAGCTTATTAAGCATCTCCCGCTAGTTTTAGAACAACTTAGAATTCTAGCATTAAATATTCCTTCATTTTCGTTTTCTGGATTGGTTCGACAATTAGTTGACCAACCAATAACAAACTCAGTCGAATTTCATAAGCAATTTTAATTTGCGGTTAATTTAAATTTTATTATTCTGGTGTACATTACTGTACATGTACATTTCAGCGTCTATTATCACGCACATAGTTTAAATGGCGCGTGATATTTTATAGGTATAAGTGAATCATGTTATAATAGTGTTTTTTTAATATTATGGTGAGGGTGGATCAAATTCATAAAATGCAAATATTTCTTTTTATCGAAAGTACAGGAAGGTAATTTCGTGTATAAATGATAGACACTAGTTATAATAACTGCGTTTAATTTTTTTTAATAGATATGTACGCCATTTTTTCTTCATTTTTGAATTCTGCATTCTAAAGATATTTTATACAGGGTGTTACTTAATGTTATGTACTAAATGCTGATATAAATTATTTCCTTAAATGCTTGGTTTTAGATATAGAGGGTGCTGAAGTTTTCTTTTACCAAAAATTTCGAAAACGTTTCGATATATTACACACAATTTTGCTATAGGCTAGTATAACATAATAGCACATATTTTAATCAAAACAACTTTTTAGAAAAGTAGAGGTTAGTTGCTTTCTTTCGCCGGGTCCATCGCCAGGCGCGTTCCACTATTAGACGGTACGTCAATGAGGCTATAGAATCCGATGGAAGGAAGCAACACCGGAGAGTTTACTTGACCAGATGTAGCTTCGTGTGACATTTCATAGCGACCAAATACATCACCTCGCCCAATCCAATAAAAATCAATCAAAAAAGTACAAGGAAACTCCTGCAATGACCAGGGTCCTAATTGTAGAGCATAACAGAATGGGCAAGATCACACCACTCATAGGATCATTTACTTCTTCATTTTTTTGGGAATAACAGTAGGAAAAGCGAGATATCTCATTAGTATGTGATACGAATGGTCCCTTAATATATTTAAGAAAACCAATTAATTGGTAACGTGGGAATTCGTATTCGTACTCGCGAGTCAGTGAGGCTACTAAGTTTTCTCTCTTAAAGCATTGGCGTAGGTAGGTACGGCTACGCCTTGATCAAATTTTAACCACAAAAATATGTTACGCCACTGCTATTTAAAAAACATTTACTTCGTTATTGATTATCCTTCAATTCTAAAAATGAAATGTCCCTTTCATATTTGTCTTAGATCTTACCTTTTGGAAAAAAACTATTAAAATATTAATTATTACAGGATTGACGTTAACAAAAGTAACCAAAAATATATATTTATTTGCAAAATTGAGAAATTTACCATCTTGCGTGCTATACAAGCTTCTATCAGTGGCGGCTGGTGTCTTGCACATGTGGCTAGACGCCGCAGGCAAAAAGTTCTAGGAACACGCCTAAATTTTAATAAATTTGGTAGGTAAATAAAGAGGCGCTCGGGATTTTTCTTTTTAAATTTGGCATTAATAAATAACACAAACATTTAAGTATCGCAAAAAAGAATATACTCATCCAGTATTAAATTGTTATTCTTAGAGCGCCAGATCAAAAATTGGTTTATAAAAATTAAAACATTGTACAAGACATCAAAAAAATATTAACAATGCGTGTATTTAAATCAATGCAAATGCAATAAAAATTGTATATCCTATAAATTAAGTTAATCCGCCTATCTTGTAATAACGAGAATTTATTTTTAATATTTTCCGTGAAGCCCTCTGATTCCTGAAGCGAAACAGTTATTTTCAATTAAAATGAACACAAGAGACGATAAGCAGCCATTCTTCATTAAATTTCTGGAATATATTTTAATGCGTTTAAACACCAAAAGTGTTTCTCAACTGAGGTACTTATTACTGAAATTAAAAATATTAAAATTTTACAATACTCAGTGAACGAAAATCTTTAACTCAGATTCAATATTAAGTTTTTCAAATTGCTCATCGTGATCAATGACGCCTAACTTATTAATCAATTATTGCTTATTAAAAAAGTTTTTGTGGAAGCTAGTCAAAGTCATTTATTAAATTATATTAAACTAACTTAAATTTCTTTACGGTAGTATAATAATTGTGACATATCAGCTAATCTTACCTGTATTTGTGTTAGGATATTACCTATTATTGCGTAAAATAAGATTCATAATGATGCTTTTTCATCACCTTTAATCGTGACAGACAATTTAATTCCTTTAGGTAGCGGTAGTTCAAAATCTGTTTTCGCTTTTACCTTCTCAAATAATTTATCAAAAGTTGCTTCATTTCTTAAGGCTTTCGTGCAATCTCTAGCCAAGAATACTTGATTTTTAAAATAACTTACATATAGTAACTTCTTTTGAAGTATATCACAAGTAATAAGTCAGTTATGTAAAATAAATCTTTATATACCGTGGTCAAAAATGCAAATTCCAAATCATTCATGAACTCAAGAAATCCTTTGGCCCCATTTATGGATTCAGCAGTTGATGATTGGTTGTCAACAACTTTTTGAGAAACAATTTTTAAACCTTCCCGTTTAGATTCTAAAACATGAATAATATTATATCCTGAGGCTCATCTAGTTTCCGAAGAAGAAGGAACTTTTCCGTACTACCAAATCGAGTATAAAAATGTTCGTATAGCAGATTGATAAAAAACAGGAATTGTAGTTGCGCTTGCAAAGTAAATACGATAATTTCTAATATTTTTTATCCGTTTCGCGTACTAACTTAAGTGCTACAGCGTGTATGTAAAGTCGCTGGAGCATTAGATTTAACTTTTTTTTTGTAAATCATTTAAGGCACCTGCTATAATACTAGCGCCATCATAATATTGGCCTACTAGCTTTTCTTTAAAATTAAAAGAGCTTAGAACGGGTGCAATTAAACCGTACATTGCATCTGCCATCCTACCTTCACTTACATCGTGAAAACCTTAAAACTTCTCCCTAATCTCACCGCATTCATTTATATGTCTAAGTGAAATGGCACATTGTGAGTATTCAGGTTTTCAAGCATATCTGTTAAATTATCGGCTTGTGCAGCAAAAAATAAAGTTCCTTTTATTTTCTTATGTATTGTTTCCATTCAGAAATATATATCATTAAATCATTTTTAATGGTTTTAGATAAGCCAGAAAAAATGTTTAAATTTTTCTTTAAATGCTCTTGTATTTCTGTATACCGTTTAATAATTAAGTTAAAAGTTTTCAATAAAATTGACAGCATTAACAGAATCGCTTTTCTCATTATGACCCCCGAAAGATAATTCCTGTTTTGCTAAATGACACGTTACGTGTATTAAATAACCCCATAATTTTCGACTTTTTGGTATTTCTTCGTTATATAATTTAATGAAGAGTTTATTTCTAATCGTTTTAGACTTAAATATCCAGTCATATGGTCTTTTGATCCCTCAAACTTTTTATTACTGGCAACCAAACTTTTAATATTTGAGAATACCTGAGAAACCCATTCATTATTTTTCCCCTTGACATTAGGTATTGAATGATACCGAAAAATTATGTCCTTGTTTATGACCACAATTTAAAATATTATTGGGTGCCGTAGGACGACCTTTATTTATTATTTTACATATCTCCGGTCATCATCTCTAAGTCTATAAAATTGCGGTTAATGTAAAGATCAAATTGTATCATGGACAGGATTATTCATCTTATAAAATGGAAATGGTACAACAAAACAATAGAAAATGTCCTTTGTAACTATCTGTTTATAATCAAAAAAATTCTGAACTTCTCTAAATAATTCACAAAATCACAAATGTCTAAATAAATAAATACTGCAATCATGACCATCACATTTCTCTAGTTCTATGTAACTATTTATAGTATTTAATATGTGAGCGTAGGCCGCTATGTTATAAGAAGAAAATTAATATACAAAGTACTATTTCTATCAAGTTGTAATATTTGTACTTATTATTATTATTATTATTTAAAACATACTTCTAGTTAAGCCCAATTGATAGTGATGGTTGTTTTCTGCTTTGAGTCGTTTTGTATTAAGTCAAATTGTTTCCAATAATGGTACGGTAAGTGAGAGTGATAGCAAATAGATATATTTATGATAACAGTATATGTATATAAATGGTAACATTTGCGCGTTGCTTACAAACAGTCTCGATCAGTTACAGTTGTAGAAACTGAAATAGAAAAAAAAACCTAGGGATATTGGCATATAACTCTTAAAAGTATATCATGGCTATTACCTTGAACAAGCTGAAGCAGCAACGAAGATAGAAACATTACGGGCATTTTGAGTTCTGCGCATGTTCAATAATAGCATTGCCAAATATCAACAATTGGTTACTAATTGCTAGCAATCTTGAATATTTTAATTGCTCTTCAGGATGATGAAAGCTTACCTCCTACGGAAAGCTTTGTTTTTAGAAACTCTAATATCGATATCTATATCTGTTTATATTTATGAACTTTCCATTTTTAAGTAATCGTAAAAAAAAATCGAAAACAATTTCTATTCGTTTTTGTCATTTCCTTGTCCAAAAAATACAAGATGTGATCCCCATCACACTATTTTTTAGTCAAATTCCAAGACAAGTAAAATATCAAAGCCAGAATTAATTTCTGCAAATTATTTAGTTTTCCTATTTAATTTGCCCGTGTAAAATATTAATGCCCGCACCAAAGTGGCTATTTTCGGGAGTCATAATACGTCTTGAATTGAATGAAACGTACCACTTTCAGTCAGGGCCTGGTGCAGTTGAATGTGTTATGCATGAAAATGATTTTTTAAAATTCTCTGAACTGACCTGTCACTTATTCCAAGTTCCTCTCGCACACGTTCCTGACTAAACTGTCTTATTTGTAACTGTTTTTATTTTTTCTTCTTCTCTAATTTTAATTAAACTTTAATTTTAATCCACGCTTTCTGTTTCAAGAAAACGCTCAAGCAGTCTGCTAAAGCTTGATGGTTCTGAATGGCGCCTTTGGGGAAACTGAGTCGCATACATTCTACTTGCTAGAAAACAATTTTTATCACTGTTCCCCAATACAGAAATCATGTCAATTAGCTCTTCCTTGGAAAATTAATTTTTTAAAATATAATATTATCCGATTGGGTATCATTAAGTCTTGCGTCAGGGTAATGTCAAAATCAAAAGAAGAGCTTAAAATAGCAAAAGTAGTACCAGTGTATAAAAAGGGATCGGATGAAGATTTAAACAAGTATAGACCTATCTCTCTACTTCGTACATTTTCTAAAATTATTAAAAAGGTCATTAAGACAAGAATGATTAGCTTTATTAACTCCACATTTCAATTTGATATTAATCAGTATGGGTTTCAAGAAAGAAGCAATACACTAGGAGCCACGTTGGATCTTCTGAGCTATATAGCTAACAAAATTGACAAAAACAGATATGTTCTAACTGTCTTCATTGACCTGCAAAAAGCTTTTGATACGGTCAACATTGATCTTCTTATAAAAAAATGAAGTAACTTAGGCTTTCGAGAAAAATGTAGAGATTTGTTGAAATCATACTCATCACGAAGAAAACAATTCACAGTTGAAAATAGTAATACTAGCAGTTTAAATGATATTTCAGTGGGCGTAGCTCAGGGATCAGTTCTTTGACCATTGCAGTACCTTTTATATGTGCATAACCTTAAATTCGTAGGACTTCAATGCAAATATTATATTTTCGCGGATGATACAGTGTTAGTATTTTCTGCAAGAAGCGAAGAAGAACTGGAACGGATTGTGAATCCTGACATAAACCTATATTATGAATGGCTGTGCTACAACAAGTTGACTATTAATGTAAATAAAAGTGTATATATGATAATTAAACAAAAAGGAAAAAAGACGTGTAATCCAAAAATAAAATTAAACAATCAACTGCTAAAACAAGTATCAGAATATAAATATCTTGGTCTTATAATTTCCAACAATTTAACATGGAATTCTCAAATAAATAACATTATCTATATATAACAGTTTTATTGAACCACATTTAAGATATCTAATACCTTGTTGGGGTAATGCTAGTGAATATTTAATAAAGAAACTACAAAGACTACAAAATAAATTAATAAAAGCTTGATTTGCCATTATACACCCAGTGAAGACTTGTACAGAATATACCCATTTCTTACTATTAATCAACTTAGAAAATTTGAGCAAACCAAATTAATACATAGTGTACAAAATAAATGAATTAAAGCAAACACAGTCCTAAAACAAAACAAAGATTATTACAACTATAATATAAGATCAAAAGATGCCTTAAGAAATACATTTGCTCGCTCATATGAGGGAAGCATTCAAACCTATAATAATATTCCTGGTTAACTTCTTAATGAACACCGAAAAAAATACTGCATACCAACCTGAAAAAATATAATAATATTAAAGAGACAGTACTAAACTAATATAATATAGAAAATTTAACATGTTATTTAGACATTTTTTTTACTTTCTCTGTAAAATGTAAACATTAGAATTTTAACTATTTAAGGAATTTGTTAAAAATGTATTGTTATTATATATATAAAATATAGGCCTTATTACCAGATTTATCTGTTTCGAGGTCAGTAATGAATAAATAAAAAAATAAAAAAAAATAAATCTATTTCTTAAATATACATGGTTATGTTTCCATGGGCATATTTATGGTTTTTGGTGAATATCCCGAAAACGGTCCAGAATTTTGATATACTTGTAATAAAACAAAATATTTGTATTTGAATTCTGCATTAGATAGTAAAATAATATACGGGATGCTTCATTTGAAAATCTTAAGAAAAATTGGTTTGAAAGTTGTCATTTTTGGAACCAAATTGTGGACACCTTGTATAAAATAACATAAAACTATTTAATATCAGAGTATCGTTAGACCTCTTGTGTTCAAGTTCATACTATGTAGCTCGGACAGAACAGATCCAGGGCCGTCTTTTTAATAATTGTTTCAAGGCGTGCAATACGATTTTTTATTGCTCGTAAATGACTAAAGCAACACTAAAAAGAACCAAAGCATAGAAACAAAAAAATTTGTCGTCATACTTTCTTGGACCATCATGTATATGCAAACATATTTTCCCGAAATATACTCATAATACAGTGTAGGTCTGCGTTTGAACGAAATTCCTAACTTAATTAGTATAGAAGCTATGGATGCCTGACGCACTATTGCAGGCCCTTGCACAAGCTTTTAGAAAGAGTATTTAGATCAAAGAGATAATAACCCACGGGCTTTAATGAAAACACATATTTAATTACATTTTCTTAGTCCGGCTCTGCTATTATATTGTTGCCAATATTATTCCTACTAAAAGTTAAGTAGCTAGAATACGACTTTTGTCAGATGACATGTCGACCATCTTGCAAGTTTACTCGCTGAAAATACTTTAGCAAGTATTTAGCATAAAGAAAGAAGGATAAATTCATGAAAAAAAGTCAACTTGTAATCTTTTACTTTTAGGGAATGATATTTCTTCATGATAGCGATATTGTATCACATGGAAATTTAAGATCCAGTAACTGCCTTATTGATAGCCGATGGGTATTACAAATTTCAGATTTTGGACTGCACGAATTGAAGAGTAAGTATAACTTAATAAATATTATTCTATTCAGAAAATCTATAACATGGTTGTGACAATACACTGATGAGGGTGAAAAGGGAGATAAGTCATAAGTAACCGTCACATAAGGGCCGCCAAAATCTGTTAAATTACGTAATACAGCGGTGGAGAAAGCGGCGAAAGTTGTGAAACGGTGAAGTGTTTTTTAAACATAATAATACAGATGACATACATTTCGCGCTTGTAATAATTTTAGAAGAAGAAGATGAAGAAGGGGCTAAAAAAACCTAGATCAAAAACCTTGAGCCAACTGTCACACTGACACCGCCTTAAATATGACGGCATCGCTATCTTACGTTATGGTGTTCAGTAGCGCTCTGTTGGAAACCACACACACACAGAAAATTTTATTGTGTCGTAATTCACCGGATTTTGGGCCGCTATATGACGGTTTTGAGGGAACAAGCATCTTTAATGAAGAATTACTCGATCCCAAAAAGGCATATAATAGACCTGTCCCGATAACGATAGAAAAGAAGCAGCAACGGAGAGAACTTCTTCCATATATTATTATTTCTAAGGAAAATTGGCACTTTTATAGAAATTTATAAACCTTTAGCGATTAAATTGATGTATATCCAGATGCTTCTTCTGATAAAGAACAAACTCTGTAATTAAAAAATTAAAATTCTTGATAATAAGTAATTCGTTAATTGCATTTTTCAAATAAAACTTTATTTTTTCAACAGCATTTTTTCCATAGCCTCAAAGGGTTTAAGTCAAAAATTGCTTAGTGAACAAGGAGACAATTCAATCAAAAATCACTTTCGCAATTTTTTTCTGTCAAATTTAAGGGTTAATCTTTTATTTTACTATATTATCATATTAATAGGCAAAATAGTTTGAAATGAATTATGTTAAGATAGTCAAAATAAATAATTAAAGGTAATACTTTTCTTTAACTTCAGTTCTCTGAAATTTGTAATCTTTAACTTGACACCTTATTCACCCCTACCAGAAAATAAGTGATGTGGATCTAATTGTAGGTATTTATAGAGACTGTTTAAAATGAAGCAGGCATTATTGTTAACTTTCATATTATTAGAGGTTTGGAGTTACTTAAATTAGCAAATTAGGGAATTGTTTTTACAGTATTGAAGGTACTGAACACCTTCCAGCGATATTAACACAAATACAATTTTTTTAAATATAATGGCCTATATTAAATAATAGGTTAATTAGCACATAAATAGAACATGCAATTTAATACAAAGTTTGTTACTTTTCATTAACAATAAGAATCATCAGAGGCACCTATTCAGTTTTAAATGTAGTTTTTCAGATTCATTTGTAGGTGGTCAGCCACAAAGCAGATGCACAAAATTAAAACTATATTTCATTCTTACAGAAAACAATGTATGGCATCGTTTAAGACCATAATCGTAATTTTCTTGGATGACTAATTTACCATACCGCTTATTTACACATTTGTGACATTATGTTTCACAAATTAAATTATAATATTTAATAATTTTACAAATATCAGATTAACCACGACAAATCAGTGTATATATTTGGTACTTCTGATGGCCGACTCTAATACATTAATCCAGTACCTACACCATCATCTGAGGTTAGTTTTGGTAAAGTATTAAAGTTGAAACTGGCAAAACACCAAGACTACATTACCTACTATTCTTAGATCTTTTTTTTCTGAAAATTTGACGTAAAAAGCTATAAAACAAATTAATATTTAAAAAAAGTTTGGTCTAATTATTTTAACCCCGCTCTCCCCTTCTCCTGTGATCACTTTTAACATGTCAAGATTTTTAACGTAATAGATTAATTCATCGTATAAAGTTTCCTAGAATATCTAAATATATCAAGTTGTTATCTTTAATGGTTACGAAAATAAAAAAACTTTTATTCATCTTTCGGAAGCTGGAGCTCGTTAAAAGGAGGACATATGCTAAAGGGTCTCATGCACGTCATATCCTATTTTGATGGAATCTGCTAGATCCTTAATTATTTTAGAACAATATGTAGAAATTAATTTTATGGGAAGCCGCTATTCTGTGGCCCTGGTATATTTTGATTTTGATTCTATAGGCGGTCAAGACGATCCCAGTTTTGCTGTAAAAGAAATGAAAAGAATGCTTTGGAGAGCTCCGGAAATACTAAGAATGCAAAATCCGCCAGATCGAGGTACCCAGAAAGGGGACGTATATTCGTTTGGAATTGTTTTATATGAAATGATTGGGAGATCGGGCCCTTGGGGAAATATTGCCATGGAACCAACTGGTAAGTCCTATGGTTTGTAATTAATATTTCTTTTTGTATCTAAATAAGAAAAAAACTGATAGAAAACTTCAGAATAAGAGTCGTTATTTCACACAGTGATAACACTAGTTTACAGCCAATTCGCAACTGTAATGTAAAATGCAGTTTTTTGTTAATTTTTGATCTCTAAATGCAAAAATGATGGTAAAAGCTTCTTAACACGTAAGATTTTGAGTTATGGTTTTTTTCAGCAAATATTAATAAGCATTTCAATCACATTATTTTAAAAATAATTTGTAATATACCGAAGCGCGACGTTGCCAAATTTAAGTTTTGCCTAAGTTAAGGAAATTGTGCACAATCTGGCACCACCGCGTGAGGATGTCTAGGGATGACACCTCAACCACGAAGTCTCAACCCTCTAGGGCTTAAAATAACGGAAGTGCCCGTTGAAACCCAATTCCAAATTTCACTCTGCCCCGTAGCCGAATCTACTTATAGATAGCCCGTGTATCCGAGAATTATGCCGTCGCTTCTCGAACTTCCGATACCCAATATTTTTAGAAAATACCAAAGGTACGGAACCGCTATAAGAGCAGCTGGCCAGCCGTCGGATCATCAGTATTGGTTTAGCACGAGTAGTGGTCAATATTAGATAGAGAAGCGAGGTGCGCGAGCAAGCTAATGTAAGAGTCTTATATTAGTGTTATCTTTGTGTTGAATAAAGTCAGTTGACGCCTGTAAAAGTAGCTTATCATAGGTATTTTGGATGTGTGGTTGGCGATCAAGGTCCGGACTGGGCTCCTCACATATGTTGTCAAACCTCTGCAGCAAATCTAAGTAACTGGTTAAATGGCAAACGCTCTTCTATACTTTTTACAGTTCTATTGATTTGGCGAGAACCAACAAATCATTTTAAGTGTTACTTTTGCATAACAAAAGTGTCTGGTTTCTCAAGAAAGGGCAAACATAATATTGAATATCCGGATATTCCCTCAGCAATAAAACCGGTTCTTCATGTTTCATACTTTTTCTGTGTTGTGATGTATTAAATTTCTAGAATTAAATTCCTATTGCAAGGCATACTTTGTTCAAGAAGAATATATTTGGTACGTTTCAATCCTAGCAACCGTTCCTGAAAAAATTGAATTTAAATATTTTATTGCGTATTGAAACTAGTCGTTGTCTTCCTTCAGACTTTATCAACTGGTTCAAGAAATCTGGAGCGTTTTAAATGCCAACGGGATAACAACAAGATAAATGCAATCGGGTTTCCTCTGGGACCAAACATGGGGTGCTTTATTTATATTTAATAAAATAAAACCTTAGTAACATAAGTGTTCATTTTTCTTTG
The DNA here is from genome assembly GCA_963920685.1 of Polydrusus tereticollis. Classification (NCBI taxonomy): domain Eukaryota; kingdom Metazoa; phylum Arthropoda; class Insecta; order Coleoptera; family Curculionidae; genus Polydrusus; species Polydrusus tereticollis. Next base: position 87,184,342 of record OY987333.1, on the reverse strand, counting down.
CCATACCCTTGCGGACTATGATTTGGGAACAATCGTGTTTTCAGTCAAGTAAGGATTGTGATAACTGTGCGAGGCCTACAACCACGCACTTTATGCGTTATCCTTAAGCACGTATATTTTTTGAATTGTTTTAAACGAATTAGGGCAAAAATAATTATTAATATTTCATTATGATCACTGGTAATATTTTAATAATATTTCAAATCAGTAAAAATTAAATATTCTGTTTTTTGCCTACGTATTTGCCTACGGCAGCGCAGAGTTTGAATATACAGGGTGGCGCAATGGGTATTGACGGTTCTCGAAACGCCACTTCTCGGATATAAGTAAAGTGGAGTGGAGAATCAATGGCCTAAAATATTCCTTATGTAATGCAAATTATTAGCCATGGAGACGTAGCCATTGAATGAACGCAGCTTTTGCGTTAGGGCGTATCACCGCTAGGAGTCGGTTATTGAGGTGCAATGACAATTTCGGCGTGAATATAATGTTCCAAGACGTGGTAGAATTTCTTATCGCAACACAATATTCTTGTGGGTTGCAAAGGTTTCGTGATCATGGAAGCATACGAAATGAATATGTCGGTTCTCTAACAACTGTGCGTACACCAGAGAACGTAGAACGAGTACGGCAAGCTGTAGTAAGGAGTCCAACTTGATCAGCAAGGCATCAAGCACTAGCATTGAACATTACAGGAAGAAGTTTGGGTCGAATATTACACGACATACAATTCCATCTCTTTTTTTTCTGCTCTAAGAAACATGTGGACGACTTGTATCCCGACATGGTGATTTTAATTGGCCGGCAAGGTCACCAGATTTGACAAGCCCCGATTATTTCTTATGGGGATATTTAAAGGCTAGGGTTTTCGGAAATAGAGATCCAACGTTACAAGCTTTAAGTGAGAATATAACAAAAGGAATCAGGGCGATACACCGGGAGATGCTGCTACGAGTTACAGAAAATTTTTAATCACGACTTCAATAATGTTTTAAAAAACGTGGTGGTCATTTAAAATAGGTTATTCTCAAAAAATACTTTTGAAACTGCATTATATGTGTAATAAAATTATACATATTTGACCTTGATCGTTTCATTAGTATAGCCACAATAGCACTCCCAAAAGAGTCAATACTCATTGCACCACCTTGTATATTTATTGAAAGTATATAGACCTCAATTAATAATTTAATTTATATTTTAATATTAAACTAAGCATTATAATTAATTAACAAAGTATTTTTATTAAAAGTTTTTATTCCCAGTTGTAATTTTTGCTATGTAACACATCGCTTGTGGAAAATATCACTTCACCTGAACAAACCCGAAATAATCAAAACATAAAATATGATAAAATCTTAAGTTTTTTATATCCAAAAAGTCAATAAAAGTTAATCGAGTTGTATAAAAAAAAATTCCGGACCCGAGGGCCGAACCCACGGTAATTTAATCTATTTAAACGAGGTGGTAGAAGACAGGCCCAATAATAAATGTATCAATGATACCGTTTCATACGTGGGTTTCAAATAATTGTTGTTAATGCACAACCTTTATTGCATGCGGGTTTTTATTAGCATTAACATGTTCGTTATATAAATATGTCATACCCCTTCTTGTAAAAAACACTTAAAAAATGTACTGAGTTTTAGATGTATGTGAAGTGCTGCTGGCAGATCTGAATTTCGCGTCCCAAAAAAAGCAAGCGCCAAATTGCGATTTTAAGTAACTTCCATATAAAGTATAAAAAGCTTTATATATAAAATTTTCTACTTAATAAAAGAAGTAATATTCACGAAACTTTGCTTGCCGTAGTTTCATTTTTACGAAAAATGTTAAACATCAAATTTCTTTCAAACGGCTTTAGAGGCTCAGATTTAAAGCGAAAACGCGAAAGATTGTCAAGAGTTAACAAGCGCTATATGTTAGGTAAAGCAAAAATAAACGATTTAAAATAACCGCAAAGTTTCAATTTTGTTTTCCAGAATTTTTTAAATTTATAGAAAAAAATTATTTTTGATCACGATGAATATTGATAAAAACTTAAATTTGGGTTCCGAACGTCTATTGAAAGAACATTGTTATTTTTTAATATTTATCCTAAAAATAATACATGAATGTATACACTAATTTAAATCAGTGCAATTTATGGGCTATACTACATCATCTGTAATTTGACACTTAAAGAAAGAAGAAATCTAGAATGCACAAACAAAAATATTACGCAATATTAACTACGCACTGTTTCCAAAAAAAAATTCCTATAGTCTGTCGCATGACGCTAGCATTACGACGTAGGGGAAAGGGGAAATAAAAGACATAACTATGGAGTTTTAAGCAGCGCCTCATAGACGTGCGTACAACTTTTCTGGATATGGCTTTTTATTTTAAATTTAGGTTTTATTAAAAGAGAATACTGAATTATATGAAAGCAAAATAAACTTAACGCAACACCTCACTTGAGACGTCTCTAAATTTATAAACACGAAAATAATTACAACGCTAACACGTGTACATATTTATCCTAAAAATCGCATTTACAATGCTAAGTTAATGACGAACAGTCAGTCCACGCCTGGCGCTTCTCAGATTCGCAGAGCAAGCCAAATATTTCTTGGATATGTGTCGATAAAATTCGTTTTCTGGTCCACTGCCTTAAACGCGTCGCGTTGACCTGTTGCCAGATTTGGCTAATTAGATTAAATTATAATTTATTAATATTCCAACACACAAATCACAATTATTTCTTCATTAAATAATAGATTGATTTGATAAAAATCTAAATAATTTTGTTATACTTTTAGCGATAATACGAGAAGTAACAAAAGAAAATCCCGATGTACCATTCAGACCGTCCCTGGAGGGACTACGGATACCGAGATATATCATTAACGCCTTTAAAGCTTGTTGGCACGAACAGCCTGAACAACGTCCTGATATAAGATATGTCAGGGTAAAATTAAAAGAAATGCAGGTAAGATTTCACATTATGGTCAAGGCTAGCGTCTCAAGTTTATGAAGTTGAAAAATTAAATAATTATAATAAACACAAATAATTTCCCGTTGCCAAATTATTAAAATTCCTCTTCATGCAGGCTGATAATATACGGTAAATGGTGAATTAGACGGGAATGACACTCAAATTTGTATTTTGGTTAATAGGAGATGCTCTACCCAGCTAAAATATTTTTGATAATGTGGTTTCTACTAGAAACTAGTAGCCACTTCATAATTTTAACGAAATACTCGGTATAGGGAAAAAGGGCTAGTTATTGGCACTTTGAGCAGCTTTATACAGTGTGTATCAGCCAAATGGATAATAAACATTCGATAATAAACACATGGGGGCGTGTCCGAAAAAACACTCGGACACGTCGATTGGTATTTCTAATTGCGCATTTTTCTCAGTAAAAACTTTTTATACAGGGTGTGTCATGTAAGAGTGACCAATACTAACTTTCTTATTTTAAATACAACACCCTGCATATTATTCAATTGTTGCATTCTTCCGAAAATTTTAGATGTATTTCATGTACAATATCCTATACCTATCTTTAACTGTTTCGGAAATAATAGGGGTTTTCAGATTTATTGCGAAAATTAACAACACACTAAAAAACTAATAAGTACCTAATAGTGTTTATTTCTTGATAATGTAAAATACAAAAAAAAAACACTTATGTAGGAGATGTTGAAAATTGATGTTAAAATGTTTTTACTGTAATGAAATAAAAAAAAGGTATAAGTAGTTTTGTTAACTTTTGTTTAAAACTCCTGGCCTTAGCAAATTGTTGTCTGTCTGCATGACAGTAGTTGTTAGTGTTATAGTCGTTTGAATTTCGTTAACTGCGTATCAGAAAAATGGTTTAATTAACAGAAATGCACAAAATAACAATTCTACAGATGATTGGTTATGGAGATAAAACACGGACACAAATAGAAGTGCTTATTTCATGAAAAATTTCCAAGTTTGACGCCTATAACTCAAGGGACAATTAGTAAAATAGAAAGGCAGTTTCGCCAGCTTGGACATGTAAGGCAGATAAAAAAAGTAGCTGCCAATGCAATAAGTGATGATACCAAATTAGATATTATGCTTGAGTTTCAGGAAAACCCACATACTTCTAGTCGAAAAACAGCTCCAATGTTCAATGTTTGCCATGATTATTCGAACATTACAAGAAAATAAAATGTATCCCTATAAAATGATACCCACTCATGAGCTCATAGAAGACGATTTTGATAGGAGAACGTATTTTTGTGAACAAATTATGGCAATGTTAAATAACCATGTGATCCAATTAGAACATGTATTGTTTTCTGATGAGTGACACAAAACACATAAATACTTCGTAAAGTAAGAACTTTATTAGTACTGGATCAGCATGGTGTACGTGATGGCCAGAACAAACTATTCAATATACAGGGTGTCTCAAAAGAATGGAATATTGCAAATATCCCCTTAATCAACGCATTGTCATAAAGACGCTCGGACACGTCGATTTTATTTTTATTTTTCACACATTTCAAAAATATTTGTTTCTATACAGGTTGCCCCACAAAAGCTGGGGACACGACTACTTCGTTTTTTCAAATGAAACACTACAATTTTTTTATTATTTAGAAACAGCTTTTTACTCTGCTTTATTTCGCCTACACTTAGTTTCCATCGATGGCTATTTCTGCAAATAAATCGAAAACGGTCACAGATACGAAAATAGTGTAAGCGACCAGAACGCTAAATGAAAGAACAGAGAGTTCAAATTTCATACCGGAATTTATACAGGGAGCTTCAAAAATAAGTTCTAAAAGATAAAATTGTAGCCGATTCAAGAAAATGTAACACCCTGTATACTGCGACCGACAATTTTGATACTTTATTGTAGAGATTCTAAAAAATGGTTGATGTTCCAAATTTGAAACAATTATCACAGAATATAAGAGAGAAAACGCAAGATACGAGAAAAAAAATTGAAACTTTGCCACCTTGTATAACGAAAACAATGCGTTTTAGACCATGCATATATTTGCATTTTTTTCTTATTTGGACGAGAACCATCACCCCCTGAGATATCTGCATGGCATTAATTAACACCCTGTATACCAGATTCCGCGCTATAAATCCTATTATTGCAGAGCCAGAAATTTGGAACAAGAGTTTTTGCAGGAAGAAACAACATTGCCCTTTATGTATAAACTGTAAACAATTGCAAGTTCAAATTCAGTAAGCTCCTCATCCTACAAAAAAATATTCTTAAAATAGTTTAATTTAAAACAAGAAAAAAAAACCAAGAAAGACACCTGCATCAAATGCGATAAATTTATGCAAAAATGGAACGCTGACTTGAAGGAGAAGAAAACAGGAGAGTTCAAGGTGAGCAAAATTTTCACTAAAAGAAAGCAGAAACACCAAAAAAACAAATTAACTTAGATCTTAAGAGAGCAGAAAATGACGAGAATATTGAGACAATAACGTTTGTCATGCAGAATATGCGTTTTACAAAAGGCAGTTATGGTTGTATAATTGCGGAATTTATACTGGCAAGCAAAAGAAATCTACATTCAATTCGATGGAAGAACAGTCAGGTCGAGGATTGCAAGAGGTAGGTTCTTGTTTGAGGAAATATATCCTAACTAATAACATCTCGGAAGTGTAGGAAATCTTATTCTTTAGAGTGATTTCTGTGGGGGCCAGAATCGCAACATTATAATGGTGCTCATGCTGAAATGCATTTTACAAGAGCTACACCTGAAAAGTGTTAGATAAATAAATAAAATAAATAAATAAATAAAGCCTTTATTTAATTCTCAATAAATGTGTACAATAACTATACGGAAAAAGACGGCGAGATCTAGCATAGGCTATTCTATCTAACCGTCTGTTTTTAGAAATTGCTAAAACGACAATATAAATTATAAAAATTATTATTATTATTATTAGATTGCGGTTTTTGGTCTCTGATCATAGTTTCTTTCCTAATGACAGTGACTTCGAAGACGTTGAATGTGCGATTAAAAAATAAAATAGTTTTTTTTCCGCACAAGATTACACTAACATCATGAGAACACATAGCAACGGCCCATTAATATAAATCAAATAAAAAAAAACGAATTTCTTAGCACTGTGAATTTAGAAAAAGTAATTGTTAGCAGAAATAAAAGTGATGCTGAAAATTTCAACTGGCTCTACTTTAAGGAAATTAAGCCTCTCAAACAAAAAAAAATATAGCATTTTTATTAAGGCTACAGTGGCGGGAAAGAATATACAGAGATTAATGTAACAAAAGGAAAAGCAACGCAGGTTTCTAAAGAAAACTTTTCGCAGTTTTTGAAACCACTATGGTCAAACGGAAAATCAGAAGCTCATCCAAAATTTAAGGACATCCAAAGCTATTTGTACCTAATTCCTGCAGCAGATCATGCATTTTATACAAATCTTACCGGTGATCCAGCTATAGCAGAAGATATAGACGGATATAATGGTCACTTGGACTTTAAGCCACTAGACGACTAATATTCCAGTTTTAATTAAACATAAGGAAACCAGGTTTTTTTGCATCTCTAGAAATATTTTTTTAAAATATCTTGGATCTAGCATCAAATAGATATTGTTAAATTTTCCCTTAAACAATAGGGATCCAGGTGTACTTTTACTACTTATGGCACCTCTAGCAATGTTATTTTTAATTAAATGTTGACCCGTAAATGATAAAAACATATCATGCAATATGTTCACTCTAAATGGGTTCTTATAAATAAATGTATGAAAAGGCTAGTTGGTTCTTTGTAGCATAACGGGGTCCAATAGTAAGTTCTGTTACAACTCTGACAGTTTATCTCTATATTTGAAAAAAAAATATATTATTTGTACAGGTTAGTTAGACATTTTTTTAAGTGTCTCACTCGATTGACGATTTTCCTCCTGACTATAATAAAAAACAAGTTATACATTTCTCAATGACTTTCGACAACGAAGCCAAATTTATTATCAAAAAACATATAGGTTTACAAAGTTGACAGATACAACGCCATTTTGAGTTTTTTTAAATGGCAACCCCTATAAATAGCTACACGAGTGAATTGCATTTGGCGATCCGATTTCTAAAACCTATAGTTGTTGGTATTTATTTTCAGCCGTTTCGGAAATACGCGGATCCTAATTTGCCTTCATCAATTTTGTCTTCTAAGTATCTCACCCCTTTAATAAATAGACCTTTTAAGCTAAAACCCCCAATTTTTTTCACAGCAACATACTTTCCCGTGACCAAGCTACATACGCCATAATCAAATCCGACAGATGTCACAAAGTGACAGATACGACGCCATTTTGAATTTTTTTAAATGACAACACTCATAAAAAACACCACCAGTAAATTGCATTTGGCGATCCGATTTCCAAAACATATAAATGTTGATATTTATTTTTAGCCGTTTCGGAAATTCGGGATTTCCTAAATTGCCTTTATCTATTTTGTCTTTTAAGTGTCTTACCCCTTTAATAAATATACCTTTTAAGCTGAAAACCCCAATTTTTTTCACAGCAACATAATTTCCCGTGAACAAGCTATCAACGCTATACTCAAATCCAACAGATGTGAAAAAGTGACAGATACGACGTCATTTTCAACTCTTAGAAGACAAAATCGATAAAGGTAATTTAGGAATCCCGGTATTTCCGAAACGGCTTAAAATATATATCAACAACTATATGCTTTTTTAAATCGGATCGCCAAATATACGTTCATCATTTAAATTATTGATAACGCCATCATTATTACAAGTAGCTATCACAATTGTCATCTCATTCAACTCATTTTCTGAAAAAGTGTTAGTAGCTGATACAAAGTATTCCTTGTTATCAATCTTTTGCGTTTACTGATTGAGTACTGGAATGCAGATTATTTCGGAGGACATATTTTCTTCATTAAGTTCTATATTAAAGTATGCATTCCCAAACGCAATAAAAAATTTTGTAGGTGTTATCTAATTTTTTTCTTTTATTAGGGTTAAAATGGAGGATATTTTTTCTTTAATATCTTCCGTTCTCACATTCAGTTGCCAGGTATGGAATCAAATAAGTGCTTCTTTTGGTAAAATGGTAGCAGTTAATCTTTTGTTATTGGGGGTGTTACGGCACCTTGGGTCGAGAAGGTAAACATTACCATAAGGTTTTGCTAGGCAACTCCGATATCTTCCTCATAAACAACTTGGCTCTTATAGGCCCTAGGCTCCTAGATGGGTCATAGATAATTGAAAATAAACCCTTTTCTTTAAAATAGTTTTTGACTTTAGAACACCATTTTCGTATATTGTTATCAGACATTTGATAATGCCGTGGTCACGGCTTCTGGTGCTGTGACATAAAATTGGATGTCTTAGAAATGCATTATACCACCAGTCACCTTGAATGTTTTCCTCGAAAGGAATGTTACGTTGATTAGTCTCCAGAAAGGCTTTAACACTTAACCAATGTGCTTTCATCTTCTCTTGTTAGATATAGATATGGACCTTCTGGACTTTGTTAAGTCTTGTAATTAGCCGAAATATGACATGTACATGATTTAAATATTTTTTTCGTTTTTATTGATCTTTCACATGTCAAAATGAAATGAAAATATAAATTAATACAGAAACCAATAACTAAAGATACGTTTAATGACAAACGTTAAGTTATTGGCACCTATGCCAATAACTAGAAATTAAATTATTTAATTTCTGGTAGTAATTAGCATCCAAATAATTAAATTAAAACAAAGAATTATCTTAGATATTTCTTTTAAATACGTCTCCTTTACATCACAAATAATTAATCTACACGAGTTTGTTTAGGTCAATATACTCATAAGGTATGTAAAACGGCATTTTACTTTTTACATTTTCTTAGGAAATACCGAAATTCCTTACCTTGTCTAAGCACCACGTGCAATTCCACTTAAAGGTTACAAACGCACTGGCGGCAGAAACCTTTTCGTTGCTTTGCATGAAATATACCTTGTTGCAGGACTCCTTTTTTATTAATATTTATTAAGACTAAAACTTAATTAATTTAGTGCCTGCAAAAATTAAAAAAAAAATTAATTAATAATAAAGCCTATAATAATAGTACCCTATTAACCCTTTTTTTACAATACCTGCTTATAGTTTTCTAAATATTCTTCTAATTATTTCCCTGTATTTCTCCGTTACCATTTTCGAAGGTATTAATTAATTTCCTTTTTTTTTTAAAGAAAACTTGCAATAATGCTGATATTGTGATGATACTAAATCAATCAAACTTTGTTCATAGTTAAGCAATAACCGGAGGCTTTTAGCGCTATGGCCAAATCTTACTTGCTATATACAATGTGTAAATGTTTTCTAAAATATTAATATCTGTATATTTTTAGTAGTTTAAAAAAACTGTTGAAATATGTTCTGCATACATGTATACCATACCTGCCTAACTAGTCAAGTTTCTGATTTATAAGCCTTTATTTGAAAAAGTTATTCCCATGTCTCATTTTACTGTTATTATCGAAAATGGCCGAATATAATAATATTAGATTTTACCTCTGGGGTATGTTTGAAGAAAAAATTTACAAATCACCAATTGAAGAGTCAACTGAGCATTTAAAGATCAAAATCGAAATGAAATTAGATCTGCCATGACGAGTACGGTCAACAACGGACAGTGTTTTGAGTATCCATAATATTGTGTTAACTTATTTTAGAAGTTTTAATTATTATTGTTTCTTGGCGCGCTTAAAGTTTATCAAAACTCAACCAAATGTGCTTGTTGACTGCAGTTGTCTTGGCAGATCCAATTAATTTGGACCTAGGTCCTTGGTTGACTCGACGTAGCAACTCTTTAGCTGGTGATTTGTACAATGTACATTGTGTGACATGCCATATGACACTGCATGACACACTGACTAAAAACCTTTAGCTGGATTTATAAACTCGAAAAGTTGGCGAGGTTGAGGTTCAGTTAGCGTTGGAAATAAGACTTCCAATTTAAACAAAAGGGAACACTTAATTCAATTCATAAACTCAGTTCGTGCAAAGTTCGTAAGTTTCGAAAATTCCAATATAACAAATTTTTATGTTCGGAGTTCGAGAGGTTCGTTTTGACCAATGAAGGCGCTATTTTAAAGTCATGTGGTGACAGCGAAATGTCAAATGTCTTTTATTTGTCGCGTTTGGGCTCTTCGGTGTTTACGTCGCCCTTCCGTCATTTGTATTTGAATTTTCTGTTTGTTGTAAGCTTAGTATTGTGTTTTGCGTCAGAAATTGGAAAACAAGAACTAGATAGTATAGAAAATGATGACACTAATTTATTGTTATTCGAGTTAATCCAAAATTATGAATTTATCTAAAGCTAAGGCCACAGAGATTATAAAAGTAATATATAATATAATGTAATAATATAATTTACTAAAAACTGGAACAGTCATTCCTGTATATTTAAAAAACTGTGGTGTATCCCAAGACCTTATCTTTTTAAAATAATCATATCCACCTGCCCCTATTCTCCTCACATTTATAAGCCGCGTAAAACAAAAATGTTGCCGCAAACAGAGTGTAATAATATAACATTCTTACCACAGCACGGAACTCAAAAACGATTTAATTTTTATTTAGAATCGAACAAAATTATAAACAAAGAAAATAATAATTTACGACCTGTAAAAATTTTCAAAGTCAAATTTAATGTCAGTATTCTGTATCATTCTATTGGACAAAAATTTCAACCAATCAAACAACAACTTTTCGAACTTACGGACTTAATAAATGCCATATTCTGGACTGTCGAATATCGAACCTCACCAACTAGAACATAACTTCAACCTTGCCAACTTTTCGAGTTTATAAATCCAGCTTTACGGAAATAACTCATTCCAATAAAAAATACCTGAAAATGTCAATAATTGGAGAAAATCTACTTTTTATCATTTTTTCAAGTAACCAAAATAACAGTATTTTAACGCCAACCACTATATTGCAACTAAGATTTGACCATAGTGTTGTGAACACAGGCTTAATATGATTTAACCTGAACTTACCTGGAAATACCAGTGCTAGTCAACCCTAAAATGTCAAGGTAATTTTGTTAATATGAAAGTGACTTTAAAAACGAGTGTACGAGTAATACTCCTGGATAAGTTATTTATGTTAGATCTACGTACGATTGTGTAACTGCGTTGTAGCAGTTTATAAATTCCGTCTTTATTTCGGACCCGGTGTTTTATTTTGTTGTAACTGGTACTGTCACGGTCGCCATAAAAAATGCTTCCGAATATTGCATAAATCTCTACTCATTTTAGTGAATTAATTTTTCAGAGTTATCAGCAGCAATTTCAGGACTTATTTAAACTTCCTATTTAAAAGAATGGAAACAGATATATATTAACATATAGCAAGGAAAGTGGTTAATAAACTATTACAGGTTTAAAATACATGATGTTTCGTTTAAAATGTCAGTATTTAAATTCAGAATATTGCACAAAATATTTCTTTTCGTGTGGTCTTTCTACGCCTTCCCGCGAATAATCACAGTCTTCTGGCCGGTTTTAAAATTCTAATTATATTAGCTGAGTTAGGCAAACTGACGTGCTACTTCCTTAAGTATAACCTAGTCGTTCTAATATACAGGGTGGCGCATCGAAAACAAAACTGAGACATTTACTGGCAGCTCAGTTCATTTTTGGAAAAACGCTTAGACCCGCCGATTTTGTTTTCGAGGGGGACAGTAAATTAGCAAAAAATCACGTTAACACGTGCATCCCCCTGCGTGGAGTGGCACCACCCCTGAAATCTTAAATGGAAATGGGGGTCGAGTGATACCTTATTTTAAAGGTCGTTCAATTCCCTTTATAGTGATGTAAAATTCATGTACATCAGTTCAGTATTTTTGGAGATTTATTGGTTTAAAGCTTAAAGTAGACTTTAATAGGTACATCAGATTAGTTTGTACTACTTTCAGAAGAAATTTGAGTAAAAGCATTTACTTAATAAGTAAATGATTTTCTTCACTACGCCCATGGTTTGTTTATCATATTGGTGTTGAAAATAGCGAATGGAGCGTTTTTTGTGACAAAAAAGTTGTTTCTTGATGAAAGATAAGAAGGGAATGTCCCGTACTTATTTTAAATAGGAATTTAGTACATAGTTTGCGATTGATTCGACCAAACTTTGTTGTTAAAATACCTTTTAACGCTTTATACATAAATTAACCATGGTATATTCCACGGCTAAAAGGGTTGAAATTATCGAAATATTTTTCGGGAATAATCATCAGTGCGCTAATAGAACAGCACAAATATTTAATGAGCGACATGAGAACAGTAACGTGCATCGAAAATATGTTCTAGAACTTGTTGCTAAATTTCGGGAAACTGGATCAGTCGCCCATAAAAAATGCAACATTGAAAATCCCATAAGGAACGAAGAAATGGAAGTGGGGGTTTTAGGACAAGTTTATGTAGATCCTACGTTAAGTACCCGCAAATTGGATACTGTGTGTGGTGTTAGTCGACGTAGTATCTAACGGATTCTAAAGGCCCATAGTTTTCATCCGTATAAAATTCACCTTGTACAAGAACTTAATAAAGACGATTTTGATCGGCGATTACAATTTTGTGAAGATATGAGTGAACGAATTATAAACGATAAACATTTTCTATTCAACACTTGCTTTTCCGACGAATGTTCCTTTTTCTTAAATGGCGTAGTAAATCGTCATAACTGCCGTCAGTTCATTTTTCATTTTTACACTACTTTGCTGCCAAATGTATTAATCTCCACTAATGATGATGTATTAGAATTTCATTTAACCTTTAAATCAAATAATCTCCGAAACTACTGAACTAAAGTATACTTGAATTTTACATCATAATAATATATAGGGAATTGCAGGATCTTTAAAATAAGGTATCACTCGAACCCCCCCCCCCCCCCCCATTCCATTTAAGATTTTAGGGGTGGTGCCACCCCCGCCCAGGGGGCTGCACGTGTTAACGTGATTTTTTGCCAATTTTGTCTGTGTCCCCCTCGAAAACAAAATCGCCGGGTCTGAGCGTTTTTCCAAAAAAGAATTGAGCTGCCTGTAAATATCTCTGTTTCATTTTCGATGCGCCACCCTGTATATTTCAATGAACATTTTATAAAAATAATGAATTTTATTTGATTTAATATAATAATTTGAAAATGTAGGTCTTAAAACTAAGGGCGCATTTAAGCCGCAAATATTCTATAGTCTAATCCATTATAGCCCATATCAAAATTGCTATAGCTGTACACACGAGTCTGCGGCTACGACGAAGAATCGGTAAGGAAAAGCACAACTGTTAAAATTATGGCGCAGTTTTAAATTCAATAAAGATAGGAAATTTTATTTCGGCATGAAGAAAAAACAGCTTCATGATTCATTCAGTGATATAGATTTTTTAGTTGTGGCTGTATTGATGTCAAGGAAGCATGAGATGAAGTTTTGCCACAAGGCGCCGACGGATTTATAAAGACTGAATAACTTTCGCCCATTGCATTACTACTCTACTGACCCACACAAATATTGGCCCCTTGTTTTTTCTGGAGGCACGCAACCAGTGTTAACCATTTAAATTAACAATAGCCACCTAGTCTCTTTAATCGTGGAATATATTGTCATGTTTCCATATCGTTTCAATATCAAAATTAATATGGTAGGAACGAATTTTAAATAATGTTGAAATTAAATTAAAACACTCTTAGCTTCTTAAGTACTCGATGGTGTTAATACAATTTCACGTATCTCCAAAAATACAAACTGAACAGGAAAGAGAAAAAATGTTGTGATGGGAAGTCTTAAGCAAATAAGGTTGAAATCGTCATTTGAAGAAAAAGTGGAGATACGTGGAATTGCACTGACATCATCCATATTATTATTTATTTTCAATGACTACGTTTACTTCTAGGGTTTCCTTGCTAATAAATATTAAACTATGATTAAGTAACGGTATGTGGCAACACAGTAACCCACTGAACGTTTTTGGTCCGTATTCTTCGGGCAGCTACAGATAAATGTGTCGAGCTTTACTAAAGGTTCGTTTTCTTCTTACATAGGCTGGCTTAAAACCGAATATTTTCGATAACATGCTATCTATTATGGAAAAATATGCATACAATCTGGAAGGCTTAGTACAGGAAAGAACGAATCAACTAACAGAAGAAAAGAAAAAGACTGATGCTTTATTATACAGAATGCTACCCAGGTGCGTATAATAAAGAAATTATTAACATTTTTATTAAATGCTTTTTAATAGTCTTAGCCACTCACAATAATTTTAGATTAATGTGGTTAATTGGGATTTCGGGCCATTTATTGTAAGAACATCATTTTTTCTAAATGCCGACATTTTGCTTTATTTTAAAGCATTTTTAATTTTCTACAAGAAAATAACAATTTTTTAACGATGTGTATGCTTTTTAAAGACTAAAAGCAAATGTATATTCAATAAAACTATCAAAAGTAGTGTAAATTCGTATTTTTATTTTTATTATAGTGGAATACTTCTCATAACAGAAATCAGGGAGATAGAAAAAACGGTTAAAAAGAAATCTAGAATTTGCCAGGAAATAATATTAAAATGACAAGAAACATAGATAATGGTGTTTTCGTTCTAACATCGAATAACAGAACAGTGCACAATAACACCTTAAAATGTTGTTTCGTACTAACGAGACTGAAACCCTATCGATCGATAGTTACTGTGTTCTATTGTGTATTTTTCTCCTTTTTTTTATAAATAGTACATTTATAGTAAAATGCTTATTGTTTCTACTGATTTCCATTCTATTAAAAATTGATAACATATTAATATTCAAAGAGCAAAGCAGCATATTTGAGGCGAGGCGATGATATCATTAAAAAAAATTGTTTATATTGCTAAATTGATGGTAATTATGTAAATATGGCAGAACCTTTAGTTGTACCACGGGATGTCAGGTAGGTAATATTATACCATTTAGTTGTACCCCCAATATTTTTTCCCCCTTAAATAATATCCTTTAGTTGTACCACCGATAAATAGCTCCCTTAGTTATACCACAACATTTTTGAGAGACCGCTAGATGTGCCTAAAGGAGTACAAGTGATTTGGTAGAGTCAAATTTTTATTTACCGAAAATTGACATGTTAAAATTATGGACTTATGGAGTTAACCTGGACTATTACGATAGATAATAATATCCTAGTGATCTGACAAACTCGAATTTTGTAATTTTTGTAAACTATTTCCTGCTAATTTATAGATTCCCTTTTAACCATTTTTTCTATCTCCCTAGTTTCTGTTATGACAAGTATTCCACTATAATAAAAGTAAAAACAGGAATGTATACTTTTGATCGCTTTGTTTAAAATAACTTTTCTTTTAATTTTAAAGAAGCATACAAATGGCCTGTTGGCCGCTGCCTTTATTTGCTTTAGCCAAACATAAATTGTTTACTGCATTTCTCCATAGGTTGCGTGGTTCAAAATATGTCAGTTGAAATAAAAGGCTTTTTTTCACACACAATATATTTATTTACTTCTATTATTGGTCTGCGTTTCAGTAAATACGGTTTTACTGTTACAACTTAGTAAGGTAACTACTTACGTCATTAAATAAGCTACACATTCTACTTCACTATTTACAAACTACAATATTGTGATACAATACTACTTCTTAAACCTTCGAGAATTTATCGCATAAATTCCACAAACTTGAGACTGCTTCTTACAATAGATAAATGGGAATCGTGCCGTGATGATATAACAATTACATTATTATATATCCGGGATGTACCTCCGCGGATTGACCGAACTTACTTTAACAGATAAATGGGACTCGAGTTAGGATGTAGTAATCACATTATTACACCTTCGGGATAGAACTCCGCGAATTTACCAACTTATTTCATGGCTTGGATACCGTAAAATCAACGAACCTCGCTCTAAACACCACGAGAGAAACCGTCTGCTTCCTATAAGTCTTGATACGGAACTCTCCTGACTGCTTCCAGTCACGTAGGCTAAAACACTATTCTCTCTAAAACAGAGGAAATGTAGCTATGAAACCGAATTCAATAATCTCGTACCCCTATCCGTTTTCCGGTCTAGAGCTTTTGGGAACGTCGGAAGGGGACGCTGTTTCAATTTACACGTAAGTATATCTTGTTGCCTACTAATAAAACCTTTCTTTACCGCGGTTGTTCTACTCAACTAGAAAATGTACATCTGTTACAAACCTTGCTTTTTGTCACGTACGCTGAACCACGTTGTTTTTGTAGACGGCGAATATTTTCGGAAAGACTGCAGACAGCGGCGTTGCCATACTTTTTCTACTTTGAATTGATACTTATTTTTTTGTTATTGGATTATGCACTAGATCAGTGGTGCGCAAACTATTTTCATTTGCGGGCCCCTATTTTGTGTAAAATTCTGTCGCGACCCCTGGATAGACAGTAGACGTTTTTTTAATCGTCAACGCAGTTGCAATGAAATTCTTTCTGGGATTTGCTCTTACAGGGTGTTTTCAAAAGAGCGTCGTGACGTCATCGATTGAAATAACGCCTTTTCAAAATAGCGCACCAAACCATCATAAAAATGTTATAAAAGTTGTAACATCATAAAAATCAGTTAATGAATCAACACATCATTTTATGAAACAATGCTTTATTTATGCATATGGGTATAAATATTTTTAATGGACAATACTTTCAGAAATTTGAATTTCTTTAAATTTGGCGACCACAAAAAATTTTCTGGCGACCGCAACTCCCGGTGTGCGCACCGCTGCCCTAGATAACTGACCTTTCCCCAACATGGTCCAAAAATTGTTATTTTTTTTTGTAGAGCTATAAAATGCTTTAAAATGAAGCCAAACGTGGCCCAAAGTTCCAATTATATACATCATTATTTTTTATTTAATATTTATTTAATCATTCTATTTTTATTTAATATTTAATTTTACTAATTACAACTAATGGGGATACTAACTGTATCACACTATCGCAAGTAGATATAATAATATGTGATTATCGGCTAAGTTTTTCATAAACACGGAATTTGCGAGTAGTTCTCAGTTACTTTCGCACAGAAACCAAACATTAGGGGCCGCCGCAGATTACAGACTTTTGATCGGCCGAAAGTTTAGTCGGATAGAGTTGCATCCTCGCTTACTGCGCAAATTAAACCGTTTGGTTGGTGGCAGGTGCCATACTTTCCAATGGTCGGCATGACGCATAGTTTTGCCTTGCTAGCCGATAAGCTGCTTTTGGGTTGGACGGTTGTGTCACCGATTTTTCATAATTAACGCCATTATTTGATATTCACTCGCACAACCCAAGCATTAAGCGAATTGAGAAGCAGCTTTGCAGCATCACCGACTAAACGATCGAGGAGTGTGCGCACTCGCATTGCACGCCATACCGATTTAGCAATCGGTCGAGAGTCCGGGAATTGGCCGACTTGTTAATTGAATAGGAATTAAACAGCCCATCAAACTTTTTGATCGGCCGATTTCGAGTGGTGAGCTATGTGCCCTCCTAAATGTCTTAATACTAATAATTAAGTTACCTACCGATTATCAACAGATCAAAAGTCTGTAGTATTCGGCGGCCATAATACCTACTGTTTTTATGATTACGTTCTTATTTACATGTTACCCTAATAATAACAAATTAGTGATTATCATGATATTATTAGTATAATTACTCGGCTGTACCGGAAGACTTTATAGAGTTCCCTATTAGTAATAGTTCTTTTTTTATATAACATAATATAGGTACTGAACTTTATACCCATGAACAAATAGTAACCACGCTTAGGTTTTCTCTGCTTATATCACATGGCTTGTTGTGCTGAATGGCTACTAAAGCGAAATTTAATTTGTCTGAAAAAGCTTTGCTGCAGGGCATTCCCTTTATATTTTTTTTAGGTCAGTCGCAGATGCTCTAAAAAAAGGAGAAAAAGTTGAAGCAGAATCTTTTGAGTGTGTTACAATTTATTTTAGTGACATAGTTGGATTTACCGAATTATCCGCAGATAGTACGCCTTTACAAGTCATAGATTTGCTTAATGATTTATATACACTATTTGATTCAATTATATCACATTATGATGTATATAAGGTAAGAAAATCGCACACAATATACACCGTTACAGACTGAAAATAAGTAGAACTACTTATGTCGGGCCTTTGATGTTTCGAGAACTAAAGCGATTTGCAGAAGCACCTGCTGGTCGGGCTAGTGCATCGAGCATTCCTCGCCTACGCCGTGACCTAGCTGCATCCGGTTGCGAACGGTGCGGACAGTGCGGCATGGTACGGTACGCAGCCAATTTGCGGAAAATCCAGAGGTGCCAAAAGAGAGCGTTTATTGCGTTTACAATTATTTTAGTAGTGAATAGTCTGTCGAAGTTAGAACAATGTTTTTGAGCCTGAGACGTACCAATTTACTAATGGAAAATAGTTGTAGGAAACTGAAAATTTTAAAACACTTTATAAGAGGCGCAGAAGAGTAAATATACTTAAGTAATCTATAAGAATAGGCTGATTTATGGTGAATTTCATCACCTATATCCACACTTACGAGCGGCCGAAATGGCATTTCGCCAGTATATTAGAATGAAAATAAATAAATACCTTCGATTATATTGTGGAAAACGAACTGGTGCCTGTTATCATTTTACAACAAACTTTGAAACACCTCTCTCTGTAGAAGAGAGGCTTTTAATAACCATATGGTAAGTAATAAAGTAGCAATAGTTTTTTTATAATTATTTTTATTTATCTTTTATCAGTATCATAATATGCATTATTCACAAAGAAAAGCAAATAAAGTTATCCGATTCGTATCTTTCCTGGTTATTTTCTGACAACACAGTGCAATTAAAATGAGGTGGAATGGTAGAATTGGAATACAGCTGAGGATGATTGGTATAAGCTAAGTTGCCGGGAAAAGTTTTTGAATAAATAGAAAAGTAGTTTAATTACGCAGCTGCAGATTCACCCATAGAATAATTTGTACAGGAAGAGAGGAAACTACTTAGTTGATTTAGTGGTATTTCTTGTATTAAAATTTCCTGAAATTTATTTCTGATACGTAGTTGTTGCAGTGGATTCAATCGTTGCATATATGGATGTAATGACCTCAGAAAGAGAAAATTCTCATGTTCTGGCGCAGATCAAATTTTTACGCTCAATGTCCAATAACCTTTGTTCTACTTCAATATTTTAGTCACGTGATCTCTTTCTTTTGGAACGAGTTAGTGTTGTTGTGGGAAAGAGGACGGTATTTCTGTGGATTGAGAACGAGATGGTGTTACCTTGGGCAAACATGACGGTATTTCTGTATATTGAGAACGAGATGGCGTCCATGTATTATTCAAATGCTTTTGTGAAACATCAATGTTGTCATTTTACTTCGGAGTTCTTCTCAGTGCTCATCCTCAGTAAGTTCACTCACAATTGTTGAGCTCCGTTATAGTTGTAGAGGTTTGCAAGGCCATTTAGAATGCCCTTTAGAAAACGCATATGCTCCTACCTAATGTTAAGGATTTTCAAAATATTGCTAAGAATTATTTTGACGAAAGAAACTTCTCCTACTGCTAGGTGGACTCGACGAAAAACACATCAGACTCAAGTGTCCTGCTAAATCGCTGTCTGATTTAGCAGAAGATGTTTTTTAATTGTGAAAATTTTTTTTAACAGTACTGTAAGCAATTGTAAATGCAAAATATCGCTTTTCAATGATCGGTATGAACAATCAGTATGCGCCCTATTGAGAAGACAGTGACGAGTATTTTTAAATTCAGCAATTTATCAAAATATCGAAACTGATTATCATTACTAGAAGATATGCAGCTACCTACCTGCGAAAAAAAGATACCATTTGTATTTATAGGATGCATTTTCCTTAAGAACTTATCTACTGCGACCCTAAGACGACTACAAAATATTATTGCCTCCTACTATTTTAATTACGGCATGTCACGTGATAGAATTACTGTAGGGTGTGCCTTTGGTATCACTTCTACAAAATTTGTACTTTTATTGAAGTCAATTGGAGCCAACGTTAAAAATGCAGTTTATTTTGTAAAAACAATTTGCCTTTTGCGTACTATCAAAATTATTGATATGGAGGAGATATTTTATGTACCGTGTCAGAAAATAATACGGCAGAAGAGAGACATATGAATTTCCTACGAGGGTCTAAAGCGAACAGTCGCCCGTTGAGACTATCCCCTGAAGATGAACGTCTAGATGCCCGAAACATGTAGGGAACATAACAACCAATTTTATAATTAAATTTGTAGAGGAATACTTAATTGTTTTATTTACATTGCACCAACTCCACTGCAAGTATGGACTACTTTTTGAATTTAAAACATACAACTTTACTTGACAATCACATACTTTCAGCTACAGAATCAAATCCCTGATCTACAATTTCACGATCCTGGTAACGAGGATTTCTTTTATCCAGAGTACATTTCTTTTTTGCACTTCAGAAACACTTCAATGCTGCTACTACCCTGGCGACGAATGGAAAAAAATTAAACTGGTTTGAAAACCAAAACAATGCGTGCGATGCGGCGACCAAATTCGTACTACGGATGCAGCTAGGACACAGTGTATAAGAGTTTAAAGGCGGGCCCACATATTTAGCATTGTGCTTCAAAACTGGCAGTGATTTGATAGGCTATTATAACAACAAATCTAGATACCATACGGATAAAAATAAGTGACGTTCATAATTCGATACGCGATTTGATATGTTTAAGCTATGCGATACGGTGATCCGATACGGAATACTGATACATATGACCCAGCTTTAGGCATCGGCTGGAATTGAGAATATAAACGAAAGTTATTCTACTTGTCTTTAGTCTGTAAACGGTGCAATCTGTAAACTTTAAGCTGATTTATTATTAAATATTTTTGCATAGTGCATATTATATTATAGGCCATATTGTCTCTGTCCACGCAACATATTGTAATAGACAAGGCATTAAAATACCAAAAAAACATTATTCTATTAACGACAGAACGAAACAAAATTACAGAAACTTACAAAATAAGGTCACAAAACGATATTTAACTACTATAGGAGATCAACAGACATTTTTATTGATTGAAGTAATCTTTACTCATTAACATCATCTTCTTCATCGGTATCTTGTAATACATCCGTGATTGTTTTAGAATATGGAAGAGTTTCATACTCGGCATAATAGTTATTGGGAATTACCAACTGCACACAAAGCAGATGTTAGCAACAACGAAGTGTAACACTTCTTAAGGTTCCTACATCCGGCGCCATCTTTGAAGGCAAACTGTTGTTCATCTGCAAAATCGTCGATGTAGCTATACCAAACTTCCATATTGGTATTTTTCTCTTTCATTTTAACTATTTGCACTTTAGAGATTTTAAGTGGCGTTCCCTTATTAATAATCTTCCCTCGTTTTGTTTATTTTATTATAGTTCCTTTTTTTTTTTCTTTGACCTTTTTAATAATGGTCTTAGATTCGAAACAGACTTTGTTAGTTTTTGTGTTTCTTCAGATTTGGTTATTTTAGGATTTGACTGGTTTGAAATGCATTTTACAATCGCTGAATAGTCATCGAAATTAGTGTAATTTAACGATATACAGGATAGGGCTGAGAATTGCGCCTGGCAAGGCGAATGGCAGCTGACCACAAAGAAGGTGCGTAAGCCTACCTGCACCTGATTTTCTCTGAAGTTCCTTAGAAAAACCTTTTCATTATCAAACGGAAAAGACATCATATTTATTTAGATGCCATGAGTAGATTCTTCACTACAAACATTTTTAGAGTCCAGATTTTCTGCAAGTAGAAACAATATAGAGTATCATTTAAATTAGGATACAGGTACATGGATACTACAACATTCTGAATTTTTTATACACTTTTTGCATTCTTACCTACTAGTGAAGTGACTGCATTAACTGAATTATTCAAGTCTAGGTTAGTACTTTCTATTAATTCTACAAGCAGGTTTGAAACACTGGTATAGGTTAGTATAATAGTAAACTATTATATCATAAACAAGAACTACTTCTAGCTGATTAACATAGTTTAACTGTAGAAGTTCCTGCGGAACCAAATGATACTACGTTGACGCTACAACAATAATAGTTGTCTAATTTGGGAAAAAAGTTATATGACTAAACAAAATATGGAACAATGCGACTACGACTATAATAAATGGAACTTTATATCTATGCTAAGGTATTTGCAAACGACTACAGTCAAATTGATCAAAAATAGCACAAGTTGGAAGCAGAAAATGTAAATTTCAATACGTTTTATAAAAAAAAGAATACGGTTAAAAGAAGGAGATTTATTATGCCATACCTCAGAAGCCTGTTTAAAGTTCTCCAAAACTGCGTTCACCAATATTTGGTTCAATGTCATCTAACTTCTGTAGGTTTTGCAGATTGTATGATAGAAATAGTGTATTTGGTACTTTTTCCTTTTCGTTAGGCTGAGCTAGAGTTAATGGCTAAAATAATGATACAATTTTAAAGGCATTGTCACAGTCTATGTACGTCTGTATGTTGTCCATACCTAGTTTCGATTCACAAAAGATCTTCCTATGTTAAAGTGGGCAAGGGCTATAAGTGCCAACAAACCCAGTTTTTATAACAAAAGTAGCTCATTTAAATTAGCATTTCCAAGTTTTCCACACCTATATTAGGTGTTAAATTGTTTAACAGGACACAATTTTAAGCGCTTCAACCCACGAAATATTGTCCTTTGTTAAAAAAATCTAATACCTTTTACACTGAAATTTCAAGAAAAACGACGAATGTAATTGTAACACACGAAATAGTACTCTCATCCAGGTCTGACCAAATACTGAGGTGGAGAAGACGACAATACCATATTATACAAGCTTACACTTGAAAACCATCTTAAGCAACAACAGTATGGGTTATTTTAATCAGCTTACGATTTCTAATGTTGTGAAAATTGCAATACCGCCAAGAGGTTAAACATAAAACCTAACTTAAATTGTAAGGTCTGCAATGACCTTTGCATGATAAAAACCTAAGCGACAGTATTTTACGATATTTTAAAACAGTTACGATGATTAAAATTATAGAATCACACTGTCTAGCTGGCACATGAGTTATTTTATAAATGAAAGGACAATGATAATGCAAAATGATTTTTTAAGATTAACCGCTAAATAGTGTTTAAAGCTTGCGATGTTTTATTTTTTCGATGTAGTTCTACGAGATCTTTCCAATGATAAAAAAACTCATTTTTGCAAAAGAATGGCGCTTACGATACATTGCCTGGATAGGGTCGATTTATGAAACAAGGCCATATTACGTACCTCTATATTGACGCAGTTTATCATGATACTTGTTTTGTTTCCAAATATTTAATTTTTAATCAGGGTATTGAAGAAGATACAAATTATAAGTATTCCCAAGGTTTTTAAATATATTTAAATGAACATTATTATTTTGAGAGAAATACCTTCTGATCAGCTGTCTAAAATCAGCTGCTTGTCTGGACTATTAATGAAAACTTCCATAATATTATCATATATGGCATTAAGCAGTAGTTACACGGATGCTATTGGAAATTTGATTTTAAATAATTTCGTATCTATTATCATAGTTCAAAAACCAATTTCGCAATATTCAATCACATTAATATTTTTTCATCAATTAAAACATTTATTTTCGGTGAAAAAACGCCTTATATAGTACCTAACACTTATCCTACGGGTGTAGGCAAAAAATAAAAGTATATATCATTTCTCCCGTCCAGTGTAAGATATTATATAAACAGTGAGCTACCTCAATCAAAAAACATATAAACATTTTAATCAAACTTCTTTAATTTTCAAATAGTCTGCTTCCACCCGAGTTTCATTTGCCCAATCTGTATACGATCTGCAATACATGCAAATTTTAAAAACAGTTGCTATATGTTTCCATTTAATATAGCAAAGTCCATGTTACTGTCGGAGGTAGTTTTGAGAGTTTCATTTTCTAAAAAAATAAAATGTATTCATTAATAATTCCAGAAAATGAAAATTTAAAATTTTAAAATAGACGTACAAAATTGGAGGCCACAACTTTCATGGATCACTTAGTATAATAAAAAATATGCACACTCCTCCGAAACTGGTACAGGTTATTTTAGTGAGCGGTTAAAACATGTATAGGGAGAGAGCGAGGGTCTCCCACATTGTGAAAGCATAGTCCTGTACTGGCCTCAG
Source organism: Polydrusus tereticollis (assembly GCA_963920685.1). Lineage (NCBI taxonomy): Eukaryota > Metazoa > Arthropoda > Insecta > Coleoptera > Curculionidae > Polydrusus > Polydrusus tereticollis. Next base: position 87,160,084 of record OY987333.1, on the reverse strand, counting down.
AGAAGTACGCGAACTTTCCAGAACACTAATATGAATTTATCAATTTAAGGTTGAGACAATAGGTGATGCCTACATGGTGGTCAGTGGTTTACCAATTAGGAACGCTAATAGACACGCAGGTGAAATAGCATCAATGGCACTGCATTTGCTTAAAAGGATCCAGAAATTTGAAATTAAACATCGACCAGGAGAAGTTTTTAAATTGAGGATAGGAATTCATTCAGGTAAGATAATAGTGAATAATTCCAATTCAGGTTGTCTCATTACTTATGGGTAAAAGCAAAGATCAAAATAGACAGATAAAGTCCAGATTATCAACGTCCTGTTAACTGTATCAAAAAGAAAGCCTCAAAGGATACCATTGTTGAATCAATTCTTGTCCTGGGAAATGTCTGGCTATTATCACCAACAGGACATTAATAACCTAGACTTTAGATAAATATACATTATTGTAAAATGTTGTGGTTGTATATATTATTATAATAAAATATATTTTTCGCTGATTGAAAACCATTCATATAATTTATCTTTAGTTTTCATAACTCAAACCGTATTCAAGATTTATGTCTTATAACGTCACACTATTGTCAGTAAAATATAATTCTTGAAAATGCTGAAAATTTTAATCAAGAAGTAAACGATAAAATATTTTGGAAAATCTAGCTGTTTTCATGAACATCTACTGCCTGCTAAGGTTCAATATCCATATTATTTTTTATGATCAGACAACCCTTAATAATAAGTTTAGATGAAAATAGTGATAGTGACATAGAACTAAATTTAGAGTAAAGTAGAATTAAGTTGCCACAATTGATTATTGTAAAACTTTTCTGTGTAAGCACATTGTACTGTAATTAAATTTTAAACTTAATTTTCATCTTATATAAGTGTGTAGTCTAAATCGTAACATTTAAATTTTAATCATAATAACTTGTAAATATCTTTTTCATATACCTAGTGTCCTTTGTTGACGACTTTAAAATCCTAATTTTTATTGAAACGAGTAAATCTGTATTTCAGAATTTCATTAATTTTACTTATTATGTCTTCAAATATAATTATTATAATAATTGATATTTACTTTCATTTGGTTTAATATATCTTTAATTGAAAATAAGAATAAATCAATATATTAGATAGTTATATTCTCAAGCCAATCCTGCACAATTGTTAAGTTATTTATTACGCTTTATGAATTGTTTCCATGGTTTGCTTGCCAAGTTTATCAACCTTCTTTTCAATTTATTTATATTTTAAGCTAAGATATGTCAAAAATGGCTCACCCAAATGTCATCAACATATATATATTTAGAATCACGGAAAATAGATCTTTCATTTTAGCGCATAATATACAGGGTGTTCCATTTAAAAAACTTGAAGTAGCCTATATTTTTTCATTTTCCGATGCGACTTTGTTTTTTCTGATAACTTTAAAAGATAATAGAAGAAAAACCCTAGAACTTTTGTATATAAGATTTTTTTCCATCTCTAATAATAAATGCTCTAGAGTTCACGTAAATATAATCAAAGACCCTGTACAATTAAAATCTAAACACTTCAATATTCCATGAATAATTTTTTTTCCATGTGTCCCAACGTTATGCCAGTCACTATAAAAGGACAACCCTGTATATTTGTGACTATTTTTTTATTTGAAAAGGAAAATTAAAATAAAATGTTTTTTTTTTAATAAATGTGACTAAAATCTTATTTAAGAAAAAACATCGATGTTCTCGTACATCAATGTTTTTCGTTCGATGTTTTTTCAACATCGTGACTAGTTCCGATGTTAGCATCATGTTCAACATCGATGTTTTTTTTCGATGTGCCCGTTCCTACTAAAGAGGCATGTCACCAGCAGAACAATGAGCGAGATTCGAAAAGATGGAGTGGGGGAAACTTGACCTACCCATTTCTATTCACTTTGCAATACTTAATATTTTTACTCTTTAAACTTATTCCTAGGATATGGGCGGACAACGGATTTCCAAACCGGTATATTATATGACCAAGTCACCTTTCGTTTTTTTCGATATTAAAAATATCTGTAATATATCCTGGTAAAAATTTTGTCAATAAACTTCCATTTCCTAAATATAAAGTTAGTTTAAAAATATTCGAATAATTAAAGTATTAAAATTGCATATACACGATTTAATAAAAACAATGAACTTTGAAATTGCAATTTAAAATAAAATATTGTTTTAAACTAGGTCAGTTTCTGCAGTATACCCACGATAGTGTCAAATATATATACTATAAGTGGGTGGAATAAGGGGTTAAGGAGGAAGAGCGCCTGATCATAAAAAAATCTTTTGAAAGGGGAAATGCGCGAGGAAAAGTTTTTAAATTTAAAAAATTATTTTCATTTTTAAGCAATAGAAGAAAAATATAGTATTTTGTGTTACTAAGTACTTACCATAAAAATTAAAATACTATAGTCCGTGTGGGCATTTAAGAAAGCCGATCTATAATCGCCGTGAGGTGGGCCAGTCACTTATTCATACCCCGAACAAATCTTATTCTGATGAGCTAGCGCTACCCAGAGCTGGGCAGTATTTGTATATTTAAATACTTTTTAGTATTTAAATACTTTAAAGTATTTAAATACTTTGTATTTAAATATTTTCCTGAAACTGGTATTCGTATTTGTGATTGTAAATACTTTTAGAATTATTTGGTATTTAAATACTCGTAGAAAGTATTTAAATACCTTCGAAGTATTTAAATCCTTTCGAACTATTTAAATACTTTCAGAGTATTTAAATTTTTTCAAAGTACTTATTTACTTCTAAAATATTGAAATACTTTTGGTTTTGTTAATATTTTCAACAAGAATTGACTCATCAAATTAATCGGTCCTCCTATATTGATGCATGCCACTCAAGGCACAAGCGCGCAAGGCGGTTGATACACGCAGTAAAGTAATGCAGTTCCTAATCCAACGCTTTCCCTCCGCCGTCACCTACGTCATTGTATTGTATTAATTGTATATTGTAATTGTATAATATACCTTTTACGATTGATTTTGACTCTACAACAGGGTTGTCATGTTGCCAACCGTACGATTTTTATCGTACGAGGACGATAATTTGGGTATTTGTACGATGTACGATCCGAGGTGCTGGATCGTACGCAAAAGTACGATAATTTGCTGAGCACGCAAGAAGGCACGCATCACAACCACAAATGAGGGATTTGTAGCAAATATCTAAGGTATATCCTAAAGTAAAAATTGACAACGCTGCATTTTAATCGTATTTGCTGGAGTAAGAGTCCGTAGAATCGCACTTTCGCTGTTATTACATGAACTAAGCTACTGCCGGCATCTGACATCCGTTTTATTTTTCATTCGCATTTTACTTCTGTGTGTAGGAAAAAAGGGAATCCCCGAATCGCGTCTAAAGGATCATTTGACGGATTTTGTGTTATGACTTGAAATTCTACAAATGGGAACTAAATACTGGGGCATATATTGTTTGTTTTTAACGAAATACTTAAAATTACTTAAACCGCTGGCTCTAGCTTTAGACATATTGCAATGAGAAATAAATATATATTATGGGTATGTAATACCTACCATTGCTAGCATAAAAATAAAATTAGAAAAATTAACAAAAGAAAACCTAAAATACTTTGCATCAGTTTTGGATGACCTCTTATTAGCAGTCTCTAAAAGGTTCCATGAGTATCTAACATTTAAAAATTAAGAGGCAATAATTGCGGCAATTTCGCATCCAGCATTCAAACTGAGATGGATTAATTTATTTACAGCTCATGAGCATGACAATGACAAGATTGACACTGGAGACTAAAGCTTCTCAGACTTCTCAGACTAATAAAATTTCAAAAGAACAATCATTAAATGATTTTTTTGAATTTGACTACGGAAATAATGATAATGATAACATTTTGCTTTCAGCATCGGGTACTCGAAAAGGCGAACTAGAAAGTTTACAGTATTTACAAGATCCACAAACAGAGTTGGCCATGCTTAATAAATATCCAACTGTACAGAAATTGCTTCTAAAGTACAATACTACGCTACCATCATCTGCACCAGTAGAAATAATGTTTTCCTACGCCACTCTTATTGATACGCCACGCCGTCACGCTCTATCAGATCAAAACTTTGAAAATTTAGTGCTTGTGAAGGCTAATAATATTAATAATAAATAATCACTTTCACTTTTTAATTATTTAAATAATGTTTTTGCCTTAAAATGGAGATATTTTATACGAACTGTTTCTTTTATTCATTCTGCTTTTGTTGAGAATATTTGTTTATTTTATTTACCGTTTTTGTATTGTATAATATAATTTATACTAATTTTAAGTACTTATGTTTATTTGTCTGAGATAAATTTTATCTTTGTATTAACACAATTTAATAAACAGTTTAGTTTGATAAATTTTTAGAAGTATTTTAGTAGCCACAAAGTATTTGTGGAAAGTATTTGCATTCTAAAAGTATTTAAATCCTTTGTGTATTTAGTATTTAAATACTTTCACTTTTTAAAAAGTATTTAGTATTTAAATACTTTCACTTTTTATAAACTATTTAGTATTTAGTATTTAAATACTTTTTAAAATTATTTTGCCCAGCTCTGGCGCTACCATCGTCACTTTGATTCACATTGTTAATGTACTGACTGCACTCGAAATTTTGCTCCTTAAAATACTTACTTGCAGTATGCGCACCCGAAGCATCAACAGCAATAACCACAACAAATACCAATACACAGTACTTGCTTGCCAAATAAATAAGTAAATTAGGAAAAATGACAAAGCTAAGTGCGCAATCACGACAGACGCAACAATTTCATCGTCCCAACACAAGATCGACGGTAAATTAATTCCAATCCTGTAAAAATATGAAACATGCAGCTGCACCCATCTTTTTATTTTTATGATCAAACGGCCAGTAAGAATAGGAAGCGCGGCGATGCCATTCCTAGTGCCATCAAGTAACAATGTTTACGTTTTATTTTAAAGAAAATTAGGTACACTTTAAATCTCCAATTTTAAGACCTAATAATGTAGCGCCATCTGCTGCCCCATGGCATATTTTTTTTTAGATACTTATATAAACAAAAAAAAAAGGCATACTCTTTAATATAACGTACGTTGAACCGATTTTGTCGCTCCTAATATTTTTATGTTTGAGTGGTTTTGGTGCTCCAGGCAGTCGTCTGGTTCTGGGTCCAGGCCTGAGCCTGTATGTGAAGCCTTTGTACCTATGTATGCTTTAGCTTGGTAGGGAAACTGAGTCTACAGTAAAAGGCACTTTTTTTGCTGCTTAGTAGAGGTTACTTTAGTAAGAAGAATTATGAAATAAAAAGGTGGATTGGAAGCTGCATTGTTTAAATCAATCATAGTAGACGTACAGCATGCCTTTTACTGTAGCCTGAGGAACTGGTAACTGGCGGTCATCGCCTGGAAAACGTGAGAGAGCCAGTAGACCTAGGTACATTTTAAATATAAGGGGGGATATTTAGAATATCGTAGCGGAGCAGCATAGTATAAGCACCAGGACTCCTTGTGGTACAATTTCGTATATTATCTCAATCCACAGTTCGGTAAACATCAATTAATTTTGAATGTAAAAAACCTGCAAGATATAATAGTAAAGTTAAAAAACGATTAAGATGCGACAAAGTTCGCCTAACTTTTGAGCATGTTAAACCGATTGTGATTTAAAATTGTTTGATATTTGGAGTTTTATGTGAAGTTAGCAGCACAGGTTTGCTTTTGCTGTTAAGCAATCAGTTACCCACTTGACTGGACAAATGTGAAATAGATGAAGTTAAGCTTTTCTTTCAGGAGTAAATTGGGTTATTAAGAAGAAAATGCAAATGAAAAATTTTTTTGATCATCCTTATTAGTGATAAAAGCCTAAAAAATTTTTTTTCTGATGTAGACTAAAGAAAATTACCTATTTAATTTTTTTTATGAATTTTTAACTTTGGATAAATTGAATTCTTGGTGGCTTTTGAGCAAAAGTAAAAATACTGGTATATTTATTTTGTATAAAAAATAATTAGATAATGTGAATTTGAAGAACAATTTTTTTTGCTTGGACGTTTGTAGTTTATTCTCTGTAATTAAAAAAAATTATATTGTGGCGTTCATAGCTACTACACTGTTTTATTAATTTGTAGGTCACGTAGTAGCTGGTGTCGTTGGCCTTAAAATGCCGAGATACTGTCTGTTTGGTGACACAGTTAACACAGCATCCAGAATGGAAAGTTGCGGAGAAACATCGAAAGTACACATATCGCACGCAACCCACAAACTATTACAGCAATTGGGTGGTTATATTTGTGAAGATCGGGGTATGATCAACATTAAGGTTCGTATTTTAGAGTCACACATTACACTAGGTCTTTAGCCTTATGTAAGTATAAGGAAACGAAGAAGCTGTCGTTGTAAAACTAACGCACTTCGACAAATCTATATCTACCTTTCTCTAGCTTTAAAATGTAGTTCTCATAAATTTGGCAAAACGGTGCTCGTACCAAATCAGAATTTAAAACATAGAATCTGAATACTAAGGATTTTCAGATATGTTAGTTTATTTATATTATATGCTATATGCAACGTTTCTACTAGCGCCGCTCGCGAGACATATAATAATTATTGGAATCCTAATTTGTAATTGTAACCTATGGAGAAATAAAGGAAAAATTATATAGATCTAACTAAATAATATATTTTTTCCACTGCTAACCTATAACATCGCCATTATTGACCGATTATTAACGTTAGAAATCGTTTTTCTCTACCTTATAAGTTATTATTGACCATGGTCAATAATAAGGCATTGAAATCCATTATTGACCGATCTTCAAGAATCTGTTTGAAGGCAGGTAACTTGATTTTTTGATTCTACAACATGAATTCATAAACATGAATGTGGTTAGGCAACCAGATAATTATCAATACATATTAGATTAGGTACTTGATATTGTAAAATATCCATACAATCAACATTTTTTCTGCTTTCATCCTTAATTCTGGAGGTGTACACATAATAATATCACTAACATTTTCTTTGCTTATTTTTAAAAAAACGGATAACTCTTGAAATATGATGACATAAATGAACAAAAATTGACATTAACAAAGCCACCAGGACAAAACAACAAAATATTTTGCCAATTCCAAAGCGCAGGTAACTTGATTAAAAAATATACTTATACCTACCAATCATTTTTTATAATTATTAATACTATAAAGATAAATGTCTTATAAAAGTTTGTAGTCGTGAAAAAAATATTATATTAACCACGGTTTAGACAGCTTATAGCCCTCGCGTCTTAAGTCCCTCGTCGCTCCGCTCCTCGTGATTTAAACTTGCCGCTCGGGCAATAATGATGGCTGTCTAAACCTTTGTTAATAATATACTATTAACATAGCTGTTGCAGTAAAGGTCGTCGGGGGCGATATCTTAATAAATTATATTGTCACAACTTGGGGGTAAGTTCCCTAACGGGACGTAAATAAATCATGGCTACGTCTCCGGGAAACGAGGATGGTTTACCGGACTCAGGAGAGAGGCCTGAAGTAAATAAGACACATGGGCGCCCCTGATCGCAGGGAAGGTGACCAGTCGTTAAGACGAAGGTGCCGTATCCACCCAATGTTTGGGTTTTTATGCACCGAAAGTGCTGACTATTGTTTAATATTAAACTTGACATTGGGTGGCACAGTGGTCCGCGACCTCAACGCACAGTGGTCTAGAGGTGTAGGACATCTAATTATAATGTGGAGTCCGCCATTTTGTTGACATGCCCCTCCTCCGATAAGCGTTGGTCATCAACGCTTCGAAACATGCTAGGCTTTCTTTTATAATTCCTTAAGTGTAATTTACAATATTTTCTTAATTATCTTTTTATACTTTGTTGCTTTCCTTTCCATCCAGTTCCACCAGTTTGCTTGGCGTTTGTTTTCTAAGGCCGGCCCTGTATCTGGTCCATTACATTGCTTGTTGGTTTCCACTTTAACGTTAAATAAGTTGTTTTGTTAGCTTGGGAATGATGTTGCCAGTTGCTCTGTTGTCTTCTTGCCACCAGGTGGAGCCGTGGATGTTACATGAAACAAAGGAGAAGACGTATGCAGTATCTTTATCTTAATAATTATTATCAGTGTATCTAGTGTGTATCAGCCAAATGGAATAAATTTGATAATAAATACATGGGAGCGTGTCCGAAAAAACGCTAGGATAAGTCGATTGGTATTTCTAGTTGTGCATTTTTTTCAATAAAAACTTTTTATACAGGGTGTGTGTAACAGTGGCCAATACTAACTTTCTTATTTTAAATGCAACACCCTGTATATTATTCAATTTTTGTATTCTTCAGAAAATTTTAGACATATTTCATTTACAATATCCTATACCTATCTTCAACTGTTTCGGAAATGTTAAGTGTTTTCAGATTTATTGCAAAAATCAAGAACACACTAAAAAACTAATAAGTAACATTGTTTATTTCTTGATAATGTAAAAAAGAAAAAAAAACCATTAATATAGGATATGTTGAAAATGCTTGCCGCGAACGTCTTGGCAACATCCTAATCTTAAATAGAAATTTCTTCTAACGTTACTGAACATCTCAGGCGTGACCGATCTAATCGCAAGCGTTATTCGTGTTCTTAAGTCAGCTAAGTCGAGGGGTTTAGTTTTCTATACAATATTTTTGACGTAACCCCATAAGAAAAAGTTTAATGGCGTCAGATCAGGGGATTGTGCTGGCCATTCCATCGATCCACGCCTCCCTATCCACCGATTTGGAAATACTCGGTTGAGGTACTGCCGGACATTGATTTGGTAATGGGGCGGTGCTCCATCTTGCTGAAACCATATCATATTTGCTGGAAGTTGTGGGTTTGCTGGATCAGGATATAAGTTTGTCAAAGTTGGCAAGACATTATTTTGGAGCAGTGCTAAATAATTATCGCCATTTAAATTGCCATTAATGAAAAAGGGACCTATGATATGATCTCCAACAATTCCTGCCCAAACATTAACCTTTTTAGGATATTGCGTATGTTCTTCTCTCATCCAGTGAGGATTTTCCCTAGACCAATAGCGGCAATTCTGACGATTAGCAAGACCGTAAAGTGTAAAGGTGCACTAATCAGAAAACAAAACATGTTCTAATTGTTGCATTGGCAGCTCTTTTTTTATCTATTTTACATGTCCAAGCTGGCGAAACTGCTTTTCTATTTTACTAATTGTCCCTTGAGTTATAGGCGGCAAATTTGGAAATTTTTCATGAAATAAGCGAGCAACTTCCATTTGTGTTCGTGTTTTATCTCCATAGCCAATCATCTGTAGAATTGTTATTTTGTGCATTTCTGTTAAATAAACCATTTTTCTAATATGCAGTTAACGAAATTTAAACGACTATAACACTGACAACTACTGTTATGCAGACAGACCACAATTTGCTAAGATCAGGCGTTTTAAACAAAACTAAACAAAACTATTTATACCTTTTTTTTATTTCATATCAGTAAAAACATTTTAACATCAAATTTCAACATCTCCTACTGTGGGAATCAAGTTTAATTTTTAACTCCCAACATTATACGGTGAGGCTTTGTATATTCCTCGGGTTTAGGTTATGTCACTGGTTCGTTTTATATATTTGCTAAGTGAATTAATCAGTTAGAACACATTTAATTTGGCGTTTATTCATCCAATTCGGCACTTGTTTACACAATAACTTTTTAATACATGATTAACTACTAACTTTAATTACTAACTTTAGTACAGGACAACTTTTTATAACATTACTACACTTATTACTTGAGGCTTTTATTTTAAGCGATGCAAGTTTGTCATGTCCAACGGACGATGACCCACATTAATTTTGACTTACGTGTTGACCTTTCAATAGTTTAAGCCGCAGTGCCTGTCGAGGAACTTCCCGCTTGCTAAGTCGCTAGAAAATCATGCCCAGCTGTCAGACCGACCAATCACAAGGCAACATATTTCACGCGTTGTGTTGTAATTGGCTATTTACTGTTCCGCCATGGTTTCTCTGGACCAACGGTTATTGTCCCGTCTTTGTCTGGCGCGATGGACTTAATTTTCTAGCGGCAAGATGTGTCAAAGATATATGCCTTTTTACAAGTTCTAAAATAGACGTTTGAACATTGAACTGTGTTAAGATCACTTTTTTGCTTAATTAACGGTAGCGACAGGCCGCTGTTTTAGGATAGTATGTGCAAATTTGGTTGCTTGTCTGGGCGACAATACTATTCGTTCTAAAAACATTAAATGCATTTTGTTTCTCTGTTTCTTAGACCGTAAAGGAATTGTGTTGCTAATAGATTATTTGAAAAGTATTTATTTTATCTAGACAAAAAGTAGTATTGATTTTGAAAACATTGGTTGCATTTAATTTAATTATTTTTATTGCATTTGAGCAATCGTTTCCCTAACACCTACGACAATGTTTTTTTGTTTTTTACATTATTAAGAAATAAACAGTATTACTTATTAGTTTTTCATTGTATTGTTAATTTTTGCAATAAATCTGAAAACACTTAATATTTCCGAAACAGTTGAAGATAGGTATGGGATATTGTACACGAAATATATCTAAAATTTTCTGAAGAATCCAAGAACTGGAAGATAGGTATGGGATATTGTACACGAAATATATCTAAAATTTTCTGAAGAATCCAAGAACTGAATAATATATAGGGTTGCTATTGGCCACTGTAACATAACACACCCTGTATAAAAAGTTTATATTGAAAAAATGCGCAGCTAGAAATACCAATCGAATTGTCCGAGCGTCTTTTCGGACACGCCCCCATGTATTATTATCGAATTTATTCTATTTGGCTGATACACACTGTATGTATACCTAATCCTAATTCTTTATGGTTATCCCTAATAATCCCTTTTGTAACCCGGTATTAAATTGGTCTTCATATTAACGTTATCTTACAAACTAGTGTATTTAGTTGCGAATGGCAACCTTGAGAGTACCTATTGATAATTTTTATTCCGGTGCTGGACTTTGCGTGGCTGTGACTCCATAGTGCATACAGGCTAGTTTTCGTTCTGTGTTCTATTCTCGATGTAGACAGCTGATTGACCCTATTGTTGAATTTTTGGTGGTTTTTGGGATTTTCGTTCACTCGCAGGTTCCTCCTTAGCACTTGCTTCTTCTTCTTCCTTGTGTTCTTTGTCCTTTACTTCTTCCTCGCCTTCTTCCAATATACAGTGTGACTAACGAGTCTGTCTACCAAAAGAATGTTATGTGTATTATTTACTTGACCAATTTCGACACTGACGTTTACTTGTCATTGCTTTTTACATTAATAATTTTATTGTAGTGGCATTATCAGATGAAGACGTAATACAGGGTGTCCCAGCCGAGAGTGACCCATTTTAAATGCTTATAACTTTTATACCAGTTATGTTAGCCACCTGCGGTTTACGCCATTCCTTTTCTCTTGGCCTAAAGTTTTTTCTAGTTGGTACCAAATTTTGTCTACAATTATACAGTGGGAGTAAAAAAATTGCCTTTTTTCGACATTAAAATTTTCAACTATTTTTAATGGAACACCCTGTATATTGCAACGCCATAATTAGGAGTCGTGTCCAAGGTATCCATATACCAATAAACATCGGACTTATAACTTGAAGTTTTAGCAGCAAAAAATTAAAATAGTAGTTTGGGTATTTTAGCAAACGTATTTTTTATTAGCATATTTACAACTATACAGGATCTTAGACGTGGTGGATGAGTCATGAGTTATATCACGGTCCGACACTGAATAGTGCTGAGTGTGCATCTCAAGTAACATATAGAATACAACCCAGGAGAAGACAGGCAGTCAGTCAGAAGCCATAATTCCGAATACTTAATCTTTAATTATTGTACTTTATTTTCAATTGATGTATTTGTAACAAAAATAAATGTTTTTAAAAACAGACTCTCACGGTCGTAATAGTTAACTGGCGCAGTCGGTAGGATCTTTCGGGAAATCGATACGAATCGATCGTGTGGATATTTTTTTCGTTTTAACGAATTAACCGAAAAAGAACCTAGTGTTGTGACGTTGGTGGAGGTGTTTAAAGCAGAGTGGATTATTCTGAAAATCGAAAATTCCCAATCTATAGAAGATCTGTGGATTACCATCTACCAGCTAATCATCGGAGGATAGGACCAATATAGCTTATCTTCGCAAGGACCAAGATTTTGGGACGGACCACAATCGCCTAACCAGAGCTTGCCCTTATAGGAATGACCAGAGTAGACCTGTTTTTCTTTATGTAAGTGTAATTGGTAGAAGTTTATGTCGATCGATAACCTTATTAGTGATTTATGGAATTTAAATTTAGATACACCTTCGGCTGACTCTGTTTCTAGTAATCAATTAGAAGCATTAAATTCAAGAGAAACTCCTAATATAAGACAAAGTAATAGTAATATTCAATCTAGCAATAGTTCTTTAGAAATAAGTACAATGGCTCAATTTAAACCGGAATATTTAAATTGTGTACCGAATTTTGATGGAAGTCCAAATGACTTAAATCGTTATTTAGCGACTTGTCAATCACTTATTGACACTTTTTACGATGCAACTAGGCCTCAAGATTTTAAAAATATCTATTTATTAAATTCTCTTATTGGTAAATTATCTGGCCAAGCTAAACTTGTTATAAATATTCAAAATGTAGGTACATGGGATGAGTTAAAAAATACCCTTAGGCGTAATTTCGCCGACCAGAGGGATGAAGCTTGTTTAAATCGAGATTTGGTAATGATGAAACAATTACCTAATGAAAAGCCAAGTCAATTTTATGATAGGGTATTGTATATTTTAAATTTATTGTGTTCGTTTATTGATTTACACGAAAATAACGATGCAGCAAAAATTTTAAAAAGAAATCTATATAATGAGCTTTCTTTAAAAACGTTTCTATCTGGGTTAAAAGAACCCCTTGGGACTACAATAAGATGTATGCGTCCTACATGTTTAATGCAAGCACTACAATTTGTTACCCAAGAATATAATGTACATTATTTCCAAAACCAAACAAAGCCGAGTGCGGCGTTCCAAAAACCTAACAATAATTTTAGGCCAATTCAACAAAATGCACATTTTAACAATTCTTGGCAGCCAAATTTTATTGCAAGACCAAATAATCCATTTAATGCGCACACGCCTAATAATGCGTTTAGGCATAGTTTTCCATCACAGCCTGTAAATATTGGGCCTAAATTTAATAGGCCGCAGCAAAAATATTTTACAAACTCTCAAGTTTTTAATAAACCCGGTAACAGGACGAACGTTTTTAGACCAAACCAGCAAAAACAATTAACACAGCCTACAGCTATGTCCGGCGTAGAAACGTCAATGTTTAAACCGTTACAGAGTACGTCAAATTATAACCCACCAAAATTAGCTTTCGAAGAAATTTATAACGCCGAAACTGAAAATGTAAATCGATCGGAAATTTTTGCCACTGACGAAAATCAGTATAATTATTTTGATCAATACTCTTATCATGACCAACCGCAACAATACGCCAACAAAGTGTATTATGAAACAGACGTTCAACCCGATTTTCATACGTCATCATCTGACCATGACCTAGCTCAACAGAACCCTTATGAACACTCCGAAAATAACGGAAATTTTCACGAGGTTACACAAGACAACCAAATAACTTAGAACCACAGATAATTTCATTCAACATGTCCAATCATAGCGAACTATCATACATTGTTTTTCCGGAAACTAATTTAAAATTTTTGATCGATTCAGGTTCTACTAGATCGTTTATCGACCCAAATATTGCAAAACGTTTATACCCAAATCAATTAATAAATGAACCTTTTATAGTTTCAACGGTATTTCAAAAATCAGCCCATCAACATAGTGCCTTAATACCGGCTTCAAAACTATTTAAATTACCAAAAAATCAAAGCCTAAAATTCTATTTATTTAAATTTCACAATGTATTTGATGGACTTCTCGGACTTGATAATCTTAAAATTTTACAAGCGAATCTCGACTTTAATAAAGGATATTTAGTAACACCATATGCTCGTATTAAACTACAATTTCATAAAACGCAGAGTGAAATAAATTGTATAACAATTGCACCGCGTGTAGAACAAGTTATTAAGATTAAAACTTCTATAAAAAATGGTGACATAATAATACCGCATCAAAAATTGCATAATTGTGAGATACCGGAATGCTTATCTGTCGCTAGAAATGGATACGCCTTGACAACAATTATAAACAACACGTGTGAGCCCGTAACGCTAGATTTTTCAGAACCCATTGACGTAGAAACATTCAGCACTGTAGAAATGCAAGAAATTAATTTAAATAATTTTGACGAATATTCAAAAGATTTAAAATTAGATTTTTCCAAATTCCGAACTGACCACCTTAATAATGAAGAAGAGGCAAAAATTTTAGATTTAATTAAAGAATATACCGATATTTTTTATAATGAAAATCAAACACTAACTTTCACTAGTAAAATAAAACATAGAATAAAGACCACAGATGAAATACCTGTTTATTCAAAATCATATCGTTATCCATTTGTTCATAAGCAGGAAGTGGAAAAACAAATTAAGAAAATGTTGGCCCAAAAAATCATACAGCCCAGTAGCTCACCCTGGAGTTCACCGATTTGGGTAGTTCCAAAGAAAGTCGATGCTTCGGGGGTGCAAAAATGGAGGGTAGTTTGTGATTTTAGGGGTTTGAACTCCAAAACCCTGGACGATAGGTATCCCCTTCCTAACATAACTGAATTATTAGACAAATTAGGAAAATGCCAATATTTTACAACATTGGATTTGGCTAGTGGGTTCCACCAAATTCAAATGCATGAAGAAGACATAGAGAAAACGGCATTTAACACCGAAAATGGTCACTATGAGTTCTTACGCATGCCCTTTGGACTGAAAAACGCGCCAGCGACGTTTCAGCGTGTAATGGACAACATTCTTCGAGGAATCCAGAACGAAAAATGTTTAGTCTATTTAGACGACATTATTGTGTATTCAACTTCACTACAAGAACACTTAGAAAGATTAAGAAGTGTATTTCAACGATTACGAGAATCCAATTTTAAGATCCAGCTAGATAAATCTGAATTCCTAAGAAAGGAAGTTGCATACTTAGGACATGTCGTAACGGCAGAGGGCGTAAAACCAAACCCGGATAAGATTAAAGCCATCAAAGATTTTCCCATCCCAAGAACAACGAAACAAATAAAAGGCTTCCTAGGGTTACTAGGTTATTATCGGCGATTTGTTAAGGATTTTGCAAAGCTGACAAAACCTATGACTAAATGTTTAAAAAAGGGTGCAACCATAGAACATAATCAAGAATTTCTTATGTGCTTTGAAACATGTAAAAATTTATTAATGAACGAACCGATACTCCAGTACCCGGATTTTTCCAAACCGTTTAACCTAACCACCGATGCAAGTATGGTTAGTTTAGGAGCTGTGCTTTCACAGGGACCTATAGGCCAAGATCTTCCGGTGGCGTACGCGTCCAGAACGTTAAACGATTCTGAGAGGAATTATTCAACCATAGAAAGAGAACTTTTGGCAATAGTGTGGGCCACCAAATACTTTCGCCCATATATTTTTGGAAGAAAAATAAATCTTATTACGGACCATAAACCACTGCAATGGTTGTTTTCGCTAAAAGACCCTAGCTCAAAATTGTTAAGATGGCGTATAAAACTTGACGAATTTGACTATGATATAATATATAAAAAAGGAAAGCTAAACACAAATGCAGATGCTTTATCACGTATCGAATTACATACGAAAGAGACAGAAGAAAATTTTACTCTTAAGGAATACATAGAAGATTTTAACAAAACACTACAAGGAGAGAATTCCACATACAACGATAATATAGACCAAATGTCAACAGTCGCGCAAGCAGGAGACAATGACCTTGCGCAGATCAACGATAAGGTAAGTGACGAATCAGCTGATCAAGAACCACCTGACGAGCACATGACCGTACATACAAACGAGAGCGAAGACCCTATAGTAGGAATTCCTATAGGCGAGATACCTGTAAATTATGGATCAAATCAGATAATTATTTCACCAGTATTACACTCTCCGGCAAAACCAAAAATTACTATTTTATTTGAGAAAAAACGCCGTTTCAATGTTCAAATATCACAAAACAATTTCGATGAAGACATATTAAACTTTGTTAAAGAACTTATAATTCCTGATAAAGAATACCACTTATATTTTGAAAAACCCGAAATGTATGAACCATTTTGTGAAGTGATCCGAAAAACGTTTAAATGGCCCTCTTAAAAATTAAAACGGTGCCTAAAGAAATTAATAGATGTAACTGATAAAAACGACATTCCGGAAGTAATACAAAAATATCATGAATCAAAAACCAATCACCGTGGTATTGACGAGACATTACAACAAATAAAAGAAAATTATTATTGGCCAAATCTTAAAAACTCCATTCAAACCTACATCAACAACTGTGAAATTTGCCAAAAAAGCAAGTATGAACGTCATCCTATAAAGATGGAAATGAATATAACGCCAACGGCATCTCAACCTTTTGAAATCCTGCACCTAGACACATATACACTTGAACAAACTAAGTTTTTAACAATAATAGACACTTTTTCTAAATATGCGCAGGCATACGCACTTCAATCGCTGGCAGCTACGGAAATTGCTGACAAACTATTATTATACTTCTCACACCACAGTATACCGAAACAAATTACAATCGATAATGGAACTGAATTTAAAAATACTGTAGTTACTGAACTTCTTAATTTACATAAAATTAAATTACATTTTTGTTCACCGGACCACCCCCAATCAAACGGAGTAATGGAACGTCTTCATTCTACCTTGGTTGAACACATACGTTTATTAAATAATCAAAATTTTGCCAAAACACCAATATCTAAAAAATGATATATGCCATATTAGCATATAACCATACTATCCATTCGGCAACTAATTTAAGACCTATTGACGTAATTAACGGTCACATTTCTAATAGCGATCCTTTCGATATAAAATTAGAACAATTATTCTTAAACGATTATGTTAACGCCCATAGAGAAAAATCCAAATTAATGTATTCCAACATTAACCAAAAATTGGCCGAAAATAAACAAAAAATTATTTCTAAAGTTAACGAAAATCGTGATAAACCGGAATTATTTCAACCTAATCAACAAGTTTACATTAAAAAACATGTTAGACAAAAAGTATCCGATAAATTCGCAAAACCAACAAAAATTGAATCAGTGAACCAAAACCGTAAGACCTTAACAACACAATCCCGCGCTAAGGTCCATATGGACAATTTAAAACGCCCACTCAGACAAACATACAGCTTTGACTAAAATATTATATTTAATTTCAGGTTGTTTTCTACTGTTATCGGAGACAGAGATAAAATTACAATCAGATCTTTAAAGGGAAACCCAGGAATATTACCATTAAAGCTAGGACACGCAAAACTTACGGAATACACCCACACTTTGATTCATTACTACGACCTAAACCCAATTTTAATAGAAATTAACAAATTGCATTTTAAATCGGAAAATATTACTAATTCACTCATAAAGCATAAAGAATATTTCACCGAGTCATCTAACTATTTAAAAATATTAAACTTAACCAAAGATAGGGTAGAAAATAAAATAAAAGAAATCTTACCACATCCTCAGAGAACTAGACGAGGGTTAGTTAATATAGTAGGTTTAGTATTCAAAGCTGTGACAGGAAATCTAGATGCGTCGGATGGAGAACGTTATGAAAAAATTATCAAAATCTTAGAAGAAAATCAAAATAAATTGGCTGGTAATATACGAAATCAAAACTCCATTTCTACAAGCGTCATAAACAAATTTAACTCAACCATACAACAAATAGGTCAAAATGAAAAACTAATAGAAAAGAAAATAAATCAAATTAGCCTTATAGTACAAACTACAACCTATAAAGAAAATGCGCATTTTATTAAGGACCTACTTAATCAAATTATTAACCTATATGAAATAATTAATTCAATATTGCAAGATATTGAAAATTCTATTACTTTTGCTAGACTAAAAATTATGCATCCAAGTATAATAGCATTAAATGACCTTTTAAATGAACTTAAAAAACTTGAAAAATTAGTAGGATTTAATCAATTGCCTTTACTTATAAAATTAGAAAATATGTTTTCATTCGAAAAAATTATTGACATTGATTGTTTCATTTTAAACAACAAAATAACATATCTCTTAAGAGTACCAATCTGCAAGGCGAGCGATTTTGAATATTATCATTTATATTCTGTACCAACTATACATCAGAGTCTGTTTAAGGTGGTAATACCTCGCGATAAATATTTAATAAAAAATCAATTACACTATTCATATCGGGGAACCCCCTGCAAAGAAATGGTGCCCAATTTATTCATATGCGAAGAAGAAGAACTTCAAGAAATAGATATGAGAAGCCCATGCGAAATACAGCTACTTCAATCCACAGAAAGCACCTCCACATGTCAACAAATTGACGTCACAATAACCCAACCAGTCATGAACCAATTAGACAAATCAAACAGTTGGTTACTAATATTCCCTATTGACAAAATAGTAGAACTAAAATGTCCACTACAAGAAGAAAGGCGCAAATTATATGGTACTTTTCTGGTTACCATACCAATCGAATGCCGATTCAAATTTGATGGAAAATCGATTACCAATGATCAACAAATAATCGATTCTGGAAAGCAACCAATACTTTTTCCAGATCTCGAAGATGCGCTGCCGCAGCTTCCTTTACTTAATTTGAGCTTTTACCTACCGAAAATAAAGCTAGATGAACTACATGAACTTAGAAATAAAATCGAAGAAAACGAACCACATATTCTTGGCGAAGTTCCGACCGTACCCAGCGTATGGACTATTTTTGTATATGTCGCCCTAATTGCCATTGGTGTGTACCTGCTATGTACATATATGGTACGAAAAGGATGGTTACACAAGAATGCTACCCCAACTGATGTCAGCAGTCTACCCATTGAACTACCCCCTACTAGGTGTAGTTAAATCTGAGGAGGGAGGAGTTATATCACGGTCCGACACTGAATAGTGCTGAGTGTGCATCTCAAGTAACATATAGAATACAACCCAGGAGAAGACAGGCAGTCAGTCAGAAGCCATAATTCCGAATACTTAATCTTTAATTATTGTACTTTATTTTCAATTGATGTATTTGTAACAAAAATAAATGTTTTTAAAAACAGACTCTCACGGTCGTAATAGTTAACTCATGCGATGCCTGTCATTAATAAAGAAATAAATATAAATCTAAAAAAACTGCTGTTACAGCAAAAAATTAAAATACAAATCGAGCTATATTTTTTTAAAACTAAAATAGGTATAGGTACTTACATCATCTACCTTTGTACTAGGTATCCATAGTAAACAATTGTCACTGTCAGAGTAAAATATCAAATTAAGTTAACATAAAAACATAAATTTTAAAGAAAATGATTTATTCATTAGTTGAAAAAGCAAAAACAGTAATCTTTTATACCGAAACCCGATCAATAATAACGACACAAAGAAGATTTAGAACTAGATTCCAGAAAAATCCGCCAAGCAAAAACGTTATTAAAAAATGGCATCAAAATTTTTCAATACATGGATACTTGGAGGTCAAGAGACCAAAAAGGAATTTGTTTAATCCTGAATATTTAGACAGACTTTTAGCGGTCCATGAGATTATTGCAATTAATAATCAGAAAATATCTCTTAGGAAAATGGCGGCTGCATTAAATTTATCTAAAAGTGAGTGCGAGAGATGTGTTAAATGTTTAAAATTATTCCCTTATAAGCTTCAAACATTTCAAAAGCTTCGTCAGGAGGACTACCGAAAGAGATTGTTTACTTGCGAAACTCTTTTGGACTTGTTTAGAGTTAACCCAAATACGCTGTTAATTATGTCTGATGAGGCGAGTTTCCACATAGATGGTAGATGTAACAAGCACAATTGTAGGATTTGGGCATCAGAGAATCCAAGAGCATTTAACGAGTTCCAGCGAGATACTCCAAAGGTCACAGTTTGGTGCGCCATCTCTGCTGAAAAAATATATGGACCATTTTTTTTCAATGAGCCAACGATAACAGGAACTGTATATACTGATATGTTGGAAAATTTCTTTTATCCACAGTTAATACAGGAGGGTATCTTGGATGAGGTCTACTTTCAGCAAGATGGTGCTCCACCTCATTATTCTTTAATAGCAAGAGCATCACTAGATATGACATTTGGGGCAAAATGGATAGGAAGAGCTGGCCCTATAGAATGGGCACCGTACTCTCCTGACTTGACAGTTCCAGACTTTTTTCTCTGGGGTTATGTCAAGGATAGGTGCTACAACCCCCTTCCACATAATTTGGATGATCTTAAGAGGAATATTCGTGCAGTAATTGAAGCAATTCCCCAAGATATGTTACACAATTCATTCAACCATTTAATGGTCCTACTTCATAAACGCGTAGAACAGAACGGTCAACATATACAGCAGTTTTTTTAGATTTATATTTATTTCCTTATTAATGTACAGTTGTAAATATGCTAATAAAAAATACGTTTGCTAAAATACCCAAACTACTATTTTAATTTTTTGCTGCTAAAACTTCAAGTTATAAGTCCGATGTTTATTGGTATATAGATACCTTGGACACGACTCCTAATTATGGCGTTGCAATATACAGGGTGTTCCATTAAAAATAGTTGAAAATTTTAATGTCGAAAAAAGGCAATTTTTTTACTCCTACTGTATAATTGTAGACAAAATTTGGTACCAACTAGAAAAAACTTTAGGCCAAGAGAAAAGGAATGGCGTAAACCGCAGGTGGCTAACACAACTGGTATAAAAGTTATAAGCATTTAAAATGGGTCACTCTCGGCTGGGACACCCTGTATAGCATATAGTTAGCGAATTTTTCCTTGTGTTTTTCTTTTTATTGAAAATTATTATGATGGCCTATATTTTTTACTCGGAATTTGTTCTTCTTTTGATTGTTTATCCAATCCCAATTACTTTTCTCCATGTTTTTGTTTTTGGACCGTCGAAATAAACATGTGCACAATTTCACTATTGTTTTTAATTTGCTAAATATTTTTGCAGACAATAATTGCATCTGTGTTAATATGTGTCTTATGCCCTAATTTTACTTCCAAATTTTGAGAAGTTTTTTTAAACAGAGCATCATGTATATTTTGTCAAAAATTGAAACTTCTACTAAGTCCGTTTGTAACTTTAAAATACTGTGATTATTGTCTGTGACGTTTTTAAATCAATCAAATGAATCAAATGATTATTTTTTCTAAATTTTCGATGATTATTTAATAATTTGATATGTGTAGTTAGGGTGGTGGGGTTGAAATGAAGCTTGGTTTTCTTAAAGTGATACTTCCATTAAAGATTTTTTTAATGTTGAGGTTTTACTAACTTCTCGAACACCAATCTGCGTCACTGACACTAAAACGATGGAAAAATCATATATTTCGGTTAAAACAGTATCTTCCGGTTTTTTCAGACTGAACACTGTCTGTACGCCCAAACCGATATTTTAACCACTTAATCCTATTTTCCGAAATTCTTTTTGAAAATTTCGGGCCGTTCTCATTACTCTCCAAAAGTATAAACCAAATACTCAGGAGGTTTCGGTATTTTTAAATTTGCACATTTGAAGGTAATTGAACCTTTGATTCCCTTTCCTCTTGCCGATACTGCCTAGCTACAGACTAAAACGACGAACATTACAAAATGTACTTACCTACCTATTCTAATCTAGATCGAAAACTTAAACATTAACCTCATTCCCTTTCAAATGTCAAAACTATACTTCTTTTAAGAGATGTAACGATATAATTATCACGGTTAAAAGTATCCGCTTACTGAAAAATATCTCTCGCTATCGGCCATTCCATATAAATCCGATATATTGAAAATAACTGTTAATCTAAAATAATAGATACCAATATATCGGTGATTTCAAAATGACTTAAAAACCTGACTAAAAATTACGACCAACGGTAAAATTAAACCAAAATATTTTGTTCCAAAATGTACAATATGGCCCTTCCAAGCGGGCGCATCGCACACTGAACAGATTTGTTTCTGTTTGATGGTTCGGATTTAGTGATAACTCCGCTTAGTTGCACATAGTCTATACTGTTTTGATAATAGCGGCTATAATTTTTGGCACCTAAACAATAAAAGCACCCCCAGAGCGCCGCGCCACTGGCAAATTTTTTTAGAAAAATAAACACTTGGGTAGAAGTTAATTATTAATGCACACACGCAATAATTATTGAGCAATTCCTATTATTTTAAATTTGTAGGGAAAAGGAGAAATGTACACGTATTGGCTCCTTACCGAAGATCCTGGTAGAAGACTTACGCGATTAAGACAAGAATTAGTTGGATCTACTCTATTCAGCAGTATCAGTTCTGAACGTAAGTACCCGACTTTAACCCGCTGGACTTCTTTTTTTGGGGGTATATGAAAAATTTAGTTTACGAGGAATAAATTAATACACGGGACCAGCTCTTGCAACGCATTATCACTTCATTTCAGGAAATAAAAAATAGACCAGGTGTAATCAGAAGTGCAGTTTCAAATTTAAATATCAGAGGAAGAAAATGTGAAGAAGTTAATGGTGGGCATTTTGAAAATATTTTCAAATAATTATGTTTTTGTTATTTTTGTTATTATTGGTATTATTGTCGTTATAAAAACCGTTATTATTTTGTATGTGTTTCAACATCTAAAGAAGAGCAATTTAATATGGCTGAGCGGCGAGTGCGGGGATTTTGATAAGTATGTCATTAGATTTAGTTTTTTATGTGTTTTTCAAATAAAAAATAAAATTGACAAAAATATGATATACAGGGTGTTGAATTTAAAAAAATGAAATCAGTCTTGTTTTTAAAGTCCGGACCTGAATTTCAAAAAATTTTTATACGGCATTTTGAAGCGATAGCTACTCAAAATATTTTCACCGAATATGAACATTTTATACCGGGTACTAAAAGAATTATGGCAAAAACAAAAATGAGCCAAATCTTATATAACACTCTGTATCTAAGTAACGAGGAAAGATGAACCCACTAAAGATAGAATATTTAGAACCCCCAAGATGTCCACTATCTCCTGGTGATGTATGTACATTTAGATCCGAGTCACCCTGTATAAGTTGCTTGGTGGCAAAGTATCTGCTAGTAAGTAATCTAATCCAGTAATCTTAGTATCTCTAGCTGTGAAGTTTACCGAATGTAGCACTAATTGTTTATAGTCACCTGTAGTAATTATTTTAATTCAATTATTAAACCTAATCCATATACTCATTGAGGTAACAACTCTAGGACATATTTCTTACGAGAGAATCAAAAATTTGATCAAATAAGAGACGATCTGCGTTTTATAACTTTCATTCGGCCAGAAAAACCTTCTCAGCTGTTGAAAATCTTTCCTCAAAATGTTATTGAAAAAGATAAAAATAAATTATTTTAGTGTTTTAAGCACAATGACATCTAATAGTATTTTTTTTACAACAGATTGCATTTATTTATAATTTTATTTAGCACGATTTTGCTATTTTGCATATGTAGAGAATCTCGAAATAAATGTAGCATTTGACAATAGTAGGTTTGTGTGCAAAGTAGATAACTAATGGCATTTCCTGTTGCTACATTACTTAGTAATCTTTAAGCTACATAATTCGGCAATTTGAATATTTAAACAATTGATCATTAGAATCAAAATTTCATGTCTTACAAAATATATTATCACAAATCAGAATTAAATATTTGAAAGTATGTGAAGGGTATTTAGTAAATAATTGAATTATTGGTAATTAATTAATGCCCGTTAACTTTTTCAAGCCCGTTAGAGATAGTGGGAATCTCGTGAATACATTCATGCGCGTCACTAATTAGATGACGAGACGTCATCATTATTTATCCGAAGCATTCATCTGGACAGTGACGTTGACTCCCCACCGTTGGGGCTAATAATAAAATGTGCATCCGCGGTTGAAGTATAATGAATGCATCATTATTGGCCAAATTTTTGTCCCCCTACTAAGTAAAGATAGACATCACTTTACTATACATAGAATGAGGCAAGCACGTATCCAGGGGGGGGGGGCCCGGGGGGCCCGGGCCCCTCCCGAAATCCCGAAATTTGAAAACTTTTTGTTTATTGTACACCTTGTATTGCATCTATTTATTGCACTATAAATAATAATGGATTAAACATAATGATTTAAGTTTTAATGTGTGATTCGCTTTGCTCTGAATTAATTAAAATAAGTCCACATTTTTGAATGATTTTCGTCATTGAGCCCCCCCCCGAAACGAATTTCTGGATACGGGCCTGGAATGAGGTTCGCGTATTTTCATTCAAGCAGCAAGAGAATATTTAAATCGTTCATTTCATATACTATGATTAATTTATTATTTATTATATTAGGTCAGTAAAAACAAGTAAAAGAAAAATTCGCAGTATAAGTTACCTACCAAATTAACTATTCAACAACCCTATTTGTTTGCAGAACCTCCCTTCCTTTAAACAATAAACGTAATCGGAGTCGGTCGCGCCTCAAAACAATTAAAGTACGCAAAATTCAAACAGCGAGAAAATCGGCCCTAGAAGAATATGTCACCGCCTACTCCCCGATACGTAACTTCGTTCTGGCCGCAACCGTCGAAGCAAGCGTACCAAGAGTCGTTGCCATTAACGCAAAAGCAAAGCCTCTAAGGCCGATTCTATACGAGCCACAGAAACGCGACCGGTAAGTCGCTCAGTCGCTTGAAAATTTTGCCCATTCTATACGAGCGTGTTGATGCCGCGCCTTTGTAGCGCGTATAACCGGCGAGTAAAACGCGATCCATTCTAGACTAGCGACAAAACGCCTTATATTTGCTATGGATCCCGTACAAGTTGGGTGTATCGCTGTTCACCAATTAACGTTATTAAGTTTTGTAGTAGTTATAGCTGTTTTGTGAAATTATACCAACATTTTTCTATTTAAGTCATTTTATTCATAATAACACACACTTTTTCCCAAACATAAAACAAGCGCCACCGTTCCACCATTTATCCGACAGGAGAACTGACAAGTGACATTTCCTCGCTACCAACCCAATATTTTAGGCGCGAAATTCAAATTAATAACCTAACGCCTACAGTTTTTTGGCCAAAATAGTGGTGGGGATCCAGTTTTCGAAAGTGGAATGATGAAATCGAGTTTTTTTTTCCCAGTCGATCAAGTAGGATTCCCCCGTTATTCCGACATGATTTATCGGTATAGCCGGAGGGTCGGAGAGGGGCAGGGCGCCTTTTAAATCTCAGACACCAAGCACAACAATGATCTGCATTCTGCACTACTAGTCGTGGACTGCTGAAGGACAAATCGGCTCGGCCGGCCAGACGCTTGCAAGTTGCTACATATAGAATGACACGCCGGTCTCCGGACTCTCCGGCGCGCGACTTTTACGCAACCTCTTGCGATCAACACGCCGGCACGCCAACGACGCGTCCACACGCGACCGCAAAGTTGCCCGTATAGTATGCCCAATTAACACTCTGTGGTTCTGTGACACACGCGTGTCGCTCGCAGGCAAACGGTCGCGTTTTTGTGGCTCGTATAGAATAGGCCTAAGAAATACACCGCCTAGGCGATGGACAGAGCATGTAATTATTAAAAAAAAAATATGGTGCCCACACCGGCGCATTCCAGAGCTGTACCAATTCCGGGTGAAGGCTATATGGATAGCCAAGCCGCCAATGAATGCATTCATTGCAGATAAATTATTTAATAGGTAGTGAAGCCAACCAGACCATTGAGACGGGCATTATCCCGTCTGTCCGATATGTCTCGGACACCCTCTACCATGGTGCGAAGGATATCGTTTACTCCGTGGGCAGCGTGCGCATATATGATAGCTGATGTAGCCAAAAGAGTAGGTCCTTCCCATGATACAGTATAATAACTACGTTATCCCCTTTTACCAAGAAGAAGTCCGGTATTCTGAAAGCATCGTTGCCACACCTGATGCCTGGTTCCTTAGACCCTCGCCAATCATGCGTCGCAGTCTCTCGTTTGGTGGGTTGGATGGTACGCTCTCAGTGGGTAAGAGCCGCTTTTAGTGCTTTAGTGTTACTACCTTAGGCCGTGGCCACTGTGTAGAACGTCGCTCATCCCACCATCAATAGGTGACCGATAAGTCAATTGGGCCGCACCATCAAGTCAGTTTGTCTAGCAAGATCTTACCGATGGTAAGGTAAAAGTTGCGATATAAGCGTCTTCGTAGCTAAGAACCATAAGATGCAAGAATTATGTTGATAGACATCCCAATCCTCTTATCTGTGGTATTAGGCAGTTTACGTTTTGTCAAGATACTGTGGAACGATAAGCGATTTCAGAGTCTCCAGCTTCTTGCCAGGTTTTAGAGGCGCCACCTTGAGACTGCTTAGGGAGGTGTCTATCTCTACGAGGGTGGGACTTGCCACCCCTCTGTCGCTGTAGTGCTTTCCCAAGTACTTAAAATATTCGGCTAGCTGCTGCAAACTAGAGATTTGATAAATATGTTTTCCACCACTATCGGTGTTAACTGTAATTGGCATACATCAGGGGCTGTATTAAGTAGCTTTTGTGTCTATTGGACATTATCGGAAACCAGCACTAGGTATTCGGCAAATTCTATGATCTCTGACCTCCTGATCCTTATCTGCTATCTCCAGACCGAAATGAGCTCGTTCATAATCATATTAAATAACAGGGGCGGCAAAGGCTCCCCCCGCTTAACACCTTTTTCTACATCATATTTCGCCGGGTTTGGTATAGACTGAGTTGTAATTTTCACTCCCCTCCATCACCAAATGACGCGAAATATCACTCACCCAAACCTTCTCATTACCCTCTCTATCAATCTCTACGATACCATTGTCGAAGGCGTGAATATGCTCTAGTGGGAGGACCCCATACTACGGAGACCTTTTTGGATTTTGTAAAATTCGAGATTCGAAAAACAATGAGCCAAGACTTTGTTCAGCAGCCGAAGATAGGCGCTTGAAACCGTATTAGGATAGTCCTGCTCTCTTTGAATTCATCCGGAATTTTCCCGAAGAGAAATTGCCAATTCACTCTGGTCGGTACCTTCGCGTCGGATATCATGTTGTTGAGTACCGTCTCGATTTCGGCAGTTGAAAAAGGTGGCTAATTTTCTGCAGGAGCTTCAGTGAAATCCCCAAAAATTGGTTTGTATTCCTCATCCACCTCTTCGACTTGGGGACTCTCTTCAGCATCGACTCGCCTCCGAGAGGATTGCAACTCGTGCGTCTCCGGCTGGTACGTTATTCGTTACCGGTCGCGACGCCCAACAAGACGTAATCCTGCTAGTCCAACTGGATGTTGGCGTTGGAGGCGAAACGCCTCAGTAACTTCTCGATCCGATTGACCGAGTTGGTTTCTTCTATCTCTACGGAGGACTCAGGCAACTCAGGCTAAAGCGGTACAAGATCGTCCTCTACTGGTCTCCTTCCCTCCTCGCCTGGCCAATCTCTCCGCTTATGCTTCAAATGTCTAAGGTAGGCGCTATACAGGATGTTTCAATATTATACCGACAAATTGAAACAGGTGATTCCTTGATAAAAAATAATAAAAAAAAGTTCCCATTAATGGAGGTCCAGAAACCCCTCTTTGTAAGATGCAGGGTATTAAACTTTTATTTTTTTTCCGTTTTTCCTATTTATTTTATGCGTGATTAAAGATTTATTTAAATTCTGCTGTGGTTGCATATTAACCTATTGTCATTTGAAACTTTCTACAGTGCTTATTTTTTTGGGCGTCAAGACCACTGCGACCCCCCAACTTTTTTTACGACACTGACTATTCTTTCATATAAAAATAACTTTTTTGGTTTATCATTTACCTTTTTAATTTCCTGCACTGTTTTGATATCTTATACGGTTCCGCTGATATTTGGTAAAATATGATTTAGAGCAGGGCCACATTTTTAATCCGGTCAAATAGAAAGAAATTTGTTCATTATAAATTATAATTTAGTGATCACAAAAATATTAACAATAAACTCATTTTCATTATTTTTTGTCAAGGAATCACCTGTTTCAATTTATCGGTATAATATTGAAACACCCTGTTGATGGAGCGTCCCTGGTACGAAGCCCCAATTAACGCTATGACGAGCCCCTCGGCATCCAGCTCGGGAATATCCGTCTCGTTCGCTTGCTCAGGCATAAGGGAGCCCAGCCGCTTCGTCAATTTCTTCATGTCTACTCTCAAGCTGTTTATTATACTCCACAGGATGTACTTTGCAAATATGTTGGCGCAAGTTCTTAAATATCCCTCTGCATTTAGGACAGACATGGTTGTTGTTGGTTTTCACGGGACCATGGCAGCGTAGGCTTTTTAGATGTGTGTCAAGGTCTATATCTCTACCAAAACTGCTCCCGCAAATACACTATACCACCTTAGTAGGCGGGGTGTCCGACAGTAACTTTTCGGAGAATATCTACAAAATAAGGAGGTAAAGCGCCGCCAAATGACAGTCCTGGAACAGAGCCACGTCGGCACAGACACCGGCACCTCGGAAACTCGCAAAGTTGGCAAAGTTCCGGACCAATAAATGGGCTGGGGCAAAGTGAAGCTGTTTCCTTTAAGGAAAGGCACACGGTAAAGCCGCTTAGATAATCCTCAAGCGCAATCCTAGCAACGCAAAACGCAGCAAGTCCGCGTTAGGTTTGCTGTTCAGCCCTTAGCCGTAGAAAGAAGCTTATGGCATGGTGTAAAGCCAGTTACTAATTTGTGGGGTTTGCATACATTTCAGGCGAGAGAATCTGCATGTGGATTGTATTCGGAATAGTAGCACAAAATATAAAGACAAATATTTTACCGGTAGTTGTCATTCAAGAAACTAGTTAATTTATAGGTGACACACGATATAAAAATAAATATTTTCGAGTTTTGGGCAATACGCAAACTTATCGGTAATTTTGTGCACTTTTCAAATTACTCGAAAGTTTATTGTAAAAAAAAATTAAACGGTCGTTTTGACAAAATACTTACCGTTTTAAATAAATGTAGGTTCATTTTTGTTTAATGTTAACTATTATTTTCTTGTACCGTTTCAGGACTATGTGATACTCCGGATCTTCTTCAGAGGCCAGGAAAATATCTTTTTAACAGAGACTTATTTGTGAATACCCCACAACGTCATTCGCCATTTTCCATTTCCAGGCTGCATCAAAGAGCAAAAAAGGCTTATTGTAGCGACGTAAGTATTTATTTTATTTTATTTTTTTTTTAAGATAAGGCACAGCACCGCAGGATAAATCCTTTATGGCATTCTGGGAGCGGTGCGTATCCGCAGCAAACGATTCACGTTGGTCTTGAATCTTTGAAGGTTATACTCGTTGGGGAACACGATCTTAGGAAGGTCGTTCCAGAGTGATGACGTTCCCCAGATGAAAGAATTTTGAAACAGTGTCCTTCAGGGGACACTAAGCTGAACCACGTACTGGTGGGCTGCAGTAGCTCGTCGTGTATTTCTACCACCGCTCTGGGTGGTATCAAACGGGCAACCGCAGTTGAGCACTTACCATGAAAATATTTGTAAAATAGACTCAAGTCGCCAACCCGCCTTCGATGTTCAAGGCTTTCCAGGTTGTTTGTCAGACTATGGTCACCGATCAAGCGAATGGCTCTTCTTTGAATGTAATCTAGCAATCTAGGGGTATGTTTAGAAGCAAAGCCTCAAATATGCGAACAGTACTCCAGCGATGGTCAAAAGTTGTTGGGGTGTATAGAGGTTCTTAGTTCGGAAAAGTACTCCAAGCTTCTGCGAAGCTGCCTTAGCAGTGGCCGCAACGTGAGTATGCCAAGACATAATATGACTATCCAAATTAACGCCCAATAAATGAATTGATGAAGCCAAGGGAATCGAGTGTCCCGCCATAACTATAACCGGTTCTTCAACATTAACCTTTTTAGAAAAAACTGCCGCATGGGTCTTTTTAGCGTTAAATTCTACTTGGTTACTGTCGCCCCAAGACAGAATTTCTTCCAGGTCTTTTTTGAGATGTGAAACCTCTTGCTGCCTATAGAGATGTTCATTGGCAGCCGATGTCCGAGCATCCAAAGTAAAAGATGAAACAAATATGCTGTCATCAGCAAAGCTATATATAGGATTTTTAGTTTTTTCCAAAAGATCGTTAATGTATAGTAAGAAAAGGGTAAGAACGGTCTTTAAGAAAGCTCGACAGGCATAAACAAAATTGAACCGGCGCGCGGCGTTCCGTATGCTCTCAATTTAGTTAGGAGCCCCTCATGCCATACTCGGTCAAAAGCCTCTTGGAAATGTCCAGTGCTACCGCCCGGGACTCTCATGATGTTCTATTGCGTTGTTCCAAACGTGAGTAACATAAGCGAGGAAGGTCTCCTGTTGATCTAGACTTACGGAATCCATACTGGCGGTCACTGTTAATGCCTTCCCCATAACTTTTGATATAACTGAAAGCAATGTGACTGGACGATAGGTATTTGGCAGGGTCTTCTTGCCTTTTTTGGGTATGGGCTGGACTCGTGCAGTTTTCCAGCAAGAAGGAAATATTCCTTTTTTGTAAGATAAGTTAAAAAGCCTACGAAATACCGGTGTCAATTCGTCAGCGGATGTCTTAGTTACAATGACTGGAATATCGTCAGGACCAGAAGCCTTTTTAGTGTCAAGACTCGTTTAGCGTGGCGTTGGCTGAAAGCAATCTCGGGCACTCTCGATTCTACAGGGGGAATGTTCGGTGGATTACTTCCCTGAAAATTAAGAGTTAAATGTGAAAAGAATAGTTCCGCCAGTAAGTTTGCTTTTTCCTGTGCTTTGGCCACAATGGTGTTATCAGAATGTGTTAGATGTGGAAAGGTTGACTTAGTAAAGTTCTGACTGACGGCCTTAGCTACCGATCAAAATGATCTTGAGCCATTAGGACAGCCAAGAAGTTTGTCTTTGATCCTCTGGTTATGTGCTTCTTTGCTTAGGTTTATCGTTTGCTTGCATTGGTTTCAAGCGTTAACAAAAATGGTACGATTTTCGGCTGCAGGATTTTTACGCCATTTTCGGTAGAAATAATTTTTTGATTTGACGGCTCGTTCGCAATTTTTGGGAGGCTTTCCTTTAGAAGGGCATTTTTTTGGAGAAAGGGAGGAAGGCTTTCATGCCAGTAGGGATATCCTCCGATATATGGATGGATCATCAGAGGTAAAACAAACGTACCGCCAAGGAAAGGTTCGAAAATGGTCCTTTAGGTCATCCCACTTAGCTGATGTATAATGCCAGACGTTGCGTGGTTTAGGAGGCTGTTCGGCACTAATTGGTAAAAGACAGGGGTGCATGGAAAACAGAAGGAGAGGCCTTTATCCAACAGTGGACAGTTACAGGCCAGTGATGATGATGATGATGAAGGTTGTGGTCAGACGTTCCTAACGGCGGCTGCACGGTGACCGTGTACAAGTCGCGGTTTGAAGTTAAGAAAAGATCCAGCAAACTAGCATCACCATCACCATCTCAATCTGGAATCCGAGTTGGTTCACACATGAGTTGGGTGAGGCCAGAGCTGATGGCAAAGGATTCGCCTTCTATCTTGCTCGTCGGTAGTATTTGAGTATTTGAACCGATTGACATTTTGAACGTTAAAGTTACCAAGGATGATTATTGAAAGTTGTCAATACTTTGATATAAATATTTGTGTCTTTGACCGTTGTATTTGAATGTATACAGGGTGTTTCAGAAGTACTAACCTGAACTAACCTGAACATGTGTCCGGAGTTGCCCCGTTTTTGATGTACAGGGTGCGTAAGATTTTTAAAAAAATCGTTTTTTTTATTATTTTTGTAAATATCCTTTTCCCGATTTTATTGCAATTTGGTACCGTCATTCATGATGATGAGAGGCTTAATAAGCCCTAACTAGATTAAATTTATTAAGTCCAGTGGCGTCCCGGGAAACACTTCAACAGATATTATTGACAAAAAATGTACGCCACCGACTTTTTTCTAATTTTGATATTTTTTCCGGATATACCAACTAATGATACAATTTTAAAATCTTTTGATACTTTGACGTTTTATCCAAATTGATTTGTTTACTTGGTATGCTGCAGCTCTTATTTAAATATGGTATAGCATAAATTCAAGTGTTAATATGACGCTTGCCGAAATGGAGCAATTTGGGCTAATGTCTCCTCTTCATCTTCTTCCTCCAACAACAGCATGCAACTGATGTTATCGGCGTTCATTATAAATCATACATAAGCGCTTGCACTACGAAATACGAATATGATCTGAAGCGCACCGCGCTGCTCCAGCCGCGCCAGCCAAACCACCCTGCGACGACGGCCGATTGCTACGCTCTACGCTCGATCGCGAACGCCCACCACACCCGCCGACTGCTCCAGCAAAACCATACGTTTACTCCCGACTTGGTCTGATCCCGATCATTTTAATGCGGTGTGACGTCAGGGACAAATACAACACAAGAATTTCGAATTCGGTACCCATACTTACGTGCCCGTGCGATAATATAAACATTTTCAATGTTAAAAGACAAGCACCAAACAGATGATGAATCGAGAACCAGATGGATGCGGCAGCTAATCGTCTCTGTTCGGGTAATGATAACAGGAATCATGGAAAAACATAAGCCTACGTAGTACGTAGGACCCGAGCCTGGAAAATATTTCACTGCTGTTGCGCAGATGACAATTTACATGTTTACGTCGGTGGTATCACTTCGAGTGTCTATTCTTCCACTGCGACGAAACGTACGGGCCCACGTAAAGGTTTTCACTCTACCACAGGTTATATATCTTCTGACGCATACTGTGCCTTGTCGAAATAAATAATAGAACGGTAAAAAACTTAATCTATTTCAGGAAACAGTGCAGCGGGGATGTAAACGATATGGATCGACCGTGAGCCAAAGAAGAATACGACCGACAATCCATAATTTTTTACATGAAAATCCACGATCTGCACCTACCATTACATTTACCACAAACAATGAATTTTAAAATTTTAACTAAATTAGGATGGTGTGTCAATTTGTAGTAATAAATGTACAGGGTTTGAAATAAAATATATTCTTCTGGTTGCATATTGTTTATTTATACGCCAAAATTTGTAGGCTTAGGCTGGCTCACGTAAGAAGACCTTAAACCTTATCTTGGAGTTGATACGGGCTTTAGAAACATATTCATAAGAAAAGTGTATTGGTTGAAAATTAATTCTTCGCGCTATCATATTTTTATATCAACCGACTAAGTCGTTTCGCTGTCGGTAATATTAAAAATTCAAGGTTTCCCTGGATGGCATCACATATACCACAAATACACCTATTTTTTAACTTTTCCACAAAAACTAACTATGTGCAAAAATGTTCGCTTTAAAGAAAATACAACTTTTGATATATAGATTAAGTTTTTGTGTATAGGGATATCAAAATCATAAAAATTAATAATTTTACCTAAAAGTACCTACATCTATAGTTTTTAAGGAAAATGCCTTTAGAAAATATTGGATATGGTTAGGGCGGCATGCAGCACCCGTCCTTAATCCAGATTATTCTTTATTGGTATGCACCACCGTAAAATCAATTGTAAACTAGGTTAAAGTTGATCCTACAAGCCAAACTTTCTAACCTAGAAAAATATTTTACGGGGCATTAAAAAATCACTAGTGTCAAAATTATAAATCATTAGAAATGAAGGTTAAAGATAAAATAATCATCGACAACGACCTAGACTAGACATCCTGGATAAATTGAAAGTTGGTTTTCCAAGGAGGATCTGTGTTAGATCAGATTATTTTGACGATATGGAAAACCTAACCTTTTACCTTTTCCGAAGATTTTGAGCATAAAATACGAATGATAGCTCAAACTGTCCACACTTTTAAATTTTGTTTGGTGAATAGTAACTACTTACTACTAAAGGCAGTACATACTATTTATGTTTATTTTATTTTATTTTTTTTGAGATATTAGGATTTTAAGTACCTACCTAAGACTTTTATTGACCTGACTTAAATCCTTTCAAATATAAACGCAATAATTTTCGTGGCCACCGATAGCTAACGGCAGCCGTGACTTGTATCTTTTCATGACTGAACGAAACGTACATAGTTTAGGGAGTACATTTCACCATTGTCGCATTATTGCCAAAATGGCGAATTGTGTCCTTTCACAAATAAGCGATTGAATTGAGGTTATTAATTCTTCTTCTTTTTTTTTAAATCATTCAGCACTAGCACTTTCGCGGTACTGCCATATTTTCCTAAGAGTTTAGTAATCCCTTCATTCGCAGTGATCAGGGACGCGCCGTCCATATGGGCAAGGTTGTGCGGCGCACGACGACGCCAAGGCCCTAAAGGCGACAGGCCTTCAACACAAATTAACATAAAACCAAAAAAAATATCTATTAATACCGGTGGTGAAAATGCATTTTCCACCTACACCGAACGCCGGTCGGCGACCAGTACCAGTGGTAAAATTTTACTACTCCTCTTCCTGTGGGGGCGCGAAAATCCGCGTGCGTTCGGCGCGCTGGTTTAAACTTGCAAAATTTTGTGTGTTCGTAATCGATGTAGCAGGTTAATTTTTAATTCTTGTCTTGATAAGCGCATAAGACGTATAGAGTGCCTTATTTGCTATTACGCATGATACTATAGGATAGTATTAGATCCTGATACGTTTCAGTCAGTGTCGGTACCATCATGTTCGAGTAAGCAAGACGAATTATCCGAAGGAGCGCCCATTTCTATCGATCCAGGTCTTTGGCCGAGCGTATTGTCTCCAATCCAGGTACAAGAACTTGCCGAAAAAGGTTCAATGCATTATCAAAATAAAACTATCTATCCTAAAGACAAAAGTGGACGTAAGTTTTCCGATCTATATTTTACTCGAATTTTGTTAAATGGTGAAAAGGTCCAGCGTCATTGGTTGCTATATTCTATTGAAAAAAATGCAGTTTTCTGCTTCTGCTGTAAAATATTCAATGACCCCAACCCCAACAATCCATTGACTTTTAAAAATACTAAATTAAGTAACCAATACGGTTCCAATGATTGACATCATTTATGCGAACATTTGAAAATCCACGAGAAAAGTAAATCTGATTTTCCAAATGTACGTGTCTAATCAGATTTACTAGAAAGATTAAAAACTAATCGAACCGTTGATTCGAAAATGCAAAATTTATTAAAAAATTAAACTAAACTTTGGCGCGGTGTCATTGGAAGAATAATTTATACTATTCAATTATTGGCTTAACAAAACTTGGCTTTTCGTGGTCCTAGTAACAAATTATTTGAAAGAAATAATGAAAATTTTTTAAAATGTATAGAAATGATAGCAAAATTTGATCCAGTCATGCATGTCTGCACATATTAATAGATCTTAAAAAGAGATATTCCACTTTACCTTGAAGATAAAATTCAAAACGAAACCATTAAATTAATAGGTGACAATATAAGAAAGAATATTTTAAACGAAGTTAAAGAAGCAAAGTATTTTTCTGTATAACTTGAGTTTACTCCTGATGTGAGCCGCCAGGAGCAGATTTATTTTTGCTTAAGATACGCTAATTTAAAAAACAATATATTTAGTGTCGAAGAACGTTTTTAACATTTCGTCCTATAAGTGACACAACAGGTGAAGGTTTAACCAGCTTTTACTAAAAACTTAGGAGAGTTATGGTTTAGACATTTATAATATGCGCGGCCAAGGTTATGATAATCGTTCAAATATGAAGGGTAAACATCAACGTGTACAAAAAAGAAGAATTTTAGACATTAATCCACGAGCAATATTTGTTCCTTGTTGTAACCACAGTTTGAACCTTGTCATAAACGATGCTGGGAAATCCAATATTTCTAGTATACATTTTTTTTCAACTGTTCAAGAATTATATAATTTTTTTTTCTACCTGAACCAATCGGTGGTCTGTTTTGAAAAGTAACATTTCAAGTCCGACATTAAAGCCTTTATCAGATACTAGATGATCTAGCAGAATGAATGCAATAACCCCTCTAAGATTTCAGTTTGGGCGAAATTTACGATGCCCTTTATGAAATTTTATCCGCAAATAATTTTGACAATACCACAAAACATCTAGCTAGTTAAAAAAATTTAAAATTATGAGTTTGTGTCTATGGTAGTCTTGTGGTACAAGATTCTAAGTAAAGTACATGTTGTTACTAAGATTCTGCAATTAAAAACATTTAATATTTCCCAGGCTTGCGAAAGTTTAAATAATCTTAATGATTTTGTAAAACAATATAGATCTACTGAAATTTATATCCGCAGAAATTTTAAGGCCACGAGAGATTAAAAAACAATTTTCTTACGAAGGTGACGACCAGCCGAATAAAAATTAAGAAATAAAATTTAAAGGAAATTGCTTTTTTTTCCGTACATGAAAGATTTAAACTATTATCGTGTCATTCTGATGTTTTTAATTTTTTTAAGAACTTTTACACGAATTACAATTTCTACAAAAAGACGACAAAAATGCGACGTCAGTAGTAGAAACACTTAATTACATTGCAATAAATTACCTAACCCACTCATTTCCAAACATTATGATTGCATATTATTAACCATTTCAGTTTCTGTAGCTACAGCCGAAAGGTCATTATCTAAATTAATGTTGATTCAAAATTATTTACGATCTAGAATGGGCCAAGAGCGGTTAGAAAGTCTTGCTATCATTTCTATAGAGCCTGACTTTTTAAAGCAACTTGAAATGGAAAATCTTGTTAATGAATTTGCAAAAAGTAAAGCTAGAAAAGTCCAATTTTTGTAAGATCTCTCCATCATGTATCATGATCATGTTTTATCTGTTTCAAAATAATCGCTATTTTATTTATTTTCTTTTTTAATATTTTAAATTAATGTTTGTAACTTTAATACTGTTTTTGTTTTGTTACTGTTGTTTCGTATTCTATTAATATTTTTGTGTACTTTCGTTTGTCACAAATAAATATAGACATTAGTACTAAAAAGTATAAAGTTTTCTTCAAAAATTTCAACGATCAACTATAAGAGAAGGTGGTAATTTTAGGTCAATATTATAATATTGGTTAAAGGTGTCTATCATTATTTCGCACGACCGACGGCGCCAAAAATACTTGGCGCGTTCCTGGCAGTGATGGTGCATGACAGCTCAATCCGCAAAAAATCAAATAGTTTTTTAAATCCAGTTTAAAATTAAAGGTCTTGCATACCGCTGTTAATCGTCGATCAGCTCGTGATTCAAGATTTAAAGAATTTAACTTCTATTCTGTTCTTGTTCTATATGGCTCTGCTCCCCCCCAATTGTTCAGCTCATTAGGGGTGATTGTGACGTCTAGTCTATACCATGTGACGTGCATCGAATTTTCGCATAAATATTTATTATTTCTTAAACTGGTGCCCATCCAGCAACAGAAAATCCGTTGCTATATGGCCTTTAACTGGCGTAGATAAATAATGAGCAGAAAATATTTCATTTATGCCAGGTTGTACAAACAAGGTTTAAGTTGGGATTAATGAGAAGCTAACCTTGAGCTAGCTTATACTGTTGTAGAATTATGGCTTAAGACAAGTTTTAGAAACAAATACCCTGAGAAGTCAAGTTTGACGTTTATGATAAAAAGTTAAAACTAGAATTACTTTATGTAGTAGGTCGGTACTCTAGTCCAACGTTGCCAATTTGTGCACTCAACTTCGCTTTCTGTCAGAAATGCGATTATCGTCACAGACAGTTAACCTTCTTGCTGTCTTTTGACAATGCCTTCCATGTACTTGTCTTCTCGAATTAGAACAAAATTGACGCGAAATAAAAAATGCTTTAAATAAAAGTTACTGTTATTTCATCATGCAAATATATACAAAAATATTTCGCTTTAAATTTGAATTTTCTGAAATTCGTATACTAGTGGATCGGCTCTTGACAAGCCTCTAATATTGTCATCGAAATGGCGGGCTCCACAGTACAACTAGACTTCTGATAACTCTAGACCACTTTCTGTTGAGGTCGCGGACCACTGTGCCACCCAATGTCAAGATCATTTAAACAATAGTCACCACTATCGGTGTATAAATAGGCGAACATTGGGTGGACACAGTACCTTCGTCTTCCCGACCTGGTCACCTCCCTTACCTTCAGGAGTGCAACTGCCGTTCGACAAAACGCCCCCTCCTGATCCCTTCTACATCCCTCAGGATGCAACTGCCGCTCCGCAAAACGTCCTTCTCCTGGGTCCTTCTAAACCTCCCAGGAGCGCAACTGCCAAAACACCCCTCTCTTCGGTCCTCATCCACCTTCGTTCCCTTAGATACCTCGTCTTAACCCAAAGTGCGCCCCACTAAGGCCCCTAGGGAACATGTTAGGTTTACCCCGGGCTACATCGTGAGGTTATACCTATAAAAGATTTAAATATAAGGAAATAATGATTCTTTAGCTCTGCGTTTCATTTTCAATCTCCCGAAACCCCGGCTTTTGCACTTGTGTATTAACATAATTTTACTGGAAAAACAAATATTTTAACATTAATTAACATTTTAAAAGTATTTATTATAATTTTTTAAAGCCCCTAGTGTTGCTGTTGTTCAGTTGGTAAAATCCAGGCATAAAATAAAGTTGTCCGGAACTACTCGCATCATATCGGTGACACGTTTAAAACTATGCACGATCTAGATTACCGACCGTACTAGCTAGTCGACCATGTGTGAAAAAAGTAGCCAGTTAGTGTACTTCTCTGAATAGGTTTTTAAATGTTTGCTGTTTGTGGTGAGTTTTTTAAAATAAGTTTTTTTTTAACCTATTATGACACATTTCGGTTAGTTGAAATTGATTTTTACGATATTTTAAAATAGATTTGATTATTTAATTTTGTTGATCTATCGACCCTCAACATAACCTATCATTTTTGTATCCCTTTTTATACGGATGGAGGGCGGTATCTGACATTTATTGCATTTTAGTAAGTTGGGTAACATAATTTTGTCATATCGGTAACAAACAAATTGTTGCCGGTATGATTAACTATGTTTGTTTCTACGCTCTACAATGCACGAAATATTTAAAATTCTAAAGGAGAAATTAGAAAATGATTGGAAGAAAGTCTTACATTTACATAAACTAAAAAAATACTTTACAAAAGAGAAAAAAAGAAACTAAAAACGCAAAATATTACGGAAAAACAAAACAAGTAGTCAAGTTGGTACTACTATAAGAAGTAAAAGACAAATTAATCAGAACAATGTACAAAAATCTAAAGTTGACCAACCAATATCGAATAAGGTTGTCAAACTAAACAATTCTAATGAGAACCCAAAAATTAAAACCAGTATGACTGGAAAAGAAACTCCACCAATTATGAATACGGTTACAAAAATTAAGAATATTAATAAGACAATTAATATTTCGGACAGAGAACAATTTTTAAATGGAAAAAGGGAAAACATAAAACTGAAAAACTTAAAGGAAAATGAAGATAGGATAGAGAAAGATTCACATAAAACAAACAAATTGGATTGATTTAAAGTATAAGAACTGTCGCCAAAAAAGCAAGCATTGCAACGAAATGACCGGAACGTCAGAAGTCAATTATCAAAGGTATAGAAACAACAAAAGGTTACAAATTAAAACACACAGGTATCTTGAAGAAAATTACCCCCCCCCCCCTTTAATTAATTATGAACAAGATCGATATCCAGAAAACGAAGTTATTGAAAAAAGTCTATAAAAAATGTTGGAAAGCAGAAAAAGGTAGAACCAGTTGCTAGCGAAATCTAAAGGAATAACAGAAATAGATATCAAACCTTAAAAAATCCTTGGCGAAGTATTGCACATTATAAATCTTAGCTTTGTAAATGGGCAGTATCCAGAAGCTCTAAAGGTAGTGTGGTTTTCTATTAACTATTTCTATTCGAGAGCTCAAATTACATTTACTGTTCAAAAACTATTTATTTCAAAACTATATTGACAATGACAATTAAAATCTCAATCCCAACTGGTCTCACTGTTATATGCAGGGTCAATCTCCAACATTTCTCCCCCGTGAATAAATTTCAACGTTATTTATCAACTCCCTCTAGCAATTCAAGCGGGCATATTTTGGCAACAGGTCTCTTGTAGGTTCCATATTTGGTTTTTACATCTACAATCCATATTTTCCTATCTTTTGCAGGATATATATTCACAATCTTGACCAGCGGCCAGTTGTTCCTGGGTAAATTATTATCTGTATTGACAACTAGGTCACCACTTTTAATATTTGCCTTTTCCTGCAGCCATTTGCTCCGAGTTATTAGAGTTGGTATATACTCTTTTACCCATCTTTTCAAAAAGTTTTCGGCAAGCTGCTGTCCATACTTCCACTGTTTTCTTATATCGTCCGGCTTATTTAGAAACAACCCAGGTGGTTTTGTGGAACTTGACGATCCCATTAAAAATGATTTTGTGTTAGACTTTCTGGATCGTTAGGGTCTGAAGATACATACGTTAATGGACGGCTATAAATGATATTTTCTGCTTCCACCAAGAGCGTCTCTAATACTTCAGGCCTGGGACACTGTTCTTTTAATATAATTTTGAAAGTTTCTTTGATGCTTCTCACCATACGTTCCCATGCGCCTCCTATATGAGGACTGGCGGGTGGTAAAAATTTCCAAATAATCTGAGTAGCTAATAATTTTTCTTTAATAATATTTTCATCTACATTTTTTACTCATTTTTTAATTCTTTATTTGCTGAAGTTAAGTTTGTACCATTATCACTACATATGATGTGTGGCTGCCCTCTTCTTGCAATAAATCTTCGTATAGCTAAAATGGCAGAGTCTGTAGTTAAAGATTCAGCCATTTCAATGTGTATTGCACGAATTGATAAACAGGTGAATAATACATCATATCTTTTTTCTCTCCTTCTTCCAATTTTTACATTCATTGGGCCAAAATAATCTACTCCACAAAAATAGAATGGTCTCAATGGTTTGGTGACTCTTTCTGCTGGAAGTTGTGCCATTTCTGGTATCCGTGGTTTTGCTTTTCTAATTCTACAATAAAGACATTTTTCGATAACTGATTTGACCGTTCTTCTGGGTTAAATAATCCAAAATTTTTGTCTAATTTCATTTAGGACAATTTGTACTCCTCCGTGTTTTGTCTTTATATGAAACTCCTTCACAATCAATCTTGTATAATAATGATTGTTATCTAAAATGACTGGCTGCTTAGTTTGTATGTCCAAATCTGGTGAATAATCCAATCTTCCTTTAATACAAATCAATCCCTCTTTGAGGACAGGTGACAAATTATACGGACGACTTTCTTGTTCAACGTTTTTGGCTTTTAATAATTGATTTTATTCTTTGGGAAATGCTTCTTTTTGGACTGCCAAACACCATAATTTTTCTGCAGCTTGGATATCTTCATATGACAGTAGTCGGTCGTTTTTTGGTACTTTTTTCTGCAGTAGCTGTATAAATTTTAAAACATAAGCTGTTGAATTAATCAATTTTTTCCATGAAGAAAATCTCTGAACATCTGGCAAAAATGAGGTATCCACAACGATGTTTGTAAGAACACAATCCTCTTCTTTAGCTTTAGCAAGCTTTTCTTTAGGCCAAAAATATACAGGATGATATAAAAAATCGGGTCCCCTGAACCATCTACTTTCAAAGTTTAAATTTGCAGCTTTATCATCTCTGGTAGCTTCATCTGCTACATTTAAATTTGAAGGAATCCATCTCCATTGAGAAGCATTGGTGTTTTCTAAAATTTCTGCAATTCTATGATTAATAAAGGTACAATTTTTTCGATTTTCTGATCTTATCCATCCAAGTACTGACATAGAATCACTCCATAAAAAAGTTTTATTTATATTTAAAGTGGGCGTATTCTTTATTATTGTAGCTAATCGACTTCCCAATACTGCGGCTTGAAGTTCTAGCCTTGGAATTGTAATTTTCTTTATCGGAGCGACTTTATTGCGAGACATTACTAACGCAATATTTGCTTTTGCCTTATTTTCAAATCTTAAGCATGCAACAGCAGAAAAAGCTTGTTCACTTGCATCACAGAATATATGTAACTGTATTTCTGTGTGACTATTGTTTGCATTATAACATCTTGGTATTTTTAATTTCTGTACGTGCTCTAAACATTCCTGCCAGCTTATCCACTTTTTCTGTTGATTTCTTGATACTTGATCGTCCCATGCAATGCCACTTTTCCATATATCTTGTAATAAAATCTTAGCTTTTACTATGTAATGTCGCAACAAACCTAAAGGATCAAATATTGTCATAATGATTTTCAAAATTTCCCTTTTTGTGGGTAATTGTTTCGTTAGTTCCTCGACTTTTATTGGGAAACTCAAAACGTCTTCTTTTGGATCCCACTTTAAACCAAGTATCCTCTGTGTTGTTCCCGAATTATCAAATATTTTTTCAGTACTTCGTAAATGTAAGGGAATACTTTCAAAAACCTCTTCTAAATTGCATATCCATCCACGAAGTTCGAAACCTCCTTTGTTATGAATCATAATAACATCGTCAATAAGTTTGATTGCCTCTTCAGAAGTAGGTACGCTATCCAAATAATCATCCATGTAATGTCTTTTTATAATAGCTTCAACGGCACGTGGATTATAATCGGAAAATTCTTCAGCGTTAATATTTTTTACATATTGAGCTGTATAC
This sequence comes from Polydrusus tereticollis, assembly GCA_963920685.1. NCBI lineage: Eukaryota > Metazoa > Arthropoda > Insecta > Coleoptera > Curculionidae > Polydrusus > Polydrusus tereticollis. The sequence continues at coordinate 87,117,233 of OY987333.1, read as the reverse complement.
GGAGATGACACGGCTCCAAATATCATAACTTGCATTACATACGTATCGACACTGTCTTCTGGTCGATTCCTCCATAAAAATCGTTGGGAGCTTTGATCTTCAGATCTTATTAACACTTGATGAAACATTTCCTTTATATCTGCGCAAAATGCTATTCTGTGCTCTCTAAATTTATGTATTATTGATGTTAAAGAATTGTACAAATCAGGGCCTTTTAGAAGAAAATCATTCAGACTTTTTTCCTTCTATTTTTGCTGCACAATTAAAAACAAATCTCAGTTTCCCTGGCTTGCTAGAATTTGTAACTCCAAAGTGAGGTAAATACCATGTTCTATCTCATTCTTTTTGCTCTTCTTTAGCAATTTTCCTTGCATATCCTTTCTTTTCATATTCTTCTATTTTCTCTCTATAACTTTCAGCAAATTGTGCATCTTTTTCCATTTTCTTTTCTATATATTCAAGTCTTCGGAATGCCATAGGTTTACTGTCAGGCAATTTTTCATTTTCATGCTTCCAAATTAGTCCAGTTTTCCATCTATCTTCTTTCCTTACCGAAACTTTCCTTAAAATACTTTCTGCTCTTTCATCTTCTATTGACTGTTGCGCATCTTTATACTTTATACCCAAAGATTCTGTACTAAAAAAACTCTTGACCAAATCATGTAATTCTTCGTCCGTTTTCTCTTGTCGAATATAAAGACTAATCGTTTCGTCTAATCTTCCCCTGAACTGACCAAGATTTCCATGAATAATCCACCCAAGCTTAGTGTAAGATAGGGCGGGAGAATTTTTTGGACCTTCTATAAGTTTTTTTGTTGTAATCAAGTCCCAATAATCCTGGCCTATAAGAAGTTTTGACTGAATTTCCTGAATATCTTCAAATTTGATATTTTGTAAATGTTTCCACTTTGTTTGTAATTTTTTTATGTTAATATTTTGTACTGGTAGATCCATATCTTTGAGAGTGTAAACATTATTCATTTTATAGAACACCTTCTCCGACTCACCAGCAATTTCAAAATTAACCATTCTTGTGTCTGTTCGTTTGGAAGTATCTCGATCTGTCCATCTTAAATTTAAAACTGTTTGAGGTCTGTTCTGTTGCCAGTTCTTCATCAAGAAGACTTATAGTTGAGCCTTCATCAAAAATTGCATATATCTTTTTCTCTGTCTTTTCAGTTCGTAAAATGACTGGAGCAATTTTTAGTAGAATCTCATTATATTGTTTCTTAATCGTGTGAGCTACTACTTGACTGGATGTCCCGGACTGAGAATTAGTGAAGATTTCATATCCTGGATTTTCAATATTTTTATCTTGTGTAACTCTAGTTCTTTCTTCATTTGTCAAAGTTCGTGTTGGGGAATTAAAATGAAGGAGCCTATGGTGGGTTTTCTTGCATGCTGAAATTTTGCATTCGGTTTTATTTCTACAATTCAAAATTTTATGTGATGATTTTAGACAACAGAAACACATGTAATTGCCTTTGACAAACTTCCATCGTTCATCTACGCTCATTTCCAAAAATTTGTCACATTTTTCCAAGTTACGATTTTCTTTGCATAAAGTACAGACTTTAAAATATGTCTTTCTTCCCTCGTTCTTTGTGAGTACCATTGTTCTTTTAAACCTATCATAATTCGGTGACCTGTGATTAACTGTTCCTTGAACATAACTGGCTGCCTGAGCTTTATCATAAATACAGTTCTTAAAATATTTCAAATTATAACGTCCATGGTTTCTCGCTACTTTTTCCCCCCAGGAAAGCTGCATACCATAGGGAAGTTTTTGCATCATTTCGTCCAGCAATTGGGGACAAGACAGGTAATTTTGCATATCAAGCGATTCAAAAGTAAGTACTAAATTTGTGACGGTTTCAGAGAAATATGTTAAAGCCATAAAATCATTACTTCTAACTATGGGCATCAACTTTGCTTCACTTACTAAAGTTCTTACTATTACATCTGGCCTTCCATATTTATTTTTAAGTATTTCCATGATGGATGTTGCTGCAACTGATGTGGAAATTAGTAAACCTTCTACGGATCTTCGTGAATCACCTTTCAAGCATTTTCTTAATCTACATACATTTTCTTCCTCTGATAGGTCGAGTATGTCGTGTATATATACTGACTATAAATACTGCCAATCTTTAATATTTTCGAAGAAAAAAGGTAATTATTTATCTATAGTTTGTCTTAACAGGATTTTCTCAAGTTTGTCTTCATATCTACTTTTTCCTGCATCAACTGAAATGTCTAGTTATTTATCAAGCCGACTAGTAGCTATTGATTTAAGGTAATTTTCTTGGTTCTCAAATTTATTTTCATTTTTGTTTAACCAGCAATTAACTTTTTGTATATCTTTCTCCTCATTTATAGACTCTAAATAATTGTGGCAATTTACCTCTTTAAGCTTTTCTAATTGAACTCCCAATTCACTATTTATAGAGGAACCAGTTTCACTTAATTTCAGTTTTAATTCCATTTCTATAATTTCCTTCTGTCGCTGAAATCTTTCTTCTTCTAAAGCTTGTATAGCATGTTGCTTTTGAAATCTTTCTTCTTCTAAAGCTGCTTGCTTTTGAAATCTGTCTTCTTCTAAAGCTGCTAACTTTTTCTTTGCTTCCAATTGTAAAGATAATTTTTTGTTAAGTGACAATGACGATTGTTTGTTACTAGTACCCGTTGAAGATTTGGTACGGTTTTTGTTTTTTCTTTCAGGTAAATTTTCATTTTCTGGATTTGGAAATCCTCTTTTTTTTTTTTTTATTTTACTTTTTTACGGTTCGTCGGCGTATCTGAGGCCATCTAGAACCGGTCATCGACCGTACGGTTTTTAATCGTGCGGTCTACCGACTGGGGAGTGTGAAACGGCACCTTCATCCTACGAGATATCCGATCTCATCCGGCCTGTCCGGCGTGAATAGGATGGTTTTGATGTCGATTCATTTTACACTCTTCCCTAAGACAAGAGCACGCGGTGTTTCCCAAGCGGTCACCCATCCAAGTACTAGCCGCGCTCGACACCGCTTAACTTCGGTGATCTGACGGGAACCGGTGCTTTAGGTGTCGCTAGGCCCTTGCCCTGGAAATCCTCTAAAATCTTCTAAATCGTCTATACTGTTTACTTTATCTTCCGTACTCTTTATTTTATCAGTATTTTCTATATTTATGTAGTTATTTTCAGTTTTTCTTAGCATTTTTGACAGATTATCAATTTCCGACGATTTTTCATCCATTTCTTATAACTGCTATTACTGTTTCTCCTTAGGGCTGTTCTTTATCTCGAGTGGACCACTAAATGTGATTTCTATTAACTATTTCTATATATTTCGATAGCTGAAATTACATTTACTGTTCAAAAACTATTTATTTCAAAACTATATTGACAATGACAATTAAAATCTCAATCCCAACTGGTCCCACTGTTATATACAGGGTCAATCTCCAACAGGTAGCATGGATCAGACCAATTCACAAAAAAAAACGAAAAAGATAAATTCGAAAATTACAGAATTATATCTTTACCCTCAAATATCAATAAAATTTTTGAAAGAGTAAACTTTAATCGCCTGATTAATTTCCTGGAGGTAAACAACACATTAACTGAACAGCAAAATGGGTTTCGTAGAGGTAAGTCAACAATTACTGCAATTTATCAGGCCCTTGAAACTATAATTACAACTCTTAATAGTAAGCGGACAACAGCAACATTGTGCCTAGACCTATCCAAAGCATTCGATAGTGTTGATCACAATCTACTTCTTGCAAAAATGGAGAGATATGGCATAAGGGGAAATGCATTGTTGCTATTTAAATCATATCTGTCCAACAGGAAACAGAGGGTCACGGAAACAAACCTGAAAGGGGAAAGAGTTGTCTCGGACAGCAATACCATTGCGTAGGGTATACCACAAGGGTCCATACTGGGTCCTCTTCTTTATATCTTGTACACAAATGAAATTGTCAACATTACCAATAAAAAAATCATTCTTTTCGCAGATGATATCAATGTAATTCACAGTGCAGGTAATATGGAGGATGCACTGTGGAGTTGCAGAGGACCTTAAGTGCTCTAAATGATTGGTTGACTGCAAACAACCTATTGCTTAATGTATCGAAGACTAAGCTGTTGTTCTTTGGAAACCAAAACCCTATAAATGTAACTACCGGGTATAATGATGATGTTATTGATTCAGTAGAGACCCTGCCTTTTCTGGGGATGATCATAGATAAAAAACTAGATTGGAAAGAACATATCAATCAACTAGCCTAGCTGGGAATATATCAAGATACTGCTTTGCTCTATCGGTAATAAGAAATAATGTGGGAGTCGGTGCGGCTCTGTCATCATATCATGCATTTATTCAGTCTATTAGATATGACATCTTGTTCTGGGGAAACAGTGTAACGAGCAGTAGAGTTTTTATCCTACAAAAAAGGTGCCTTAGGACAATCTATAAAATAAAACAACTTCAAACTTGTAGACCAACTTTTATAAAAAATAATATACTGTTACTATATAGTCTATATGTCTATGAATGCATAATGTTTGTTGTAAAAAATTATTCATTTTTTGAACAGTTGCAGTACGATCATAATTTTATTATGACACTACACATAAGAATATCCTAGTCGCGGAAAAACCAAATTTCACATATACACAGAGGAATTGCACTTACATGATTATTAAAATCTGGAACCGACTTCCGGAAACATTTAGATCGGATAGAAGGGGGAAAACCTAAAAACCAGACTAAAGAAATTTCTAGTTAGAAAATGCTATTATGACGTCAATGAGTACCTGAATGAGTCTGATTTTCGGGGGCTATTTTGATATTATGTAATGGATAGATTCCCTTGCTGCTTGATTTATTGCGGTCTGTTCATGGTATTTTGTATTGTGATTGAAGTTGTTTATATTGTAAAACGTGATTTCTTCTTTTTTGTGTTGTGGTAATTTATAATTTATAATTTGTATTGTGGCTGGAAATGTTGAATTAGATAATATTATTATTAAATTGTAACAAACTGTAAATTTGTGGTTTTTTAGTAAGTTTTTAGTAAGTTGTAACAGCCTAGCTATGTGTGTATCCTTATTTATAAGTAAACGACACGGTCTACACTCTTACAGAGTATGCAACGCGTCTTTCGCTGTTATAAAAAAAATTATTTATTTATTTATTTATTTATTTATTTTTTTATTTATTTTTTTTTAAATTAGAAAATTTATTTTAAATTAAATTAAAAGAAATTTAAGTGAAGCCAAAACAAAGCCAAGCTGAGGTGAGAGGCTGAGGGACCGCGTGCAAATGCCCTAGCTCTATTGCCAGAGAGTAAGGGGGGGTTTTAAATAGGGCGCCACCGTTTTGCAGCCAGGTCACTCACTCTCAGCTGGACTTCACAACACAACAAAAAAAAAATAAATATAAAAGAAACCCACAGGGGGAGCTGTATAAATAAAACCACAAAGAATTACAAATGATTGCTGGCTGTATTAAAAAATAAAAAAAATATGGGGGGTTAGTCTTAAAAATAATAAACCTGATATGAAGGCGTTCTAGATGGGCTTCTTCCGAGGGGAAGAAGACGATGGTGCGTCGTGGGACGTCAACGAGACGTCCGTAAGACGAAGACAAGGGGGGATGAAGTAGAAGAAAGATAAGAAATGAAGACAAGACGAAAGAAGAAGAAATACCCTGTTAAAAAAAGAAAGCATTAGCTGGCTTATTAATAAAAAAAATTACCTAGTTCTTTTCCCTTTTAAATTAAAATGGCAAAACCAACCAAGTGAAAATAAACAAAAGGAAAAAGGAACTATATCAAAATGTAAAGCAACTATAAAAAAGTTAAATTATAGGCAAGAATTAAATTTGAATTAAATTAAATTTGAAAAATGTCAATACAAATAATTAAAGTCACAAATCAAGTTTTGGATTAAGGTAAAAAAAATAAATTTATAAAATTATATTCAGGGACTTAATATTATAGTGATTAATTATTTTAATTAAGCTTGAAGAGCCAAAAACTTAAAATAAAATTAATTTGTCAAGCCAGCACGTACACCTATGTACTAAGGTTACATCATAAAATAAAAAAAAATCAATTATGTACACACATAAGGGAAATATATAACTATATACAATTTAGCACAAGTGATGTCAGTATATTTGTTATCCAACAGCGAACCAATCAGTAATTTATTTAAGCCAGGACATAATAAAAAAACAATTACATAATCAGGATATGCCGCTATTAAAAAGAGCAATACAAACTTAAAAATGTCCATTCAAGAACCATCTTGACAAATTGGTGGATTTACAATAATTATAATCAAATAAGGCTCCATTATACAAGATAACTAAATATAAAAATAAATATCTGGAAATACATCATCTCAAGTTTGATCAAATAATTTATTTTAATTTTGTAGATGTTAAAATGATTTAAATTGTGACAATCAATTATATTTGGTTTGATTTTAAACCACTTAAAATATTTATATTTAGGGCACACCCTGTATGGTAAGAATTAAGATACCATGTATCACTGGCTTTCAAGCAAACTTGTGCTATATAAAACAAAGAAAACGTTCCAAAATAAGCAGTAAGTTGGACCACTTTATAAAGAAAAAATTATAGTTTAAATAAAGTTAATTAAATTTCAAGGTCAAGATTAATTGAATTTAAACCAAATTAACAGTAAACAGGTAACAAGAAAAAACAAATCTTGTAGCATAGGTAAAATGGGGTCCACTTAATCGTAAAACAATAAAGAATTTTAATTACTCAGCTAACGAAGCCAATTATTGCAATATTAAAGCACATTTATCTGAACAAAGCATGTGGTGTTAAATTATAGCGATTTTGAAGCAATATACAGTGAAAAAAAATTGGAAAGAAAAATGAATTACGCTTACCTAAGGGAGCTGTAGGGTCTTTAAAATTGAAATAGGGGGTTTCAACGGTGGTGAGTGCTCCTGATGGTTAGCCCTTCACGGTCTTAGTGACCCGACTTAACTAAAAGAGAGCCCCAGATGGTGTTTTAGGAGAAAAGTTGAAAAATTGACAAAGAAACGGCATGGTATATAAAAAAAACCTACCTTCAGCGAACAACTGGTGACAAAAAAAAATCCCACGATGTGGCTTTCTGTGGCCCTGCAAACCAAAATGAATCAAGCAAAACTAAAGGGGCACAGAAAGTATCGCTTCAAGATCCAAAATCCTGGTACACAGATGGCTTGAATAGCCTTGGATCTAGAAACGCCTGCTGTCTCGTTGAACGCTGGAAGTTAAGTGAGGTCACTGAATAATTTCAGGTTAAAACTTAAAAATGTGCTGTTAACAGGATGTGAGAGAGAAGAGAAACGCCAGAAAGAGGTGGAGAGTGATAAAGCGAATTTAGGGCGACACCAACTTCCTGCAAGATCTGCCGTTCGATTCTAAAGGAGGCCGGTTCACAAACTGGCGGCGACACGGAATGAAGTCTTTAGAGCCATGCCCAGTCAATTGCAGATACTCCAAGCCAAGAGAAATGAAACAGATGCACCCAAATTCAGTTTTACATAGAAAGCCAATTCGTAAATCCTACAATTCATTAAAAATTATTTAAAGAAAATCCAAGTCCTAAGATATCCCTGCCATTCTTGGAGCAAACGGCCATTGAAGTTTGGGTTGCCTAATATTATTGCCCAAACATGTTTCAGAAGAAGAATATTAACCTAGAAAATTCATTAGTCGATTTGACAGGTTATCATAACAGAGAAATATATTAATGGGATTACCTAATGAAACACTAGAATAAGTCTCTGATAGTGTATTCCAGGGGGATATGTGATTTAAAACAGGGGGATAATGTTGCCTGTTTCATCAAAGACAACGAAAACAGAGGCCGTTGACCTTGGGTATGTACTTACTTAGGAGGTATTTGTCAGACCAAACTATTAAAACTGTTAAGGAACTTATTTATGAAGAGTATACAGGGAACCAAACGTCGTTCTAAAAGGCAAGGTAAGTATTTACTTTATACAGGGAACCAAACATTGTTTTAAAAGGCAAAATTCAATTTTTTTTAAACGACACAATACAAGTCAGGCATGTGATATAAGGCATTAGATAATAAAAGTTCATTTGTGACAAAATCGGATTGTCGGATGTTATTGTATTACTATTAAGTACAATTTATGCATGGACCTATTATTGAATAAATAAATAAATAAATAAAAATATAAAAAGCAGATTCAAAGTAATAATGTAAAATGTAAACTGCTCGAAAAGTTACAGATAGGGAAAGATAGATGTCAAAATCTTAAAGTTTTATGGATTTTATTACATTTCTTTAAAGAAGCCAGCATTCTAACAACAAATATTTACCACCGAATTAAAGAACTTTACTTAGGGAGATATTTTTAGCGGATTAAAGTTCAAAAATTAAAATTATTTAAAATATAGTAAAACTTCTGTTTGCAACCGCCTCTATAAAGTGACCACCTGCGCTAAACAACCGGTTATGAATTTCCCATATTAAAAAATTGAAATCCCATTATTTTATACTTCTTTTTACCGACCCATCTGTTAAACGACCGCGGGCACTCATCATCGGAATTTAGTAAACATTAATGCTAAAAACACTCTCCATTAGGGGCAGTATAACCCGACCCGACAGTTCTTAAGAAATATAGGTACACACACTAATTACTTTATTTCAGGCGGATCTATTTAATTTGCTTTAAAGGTTGATAAATCGGTTTTTAATACTAGTTTTGTTTTGAACATTTTGTATGTACCTTGGGACTAACGTAAATATTTGAAGATGGCGGGAAGAAGGAAATGTCCTCCTTTAGGCGAAAAAATTGAAATAATCGAGAAAAGTGAAAAAACTGGTTTAAGTACCAGGAAATTGACTAAGAAATTTAAAATGGGTAAGACCCAAGTTGCTATCTTGCTTCAAAATATAGCAGAAGTTAGAAATTTCAACAAGGTGGCAACGTTGAACAAAAAAGAAAATTTCCCAAATTTGAAGGACTGACAGTGGACCCAGTTGCTTTTATCTAGTTTTATAAGGCGCGAGACAAGCACTTACCAATATCCGGTCCCATAATTCAAGCAAAATCCCTCGAATCTGCCCAATGTCTAGGACTAGATAACTTCAAGGCATCGAATGGATGTTTAGAAAAATTCCGTCTATCGTCAGCACGATATTACCTTTATGAAAATATGTGGCGAATCAGCCGATATCAAATATCAAAGACGTAACTGCTTGGAAAGAATTGCTATTAACCATTTTAAAGGATCATGCTCCAAGGGACGTAGTTACTGCAGATAAGACAGGTCTCTACCATCGTGCATTGGTATCACCAAAATATTCATCTAGAGTATAATAAGCTTTTTCTAATTTTGTCTCGAAAAATAGATATTTCGAACGCGCTAGCGAGTTCGAAATATATCCATTTCGAACTCCGAATTTTATTTTTTAAAAGTTGGCATTGGTTATATTTAAATGTTTTATTCTGTTGACGTCTGACGTTTCCTGTTATTGTTATCCATGAGAAAAGAAAGTTTTCGGGATTTCTCTGGTAAAAGTTGATTTATCGTTTTATTAGCAATATCCCTTAACTCAGGGGGAGTTAAACTTAGATTATTATTATTTATTGTCAAGGCTACTATGATAAAAAGAAATTTAGAGTATTACCAACATAGAATTTAGACACACAAATTTACAAAATTTGAAGGGTTGATTTTCTTTTTAAATATGTATTTTCTTATTGAAAAAAATACAAAATAGAAAAAATAGTATAAAGTACGTGTTTTATAAAGCAGTTAGAGCACTTGTCCCGTTAAAAAACTCGCCGCAAGCGGCTCGTTTTTTAACATGGACGCGTGCTATAAGATGATGCTTTATAAAACATGTACTTTAATATACTATTTTCCAATAATATATTTTTAACATTTTTTTTAAACATTTTAAAATTTGACATTTTCTTAATAAAAACTGGAAGAAAATTAAAAATTTTTTTAGAATAAAAAATTATGGATGAAAGACTTGAAGAAGGAATAGGTAAACATATATTAAAGGTTTCTCTTGTATTATAAGTATGTAAATTAATACTATTTCTATGCTTTTTATGAATTAAACAAACTGTTTCCAATATAAAAATTTGTAGTTAGTGTTAAAATTTTTTGTCAGATAAATAGAGTTTTACAAGAATCTCTTGATCTAGCTTTGCACAAATATCTGATAGCTCTTTTTTGTAAAATAAAAATTGAATTTAGAAGATATTGGCTTGAATTTTCCCAGAAACAAATTCCATATCTCAAAAGAGATTCTATTAAAGCAAAATAAACATTTCGAAGAACCGCCATATTCATTTCATGAGAAAGTACTCTCAGGGCATAACATTCTGAAGCTAAGTTTCCAAATAACTTTTTGATATGTTCATTAAAAGAAAGATTTTGAGTAATATAGATTCATAAAAATTTTATAAATTTGGGGTTATTAATTATTAGATTGTCAAAAATTATATTATTAAGTGTGCACTTAAAAGTTAATATATTTATTTTAGTTATATTAAATGAGAGTAGATTAGAGTCACACCACTTTTTAACATTTATTAAATCTTCATTAATTACTTTAATTGATTCATTACAATATTTACTATGCCAAAGTATTGTTGTATCATCAGCACATATGGTAAATTTACCATTTACAAAAATTGCCGCAAGGTCATTTATATATATTAAAAATAGTAATGGACCAAGAACTGAACCTTGAGGTACTCCACAATCAATTTGATTACTTTTTGATTTCTTACCATTTATCAATACTAATTGAGATCTTTCAGATAAATATGATTTAAACCATTTAAACGATATACCTCTAAAGCCATAAAGCTCAAGCTTCTTTAATAATATATCATGGTTAATACAATCAAAAGCTTTAGAAATATCACAAAATATTGCTGCAGCAAAATCTCCTTCATTTAATTTAAAATAAAGATGTTCAAGAAATGAAAAAATAGCATCACTAGTGTTTTTATTTTTTTGAAAAATGCAAATTGGTTTGTATTTAAAATAGTGTTTTATTTAAAAAAGAAATCATTCTATTTTTAACAAGTTTTTCAATAATTTTAGAAGTGTTGGAAGTAAAGAAATTGGTCGAAAATTAGAAGCAGATTCACAATCACCTCCTTTATGAATTGGAATAACAATAGCTGATTTAAGGCATTGTGGAAATATTCCATTTTCAAAAGAAACATTTATTGCCTTCGCTAAAGCTTCTAAAGCAGGAATAGACAATTATTGTGAAACAATTTCTATTGATAAATTATCCCATCCAGCAGAATTTTTATTTTTTATTTCCAAAATGATTAATTTTATTTCTTGAACATCGGTTGGACTAAAGAAAAATGTATCCTTAATTTTAAAATTCTTCATGTACGAAAGTGGATCAATGCATGGATCAATATTTTTAGACAGATCTAAAGCAATCGAACAGTAAAAATCGTTCAGCTCGTCAGAAGATAATGAGGTATTTATAGGTATTATGTTGTTTTTCCCTCTCAAATCATTAATAATTTTTCAACATTCTTTTCGTGGATTTAATGATTTACTAATACGATTATCAAAATAATTTTCCTTGGCTTTTTTAATTAGTTTTCTATAAATGTTTTTATAAATATTAAAATATGAAATGAATGAATTGTTTAATGGAAAATTTTTTTTAATATAATGAAGTGAACGTAAATTCATAGAACTTATTTTTATACCCTTTGAAATCCAACATTTTCTATTATTTTTTTTAATAATTGTAATTGGAAAAGCTTTAGTAAATGTGTCTAAAATTGTGGCATGAAAATAACTTAAGGGCTCTTTATGAAGGAAAATACTATCCCATGAATAATTTTTTATAGCATTATTAAATTTGTTAAAATTATTTTTACTGTAAATGCGTCCTTTATGTTTATTTTTCTCTACTTTCCCTATCTCACCTTTAAATTCACATAATATGGCTTCATGGTCCGATAAAAAATTATTTATTACTTCACATTTAACATTATTTTTATTAGAACAAACAGTCAATTATAGAAGATGAATATTTAGAAAATCTTGTTGGTGAATTAACATGCATTTTAAGATTAAATGATAGTAGTAAATTTTTCAAATTTATAGTGTAACAGCTATTTAAATCTTCAAAATTAATATTAAAATCTCCACACAGACTACAATATGATAAGGGGGGAAGGTGTAATAAAAGATTTTTAAGTCATATAAGAAAAATGTTAGTATTAGATAACGGTGAACGGTATAAACAAATTATATATAAATTGCTTTTTTTGGAGAATATTATAGAAAATTCAAAATCTATTTCAACCAAGAAACAATCAAATTTAGTCACATTAGAAAATTCCATATATTTAATAGATTCTCTTTTAATAAAAATCATTGTGCCGCCATGTAAAGAACTAGCTCTACAAAATTTAGAAACAACAATATATAATTTGGCATAAAAACAGGTTCTTGGATATTTAACCAGTGTTCTGTTAATATAACTAAATCTGGGAAGTTATGATTATTTAAAAATAAATATAGTTCATTAATTTTATTTCTAAGAGATTGTATATTTAGTAATATCAAGGAAAAGTTACTTTCTGAAGAGTTTTGTCTAAAAAAAAAAAGATCCAATGAAACATTTGACTGTTTATTACTTATTAAAACATTGATTTTTGGAAAAACATTCATATTAGGTTTTATAAATGAGAGCGTGTTAAAATTTGTTTTATTAAAACTTACTACTTTGCTAAAATATTAATTAAAAAATTATTCTTTAAATTTATATAATTGAAATAATCAATGTTTATAAATGAAATTGAATTCTCAACACAATTATTTATGTTTTCTAAAAATGTATTAAGAATGAGATTAAAGCAAGGAATAATATTTTGTTTATATTTAGAAATTATTGGTCAGGACAAAAAAATAAAATTTGTATTTAACGATAATTTAATATTATCCCATATGTTTTTGATATCTGGAATTTGTTGATTTTTAAAATCATTAGAACCTGCTATAACAACAACAAAATCATTTTGATTAAAGTTTTTTACAGACACATTAATATCTTTAATAATGTTATTGAAAAAAGCTCCTGGTTTAATTATCGTTTTTACTTTAAAATTTTTAAATTTTGAATTTAGCTTAAGATGATCTTGAATATACCTGCCATAATCATCACATAAAATTAATAATTTTCTTTTATTATCGGACTTAAATCGATTTTTCGTATTTATTCCATCCTTGGTATAATTTTTTTCTACAGGTTTATTGGACAAACTTTCTATTTTATTGGAGATATTCTCTAAATCTGGTTTGACTGATTAAATAATATGTATTGCATTTCATTGTTTGGTACTTCGTTTATCTTCTTTTTAATTATCCTTGAATTAACATTTGAAACAGCATCTTCTTCATTATTTCTATTTTTGATTATTTTCTCTGGATTAATGGTAGATTTTATATTAACTAATAGTAATTTTATAAAATCTAATTGCTCTTGAATATCTTGAATTTTACAAGTAATTAAATCAATATTACCATTTTTCTTCAAAATTTCATTACAAGTACTGCAAAACCAATGTGCAATATTTTGAACCTTCTTGAGTAGATCAAATTCACATTTTGTTAGGTTAGCACATGACATATGAAATGTTTTGTTACAGAGACCATTACATGTTAGGCTATAATGGTTACTTTTAATAATCTTATTACAAACAGAACACACTGGATTATTGCCTAAAATTTTTTGATTATCTCTGAGCTTAGCGTGAATATTTTTTGAATTTATGATTGATTTAGAATCCTTAGTTGAATTTACTCCTTTATCTTCTAATGAAGTAGAAATACCTGCTGATTTTAAATCCTGACTTAGAATTTTGAATGTTTTAACATAATCCTGAAACTTATTATCTTGTGGGTATTTTAGAGGCAAGTACTCATCTTCACTGTCCAAAGTTTGGGCATTATTTCCTTTTGCTTGTTCCAATTTTGTTGTATTCTTCCCTTCAATCGATTCTGGTGTTTTTACCTTTATATTTTTTGACACTGCATTTTTGACATTTTTTGCTGTTTTAGTACCACTATTTTTTCTTAAGTTAAGAACCATATCCAACAGCTACTCCAATATATGTTGTAAAGGGATAATTTAATTGTACTTTTATATAAATTTTAAATTAAAATTATAAATATATAATAGAATATCGTTAAAAAATGTATAACAAATGTAAAGGTGTTAATTGTCAACTTTTGACATAGACCAAATATTTCTTAATTGCTATTAAAATGTAAATCTAAATTTTATAAAATTAAAATAAAAAATATGAAGCAATCATTAATTTCTGAATATTAAGAAAAAAAAACGGAATTTCAAAGCAAACATACAGTACATTGTATAACATATACATATGTTAGTATGCACGTGCAGTATATATTATACATATTGGTTAATTGGCTTCATCTCATTAATTGTTAGTAACGATAAATTTAAACAAAAATATTTAAAATTATTTACAGGTATGTAGATACTTATTAGTAAAGAAACTACGAGGTGTGTAGTTCGCGAACAAACTAGTTCAAAAGATCGAATCTGATAACTGAACTAAAAGATTCAGTAATTCTTTAAAGATTGAATCAACGCGAACTAAAGCCTTGTATTATACGCAAAACGCGAACGAGAGCGAAACGACCGTAAAGCAGATCCTGAACTACCCGGAGCCTGGAGACCGACCGATGGCGCAAGTTTGAGAGACTTTTTTAATATATTAACAATTTTGGCAAGCCTACAAATATTTTTCAATTGATATTAAAATGTGAATCGGAATTTTATAAAAATAAAATAAAAAATATGAAGCAATCACAAGTTTTAAAAAATAAGAATTTCAAAGCAAATATATTGTATTATATAACATACTAATTAGGAAAATATTTCCTAGCCATCTGATTTAAAACCTTATACTATAAGGCCGTATTTGGCTAACACAGTTAGCGCTACAATACTAACTGTGTTAGCCAAATACGGCCTTATAGTATAAGGTTTTAAATCAGATGGCTAGGAAATATTTTCCTAATTAGTATGTTATATTTATCTACTCCATCTGACAAGTAAAGGATTTTTTAAAGATTTTTAATATTGTATTATATATTATTATAACATATGGGTAAATTGGCTTCATCTCATTTAAATTTAGTTCTGATAAAACAAAAATATTTAAAATTATTTAAATATGTGTAGATACTTTTTAATAAACAAACACTGTAAACTGCAGACCAGTTGTTTTAATTTTTCTCTGTTAACCGACCAACATTAGAATATTTCCCCAAGAGCATAATGCAATATTAATTGTAAGTTTCCGAAATGACGACTTTATGTGTTTTATATTCTTTAATGTAAATTATTTCAATATTTACTGACTTGTTTCCGTTGTCAATATCCAGGTTTGATTCAGTAAACCAAGAGAATCGAAAATACATTCGCTTTAATTGTCAAATGGACGCTATTGTACATACTTGGATGTTTAACCTACAATATTTTTTTTTATCGACAGAAGGCCGGTGGCGTTCGGAAAAATTTTGATAATGGCTTACGATAGTGGTATAGTTTTAGACAATCGGAACACTCTAGTACAGAAAATATTATAAAGACTGAAATATTTGCACTTATTAAAAAACAAATTAGATGGTAATAAAGGAGGGACTGGTAAAGTATTTTACCGGTCCTCCTTCTTCACTTTCCGGTCTAAACCGGTAAAATAATATTTTCCGGTTAAAAAATTATCTACAAAGTGTTTGCTTTCTGTCGATTGAAAAAAAAAGGTTTTTTTTTTAAGTTTTCCAAAAATGACACCTATGAAAATTTTTACCCTAAAAGTGTGATGCCAACTACGTTCTTGGTTTCCTTGGCGATGCACAAGAATAATTCTAATATGAGTTCCTTACTTCATATGGACAGTGTAATGGCTAAATGGCGCCACCAAGTTCACTAGGCAATTGACCATCAGTGAGTCAATGCCGAAGGTGCCATTGATCCATTTATGTTTAGATTAGGAATGTGTTGTTTAATGTATAGTATTATATTATTGATAACATGAACGGTAATTGACCGAGGACAACTACTTGAAAGGTTGTTCCTCGTACATTGTAACATTGTATATATATGAGAATTAAAGTCTGATTAAATATAGTATTTATAATGTAGAACTAGATACTGTCGTTTTCTTATCTTATCCCGAATACATTGTTACACAACGAACCAAGAACATTACAGGGCGATCCTGCCAGTCGATTCTATGCCAGTCGTACCAAAGTTAAAGTAATTACAGTGTGGTACAAAGTTATTGCAGTGTGGAATAATGAGATCATCTTAAACAAAGGAGGAAGTCATCATTAGCCAAGCAGGCAATAGCGGAGGCACTTCAAATGGCGTGCAAAATGGTGCAGTAGCAGTGACTTGGAAAGAGGCTTTGGGAATAGTAGCCTTTGTAGCAGTAATACTCATAATGGTGGCATATGCAGTGCATAAATTCAAAAAGCATATAGAGAAGAAAATACAACAAGAAATCATAAGAGGCCAACAACTCATCTGAAAGCCCAAGTGTGCAAAATTAGCTCCAAGACGAGACGATTAAAAGGTTAGATACTAATTAATATAAACATTTTTTTTTTGGGGATTATAATTAGTTAATGGATAGCATACTAGCACAGTGCGACGAATTTTACAAAATTTGTATTAAATTTTACGAAAATTTACACCGAGAACCCAAAGAGCGTCGCGAAAATTTAATTAGAATAAATAAGTTATATAGTGACTTAGAAATATTAGATAACAAATTAGGTTGGCTAAAAAATGAGATCAACACTGATCAAGACGAGCCCAAGTTAGGAGAATATTTTCTAAGAATAAGCAAGTATTTAGAAAAATCTAGGGAAATTATTGTAGCGCGACGAGAAATCGCAGATCAAATTAGTAAAAATAGTAAAATAGACATAATGACCGAAAAATTTGATATTAGGGTCGCAGCGTCCTTGTTACCCTCTATGGACGGTACCGAGGAAGCTACAAAACAGCTTATTTATGCTATCGAGTTATACAGTGAAATGCTGGATAACAATGGAAAAGTATTCTTAATAAAATATATATTAAAAGTTAAAATTACTCAAACCGCGAAAATAAGGTTACAAAAGGAGTATGACAGTGTAAAAAATTTATCAATTGATATTACCAAACATTTAATTGCTAAAAAATCAACAGCCGTTTTGTCAACACAGTTGCATAGTACAAAACAAAATAATAAAAGTATAGAAGATTATGCTAAAATAATAGAGCATAAACAAACACAACAGTAGAGGTCAAGGTCGAGAGAATTTTACGCGACGAGCGTATGTTGTAAACAATGAACGTGACACGAGTAAACAGTTTTTTCGTGTCTAGGTGTGGATGACAACAAAATAGGTAGTAGTTATAATATAAACGCATTAAATTATATATACGTAAAATATGGAGTGAATGAGTTAAAATTTTTGCTAGATAAAGGGGCTAGTATAAGTTGTATTTTTGCTGATTATATGGAAAGATGTCAAATAGACACATCTAATAAAATAAAAATTAAAGGTATTACGGGATCTACATTTTCAAGGAGAATAGCTAATATTTTATTTTCTATTAATAACGAAAAATTTAAACATAAATTTTGTGTCGTTGATAAATTCGACTCTAGTATACATGGTGTATTAGGGTCAGATTTTTTAATCAAAACGGGAGCAATAATAAATTATGAAGATTTCACAGTATCATTTTATAACGAGGACAGAAAAATTCAAACATCATTGCAATCTAATAGCGATGATTATACGATTATACCACCCCGGTGTGAAGTAATAAAATATTGTTATACCGAAAGCACCGATGAATGTGTAATTTTGAATGAAGAATTGTGTGAAGGAGTGATTGTGGCCAGTATTATAGTAAAACCCGAGAAAAATTTTATACCAGTAAAAATATTAAACGTAAACGAACGAGAAGTCAGGTTAAAAAATTTTCAACCAAAAACAGAAAACTCGTCATCTTTTAGGATATGTAGTTTTAAGGATGAATGTATATCTGCAAATCGTGTAGAAAAGGTTTTGGAATTGGTAAATGCTCAGTCAACAAGTAGGGAAGAAAAAACTTCTATTGAAAAAATTTGTGCGACATACGCTGTTGTTTTTCAATTAGAAGGAGATGCTTCAACAGTAACTAATTTATACCGTCAAAAAATTCACTTAAAACATGACGTCAGTCTAGTGTATGTAAAGCCATACCGGTTACCACATGCACAGAAAAGTGAGATAAATAAACAAATCGATCCAAAATGACATATGCGAAAGAGCAGTTTCAGAATGGAATTCACCATTACTTATAGTGCCCAAAAAGGCAGATCATAATGGGGTAAAAAAGTTAAGGGTAGTTTTGGATTATCGCTTACTAAACAAGCAGATAAAGGATGAGAAGTGGCCTTAGCCTAATATCACGGAAATTTTAGATTCATTATCCGGATCCCAATATTTTTCTCATCTAGATCTAGCTCAGGGGTACTACCAATTAGAATTAGACCCTAAGAGCAGGCCTTGTACCGCATTTTCAACGGACAATGGGCAATTTCAGCTTAAACGTTTGCCTATGGGGTTAAAAATTAGTCCAAGTGCATTTTCTCGATTAATGACAATAGCTATGTCAGTATTAAATAGTGACTCGTGTTTTGTTTATTTAGATGATTTAATTGTATTTGGAAATTCACTACAAAATCATAATATAAATTTAGTAAAAGTTTTGGAAAGACTTAGGAAAGTAAATTTAAAACTTAACCCGAGTAAATATGAATTTTTAAAAAAGGAAATTTTATATCTAGGACACGTTATTTCGGCGAAAGGTATATCACCAGATCCAGAAAATACTGTAGCAATGTCAATCTACACAAAGCCTAAGAGTACAGATGAAGTGAAACGATTTGTAGCTTTCGCGAATTACTATAGGAAATTTATAAAAAATTTTGCCGCGTTAGCTCAACCTCTCAATAATTTAACTAGGAAAGGAAAAGCTTTCGTGTGGGACGACGAATGCGAAAAGTCATTTGAAAGACTAAAACAAGCATTAGTCGACCCACCAGTTTTACAATATCCAGATTTTTCAGCCGAGAATGAATTTATACTCAGAACGGATGCAAGTGGTACAGGATTAGGGATAGTTTTGTCAAACTCCGATGACCGTCCTGTCGCTTTTGCATCAAGAAGTTTAAATAAGGCAGAAAGAAATTATTGTACTATCGAAAAAGAACTTTTAGCCATAGTATGGGCAGTGAAACATTTTAGGCCATATTTATTTGGCAAGAAATTTAAAATACTAACGGATCACAGACCGTTAATATATTTATTTAATATGACAAATCCCTCAAGTAGACTCACAAAATTCAGGTTAATTTTGGAAGAGTATGACTTTACAATACATTACGTAAAAGGCTCGGATAATGTAACAGCTGACGCGTTATCACGAGTAAGCATGAATGTGAAAGACTTAAAAGAAATGAGCGCAAAAGTAAGTGAAAGTATAAATGTTATGACGCGTGCTCAAGCTAGGAATAGACAAACAGGAGTTAGGAGAAGCGATACTGACACCGATAGGATTGATCACCCTATAGTAGTGGAAGTACTAAAGCGCCCAAGTGACACAGTTGAGTTAAGACTGATGTCAGATTCAGAGTTTAAAAATGCTAAATTCCTAGGAGAATGTAAACAGTACTATAAAAATTTCGTTTATGATGTGAATTAACAAATAATTTTTTTTAGACCAGACTTACCGATCAGTGTAATTGACTTAGGTACATCACTGAGGCGTTTGGGAAAAATATGCGCAGAAAATAATGTTCCGGAACTGTATGTTATTAAAAATGCGAAAAGTACTGAAATTTTAGGAAAAATAGGAGAACTTAAAAAATTAATGACAGAAATAAAATTAAAACTAAATGTTGTTAGAAATGTACCGCATATAGATGATAGGGAACTAAGGCAGTTGATTCTTATTGATTATCATACATTACCAACTGGAGGACACGCTGGTGTCCAGCGTATGTATAATAATATAAAGAGACAATATTTTTGGCCAGGGTTAAAAAACGATGAGATAAAGTTTATTAGGAAATGTGATGATTGTCAGCGACATAAGCATTCGAAATGTGTAAAGCAGCCAATGGTTGTAACCACTACGGCGACTTCAGCATTTCAAAAAGTTTTTTTAGATCTAGTAGGACCACTTCCGGTCGATATATATAGTAATAAATATATTCTAACATTACAATGCGATCTTACAAAGTATGTCGAATGTTATGCTACACCAGATAAAGAATCAGAGACTGTTGCAAAATCTTTCGTAAACAATTTTGTTTTGAGGTATGGTATACCAAAGGAAATAGTAACAGATCAGGGAACGGAATTTTTGTCAGAAATTTTTAAAAATTCATGCAAATTGTTAAATATTAAACAGTTAAATTCAACGGCTTACCATCACGAGACGTTAGGAGCGTTAGAAAATTCGCATAAAAACTTAGGTTCGTATCTACGAATGAAATTGTCGAGAGAAACCGATAATTGGACCGATTGGGTTCCTTTTTGGTGTTTTTCGTACAATAACACAGTAAATACGTCAACACGTTACACACCTTTCGAACTTGTTTTTGGAAAACCGAGTATAATTCCATCAAATATTGGCAATTCCATTGACCCAGTATATAATTTTGATAAATATCCAGTAGAATTAAAATTCAGATTACAAACAGCATGGAATGATGCAAGAAATAACTTGCTAGTATCAAAAGCAAAGCAAAAACAGATATTCGATAGAAATTGTAAACATGTTAGTTATAATAAGGGAGCATTAGTTTTACTAAAAAACTCAAGTCAAGATAATAAGTTAGAACCATTGTATAAAAGTCCTTATACAGTATTAAAAGATAGGAATACAAATTTAGTTATATGTATAAATAATAAACTTAGGGAAGTACACAAAAATTTAATTAAACCGTACTATAAGCAACATTGTTTATAAATCCTATATTATTATTAAGTAACAATATTATTATGCAAACATATGTATTATAAAAACATAACACATTACAGAAACGTGTGTTAGTTAAATAAATCAAGGAAAAAGAAAATATTTTAACAAAAACATTTTCTTTTAATTCTCCCAGGGAGGTGTAATGGCTAAATGGCGCCACCAAGTTCACTAGGCAATTGACCATCAGTGAGTCAATGCCGAAGGTGCCATTGATCCATTTATGTTTAGATTAGGAATGTGTTGTTTAATGTATAGTATTATATTATTGATAACATGAACGTTAATTGACCGAGGACAACTACTTGAAAGGTTGTTCCTCGTACATTGTAACATTGTATATATATGAGAATTAAAGACTGATTAAATATAGTATTTATAATGTAGAACTAGATACTGTCGTTTTCTTATCTTATCCTGACTACATTGTTACACAACGAACCAAGAACATTACAACAGTACAAAGTTACAAAATTTTAATAAATTATACAGGGTAGCTAACAAGTTATAATCGAAAATGTGCAGGGACATTTTTTTAAGTGTCTCACCTTATTGGCGATTTTCCTGCTAACTACAATGAAAAACAAACCACACATTTCTCAATGATTTTCGACAAAGAAGCCGAATTTAATGTCAAAGAATTTATAGGTTCTCAAATTTGACAGATAAGGCGCCATTTTGAATGTTTTTAAATGGCAACCCTCATAAATAACCAGACCAGTAAATTGCACTGAGCGATCCAATTTCAAAAATCTATAGTTGTTACTATTTGTTTTCAGCCGTTTCAGAAATACGGGGGTGCCTATTTTGCCTTCATCGATTTTGTCTTTTAAGCGTCTCACACCTTCAATAAATAGACGTTCTAAGCTAAACACCTTAATTTTTTTCACAGTTACATAATTGCCCGTTACCAAGCTATCTACGCTATAATCAAATCCGACAGATGTCAAAAAGTGACAGATACGAGGCCATATTTTTTTAAATGGCAACCCCCATAAATAACCACACGAGTGAATTGCATTTGGCGGTCAGATTTTAAAAACCTAGGTTATTAATATTTATTTTCAGCTGTTTCGGGAATACGGGGGTTCCTAATTTGCCTTCATCGGTTTTGTCTTTTTAGTCTCTCGCCCCTTTAATAAATAGCTGCATGCTGCATTCTAAGCCGAACAGCTTAACTTTTTTCACAGTTACATAATGTCACTGTGAAACAAATTAAGGTGCTCAGCTCAGAAGGTCTTATTATTAAATGGGTGGGACACTTAAAAGACAAAATCGATGAAGGCAAATTAGGAACCCCCGTATTTCTGAAACGGCTGAAAATAAATATCAGCAACTATAGGTTTTTGAAATCGGATCGCCAAATGCAATTCACTTGTGTGACTATTTACGAGGGTTGCCCTTTAAAAAAAAAATCAATATGGCGTCGTATCTGTCACTTTTTAACATCTGTCGGATTTGATTATAGCGTAGATGGCTTGGTCACGGAGAATTATGTAACTGTGAAAAAAATTAAGGTGTTCTGCTTAGAAGGTCTATTTATTAAAGGGGTGAGACACTTAAAAGACAAAATCGATTAAGGCAAATTAGGAACTCCTGTATTTCCGAAATGGCTAAAAATAAATATTAACAACCATAAGTTTTTAAAATCGGATCACCAAGCACAATTTACTCGTGTGGTTATTTATGAGGGTTGCCATTTAAAAAAATTGAAAATGGCGTCGTATCTGTCAAATTTGTTAACCTATATATTTTCTGACTTTAAATTGAGCTTCTTAGTCGAAAATCATTGAGAAATGTGTGGTTTGTTTTTTAATATAGTCAGCAGGAAAATCGCCAATCGGGTGAGACACTTAAAAAAATGTCCCTGTACATCTTCAGGTGTGTCTTTGAGATCCGATATCATTGTTAGGTTACACTGGTCGACACGATTTTTGTAACACAGTCTAGCCCATTATTTTCACAATGCCTTTTTAATAATAAAAAAATATTTACAACGCCCTAATAGATTGTTTTATATTGGCAGTAAATTTTTATGAGGAGTAATTTAAAAGCGGTGCATTTTAAAACAGAAAGATAACCTACAATGGATTGTTTATAACATCTCTTATTCAGTCTTCTTTTGAGTTTAAAATTAAGTGGTTCTGGGTAGTTAAGAAAGTTAACTATTTCAACGACGAAAATGTCAAGTGAATCGCGCCGCACTTGCAAAATTTCTCCTGACAAGTTTTTTGATATTAGTGGAGAATTTCTGGTAAAGTTACAAGCCAGGCCATTTTCTGAAAATGTGAATAGAGCCTGTTTCATGTATTTTGGTGTTCTTAATGGAGATCACCCCATGTATGTAGTGGATGAAAGGCAAAAGAAATAGTATGCCTTTTGCAGTTCAAATGGTATGGCGAGAACCCACCAATCATTTTGACGATTGCTGTTTTTGCATGACAATGTCAAAGAAGGTTATGCCAAAAAAGAAAATAGCAGGATCGAATATTAGAATTTTCTTTCTGCCATACGATTTCTTTCCTACAATGCAGACATAGCAGTAACGACTGCAACTTTAGATTGGCAAGATATTGTTTTCGGAGATCATGGATATAGTAACGCATTGTTACAATTTCCCTAAATATTCTTGGGTGCCAGTATTCACCTTAAGATCACCTAAAATAAACTGCGACAGTAAAGTAAAATCCTGAAGGTGCCACTTTAGTTTTATTTTACTGAAGAGCCTCTAAATGATGTAGTTTTTGGCCTCAGAACAAAAAAAAAACTAGGAAAAAAACACTTATGTCACAATTGGTATACATAAGCTTCTTATAAGCTCTCATACACTCAAGTCCCTCAAAGTCACTCTATTTAAAATAAAAGCCAAATTTTCGCAGGGGCCAATACAAATATTTATTCTTAAAGTGGTGTTAATGCCTTGGCTACTTGGATTTGTAAATGCAAGCTCCTGTTACTTTGGTGGACAATAGATACTTAAAGTTAAAAGATAGTTAAGTGAAATGTAATAACAAAATGGTAGATTTAAGTTTGACATAAAAGTTCTGAAGGTTTAAGTTACAAATTTATCATTAAAAGAAAGCAAAAGTCAAACCCTGTTTGACAGGGTCTTGCACAAGACGGCAACTGTCAGACCTACACCATAAAAAATGACTGTTTAGTCTGATCTGGCAGCCACATAGACCTACATCCAGGAGATTGCCTCAGACTTCGAATTCCCGCAAGGTCTGTGCAAGAACCTCTTACAACCAACTAAATTTACCCTAAGAGCATTCTTAAAGTACAATACAAAATCTTACGAGTATCTGTGGTTACTCGATAAGCATACTAACCACTCGGGCGTAGATAAGTTAAAATGTTAAAGTCACAAGTGTTACATTTAGAAGAAACAAATGGCCTTTAGCCGGGAAACAAAAATATTTACTTTATAATAATACATTGTAACTATATTTACAACGAAATTAGCTGTAACAGACTACCTAACGTTTTAAACTACTAGAGACTCTTGTGACGTCTTAACGCTATGTCGACATACGCTACACGTTTACAATGCACAAGCTCTGTACATAACATGGGTGCAAAACTATACCAAAACACTGTATATCGAACAATAAGCAAATGCAAAATATTAAGACTTTAGGTTGACTACTTTTTAAAGAGAAATGATCACAGGGTAATGATACTTAGCTGCAACTTTACGTGCTACCCATATTTCCTGAAGACTCGATCTTCAGTAAAACACCCATGGTCTTCCAAACAACTAACGTGGATACAGCTACACTGCTAGTCTCCAAAA
Source organism: Polydrusus tereticollis (assembly GCA_963920685.1). Lineage (NCBI taxonomy): Eukaryota > Metazoa > Arthropoda > Insecta > Coleoptera > Curculionidae > Polydrusus > Polydrusus tereticollis. The sequence continues at coordinate 87,092,305 of OY987333.1, read as the reverse complement.
ATTCCAATAATACCTGGCAACCGATACGTCCTGAGTCAAGGCGACTCCAATAAGAGAACTAGTACTCCAGATGAAGCTTTTAGCCCCTATCAAAAAAAAAAAACCTCAAATAACTAACAAGGGTTCCAATTTACCAAATGGCGTCTATGACCGCTTGTTGAAGTTGATGGCAAAACATTTTAAATCGGCATTTCACCCAAAGAATAGGCAAACTACACAGCCATATCCTTTTTTAATACATTTGTGGATGTTTTATTGGCACCACATGGCCTTCCCTGCCCAAGAAAACTAGAATTCGGGAGCTACATCCACAAACGTGCTTTCTCTTCAAGTCCATTTTCGAAAGGGGGATGTCATTTCGTCTCCAACGTCCATAGTTACCAAAACAAAACGTCGACAAATCAAGCTCGTCTGAGGTCAACCCTATCTATGAAAACTAACCTCTTTTAATAACAAAACTTTGACAAACCGCGTCAACCACTAAAATATGCCTAAATTAACCCAAGATCTTTAAATTAACCAGAGGTGATCGTGAAAATGCACAGAACTGTCAGTCTGACACTGACCTATTATCGATTTTCTTAAAAACAGCTGATTTACCACAGCCAAGACATTTAACCTACATCTTAAATATAAAGTTGAGAAATTATTATCTACTCTTGATAACTTGAATTGACTAATTACGAATCAATTAAAACAAGGATTTGAAATAAAACTTGTCCACAAGTTGTATAAAACAAAGAACAGAAGAAATCAATCCACTTGGCTATGTCTTACAAAATACAAAACATTCCTGGAATATAAACATCAACTAAGGTTTCAAACTAAACATAGTGAACTATTGACTATCAACAAGTAATTAAATTATTAATTAATGTCTAAGGTGAGAGTCTACATAGGCATTTTAACGATTTAAAACCGAAAACTTAACATAGATAACCAAACTTATTAAATGCAATTTTCGAACTGTAACAGCATCATTAGGCATCTCAGAAAAACATTGTACCGAACCCACTTTTACTCTAGGCCCCAGTTCTAGTGAGCCACATTTGATTATTCAGAGTGAGTTAAATGATTTAGTACGTGATTTGTGGTTGTCGAATCAACAGTCATAACTTCTTGGTTTCCGTCTTAAAAAGTGTAATTTACTAGTCAAAGAAATAAAAATTAGGACTTTTAGGAAAAGAAATGCTACGATTTCTGCATTTAAGAATATAGACAATTTTATTCTGAGCGTGTACTGATATCCATGGTTTTATGCAGGAACTGAATATCCATCACTCTACTTGTGAGTGGCGCTTGTTCATAGGCTCATCGAAAGCTGTATGGAAAGCATAATGGAAATTTGAAGCTATCTATACCACTTCCCCATTCAGTCACAATGAAGGAAACCTATAAAAATATGCACATTCTTTTATATAAGATAAACTACAACCGGTTCAAATGTCAGATATGTGAGGATTTAAAAGCTATAGCAATTTTAGTGGAACTTCAGGAAGGATTTACAAAAAAATGCTGTTTTCTTTGTCAGTCCTGCAGTAAATGAACATTATACTATTGGAAATTTGATCGGAAAGGAGTGAATCTCAACCGGCATCTCAATATGTTAAGTATGTGCCCCTCGTAGACCCAAAAAATTTTCTTTTGCCTTAGAACTTGGAACTCATTTGTATACAGGGTGGCCCACTCTCAACGCAGGCTTCCAAAGCATCTAAACTACTCAACTTTTTAATATTTTTTAATAACAGAGTCATAGGGAGGCATTAGGCCTACAATTTAAATGATTTTAAATTATACAGGGTCTCCCAAATAGCCAGGGCATATCAAACATACTTTTTTCTAAACGGAACACCCTATATCTTACATTACTTTTGAATTCTACATAAAATTACAATTATTTTTTAGTATGTGCACTATAAGTCTAAACTTAATAGTTTCTAAGATATCGAGTTATGAAAAATGACATTTTTGAACTTTGACAGCATTTAGCTTTCTAACGATAAGCCATATAGCAAAACGGCTTACATGTCCTTATCTTACTTTTTTATTATCTTTCCAAAAATGCAAACTTCCGGTTAAACCGGAAGTACTATATTTCCGGCTTTTGAGCTACATCCGGTTTAACCGGAAGTTGACACTTTTAGAAAGATAGTAGAGAAGTAAGATCATAACATGCAAGCCGTTTTGCTCTAAGAAAGCTAGAATCTGTCAAAATTTAAAAATGTCATTTTTCAAAAGTCGATATCTCAGAAACTATTAAGTTTCGACTTATAATGCACTTACTAAAAAATAATTGTTATTTTATGTAGACTCCAAAAATGTTGTAAGATATAGGGTGTTCCATTTAAAAAAATATAACTTTGCTATGGATCTTGTTTTTGGGACATCCGGTACCTATATTTCAAAAAAATTTTAAACTGTAGGCCTAATGTCTCCCTATGACCCTGTTTTTGAAGAATAATAAAAAGTTGAGTAGTTTAGATGCTATGAAATCCTGCGCGGAGAGTAGGCCACCCAGTATATAGTAAGGGGATTTTTATGCAATGATATGGATGTAAACTACGAACAACTAATTATTAATGAATTCTTAGACTCCTACAAATCGCTTGGTTGTCGAGTGTCATTAAAAATTCACTTTCTCCATTCCCATTTAAAATTTTTTCCTGCGAATTTCGGCGCTGTCATCAATGAGCAGGGTGAAAGGTTTCATCAAGACATCATGATAATGGAAGTTCGGTACCTAGGATGGACATGATGGGTGATTACTGTTGGTTCTTGCAGACAGAAGATGTGACCTCCCATAAAAGGAGAAAATATAATTAGTGTGCTTAAAATAAATACTTTTAATGTTTGCTTTTTCCTTAGATGTTAACTTAATATAAATTATAAATATAGTTGATATACAGGGTTAAAAGACTTTTCATTGAAAATATTAAATGGTGCCGTTCTATATGTGGTTTGTTTAATGTATCAAGAAAGCCTTACGTGTTACAACATTGTTTTTGACCAAACAAAAAAAAATTGTCGCCCAGTGTTATTATATGAACTACTAGTATTATTTTGACCACCCTTCTACGCTGGCGTATACTAATACTAACCGGACACTCTATATATTGGTCCCAAAAGCAAAAACAGTATATGCTATTAAGCTATTATCTAATCTAAAAAACACAATTTCAATTTAACACTGGTACCACACTTACAACGCACAATTTATGTTATAAACTCTTTTACGCCATTACTATTTTGTTTGGTATGCTGTCCAGATGTTTAATGTGTGAATTAAATTAATATAAAATCGTGTTAATTAATAAAAATATTAACTTATTTACTTTTCACTATGGTTTTGACGCAAGATATAAATATACAAATGTATTTACCACATTTTATTTCAAGCAGTAAGATTTTGTTGCGCAAGCTATACATTCACTTTTATTATTTTCGCCAGTTGGTTTGATTTTTTAAGCTAAAATAATTTCCACTTATCTATAAACTAAAATATTGGTAATATAGTATAATAATATATTAATTATAAGCTTTATAAAGCACCTCCTTCTTAACGCACGTCTCCATGGGCGCTAATACGCTTTATGGAACATGCTGTATACGAAAATTTCACTCACGACCTGCTCCAACATTTATTAATTTTCAGGGGTATCAAACTAGTAAATTTAATTTTTTACATATTATAAACAACGTGAAATTTACGAAAGTAATATCCGGAGATCTAGCTGGCAAAAATAGCAGACCGTAAGCAATAGCTCTTTCCCCAAAAATTGTTGTAAAAAAATATGCTTGCACTTTCCTGGTATTTACTTTATGCAGGGCAGCTATTCTGTTGAAACCAGATATTATTGTGTAATTGATAGTCTGACACTACTACTCTAGTTCTCGAAATTACTTGATTGGTGAGCATTGTGAGGTATCTCTGCACTGCTAACGTGTACTATACAAAAAGGATAAATATGGCGATATTGTAAAAGTAAGTACTGCTGCTTTACAACTTTTTTTTTAAGATACATTTCTTGTCATAAATACCACACCACGCATTAAACCCCAATCTGGTTTATAATCTGCTTGAGATCGCAGTTCTGGACTTTCAATAGTTGAAAAATAAGGGTCTTTCGCGATTTAACAACAGAAAATTAATTCCTGAATCTAGGTCCGTCAGTTCCAATATTAATATTAAAATTTTTAGGAATCTATTTCTATACCAAATACAAAATTTCAATCTTCATGGGATAGTCGCCCTCTTGCAGTTTCTGACTATAGTCGGTTTTAGCGAAGATATTTACTTTTTCGTAGATAATGAATATGAGCGGTAGATTTTCGACTTCTTATGTATTTTTCTGTTAGCTACTCTGGTTAAAGCCAATCGATTTTCAACAAAATATTCCTGAATATAAGCATCAAAATTAAGGTTTTCCTTTTCATGCCTAAGACCTAGGCTTTTCAAAATTTCGATAGTTTATTAAACCAAAATCAAAATTTTTATTTGGTACCTGCAAAATGCAGCCATCTAGGATGGATGTGCACGTCATACAACCCTATGATTAAACCCACAAGTTAACTCTAGACGCTAACTTCAAAATGACCTGTTTTCCTTCGGCTGTTGTCATCGACACGGTACGTTAAAAGTTAACTTCTGTATTTAATCATAGGGCTGATTATCTGTTAACAAGCTTTGAAAAATACCTGACATTTGGCTAATTCCTATCAGAAAAATTTCCAGAATTTGTATCTGATGGCACAGTTGAGTTTCTATTGCTTCTAATATATCATCAAATCGTATCTAAATTTTTCTTCGTTAAAAACATTCGCCGGTATTTTATTTTTAGACGAAAATTAGGTACATTTTAAATAAATAGCTAGCCTGACGAAAAAATAAAGGTATCACGTTTACTGCAATCTGTAAAATTTTGCAAAACAATATATGTTGACAGCAATGGCCTACTTTTTTTTAAAGCTAAAATTTAACTTTTCGTCTTTATTAAATTACTTAAAAACAAAAATACCTTTATAAAAATATTATTCCAAATATTTTTATTTAATTTTAAAGGGAGTTGATTTGGATTATATGATGCGACGTTGCCAAATTTATTCAGAAATAAATATTTAGCTTTTTTAAAAAGTAGTTAGTGTTTCTTTCAAAGTGGGATATAAAAAACAGTTTTATAAACACGAGAAATTCAATATGGCGTTCATAAAAATAGAAAAATGATGATTTTTCCATGCAGCCAAAATGTCAAAACCTAAATTTAAGCCAACACTGATTTTCTGCATAAAAAGTTGCTCTAACAACTATTTTGCAGAAATGAAAAGGTTTTGAAAAATAAACATAAAATCTACTCAAAAATGTACATTTTTAGATTTTCCAAAATAACTGAAAAACTTAAATAATTTTACGAAGATTGCTGAACTTACAGTAAAATTGTTTTAACCTTTCCCCATTTAACCGTTTATGTAACGGTTATGCTGAAATTACATACAAAAATAGGTATATAAGTCACAATTTAAAAATACCTACTAAGGGTGTATTAGAAAGGTGTTTCCCTTCGACAGCACCCGAACTACAAGGAATATAAAAATAAGTTCTGTATACAATTAGTTTGATTTACTAAAATACATTTTCCCAAAAAAGTTATTACATAATAATATGTTTGTTTGTTTAATAAAATACCCTGTATATTTTTCGTGATTTGATTCAGAAAAGAAATCCCTTTATATCCATCTTAGTTATTTTAATTTGCGTACTGCATTGCCAATTAATTTTTTTCTGATATTTAGGAAATTTTCAGCGACTGCATTTAAGTTAGGTATAAAACATTTTAACAATAAGTACCTTCAAACACGCGATATACACCCATATTACTGTTCTTCAGATTTATAATACTTAGTGTAAGCAAAAAATGAAGATTAACCTCAAGGTTTCTATCAAAAAATGTAGATCAATATAATTTCCTATTATGCCGGCATATACGTACATTTAGCGACTATCTGTGTTGATAGCTAACTTTTCGCATGAAAAAAGGGTTACTAACAGTGGCGTAGCCACAAGGGGGCGCAGGGCGGCGATCGCCCTCCCCCCGCCCCTCTTGGCCTGGCGCCCCTTTACTACTTAAAAAATAATTCTTAAAAAACAATATCGGTCTTATTTTATTTTTAGTAAAGAAGAGCGGTCGCAATAAACTTAATAAAACCGATTTTGAGAGCGTCCCATCATATTTAATTTATTTCTTTTTATGTAGCGTATTTTAACTTCATTTGGGGCCAGACCCCTGTTTTCTAGAGAGCATAAAAAGGTGAATTCCTACGAAATTTGGGCGTGGCCCCAAAAATTTTTTGTCTGCGGCGCTTTACCTCCACAATCTGCGCCCCTACGATAGTTCGCCCGTCCCGCCCCAAAATCCTGGCTACGCCACTAGCTACTAATTATTGTAATAGTAAAATATGTATCTGTTAACTGATCTATTTCTATGAAACAAAGCCTCATTACTAAGTATAACAATCTCGAAAAACTCAGGTTCCTGCTGGAGCATATCTTGTGCCAACTGATGAAAAGACTCTCCTCTCTGCGGATCTGTTTCCTACAGTAACTGAATATGATAAGGAGTAAAGTGTTAGCTCTGCAGCATTTTTGTCACTGCACGAAAGTATATTACCAAGTTGCCTAGTATTCTTGTGAGGGATTTCAACTACTCTTAAAGTTGCTACAATTCACTCACATAATAACTTGCTGGTTTGATTCGTTCTTATTTCTCGTAATCAATATGTCCTGTTGTATCAAATCTTTATTTTAATCGTTTCAACGCGGTTGGACGAGAATGTCTTCTTTGCGGGTATTGTTTCTAGAAGCTAAAAAATGAATTTCGTTTACCTGCTTCCTAAGCAATGTGTCATATCAATAAACGCGAGAAATGGTTTTATAGGTAAATTAATCTATTTTTCATGCGCTCCACCTGGGACTAATATAGCAAAACATAAGGTTTCGATATAGCCTCAAGCAACATCGCAGCGATCTATTTCTTTGAATGCGCTTTTTAATTTAGTAATAAATTATATGGAAATCAGGCGAAAAATGGTTGACGGATAAGGAAAAAATAGGCACGACCGACAAGGGATAAATATAATAATATGCAGGATCGGATATTTATATTAACAATAATAATTCCTTTATTTCAGATCGTGATTGCAAAGAAGTATATAAAATAAAATACCGTCATAAAAAATATACTAATATCGATCCTATATTATATTACTTACTACTACTACCGTAAAAATAATTTAAACTATACGGTTCTAAACTAATAAGTAATTCATGGTAGAGGACATTAACGTCTTACTTGTTTTATTTCACAATTTAATTCAGTTTGACACGTGTTTCATCAACCCTTTCGGATCATTATCGAAGGAATATAAGATAATACTAAATTCTACATGTCATTAAAATAAAATTAGACAAATCAGTTATATAATAAGCAATTTTTTAATTTCCCTTTCAAACAATTTTTGTGGCTCGATTGTTTTGATTGTGTTTGGTAAAGAGTTGAAGAGTTTTAAGCACATGTAATGTGGTGATTGACAACTTGTTTCATACCGTTATTTGCCAATATTTTGATAAGTTTCTGCACAATCGTGCAGCCTGTTTCGTCCATATTATAAATATTTTTCCGTTGAAATTTGTACCTATAGAAAACATTGGTTGAGGTGTCAAAAAATGTACGAACATTTTCAACATTAAAATTTATTGCCCGAGCAAGACTATAGTGGCCACAGCGGGTCAGGTTTCTTTTGAGAAATACGGTAAGCCAGTCCTCACTTGCCATTTTGCAAGTATCTCACGTCTTGAGATATTTTAGTTTATTGGCAACAGCATACTGATAAGAAAGCCATCTCACTTCCTCGACTGATAGACCACAATACAACAAGCACGTTGGTCGCCGCGCTTAAGTTTACATTGAAGAGCGTGCATGCGCGAATGACTGTTAATATGACTTTGCGTGGGCGCACGTTATTTATTTCGGTTTAACATTCAATCAGAATGGACGTGGCAGATGCTGTGCTGTGTGTCTGTGGGTCATATGAAGAAGGATGAGAAGACGGAGGCACAAATATAAAGGCTTTCTATTACCTTTATGTTACCTTATATCCGAAGCATAGAGATTATGATGACAAATTCTTTAATTACTTGAGAAGAATGTCACTTAAATATATGGTGAATCTTTTAAATATAATTAAAGACGACCTAATAGCTGATAAACACGCAATAAGGTATTGCATTTCACCACAAGGAAAACTCTTCGTTACTTTAAGATAAGTTCGTTTAAATTATTAGCAATTATAAACCTAAAGCCGAGAGACGCGCATGCCAATTGAACGGTCCAATATCAATGTACGGTATTTCAATTCTCATTTCGACGTGCGTTTACGCGCGGAAATAATATTTTGCGTCGTTACCACGGTGACGGGCGTATACGCGCGTCTCTGAACGGTAAATAGAACATCTTTGTATCTAAGGCTGGTTTGCACATGGACGCCCACGTCTGTGCGTTCACGCACGTCGGTTGCCGCTCTTGCGTTCATATATACGAACGTACACGCTTGAATGACTGTTCAGATGACTTTGCGTACCCGCGCGTTATTTTAATCAAATTTTTAAATTCAATGACAATAAAGATTATGATGACAAATTATTTAATTACTTTAGAATGTGAATTAAATATTATGTGAATATGTTAAATATAATTATAGACGATTTAAAAACCTAGAAAAACTTGTAGTTACTTTAAGGTAAGTTTGTTTAAATTATTATTAATTATAAACCAAACACTGTGGGACGCTCGCGTCAATTGAACGTCCATGTGGAACCCGCCTAACTCTACTTCTTGTTCAGCAGTAAATGCCTTATTATGGGGATACTTATTCAACTTGTGGTTGTTGGTCGTTTCGTAAAACTTTAACAAAACCATATAGCGACCCGTGATATAACCCATATTGTCTTGATGCAGCTCTTATAGCCATATTTTCATTTATAACTTTATCGGCAGCTTCAACATACACTTCCCGAGGAATTTGCCCCCTATTTCTTTTTCTCGCTCTTGGTTTTATATTGTGATACCTTTAATTAAAAAAGACATTAGTAAGGCTCAAACAATTCACTTTGGGTCAATTGTAACACGTTACAATTGCCACCTTTTTTTATGTTACAAGTGACACAAAGGGACACATATAATTTATTTATATTATTAAACTATATAAACTAATACATAAAGCCAGGGTCGTACCAACCCGGGGGTGCCAGAGGTGTGGGGCACATGGGCGTCAAGTCAAGGGGGTGGCGACAGCCGCCCGGTAAAAGGAAATAAATTTAAAACTAATTTATTAGTAAAATAATCTATATAAAAATATTATAATTATACTAAGTAACTACTTAGAGTTAAAAATGCATTTTACAAGTATAACTGGAAATAAACGAAACAACATTGGTTTTTAAAACGCTACTCCACGTCGCAACCAGTTCGGAAATACATTGGTCGTTTTTCTCTTGAGACATTTTAACCCATCATCCCATCAAATCACGTCGCATTGCCTCGATGCGGGCGGTTTTTGTCCGGTTGCAAGGAAATACTGGCCGCAAGCGGGCATACAAGGCGTGCAGGGCACGCAGGCGCCCTTTTTAAGGGGCGCTCAAATTATAAATTACCAGTTAAATATTACATATTATATAATATTCATACCAGAAATAACAGCAAAAGAATATTTTTTGTCCTTACTTACCTATAAACAAATCACTGGCAACAAGCGAGAGCGGCATGCAACCATGTACGAATTACAGGAACTTCCCCAAATTATTCGGGGATGTCCCTGTAATCTGTGCATGACATCGTATCGATCGGTTTTTGGCGGAACGGCGTTTTACTACTTGTGTGCATAATATTAGTATTTTCTCCGCTGTTTAGTGTTTTTTTGTTAAACTGCTACAATATTATTTGATATCTTGATTGATATTACTTAATGATAAGAGGTTTTGTCTGCTGTCTGCAATGGTAAGTAACGTAATTTATCAAAAGTACTTAGCACAAATATACTTCTGACCGTTATATACACTGCTACATACTAATTTGTAATATAACTACTTTATTTTAAAAGTCTCTTGTAAACCTTTTAATGACTACTGTAAACACGAAAAAGGCCCAAGATCATAAAATAATTTCATTTATTAGTAGTTATGTTGCGACCGCAGATGATAATAATAATACAAATCTGAGTATTTAATAAAACGTTTATACAATTTGTTTCATAAGAGTTCTATAAGATATGCCACAGATTTACTAATATAATTGTTATATGTTATTTACGACTATTTTAAAATATAAGGAAGGAGAGTCGTTTTTTTGTATTAAGTGTATAATCTTGAAATATATAAAATTTGCAGAGCGCTTTCGGCCTTAGGCCATCTTCAGTGCTTCCTAAAAGCGAGGAAAATCCAATTTGTAAAATTTATTTCTAAAATTAGTTTAAGATGTCGTTTTTTAGAAAATTGATTTAAATTCTAGTTATTTACCTATTTTATTTGTTGAAAAATTTGTTCTGAGAAGTACTAAGAAATGTATTTTTTGGTTTTTACTCACTTTGTCAGGAAACAGGAAACTTCATTAACAAAATTAAACAAGTGGGCCCTCATCAGCACAATGTAAAACTAATTAGTAAAACAAATAACATGTAAATTTGTAAAAGGACGAACTACTGGGACGAACCACTTTTGAATTTATTTAATTAACCATCGTTTTTTATTTAATTTCCATAATTAGATTTTTATTACACGTGGAACGTGTTCTTGAGTCAAAGTTTGATGGTTATCTAAATTGTAGGACTAAATCTGTCTTGTCATTGAACTGACATTGTTGACGTTGTTGAGATTAAATAGCGGGTAATTTGAAAATTGTCAAGGATAGAGAATATTGAAATTTATTTTATTTTAATTCAAAAGGCGTCTGTGTAAAGGAATGTAACTTCTATTTAGATTGACTTGTGTATTTAAACAAAGGGAATTGTCTAGTAATTCTTTATTAATCTCGATGTCCTCCATAAAATCGAGTCTGTTGAAATTTTTGGAAGATATATCATGAATAATCTTTGAATTGGAGGAAGGACTGAAAGTATGATTAGAAATTTTGAGGTGTTGGCCAAAAGCAGAAGAGGATCTCGAAAGGTGTTCTTTTATACGAGTCCTTAATGGTCTACAGGTGCGACCAATATAGGTGCTGTTGCAAGAATTACAATTTAATTTGAAGATACCACTCTTAGAAAGATGTTCGATTTTATCCTTGGAATTTACAATGTGTGTTGCTAAACTGTTTTTGGTTTTGAAAGAAACAATGAGATTAGGTATTGATTGTGTAAGTATTTGTTTGATGTTAGAATTTGTGTTTTGATCGAGGAACGGTATAGCAACATATTATTTTTTATCGATCATAATGGGAGGAGGGTATAACTCGTTTCTAATTCTTCTGCATTTTGTTTTAGAGATCAAGGAATCTATCATACTTGGGTCGTAGTTAATATTGAAAGCTATTTGTTTTAATATATTTACTTCTTTTTGGTAATTTTCTTTTGTCATGGGAATGTAAAGAAGTATATTTATGTAACAGTGAAAAGATGCTAATTTATGTTGTTGAGGATAATTTGAATTGTAAGGAATGACATGGTCAGTTTGTGTTGGTTTCCTGTAGATTTGAAATTGTAAGTTGTTATTGGATTTTTTTATGGTATTCAAAAACAAACAACGAAGGAGCCTTAGAATTACTTAATAAACTTAATAACATACACCCCAATATATCCTTCACCCTTGAGACAGAAAACAAAAAACAATCAATTTTTTAGACCTTATCATAAAAAAATCCAATAACAACTTACAATTTCAAATCTACAGGAAACCAACTCAAACTGACCATGTCATTCCTTACAATTCAAATCATCCTCAACAACATAAATTAGCATCTTTTCACTGTTACATAAATAGACTTCTTAACATTCCCATGACAAAAGAAAATTACCAAAAAGAAGTAAATATATTAAAACAAATAGCTTTCAATAATAACTACGACCCAAGTATGATAGATTCCTTGATCTCTAAAACAAAATGCAGAAGAATTAGAAACGAGTTATACCCTCCTCCCATTATGATCGATAAAAAATATGTTGCTATACCGTTCCTCGATCAAAACACAAATTCTAACATCAAACAAATACTTACACAATCAATACCTAATCTCATTGTTTCTTTCAAAACCAAAAACAGTTTAGCAACACACATTGTAAATTCCAAGGATAAAATCGAACATCTTTCTAAGAGTGGTATCTACAAATTAAATTGTAATTCTTGCAACAGCACCTATATTGGTCGCACCTGTAGACCATTAAGGACTCGTATAAAAGAACACCTTTCGAGATCCTCTTCTGCTTTTGGCCAACACCTCAAAATTTCTAATCATACTTTCAGTCCTTCCTCCAATTCAAAGATTATTCATGATATATCTTCCAAAAATTTCAACAGACTCGATTTTATGGAGGACATAGAGATTAATAAAGAATTACTAAACAATTCCCTTTGTTTAAATACACAAGTCAATCTAAATAGAAGTTACATTCCTTTACACAGACGCCTTTTGAATTAAAATAAAATAAATTTCAATATTCTCTATCCTTGACAATTTTCAAATTACCCGCTATTTAATCTCAACAACGTCAACAATGTCAGTTCAATGACAAGACAGATTTAGTCCTACAATTTAGATAACCATCAAACTTTGACTCAAGAACACGTTCCACGTGTAATAGAAATCTAATTATGGAAATTAAATAAAAAACGATGGTTAATTAAATAAATTCAAAAGTGGTTCGTCCCAGTAGTTCGTCCTTTTACAAATTTACATGTTATTTGTTTTACTAATTAGTTTTACATTGTGCTGATGAGGGCCCACTTGTTTAATTTTGTTAATGAAGTTTCCTGTTTCCTGACAAAGTGAGTAAAAACCAAAAAATACATTTCTTAGTACTTCTCAGAACAAATTTTTCAACAAATAAAATAGGTAAATAACTAGAATTTAAATCAATTTTCTAAAAAACGACATCTTAAACTAATTTTAGAAATAAATTTTACAAATTGGATTTTCCTCGCTTTTAGGAAGCACTGAAGATGGCCTAAGGCCGAAAGCGCTCTGCAAATTTTATATATTTCAAGATTATACACTTAATACAAAAAAACGACTCTCCTTCCTTATCTTTTCAAAAAGTGTACACAGCCGTACCTGATCTATTTTAAAATAGTTTTATTACAATTTATTAAAAGTTTTTTAACTCATAAAACAACATTTATGATATTATTACTACAATAATAATAAAATTGTTGTAAAACGGAGTTCAAAATATTTTATAATAACCAATCTGTATCGACTTAGATATTTTTATTTTACGTGGTTACACTTTGGTTTTCTAGTCATCATAAATAAAATAATGTAATTGTATGAAGTCCCGGGATAACATTAATTTAGAAAATCGTGATCCAAATAGTATCTTACCAATGGCGGCATTTAAAACTAGTAGTTTAGGTTTATACTTGAAACAGGCGTCATGTAGAATGCTCCTACGGACAAATTTCCTTGTCACGCCACTTTTTTTGATAGTATATATTATGCATATTTGTGGATAGATTTTTATGCGCTTTTATTTTATTAATTATTTGTAATTTGATCAAATGCTAATTTTCTCAGAAATTTATCAGACAATATCATATGAAGTTTAATATCAATGCTGTTTATGTCCAATGCTATTGCTAATTCGTTTTTTCTCATAAAAGTGTTTATTTGATGAAAAATGTGATTATTTTATTTGGCCTGTTTTGTTTCGACAACATGGCCGACCTATATCTCCTAAATGTAGTTCGTGAAACATGGCGTTAAACAATAAATCGTTGTTATCGCTTAAAAAACTCTTATACAATTCAACCGATATATATAAAACAATTATGATTAGGGTGTTATATTATGGTCTTTAATAAGACCAAATTATTTTATTATGTATTACAACATAGAAAAAATTGTGAGATTATTTTGGTACTTGCTATGTTGTCATATTAGGTATTTGCAATATCAATAACTACGTCCAAATTTAATAAATTTTTGGAGGCTACCTCTCCCTCCCTAAAAACTGTAGTCTTTATAATATAGATACATCAAATAACACATTCTAAATCTATTCAAATACTTATTTTTTTACTTAACAAGTTATGAATTTTAAATATAAAGTGGAACAAACGTTTTACCACCTATTGTTTTTTGATGTAAGTTCTATTATGCAAATTCTTAATTATGTATTATACAACTACACTGTGATCTCGGGTCCTGCGTGACACTGTAATTAACTGTTTACAAAGCTAATTGAGACGGGCAAAAAACATTTGGTAACTCTGCTTTGAAAATATTAAAAGACCCGCCTTGGTGAAGTGTCGTTGCTTTTTCATCTTTTAATAAGTCAAAAGTGACCCATTTTCGGTAAAGCGAGTCCACATGTGAGGAAGATTGCAGCGGAATGAAGACGAAAATGAATTAGGGATTTCCTGACATTTTTGCGGAACGTCCTAATGTGTACTCTCGGATGACAGATCTCTGATAACCTATAAATTTAATAAATAGTGATTTATCCTGAATTTATAGATAATATTGTCAACGATATTGATATCTGTGACAGTGATTCGTCTTTATTATTGTTATCTGCCTTACTAATAAAATATGTAGGTACACAATCTTTTTTTTTTTTGAAAAACTTTATTTCTATTTAAATAATTTCAAATTACAATTATTTTAAGTTATAAACTCTCTAAACAGTGCTTGCAGATAGCTCTGGCCCCGAGAGTTATTGTACATTTATCAACAGGATGGATTGCTTTTATAACTAATTACAATATTTTTCTATGTATACCTAGATATAGTTTTAATTTAATTACAAATGACTCGAAGTTATGCATGTTTTTTAAATCATCAGGAAGTCGGTTATAGCACTTTGAAGCATTAGTGATAGGATTATTCAATTAATTTTCGTATAAAAATATTTATCGACCAAAAGTTCTGAAACTGTATAAGCTAGCACATAATTGAATCTGAGAAAAAGAGAGCACCATATAATAATATTATAATAAAAAATAAAGAATAAGAAACAATAACGATTTGATTTAACCCTTCGTTGCAATGGATGTTTATAAAGAAAAACAAATAAACAACAAAAATGTGTCATTCCGCTGAAATTTTCCGCAATTTTGGATTGAAATGAACGTTTTTCCGAACCTTTGCGGAATAACGCGGAACTGTCATTTATCCAATATGGCCGACTATTGGCCAATCAGAATGCTTTAATTCATTCCGTCCATCCGTGTTCCGCACATAAATCCGCACATTAGGACTAACCATTATAGACGTTTAGGAGGAGTATTTTGAGTTCCTGTCTATTTTTCGTCCATCTTAACTAACTTCGTATAAAGTTTACAACGGCACTGATTCCATTTGCCGATCTATATAAGATCTCGATAAGAATATAACAACATACAGGGTGTTCATTTGAAAACTTCCCACCACGGATTTATCGAAAACCACCGGTTAAAAGAAAAAACGCCGAGACACGTCAAAAGACTTGCCAAAGGGGACAACTTTTAACCGAAAACTACTTCACCCCCTTTTACCCTCTGCCCCCCGGGGTCATCCTCTTAAAAATTTGAAATGACAAGGGGTATCAAGTAATAGCTTGTTTGAAAGGTTCTTCAAAGTGCTTTATTTTGACGTTTGATTTTTTAAAATCGGTCGATTCGTTTTCGAGAAAATTAGAAAAATCTTTATTTATCTTAATTTGTTCAGATAGAAAAAAAAACACACGAAAATATCACTTTTTATTTCAATAAGTGTTCAAAAACCAACATAAACAGCAATTCGGAAGATTAGACGTGGCAGCAACCAAATAACAACCCGACTTTTTTTCAGCCATCTATTTATAAACACAGATAACATGGGCGAATTGTATTTATTCTTATACCTGTTTAGTTTTTTATAGTTGCTAAAGAAAAGAAAGAATTTAATTTGCTGTCAGTTACCTTTGTGATAATCTTGGGATAGTGAAAATTAATTTATTGATTCAGATTTTACTTCCAAAATGGTTTACACACTAGCCGAAAGAGTGGAAATGATTCTAATTTATGGTGCCCAAAATCAATGTGCTCGGCAAACTTCCGCCACATTTAACGCCAGACATCCGGAAAAGATAACTTCGCATAGGTATGTTTTGGATCTTGTTACTAAATTTACTCAAACTGGATCTGTTGCAAATAAAAAACGTAATCATCGTAGAGTTTTGGATGAAGCCGTTCAAGTTGAAGTTTTGGGTCATTTTGGCATAAATCCTAATACTTCATTACGCAAAATTGTTGATGCAACTGGTATATATATATATATATATAAATTTCATCCATTCAAAATGAAAATATTGCAAGAGTTAACCGAAGATGATTTCGATAGGCGAGTTGAGTTTTGTGAACAAATGACTGCAGCGATTAATGATAATACCATTCATGTAAAGAATATCTGCTTCAGTGATGAATGCACATTTTATCTAAATGGATTTGTTAATAAGCATAACTGCAGGTATTGGAGCAATGAAAATCCTCATGCTTTTGTAGAAGGGCATACTCAGTACCCCCAAAAAATTAATGTATGGGCAGGCATTTTAGGAAACAAAGTGATTGGGCCATTGTTTATTAATGGAAATTTAAATGGAGGCATTTATTTAGATATGTTGGAAAATACCATCAATCCGCTTATCACTGAAACCATTGAAAACCAAATCGAAGACGATGGAAACCCTATACTTGATGAGGCTGAAATATATTTCCAGCAAGACGGCGCTCCTCCTCACTATGTTCTTCCGGTTCGGCAATGGCTAGACGACGAGTTTTCAGATAAATGGATAGGGCGAAGAGGGCCTATAGAATGGCCTGCTAGTTCTCCTGACTTGACGCCATTAGACTTTTTCTATGGGGCCATTTGAAATATATTGTGTTCACTCCCCAACCTGAAAGTTTGGATAAACTTCGTCAACGCATCATCGAAAGCTGCCATGAGCTCCCACAACATGTTTTTGAAAATGTACGTCAGAAACTTGAACATCGCCTATATCATTGTTTGGCCAATAACGGGCAACATTTTAAACACTTATTTAAATAAAAAGTGATATTTTTGTGTGATATTTTTTCTATCTGAACAAATTAAGATAAATAAAGATTTTTCTAATTTTCTCGAAAGCGAATCGACCGATTTTAAAAAATCAAATGTCAAAATAAAACACTTTGAAAGGCCTTTGAAACAAGCTATTACTTGATACCCCTTGTCATTTAAAATTTTTAAGGGGATGACCCCGGGGGGCAGAGGGTAAAAGGGGGTGAAGTAGTTTTCGGTTAAAAAGTTGTCCCCTTTGGCAAATCTTTTGACGTGTCTCGGCGTTTTTTCTTTCGATAAATCCGTGGTGGGAAGTTTTCAAATCAACACCCTGTAGTTTAAAATATAGATTCCATGCAAGATCTTTTTTATATTAGATTTACATTTTCACAATATATTATTTATTATTGATCTCAATTTAAGTTTAAGTACACTTTAGGAATTTATTTTTAATCCGACAACAACGCATACCAGGCCTGCCGTCCTTCTTCGTAGTTGCAGATAGTGGCGTAAGATAGCGTGACAGTTCATTTATTGGATACAATATTAAGTAGATAATAAAATAATTTTGTTGTAAAAGGCTCAGTTAAGGGATCTTACCCGACACTATTACTATATAGATATTTTGATAACCAATTCTATATAATACTTTTATCTTACAATCAATCCAATTGTCGTATTAAAGTGTAGCACTGTCTACTTTTAATCAGGTTATTTATTTGTTGCGCTGTATTAAGCAGTGTTTTTGGATCCTTCGGGAGTATGTCTGGTATCCTTACATTAAAAATATTAAATAATTCTTTCAATGCTGAATGACTAACTTTGAATGTAGTGGCCCAGGTTCTCATGGCATTATTTACTTTAATATTATTATTTATTTCAGTTAACTCTAAGCATGTCTCTTCTTCATCACTTGATTCCGTAAGGGTAGCTGGCGAATATTCGCTGAATTCTTGTTCATTTTCATATTGTTCTTCAGACGATGTACTTACCACTATATCGTTGACTTGAAATTGAAGCAGCTACAGCTTTGTCTCATGTGTTTAAATTTATTTTTTTTTTGTATTTAGCCTTAACTTTCTTTTTAAAGTACCTACCCACTTCGTTTCACTTTTTTCCAATTGGAAATCGCCCGATCGCCTGACATTTTCTAACATGCAAAATAAAAGTTACCCTTAAGAACGTGAAAAGTTTGGTTAGTCCGATTAATATAATATAAGGATACCTAAATAATAATTTTGCATTTTTAAAAACATTTTTATTTTTTAAATGCTTTTTAAAAATTTTATTAACTTTTATTTAGGAACCATTATAAAATACCTTTATAAGAGTAACCGTAGCAACTAAATTGTTATCAAGACTAAACTATTTTATGAATAAGTCTCTGTCACTGCTATACGAATTGGTTATAAAGCTTTAATGATTATAGATTCGATATTTGTATAACTGTTTTATACTATTTCTAAATATACTTATACAAATTAACTATAAAATAAATTTGTCTTAAGCACAAATAATCGTATAAGGTTTGTTATCTAAATATTTCCAAGCTAGTTTGTCTCTCTGCTTTTAAAACTGTTTTAACAATTAGTCTTAGCGAAACCTATAGAACAAACAAATAAAATTCATTTGTTTATACGGCAAATTAGTGTTTATGGCGAGTGTTAAACGATCATTCAGCGTCTCTAACAGCGCTTATATATCGGATATATAACATTTTATTCTAATAGTGAAATTCATGTGCTACTTGGGATAGAGAAGGTCAATAAATAATTTTTAATAATTTTGACTTTTAAAGATTATGAAAGGTTTTTTTTTGCCATTATTATAGGCGTTTTAATTTAAATTTTGTAGAACCTGAAAAGAAAAAAGATGTCAGGTGCAGCATTTCTTTACAGGAGGCAACAAAAATTGGAAGAAAGAAAAAAATTATATTGCAATATATTTTTGAGAATGATCTCATATCGACGTTCCAAATGTTACCATAGCTTTAAGAATAATACTTACGTAGCCAGTTTCAGTTGCATCTGGTGAGAGGTCCTTTAGTAAGTTAAAAATAATAAAAAATTATTTAAGGTCCACAGTGGCACGACAAAGACTCAGTAATTGAGCAATTATTTTAATCGAGCATGAAATACTGGATTCAATAAACATGCACCAAACTATATCAGAGTTTGCGGCACTTAAAGCAAGAAAAGTTCAGTTTCTATAACTTTTTTGTGGATTAACGTATTTCATGTGTTTATATATTACTATGAGTTATTAGTTTATTAGAACTTTTAGTTTATGTTACCTATAATCTATGTACGTATTTTAAAAAGGATGTTTTACTTACATACGTTAAAAAATATATTTAAATTAGAAAATAGGGCGCCAAGAATTTGATTGCACGCGGGCTCCCAAAGCTCAAGCAGCGCCCCTGCCCTGAGCCTATACATACACGCACCGGGATCATTTGCACTATATTAATTTTGAACGTGTCAATCTCAACAACTGAAAAACAAAGCTTTTGGTCTCTAATTTTTGTGTTCGATATTGTGATTGCTGGCTGGCCAATAAAAATATTTCCCAGCTGGGTAAACTTGATGACATTTTTCCTTTTACTTGATTAATAATTGAAATTATATATTTATGGTGTTAAAATAAAATCGATTTGGAACGTTTTTTTGCAAAATTCGATCTTCATCGAGAAACAACTTAACTTACATTGCCCCTTTTTTGTTCAGTTCTTTACGAAAAGTATGTCAAATGTAGACGAATCGTTATATTATACCCTAATTTTTTTGCAGATATTTGATAATCGAATAAAGCTTTCTGGGGCCCAATACAGAAAAAGAAAACTTGGAATCAAAGAATTAGTAAAGAATCCCAGCAAGATTGCATGATGCGCCACCAAGTTCCCGAGATACAAATGTGCTGGAGACTGAAATCACAGACCCCAAGGAAGATGTTTTAAACTCCTAAAACCAGTAAAAGCATGAACAAAGACGCCTCAGAAGATCGGGGTTGGCAGAAAGAAGTGAGTTCTGAAGTCTTCATGTTTCTTATAAAGATGATA
Organism: Polydrusus tereticollis; assembly: GCA_963920685.1. Classification (NCBI taxonomy): domain Eukaryota; kingdom Metazoa; phylum Arthropoda; class Insecta; order Coleoptera; family Curculionidae; genus Polydrusus; species Polydrusus tereticollis. Next base: position 87,071,992 of record OY987333.1, on the reverse strand, counting down.
TTTATAAGGATCCTAGCTGTTCGCGTTCCGTAATATGGGACAAAATTAAGTTAACTTTAGTTCAGTTTGGACCTACCCAACTTACAGAAGCGGAGCTTTAAATAAAGATATCAGAGGTTTATCATCTATTTATTAAAAAAAAATTAGGTAACGGGAAAATAATTCCAAGAGTTTGGCTAGTGTATTCTAAATTAAAAGACTGTGTATTTTGTTCTCCTTGCAAATTATATAAAACTTTTTCTAGTTTGTTGGGGGTATAACGATTGGAAACATTTAACTCAGATTATTGAACGTCATGAAAAATCAAAAAGTCGCATTTGCAATTCAAAATCTTGGATTGAATTAAATAAATTAATTTCTTCTAACACAACTACTGATTCTCTAAATGAGAAATTAATAAATATGGAAAAAGATAGATAGATGGGTTTCCGTGTTAAAAATTATGATTTATACCATTAAATTCTTAGCCGGTCAAAATTTCAGTTTTAGAGGCAGAAATAATAAGTTATAATGGTAATTTTTTAAAATTAATTGAAACAATTGTAAAGTTTAATGATACGATGTCAGACCATCTCATTAGGATTAGCTGAAATCCATGAAATATGCCTAATTATTTAGATGTTTATATTCAAAATGAACTTATTTCCCTTTTGGGACAGGAGATCAGACATGAAAAAATATCGCTCTTAATAATTAATAAATATTATTCTATTGTCTTAGATTCCACCCCTGATCTAAGTCACCAATACCAACTTGCTGTGGTAGTAAGATTTGTTCTATTAAATAATAAATCAAAGCAAATAGAAATTAGGGAGCATTTCTTGGGATTTATTTCAATATCAGATTCGACAGGACAGGGTTTAACTAATGTTTAATTCGATTTTTTGGAGACTTCCAATATTTGTTTGGGGGATTTAACGGGGCAGGGTTATGATAATGGTGTGAATATGAAGGGTTACAATAATGTTTACAAAAAAAGTTCTCGACTTAAACCCTAGAGCTTTTTATGTGCCTATGCGGCCCATAGTTTAAATTTAGTTGTTAATGACGCTACAGAAGCGTATTTAGAAATTACAAGCATTTCTGTAATTGTACAGGAACTATACGTTTTCTCCTTCGCATCGACTAAGCCTTGGAAGGGCTTAAAAAATAAAATTCCAACATTAACACTTAAACCCCTTTCAGATACTAGATAGGAAAGCAGAATAGATGGGCTAAAAGTTCTTAGATACAATCTAACAAAAATATGTGATGCTTTATATACCCTCTTTGCTGATACTACTAGAGACTCTGAAACTTGAAACATGACAAACTCATTACTTTTGAAAATTGTGTCGTCTAAATTTATTTGTTCCATTATTACATCGTATAATATGTCAACAAAAATTAATAGCGTAAGGTATCGGATGCTACACTACCAAATACTATTTTAATGTTATATAATATTAGGTCAGATACAGGTTTCAGTTGTATTTTAGAAGAGGCAAGAAATATTGCAGGAGATATTGATTGTGACCCTTCATTTCCTACGGTTAAGATTGTCAGACCCCGAACAAAATAACGATTATTTGACTAGGAATGTAAAGATGAGGCTCCAAAAAAAAAGCCAGAAGACCAATTCAATAGTAATTTTTACTTTGTAATATTTGACACTGCATTATAAAAATAAAAGAATGGTTCGAACAAATAAAACAACATCACACAGTTTTCAATTATCTCAACGACCTAAATAATTTCCTTAAAACAGTTAAATCAGATAAGTCTACAAAATGTAAATCTGTAGAAAGTATATTATATAATCCATCTAAAAATGAAAAGAGATGTTATAGCTGAAGATTTATACGATGAAAGTGTTAATGTTGTACCCTATATTTCCCCTGGAATGAACGCGTTAAATGTGATTCAATACCTATTTACAAATAACCTCATCTATCTGTTTCCAATTTAGTGATTGCCATGCGAATTTTTTTAACATTACCTGTGACTGTGACTAGCGGGGAAAGGAGATTTTCGAAACTAGAAATAATAAAAAATTATTTGAAATCAACAATGGAACAAGAAAGGCTTTCAGACTTATCTATTATTAGTATCGATAAGGACATTTCGGAAGATATAGATGTATCAGATATTATAAAAGAATTTACATTAAAAAAAACAAGAAAAGCAAAGGTTATTAAAGTGTTCTGGCTGACTTATTAAGTGTATGTTTTAATAGATATGTGTATGTATGTACTTAATATAACGTACTCATTTGGTTATTAAATCAATAAATTAATAATTATACATATGCGAGATGTTGCACGTGGCGACATCTCGTAGCAGTCGAGCTATCCACCCAACCAGACCAGCGAGGTCTTAGAGAAGATCAAACGCTGGAATAGAATCCGCATAAGCAGGTATCTAATGTCAGGTGGCGCTGAAAGCCAATCGTCGGTTTCTGTGAACCGAAAACGCGATATAAGGGACAAACATCTTTCTTTTAAATTAATAATTATTATGGTAGATTCTAAAGTTAAGAAATAAACCTATATAATATATATATAAATATTATACTTTCTGTAATTCGTTGTTTCATTTAAGGTAAAAATATTTCAGAGAAATTTCGATTAATCCACACGGTATGAGGAGGGGGCAAAATTATTCTCGCACCCGGGTGGCAGCTACTCTTGGAACGGTCCTGCATAAAGCGTTCTTACTATTAAATTTTATAGTCAATATAAGGCTTATTCCAACATTATAATTTATTATTATATAAATATATATTGAAATATATATATGTCTTACCGACAATGTGGCACCCTTCAATTATGAAAATGCATTAAAAGTGGCATCCACCGTCATATGACGTCCTTATACGGACGCCATAAAACTTTCCTTGTTAAATGTGTTGCATACGTCATCAGGAAGCTATAGGAATTTTTTTGATGGACGTCATAACGTCGGTTTGGCGAAAGGCAAAAGTATATTGTTGTTCGTCGGATTTCCGCTTGGGAGCGCTGCGGATTTTATTAGTATACGAATGGTATACGCGGTTCGTTTATATCAAATCGCACATATGGTAACCAGGTATTCCCTTTCTATCAGACCTATGATCAAACTCACAAGTTAACACGAGCCGTTAATTTCAAAATTAAAGTGAGTGGGTTAAAATCCAATGCTATTTTCCATTTTGGTATGATGCAACTACAGTTAACGGTCGTGTTAATTCTCGATCTCGTCATCCTAAACAGGAGTGACGCAATCCTTAAAGTGAGTACTTTACCATATTTAAACCAATCAGGGACGAGTTCGGTTGTCAATCGCGGAAATTTTGAAGATTGTTTGGAAATGTCGAGCGGTCAATGAACTTTTGCAAGCGGTTGACGGCCACAGCTGGGTTTTATTCACATATTTGTTGATTTTGGGCGATTTTTGCTTCAAAAATTAGTAATCGAATAGTTTTTGGTGAAAAATCCAACGTTTGTTAGATGTATTAGCTCGTTTTTTATAAAGAAATGGAAATATATTTATATAACGGTAAGTTAAAAGCACAATTTTAAGTACATTGTTGGTATAGATTTTTACAAAGGATTTTACTTTCAGATTATTTTACTGTAAAAATCTTGAAATTACTGAACAAAGTTGATTTGATTTTATTTACGACTCCTTTATAGTGACTTTTATACCTTTTAGATCATAACAAAACATGAGAGGAGAGAATTTTGAGGAGATTTCCTTCTATTTACCTAAATCCATACCAGCTACTGAATTACACGTAGAAGTGAATAAAATATAAGAATTATACCATTTTCTAATATTTGTTGAAGCCTTCAAATAGTTTCCTAGAATTTACAAGCTGAAAAATACATGATGTTACAGTTTAATTCAGCTTTGGCAACAATTTATACTTAATAGAGGTAAGTTTTTAAACTATGTAGCTAGATACTAGAAAATTAGGCTTTGCCTCTTGGTATTCGTTGGGCTTTGATTAGTTTTTCTAAAACATTTTAAACAGTTATAAAGTTAGAGATAGAATAGATAGTAGATATTTTTGTTGTTTACTTACCTAAGTGCTTGTAAAAATATCTCTTAAGGTAAGGATTCAGGTATATCTATCCTATGCAGAGTATTCCTTTGTTTATTTTTAATAAAAATATCAGTATTCTATCTTATTAAACCTTTTTTTTACCATTTTATCTCGCATTTTATTAATAGTCTGATTAGATCGAGATGATGTCTACTAGTATTAAAAAAAAAACATTCAGTCCTATTTTTATATCGACCAGTGTCCTAACAAAGAACATGCACCTGTAAAATTCAGGAACTAAAATATTACTATGGACTCTTGAATTAAGAATTATACAATAATTGAATTTGAATATTGTTGGTAGGACCTTGCAAAAATGCCTAAAGGGCTTTTTAAGGGATTGAGGATGTTGAGATTTTTGTCTCGCTCGTTGAGTGAGTGTAATAATATCTATTGTTTTAAAGTGCTATATTGTTCAATTGACCGCTCTATCCTGGAGTATGCTTGTCCTATTTGGAACCCTTTCTACAATAAATATATTGACATGCTGGAGAAAATTCAAAGACGATTTCTAAGGATTATTAATTATAAATTGAGGATTCCTATTGATCAGCTTGATTACAAACAACTTACGCTGATCTTAAACCTTGACTCACTTGAGAATAGAAGATTTTTATTTGATGTTAATGTTGAGAACACGCTGAGTGTTAAAGCAAAGTACGCCACTGATGGTATTCTTGGAAGTCTAATTGATGTATATAGTGTATATATAACGCTTATGTAGCTATCGCACGATGCAATAACAAACGCTGTGCTGTCTGCGTTTTTATTAGTTCATCTCTTTTCCTCACGTATACGTAAATATCCAAGATTCATCATAAAACCTACATAGTAACAGCGCGGCATTGTTGTCATGTGTAATCAGGCGCTTCACCAAAAATAATCACCTACCAAGCTGCGTGAGGAAGGGAGACAGACGCGAGAAGGGATGAGGCAACGCAGCCTCCAGACGGTCGCCAAGCAGAGTTTGGCTAAACGCATAAAATATAAGTTTATCAAGGGGACTGTTCCCCGAAAGTTCGGCGGTGCATGTCGCACGACTGCTTTTAAAAAGTAAAGCACGTCACCGAGTGGAAATTGTCCACATTTCTTGTACTATGTAGTTAAAGTTAACAAAAACAAAGTTCAACAAGTTAATACAATGCGAAAGTATTGAGTATTATGGAAACGTTTGTGTGAATGCAATTTGAAGTGTAACTAGTAATTTGATGTAGTGTATTCTCAGATAGTGGGAAGTTATTAAGTGAATATTGTAAATAAAACGTTAGTGCTACCTTACGAATAAAATGCTGTTGGAATTAAATACAGTGTTTTATTAAATCGACAGATCTACACAAGAGCCAGCTACTCAGCCTACGGATACACAGTAATAATAAAATAAGTATTAAAGGCTGAACCATAGTTGCTTTTAAAACATGGTCCTTTGAGCCGGATTGTTGATTTAATAAAATTCGTGGGTAAAATTGCGTAAAATCGTAACAAGTAAAAATAAGTGAGTGTTGTGTCGCGACAAAGGGGCTACAAAAAGGTAGCAGCATCTAGTCCAGGGCTTTGATAGCCTATCAAAGTAGCCAGGAGCAGCATTGGGGTAGTTGACCAGTCCAGCAGTCAGCACAGCATCTGTAAGTGATTTTTACTTGATAAAAATTGTAGAAATTTGTGACAAAATTCGAGTTATAAGTTTCTAAACAAAGAAAAATAAAATTGTATTTTGATTTTTGACATTTGGCGAGGTAAACATGGTTTGTTGATATTTGTTAGTAAAAATATTTATGTTTGCAACATTGCTTGACAGTTAGAGAATTAAATTGTAAATTTGGGATTTGTTTTGGGGCAAAATTAGTTTGTTTACGTTCGTACTTGCGAAGAAATTTAAAGATATTTTTGGTACTGTTCTCGAGTTCACCTAGCTGAGTCGTTGTGAGAGAGTCAGTTTTAATTTACAATCATGGCAAATGCTGAAATAGAGTCGGCGACTATAAGTGGGTTAAAAAGGGATCGCGGTGTGGCAAAGTCTGCCATTACGCGAATACAAACATGGTATAATAATAACAAAAATAATGAGAGCGAAATGGAACAAATTCCAGCAAGAGAGGAGGCACTAAAAAAAGCTTTTCAAAGGTATTCTGAACTGCAAGACAAAATTGAGGGATAGATCCAAACGACTCAGATAGAGATGAGGTCGAAAGCAAGTTTAGTATTATAAGTTGTGGGTTGAGTTTAAGAAGGTACAAAGCACAGACTGTTGATGAAAAGTACTTTATTGTCCAAAAAATATTACACAGTAATAATTTCTTATTGACAAAGCTATATAGTTTTTTATACAAACACACGATCTATAAAATCTTAAAACTAACAGCCTAGAACAGCTGACGTCAAGTTAGAACTATAATAAATAACAACAGAAAACAAAAATAAAAATTTTAAAATATACCAATAGGCAACATACAAACAAAACAAACAGAAGTAAATATTAAAATTTGTACAGAAAAGTGCAAAGTCATTATTACAGAATGAGGTTGCTTTTCCTTCTCAATAACATTTAATTCCATACAAAAACATACATCAAAAATATAAAAAATATAAAAAGCAATGCAAACTGCAAAATTATAAAATTATAAAATCAGTCAGTCAACGCGAGATTTAGTATCATTCAAAGAATTCGTCAATAGAGTAGAAGGCCTTTTTTATAAGAGTTTCCTTTAAATTTCTACGAAAAGACCCCAAGTCCCGCATATTTCTGATGCGTAGAGCCACGTGGTTATAGATCTTGACGCCGTTGTAAATGAATGAGTTCTTAACGAGGGTAGAATGTGGAATAGGCAAGGGAATGCTGTTAACCTGTCGTGTGGCATAGGCCTGCTGATGGGTGGGGAGATGATGTTTGTTTTTGTGTATTAAGCAAGATGTCTCCAAAATGAATAGCGATGGTAGAGTGAGAATATTGTGCTCAGTAAAGAGAGGTTTGCAGTGGGTTCTTGGATGTGCATTGGACAAATTTCTTACGGCTCGTTTCTGAAGAGTAAACACAGACTGAAACATATACTGTGAGCATGCTCCCCAAAAGGGTAACGCATATCTGAGATGAGATTCCACAAGGGCAAAGTAGACATCCCGCGTAACTCTCTTGCCAAGCTCTTGGTAAGTGGCACGAACAGAAAAGCAGCCGGAGGCTAGTTTTTTATTTAACCTGGTGATATGTGGATGAAATTTTAGATCTTCATCAATAAACAAGCCTAAAAACCTAGCACTGGTAACAGTGCTGATAGAATCGCTACCCAAAACGAAATAATCAACTCTGCAATTAAATCCAACGACATGCGTCTTGGACATATTTAAACAGAGGCGATTTGCATCACTCCACTGCTTGATTTTTTGCAGATCTGATGCAATGACCCGCTGCAGCTGCTCAGGGTGCCTGTTGCGCCATAGTACGGTAGTGTCATCAGCAAACAACGTAAATTGACCAGATATGTTAAGTTGAGACAAGTCGTTTATATAAATTAAGAAGAGAATGGGGCCTAATACGGATCCTTGAGGGACGCCGCAGGAAATACGCTGCTTGCCAGATGACACGCCGCCCGAGTAAACGAACTGTTCACGGTCACACAGGTAATCCCCGAACCAGTCAAGGGCACTCCCACGAAAACCATAGGCATAAAGCTTCCGCAGCAGTATTTCGTGACTCACGCAATCAAATGCCTTCGAGAGGTCACAAAACACTGCAGCGGAGGCTTCCCGCCCATTAACCGCCCGAAAGACACCCGCCAAGAAGTCAAACATGGCATCAGATGTGCTTAAACTGGATCGGAAGCCAAATTGGCACATTGTCAGGATGTTGTGACTGTCCAAGAATAGTAAGACCCGCTGCTTTACCAGACTCTCGATAAGCTTGGAAAGAGTGGAAAGGAGGGAGATCGGTCTGTAGTTTGAGGGACTAGAGTGGTCACCGTTCTTGTAAAGAGGAATAACTTTGCCAGTTTTAAAACAAGGCGGGAATGAACCAGAAACAAAAGAGATGTTAATCACATCCGACAAAACAACAAGCACATTGTGAGGAAGTTTCTCCAGAATCCCGATAGAAATGCCGTCATCGGTCGCAGCTTTTTTGTTCTTCATTGAGCCAATTGTTTTCTGAAGCTCTTGCGGATTGGTTGGAGTGAAAATACTGAAGGATTCGGGGATGTTCACGGCAGAGAGATAGGACAATGGGTCAGCATCTATATTTAAATTTTTAGTTAGATTGGTTGCAATCGAGCAATAATAGTCATTCAAAAGGCTGGTACTAATATTTACTTCAGTAGACTTATTTGCTCTGTTAGTGATCTCATTCACGATAGACCAAGATTCCCGCTGTCTATTGCCAGAGTTGCCGATACGTCTAGAGTAATACATCTCCTTCGCTTTGCGGATGACCACCCTATAAGGTTTCCTGTATAGTGAACAGTACGACTGAATCATAATATTATCCGGGTATGCCCTTCTAAGGCTATTTAGGAATCTCAGATTGGAGGCTGAGGTGCGTATACCGAGAGATAACCATCTTTTTTTGTCTTTGCGTTTTGGTTTTAGACGACGTATTGGAAAACTATGGTTAACAATATTTGCCAATGTATTTTGAAACGATCCTAGGGGATTAGGTTTGTTAAAGACTGAATCCCAATTGTGGGATTCACATAACTGGCGAAACCGTTCAAAGTTGGGACGACCATAAATTCTGCCGAGCCTACTATTGTCGTTTGAGAAGTTGCAGGTTATTGGAACGTCTGCCAAAATGGCGTAATGATCCGACAGATTTGGATCGAAAACAGTACAAGACACATTCTCCTGGCTATTTGAGGCAATGTAGTCTATTGTGGTAGAGGAGGTCCGCGTAACACGTGTAGAACTGTGGACGTGCATATTAAGATTATAAGATTCAAACAGGTTTGAGAGTTTTATGGTCGACACATTGTCTTTGTCTTCAAAATCTATGTTAAGGTCGCCAGCAAGAATAATTATATGGTTAGGTGGAAATCTTGAGAGGAGAACCTCAAGTCTCTCCAAAAATACACTCAAGTTGCTGACAGGAGAGCGATAAATACAAACTATAAAGCATTTGGATTTTACTGAATTAATAATTGAAAATTCAAATTGTTTCTCAACAAGTAAACAGTCAAACCTATCCAAGTTGGAGAAACTTTCTGAAACACACTCATTTACCAAGGCAACAGTACCACCGTGCTCAGCACCTGACCTGCAAAACTTGGAGACAGCAGAATAACCCGGTACATGTAGCAGTTCGTTAGGTTTTAACCAATGTTCCGTTAGCAAGACTATGCTAGGAAACCCCAGGCCCTCCAAGACAATAAAAAGGTTGTCAGTTTTACTACGGACGGACTGAATGTTTAACAGTAGCATATATATGCCCTTGTCAGAATTCCTTATGCTAAAAAAGACTTATTTTCCTCGCTACTATTATTACTATCTAATAAAACTTTATTCTGCATAGAATTTTTGCTGGCAGTATTACAGCATTTTATATAAGATGAGATAAACGCATTTTTCAATAAATAACAAGAGCTTACATAATTAGTCAAATTTTTACAAAGAGATAATTTAGATAGTCTAAACTTACCGTTCACGATGTTATTATCTAAGATTCTAATAGACGCACTATTACATTTGAGAAAGCGTTGGCAGAGGGAAACAAAGCTTACATATTCATCAATACTAAGATCAGAATATGTCAGAGAAAAGACTAAATTAGTGTATATCCCTATAGAAAATAGTTTGTTTAAGCAGTAAGAGCTCAAGGTACCAAAGGAGCTCAAATTCAGACACACTATAACATTATCTTGCCAGTTGAAGTTGGTCGTTAGCTGGAAAATTTTATTTGTCATTTGAGAAATGGAGCAGCCAGGGTGACTCTCACCCAGAATAGACAATTCGCTGGAGTCCATACACTTTAACAGCTCGCCAGCAACACCTCTTGCACTTTTGTCACCAAAGACCAGAATGTTGCTTTTACCAGAGTTTAATAAAGCAGGCTGTTCTCTGGTAGATCGGTGTAGAGATTCACGATCACGTATGACTGATGAGTTGTGGGCCATATGTGGTTCCACAAGAGAAAGCTCATCAAACAAGGAAATTTCTCTCTAAATTTGTGAGTTAAATAGTGTACATGGGGGGTCACAAGCAAGCGTGCAATATGTAATGGCACAGCCACAAGTAAATTCCGGGGTTAGATTACCGGATTTGAAACTACCATCCTTTGATGGCAGCGTCTCAGACTGGAGGTCATTTGCGGAAGTTTTCAGGACGTTAATCCTGGAAAATAAGAATCTAACAGACGTACAGAGGCTGATGTACTTAAAAACTGCCCTCAAGGGTGAGGCATTAAAATTGATTGATTCACTTGAACTGCTAGGGTCAAATTTTCACATAGCTTTTGATATTCTGCGAACAAGATTCGAGAACTTGACATGTGTGGCAAACAGCTACTTAAATAGCATTATAAGTATGCCTGCGTTGACCAAGTCAAATGCACATAATCTGCGGGAGTTTATTGCAAATAATACCAAAACGATTGAATCGCTAAAACAGCTACCACTATCACAGACACAAATTCTCGAATATTTGTTAATTTACATTATGGGAAATAAATTGGATTTTTCTACAAAGAGAGCGTTCGAGCTTGACAGAAATTTGAATGAATTGCCACAGTTGGATGACTTTTTTGATTTTTTATAGCGTAGGTGCATTGTTTTCGAAAATCTCTCGAGCAATAATGAACAACACGTGACGCCTGCTAAGAATACAAGTAATAGAGTGTATTTATTTGCCGGTCAGCAGCAAAATAATAGTTGTAATTGTGTAGTGTGCAGTAGTTCGGAGCATAGAACTTACTCATGTCAAAGATATTTAGAGATGTCTGTTAAAGAAAGGTACAGTCTTGCACAGTCTCACCGACTGTGCTATAATTGTTTGGGCGCGCATACTTCTGCACAGTGTCCATCGACTAGCAAATGCCGACACTGTAACTCGTCTCATCACTCTACTTTGCATCGAACTGCAGCAGGTACTGGTTCAAATTTAAGTACGAATAATGCACAACATGGTACTTATCCACAACGTTCCGATTTAGGTACTGTTCAAAATGGCCGTTATTCACAAAACGGAGAGGGAAGACACAATAACGGATTAACGGATTTTACAATAACAATTCGCGGCAAGCGTACGGACACGTGTCGACTAATCACGCGCCTCCACAGAGAGCCACAAGGTACTACGAGTCTAGCAATCGAGCAAATAATATGCCAGTGTCAAATACGCGTACAGACACCAATATTTCGAGAAATTCTACGGAACAGCCTTCTCAAGGTGATGGAACGGCCCAACACAATCGAAATCAAACGGTATCGCTTTCAGCAGTGGCCACAAAACAGTCAAATGTGTTATTAGCTACTGCACAGGTAAATGTTGCAGGCAAAAATGGCCAGATTATAACAGCAAAGGTACTTTTGGACAGTGGTAGCCAAAGCTCTTTTATTACTCAGTAGACAAGCTCGGTTGTGACGTATACAAACATAGTTTAAATATTTCCAGCGTATCGCAAAATAGTTTTATGTCAAATAAAATGACAAACGTAAATATATACTCGAAGCGACAGGATATTTGTCATGCGGTTCCATCGTGTATAATCCTAGAAAACATAACATATAAACTTCCTCAGATACCGATCGATGTAGATACTCTCGACATTCCCTATGAACTGCGCAGCCAACTGGCAGACCCCACATTTAACATCTCTTCAGATATCGAGATGCTTTTAGGCGCGGATGTTTATTACACAATTTTGAGCAAAGGCTATTGTTCATTAGGCAGCAATATGCCTACATTAGTTAATACCACACTCGGGTGGATTATAGCAGGGACGGTCCCAGCCCACTGTGTTGCTTCAGGGCCCGTGCGAAATATAAACGCGTCAAATAGTAGCGCTTCTTTTTTTCTTCAAACACAGGAAGTGGATGACATGCTGACAAAATTTTGGTCAATCGAGGAAGTGTCTTCGAAGCCTGCATTGTCAATCGATGATAAGTTGGCAGAGAATATATTCGTTAGCACAACTAAGCAGTTAGATAACGGTTCGTTCCAAGTTAATATGCCTTTTATAACACCAAGTGCATACGAAAATTTAGGATATTCATTTAAAATGGCAGAAAAACGGTTTTTCTCATTGGAAAAAAGATTACAACGAGACCCGCAATTATTTGACGACTATAAACGGTTTATTGACGAATACGTGAAACTCGGCCACGCTAAATACGTACCGATGAATTTGCAAAATAAAACCAATAACAATACATGTTTTATTCCTCATTTATGCGTTATCAGGGAAGCTAGTCTAACGACAAAACTGCGTGTAGTTTTCAACGCATCAGCTAAATCATCATCAGGATATTCGTTGAATGACGTCACCTTAAAAGGTTATCAGGTACAGCCTGAATTGTTTGATATACTGTGTAGGTTTAGATTCTATCAGTCTGTGTTGACATCAGATATAAGAAAAATGTACAGACAAATCGCAATTAATCCGGACCATACGTTTTTGCAAAATATTCTTTGGAGAGATGACCCTCAGGACGAATTAAAATGTATCGAGTTGCAAAGTGTAACGTATGGCACGAATTCAGCTCCGTTTTTGGCCACTAGACTGATTCAGGAAGTAGCAGATTTGGGCGCCGAGGAGTTTCCGGTAGCTTCACACGCATTAAAGTTTCAATGTTACGTTGACGATATTCTGGCAGGTTGCGATAACGTTAAGCAGTTAAGCCAATTGCACCTGCAATTAAAAAATTTATTGGGTAAGTCTGGTTTCACATTACACAAATGGTGTTCAAACTGTAACCAATTTCTCGTGTCTATTTCGGAGCAACAACTGGCTGAATATGATTTAAATTTTGACAATGCGCTAAACAAGGTTTTAGGTCTAAAATGGCTTCCAGATGTTGACATGTTAAAAATCTCGATTCCTGTCGACACTACAACTAAGGCACCAACAAAGAGAGTTATTCTGTCAACTTTGGCACAATGTTTCGACCCTTTGGGACTAATTAATTCAGTGGTGGTACGGGGAAAGATCCTAATGCAAAAGCTTTGGATCCAAAAATTAGATTAGGATACAGAAGTCACTAACAGCGATTTATTAAACGAATGGAACGCATTTTTATCTATGGTTTTACTTCTTGCAGCTTTGGAAATTCCTAGAAAAATTTGTAGGGACAAAACAATTTCGAACATAGAATTACACGGATTTGCAGATGCCAGCACAATGGCGTACGGTGCGTGCGTATACTTTAGTATTTTATACGATGATAACTCGGCATCGAGCACTCTGATTTCGTCTAAATCCAGGGTGGCTCCAATCAAAACTATTACAGTGCCAAGGCTTGAACTCTGCGCATTGGTGTTGTTGGCGCAGCTAACGCAAAAAATTCTGAATATTTTCAGGGAAACCGTGACTTTTTCATCAGTAAATTTGTGGTCAGATTCAAAAATAGTTATCGCCTGGTGCAACGATCACCCAAGCAGGTGGTCTACATTCGTGGCTCACAGAGTATCTATGATTCAAACCATTACAGAGCATAGTAAATTGAGATATATAAAATCAGCTGATAACCCGGCAGACATTCTGTCTCGCGGAAATTTCTCGACAGATATAATAACTTCAGGACTTTGGTTTCACGGACCTAAATTTCTACTTGATGTCCACTTGGACTTGAACTTATACAATGAACAGGTGAGTGTTGCTAATATTCCTGAACAAAAAAAAATAGCACTTGTCGCAGTACGCAAGGCCGAGCCTTATGAGTTCTGGATAGAATATTTTTCACGTTTTTCTAATTTTTCACGTCTAGTGCGCGCTTTGGCTTTCATGTTTAGATTTATACATAACACGAAAAACAGAAATGATAAAATTCAGGAACCAACGATCACGGTCAACGAACTGGAAAAATCTCAACGGTTTATCGTACAGAATTTGCAGAGCTGAAAAATAAACAAATAATTTCAAATAAACAATTAAAACATCTTAAACTTTTTTTGGATTCAAACCAGCTAATCAGAGTGGGAGGTAGATTGGAACAGGCAGATATCTCGTTTGATCAAAAACACTTTTATCTATTGCCCTCACATAATGACATAAACTGCTGGCCACTCGAACTTACCGATAGAGATTTTTAGGCAAAATTTAAAGTTTAATATTTTCAACAGGAATGTAAATTTTTCAACGCCGATTGCAGATTTTGAAAGCTGGTTTTTTTCGGATTAAGCTGCATGACGTATATTTATTGTAGGACCATAGGTTTATTATATACGGGGTGATCAATAATGTCATGCAAAAAATCAAAAAGTTTGTATAAGTGAAATTTCCAAAATAAAATTTTTTGGTCGTTGCAATAGGGTCCGTTACTTAGGTAACATCAATATCTCTAGACGTTTTTGTCAGTTTTTGGATTAAGGACGTTAGGTCTTGTACACACTACTAAACATAAAATGTGGGTAGCAAAATTTTTAAAATGCTATAACTTGACATTGGATGGACGGTTCTTGATGATTTTTGCGGATTTGGAATCCTTATTTCACGTAGATTTTCTACGATCTAAATATCTTATTTGAGGGTGGAAATTTACACATTATACCGGGTCGAAAATATGTACCCCGATGCCCATATTTATGATCGACTGTAATTTCTACGCGACGCGTCAATTTCAAAGTAGGCATTTCAAAAACAAATTTGTTGCTATGGAATTAAAAATAGTTAACATTATTTTAAAAATAACCTGACACATTTCAATGTTATAATTTTGTAAATTTTAATTAATATGAGGCGTTTAACCACGACAGAAAGAGAAAATTGCATTCGACTTCTCAACGAAGGAATGCTAAAAAAGCAAATTGCGCGCATTTACAATGTCAGCCAAAAGACAATTTATAATTTAAACCGTCGCGTCGAAACTACTGGTGATCATAATTATGGGCATGGGGGTGGACATACAAAAAAAATAAACCAAAGAACCCAAAGAATTTTAATTCGAGAAGCTATGGTGAATAGAACAAAGAACTCTAGGAAACTAAATGACTCTTTAAGGCAACAAACTGGGGTGAGAGTTTCGAACAGAACAGTAAGAAGAACATTGAATAAAAACAACTTAAGGTGAGAATTTATTTTTACAAAAACAACATAATGCCAAACATTTTAAATTTTAGAGCCCGTCGCAGAGCAAAATGTGTGTTGTTATTACGACACCATAGAGCGAATAGGCGGGCATGGGCAAATCGGCATGCGAATTGGGGTAATGCAGAGTGGAGCCATTGTTTATTTTCTGACGAAACAAGATTTAATTTGATTCACTCCGATGGCCGAATATTAGTTTGGAGAGGGCCAAATCAGCGGTATTTGGAGGAAAACATGGCCCCTCAAGAGGCATTTGGTGGCGGAGGTGTAACAGTATGGGGAGGTATCATAAGAAATGGTAAAACCGAGCTATTCATTACCAACCAAACTGTTAACGCTAATGTTTATCAGGAGGAAATTTTGCAACCTATTGTTGTTCCTTTTGCTCGAAATTACGGTCCAGAATTTCTATTGGTGGATGACAACGCTCCACCTCATAGAGCGCGAAGGATCACAGAGTTTTTGCAGGCACAGAACATCAATAGGATGGACTGACCTGCAAAGTCTCCGGATCTTAATGTCATCGAACACGTTTGGTCTTATTTAAAACTTAAAGTAAGATCGCGTGATGTACCCCCTGCAACCTTTGCAACGCTTAATGAGGCCATTCGTGAAGAATGGGAGAATATTCCACAAGATTTTATAAATAATCTTGTGGATACTCTACCAAACAGATGTCGGGAAGTAATACGTCGAGCAGGAGGACCAACAAAATATTAGTTCCTTTTTTTTATAATGCACCTACTTAATTTCGGGTAAATTATTACCAAAGATTAGGTATTTAAAGATAGGACACTTGGCATTTTTCCATTGATATTTGCCGGTTGCTTTTAATGACCTCGTCCTTTTAACACGCTATTGCCAACAAATACCCAATTTCATTTTAAACTCCAAAAATGCAAGGTTGTAATTCCCATCTTTGACGCAGTGGGTTGAAAACAAAAATTAATGGACAAACAATTTATGTTTTTCAGGCCATTTTTTTTTATTAACTAAAAATTACCAATATCAATTATCACTAGGTATCCTTTTCCATACATACCTAATCTTTGTTATTACAGTATATCAGATTTTTTTAGGGATTGCAGTAACCTTTAAATTAGGCTTAGAATTAGAAATTTTGTAAGGATTGACTTTGGGCCGTTGTTAACCAATCTTGTATATTGTAGAATATAATGTAATAAACTTGTTCTTGTCGCTATGTTTTTGTCTATTATCGACCCGGTATAATGTGTAAATTTCCACCCTCAAATAAAATATTTAGATCGTAGAAAATCTACGTGAAATAAGGATTCCAAATCCGCAAAAATCATCAAGAACCGTCCATCCAATGTCAAGTTATAGCATTTTAAAAATTTTGCTACCCACATTTTATGTTTAGTAGTGTGTACAAGACCTAACGTCCTTAATCCAAAAACTGACAAAAACGTCTAGAGATATTGATGTTACCTAAGTAACGGACCCTATTGCAACGACCAAAAAAATTTATTTTGGAAATTTCACTCATACAAACTTTTTGATTTTTTGCATGACATTATTGATCACCCCGTATATAATAAACCTATGGTCCCACAATAAATATACGTCATGCAGCTTAATCCGAAAAAAACCAGCTTTCAAAATCTGCAATCGGCGTTGAAAAATTTACATTCCTGTTGAAAATATTAAACTTTAAATTTTGCCTAAAAATCTCTATCGGTAAGTTCGAGTGGCCAGCAGTTTATTACAAATTATGTTAAAGTACGAACATTTGAGATTGGGACATGCAGGTTCGCAATCGGTGCTAGCGAATTTCAGGTTACGATTTTGGCCATTAAACGGGTTGCGAGAAGCAAAAAAAGCAGTAAGGAATTGCACAACGTGCACTCGGTTTAGAGCGCATCCAGCTCAGCAAATTATGGCAGATCTTCCGAAGGATAGAGTTCAACCAGCGCGTGCGTTTTAAAAAGTAGGAATCGATTACGGTGGCCCATTCCTAATAAAATCCTCTCGATTTAGGAAAGCTTCGTTCATCAAGGCGTACATTGCGATATTTGTGTGCATGTCCACAAAAGCGATTCATATTGAACTAGTGACCAGTTTATCTACGGAATCTTTTATAATGACTTTAAAACGATTTATTGCGCGTAGAGGTAACCCGACAGTGATCTACAGTGACAACGCTACCAATTTTCAGGGAACAAATAATCAGCTGTACGAAGTGTACAAATTTTTCAACAATTCACAAAATTGTACACCATTTTTAGATTATCTTGCTCAAAATGAAATTCAGTGGAAATTCATTCCCCCTAGATCTCCTCATTGGGGCGGATTATGGGAAGCGGCAGTAAAGAGCGCGAAACATCATATTTTCAGATTAATGGGCAATTCAAAATTCACGTTCGAGGAATTCTATACGGTGTTAACTCAGAGAGAAGCGGTTCTAAATTCACGGCCACTATGCCTACTTACTAATGACCCTTCAGATTTTAGCTACTTGACGCCCGGGCATTTTTTAATAGGAGAAAGTTTAACTGCATACCCGGAAAAAGATTTGACGGAGATTCACGATAATAGGTTAAAGTTTTGGCAACAATGCACTAAGATTCAACGAATTTTTTGGAAACGATGGTCAGTCGATTATTTCAATCGCCTTCAAAATTGCCCAAAGTGGCTGAAAGCCACACGAAACATCATTCCGAATGATATAGTGCTACTGAGAAAGGATAACGTACCTCCATTGCAATGGCCGCTAGCGCGCGTTCTGGAAGTGTATCCAGGGAAAGACGGGAATGTAAGAGTTATTAAGTTAAAAACTGCGACTAGCGTGTTTACTAGGTCAATAGTTAAAGTGTCCCCTCTATTGTATGACGAGTCAGATGTGACTCTGGAGCGTCATCACGAGTAAAAAAGTATTATATTAGTTGAGGGTACAGCACATAGTTGCTTGTCGCCTCAAGTTAGGTTAGTTGTACAGCCGGTGACTAAGTCGAAAAGACTATTAGTGTTTAAGTATTTTTTATTCCAGGTTTCCTGCCTGTTTCGGTTTGGTAGCTTGCCACAAAAGTTACTGGGGTTATAGGCCGATAATCCCTGGGCAACCTAAAAAAGTAAATGATCTTTTGCAAATTTTTGGTTTTTTTTGTTGGTCCTTTGCTCTAACCAAGCATCGAAGCGAGAGCGCGCAAACTAACGTTTGGCAATCTCTTTTAACGGTCTATGTGGACACACCAATCGCAAACCTGGTGTATAAAAAACGGTAGCCATCTACCCTGGCCGTATCGCTCTGTCCCTGTCGCACCAGCTCCAAGATTGGGCTGTTGCAACTTTCGCCTTACGGGGTTCCTAACATCTTTTCATTCCTTCCCTTCTTCTTTCAAGCTCATTTGTTTCCGCACTACATGGGCACGTGTAGTGTCAGCCTTATTAACAGTGTCATTCCTCTGAGTTGGGCTGGGGTCAGGGAGATGTTTGTTTATTGCGCTCAGTTCAGGAGAATTAATGGGTTTTCTTCTGGGTTGGGAGGCGTGGTTACTTCCACAAGGGGGGCGTTCACGCGCTCGTTGGATTGGTGAGTGCCAACCAACAGGTAACTCGTCGACGCTTACATTTAGGGTTACTTTAGACTTACGATTTTTAGGGGTGGTTTCTATACCACCATGCTTATAAATTTGGGGTGCAAATTTACGACTTGTGCCTCATATGTTGAGTACGCAAGGGTTACTTCCACAAGGGGGCGTTCAAATGCGCGTTGGATTGGTGAGTACCAACCAACAGGTAACTCGTTGACACGTTCATTAGGGGTAGGTTGCATTCATGTGGTGGATGGCAACAGTTCAGGTCACGCCGTGACCAGATTGGTAATTTTTGTTCTTCGACCTTTTCAGCTTAGGAAGCTGAACTGCGTTTTCTCAGCTTAGGGAGCTGACATGTGATTTTATTCTGCTATTGTAGGGTGCCTCAACCGAGCGCCAATCTTCGACCTTTTCAGCTTAGGGAGCTGAACTGCGTTTTCAGTCTACAGGAAGTTGTAGCTTTGGTGTGTATGGTCAGTTTACACTGATTCTCGTTTTCGACCTTTTCAGCTTGAGGAGCTGAACTGCGTCCTCTCGGCTCAGGGAGCTGTATTATGGTGTGTGTGTTCAATCTATACTGATTGTTACTTGAGTATAAATGGAATTTTCAAGTTACGGGGAAATAAAAATATTGGGTTTAAGGGGAGCTAAACAAGTAATACTTTGTCAACTTTCTAATGTTCTGTTGTTCTGGTCTGTCAGCAACGATGTGACGATGAGCAAACTATGATCAAAAAGTACGGCACTATTCTGCGTCTGTTCAGAAAAACGGCTAAACATAAATTTAATCTGATGATCGGGTTACATATGAAAAAATATGCAGTCTGTGCTATGGCATCTGAATATACTGGATGTAAAATGTTAGTTTTAAGTTTCAACTAATGTAAAATCTTATGATGTATTAGGCTAGCTAGTGTAGAGTCACGTGGTGAGTGACACCTATTCAGTGCGCGTTGCGTAAAGATCTATTAGTGCGGAGTTGTTAACATCGAGTTATCAAAAAGTCATTAATGTGAAACGAAATATCAAATGTCGGGAGATAGTGTAAATTAGGTTAAGTAGGTTAAGAGCTCCAAACTGTGTTTGGACTTAAGGTTTATTGTCGAATAACGGTAGTAATAACTGGATGCATTCGAGTTCAGTAGTTTGTGTAGATGTGTTCTTATTGAGTGTTAAGGTTGTAGTTGAAGCACGAGTGCTCCAACGGGGGGGAGAATGTTGAGAACACGCTGAGTGTTAAAGCAAAGTACGCCACTGATGGCATTCTTGGAAGTCTAATTGATGTATATAGTGTATATTTAACGCTTATGTAGCTATCGCACGATGCAATAACAAACGCTGTGCTGTCTGCGTTTTTATTAGTTTATCTCTTTTCCTCACGTATACGTAAATATCCAAGATTCATCATAACCCACATCATAACAGCGCGGCATTGTTGTCATATGTAATCAGGCGCTTTACCAAAAATAATCACCTACCAAGCTGCGTGAGGAAGGGAGACAGACGCGAGAAGGGATGCGGCAACGCAGCCTCCAGACGGTCGCCAAGCAGAGTTTGGCTAAACGCATAAAATATAAGTTTATCAAGGGGACTGTTCCCCGAAAGTTCGGCGGTGCATGTCGCACGACTGCTTTTAAAAAGTAAAGCACGTCAGCGAGTGGAAATTGTCCACATTTCTTGTACTATGTAGTTAAAGTTAACAAAAACAAAGTTCAACAAGTTAATACAATGCGAAAGTATTGAGTATTATGGAAACGTATGTGTGAATGCAATTTGAAGTGTAACTAGTAATTTGATGTGGTGTATTCTCAGATAGTGGGAAGTTATTAAGTGAATATTGTAAATAAAATGTTAGTGCTACCTTACGAATAAAATGCTGTTGGAATTAAATACAGTGTTTTATTAAATCGACAGATCTACACAAGAGCCAGCTACTCAGCCTACGGATACACAGTAATAATAAAATAAGTATTAAAGGCTGAACCATAGTTGCTTTTAAAACAGTTAATGTATTGTATAAAATATTAAATAACAACCATTGACTGTCCATCTTTACTGGAGCGAATACATTTTCGTGTCCCTCAAAGAGATACAAGAAGTTTGGATTTCTTCTTCATCCCCTACCATCGAACAAATCATGGATTGGCTTCCCCTATATCGAGAATGAGTGGACGAATAAATCAGCTAAATCTGGATGTCTTTAATTTGACCCTAAACCAGTTCAGGAGACTATCTAGATCCTTATTATAAATACGTGATCTGAACAGTTCGCCATCTTGTGTTGTCTGTTTTGAGTCTGCCTAATGTTTGAATGTATATGGAGTACTCTTATTGATTCTTTTATTCATACAGTTAGGTAAGTGTATTGTATAAATCGAGGCTTGAATTTTGTTATCCGAGTAGCTATGTATGGAATAGATTAGGATTTTATTGTAAATTACACTTTTAGCATAGCATTGTAATTTGTACAGTGTAATTCCATTTTAGTCATCGATTATTGTTAAATTTTATAGATTAACTTATTATAAGTATATTGTAATTGGCAAGCCCGTTTAATAAATAAATAAGGATGCTTTAAAAAAACTCTGACACAAAACTCGAGCAAAGTTAATACTAAAAAGATTTCAATAAGTTCAAATGTTATTTTACTATTTTTTGTACGTAGGCAAATGAATGGGCAAGATTAGCAATTGAGATGTAAAAGGAAAGAATATATCAGCATAATCCATCAAAATGTGCAATCAATAGGAAATGCGGTGGACCGGATAAACAACATGTTGCTCACCCATGATGAGTGTTTGGTGTTATGTATTACAGAGCACTGGAAATCTCATGAGCAATTAAAACAACATTCAATAGAGGATTTCAAACTAATATCCATGTTTTGTAGAGAAGAAGGTAAACATGGGGGAACAGCAATATACAGTAAAAAACAAAAAAGTGTAAACCATGTGAAAGAGTGTCCTCAAATTCAGTTGATGGCATATTTGAGTTGGCAGCTGTTGAGTGTGTTTTAGGGACTAAGAAATCTATAATCGTAGTGTATATAGACCGCCCTCAGGCAATATGGAAATATTTTTAGGTAAAATAGAGCAATCACTAATCAGTATATTTCATGAAAACAAATTAATTGTTATTTTGGGGGACTTTAATATAGAAATGATTAGGGATAATCCTGCAAAAATCAACTTATGTTCATTGATGGCCTCATTTAATTTAGGTCCTACAATTTTTGAAAATACAAGGGTTACAAAAAACTCGGCCAGTTTTATAGATAATATTTTCACTAATTCAGATTATATGGAAGCATGTACAGGGTCTTCCAACGAGGACTGAACAGGGGCTCATTTTTGAGCTTCCTTGTATTTAA
Source organism: Polydrusus tereticollis (assembly GCA_963920685.1). Taxonomy (NCBI): domain Eukaryota; kingdom Metazoa; phylum Arthropoda; class Insecta; order Coleoptera; family Curculionidae; genus Polydrusus; species Polydrusus tereticollis. The sequence continues at coordinate 87,049,784 of OY987333.1, read as the reverse complement.
AGAAAAATCCAAAATAGCCAATCGATGTACTTTTTCCTGCAGAATTTAAAAATGAAACCAAAAATTTATTTGAACCAGAAACAAAAGAGTTACGCTATGGATAAGGTGTTTTTTAAATGGAACATAGCTTTTTTTATACGATTTTTGGAACGAGTGATTTTTTTTTTGTCCGTTCTGATTAAAATATTTAATATTGTGACAGCTATTTTGTAGTAAAATTTGTCAAATTTTTTGACTTTGAAGGATTTAAAGGTGATTATACCGTTATTACCTAGTTTATGTTTTAAACAGGTTAAAGTTAAATTATACTGGATAAAACATTAAAATTTAATAAAAATCTCTGTCACAATATTAAATATTTTAATCAGAACGGACAAAAAAAAATCACTCGTTCCAAAAATCGTATAAAAAAAGCTATGTTCCATTTAAAAAACACCTTATCCATAGCGTAACTCTTTTGTTTTTGGTTCAAATAAATTTTTGGTTTCATTTTTGAATTCTGCAGGAAAAAGTATATCGATTGGCTATTTTGGATTTTTTTTTAAATACAAGGAAGCTCAAAAATGAGCCCCTGTTCAGTCTTGTTGGAAGACCCTGTACAATTGAACATTTTATTTCGGATCATGCTGGACAAAGAATCTTGTTTGAAATTGCAGATAAACAGGATCAAGAGGCTAAATATGCACGCATTTTTTCAAATGAAAATAAGCAAAATTTTTTGTCTTGCATTGAAACTGAGAAATGGACTGCAGTATAATATAAATAGGCGTGATGTAAATACTCAGTGGAATACCTTTATGCAAATTTTTAAGCACTATTTTGATCAGAACTTTCCTCAAAAAAAGGTATACAATAATTTTAATAAATCAAAACTAAAACCAGAACCTAATGAGGAACTCAAAGAATGTAAGCGCAAGTTAGAACTATATTTAACCCTGTCAAAAGTCAATAATACCATTAAGGAGGCGTTTAACAACGAAAAAAAAATATATGACAAAACATTAACTCAGCTGCGGTCCGAGTCATATGAACATCGCGTTAAAAATGCTGATAATAAGACAAAATGTATGTGGGCTATTTGTAAAGAAATTAATGGAAGGGAAAACAAATCAAGCAGTATAGAAGTTGAAGGAAGTTCTGAGCAAATAGCGAGTAATTATAAGTTATTTATTGTCTATAGTGCCAACATTATTGAAGGACTTAATTGATATTCCTTTCACATGTAATATAACTGAAAATAGAAGCTCTATGTCTATTAATCCAATATCACCCACTGAGATATGTGAAATTACTCAATCTTTGAAAAGTAAGCCCAGTAGTGGAGTGGATGAAATCCCAATAACTATTGTTAAATTGATAATTGATAAAATAAGGGATGTTTTGTGCTATATTGTAAACAACTCGTTCACATCTGGGGTGTTCCCAGAAGGTATTTTGTTTAAAAAGGGTGATAGAACAGTACTTGACAATTACAGACCGATTAGCCTGCTGCCCAGCTTTTCCAAGATATTCGAAAAGGCAATGTGTAATAGACTTCAAGATTTTTTTAAAAAATATAATTTGTTAAGTAATTCACAACATGGGTTTATTAAGGGAAGATCGAAACAAACAGCTTTATATAATTTTGTTCAATTAATATTGGAATACTTGGAGAATGGACAGTTGGCGGTCGGAATGTTTTTAGACTTATCAAAAGCATACGATTGTTTAGACAGGGAGCTTCTATTTAAAAAGCTAGAAATATATGGAGTTAGAGGTAACGCGAACAAATGGATCAGGTCATATTTAACTTGTAGGAAACAATTAGTAACTGTCTCGAAAGATGGTAAAGCATCTAGGTCCGATATCCTAGAAAATAATATAGGAATAGCGCAAGGTAGCATTTTGGGCCCAGTACTTTTTATTATATTTGCAAATGATCTTTCCAATCTTATAACTCCTAATAATAGTATTATTAATTATGCAGACGATACAAATCTTTTAGTAGGGAGCGACAAAAGTCATGATATACTGGACCGAGCCAAAACCTTTTTGTTGATGGTGACTGAATGGTTTAATAAAAACAAATTAATTATAAATAAAGATAAAACCAATATAATCTGCTTTAGAACAAAACAGTCAAATTTTATAAGGCCAACACACTTACCATTGGAAACTAGCAATCTTGAGATTTCAAGTAAAGCAAAGTTTTTAGGTTTGGAAATAAACGAATATTTAGACTGGTCAAATCATATAGATAACTTGGGTAAGAAACTAAACTCTAATTGCTTTGGAATAAGAATCGTCTCCAAATATATGAACAAAGGGACCCTTAAAGTAATTTATTTTGCCAATTTTGAGGCAGTTGCAAAATACAGAATAATATTTTGGGGTAGCAATAGTAAAATTCAAGATATATTTGTAATCCAAAAGCGGGCTATTAGAATTATTACCAAAATGAAATATTTGGAAAGCTGTAGGGGTGTTTTAAAGCAATTGGGAATTATGACTGTATATATGCGTTGTATGTATATGAATGTTTGATGTTCTACTTTAGGAATAAAGATCTATTTTCATATAATATAGACCATGGATATAATTAGATGTTTGTTACCCTAAACATAAACTAACTTTAACAGAAAAGTGTCCCCATTATATGTGTATTAAGTTATATAATAACCTCCCTGAAAGAGTAAAGACAATCAATAAACAAAAACATTTTAAAAGGGAAGTGAAAAAACTATTATTAAACATAGAACCATATAATTTAGGTGAATTTCTTTTTGCTAGTTTGTATTACTATGTAAACATTTTGAAATAAAAGATGTATCTATCTATCTATCTACCTATTTAAGTGTTATGCGGCATAATATGAAGCCCCTATGTTTTAAAAAAAAGTATAGGTATCTTAAAAAAAAAAATCATAGCTGTAAGCTTTGGTGACATACTCTTACCTATGATTACTTCAACTAAGTTTTTGTATTTCTTAAAATCTGACTTGCCATTCCTGCCAGGCTAATTCATTCTCAAGGCTAATGAATGAGAGATCAAATTTTATATATATACAACCAATTTTTTGCGATTGTTTGACTATATTCTTACCCTCGATAGTAACCATGTTTTTGCAAAGGTTGATGAAAGTGGCCTCTTCTTCAGGCTCTTCTCGCCCAACACTTTCCAAAGAGGCTGATGTTTCACTGGATTGCTCTTCTTTGCATTTGTCAAGTAACTTTTCTTTAAGGTTTGCTCATTAATCTGTTTTTTGGGTAAAAAAACCTTCAGACATTGGTTTTTGAGTTATTTTTTGATTGAATTTTAAATGATTCTTAGAAATGGAGGGCAACTGATCTTCTTCATCTCCAGAGAAAAGTTTAACTTGTAATCTTTCAGTTTTTTTGATTTAAAGCTATTTCCGAGGCTATTTCTTTTGGTATACTGTTTAGTTTCGTTTAGTGAGGTATTCGCCTCGTCAGAAGATACCTCAGTGTTAACTGTGTCATTTCCTTTTTCAGTTTCTTCTAAGATCCTTAATTTTTCATTGGCTTTCTCTAAGGAATCTGAAAAAATTATAAGAAGTGATCAATAATATGTTTATGTCACCATAGCAGTATAAGAAATTTAAATTGAAAAGAAGTATTATTCAATATTTCTAATTTTTTTTAGCTCAATTTAGTTTTTTTTTATATTCCAAGAATCGATACAGAAAAAGCTTATCACTAGAGATACTCACTGGATCCATATTTAATAATATGCACTTTGTACAAAATGTAGTCAAGAGAAGAAATGTCCTTCATGCATTTTACTGCCTCTGCAAAGGTCTTCTTTGAATTATTTGGCCATGTTCAAAGATCTTTTTATTGCAGCCAGTTTTCAGGTATTACGGACATAGGAAGCTTCTATAAAAAAGGTAATAGAATAAATATAAAAATTTAAAAAATAAGTTTTCAATTCTTCTCATAACAAAGTTTAACAAAATTGATAACATTTTAGACTTTGCATATTGTGAAGGTTGCCAATAGTTGCCACAGTCCTTCGATAATAGTAATGACTGATAACAATAATTGCGATGATCCTAATTAAATTCAAAATCTAAATTTAAAAGTACTTGCCCTAGTTATACATACAGGGTGTCCAGTAAAGAATGGGCCATATGTCAATTACAGCTTCCTGGAGACAAAGTAGATCGATTTAACTTAACTTACTAATAATAAAAAAGATAGGTACAGGGTGTTAAAGTTGAAATTTAAAATTCGAATTTTCATAATATTTCTAGAATCATTTAACTTATTAACTTGAAAATTAGAGTATGGAGGTTTTTTGAGGCGAGAAAAAGGAATGTGATGTTAGTTTTATTGTGGCCACTAGAGTAAACTTTAGTTAGTTAGTAAACTTTTAAATTCAGTAATGTCGTTGTTGATGTTGATCGCTATCTTCTGTAAGGTTTTTCTAAACCAAAATAATAAAACAACCCATTCTTTTGCTTATCTAAAATAATTTTTGAAGGTGTATTCAAAAGTATTCTAGCACATGTTGGTAGAGAAGACAAATCTGCTGCTGGTTGTGTTTTGAACCATTTTAGTAACTTAGAGAGTCCATTATGTGGCAAATTATTTTCAAAAGAACAGTTATGCAAAAATTCTTCTGATGCATTTTGAAAGTCTGAATTTTCAATACTTTTACTTTGGTTCTCACTAGGAGAAGAATAACACACCATTAAAGTTTTACTATCTGATGAACTACTCTTTACGTGAGGGTCCACAATAATTGGGCTTTCACAAGGATTATTATTAATGCCTCGATTGCTGGTGACCGAGCTACCACTTAGACATAAAAAGATTTGGTTCCTGACAAACATCAGGCTCTTGTCGGGGTCCTTGCAATTCTCTTTCTGCTAATATGTACTCTTGCCTTTTGGATATTGTTTTAAACTTTTTAAACATATTAAATTAATTAAAAACACAAATATTTAACATATAAATCTAGTACAGAAAGACGTTATATCATTAAGATATGCTTTTCATGCGCGAGCAAAAGCTTACACAACAAAATATTATGAATAGACGAGAAAAAAGCGAGAAGAGAGCAAATTGTCTAGACATAATTGTAATATACTTATTACTTACTTATTTATATCCATTTAAACAAACAAAACACCAACAATAAAGAAATACTTAAACCAATATTTGAATCGCAGAAATCAAAAACTTATTTGAATCTTATCCACAAACTCTTATCCAACGAAGACTAAGGTTAAAGAAAACAAATACCCATGTTATTGAACCGATGCACGCATGTCTAATTAAATGTCAAAATCAGCGGCCATTTTGCAGTGTAGCTGCGATATGCGCATGCGCGAGACCGGTTCTTTCAAAAAATGTTTTCTTAGGTACATTATTATTAAAGCTTTTTAAATATTTTATGGTAATTAAACGCAAAACTGGATGGATTAAGTCTTTATTTAATTTAATAATATGAAAATAAATATACTTAACAATACAGTTGAATGACTAAATCTATACTACATAAAATAGGGTAACATCATTATAATAATAAACAGCCCCACATAAAAGCAACATACAATGTTTATATAATTAAACAATTTTTTTAAAACATATATTATATGAGAACACTCAAAATCTGTTTTTATATACCTAAGTAAAAACAAATGTACCTATACATACTTTCTAATAAAATAGTAGTTTGGCCTCGGAGGACTGGAAACTGATGGTCTGGCTGGTTCGGTGTAACTATAAAATCATGAAACAAAGGTATTACAGGGATATCGTGATAAAATTGATAGTGGGAATAGTCGTAAGTAGTAGTAAGAAGTAATATTTACAGTTTAAAAACATATACTGCAATCGGGGGGCACTGATTCAGTATTTTACAACTTCTCCGAGGGACACCTAAATTATATTTTATTTACATTGTCATTATCCTGTGGTACTTACAGTAATATGGTAAAATGTACTATTCATGATTTAAAACAAGCTCTAAAATATAAGAAAAAAATGGGATGGAAATTAAACAGGAAAAATTGTCTAGAAATGTTGCAAGGTTTTGGGAGGTCAATGACCAATTTTAAGCGATTTCTTTCGAATCTTCCGATATAATAGTGATGTTTGAGCACATTTAACCAATAAATGATTGAAGTGACTTACCTGCGACAAAAATACCCATTTTCTGCAGAAAATTGGAAAAAAACTAATAAAATCACAAAAATGAAACGTCAACCTCACCCAGCATTTATTAAAAAATCCGAAGCGACGATTAACTTACGTATGGTCTGAACTTTTAAGAGTGAGAGTGATGGAACAACTTCAAATAACACATTGTAAAAAAGGATAACCCGAGAAATGTCAAAGAGTGTGGCGATTCTTACTCGTGGTTAATACTTTGATTTCAATCCATATTCTAAAAAAAAACGACTATAATAATGTAAATATGTATGAAGGTTAACAAGCATTTAGTTGAAATATAGAAATAGGTACTTACGACATAAAATAATGTAAGTCGAACGCACACTAAAACTTATACTGTTAACCCATCGGAGATCAAAAAGCAAAGGACTTTAAAAACTTAATAAAAGTAGTAAAAAGCACGGTACCCACCTGTCAAAATACACGGATTTCCAAAATTCTTAGGTTAAGAATTCTGACACTTAATTCTGACAATCACATCCGATAACTTAACGGCTCAGCTGTTTCTCAACCACAGTGAAAAATTAACAAGTTGGCGGTTTTCGGTTGTTGTCATGGAAACACTCACGTTAAAAGTTAAAGTGAGCATTTGATCATAGGGCTGATTATGAGGCTAATCTAACGTCCGATTAATCTGGCAACCTTGTCTTTATACCAAAATACGTGATTCACAGGCAATCGGCTGACGCGACGCTAAATTATTTAGTTTATTTCAGCTTTACTAACGTATGCGTGAATAGATAATGATTGTGTTATGGGTACCCAAGGAAGAACTTGTTCTTTTGCCCTAATGGAAATCAACAAACGGCTTGGGTTTTAAAGAACAAAAAGTTGTCATTGACTTTTTTGGTAAGAACCTAAATACAAATACCTATTTTTAAAGCTTAGCGACTCACTCGATTGTTGTTTTTTTATAATTTATTTTTAGTATTTGGCTGTAGGTTAATATATGGGATCAAAACCTTGTGTGATTTTTCCTTAATTATTCTTTTTTATTTACAACCCTTTTCACTGGTAGAATACGATAAGTTATATAATGTCATTCCAAATCAAATATGGCGCACGCTACAAAATAACGGTTTAAATTTTCTGACAACCCACTTGACCGGGTATCAAAGAAAGGGGTTTACCGAGTAGAAAAAAACCACATTACCAAAAACCAAATTACATTGATAACGGTTTCTCGGATTCACAATGTTGGATTGAAAATATTTAAGGGCCTTCGTATATAACCTTGCTACGAGAAAGTCTTTTCTGTTTTATCGTAAGGTCAACGACGATATGAAAAACTAAGGAACGACTGTTTTAGCTTTGTTTAATAGGAGGATATAATTGTGATTGGTGTTTCTCAAATATTCAAGCAAGGAACATTTATTTTCTGTACAAATATGTTTGCTAAGTATATCTCGTTATGAAATGTTCACCTGTTTGTCCTAGATATACAAGAGTCCTAAAAGGTATGGTCAATAAATGGAGATTGGGTAGATCGGCTTAAAATTGGGTCCGAAGAGAGAGAGAGACTATAAAAATGTTTTTTCTTAATATTTTCAAAACTAAAAAAGATACAAACTTAAAAGTTTGGTATTCTAGATAACTTTACACGCCGATTCAAACTACTGTAGTTAAAATGTCATCAATCTAAAAGTGGCGCTAGAGATAGGGGAAGACGGAGTCAAAATATAGGTACCTATAACTTTTTTTATATTGATTTTTATCTAAAATTTGAAAACTACACAATGTATTTGCAAAAAAAAAGTCACCTCTAGTTGGATACGATTTAAAGAGTCGTTTTCGAGGTAAATCGATTTAAAACTATTTTGGTGTTTTTGACTAGCTGGCTTGGGTTTCAGCGTCATTGAGGCGAGTTCTCCACTTTTCTAACCACGTCTCAATAAGTTTATATGGCGTTGTAGTTTCGAGCCTACAAACCTTGACTGCTTGGCGGTGGCGGTAATCGCGGTATGGTCAGCAAACGTGTTTGCGTAAATTTAGGAATATCGCTAGTATAAATATTGAACAGAACCGGCGCAAGGGGGCGATCATTGAAACCCTTTCGAACATTAAAAGCCGATCTAGTCGTTTGGCGCACCGTACATTAACCAGATCGAAAACCGAACTATTCTGGCGGTAAAATGATATTGTCAAATTCGAAATAATTTATATGGTGAAGTATGAGTTTCTCAACAATCTTGCCAAGACAAAACAATGGGCTGATGGGCTTGTAGCTGACTATCAATGTTTGATCTTGCTTAGGTTTGGGAATGAGAACCACGTTGGCTTTTTTCCAAGCCTGGGGAAAATAGCCTGTGAAATGATTACTACATCCGCTATCACATTATCGGGCAAGTTTTTTAGCGCTTTCATCTATACACCATTGAATCTCAGAGTCTTTTTTGGTTAAATGAATTTGCTGACATTCTTAACTTCTTCCATATGAACAAATATTCTGTATGGGATGTGACTTGTAAACCCGTATCATTCTGGAGATCTGTGTGTCTCTCTCTGGATCCATCGTCGGGTTGTGATTAAAGTGTTCGTGAGGGCTGTCCGCAAACGATTCAACTTTTCCCTCGGATCAGAGACTGGAATGTTATTTAGGAGAGTTTCTAAGCGAGGACATTGGCTTTTTTTCGCCCCTTGTGAGTTATTTGGTCATTCTATATATGCTTTTATCTTACTAATACTAAGACCAGCTACTCGATTCTCCCACAGAGAGGACTTCTAAGCTTTAAACAGATCGCGAATAAGGTGAACAGCTCGGTTCGGTTCTGCCTTAATACGCGGATCACCAGTGCGATACGCGCCGTTCATAAGTCTATTTTTCTATTCTCACCTAATCTTTGATTTCGTTAGTTAAGTATTCGTACTTGGAGAGCCTGGATATTTTTGTGGTGAAGGCACTGGCCATGGAAGTATTAATAGCGTCAGTAACTTGAAGTAGCTAACTGCAGAGTCAATATCGATATCCGTCTGTATAGGCGGCAACGATTCTATGCGTTCTAATACACGCCTAAACATGTTCCAATTGACGGAAGTAACAGAAATAGAACCAAGCAATTTTTCTTACTTGCCATACTCTACTACGACTGAGAGATAGGTCGTAAGGAGCAACAGGTGGTGTTAAAAGATCTGTCAGAGATGAATGAGTGTGCTTCCTCGGCGGCATAATATGATAATTATAGTCCAGATACTTATAGTATAAGACATCCCCAGCTGCAATGTTTTGCGTTCAAATATCCACCTATAATTATCGTTTCATTAGTATCAAAAACCTTGCACAGACAAGTGCCGTCGAAATCGACAGACGGACTGCAGTACACAGACCCCAGGTAAACCCATATGATTTTGGTCTTAACGCGAATGAATGAGCCCTCAATGTGCGGACAATTGCACGGTCCCAGCACGGCCTGAGCAATGATGTTCTTTTTAAGAAGAACCATGGTTCCCCCTATTTTCTTGTTGGTCTATTATTTCTGAATACCGTGTAATTGGGAGCCGCTCCCTTTTAAATCAAGTCTCTTGTACAATCAGAATATTAATCTCGTTTCGCTCAACAAAGTTAATAATTTGAAATTGTTTGGCTTTAAAACCAATAATGTTTATCGTAGCCAATTTAAAGTAAGCAATCTCGCACTGTAAAGCCATTACATGTTGGTTAAAGTAAACGATGATTACATATTTTGAAGCTGCAGCTCCATTTGCTGCTGCATCATTTTAGAGAATTCGCCACATGGAATTGCAGGTTACCTGCAATGCCGTCTCCAAGGCCTCTGATGCTGGTTTTATGTTTACGGAATGGTCGCTCAATTAGTAGTTTGTCAAACAAACTCCATTTAAATGTAGGCGGAGGAATGTTCGGCCTAATTGTATTTGGAGTTGCTTGTTATTATTAACCTTATTGTACAGATTCTATGGATGCCTGAAACGTCCCTGGTAATTTGCAGAGTGATCCCAACACAATTTGCTCACTTGAATTGTTTGGGCGTAAAGTCTTGACACTCGAACGAAAAGTAATTGATTTTAGACATTTAACAGGTGCCGTACATTTAAATTGTGTGCATCCATACAACTGGCATCTATGGTACTGTGAAATATTTGTTTTAGATCGTTGGGCCTCGACTCGTAGGTATTTTCAAACAGTCCAAGGCCGTAAGATCGAATATTTGTTTTTCGGCTTTAGGCATAATAACCAACATAAGAGGTATTGGCAAACCGTCTTTCTTGTTCGATCTTATAACTTGAGATGGGTGAAAGCCCAACGCCTTTAAGTCCTCCTTGACGTTGGCCTCGGACCAAGTTTCAAGGACTTCCTTTATAGTAATATGAAGGTCCTTCTCCTCCGGGAAGGGGAAGGAGTGGTAACTTGAACTAAGAATTTGACGATCTTAGCGTTGAGGGGTGGAGCTTCACGCTTCCCTTAATAGATATAGCTTTCTTATTTAACGTCAACCTTGTTGTAACTTCATTGTATATAGCTTTATTGCGTAAAACCACAGAATTGCCCCGTGTTTTTTCGAGGCACCCTCTGTAATCTTCTCTTTATATTGGGGGTTTTGGGCGTGTCGATGGGGGGAGATGTAGCTGTAGCACGTCCAGACTCAGAGGAGCTGATGGAGTTGACGATTTTATTGTCAAAATGATATATTATACCAAGGTTGGTTGTTGCCAGCAAATTTGGCGATGCTACATCTCCAACCAAATTCGAAAAAATATTCTGTATTATGCCCGGATGGCCAAGTAAGAACAAGGACCGTTCATAGAGACCGTTAACTTTATTGCTATCGGAAAAAATTATCGTTAGTAAATACGGAGTAAATCGGACATTTTCTTTAAGTTTGCAAGATGCTTGCTAAAGGGCGTAACAAACAAGGGAAGATAGAAAATTAGGTTTTTCTCTTTATGTTAACCAATTAAGAGGTATTAAAAATGGTGAGAGAGTGACAAAGTTTATTTTAGATAAAAACCGGTATCCTTGCTTAGGATAAACGGATTTTAACAAACTTGGTCTCATTCGGTAGAGTTTTTCTTTTTCTATCCACGTTAGATGGGTTTTATTACCTTACTTTTCCCACTAGAAGGCGTTTACAGAAGTATCATCAAATAGAACGTGCGTCTCTCAAAAAAAATGAAAAATGAACTAAATAGAAAATTAACAACTCTTAACGTTAGTGATAACCCTAATTCCCAAACATATATTTGTAACCAAAGGTATTGGAGAAAGAAGTTAGAGGTTAGATAAAAGCGTGCCTAGATGACTTTCATTATTAAAATACTGATTACAAGTAGCTTATTTTAACTATTAAGTTAGAATTCTATGTTTCCAATGTGTTAATGTTTTAGTTTAGCATTTTAGTGATAAACTAAACTTATAAATTGGAGATTTAAAGTAAAAACGAAATTAATTAAAAATAAATACAGTTCTTCCACGCAAAATAAAAAATTTAATTAATAAGGATGCCTTAAAAAAAATTAAAGACAAACTTAATTAATGATTTTAGGAACGTCGTTATTTATGTTAAAAAATACTCAAAATGCGTTGCACCAATGCAGGGGCATTTAATATGATTGCGGTCTGCGTCTTTTGTTTAATTTTTAAACCATCTTTTTTTTTAAGCATTCTATTTTGGGTGGTAGTATATTTATTTTAATTTACCTTTTTACTTTAAATCTACAATTTATAAGTTTAATTTATCATTCAGATGGTAAAGTAGAATATTGACGCTTTGGACAAATTGAATTATTAGTGAATAGTTAAAATAACCTCCTTGTATTCAGTATTCAAATATAAAACGTCTAAGCACGCTTATCTATTCTTCTAACTTTTTTCGTAAGTGACATAAGGCAGTGATTTTCACTGACGTCTGGAACTGTCAATTAAAAATAAATGTACCATTCTATTTGATTTTTTCGAGAAAAACTCCTTCAGATTTCTGAAAACGCATTCTAGCGGTAAAAGTAAGATTTATATAAAGACCAACCAAAGTTTAATAAATAGAGAAAGAAAAAACTCTATCGAAAGAGACCCAGCTTGTTAAAATCCGGTTAGTCCAAGGGAAGTTGTGGGTTTTTTATCCAAAATGAACGTTGACATTTTTCCACTATTTTATTTTATAAGATGGAGTAAAATATTAAAAACAAAAAAAAATTTGGAATATTCTAAGGATCAAGAATTAAATACTTTCAGTACCTTTTAATTAGACAGCATAAACAGAAAACCCTAATTTTTTACGTGACTAAGTCTATTGCAGATATCTTGCGAACTTTAAAATAATTTCCAACGATTTCTCCTGGCTGAATTTACTAACTTTACTATTTTTTTTTCTAAAGCTGTGAGGGTAACGCTCTCATGACATTGCCGAGTTATCGCATTTTGCGTTAGTTTTTTCTGTCCCAGTAAAAAAATTTTAAACTTTTGTCGGTACAAAATTATTTCTCTTAAAACAACTAAAGTTGTAGAATAAATTTTATTTTAGAATTTTCATGATTTGTTACTTACAATGAATGCTATCTTTTTTTTTAAATAAACTTAATTAAAGTTCTAGTTATTTATTTTTTTTAACCAACTTAAGTTTATTTTAAACTTGTAGAATAATTTTGTGTTTTCAAAATTCAATGATTTTTACGCACTTCTGAATGACTAGTGAATGTTGCTTGATTTTTTAATAAAGTTGAGTAAAGTAGTTCTTATTATAAAGAGTAAATCCATGTTAGTGAAACCGCTTGTTTTATTTATTATTCACAAATTTATAATATATAACATGATAATATGGATGATATAAGCATTGCCATTGTCAAACGCCGCTTCTCTGTACCGTATTCTTTCCGATCCTACATCGTTTAATTACAAATTAAAAAGAAATTAAAAAAAAACAATTTTTTATAAAACAATGGGTTTCTCTTGTTCAGGTTACCAAGGAATAAAGCTACTGCCGAATAAAAATAAAAAATACATATGAACAATCCCGACAAAGTAGACGAGGAAAGAAAAGAAGTCACAGGTCTAACCTAGCTTACGAACACGGAAGATCCCGTATTAGTTAAAATTTTGTTTACTATTTATTTTTTTATATAACTTTTTTTATTTATTATTTTTCCATAATTATAAGCTGATTACAATAGTTTTTAACATTTGTAGAAAGAAGACAATTTCACGCAAATATTACTTTGTTAAATCGAGTTATTACATATTATGAATAGTATGTTGTAACATATCAGCACAGGGTCGTAGCCAAAAGGGAGCTGGCCATGCAGGGCTGAGCCTGCCACCATAAGTGAATTATTTTATAATATAGGCCCTGGTAAAAAACACGCTAATATTTTTTGAGCAAAACTGTACAAGTTACATCGCCATTGTCAAGGTCACTCAGCCTCCAATTATTTCAATTTCATACAATTTGTAAAATACATCTGTCATATTGGGTTTATAATGACATCATGTAGTTTATCGTATTCTACTCGTCAAACCCTTTTATGTGATACTCATGTTATTGGGGTTGTGACTGAAAAAGCAAGCCACCATCTTAAGGCGTCCGCCATATTGGATTTAAAACGCGCTACTAGGTATACTATATTGCATTGTCACCGAACTTATACAAGTGTGCAAAGATCTTTTGATTAACAAAAATTGGAAATTTTAATCAGTTACATCATACGGTATATCGAATATTAAAAAACCATTAAAAAATAAAACTAAGTACAATAAGGTAACACGTCAATACCGACAGTGCATTTTAATTAAAAACGACAGGTTTTAATAATAAATAGCAAATAATTTTTTTGATGCGCTAAACCAGAAGTATGGCAACATGGCGAGAGTTCGCTTACGCGATATCATAAAAAGACATATACAGGAAGGAAGCCAAAACGCGGTAAAATATGTTATGTATATGATGGACTTCATAATGTTGGAATCATGAAGGGACGTCGCAAAGATCTAATGCTGGAGAAAGCGGTATATGTTGAAATTTAATATTTATGAATCAGGAAGGCAAAGCATTAAGTTCATAACCAGTAAGAAAAGTATATACCGGGTGTTGCATCGTCGAGCGGGACATAGGATATCCCATGTAATTTTAAATGGGGTCAATTATTGGCTTCCCTAATTATTTTAGAGAAAAATTCTATTTAGGTTTATTAAAGAGCACTAAAACCCACATTCAAAAGAATAACTTTAGATATTTTTGATGAGCCCGTTTACGGGTTATCGCCGATTTCTTTTTAACTATTTCTCCTTTTATGGCCCCGTATTTGCGGGCACCAGTCAAGGTAAAAGATGACTGTCAAATAAAGTTGTCATTTTGAAATGTGTGCTTTATTGTCATAAAAACTCGTTCATCGAAAATATTAAAGGTGTATTTATGAGTACAAATTAATCTGAATAAAACTAAAATAAAGTATCCAATTACAAGGTTAATTATGACATTTTACATGTTTCAATATTTTACTAATTAATAGGTAGGTACTATTAAATTGTTAGAACTTTAGGATTTAAGAAGATGTTCAAATATTCCTCAAAAAGACAACTTTATTTGACAGTCATCTTTTACCTTGACTGGTGCCCGCAAATACGGGGCCATAAAAAGGAGAAATAGTTAAAAAGAAATCGGCGATAACCCGTAAACGGGCTCATCAAAAATATCTAAAGTTATTCTTTTGAATTTGGGTTTTAGTGCTCTTTAATAAACCTAAATAGAATTTTTCTCTAAAATAATTAGGGAAGCCAATAATTGACCCCTTTTAAAATTACATGGGATTTCCTATGTCCCGCTCGACGATGCAACACCCGGTATACATTACTCCTTCTCATGGACGCCACAATGTAGATACCATGATAGGACGTCATAATGATAGCAAGATTTATATTGATATTTATCTAATATATAATATATTAAAAGCAATTATTTAGAAAATACAATAAAAGTAAAAACTTACATTTCGTGTCAAAAATCACTTTCGGGAGCGCAGCGACCACATTCACAGCAATTTCTAAATCAACTAACGCTCTAAAGGAAGATCTGCGCAAAACTGTGCATGTACTTAGTTCGCGACAATCATGCTAGATGGCAGAGTTAAACACAATGTTATAATTGACACCTGTTACAATCGTCACCGGTCACCTATTTTGCGTGGCCTAGGATAAATTTTAAATTATTGTAAAAACTATAAGATTTAGGTAATGAGTTTCCTAAAAAATAAAGGTGTCCAATCAAGACAGAGTGTTCCATTTGAGAAAATTGAAATAACACAATATTTAAATTAGTCGAATTTGTCAAGTCGTCACGAACATAAATCTGAAAATTATGTAATACATTTTTCTTACCTATGATGAATGCATAGATAGATAGGATTGTTTTAACGAGTCGCTGAAAATTCCATAGATATCAGAAAAAAAAATAAAGTACAAACAAATTTTTATAGAACTTCTTTTTTTTTTCGGCAACTAAAAGAGTTTTACGTTATGCCTTTTGATACTTAATGTAAAACTTTTTTGGTATTCTTTGGGTGCTATTGAAGACGAACACCTTTCTGATGCACCCTGTATATTATTTAAGAAAGATTGGCAGGACTATACTAGTTTTAGCCAGAACTACCCATTCATTAGCACAGGATGTAGTTTATTATATATTATTTATTATTTACACAAACATTTTTTCTGTCTAATGTGATTTATTGGAAATAAATAAATCTCGATTTCTATAAATTTAAAAGGAACTATAAAAAACCGTAGAACAAAAACCAATCGAATGTAAAGTGTAAAATATTACATAATTAATTTGTTTTAGGCATGTATGCTTTAAAGTTGTATAATATTAAATAAGTTACTTGGTACATACTTCATATGGCAGACGACGACATAATAGCATATAAATTGTTTTCAATTGTAGATATTTTCTCCCATATTGGTATTATGTAAGGAGATTTCGATTTAATTTTTTTTTACTTTCATTTAGGTTCATAATAGATATTTATACAACAAATTACGAAATAAGGGTCTTTTAGGGACGCGACGTGAAAATTGTCCCACGAGGCGAAGTCGAGTTGGACAACACGTCGAAGTGGCTAAAAGACATTGTTTCGTAACGAATGGTATACAATATTTTTCTACGGGCGTTTTATAATAGAAAACTTAATTCATTTTACCAAACATATAACTTGTGTTTTATTTACAACTTTCATGTCAAAAAAATTGACACTGGTAAAAAAAAACTTCGATAGAATTTTTTTGTCAAAAACTGCGGCAAATATTATGTAAGAAATTAGTGATTTAGAAGACTCAGACATTGAAAATTTTCTATTTCTAGTTCAAATTTCACATCTATTTTACAAAGAGACATATCTCAACGTACTGTTTTAGGTTACCAAAGCATTAATTTTAATAATATAAGTAACTGTACTTTTAATAATTATAATAAGTAGGTAAAATTATAGTCTGTGTTTAGTTCTTAATTGTAAATAATTACTTTTAGGCACAGCGTGCTTAAAAAATGTTTAAGCACGCTGTGCTTAAAAGCAGGTTATTTAAAAATCAAAACGACAATCAAAAAGGGGTTATTATAAAAAGTCAGTAGAAAAAATATGATTATGATTGGAGAATTCCAAAAGCAATAGTAGGGAAAGTTAGGGAGCGGATTTTCACCCCCCACTCCTTGACCTTGGATGACCTTGAACGTATACGTATGCAGGTGTTAATTTGACCTTGAATGACCTTGGCCGCAAAGGTATGCAGGTGTTAATTTGACCTTGAAATGACCTTGGCCGCAAACGTGTGCAGGTGTTACTTTGACCTTGAATGACCTTGGCCGCATACGTATGCAGGCGTTAATTTGACCTTGAAATGACTTTTGTTGCGAACGTATGCAGGTGATAATTTGACCTTGAAATGACTTTGGTTGCGAACGTATGCAGGTGTTAATTTGACCTTGAAATGACTTTAGGTGCGAACGTATGCAGGTGTTAATTTGACCTTGAACCAAAACACTTGGAACACATGTCCTTATAACCTTGAACGACCTTGACAATTTCTATTGGGCTATACCCTTGAATCACCTTGACAATGGGTATAAATTTGCGTGCTGGGGTGGTGTTTGAGCATTCAGTTCTGAAATCATCCTCAGAAAACAGTTTAAGTATAGTAACCTGATATCGAAATGGAATCATCTTATGTGTGTGAAAAGTGTGGTGTGTCTTTTACTCGCATTTATTCCTTAATGCGTCATATAAGGGAATCTTGTGTGAGTAGATTCGAAAGTGTTTATGGAGGGAAGCGACGTAGGGTTGACGATGGATCTGCATCAACGGCTGCTGCTACAGCAGATACATGTGTTGTATGTGATGTAACTGTGCCCCGTAATGAAATGTTGATACATCAAAGAACACTAGCGCATAAAAACAATGCTCGTGTTCCTTTTTCTCATGGAGTTCAATTTGTACAAAGCGCATTTAAAAATAGACTCGCGACATATCAAATAAGCAGTGAAGTGGAACATGTGGATTATTCAATATTTTTTGAAGACATTAAAGCTAAGGTGTTGGGTTTAATGAATGAAATCGTGCAGGTGCAAAAATCACTGAAAATAAACATGGTAGTTGTGGGACGATATTTTTTACCGGCGCAGGAGATATTCAGTGATAAGTCTTTTAATACAATGAACCAAATAGTCACTATTGGAAGTAATCTGGATGATGTTTACAACTCATTTGTAGAGGCAATGAAAGCTCAATCAACTGAGTTTCAGGAGAAGGATTCAGGTATGGTAAAAACAAAAAAAAATCAAATAGTATGAAACAATTTAACAACTTATTATAGTGTAAAACTTTTTTAAATGGATATTAATTTTGTTTTTTATGTGTTAGGCTGGGCGTTGGAAAAAATTTTATATCTGGAAGTGAATATGAATAAGTTCTCACCTCTGGGCGGCTCATCATACATAAAGTTGCCTAGGATGATCGAATCTAGAGGGGCAGTAATCAATGTTTTAAACCAAGATGAGTGCTGCTTTGCTTGGGCTGTAACTTCCGCATTGTTCCCAATAACCAGAATGTCAAGTCAAATATCATCCTATCCACATTACACGACAGTATTAAATCTAACAGGTATGAGTTTTCCAGTTAAATTGCGTGACATTTCAAAATTCGAGGAGCTAAATAACATTTCGATTAATGTTTATGGTTTAGAATCCGTATATAAAAACAATGAAATCAAATATGAGGTTGTTGGTCCTTTGAGATATGCTTCCAAAAAACTACTTAGACATGTAAATTTGTTGCTTATAACGAAAATATTGTAATATAAAAGATGATGGTGACAGCGACCATGTTTGTAATGATAGCTGTTTAAAGAGTCATTATTGTTGGATTAGTAACTTATCACGTTTAGTTTCGGCCCAAATTTCAAAACATCATGGTAAATTATACTTTTGTGATGGTTGTCTACTCCACTTTGGCACACCATTATCTCCATTGTCACATCAAAAAAACGATTGTAAGCATATTTCAGCTAGTACACCAACAACCAAGTTAAAAGTAGATAAATTTGGTAAGAGTGTCCCAGAAAATATCTTGAAATTCGAAAGTTTGTAAAAACAAATGAGAGTTCCTTTCGTGGTTTATGCAGACTTTGAATCAGTTTTAAAACCAGTTGCAACAATAGAACCAAACCCCCAAAATTCTTACACAACTAAAAGTTTAAAACATGAACCATATTCTTTCGCCTATCTCATAAAATGTTCTTTTGATGATTCTATTTCTAAGTTTGAGCTATACCGAGGTGAAGATGCAGCAAAAGTTTTCGTTGATCGTATTGAGACTGATTTAAGACATTTGTATAATACATATTTGAGAGATATTGTACCAATGGCTAAATTGACATGCGATGATAAAACGATTTTTGAAAATGCCGATAGTTGCAATATTTGTGAGCGTCCTTTTGATCATATCAAGGACAAAGTAAAAGATCATTGCCACATAACCGGCAAAAAAAGATTTGGTGCGGCACATTCGATATGCAATTTAAATTATAAAATACCTAATTTTGTCCCCATAATATTTCATAATCTAAGCGGTTATGATAGCCATATGTTTATTAAGGAACTATGTAGATATGGGGATAAAATTGATGTTATCGCTCAAAGTAAAGAGAAGTATATTTCATTTACAAAGAGCATTTATATGCATGATTATGTTGATAGAAGGACTGATATAAAAATGAAAAAAAATTTAAAGCTTCGATTTATTGATAGTTTTAAATTTTTATCAACATCGTTGGAGAATTTAGGTAACGGTTTAAGTAATAATGAGTTTAATGAAACAAAAAACATTTTGTTGATAATGATCAATTCACTTTAATGCGGCAAAATGGTGTCTTTCCATACAGTTACGTTGACTCTATGGAAAAAATGAATGACTTAAACCTTCCAACAAAAAATCAGTTTTACGATCAATTGCGTGAAGAACATGTAAGTGACGAACATTACGAGAGGGTTAAAAATGTTTGGAATTTGTTCAATTGTAAGAATTTGGGTGAATATTCCGATTTATATTTGAAATCTGATGTTTTATTGTTGTGCGATGTTTTTGAACAGTTTCGCGATACATGCTTGAATGTTTATAAATTGGATCCTGCGCAGTATTACACCCTACCAAGTTTATCTTTTGATTGTATGTTGCGCATGACCAAGGTAGAGTTGGAACTTTTGACAGATATTGATATGATCCATTTTTTTCAAAAGGGTATTCGAGGAGGTATAAGTCAGTGTACGGAAAGGAAACATATTGCTAATAACCCTTATTTGCCTAACTATGACCAAACTGAACGTTCATCATATATTACCTATCTGGATGCGACAAATTTGTATGGTCATAGTATGTCCCAAGCATTACCATTCGGCGGTTTTCGATGGTTATCGGAGCGCGAAATTTTAGATTTAAATATTATGAATGTTGATGACGATAGCTCTGAAGGTTATGTTTTAGAAGTGGATGTGCATTATCCTCAAGAATTGCATGATGCACATTCAGATCTACCTTTTCTGGTGGAAAACATCGTACCACCAACGAAAACAGCAAAGTTGCCAAAATTAAATCCAAATTTAAACGATAAGAAAAAATATATTATTCATTATACAACATTAAAGCAAGCCATTAATAATGGCCTTATGGTAATGCAAACCCATAGAATTTTAAAATTTGATCAGTCAAAGTGGCTCAAAAAATATATTGATTTCAATACTCAGTTAAGAAATGCATCAAAAACAAAATTTGGAAAAGATCTATTTAAATTAATTATAAATGCCGTTTTTGGAAAAACTATGGAGAATGTTGAGAAACGGAAAGACATTAAATTGATAACTCATTGGGGGAATTCTAGAGGTAAACCTGGAGCTGGTGCTTTAATTGCTCGACCAAATTTCAATAGTCGATCCATATTTTCAAAAGATTTTGTTGCCATTCATATGGATAAATTAAGAATTGTCTATAATAAGCCCATTTATATCGGTTTCTCCATTTTAGATATTTCCAAAACGGTAATTTACGATTTTTATTATAACTTTATTAAACAAAAGTTTGGTAGTAATGCTTCCTTGCTATACACTGACACGGATTCACTAATATTAAAAGTTTACACAGATGATTTCTATAGCATAATAATCGAAAACCCAGATAAATTTGACACATCGAATTACCCCGAAAAAAATAATTTCAATATCGTGAAAAGTAATTCGGTGCCGGGTAAGATGAAAGATGTATTTCCTTGTGACCCGATAATTGCTTTTTATGGCACCGGAGCTAAGGCCTATTATATAAAATCATTAATTCCGAATTAAAAAAGGCAAAAGGCGTAAAAAAATCAGTTATCGAAAAGGAACTTCATTTAGATGATTATCGCAAAGTTGTTGAGCGAGGCGGTTTAGTTTTCCGAAAAATGAAGACATTTCGAAGCGAACTACATGACGTTTATACACAGATTATAAATAAAATCGCTTTAACACACCACGATGATAAACGTTATGTAATTTCATCGTCCACTAAAACTTTGCCTTGGGGTCATGCCGACATTGATTTTTTCGAATCTAAACCAGAAGACAATTTGGAGAATTTAATTCGTGTGGTAAAATCACTTATGTAACTTTAAAACTGGAAAAGTCATACCCAAAATAATCTTATTTTATAATTTAAAATTATGTATACTTAAAATACCCAAAATAATTTGAAATTAAAACACAGACACATATACCTATCTTATATTATTTTATTGAATTATATATTTATTTATTACAATGGGAAAAAAACAATGTTATGGGTTTTTATATGCACTGTCCAAGATCCATTTTCTTTGCATCATATCTTGTTCTGTCACCGGTCTTCTTCTTTTGTACATAAAATAGCCACAATATACACACCGTATAATTGTAACTCGCAAAAAGTCAACATAACCTAGTTGGTCACCATCCATCCAAAATAAGTCTCTTATTTTGCACTTGAGACATTGAACGTAGTACCCCTTCGGTGTCACCTCATAAGTTGCAGCCGAAAAGTTTGGTTCTTCATCTTGTGGCAACATTATACACTAGTGGATAATAATAATAACTTTTTTGAAAGACACAAAATATTTTAAGATGCACAGTCAACGGATTGTTTTTTCGATATGGATAGGATATATGCATAGAAAGATGTATTTATATTTTCTCTTATGACCTTCAACTCATCAAGGGTAAATCCGTATGACATTGAATAATTGTCAATGTTACGGTGACTTCTAAGTTTTTGAAAGTCACAAGCATTAGGATACAGAGTAGGGCGCTCGAGAAAGGGAGACGAGTCAGATGTCTGTTAGGTAGAGAGAGAGAGAGGTGGAATTGGTGTTGGTGGGGATAAGGACTATTTAAGCGAGCGTTCTGCATATATTTCTTCAGTATTACAACAGCAGCAGTTCGTAGAGTTAAGTTATAGTTTTGTGAGTTTAGTTTTTGTGTGTGAAGAAGAAGAAAAGAAGATGTCTGGAAGGAGCGGGATTTTGTCCATTGCCAGTGCCGACGACGGGTTGATTGACCAGGCGTTGGAGGTTAATGCTGGCCAGTCAACCATGGCTGACTTCGACGAGGAGCTGTTTGATGACCTGCTGGACGATGGGATGGATAGAAAACTGGACGATGCAATGGCCGATTACTACCGGGACATTAAAGACGGCCAAGAGAAACGGGTGCGTGTCCTTAGCAATGTTCAGGTGAAACCACCTCGAAGCAAGCTGGAAACATTGCTAAGCACACCTGTGGCGGAGATATCAACTGCATATGATAGGTTGCGGAATCATCATCCGCAACCAAGTATCTCCGCCATTACCAAGCCAGTCCCGGTAGTAATGGATGAGCAGAAGAAGACGTTCCAGTTTAAGCAGCCCCCAGTACCATTCCCCGGCGGCGAATTTAGGATGCCATCGCAGCCACCACCATCAGCAGCGGCAGTGATTCCGGAGCCAACAGTTCCATCTCCGGTATCCGAGCCGCCACCACCACCCACGACAGATGCACCGTTGTCACCTATCCTTAGTGGGAAGGACTGGAACAGCAAAGGAGCCCATCGAAAGCGCATCGTTATGAGGAAGAAGAAAAATCTCAAGCGGTCTTTCGATGAGGCAAGTGGTGTGGTGGTGAGTGGGGCATCGTCGTCGTCGTCGGGGTCATCATCGTCGTCGTTGTCGTCATCGTCGTCGCCGTCATCGTCCCTCTTTAGCCAAGAAGAAGAAAAAGACAAAGTGTTGTGGGTGTTGGGAAAGAGGGACGAGTGGCGGAAAAACATTAGTGCGTGTGATGTCGAAGCGGAACAGTTGGAAGGACAAATTTTAAGACTGAGGGAACGTTTAAGTGTAGTTAATAGGAATAGAGACAAATATAGTGCTAGGTTAAAATTGTTAGAATAGGTAAATGTAAAGTTAGAATAAGGTTTATAATAGTAATAGTTTTTATTTAGTAGAGTTGTGTGTGTGTGTGTGGTGATGGTATAGGCTTAGTAATTGTAAATTGGGAATAAGATGTGGTGATGGTATAGGTTTAGTAATTGTAAATTAATTTAAAGTTATTGTAAGTGTAAATAAATGTCAATACTTATATATATCTAGTCATTCGATATGGGTTAGGTTAGATTAAAAAAAAAAAAATCTTTTATATATTGAAATAAAGGAAAAATACGTATAGCCATTGTTGTTTTATTCCTTAAACCCCTAGGTCCTCTTCGGAGGACCACATAAAGACTTGAGCGTAGTTTAGTTATTCAAAACCACTTTATTGTGGTATGGTATTATTATTATTATCGAAAGTTAAGGTAATAAAACACTTTGACCATTTTGTAATATTTATTTAGGAAAAATATAGTCATACAATATTCTAGCATTTATAACGCTACAAAAAACAAATATCTAAACTATGATAGTGACAATACGTTGAATCCATTGTTAATTACACAACTGGGCGATCCTTTAAAGCAGTTCAGGTTAGTTCACGATAGGCAGTTTTTTTTTTATTATAAATGCCCACAAAAAGCTTTTAGCAGTTCGCGTTTGAGTGTTTTATGACCCTGGCTCTTTTATGCCCCTTTTATGGCCCTTTTATGACTTTTATGACCCTTTTATGGCCCTTTTATGACTTTTTATGACCCTTTTATGGCCCTTGTATTACTTTTTATGACCCTTTTATGGCCCTTTTATGACTTTTTATGACCCTTTTATGGTCCTTTTATGACTTTTTATGACCCTTTTATGACTTTTTATGACCCTTTTATGGCCCTTTTATGACTTTTATGACCCTTTTATGACCCTTGTATTACTTTTTATGACCCTTTTATGGCCCTTTTATGACCCTTTTATGGCTCTTTTATGACTTTTTATTACCCTTTTATGGCCCTTTTATGACTTTTTATGACCCTTTTATGGCCCTTTTATGACTTTTTATGACCCCAAAGGGTCATAAAACACTCAAAAATTTTTTGCGCGCTGCGCGCGAACTGCTAAAAGCTTTTTGTGGACCTTTGATAATAAAAAAAAATCTGCCTATCGTCCTAATCTATAATCCTAATGGTTTCCAACCAAATGAAATTTCCGAGTATGCGCAATATCAAACTCGCTTAATATCATCATTTTGTCAATTTTAAAACTGGTGTCATATAGTTCGCGATGATACCGTTATTTTAAGTGATATACAATTTTTACCTACAACGACTGGGAGTCCTTCAAAAAATTAATCTTATTTTAACTTTTCAACATATTCACCTTAAGGTGAATTATGTGCTACAGAAAATCCCTTTTCTGTGTGATGATAACAAATACCACTTGTTGGTATTATATCATCCCACCAATGGGACTTCTAACTAACTAACTACGCTCAAAGTATAAGGGTGGTCCTGAAAAGGACCGTTTTTTGGGTGGGGTTTGAGGGAAACCAGCTAATTCGGCTGTTCCCCTCTGGCGATCTGAACCGACCGCGGTGCGATTATCCGCCGCCAACGCCGACACCGCGCTGGTGCTTCCGGCACCCCGACCTCGTCATCCTCTATCACCACGACAGGTGGTGGTGGTGCCGCTTGCACTGTCGGCTTTACGACAGCGATCGGTTTCCCTTCAAATTTCTTCTTTGAGGCTGCCCAATACTCCTCGATTTTCCTCTTCCTGGTCGAGGTCAACATCAGTCTAGTAGCGTCCATGGCTGGATGAAGAGTGATACATTCTGCTATGCGCACACGTATTTATAGCCATATTTTAGGGGTGGGGTGTAAATTTTACTGTATCCTTCAAAAATGTGTCTTGAATTAAAAAAATAATTTAGTTTGCTCCCAGCTTTGATGAGATGAAGTTTGTTGTAGTCGACATTCAAGGATTCTGCGTTCCACAATTTCAACCTAAAGAGTTGGCTATTTATGATGGAACTATCGTATCAATGTCAGAAGCAAGTGTTGTTTTTATATGGAAACCGACATGGTCTCTGCTATCCTTATGGTGAAATGGATCTCGACCAGCTTTTCCCGATTCTCTACGACGCTCTGCACGATGTCGACACTATTTATGTCAAGGGTCGAGTAAAGAAGGATTTTTTAATTAATACTTTTTCCGAAAAGAACCTTAAAACTCCTTTTGTTGTTAACTTAGAATTCACTTCTGATGTACCAAAATTAACAATGGATACTACGTATTGCTCACATCATAGTTTACATATTTGTTCTTGTAGCGTTAAAAATGCTACAATTTTGTATGACTATGTATATAATTTTTTACCTAAATAAATAATAGAAAATGTATAAAGTGTTTTATTAACTGACACCTTAAAATAATTAAATTTTAATAATGTTTAGGGTAGGGTTTCAATAATAATACCATCCCACAATAAAGTGGTTTGGAATAACTAAACTACGCTCAAGTCTTTATGTGGTCCTCCGAAGAGGACCTGGGGTGTGTCAGGGTTCGGGCGGTCGCATAGGAGATAGAGAGAGTAGGTCTTATCGTAGTCCTTCTACGGAGTGGTTGAGTCCGCTGGACCAGGGTCCACATCGTCTTCAAAATTCCACCAAGATGTGGAATCCGCCGGACCGCTGAAGTCATCACTGACTTCTACCGGTCCAGCATCCGATGTGGAATCCGGTTCAGTGGACTCAACATTCCGTACAGCCATACAAACCCAACAGGCTCCGTTGGGTTTGTTTACGTCCCGAGCATCCTCTGTCTCATCGCTCCACAGCGACGAGCCACGACTTGGAGGTCTTTCTTGGGCCATGTCCAAGATGAATATGAATTAATTGTGAAGCTTAACTCGTATTTATATTCTCAAATTGTAGTGGGAGTAATAATGTTTCAATGATGCACCCTATAGCCGTTTATAATAAAAAATATATGTCTCTACCCATGGTAACACAATCGAGAAATTATTCCTCGAAGAGTATTGTGTCACAATGGGTATGTGACATCAAACAACTAACTACGCTCAAGTCTTTATGTGGCCCTCCGAAGAGGACCTGGGGAAGGGGTGGGGGTGGGGTGGGTCATGGTTCGGGCGGTAGGTATTAGTCGCTTTATTTGTAATAGAACTTACATTCTATTGCAAATAACGCAAGATTGTTCGTGAAAGACCGTAATCAATCGTTCAAGACAATGATGACACTTAGACTGTACCGCGTCCTACTGTAAAATGGGTCTGAACGAACTCAACCCCATTAAAATCTTCAAATCTATTTATGTAGCAATTCATACATAAAAAGACGTTGAGACCCCATTTTACAAAAGACTGGACTACACAAAATCTAGCCCTAAACCTACCGCCCCTACGTACCCGTCTATGTTGCAGATTTAATGCAACTGCTCGGTCCTCATCGCTTGTATAGCCAGCATCTGAACTCGATGACATTTTGGGAGAATATGAGTTTCCATATCGATATCGGTCCTTATATATACTCTATTCTGCCCCCACCTCTACTTCCCTCTCTCTCTGTCTCTCGTAAATTCCTGTGGCATTTAAAATATACCCTCGATTCTCGATTATAAAAGTTAAACACACAATATACGAATTATTAATTTATTTTCTAGAACATCAGATAACCTAAACTAACAAATTGATTTACGGAACCTATTGTCCCCATTAGTGCTTAAAACTAATACATAGACTTATTGTTAACTGAACCATTTAAAATATTATAACTTAAAAATGAGTCGTGAATAACCAACGCATATACTTTAGTATCCTTAGGGAATTTACTGTTTCGTGTTTCAAACTCCAATTTCACATCGACGGTCGATGATTTAATAGCTTCTGGCTGGTGACTGCAATCAACGATGAAAATGGGATTGTCGGGATATTTGGCGAAATTTAACATTGGGTCCACCATTTCTCGTCCATAGTAACTACTTTGGAAATTTTCATAGGTGTAATAAGCTGTAGCATATAATTTTTTCTTAAACTCTAAATTCCATTTTTCATATGGATAAACAGTGGAATTAAGATATACTCTAATGTCACTTATATCAGCTGTAGTAAACTGAGTAGCATCTTTGGATTTATTATCGTAATAGGTACTATTCTGAAACCCATTAATCAAATATCTAGGTTTTTCAAGACTCGTGCTTGTCCTTAAGGCCCACACGTCTGATGATGTTTGACGTAAGGCAGGTAGTTCGTAAAGATCCCATTTACGATACGCCATTGGGATATTTGCGCTATTCACACCTTTATTCATGCGAGACATTATCTTCAACTTCTGTCGATCATCGGGGATAATGTGACGAATTTTCCATTCTATTTTATCAATATTAATGTCTGCTTCCACTTCGCCCATATAACAATTGGTAAAATTGCGAGCGATAATTAAAATAAGTTCTTGCTTAACGTTAAAAATGCCCTTTGTATAATCCTCACCAAATCCCATAAGATACTTTAGGGGTAGCTTTCCGAAGCCAAATGATGCCATAGTTTTCAGTGTTGTAGTAATTCCTGGTTTCCGAACAATAGCGACTTGTTCACCACCCATCTCATAACGGATTTCGTCGAAAAGGAAGGCTAGAGCATTATTCGATAAATGACATTTCTTTGTTGCATCCTTAGATATAAAAGTTCCTTCGATGTATATATAACTTTCGGAAACATCCAAAATTATGTCTTGAAAGTGAACAGGAATACGGATTTCATCAGAGTTCTTAAATGTTGGAGAACCATATGGTTTATAGGTGTGTTCTTGTAAACTTATGATGGAGTTTTCAAAGATGGGCTCGTTGAAAACTTCAATTTTTTCACTTGTAGCAGTCATTTTTTAGACTTTCGTATTTTTAACCCGATAGACCGTAAAAAGCTGTAATCTTCGGTGGATAGCTGCCGTCGATGACGTCTTCTCGATCCAATGGCTGCTTTACGAATGAGTTTTGAGTGCTTAATCTGTTTATTTTTAGTAAGTTTCGCTGAATCTTTCATAGTATGCAGCATACGCAGTTGAGTGTTAAAACAAAAACCCATATTTTAAGCAATTTCCTTCAACTCCAATTTAACAATAATCTTCTCACCTCGAAAATCAATCAGATCACCGTCGTCATCCAAGATTCGCAGACTAATGTTGTCTATGAACTGACGTCCTTCCGGAATGATCGGCATATAAATAATATTCTGCGGCTCTTTTGTTATTTTATAACCTGCTTCAACATCAATGTCAAATTCAAATAGGATGTGGCATTTTGATGAGTTCAAGAAAGCACCAGAAATTATGTTACAATCCACCCGTATAATACGTACTTTCATAATATCCACATTGTACACTGACTGATGTCTATTACTTTTTTTTAACACTTTACCGTCAAACCCCAACATTTTAGCAATACTTTTGCTATGTCGAAAATCAATGTCATACTTTGATTTGATCTCACATTTTAATGTATTATTATTGGCTCTTAACGAAAATATTTCATCATGATCGTCGTGGGTTGAATCTTTTAGAGCTGCAAGCATGGCTCTACCAATTTCATTAATTTCATAGGCTCCTGGTGGAATAGTCAATAAATGTGATTTTTTTCCATCTTTTCCAATGTAACCAAAGGAATTGTTGCCTTCATCAATGTTAAATATTGAGTTGTATGTATAAAATCCAACAAGTGCAAGCCCATATTTACTGGTTGTACTTAATTCAATTGGTGGATAGAAGTCGGCGCTTAAAACGCTCGAGTATCCTGTTATGTGACATGACTGACGTTCAGTAGCTATCTGTGATGGTTTTTATTCTGATTTGCAACAGCTCAATGGATTTAATAAACTAATGTTTTTTTTTTCTTCCTACCATCTGCTTGTGATTGAATTGAATTTTCAGCTGTTATATTAACATCGCTTATTTTACAGTAACAGCAAAATAATCTTCTAGTCACTGGTCCATCATTGACATCCTCATTGGAATCATTATCATCACTAGCGCTATTATTATAATGTTCATGACAAAACTGATATTTAAACATATCTTGGTCACTTTTCAGTTTATTTGGTAGTTTATTCCAAATTGTTGCGATTTCATTCGGTGCTAGTGCAATCATCACTTCTTTAGGCATGTTTTCCAGTTCTTCAGAATTCATTTGTTGAAGTCCACCTACTTTACGATACACTTTTAGCGACGATAGCATTTTAGTATAGCTCTCGCGATCCATTTGTGCGGTGTCACAGATATCTCACTTTTAATAATTCGGCGGAGAGAAACTTCAGACATAAATGTCCACACCAGAGTGTTCCAAATTCTTGTTGACGATCATATGTATAGTAAATTTTATTCGATGCTTCGGAACCACTTTTCAGATATTGTACCAATTCGGTGGGTGGTGGTAAATCACCAAAGCTATCGTAGTATGTTACTTCGAAATTGTTTTTCCTATATGCTACCCAGTGAGTCCCACTCCCTCGGATATTATCCAAATTAATGATTGCAGCTTCATAACGATGAGGTCCGCGCACTGGTAGAGCATCTCTCATATATACCCCTCTGAAATGTGGTATTCGCATTTTTTTGGCATATTTTTCTAGATCTACATTGGATAGTGGTCTTCGGGGTAGGGACTTTAGTGGTTTTTTTGTCCCCTATTATTAAGGAATAATCCCATACCTGTGCGGTATGGTTTAAGAAATAATCCATTTCCTTGCAAGGCAGCACCCGTTTTTTCTGAACCTGAATTCTTTACAGTTTTTATAGCACGAACGATACCTGCCGCGCCACCAGCCAAGGAACCCAAAGCGGATAGTCCTGCAAATATTGGAAATAGCGGTAAAATTCCACCAGTCTTAGGGATTGGTATTATTCTAGGAGTTCGAATTCTTCGTTTACCACCTGCCGCTTTTAAAGATTTACGTGCAGCCTTAACAGCTATTTTAGATGCTTGCATAATATTTGTTGCGATACTTTTTTTCCCACCTGCTGCTTTTAACAATTCCATCCGAATTGGTCGTCTAATAGCCGAGCCGAAAGCTACTTTGCTTAACCGCTTTCCACCTTTCCGTTTTGAGATCTTCTTGCGACGACGACGGCTGCTTCGTTTCGATGCCGAAGAAGGCACACCCATTCCGAAACGTTGTTTCGCTTTCATAATGTTCGTTACTAGCAAAGCTGCAGCCCTTTCCTTTACACTGGCACCCTTAGATTTTACTCTTTTCCAAGCACTTTGTTTAAGTTCGTAATCGGCCTGATGACGTGACCCTAAATTTTCTTCGTTATGTAAATAAGCTAAATCGTGTTATTTACAGGCAACATCCAGTGGATTAATTCCTTGATCACCTCTGGTCACACGTTTTATTACCTTGGTACCGGGTCCACAATACTGATAACCGGGAATATGTACCTCAAACGGTAACCTATTAATTACTGAATTGACTATGCCAGATCCAGTCTTCTTTGATAAACGAAACCGTCCACTTCGCTTGACGGTTGACATTTGAATGATTATTTATGTCAACAGTTCCATATAAATATAAATAAAATGAGAATTATTAAACTTAAACAGAAGCTTTCGGTCGATAATCTTGATGAGAAGGTTGGAGCGGGAGATAATCAAAAACTAGTAATGAGACACGGCCCATTGCTTCCATCTTCCATTCGTGGGTTGTTAATAGGACCTTCGAACTGTGGCAAAACCAATGTGATGATTTCGCTGCTAACTCACCCCTTGGGATTACGTTTTGAAAACGTTTATATTTACTCAAAATCACTATATCAACCAAAATATGAATATTTAAGAAAAATTCTTTCGCCGATCAAGGGTCTCGGTTATTACGTCTTTAGTGATGCAAATAATATTGTCGAACCCTCTGATGCCAAACCAAACTCCATTTTTATTTTGGTGATGTCATGTGTGAGAAACAGGATGTTATAAGATCGTATTTTAGTATGGGACGTCATAAAAATGTGGATGCTTTTTACTTAGCACAGACATATTCCCGTGTTCCTAAGCAACTTGTACGAGATAATGCAAACTTCATTATAATGTTTAAACAAGACGAAATGAATATGAGACACATATTTTCCGATCACGTTTCACCAGACTTAACATTCCCACGATTTCAAGAGATGTGCTCGAAATGTTGGGATAATAAATACGGATTTTTAGTGATTGATAAAGACAGTGATATAAATTCGGGAAGATATCGTAAAGGTTTTGATAGTTATATATATCTATAAGAATAACAATACGTTTCATTCCAACATCGTCTGTTACTTTGAAAACACCATGAATGAAGAAATTAATTTAAAACGTAAGCTGATCGAAACTACAAATGCAGTTAGAAGAAAGTTTAGGCAAATTAAAAGTGCTAAAGTGAAAAGTAATGTTAATTTAGAAGAGCTTTATAAATCGATAACAAACCATTAACAACCATATCAAACGTTGTCAAGCACCGGACACCGCCAACACCTCAAAAATCTATTACTGTAATTAAACCAGGAAAAAGTACCAGCTCAACGATGGGATCGGCAGAAACATTGAGAATGGACGCTGCCACCAACGGTGAGTCCAACATTATTGGACCGATGGAATTATTTCAAACTTCTACACCCATCATGCAGAAAACAAAATATTCTTCACCACAACATAATACTAATTTTGAATCTTTCTTTGCGACACCATCGTCATCGATCAATCAAACACTGTCATCACACAGACCAAGTGACAACCCATCTTCTGTAGGTGTAAATACCTATTTGGTTGGAATAGAAAAGCATCCTTCTCATTATGATACAATCTATGGCGTTCATTTTGGTAAAAAGTTGAATAAAACGAAAAAATATATTGGTAATCTAGAAGTACGTTTTATCAATGGAAAAGTTTATTTATATAAAAAGGAAAAAAATATTGCTACATTTGATGGATCGAATGAGCTCTATGATTTGATTTTTCTTAAATCACCACCATTAATCGGTAAAGAAAATGAAATAAATGAAAAAGTGCTCTTAACGTACAAAGATATTTTGGATTTAATAAATGCTGCATACCTTAAGTACGATAAAAATAAAGGGTTAAGAAAAACCAGATGGCCAAAATATACATCAATCATTGAACCGCTAATAATGGGAACTAAGCTTGGTAGTGGCGTTGGAAGAAAAAAACGAACAAAACATATTCTGTTGCCGACAAAAAAGACATTATCCTCAAAATTAACTGAATATGTTTATTGGAATAAAGCAACGGAGTTGGTGACACGATTAAGATTATTGTGTTCAAAAGTTGCTGGCCATACAGGACATGATAATGAAATAATGTCAATTATAGAGGAGCTTCGCGAGGAAGGAATAGTATATTAAGTGTTACAGTTGATGACATTCATCAGTGTCTAAGAAGACGTGTACCCTTATACGATGGATCCTAGCCCAGAAAAACTAAAAATTGTTACTGAACTACATAGGAATGCAAAAAAAAATTTTATTCGAAGGCATACAATAATAAAAGGATATGATGACTTGTGGCAAATTAATTTGGCAGAAATGCAACAGTATTCTAATGAGAATGATGGTTATCGCTACATTGTTGTTTGTATTAATTGTTACTCCAAATTTGTGTACGCTAGAGCAGTCAAAAACAAAACCGGTGTTGAAGTTACTAATGCGATGAAGAGCATTATTAAAGAGGCATCATATGCACCGAACAATTTGCAGAGTGATCAAGGAAAAGAGTTCTTTAATAGCACCTTTCAAGCACTTATGAGAAAATATAACATCAACCATTACTCTACCTATAGTACAAAAAAGGCTGCAATTGTTGAGCGTGTTATAAGAACTCTAAAAAATAATTTATATAAGCAATTTTCAGCTAGGGGTTCATACCGATGGATACAAATACTACCATCTATAACAGAGGTCTACAATAATACCAAACATCGTACGATAAGAATGAAACCCAAGGATGTAACAGCGGATACACAAATTAAAGCATATGATTATTTAAAAATTGTTTCAAGGAAAAGAAAATATCGTTTGGGCGACATTGTTCGTATTAGCAAGTACAAGGGTGTATTTGACAAAGGATATACACCATCATGGTCAACAGAGCTGTTTAAAGTATCAAAAGTTAACGTAACGAATCCACCTACATATTTATTAGAATCGTTAGAAGGTCAACAGATAAAAGGATGTTTTTATGAAGCAGAACTGCAAAAGACAACCAGTCCAAGGGTTTATTTAGTGGAAAAAATTATTAAAAAACGTCAAAAAAATGGCATCGACCAACTGTTTGTAAAATGGTTAGGCTTTCCTAACCAATTTAATTCTTGGATAGATAAGTCAGATATTGTATAAACACCTTTGTATTTTGTATTCATAATTATTGTAATATTTTAGCGACAAAATAAACACGTAATGTAATAGTTGTGATATTTATTTTATAAAAACAATAGTTATTTACGATATAAGTGTTGTAAAGATTCATATTACAACACGAGATGTTAAAGTTGTTAAACGAGGCGTCAGCCGAGTTTAATAAAACATCGAGTGTAGTTATATGAATTTACAACAAGAATATTGTACAAAATTTTATCTACTTTCATCTATGAATAAAAATATTTGGCAAAAGGCATTTTTAAAAATAAAAATGCACCTGCTATTAAAAATCGTTTTGTAAGGGCATCTATTACAGCACTAGTGCTGTAATGGCATCTATTACAGCACTAGTGCTGTAATAGATGCCCTTACAAAACGATTTACAGAACTGTAAAATTCATATTACTAAATGAAAGTAGATAAACAAATTTACCAAACACTTAGGGACTATAACTAAAATGTCTAAGTTCATAATCATCATATTCCTCATCCGTACTTTCTTCATGCATGAAGGCTTCCTCATCTGAAGTGTCGAGCGGTGCAGGTGGTAGCGGACTTGATGACTGCGATGACAACGATCCTTGCGTTGCTGCATCTTCTTCTTCTTCACTTAATTCAGTAGATTATTGTTGTTGTTGTTGTTGTTGTTGTTGTTGTTGTTGTTGTTGTTGTTGTTGTTGTTGTTGTTGTTGTTGTTGTTGTCCGCCCCCTAAAATAATGGGGCTTTGAGGTTGATCCCCAGCCACAATAATCCTGTTGTTTTCGTCTTGGCACCAAGAACATAACCCCAATTCCCCACTCACAATCTGCCAATGTTCACAATTAGAAGACATTTGGCGACCATTAATTGAAAATGGCCAAACTATTACTGTTTGTTTTACTACTTGTGACTCCATACTCAATATTATTTTGAACGCAATGCTAGAAATAAACTAAGTCACCATAATTTGGGTACGTGTATTTATATAAAACAGATGACCTCTACTTGTGACTTTCAGCGTTTGGTGGTGGTGGTAGTAGGGAGGTGTCATTTGACCTTTCGCCCTCGTCGCTTGATATGTGTTGGTTAGCATTGCACTCAAAATGTAGCTAGCGTTATAAAAGGGATTTTATTTGGGCATCCATTTTGTCTAGGCGTTTTTGTTGGTCTACCCAAATGGAGTGAGTCATTCCTTTATTGTATGAGATGTCTTGTTTTATGTCAGCAATGATGTCCTTATTGACAATTGAAAATATTTCCTGACGAAGTTCCAACACTTGTTTATTGATATAATCTTTGATTGTTGCGGAATCAAGTTTTTTTCCTGGTCCTTCAATGTGATGGACCCTATCATTTAAATATTTTACGATATCCTTATTTACAGTAGAAAATATATGCTGGCGAAGTTCCCGAAGTTCGTTAATAACATATTCTCTAGTCGCAGCATCATTACTATTTTTTGGAATGCCAACATTAGTCAAAGACTTTCCTTCGATGTCATAGTGGCCGTCAGATGTTAGTTTAAAACCAATACCTGGTAAAGCACGTACTAATTGCATATGATGTTGATTTATCCTCTGACGGCCAAATTTGTCAACTGTGCTGTTACTTCGACTCATCTTTAACTTAAACTAAACTAATTTGCTATTTTAACTTCTACTTATATAAATTTATGATTGCAGAATTTACACAAAAAACCAATTACAAGGTGTTATAAACATTTATTTATAATACAATAACTATACATTAAATAAGTACATTATTACTTCTGACTAACCAACATTTTTATAATATAACTACTTATATAAGGTTCATAATATTTAATAGGAAATAATTTATATACAATTGCATATATTACAGTGTTACAATGAGCTCATCAACAACAACATTATTAGAAGTATATGCTGCACCATTGTTACCATCCACATTTGTCTTAATTCCATGGCGACAACAACAACCAGCTGCTAAGGAATATTCTTCGTCTTCTTTTTCTTCCCTGTCTTTGATTTTATTATCATTACATGTAGAACTTGGTGCAGAGTCATTGTTACTGGCAACAGCATTTTCATTTGACATAAAATCATATTTTAATTTTACTTCATCGGGTATATGTGGCATTTCATTGAGGAATCTTCCCAGTTTTTCTTCAATCATTTCCAAACAAAATGTATCCATACCAATTGAACCATATAAATATTTGTTACAAATATGGACTCCAGTCGAAAAATTTATCGCATCTTTGATATATTTCCCATACTGACTTTTAATTGATTCCACATCAGACCCATCATATTCTGCAAAATTTAAAATGTCTTGGGCCATCCGTCTCAATTTACATGATAACCAAATCACGTAAGAATCTTGGCATTCAGTAATAGTAACATCGTCACACATCTTAAATTACTTTGATTAACTTGATGTACACGTATTTCTATAAAAATAAACAAAAACTAATTTATTACATTTTTAACTAATTAAATTATATGATAAAGAAAAATTATTATCAAACTAAAGTTCCAAAACTAAATAGAGCTCGACTATGACTCCCAGTAGTAAGTGTTGTCTGTAAACTCTGCCCCAAATAAGTAAATGTATATTTGTTGCTTTTATTAAAGTTTTCAATTATATCATCAGTAAAGGTATCAACAATACGTTTTGGTAAAAATATCTGAAATGTTACATCATCCGTTGAATCGTACAATGTGACAACAACACTTCTACCAAAACGCGTTATTAAGCACGCCATTTTTTTAAGCATATAAACTTTTCCCACTTCCAAAGTTGACATCTTCCGACATTCCGGAAATTCAACAGTCTGATTTATCATATTATTAATTTCACTTAAGGTGGTTTGTGAAATACTCATTATGATTAAAAATGTAATAAACAACTTTTATTTACCTTTAAGTAATACTTTTGTAGCACCCAACAACAACAACGACAACAGCAACAACAAACACAACAATTCAACTATTATTAGCGAAGACGATGGTTGTCTGTGTGACAGTGAAGGGCACACCAAAGTTATACCGTATTTATTGAGTTTTATCAAGGTCATTCAAGGACAAATTAACACCTGCATACGTTTACAACCCAAAGTCATTTCAAGGTCAAATTAACACCTTCATACGTTCGCAACCAAAGTCATTTCAAGGTCAAATTAACATCTGCACACGTTTGCGACCAAGGTCATTTCAAGGTCAAATTAACACCTGCACACGTTTGCGGCCAAGGTCATTTCAAGGTCAAATTAACACCTGCACACGTTTGTAGGCAAGGTCATTCAAGGTCAAAGTAACACCTGCACACGTTTGCGGCCAAGGTCATTTCAAGGTCAAATTAACACCTGCATACCTTTTCGGCCAAGGTCATTCAAGGTCAAATTAACACCTGCATACGTATACGTTCAAGGTCATCCAAGGTCAAGGAGTGGGGGATGAAAATCCGCTCCCTAACTTTCCCTACTAGCAATTAAATTTATTAACAGAAAGTAAGCTATAGGTACTGGTTTCATGAATAAATGACAATATAAATATTCTGACTTTTCAACTAGTGTAGAGTAGCCTCTTAGGTTCGGACTTTTACGTTCTTTGTTCTCAGAATAATTTCTATAGTTTCAATGCCAATATCCGTAGATGAAACGATCAAACCTTGACGTCTTAATTAATATTATTTAATAAAAATAATGCCGCGTTTGAAGGAGAATCTTATTTTTTGCTCACTCTGTATAAATGAATATATTGCAAAAAACTTGATCTTGGATGGACTATCTAACGGCTAAACCAGATTTTGATCCGAATTTTTGTTATCAAGTTATTAGATACAAAAATGGGAATTTTGGCTTTCAAACGGTAAAAAAAAACTTTCCATTTTCTGATCCAGCCAAAAATAATATATTTGCAGCCGACGGTTATTTAGACTTTGACGTTTGTTCAAATGTTGTCATTTGAATAGTAGCCGAATTTTGTGAAAATGTTAATTGTTGTATTTGACCGTAAACGGATTTTGAAAGAATTAAAACCGCGTTCTGTTAGGGTCAGGCACCGCCCCCTGCGAAATCCGAAATTTAAAGTGTGTTTATGTGTTCAATTATAACAATATTAGTAATTATATATAAATTGGTATGCCTACCAGGTACATAATATATGAAGAGTGATGACGATGCGAGTCCCACGCCAGATTTCACAGAACCCCAAGAAGCTGCTAACTTTTTAGATTAACTAGAATTTATTTTCATTAAAAAATATACATTCTCTATCTTGTCCTTGCTAAAGTCACGAGGTTCTTCTTGAGTGAAATAAAAATCTTTTTTAAAAAGACCTAAGTTGTTTATCCGAGCATAACTTGCTTGTCAATTTGTGGAGCTTATTTAAATTGAATTAAAAAAAGGTGGTGTTTACTTAAAAACTGCCTGCGCTCCCAACTATATCTAAAATCCACAAAAACTGTCAGTGACTGATTTAATACCAATTTACCAAACCTAGGAAGACCGAATTCACAACTTCAAAGAGGTGGAAATAAGCGTGCCGGCAGGGTTTTCGCACTGCTTGATTGATTTGTGTTTTATTATAAATTATTTATCCATAGATTTGAGTTTTTTTTCGTAGTATATGGGTCGTTCACATAAATATTGTTTTGTGTAAATATATAGTTTTTAAGCTTTATTTAGTGTTGTTAACTGCTGATTTTAATTGGGCAAATTATGGATATTAACGAACCTTCAACTAGTTTTACACCAAAAATTTTTCAACAACATTAAAAGAACGAATAATAGTTAAAAATGTATATCATGGAATTCGGGAACGAACCACATTGGATACTGCAGAAATATGTGTCACTTTAACAAAACTTCTTAGAAGAAATTAATTTTTGGATTATTAGACGAAATCGAAAAAGTCTACAATTTAAAAAAAATTAAATTATTGTATGGCGGCGAAAATATTTTGAAGAAATACGGAGTTTCGGGAAAAAGAGAAAAAATATATTACAACGACAAACATGGCTCAATGAAGGGTACACAGTTGAGAAGGTATGGCAAGCTCTAAATATTAAAAGTTCAAGGCAGGCATTTATGGGTGGATTTTCGTAAGGACTAAGAAATCCCAGCGGAAAAGATATTATAAAGGGTAATTTTTTAAAACCTGGCATACGCTACCTTCTTTATTTAAAGAGATAGACCTATAGTTCCCAAAGCAAAGTTTTAGAAATAAGTTCAGCTAAGAAAAATATGTGAATAAACGAGTTGTTCCCAGATTGGGCGCTGGTGGGTTTATTCAGACTTTTTTTATTGTCAACCATACAAATTAACACATTGTACAAAAACTAAACAACATAGGAGTCTTTTTCGGTTAAATATTGCTAACTTATTGCGAGTCTGAGGGAGTAGCTTGTGTCTTCTCTCTGCTCGGCGGGGAGATAATAATTCCAGCCTCGTTTCCGTTGGCGCCGAAGATTGCGACGTTGCCGCGGTGTCTGTAGGAGATTTCTTTAGCGATTGTCCAGGCGCTATTTCAAAAAAACTTATATTCTTGAATGGCAATATAGCATTTTCTCGACAAATTGTGATACATCTTAAGATTCTAGACAAACTATAAGCAATGCAAGTTTTTAATTAGAGTGACGATTTACGAGCTATGATTGTTTAAATTCTAATTTTGGTGCTAATGTAAAAAATTGCTCATTGTAAAAAGTAGGCTATGGATGTATTGTTTGTCCCTGGTGTCATAGGATGACAATAAGTAAATGAAATGGATCGTATTACATCTCTAGAGAAAACATGTTGGTGGATTATGTTTAAGAAAAGCATGCACTGAATTTCATGTTCGGCATCCCGACAAACCTCGTCCTAGGCCAGAATTTTAAGACAAAATTTGGTGAAGTTTAAGGCTACTGGAAGTGTGCATAAAACAATAATAGCTCGTAAACCGCCACTCTAATCAATAACTTGCATTTTTTATGGTTTGTCTAGAATCCCAAGATATATCAAAACTTGTCAAAAAAATGCGATGATGCCATTTAAGAAAATAAGTTTTTTTTTTTTTTTAATCGCGCCAGATTGCCAACAACTAGTTTATTTTTTCCACATATTTTTCTTAGTTACTCTAATTCCTAAAATCTCTGTCTTCAAATAAAAAAGTTAACCTATGTCAAGTTTTAAGAAAATAACCCTGTAGAATCAGGTTTTAAGGGTTAATGAAATATATTTAATTTATAAAGAATTTTATGAAAATGTCATCATTTAATATTTTTTGGAATACCCACGCCATTGGAATTCATTCCCCTAACGTCGCACAACCCGGAGCTCTCTATATGCTAGTGATGAGCCACTGACTTGAAATTTGAAGTATGGAAAAGCAAGAAATAAAACAGATGCTATT
Organism: Polydrusus tereticollis; assembly: GCA_963920685.1. Classification (NCBI taxonomy): domain Eukaryota; kingdom Metazoa; phylum Arthropoda; class Insecta; order Coleoptera; family Curculionidae; genus Polydrusus; species Polydrusus tereticollis. The sequence goes on along the minus strand of OY987333.1, from coordinate 87,009,957 downwards.
TCAAAACAGTTGTTATTACGTTTAAAGATTCAGCGCATATCGAGATATGATAAAATATAAGTTAATTTAATGAAGAAATGACAGAATAACGAAAGACGACATACACTGCCTTTTAATATTACCTATTATACAGGGTCGTTGGTATGTATGGAAACGGTCGATTATTTCTTAAAGTATAACAGTTAGCAAAAAATATTTAAGACAAAAGTTTTAGGGTTTTTTAGGGTGTATTAGAATTAAAAAAAAAATAAGTATACAGGATGAGTCAGAAAACCGTAGGGAAGCAAAGTTACCTTTTTTTTAATGGAACACCCTATATCTTCGAATATTTTTGGATTTAGCATAAAATAACAATTATTTTTTAGTAAGTGCATTATAAGTCTAAACCTAATAGTTTCCGAGATACCGACTTTTGAAAAATTACATTTTTGAACTTTGACAGCTTCTAGCTTTCTAACGGTACGTCTTAGAGTAAAACGGCTTACATGTCCCTATCTTACTTTTTTATGATTTATACAATAACATCAACTTTCGGTTAAACCGGAACTACTGTATTTCCGGCTTTTGAGTTACATCCGGTTTAACCGGAAGTTGATGTTTTTGGGAAGACAATAAAAAAGTAAGATAGGGACATGCAGCCGTTTTACTCTAAAACGTACCGTTAGAAAGCTAGAAGCTGTCAAAGTTCAAAAATGTAATTTTTCAAAGGTCGATATCTCGGAAACTATTAGGTTTAGAGTTATAATGCACTTATTAAAAAATAATTGTTATTTTATGCTAAATCTAAAAATATTCGAAGATATAGGGCATTCCATTTAAATAAAGGTAAATTTGCTTCCCTACGGTTTTCTGACTCATCCTGTATACTTATTTTTTTAAAATTCTAATACAACCTAAAAAACCCTAAAACTTTTATCTAAAATATTTTTTGCTAACTGTTATACTTTAAGAAATAATCGACCGTTTTCATACATACCAACGACCCTGTATAATAATATTATATCAGTATTGTATAGTATAAGCTAATGAAAATCCAACAACATTTCGGTAAAAATTCAGTTTACAAGCATTCAAATTTTTAACAAATTTCCGCTAATCCACTTTACACTAAAAAGTGCACTAGGGCACTTAGTTGAGGTCATGAGAAAACTAGAGGCAAACTTAAGTACATTTCCTCCCAATAAGGTATACTTAACATTGTAAGCGGCAAATTGTGCTTTTACAGGAGAAGAAAGTTTAATTGTAATATCTATTTGCCATTGCGGTTTCTAGAAAGTCTCTATTTACAAAATTTAAAGATTGTAACTTCTTCCTATTTAATAAGTTAGTTTGGTTCTAATTTTTGTTATAACCAATAATTTTGTCGCTCACCATTTTCAGAAAGTACAACTCTTATTAGCAATAACATTGTAACCTCATTTACCATTATTTTGGAAAAAATATTTTTGAAAAGCATGTAAGTAAGATATTTTACGATTTTTAAAATCATTAAATGTTGCATAATAAGTATTGTAAAATATGATACAATATAACAATAATGTTTCAAAAATGGCCGTTAATTATATTTTAAATAGTTAAAAAAAATTATGTTATACTTAATATACAGTACGAGTTTATACCTTGGAATAAATTCAGTAAGTCCACTATGGTTTTTTTTTGGAAAAATGGTCGGACACAGGTATTGATATTTTAAGGTGTGGTCTTTTTTGATTCAAAAAATATAGATACAGTGTGTCTTATATTAGAAATAAGACGTCATCGAGATTTTTTTTAAATGGCAACCCTAGTTTCTTATTTACTATTTTTAAACAGTATATGTAAGGCCTGTTCCAACCATCACTTCCTGACAGTTTCAAACTGTCAATTACAATCAACCAGTTGTAGGACTTAACAAGGCATCCTAGGGTCTAGATGCAATATTCATCTGGTGGACTCTATTTCTGCTTAAAAACTAGTCTCGAACTGCTGGTTAGAGCAAGCCGTTAGTTACACATAACTGTCAACTATCAAATTTTTAATCCTTGTCATTAGTACGATATGAAACAAAAATTAATTTTATTTACTTTAAGCAAAAAAAAAACACTTATGTTCGTTTTTAAAATTGTTTTGTTAATAAATGCTCAAAATGTTGTCCATTCATCATTTGGCAATATCGTAAACGGAAGAAAAACTCGTTTTAAACAGTTCTAACAACTTCGCGAGAAATTTACCTACACTCATGTCATGTCCTATTCGTGATTTCAACTCCTCAACATTTGCCGGTTTTGTCTTAAAAACTTTGCTTTATAACTGCTCCCATAAAAAGTAGTCAAGAGAGTAAGGTCTGGAGACGTGGGTGGCCATTCAATGGTTCCACTTCTACTCATCCATCTGCATGGAAATTCTGCATCCAGATATTCACGGACAGCTCTTGAAACATGGGGAGGCGCACCATCTACTCAAAACCAAATGTTTCTATTCGAAATATAAAAGTCGACAGGATCAGGATACAGAAGAGCCAAATTCGGAACTAGTTCATTCTGCAATAATTCCAAATATCTTGCTATATACATATGCTAGCAATGATGGACCAAGTGCTCAACGCCAATACCGTATTGCCTATCTAGGAAGACCCACACCATGCGTTTACGCAATAGAATAGAATAGAATAGAATAGAATAGAATATAACTTCATTTCATATGATGCTTTTACAATACATACTATACACAACTGGTAGGTACCATAAAACATAAGAGAAATGACGTCAGGAAATTACACTTTTATAATTACATATTAGTTAAGCTACTATTACCACTTTATGTATTCACTCCACTTTTACATGTTAAAGTAATCTTCAAGTTTGTATGGTTCAAGATCAATAAGCAATTTTTTAGTCTTTAACTTAAACTGTTTATAACATTGTACATTCTTAATTATATTTGGTAATTTATTATAAATTCTTATACACATTATATGAAGGGTTTCTTTCCGTCATTGTTAACCTATGGATTGGATAAGTTATGTCTAATGTTCTAGTATTATACACATTATTTACATTATTTGTTAGGAATTCCTCTTTATGTTTAAATAAATAGAGTAAACATTCATGCAAATATAAGCCATATATTGTCAAGATGTTGTTGTCTTTAAATTTGCCCCTACAAGATTCTATTATACCCATTCTGAAAATTATTCTTATCATTCTTTTTTGTACAATAAAAATTGATTCAGTTTCCGAGCTAATTCCCCAGAAAATTATTCCATATCTAAGTAGTGCCTCGAAATTTGCAAAATATAAAATCTTGAGAATATCCCTGTTAACATAGTCTCTACATGTTCGAATTGCATAGCAGACTTTATTTAATTTTTTACCTAAGCTTTCAATTTGGGGTGACCATTTCAAGAACTCGTCAATGATAATCCCTAAGAATTTAGTATATTTTACTGTCTCTATGTCCCTTCCATTTAATGTAATATTCATTGGTTTATCTTTTGTTGTTCTGCTTGTACTAAAAATCACAGCATTAGTTTTATCTTCATTAATTATTAATTTGTTATTTTCAAGCCATTTTCTTGCATCTGAAAAAAATAACTCTACTTGCTGAATGAGATATTCAGGCTCTTTATCACCCACTAATAAATTAGTGTCATCTGCAAAATTTGTGATAGCTCGGTTATCATCATCTGCTATGCAATTGAGATCATTTATGAATATCAAGAATAGAATTGGTCCTAGAACGCTCCCCTGAGGCAGACCCATCGTTATCTCTTTAACATTAGACTTTACTGCTTGATTGTTCTTAGTAATTAATACCCGTTGTCGTCTATTTGATAGATATGAATCAAACCATTTTAAAGCATTCCCCTCAATTCCATAAGCATTAAGTTTTAAAAGCAAATAACTCCAGTCAATGGAGTCATATGCTTTTGATAGGTCTATAAATAACCCCGCTGCTAGCTTACCTTCTTCTAGTAGTTTTAGTATTGTCTGTGTGAATTGGTGGACTGCCGTTTGTGTCGATCTATTTTTAAGATACCCATGCTGAGTAGCACTAAATAATTTAAATTCATTAAAAAAACTTAATAACCTTCTTGCCATTGCAAGCTCGAATATTTTTGAAAAACTATTTAGTAAACTTATTGGCCTGTAATTTTCCATCTGTTCCGGATCTCCTTTCTTAAGAATGGGTTTTATTAATGAGAGTTTTAACTGATTAGGAAAGATGCCAAATTTTAAGGAATTGTTCAGAGTGTAACACATAATACCAGATATTTTGCTTATAGTAAGTTTGACTATTTTTGTAGGGATCTCATCTTCACCACTACTCCATTTATTTTTTATTTCCCTTGAGAGATCTGTTACTTCATGTGGAGACAATGGCTGTAGAAAAAGTGATCTGTTATTTTTTGGAATTTTTAAATTTAATGGTGCATTTGTATCATGATTCCTTAAACTGGGAATAATTTGTATTAAGAAATTATTATATTCCTCCACTATTACCTCTGGACGTCCCCCAATTTGACATTCCTCCCTATCAGCCTGCTTACCTTTTATGCCATTTACTACAGACCACATAATTTTACTTTTATTATCAGAGTTACTTATTTTTTGTTGTAAAGAATTTGCTTTAGCTTCTTTCAGCATGTTATCATATTCGCGCTTTGTATTTGTATATTGATCTTTATAGTTATTGTCATGCCTACTGAGAGTAAGGAGTAGGTCCAATCTATTCTTGCATTCCCTAATTCTATCATTATTATATACATTTATCTTACGTTTGTGATTGTGAATCAATTTTTTTGGAAAGCTTTCATTGAAAATATTTACAAAGTCATTCATGAATATCTCCCACTGTCTATTCACATCTTTCCTAGTAACACTATACACATCTTCCCAGTCTTGCTGACTTAGCATTTGCAAAAAATACCCTATACTATTGTCATTAAAAGATCTTATGTATTTAGTGCTTATTCTACTACTCCTGTTCACTTTAAAAACTAATCTTTGAGCTGTGTGGTCTGACACATGATTTTCTATTACTTCACTAAGATCATACTGACTTAAATTAGTAAATATATTATCTATGCAGCTTTGACTATTTTCTGTAACTCTTGTATTGTCCGATATAGTTTCATATAACATGAATGAGTTTACAATCGATAGTAATCTAGTTCTGAGTTTATTTGGTTTTTTTAATTCTATGTTGAAGTCTCCTCCAACAAGGACTTTTTTGTTTTCGTTACAGATCATAGTCAAAATCTGCTCAAACCTCTGAAAGAATATGTCTGGACTTCCATTTGGAGGTCTATAGATTGATAAGGTAATAAATTGCTGATCACTTATAGTACATTCTGCTGCAGCACATTCTATTTCACCGATAATTGAACAATCAGTAATCCCTTTCCTGTTTTTACATTTTACCTGATTTCTCACATACACAGCTGCTCCTCCATGTCTTCCTTCATCGCGACATACCTTTGATACCAGCTTGAAATCCTGTATGCCTATGCATTCCAATTGTTCCCTACTCTTCCAATGTTCTGTCAATAGTAAAAACTTACACTCACCATGACTCTGCAGAAAACACTGCGACCGATCTACAGAGGTCCCTAGCGACTGCACGTTTTGATGTATTAAGCTAATAGAATCTACATTATTGTCCTCATTTTTCTGTTCAGTCTTGTTCTCCTCTAACTTCTCTCTTGATCTAAAAAATCTGCTGATTGCATGAATACATCCCTATGTCTCCTAAAATCAAACCTTCTGATGCCCACATTTTGTGGCCACACATCAGGATTGTAGAGTTCATCTTTTCTACTTAAAGGAGCACTTACCACAAATGCTTTTAACTGATTTTCTTTTGTAAGTAGTTCTTTGACATCAATCTTTTCATTTTCAAAACAAGGCGTTTTCACTAGGTAATTCTTTATAACTTCAGCTGATGCTGTCCTCTTTACCCTGTAAATATAGAGCCATACTTTTCTATCGCCTCCTTGAAACTCCTTGTTTGCATCTGAATCAGACTTTTCCTTTGTTCCGAATCGTTTTCTCCTGCGCTGCACCACTTGATAGCCGTCATTTTCTTCATCTTCAACATGTTTGTTGTTATCATGATCCCCATTGATGGTTCGCTTGTTACCGTTATGGTTATTTGACCTACGAAAAAGTTCATTTGATCTACAGCGTTCAATATTTTCTTCCATTTCAATGGCCGATTTACGATTTTTAGGATTTGGATCTGGAAAATAGGTGTTTCTTGCGCCATCTGTTGACCCACTGGCTGCACTGTACGGTCTTTCGGTTGATTCCGTCTCTGGTTTTCGTGGAGGAGGAATGCCATCTGATGGGTGCGAGGTGCTAGGACCGTTAAACTTTTTTCGAACCTCTAAATTTTTGATTTTTTCAAGTAGCAAACCATTGTTTTCTTTTAGGATTGCATTGTTCTCCTTTAAGATTTTGTTTTTATCATCCATCTCAGCAATTAACTTTTTTAATAACCCAATTTCTTTTTGACACTGTTCGCCTTCCATTTGCAATCGTTTGTTTACATTTTTTACATCTTCTGCCACATTTTGGCTGCTTGAGCAACATTTTGCTAAATTGTCTTTTCCTACTGCTATTAAGCCAGGAATTCGAAATGCACATGAATTATGGAACACCGCACTACATTGTACACATTTGATGATTGAATTCAACACTTTCTTCTTGCAATAATTGCACATTTTTTCGCGACCGTCTTCCGGCACATCATCTTCGCCCGCCATTTTGGATGTACTTATAAAAATAACTTATAAAATACGTAGTGGGGCAATTTGAATTTATAAACAGTGTCGTTCGAGGGACACTAAGCTGAACCACGTACGAATGGACTGCAGTGGCTTGTCAACTACAGTTCAGCACTTGCCATGAAAATATTTGTAAAATATACTCAAGTCGCCAACCTGCCTTCGATGTTCAAGACTCTCCAGGTTGTTTGTCAGGTCATGGTTAATTATCAACCGAATGGCTCTTCTTTGAATGAAATCTAGCAATCCCAGGGTATGTTTAAGAGTAGAGCCCCAAATATGCGAACAGTACGCCAGCGATGGTCGAGTTTGTGCTTAATAGAGCATCAAAAGTTGTTGGGGTGTATAGAGGTTCTTAGTTCGGAAAAGTATTCCAAACTTCTGGGAGGCCTCCGTAGCAATCGGCAACGTGACTATGCCACGACATATGACTATCCAAATTGACGCTCAATAAATGAATTGATGAAGTCAAGGTAATCGAGTATCCCGCCATAGTTATATCCGGTTCTTGAACATTAACTTTCTTAGAAAAAATTTCCGCCTGGGTTTTTTTAGCGTTAAATTCTACTTTCAGGTCTTAGTTGAGATGTGAGACCTCTTCTCTTGCTGCCTATAGAGATGCGCATTGTCAGCCGATGTCTGAGCATACAAAGTAAAAGACGAAACAAGTGTGTGGTTAGCAGCGAAGCTATATATAGGATTTTTAGTTGTTTCCAAAAGATTGTTAACCTATAGTAAAAAAGTGGGCGACAATATAGAACCTTGAGAGACTCCGGCGTTGATGTTAAATGTGTACTTTAATAATTTTTCGTTGATAGACTTCTCCATAACTTTTGATATAACTAAAAGCAATGTGACTGCACGATAGTTGTTTGGCAAGGTCTTCTTGTCTTTTTTGGGTGTGAGCTGAACTAGCGCAGTTTTTTAGCAAGAAGGAAATATTTCTTTTTAGTAAGACAAGTTAAAAGTTTTTTGATTTAACAGCTCGTTCGCAATTTTTGGTAAACCAAGGCGTGCCGTTGGAAGAGCACTTTTCTGAGAAAGGGATGAAGGCTTCCAAGCCGGTAAAGATGCCTCCAATACTTCTCTAGCACAGATGGATGGATCATCAGAGGTAAAACAAACGTACCGCCAAGAAAATTTCCGAAAATGATCCTTTAAGTCATCCCACTTAGCTGATGTATAATGCCAGATCTTGCGTGATTTATGAGGCTGTTCGGCAATAATTGGTAGTTTGTTCAGTGCCAAAGTCAGGTTGTGGTCAGACGCTCCTAACGAAGGCTTCACGGTAACAGCATACAAGTCGAAGTTTTAAGTTAAGGAAAGATCCAACAAACTAGCAAAATCATCATCTCGGGCTGGAATCCGAGTTGGTTCACCCACGAGTTGGGTGAGGCCAGACCTGATGGCAAAGGATTCGGCTTCGCGACCTTGCTCGTCGGTTATATTTGAGTTTTTAAGCCAGTTGACATTATGAACGTTAAAGTCGCCAAGGATGACAACTTCGGAATTGGGATGGTGGGTTTACAAAAAGTCGATAGTATTAGCAAGAAAGGAGAACAAGTCTCTATAATAGGTGTCGCTTGGCGGCCGGTAAAGGCAGCAGATCATATTAGTAATTCTCCGCGTTGATATTTTAAACCACATTACATCAAAGTTATTAGGCTCGAGTGTCCCCTCTCGTTGACAAGAAATATTACTGCGGATAAGAGACCAAGGCCAAAATTGCTCCTAAATCGGTGATGGAAGTCGTATCCAGGATATAAACAGCTCACCGTACCAATCGATGATCTAACCTTTGTTTCGGTTAGTGCGAGTTCATGAGGTTTGGTAGATTGTAAATGTTAATGGACTGCATTGATGTTTGAGTTCAGTCCTCTTATATTAGAAGTAATTTTTAAGATGCTAATCTCGGGTCTTTTAACAACTTCAGTTTTTACCTCATTTCTATTTTGAATGTTGTTCGAAGGACCCGCCCGCCCATTGGACATGGTGGATGTTTGGATAATTTCGCTTGATGAGGTGCCATGACCCGCCCCCACCCGGAGATCCGATCGGGGATGATTTTAACTCCGGAGAATTTTGATCTTGGAACCATCATCATAGCATTTTTCATATATACTCCACCCTGGATACCAGAGACATCGGCACAGCGACGAAGCTTTAGCTTAAAGAGTAACTTAACGCCGCCGATGCGATAGTATTTCACCGAGCGATGTCGGGTGAGCCAACGTCTACCATCTGTTTTAGTAGGCTAAACCATATTTCAGTACATTAAGGATGTTGATAGGCTGGAAGAATTTAAAAAAAAACGAATAACTTATGTACAATTTTCATAACATCCGAGTTGTATTGTGTCAGCTTGTCACTATAGCAAGTTAATTATTAATTATTGTTAATTATTTTACTCTTAGCTGACTTCTTGTGACATCAAAATTGTATAGAATAAATAGAATTAACTTGGGCTGTTGAGAGTAGTCCTATATCTCGTAAAAATTATATTATGTAAATAACACAATCTCTTGTTTTTCAGAGCTCTTATACTGAAGCTTGCGGTAACTTAAGACCAACTTGCGGCTAATTAGTATGTAATATAATCAAGCTACCTCTTTTAAATAGTAGCAAATATATTTTTGATCGCCACGTGCAACATCTCGCATAATATGTATATGTTTTTCATCAACTATTTATACGTGCCAATCGCAAATGTTTGGCCAAAAAAAAATATGTGATACTTACCGTATTGCAGTTTTGAATAACCTGTGGATGATCTTGGCGTGAATAGGGACAAACAAGAAAAACTTTTAATTATCTTTGTTTTGAGAATTTTGGTTATATTTATGTAGCCCCTGCCGAATAAAATTACGTCATATAGACGGTAGCTTGCTACTTGGGATCTTATCCACAACAGATATTCCGGAAGATACAATAATGTAAAGACATTTTAAGTAATATTGCCACTACAAAAGGTACTCGTTATACCATTTACATTAACCAACAGCACCATATAAAGATATACCATAAAAGTAATCTAGGTTGTTCTAATGCTTAAACATCATTTAAAGTTTTACTTATCTTCTATACAGGGTGTTCATTTAGTGTGTAATTCTTTCATATATAAAGAAAATCTAGGAAATCTCTCGAATTAAAAAATAAGATGACAAGTTTTTATACATTTTTTTCTTACAGGCCCTCCCTACGGAGATATGTGCCCCTAAAGGATGCCGCTGGAAATCGGTTTTTCATGAATAACTTTCAAAATACTTAATATAATTTAATAAACATTTAATGTGATGAAAACTAGTAAGAAGTTCTTAAAATAGTGTCCTAAAAACATATTTAGCTTTTTTAGTTTACCAGGGGCGGATCAAGCTTCACAAATTATTGCTTAAGATTTTAACACCCTGTATTATAAAGACTTAAAAAAAACTATGGGTAGCTTGCACCTTAGACTAAAAAAAAGGTACTCTTGTTTGTTGTGGATAAAAAAAAACGAATGATTTCTATTTTGTTTCTCGACAACAAAGTGTGATGTGTGTTTCATTTAAGCAACAACAGAAAAGTTTCATTTTAAGTTTCTTAATCCGAAAAAATACAAAAATTTAGAAAAACGCAGTGATGTAATAGGAGGCACCTTAACGAAATTATTGAAAAACTTATTAGGCGGGTTCAACATGGGCTCCATGTTACACTCGCGGGCACGACGAATTAAGGACTGTTGTACCCGCTACAATAACCCAGTCTTGGTCCTTATCACATCACAATAAAACGTGATTCTCTGTAGAAGTTCTTCCTTGGTGCTTACCGGAGTGGAATACACCAAGTTTTCAGGTGTCTCCACAGGTAAAAATCCAACGGCGTTAGGTCGGGAGATCGAAGAGTCCAAGCAATACGTCCTTCTCTACCGATCAAACGGTTTGTATAGACGTTATTTAAGTGATCCCGCACACCAACGCTGAAATGAGCTGGTGCCTCATCGTGCATGAGGTACATGTTTCTGCGGGTTTCAAGTGGTGAGTGCTCGATTGAATCCTGAAGAGCGTTTTGAAGGAACTCCAAATAAAGCTGTCCATTGAAGGGTTCCGGGCAGTACTAATGGTTAAATAAAAATATTGCCAATGATTCCTGCCCAGATTTTAATTGATTGGAACTGATGTTGATGATTCGAAACAATAGTGGCATGAAGTTTTTATTCAGCCCATACATGTGTATTGTGTAAATTGGTGATAATGATGAAAATCTTCAGGAGTCAGTTCATGTACTTTTTGCAAATTGTATGGATATAACAGCTGTTCTTGAAGAACCTCATGTACTATTTTATCAATGTATTAAAGTGTGCTGATAATTTTCGAGTGCTCGTTGATGGAGTGTCATCTACAACATTTAAAATATTTTCCTCTAATCGACGTACGTACGGTTCTTCTCAGACCAGAATCAGTACTATTTTTTCCAAACTTTCCTAAAATTGTGAAAAAAGTCAGTAATATGTATTACCTTTTTAACTGAAATCGCCCGCCACTCTCCCTTAGACGTTGGACAACTCGTTAAAATATCGTCTGGTTCGGCGTAGTACGATTAGGAAATATTTCGTTATATAACCTTCTGGCATCTAAAGCATTGGAAGGGGTAAGACCATACATCAGATGTATATCTGCATACTCAATTAACGTGTATTCCATAGTTCGAATTAATTCACAATTAAATTAACCAGGAAATCTAAAAATTGGTGAATTAATATCGAAGTAAAGGGTCAATGTGTCAGCGATGTGAAAAATGACAAGTTCTAAAATGCAGGATATTTTATTTATTTCGTAACGTGTGCAACAATAATACGTTTTTTTGGTGGCCACAAACAAATAATATGCACATTTTCTGCGAACATGGGCCTTCTACAACTATTCGTTTATTATTCTTTTTGTCGAAAGCGGTTTATTTTATCGACAATAAACAAGAGCACCTTTTTCTTATTCTGGCGCAAGCTACCCAGATTTTTTTTTTGAGTCTATATCACATTTGGGTGTTAAAAATTTAAGCACAAAAATTGTAAAACTAAGTACGCCCCTGGTAAACTAAAAAAGCTAAATATGTTTCAATGACAGTATTCTAAGAGGTCCTTACTAGTATCGATCACATTTTATTTTAATTAAATTATATTAAGTACTTTGAGAGCTATTCAAGAGAAAACGGTTTCCATCGCCGTCCTTCAGGGGCACAAATCTCCGTAGCCGTAAGAAAAAATTGTATAGAAACTTGTCATCTTATTTTTTCATGTTCTATCTGAATACGATAGATTTCACACATTTTCCCGGACACCCTGTATAATCTAATAATTTCATTTAAATTTCATTAAGAACGAAAAAGTTATAGGGGGAGCAACTTTTGAGAAACACCAGGTAACTTCTAACCCAAATAACTTCTATTATTTTTTTCTTGGTATTGTGCACGATTTGTGAAGATATATTTCTGTTCACTTAATTTTCTTATTGTATATTGTATGTACACATTAACTTACATAATACCTACGAATCCAAGCTAGGATAAGTAGTACAATACTTGTTTGTAATAAGCAAATTGGTAAAACATTTTTATTTTTTAGATATATTTTTAATTCACACTATTATACAGCATATAATCTTATGTACGTATAGAAATGTAAAAATGAAAATAGTTCCAACTACTAGCCTTAAGTGACTTTAGTGAATAATTGTTTTCTCGTGATTCCATTATTGAGATAGGTAAATAGTTTGTTAAAAATATTTTGTTATATTTGAAAGTATATTATTATTGGTATTATTAATAGTATTGTTTCATATTATTATTACTTATGTGTATTAACTTTTACGACCAATTGAGTAGAATGAAAACATCCGAATTTGAGATTTGCCACTCAGTCTCAGAAAAAAATAAATGTTTGTTGCAGCATATTGAACCATAGAATAATAAACTGGGCCTTATTTTATGCAAGGAAGTTGAAACTAAAATTTTAAAAGTTTAAATAATTTTGTTTTGGTTGAAGTAAAGGACAAAAATTGAAAGTTTTCAAGAAAACTAATTTTATAACGAGCTGGATGTCAGACACAAGAAATATTCCAGTGTCAAATTTGTCATTGCAGTCTTAGTTTTTAATCTAAATTCTGATTTTGAAAGTCTTTGCTTCTAAGGCACCCCTGGTATTTCCATTATGCTTCAATTTATGAAATAGGTAAACACTGATCTTGATACAATTTTTTTTTTAATTCAGTGATGTAGTCAGCTTTTTTTTTCTAAAAATTTAGTGTTCAGATAAACTGAACTATTTCTTTATATATCATTATTGTATATTATTCTTTTTTATGTGGATTAAGCATAATATGCACTTTTCAAAAATGCATACGTTGATGTTTATACTATTTTAAAAAACAAGCGCAATATTTGATACAGTCGGATCTTTGCCGGTGATGCAGCGATCAAGAGACACCGTGATTTATAACCCTAAAGGTGAATAAAAACATAAATTTTGAACAGAAACAAAGTTTTAAATTTCCACAATTTTAATTTTTTTTTTTTTTATATTTAGTCCGTCCGAAGAAGGCACCGTGTGCCGAAACATGTTACGGCTTAAAAAAAAAAAAAAAAATTAAATTTGTGGAAATTTAAAACTTTGTTTCTGTTCAAAATTTATAATGGATTTCCATCAAGTATCGGCTAAATCAGTCTATTTTAATAAAAAGATAATGGAGCGTCTCCCGAGCTGCGCAATACGACTTGAATTCAAATTAAATTGCTAGACAGAGACAAAAGACATTTGAAGAGTTGTCCAATATGTCAGAGTCATCGTTTCGATCTGTCAACTTTAATTTGTCTTTATACGTTTCTGTGCCTCCAAATTCAATTTAATACTATAAACTGTTCTTTTCAGGGCTATTTTTAACGTACTTTCGTGTTGGCGGCAAATAATTATGGATATTTGCTATTATTATTAAGCCCGAACGCTAACCACGAAAATTTTGACGTTTAGGAACTTAAACTTTGTTTTGACTTTTTGAATCTCGTACTTTTGATTAGATTCATAATATCGTTTTAGCCACGTGGAAGTGATTACGCACCGGCAAAAAAAACTTTCTTATGGGACCATGACCAATCTATTAGAAACAAATAAAAATGTCCAAAACTTGAGGGATTGTCAGATTCTTATATATTATAAATTATTTTTTTTACCTGGGTTTTTTTTATTTTACTTTTTGTTACAACGGCCGTTTTTGATAATTATGAAAAGTGTCATATCACTTATGTTGGTATGTTTTGTACAATGCAATGAATACATTTTTTCATTTGAAAACAAATCTAGTTGAACATGTCTGGGTCGCTTAATAAGCCACGTTACAAAACATACGGCTGAGATGGCAGGGAGGGAAAAAAATAAAAAATATCTTACGCAGAAGCAATAGCTTCGTCATCCTGTAGGAAAATAGAGAATAAAGTTGATGTAGCAAGCTCTGACGCTCAAAACATTTCGAAAATGTACAGGGTGTTTCATTAATACGAAAATATTCAGGATGAATTTCCCTGTTTAAAAATATGAAAAAAAGTTTCTATAAACCTATGTCCGGAAACGCTTCGTTTCGGTAATTTTAAGCGGAATAAAAAATTTGTACGTCACTGCCGCTTTTTCTTTTGATTACTTTGTTTTGTATGCAGTTTAATGGCTAATGCGATGTACCTTTCGATAATTTCTTGATTTTGACTTTGTTTAGGAGATAAATGTCATTTTATATCTAATATGGGCAAGTTAATGCCATTTATTTTTTTTTATTCTTTTTCTCGAGAACGGTTACTCGTATCGAGTTCTACCAACTATGCCTTTTTCACGTATAAAAAAGTTATAACTCCTCCAAAGAGTAAAAGACATGTAGGTGGCGCCCTTAACAAGTGGGGGCCATACTAACCGAAAATGCAAATTTCACATTTCAAAAAACCCCCAGATACCAATAATTTTGGTTCAAATATCCACATTATTTCAAAAACTATTTAAAAAAAAAGAAAAATACAAATAAAACTTTAACACCTTGTATCTCCGAAACGAAGCATTAGTGGACATTAGTTTGTAGAAAGTTTTTTTCATATTTTTAAGTAGGGAAATTTATTCTGAATTTTCTTGCAAAATTAATGAAACACCCCGAACGCCGAAAAGATTTTTGCCACTGGTATTAAGAGCAAATCCGCAAAAATGAATCTTTTGGCAGACTTGTTATCTGGTCTAACGAATGATATTTTCTGAATTTTTAATCGTTATAACACAAGAAGGAATTTGTTCCAACTTTTTCGGTCTCACTGTATATATAAGGACTGTATCATCTGCAAATGTATAATATTTGGCGACTAAACAGGAATTTTTTAAACGTAAGGCATACAAAGGAGAAAAATAAAGGCCCAAGAATAGAGTCATGGGATTCTGTGTAATCACAGCTTGCAGTGTGACTTACTATAGGGCATAATTTTACATATTGCTTTTTGTTGGATAAGTATGATTTTACAATATTAAATATATTTTCTCTGAACCATATATTTCATAATTTGCGTAATAAAATATCTATACTAACCAACATCGAAGGCTTTCTGTAAATCTATAAAAACTGCTATAAATATTCTAGCTACATCCAACCCCACCGAAATATCATTAACGAGATCAATTACCGCATATTGAGCACTACTATGTTCAATAAATCAATAATGATATGAATCTAGAGGCATAAACTTGTTAATAAAAAACGTCATTCTTACTTTGATGACAGACTCTAAAATTTTTGGGAAGACACTTATCTGTAGTAATATATTAAGGGATAGGGAAATTATCGAAAATCATTCCGAAGATTTTTTGCCGTGGAAATCGCTCGAGGGCTTGCCCGAGAACGAGTTCCTAATGGCAAAAAATCTGAGAATGATTTTCTGATTATTTCCCAATCCCGAAATGTATTTTGAAGATTATTTACCAAATAAAAAACTAACGATTTCTGACGGGTGAGATTTTCACTTTTGACAAGGGTGATTTTCACCGGAGAGCGGGAGATTATCGCTGGATTTCTGACGGGTGAGATTTTCACTTTTGACAAGGGTGATTTTCACCGGAGAGCGGGAGATTATCGCTGAATAATCAGGTGAAAATCAACCCGCTTTTATAATGGATGAGGTAAATAATCACACTAATGGGACGGTAATTATTCATACTTATTTTACAGCTAGACCTAAAGATAACTTATTCTATTTATTTTTATATCTTCTGAAAATCTCGACTTAGAAGGCTATAATTGACCATTATAACTAAAATTACTAGGAGATCATCTTTTAGATTCTGTATATCCCAAACTATTATTTTTTGACCATTTTTGATTTATCTGCGTAAGTGAATTGGGGTTCTCAAAGCAATATTCAGAACTTCTTGGTTTCCTTCTTAACTTACTAGCCAAAGAAACAAAAATAACGACTTTTAAAAAAATAAATGCTACGTATTCTGCATTTTACAATACTATGGAAAGTTCGTTATGTGCGTGTACTCATATCGATGGTTTAATGCAGGAACTTAACATCAAGCATTCTCCTTGTGAGTGGTGCTTGTTCATATACTCATCGAAATATAATTTGACTAACCTGAACTAACCAGTTGCTCATTCAGTGAAAATGAAAGAAACCTATGAAAATATGCGATCCTCTTAGATCAAATAAACTACAACCGATAAAAATGTCAGATAATATGTGGGGATTTAAAAACTATAGTAATTTTAGTGGGACCTCATGAAAGATTTAGAAAATATTGCTGTTTTCTTTGTTTGTGGGACAGTCGTGCGGTGAATGGACATTTTGTAACGAAAATTTGACCGGAGTAAATTTCAACCGGGATCTTAAAATGTTAAGTACGAGCCCCTTTTAGAACTAAAAAATATCCTTTTGACTTCACACGGAACTTGGACTAATGAAAAACGTGGAGGCTATCAATAGAGGGTCTGAAGGATTTAAATATCTAAGATAAGTCTTTTCCCAGTTAAGTGACGCCAAATTAAAAGAAGGCATTTTTATTGGGGCACAAATTAGAAAATTGCTGGACGATCTTAATTTTATAGAAAAGCTCACCACGCAAGAGCTTGGAACTCATCGGGAAGTGTAGTAAGGGGATTTTTAGGCAACAATATGGATGCAAACTACAAAGAACTAGTTAATGAACTTTTAGACTCCTACAAATCGCTTGGTTGCCGAATGTCATTAAAAATTCACTTTCTCCATTCCCATTTATAATTTTTTCCTGAGAATTTGGGCGCTATCAGCAACGAGCAGGTTGAAAGGTTTCATCAAGATATTAGGACAATGAAATTTCAGTACCAAAGACGATGGGATCGGGTGATAACTGCTGGTTTCCGAAGAGAGAAGATGTGGCCCCCAATAAAAGGAAAAAATACAAATATTTTTTCTTAGATGTTAACTTAATATAAACTATAAATATAGTCGATATACAAGGTTAAAAAACTTGTAAAATAATTTTTTCAATAAATAATACATGGTACTTACTGTTGTTCTACATGTGGTTTGGCTAATGTAATAAGAAAGCTTTACACGTTACAACTTTTTTTTTTGCTATTTTCTCATTCAGGTGGATTAATTCTACTACAATATGCTCTTCAGCCTTATGCTACAACAAAAAAAAAATTGTCGCCCAGGGTAATTAAGGACAGCTTTATTGCAAACATTTCAAGTTTTACATTCCTGTGGCGGCATCTTGGCAACACTGTATAGAATGGCGGGCTTTGTGGCAAATAATGTAAACATAAATTGAGGTTTTTGGTATACGTTCTGGAAGAAATTAGCTTTCTTCACTCGCATACATTTTGTAATTGCTGTTGTACAATGTAATATTGTTTTTAGATTTTTTTTTAGTGAAAAATCCGAAAAATAAGTGAACTATATGAAGAAAAGAATGCAGTCACTGTTGCCACTTATTCACATTTTTAATATTTGAACTAATGTCTATTTTTTCCATGTCTGACGGGTTTCATTCAAGTTATTTCTCCCTAGAGAGCGAAAGAATTTTAATTATTATTTGTAGTTCGGCATAGTACTGCATATTATAGAATATCGACGTGCTTTCCAAGTGGTCTTATTAATTGTTTAAAAATGTACAATTAAATAAAATATAAAACAGGAAACACCCTTTGTTGATTACTAAGAATGATGGGTAGTCAGTCAAAAGATTTCTTTTACTTTATGTGTAGTAAGTTCTGTGTTATTATTTTTACATTTTTAATACCTGAATTTTGATAAGAATTTTTATAGCTGCCGGATAATCCTACTCGCGAGAGATTGACTTATATTTGGCAAAATATTATCATTTAACCGAATATACTTTTATATTACTGGGTACCGTACAACTTGAACAGGACGTCATTATCGTTCTTTTTATAGAAAGTGGTGACGGGTACATCACTCAACATGACAGATGGATAGTGAATTATGCGTATAAGATTAGCCAGGCTTGTAAACAGGTGTGTACAAAATATTTATTTCTTTACCGTGCTGTGACAAAAAGGTTGAAAATAAAAAGGTTTTAGGAAGGAACAAGACTTTCATGCGTAGCATAAAATTTCAGTAGCGGAACAAAAAAAATATGTAATTATAAAATTAATAAAGGTTAATTCACAACTAATAATAAAATTCGTATGTATGGACATAGAAGGAAATTAAAAACTATAAAATAATTAAAACTCTAATACCTCTTATTTCAATAGCTATAGATAATGGTATAATATATGATTTGTTTTACGACCATTAAATAAGTAATAATAGGTAGAGGCATTGTATATTTAATTTTAAAAAAGCAATGCTATTCATAATCTACACCATTAAGTTATGAGTATGAGCTCATATTATTATCTCCATAGTTTGCGATCAATCATATCAACGGATATTAATTTGACTTGGTGTTTTAGGTTTTAAACCATTAAAAGAAAATATCGCGGTACATATTGCCAAGAAAATTGTTTGTGTTTAAAACGCTTAAAGTTAAGTTCATGGTCAAAGTATATGGGATCTTCAATGATAATTTAAGTCACATTTTACCTTTTACTTTTCTTCTTTCTTATGTTGCATTTTCAGCTGTCTTTAGATATGGTGGTTTGGAGTATGTACTTTTGGGTTAAGTTCTATGTTTACTCACGCTGTGCCAGTCGTGCATTTTCAATCTTGTCCGATGATACCAGTGCGTAAATATAATGAATCCGGTTATGCATCTTACGTATATTTGTTCTCGTCAGAGAACGCACTTTCTTTGAATAAATACATCAGGGCGGGAGTACCGCAAGGTTCACCTCTCTCTTCGATGCTGTATAACATTTATACTTATGACATTCCGCGCGATAGATTTACGCAGCTCTATATTTTCGCTGACGATACCTCAATCACTTCAACTGCCAAACAGCCGCGACTTGTCGTCAGCCGGATGCAGCCTTACATAATCAAGCTAGAGAAATGGCTGTCGGCTTGGAAGATTCACTTGAATCCCTTCAAGACGAAGGCTATTTATTTTTCGAAATGCAAAGTTAGTAGGCCTGAGACAAGGCTTCGTGTCAACGGAGTCTAGGTAGACTAGTGCCAGAAGGTAAAATACCTGGGGCTTATATTTGATCAATGACTAAACTGGAGGCGCAATTCAATTAATAGAGTAGAGCTAGCATTGCATCAATTACGCTTCACAGGTGGAGTAGACTTGGTAATAGGACTAAGGTCAACCTCTACAAGGTGTTACTCAGGCCGGTTCTCACTTATGGTGCACCTTCGCGGTGCAACGTAAGGAGAACGGAGCTTAATAAGTTTCAGGTAATACAAAACCGGGCGCTAAAAATTATCGCGGATGTACCCAGGGACACGATGAATCGCATACTTCATCAATACTTTCGTATGCAGACAATAAATTAATTTTTCACAAAAATTATTTCAGACGCACGGACGTATCGACAAACCCATTCATCACGGACTCTCACGCACGAGATCTGGATCAAACAGTACATATAAACTACCGAAAGACTGGCTCCGTGTTGGTAATCCCATAGGAGAGAGGCACTAATAGTAGTGAGGCCCTGTCAATCAACCACCAATTACCCAAATATCAGAATCAATAGAACAGGCGCCAAAATTTTGCAGTATAAAAACTTTTTAAATTAAGCATGCAGAAATAAGAATAATCAAGGCAAAAGTCAATTTCAAAATTTCTACAAGTAATAGAACCTAAACAGTTTATGAATATTCAAATGAAGTTGCAGGAGCATTCCCTAACTTAAAAAAAAAAACAGAGATCCCAGGTACATATGTTTTTCTCATAAGTTTCTTTGTTGTTAAAGTATAAGTCAAAACAGACCTGACCTTAAATAGGTTGACTTTCGTCCCTATGTATTAAATATAAACAATAATCCAGTTTCAAGGAAAGATGCAATTGCCTTAAATTAATAGTTCGGTGCTGCCAGCCTTTAGAATAAAGCCGCAGCGCCCAACTTTATCAAGTGCTTTGCTACCATCAAAGAAAGCCTCCCCCGTGTGTGTCCTTTTGTCTAAAATCCCATATCCGCCAAGGCCAACTGAAAATGCCGTGAGACGGAGAAAAGTTAAGCCTAGTATGGTATTCTGGTATGACAGGAGAGTATAATATTAATCTTACTGAGAAAAATTAACAAATTTTAACAAATGATAAAAATATAAAATTTGGCTCGAAAAATTAAAAAAAAAAGTAGCACTGCACTGGTAATTTTTAATGTAAGTTATCACTAATTTTAACCATAAATTAACCATAACATTTTATATTGAACAATAGTAGTTTTACTAAATTTAAAATATTGCTTTTACGAAATATTTAATTTTAATGTTATGTGATTTTGCCAAAAGTAATAGTTATATATTTAGTAAAAGTTGTATTATTTTAATGACGACTAGTAGTTTGATTCTGGTTTAAAAAAGTAAATTTTATTATTTAGAACAAGCAGAATTTTAAAATTAATTCTTAAACCTATAGTTCATATTTTAGTGCACAGGGTATCCTGAAAGGTATGATTAATAATTAGGAATCGTGTAGATTGGGTCAACATATTATATAGTATATGTATAGTATGTTTTTTCTTAATATTTTCGAAATAATAAAGATACAAACTCAATATTTAGGTTTAAAATTAGGCAGAATCTAACTATTGCCGTTAAAACATCGACAATTTAAAGGCGCCGCGTCAGAAATAGGGGAGTGCAGATTTAACATAGATAATTTAAAATGTAACTTTTTTAAACTTGATTTTTATACTTATGTCAAATTAAAAAACATCAACGTATTTTGCGAAAAAGAGGTAGTCTTAGTTAGACACGATTTAGGGCGTCGTTTTCGAGATAAATCGATCAAAAATTATCTTGCATGCCAAAAGTCTGAAAGTGATGAAATAAGTAAATTTTATTTTTTTTAAAGAGGAACATAATAATATGTGATCAGGTAGGGCTGTGTACACTTTTTTGAAAAAAGAAGGAAGGAAAGTCGTTTTTTTGTGTATTAAGTGTATAATCTTGCGCTTTCGGCCTTAGGCCATCTTCAGTGCTTCTTTGTCAAGAAACAGGAAACTTCATTGACACAATTAAATAAGTGGGCCATCATTAGCACAATGTAAAAAACTCATTAGTAAAAACAAATAACTTGTAAATTTGTTAAAAGACGAACTACTGGGACGAACCACTTTTAAATTTAGTTAATTAACCATCGTTTTTTATTTTCTTTTTCATAATTAAATTTTTACTACACGTGGAACGTGTTCTTGAGTCGAAATTTGAGGGTTATCTCTGGTTTCGACTCAAGAACACGTTCCACGTGTAGTAAAAATTTAATTATGAAAAAGAAAATAAAAAACGATGGTTAATTAACTAAATTTAAAAGTGGTTCGTCCCAGTAGTTCGTCTTTTTACAAATTTACATCATATTAGTTTTTACTAATGAGTTTTTTACATTGTGCTGATGATGGCCCACTTATTTAATTGTGTCAATGAAGTTTCCTGTTTCCTGACAAAGAAGCACTGAAGATGGCCTAAGGCCGAAAGCGCTCTGCAAATTTAAATATTTTCAAGATTATACACTAAATACACAAAAAAACGACTTTCCTTCCTTCATAATAATATGTAGCAGGAATTTAGTGATCCCCTATTTCTGGTGCCATTTTTAAATAGTTGACATTTTAACTAAAATAATTCGATTAAGGGTGTAAAACTTACCAGAATACCTTAATTTCAAGTTTGTATCTTTATTAGTTTCAAAAACATTGGAAAAAAATCCTCCTTAAAGGTCTTTCCTTCAGCTCGATAATGGGGGTATAATACAAAATGTTACGTCTTCTGATCCGATAACTTTTATGACACCCTGTGTATCTAATGGAGTAGATGGAAGAAGGTGCATGACCCAACATGGCCAGGTGAAACACCATCACATCGGCTTAGGTGGTCTGAATTAGCCCTTTGAGCTAACGTTTTGTTGCTGTCTCCGGATTCCAAGATCCCAATGCTCTTGAGTTAAAGTCGCCCCCCGATCGAATCCCTGAGTTATTCCAACATACACCTTTTCCAACAACAATCATGCGCACAACACTCACATAGGAAATGGTGTGAAATCGGGAGTGTTTCAAACCCAAAATGATCAACTTAACTTTGGCTAAGATGACTGAACTCGAACACTAATGCATTCATCAACATTTATTAAACCTTATGTACTGGTACTAACCGAAAAAAGGGTCAGAGTATCGATAAAAGTACGGTCAACTATGTATATCCTGGACACGGGTTCTATTACCGATTAGGTCTTTATCTCTTTCTCAGCAGTGATATTTCTTGTCAACAACAGGAGACACTCGAGCCTAAATACTTTGATGTAATTTTGTTTAATACATCATCGCAGAGAATTACAAAATTTACTGCTGACTTTACCTGTTATCAAGCGATAGCTATTATAGAGACTCCTTCTAATCACTTGCTAATACTATCGACTTTTTGCAAACCCACCATCCTTATTCCAAAGTTGTCATCCTTAGCGACTTTAACGTTTATAATGTTCGCTGGCTTAAATACCCAAACACAAGTGAATAGCAAGGGCGCGAAACTAAACCCTTTGTCATCAGCTCTGGCCTTAGTTAACTCGTAAAGTTTCTGGAACGAGATAGTGCTTTTGCAAATTTGTTATTTTTCCTAACTTTAAACCCCGACTTGTACACGGCCACCGTAAAGCCTGCAGTAAGAACGTCTGACCACAATCTTATTTTGGCACTAAACAAGCTACCAGTGGCGAACAACCTCCTAAACTACATAATAATAGTGAGATGACTTAAAAGGATCATTTTCGAACCTTTTCTTGGCAGAACGTTTGATTTACCTACATACGTGTCTGTGCAAGAGCAGTATTGGAAGTCATCCATTCTGGAATGGAAGCCTGCCAAAAAATTGTTGCATAATATTGACCTACCTGCAAGATTAAACTTTTGTAACTTGCACTAAAATACCAAGCCAATAGGGCCCCATTTTTAAAAAAGCTATTGTTTACGGACGAGGCCACTCTTATAAGTCGTGTTGTATTTTTTTTAGCAAAAGAAGGAATTATGAATATTATGTTCAAATTTTCTAATTGGTATATTCATGAGTAGAGAATAATGGGCGGTGCAACCCTCTACTGGTTCAAAACTTCTTAAATGAAAGTTTCACACTCGGTAGAGAGCTCGTACAAGAATTTCCTTTGCCCGCTCCTAACACTGACCTTAACACTTCAGATTTTTACTATTGGAGCCATTTGAAAGATTTTGTCTATTAGAATGAAATTGTATCGTACGAGGATTTTTTTTAAAGGATTTATGAGGGTGCCATTCGGAGCAATCAGGCCTGGGGTATTTAAAAAAGGAAATAACTAAATGTAGGTATTGAATTTAATGGTGAACGTTTTGAACAGTTATTACGATAATTAATAACTTAGTTTAATGTTGCAAATTCGTTGTTTGTTAATTTGAGCACTTGGTGAATAATAATGGGTTTTAATTTCAAAAAGCGTGTGCTATTCCTGAACACGGAGCATAGCGGCCATACGCCTATTATGCAAGCTGCAGACTGGGTGGTTATTTTATTCAGTTCTAGTTTTACTTTCCCTAATATGATTATATGATGACCCCTGACAGTCAGGTGTCCCGTTGGTATTCTTAGTTGATTTATTCGAAGGTTAAGCAACAATTTTCTACTTACTAGGTGTGAATATAAAAAGGCACATTAAAGTATACTTTTTTTTATCAGAAAGTAATTGCTTTTTTTGTTATCTTTGCAGATATTTTCGGATAGTTATTGGGCTGACCTAATTTAAGCACTATCAGCTTTATCTTTTTAAAGTTCGAAAACGCAAACCCCCATAACCTGAGTTAAAGAGACGCACTGTACAAGATCACACTAATTTGCTGCGTAAAAACCACCTTGGCCAAAAATTATGCATCCTAATGGAAATTTTATTAGCTTCTAAATAGAAATGTGTTGAACTTGTCGTGCGTTACTTTACAGTTTGCAATAAAACCAATTAAAAAGAAAGGAGTTACGATTATTCTCGCATGTTTATTTAATGATTAAACATCCGTTTCAATAAAAGTCCGCAGAAGGAATTAATTAAGAAGATCTGTCCCCTCTGGGCGTATTCAGATTATAAATTTAAATTAAAAAGGGTACTATTTAATTTTGACGGTCTTAATGAAGAGAGGGTATCAGACATAATTTGCTCATCTCGAATAAAATAATAGTATATGTTTCAAAAGAGACAGTCTCTTCAGGAAGATACCTCGTGCAACAAGTGAAATGAAGAAATTATACGTAATAGTGGTATGTAACGTATACCCAGTAAAAAGTTTGGTGGCGGTGATAAAAATGATTCAGTTTAAAGTTATTAAATATGTGTATTTGCAGTAGTGAAGTGTATGGGCAAATTTGAAACACGATTCCGTGTTACAAATCTTTTTTATGTAAAATGTAACAGAACATTTTTTAAAGGAAATATCCGGAAACTTTTCGTATTATAATACCTATATTTTTGATTTCATAGTGAAAAATGTATACACATTTTTAGGATAATTAGCTACATTTAGCACGAAGAGAATTAAAGTTTCAGGTCGAGAAAGAATCTACACCATATTATTTATAGGGAATAAGGAAATTTTTATATTTAAAAAAAGGTAAAAAAAAATAAATCAATCAGATTTCGTGTTTTCAAGTAAAAACAAACTACCTCTCTTCATTACGATTTTTGTAAATATTGATGTTTCTTCCTAATTAACTTTTTCAAATTGTATTTTACAGATGTTAGAGATAAAATATCCATGATTATCTTGGACTATTTTTTGGTTAGTGACATTTCATGCAGAACTTAAGGCCTAAAACCATTTGTTTCTTAATTCTACAAAAATCGGGAAAATTCCCATAATTATGGTGCAATTGGACAATATATAAAAAAATTTTAAATTAAAAAAGAACAACAAAAAGTTTATAATTTTATAAATTGGCATTGATTACCTTATTTTACAGGGACACTATTTATTAAAGCGTTACATGATCTTTTAAAAAAGTTTTCGAATTTGGAATGGACGAGCATTTTTTGTTACATTAATTTCAGTAACCTGAGTAATATATTTAAATTATCGCTTGAATTAATAATTCAATTGTTCTTATATCTCTGAGCATTTATCATTGGCTTTTGAAACTAATCTAGGAATTTTTATACGTTCAATTATAACTATAAATTATATTTTATATGTAAATTCTTACCTGCAGGTGACAGGGCGCCATATTTAATAGAATGCCGAGGAGGTATTTTGAACCTACAGATTATTCCCAAGTTTGATTTTTAACGAAATATTTTTATTATATTTTTCAATTTATTCAAGATGGCGCACTACCCGATATTTGATAATTATTGAAAATAAAAATTTACAAACAAAAAGTAGTGTAATAAATCATACTATCCAAAAAAAAAATTATTCAGTAAAGTAAAGAAGAGCAACAATTTTATTATACCAAGAATCAAGTCTACCTAGGACCTAAGCATAACAAAGTCGCAAAATATTTAAAAGTGAGAATGTTTTTTCCATAAGTGTGCACATGTGTACATAATTATCAATTGTTACAAATTCGAGGCTAAGTACAGGGCTCTATGAAGGTATTAAAGATACAAAGTGCGTTAAATGGGGCAAAGTTTTGAAAAGTTCCGAATACCGAAAAAAGAAAATTTGCAATTTCATTTTTATTTCTTCCTGATGACATTTGTTGAAATAGTTTCAAACAAACGTCACATTTCCATTGACACTTTCTCCTCTAATGGTTGATATAATTAATTTTTAATTCAGTCGTTTCGTTTTCCGGCCATCATCATCAACTTTATTTTTTTGAATACAGACCTGGAATTTAAATTGCAAATTTTTAATTCTCATACCCTCAAAATCTAATATTGTCTTCTAAATGCTATTTGGACGTTTCGTTTCTTAAAAATACTTATGCGAGGTTTTTGGATTTTTTACAAATACTACCCTGGTGAAAAAAACAAAAAGACAGATACAAATTAGACAAACGAACTTAAAATAGGAAGTAATAATTGGAAACGAAATTACAAATATCTCTGAGGTATATTTATACACTTACATAATTTTCGAGTTGACCCATATTTATCATATCATTAAATTCCAACCTCTGAAATCAATGAAAAATAAAAAAGCAGTGACATTCAGGCCACTGCGACAATCAAGTTTGTTAATGCTTAACATTTACTTCTTATGCAAAAGAAACTTATGGAGCCTCTCAAATGTATTTTGAAGAATATCCAGAAAAATCTTAACCGCACTATACATACTTGAAAAGGATTTATTTTAATATGAAGGAATATGGGTCATTTGTAAAACCACGACAAAAGTATGGCAATCACTTTGCAAGTGAGGAATTTCAAACAGCTCTAAACCAAAAATGATTAAACGTAAACGGTTATCTGTTCCAACATTTAAGATAAGTTTCAAGGATATTCTTACTTGCTGATGTATTTTTAAGAAACGAAGCATTCGAATGGCATACATCAAATATTAGGTTTTAGGGGTATGAGAATCAAAAATATGCAATTTGAATTCCAGGTCTGTATTCGAAAAACTGACGTTGACGATAGTGGGCCGAAGCCGAAACCTCGGAATTGAAAATTAATTATGTCAACTAGTAGAGTCAGGAAGAAATAAAACGAATTTGCTGATTTTCTTTTTTTTTCGGATATCCCCAAATGGTATACGGAACTTCCAAATTTTTCAGCGGCGTTTTGTTGAGCACTATATTTCGGAACTTTGTTCACATTTACCCACCGACTTTATATTATATTATATTCTTATAGTTTCAGAGATCCCTGTACTTAGCCTCGAATTTGTAACACCCTGTATAATGCGTTTTTTTTATAAATTTATAATTACTAGCTTTTGGGGAAGTAATATTATTTGATAATTTTCTTAAATGATCTTAATCTTTAGTCCTAAGGTTATTGGGCAGGTTATTAGATATTTTAGTGCCTTTATGCAAAATAATTAGCTTGAAAGCCTTCAATGAGTATTTGACAAGGAAATGTGGTTCGGCTACCTATAGGTATAGTAATATACATTGTGAATTTTATTTCTTAGATTAAAATTTAAATTCGAGTATCAATTTTATTTTACCACGCTATAAATAAATAAATACATTAATATTGATACACTTTTCTCAAATTAAAAATTCTGTAAGTCTTATATAGTCGGGAAGTGCTGAATTTCTTTGCAATAAGTAAAGATTCTTTTAGGGCAAATTTTCTAAAGTTCTGAGCCTTTGAACATACTTTTCGCAAGTTATATACTAAATGAATATGAGATATTTTAATTGACCGCGTATCAAAGTAAAATAAACTGACCTTAGAAATTAAGGTGGAACAGTATAACTCAACCTAATTAAAATTCCAACTGGAGCCCTAATTTTACTTTCAAGCTTCTCTATATGATATTTATATACTACGCGCTCATCAATATAGGTAAAACCCAAGATACTTGACAAGTTTCGAATATCTTGGTTGTTATTTTTACAAAAATCGTAGTCTAATTATACCACAATATAGTTTAAACTACAAAGTAAATTCATCCAAAAGGACAGATAGTAACATGTAGGGACAAATTCATAACTAAAACCCCACGGTAAAAAATAACCCCAACAACCACTATATATTTAAAAAGAGAATAGAATTCTTTAGCGGATAGGTACAATGAAAAAATAGGGGATATTCTATTTGAAAAATCTGTCATTTGTCAAAAAGTTGTCACTTCCGATACTCAGTTGTTTTTGTTCATTTCATGTTCTGAAGGTTCGGTGAAAATGCTATAACTTTGCTAATTTAACCATTTCTCCAAAACCAATAAAAATGGCAGGGGCGGTTTTAAGGGAGAGGCGACAGGGGCGATCGCCCCCTCCCCCCCCCTAAATATACTGTTTAATTAATTTTTATTAGACTTACGGGTTACATAATAATCGAATCAAATAGACCTGCCCGACACCTACACCTGAAATTTAAAATTGAATAAAATAATGCCCGCGAATTGTGTCGGAAATTAATGCGACAAATCGGCAATAATTAGTTTAACAAAAAAAAATTCATGCGCTTCTGCTATCCTGTAGCTTTTTCCATTTGCGCCCCCCTTCCCTAAAACCGCCACTGAATGAATAATGGAGATATGTATTGGGCAAAATATACAACACCCTGTACATAAAAATAATAATAACACAATATGCAGTTTGGAGCGTGGTACTACTTTTTGTGAAGGGGAAAAATGTGAGATATTACTTGTTTCTGAGCCTTGAAAGGTTAAAAAGTTTGAAAAATATCCACCTTTGATATTAGTTTCAAATAATCACAAAATTGCTGCTTAATTAAGTTAATTGTCCTGTAAAACATTATAATTTTGTAGAAATAAATTTACATACAAAAAAACTTTGGAGTGTTACATTTTGTGCGTATTTTTACGTCACTATACAGGTAGGTGAACTATAAAGGTTTTTTTGGTAACTGAACATGAATAATATTATTGTAATGAAACTATTTTCATAGGTTAGTGGTAGTAGTAGACATTATTAAACAGCAAATTATTATGTATGTTGCAACTGGTATTTTATTAAACCTATCTAGAATCAACCGTTTAAAAATAATATTGGCATCCGATATCTGAAATTGAATCTTTAATGTGCTTTAGCGCCGCAGTGATTTATGACGTAACAAAAGAGCATTAAGAGTTTAGTTGTGCCTTCGATATTAATAATATTTGGCTATATATTTGTCGGAGACGTGACAAAAATAAATAGAAATTATACTATTCTAACGAGATTCAGCTCTATAAATCAAAAAGTATGCCATGGCCACATACAACACGCATTATAATTTTATTATTATAATCCCTAAGCATATTTTTTTGACCAACATCTTATCATTTTTTTGATTTTTATAACAGTACAATTTTGGAAATGGAGCTCCTTTTCTGAAATGATGTTTCGTATCAACAAACATAATAAAATTGATGTAAAAAAATTAAGTAATGTATATATTATCGTTATTACAAAGTTTCTTAGTACCAAACCAATATGGTTAGTTTGTGTTATACAATAATTGTTTTCAAGCTTTTTTTTAATAAGTTAATGCTCAGCCTTTATCTGTATAAAAATATAATATTCAGGAAAAAAGTTTTGAAATTTAAAGTAGGTACCAGTTCACTAAACCATATTTATTTTAAAATACAATTAATTCGGTAGGTATGTTCCGTATTCGTATTTTAAGTTCATTCATTCTCATTCATTCATATTTTTGACAAAGGTTACTTAATTAGCAACAATATTTAAATGTATTAAAAACATGAAGCACATCTAATAATTAAATTAGTTACGGGTGATATCAGTAGTACAACGTACTTTTTAACCGTAGCTATGAATAAGGTTTAAATTAAAAACTGAAACATTATCCCATAAAGTCGTATATTTTTCTTATTTATTTTCGCGAACATATTTTAAAATATCAACTTTTTGTTTTATTTGTCTAGAAAAGAAATAAAATTGGGCTTACGGATTATAATTGCCCAACGTTACATTATTTATTTAACTATTTTATATATCGTATCCTTGTTCGATATTCACGATAAAATCATTTGCAAAATGTGAAACAGAACACTCATCTTGTATGTATGTAGTTCCTACTTTTACTTTAAGTTCTAGCTTATGTAAGTACGAATAGTGTAGGAGTATACTATTACGATATAATAGGTAACCTCTTTTCAGTCCTATGATCAAACACACAAGTTAAGTCTAGACGCTAACTTCAAAATTACCTGTTTTTCAACCACAGTGAAAAATTAACAAGTAGGCTTTTCTTGGTGGTTGTCATGGAAACAGTACGTTAAAAGTTAACTTGTGTGTTTGATCATAGGGCTGAATATCAACTAACCTAAACAAACCTCTGTAATTAGTAACATTAGGAATTAGGGTGACTTTAGTGTATTGTGATGGCCATTTTTTGAAATATTTAAGATTTTTCTTTATTATCAATTACTTGGAAACATTTCCGGGAAATCAATCGTTGCATATCACCTTAAATACTAATTTCGCGAATCTACCGAAATAACTATTGGTTTGATTCCTAAAATAGATCATATTATTTTTTATACATTTCTTTTTCTCTGTAGGTATAGATTTAAGTAATTAACTAATAGCATTATTGTCGTCATAAAGAACCAGATTTACCGCACTATAAGTTTATATTATGTTGTAAGTTTGTCATCTGTGTAAATATATAAAATACGATAATATACCCGAATATGTAAAATATCTGAGTGAAAGTAGGCGCTCATCCGTGAGTAGAAAATCTTCTTTGACGACGTAAATTTCCTTGTAAATACGTAATTGGTGGTTACCGGTTTACGCTTCTTGATATAATTTTATTATGTACTATAATTATTTTACGATTTAGGTCTCATTACCTAATACCAATTATTGCCATAGTTTTTTAGACTGTTTAATACTTTTTTATTAATCCTGCATTTTACATTAATATAGTACTAAAATCCATTTGAGTGAACACGATTTAATTTAATGACATAGGTATATAAATGCTTTTTTTTCTGTTATATAATAGATCGAAGACTACTAATCGACACCAAGTATTAAAAAAATATATAAGCACAACTTACTTTAATATACCCTCATTAAATAAAAGAAAAGTACTAACTAACCTCAATAAGTTGCAAAAAATGCCAAATACACATATACACAATTAAAAAAATAAATCGTAAGAAATTTTAGTTCAGGAAACAAGCAATGACACAGGCGAACAATCTGAATGGTAGCTAGTGAAATTTATACATCGCACCCTAAAGTGGCACAAAAAAAAATTTTGATAATTTAAGTTTTAATCATAGAACGACTCAATATTGTGACATTATTGATCCAACATTCTATATTAAAATAGCAATTCTTAGTAGTAGATTTCTACTTGCATCAGTTTAGTACCAACAGATTTCGGGAATAATTTTAGCATTAAACCGACTCATGTTAGTTATGTGCCACCAGTGAAGAAAAGTGCCCGTTGTCAATGCTCCGAAATTTTTTCTTAAGCGACGTTTTTTGCTATTCTACTTAAGATATTTTTACGATAAAATAAAAAACAGTATTACCCCAAATTGATCCCTAAATTGTAATTCAAACTTTAGTCAATAATTGACATATTTCTTAGTAATTCGTTTCACTTGTACTATGTCTAATTAATAAAGCTACATTTTAAAAAGTATTTTATTAATGTAAAGTAAACCATATTATTCTTTAAACAACAATTTTACCTAATTCCGATCGCACTAATTCGTAAGCTTCGTAGATTCGCTACAAGTTTGGAAAGAACTATGATAATTTTAATTATAAACAGTTTTCTGCAGATTCTAGAGAGCTGTGTTTTTTTAGTTATGCAATATTAAAGGTGCGACATATTGATAAGGGAAAATCTAAGGCAGTATAAAAGGAGGGTAATGTTAGAAAATTTTTACATACTTTGGCATACACTGTATAGTGTATATATAAGGAATTCAACGGAAGATGCTTTAGATATCTGCGTTCTTTCTAAAAAGATACATTTTTGTTTGTCTAATATTGTGAAATATTTAGGTAATTGTTCCCTTTAAATAGGTAAAAAAAGTTCTACTTATAGTAGAGAAGAGAAATGGTATAAAATTGCAGCATTTGTGGTTTTTATATATAAAGTTAGTTTTAATTAAAATGGAATTATTTGTGTTATGCATTATTATTATTTTTTATATACTGTCTTTGAATAATAATGAAATTAAGACTTGATTGGGTATTTCTTTGGATGAAAAGCTTCATTCCGCAACTTTATAACCAATTCTTAAATCATGAAGCATCAAGCACAAGAATCCAGGATATCGAAGACCTTGTAACCCAAAATATGACCAAACTAGCCTATTCTGCATGAAATTCATTTGCAAATTTAAAAATATTGGGAAACAAGAAGTTGGGACCAATCTAAGGACATTCAACTTTTCAGTATTTTAAAAATACATAAAAAAATAAAAGAACTAGAATTGATCTCCAATTTCGACACATTATAAAAATAACAATAAATTTAAAAAATGCAATTTACTAGATTTTAAGACACCCTAAATCTTTTGTGATGAATATTATATAAATATAATTGATTATTAACATGCTTAATAAATCTTTTTGTTTGGCACAAAACTTTGGCGAACTCAATTTAAATTATCTTATTTTTAACTGTTTCAATTCCAATATCTTAAATAATACGTATCGCTTGTTATACTTCCTGCGTCTCACGGAAGGCGTGGCGTGGGAACATAGTAAAAGCATCGTCTAATCAAACATAATATGTTACCAAATAAGGATAATTAGTGATCCTAAATTTATTCGTATTATATTTTTGAAAGAATGAGATAATTTTAATGCACTATAATGTTCGCGGTATTTGAATCACACCGTCCAAAAAATGTTAGTTTTGACTAGCAATGCTTGGCGCAAACAGTATTTACAACTAAATGCTTGCTCTTGCTAATATACTTTTTCTCAGAAATCTAAAGGTTAGTTGCTTCCCTTCGCCGGAGTCATCCCCAGATGCGTTTCGCTGTATAACAGCTCGTCAGTGAGGCTAAAAGCAACACCGTAGAGTCTACTTGACCCTAACAGATGGATAAATAACGGCAGATGTAGTCTTCAAGCGACATCTCGTGGCAATCAAATGCATCACCTGGCCCGTCTATATCTGCCGTTATTCATACTGTTTCTCCTTAAAAAATGCGACAGAATCGAACCAATTTAAAATTAAATAATAACTAAAATTCTTTTACGTTTATGAAATTCAGAGAAATTTATAAAAATATTTATTAAATTACAAATAAAAATATCTAAAAATAGTAAATATTACTAGAAGTAAAAAGCAAATTATGTGTTGAAACCAGAAGATTGGCTGGGCAGCCGAGTGATGTATACTTTTTTTCCTTCAAGCAATATAATAAATAAACAATAAAGAAAAAAAGTAGCATAACTTTTCTGGGCCAAACGATTAAAATAAATCTCGATTTCCACTTTTAAAAATAACATCAGATAATTAAACTAAGTAAAAAATACCCAAATAAAAAAAGTTATTAGAAAGCAGGGTTAGGGTTTGAACCTGTGACCTACCATCGAGAATACTACAATTGAGCTAACATATTTAGGTTTCGGATATTTTTTGTTTAGAGAAAACTTTTTACCTTTTCGATTTGCAATTTATATCTTGTCACTTTAAATTGACAATTCATTTTAAATATTTTTGAAGTTTTGCATTTTGTTTAATATTTAATTTAGATTTCACCATTAAATACTCTGCCCATAGTGTTCCTTTCAATATTTTTGAGCGTAATAGAAAGTAGCTTTTCGGGACATTAAACCTCAAACTGTCTTCTTTAATATTTTGCTATGATTACACATTTTCATTTTGTTACCAGGAGTTAAATGACAAATATTATTAATATAATACTTTGGCTTCTTCTTCCTGCGGTTCTAAATATTTTAAAATATATTCTAGATATTACTATAAATATGATAAATATTCTGTTTACCATATAAATATAAAAATGCTGATAATTTTATCAACCATAGACCGAAGCATAACAATATAGTAGGTATCTGATACCGACGACTTCAACATTGACCTCACAAAAAAGCCTTTCCGGACTCTTTCTTAACGTATTTATCCAGATTAAATATCTCACGGTATAATACACAGGGTGTTATTTATTTAGTATCCGATATATTACAGGACAATTCCTCATTTATTTATAAGGTGAAAAGTTCATATAAGCATGGGTCCGCAAGCCCTTCATTTTTGAAATACAGGGTGTTAAAAATTTATTTTTATTTTTGTTTTTCGTAAATATTTTTTAACATGAGAAATTCAAATTTGATCTGAGTTTGGCCCTTAATTGTAGGGGACGCCACCTACAGGTGTTTTTCTCTTTTGGGAAGTCACAACTTTGTTATACGTGCTTATATTACATTTTTAAGCAAAACAGATTTCTCTCTTATTACGTGAAGAAGGCATTTGTAGCACCCTGTATCTCAAAAATAAACCGGTTGCGGACCTATGATTATATGAACTTTTCACCTTATAAATAACTGAGGAATCGTCCTGTAAAATATGGGACACTTATTAAATAACACCCTGTATAATCAAAATTATTTAAATAATATAATTTTAAAAAACTTAAGTTTACTAAAAATGTAACAACATTCTTGAAACGTCGATATAATAATAGGCATCGGACTAGGGTAGATATATGTAGTTATCATCATTTTTACATTTTATGCTTTTTTTTAATGGTTTATTTATTATTGCATAATTACAAATATATAGGTACATTTTTCTTATGACCTAAACAGTGTAACTAAACATTGGTATCGATCATTTTACAAAATTAGTAAATTTGGCAACGGATCATGTCTTTATACGCTTATTAAAATCATCATACTCTGGTGTCGTTAAGCAATCAAAATTCTTGTTTAGATTTGTTTATGATTTGTTTTTAGGAATTTCTAAATGTAACCTAATTGTAAATGCTAAATGCGTCAATAAAATTTTGATTTTGATTTTGATTTTTGATTTTGAAAACATACAAATTTCTAAAAATTATTTTGAATTGAATTTATTTTATTAACATGTTTAGGTACGCCTTTATCACGTCTACGATTGTTACGTAGTATAGGGTTTCGACATTTTTTTTTTCACATATAGGCTCTTAATGTGGTTGGTAAACAAACCGTGTTGTCAATAATATTAGGAATAACTTCTTCAAGAAGCGAAATTCTTTGGATTGCATGGTCAAATTAAATCTGGTTCCACTTTTTTGTTTGATTTGTATTTTTTTAATATGTATTTTATTTATAATATTATTATGAAGAAATCATGAATTCGACTCGTACAAAAGAGCTTAGAGGCATTAAAATATGGTAGTTTAAATAAATTTATTATTATCATAAATTAGTGTTTTAAATACAAAATTTAAAAGTAAAGGTGTTTTTATCAATTTTATATGTAACGACTAACCCAAGACAGATTGTTGAATTGAAAATATCTTTTCTGTAAAATGTTATTTAAAAGTTTATATTTTCGAGTGATTTGAGAAGTTATTGCAAAGGGCCTTATTGTTTTCGTTTATGAATTATATTAACTAATATCTTTTGGTTTTTGCTATTATTTTTAGGCAATTAATCAATAACCACGACATTCGCTAAAGCGGTTGAGGATTTAGTCCAATTAAGATTTGTAGTTTGTGAGTTAAGTTGTAGGTAACAATGGTGTGTCACGCAAGTTGTATGCAGGTATTACTGAATTCTCCCATATCTATACAGGATGTATTTTAAAGGATATGCGATAGTTCAAAGGACAATTCTTCAATTATTTCTACGATAAAAAGTTCATATAAAGGTGTAGTTAAAAACGCTTAGCCTCGAGGGGGTAAAACGTGTCAGGGCCCCGAAAAAAACATCCCGCTGTAGATCATTATAAACAGTAATAAGGCTGTATTGTAGATATTAAAACAATCATTGAGTATACCAAATTTCGTTAGCCTTTCGTAGAAAATGAGAGAGATAAATCCGAAAAATGAAAATAAAAATGACATCTTGGAAATAAAGCGTTTTTGACCACATCTTTATGCAAACTTTTTATCTTAGAGATAATTGGAGGAGAAATTTCCTGGGAAATATGGAACACTTATTAAGAAATCCCCGGTATTTAAATATATCCAGTTTTTAGTCCCGCATAGAAATTTTCTTCTTAGAATCTGTTGGGAAAATAGACATAGTTCGATTAAATAAAATCACGGTTTTAATATTGCTCTAAGGGTTAATTAATAAATTAAGAATTTAATACATCTAAATGTTTTCTTAAAAACCACTAAGGCGGCTGTAACGAACGATATTAATTAAAAAGCCTAAGTTTCTTCCATTATTTTAAAAATTAAACATGTACCTACTTATGCTTTAAATTACATCATAAATAAAGCTGTTTAGAAACCGGTAATAATTGGGAAAAGTTTCCGTTATTTTTAAAAATAATATAATGTAATTTTAATCGTAAATTAATTTATTAATTTAATTCAAGATACAATATTACTACACATAATGTAGAAAGCCTTGAACTTGCTATTCCTATATGGAATTGAATTCTTACTTTCTTTTAAATAACCATATTTAAATTTGTAAAAAAAACGTCGGAATAATCAAGTGCTTTGGCTTCTCATTAATATTATTTCGTACCTAATACTTTTCCTAATACAAATATCTGGCGCCACTAATATGTATACCTGTGCATGTATTTTACTTCAATAAGATTAATAATAAAGTTTAAAAGAAAGTGAGATAAATTTTTAGAATTTACTTGTTTTTGATTTTCAGTTTTTTTATAATGAGGCAAATAATTGAAAACAGTAACTATTAAAGCTTGCTGCTTTTCATTTACTTTATTACTTAATATTGTTTTTCACTCGTCATTAAAGACTAATTTTATAAATTTCTCTAATCAGCATCTGATTAACCTAGCCTCCAGAACAATTTAGGCTACATTAACAATGTTGGATAATATAAAATTGAATACCTATATTCTTAACTAAATCCAAAATATAATTTAATATGTTTAGTAGATACTATTTATGTAAAATACAATGCAATATGACAATACGAAGTTGTTTATTTTACACATAAATATGAATTTAAAAACAATTTGCCCAATAAGACCAGTTATATTTAAAACTCTTGAAAATCTGCTTGAAAACAAACGACTTTACTTAGTATCTTGGCAGTAATAATTACCTATTTTAGAACATATGACAAGCTTCCTTTTCTTGAGACACATTTACTTTAAAAACTTTCTCTTTGTTGCAAATATTTTTAGGAATAGGCGACTATATCTGCTTTTATGTTGGTGTCTGATCTTTTGCTTCGAATGCAGTTAAAGTAAGGGACGAAAATGCCTCATATTTGCTTTGTAGTTCAGTTTTCTCACATGAAACCTTGTAAAATAAAGGCAAAATTACATTATATATATATATATATATATATATATATATATATATATGTACTACTTAGGGGGTAAAGCCCTGCCATTTTTAGCACATTAAGTGGCATACTCCTTCCGATCGGCGATAGCCATTCCAATTTCGGGTTTAGCTCTTCCGTTTCGGGTTTAGCCATTCCGACCCGTTTAAAAGGCGGTCTATGGTGGGGTTAACCAAATTATTCTGTAGGGGTAAAATATTCCCATCGAGCGGTATAGCCCTGCCGAGTATAAATTTCTTGAAAATGGGTGAAAATTAATGTTTTAGGTTAGGTTAGGTATATAAACTCATAGATTGACCATTTTCGCGGCGAAACCTCCGATATAAACTAAATAAATTTAAGATATGAAATGTCTTGATGCACCTTAAACCCACATCAGATATGCAAGTTTGTCTAATCGGCGGTATAAGTTATTATAACCTTGTAAGAGTGTACAACAGCTAGCTGTACCAACGTAAGGGCGGCAGATTGTCTGTCTGATTAGTAAAATTTTAGTTGATTTTAAATAATCAAAATTAAATTTTAATACACTTCTCGTCAAAATTAGCGAATAATGTACAGGGTTATCCAACCAAGACTAGACAAGGCGATTTTTTGACTTTTCCTGTACTTTTATAAAAAAACTAAAATAGCCATCTTAAGTCATTTTCTCCCGCGAATTCGAATATCTTCAGCAAAAAACAATTGAACATCAAACAAAAGTACTAGGGGTCACTTTGATATTTTTTTAAATGGGATGCCGTATTTTTAATGAGCTTATCCGATTTCTCATATAAATTTTGATCTAAAATGTTGGATTTTGTAATTTATTTTATTTTATTTTTTTTTTATTTTTAACATTTTCCGAATTTAAAACTGAAGAAAAAAGGCGTTTTTGAATTAAAAATCCAACATTTTAGATCAAAATTTATA
The DNA here is from genome assembly GCA_963920685.1 of Polydrusus tereticollis. Taxonomy (NCBI): domain Eukaryota; kingdom Metazoa; phylum Arthropoda; class Insecta; order Coleoptera; family Curculionidae; genus Polydrusus; species Polydrusus tereticollis. Next base: position 86,971,598 of record OY987333.1, on the reverse strand, counting down.
TGAGAAATCGGATAAGCTCATTAAAAATACGGCATCCCATTTAAAAAAATATCAAAGTGACCCCTAGTACTTTTGTTTGATGTTCAACTGTTTTTTGCTGAAGATATTCGAATTCGCGGGAGAAAATGACTTAAGATGGCTATTTCAGTTTTTTTATAAAAGTACAGGAAAAGTCAAAAAATCGCCTTGTCTAGTCTTGGTTGGATAACCCTGTACAAGTTAGCAAAAGTTTGCTACTAAATATTTTATAAACCACTCTTCCGATTTTGACGAACTATTTTTTGCAGGGTAGACTAAGGTGTTACGAAGCTTTTTAAGATCCTAATGTTAATCTGTAAAACGATTCTACTGATATACAGGGTTTTGTTAGTACAGGTGATTTTGTTCCGTAAATTTGAAACATTCTGTAGAGTAAACTGGTAAAGTTAGAAATTCCCGGTATAGGCCGTTAGTGTTAGTAAGTTGACATCAATATCTCCAGACCTTTTTGCCAGTTTTTTGATAAGTGTCTTTTGGCAATAGATACACTGTTAAACAAAAAATGTGTCATATTTTGATAGGAAAATTTTTAAAACGCTGTATATCGGCAATAGTTGAATAGATTTCGATCAGTATTTAAGATTTTGAAAGCTCTTTTTCTGCAGATTTTTGGTGATACAATAGCGATTTTTAAAGATGGCCATTATGGTAACTGTTTTTATTAAAACTATGGAATCGGGCTGTGTGCTTGTTTCATAATTATGAGTCATTTGATACTCTGGGTCATTATTTCGGATTGTTTTTT